>CM061555.1:163720469-165055359 GCA_030864225.1 Capsicum baccatum var. pendulum | reverse complement strand
AATGGTATAAAAGATAAAAATAAGGGAGATAGGTATCTACATTAATGTCTCTTTTTGGGATTTTCTAGTATAAATTTGGGGCTATTAATAATTCGAGTTTAAACAATTATGCACGAATCTTGGGATTATGTGTTACTAAAGAAATGACATGTGGGTGTTTGTAATCAACATCAATTTAGTAGATCAAATATGGGTAGGTTCGGTTATAGATTTTGATGCTAGCCTTTTAACAAACACCAAACTTTCATCCATTGATTCTTTCGAATACCTAACGGGTCTGTTTAACATTTGGTAACCAAATCTCAATTTAGGCATCCCTAATTCTAGAATAATACCCATGGTATAGTTAACTTCACAATCACCTTTATTTCTAAGATAGTGAAAATTTAGCAAACTACATACATAATTGTCTATCATTGCTTTGGTATCCACATGCCTCTTTCAAAGATGATGTGAATTCTTAAAGTGCACCCAAAACCCTTCTTTCAAATATGGACTTGATCTTTCTAGAGTTTGGAGCTTTCACTCATCAAACCCATATGGGTATTTGGGGCTTTTACCCACAAATCCCAACCAAGTTAGCATAGCAATGATAAAACCCATAAAAATGAACTAACAAATAGAGGCTAACAATAATAACCCACACACACTTTAACCCCTATTCATACATAACCCCAAGAGGGAGATCTAGCTACACATAAGATAAATAAGCATAGATATACCCATAATATCCATTGAAATGACTTATTGAAGATTAAGTGAATGTTACATCAAACTTTTCACTCCCATAAATCAACAATGGAAGTAAGTTATTCCTTCACTTAGAAGGTCTCCAATGTATTCTTCACCTAAAATTTATACAATATTTTCTTCTCCAAGTATAAAGGTTATGAAATTAAGAGCTAAACCTAAAAAATTAGGGAAGATGGAATATATGATGAATAATTATAGGGTTTGAGTCCTTTTGTCAAAATTGGGATCAGCCGCGTGCATTTCCAGATTTTCCCTTGGGCTGAACTCTTTCTCTAAGACGCGATTGCACTAGCTTAGCTGCAAACGCAGCCTCTTCGATCATGATAGACTTACGCACTATGGTTGATTGACCCTGCTTGACTGTTGTGACCACAGTAACTGAGTCCCTTCTGCTGAAGGTCTTCAACTGCACTGTCTTACTCCCTTTTTGATTATTTTTAGCTCTAATCCACATCTTTATATCCCCTCAACTCTATGCCTGTAAAGAGTGGATATTAGTGTATTTAATCACAATTATGTCTAATTTATTCATTCAAAACAAGGTAATGTGCATGAATATTAAGTGCGAATAAGTGGTAAAATCACCACACATCATTAATTCACCTTGGTATATGGTTGGGAGGTTTGAGTTCCCTTGCATATATATGTGATTATTCTACGGTTCGTGCAGCTACACGTACTAGGATAGACCAGGGGGTGAGAGCTGGGGAACATATAGCCCATGGGTGCTATTAGATGACGGTTGAGCTACACACACACACATATATATATGTCTATGCATTTGATTATGCATTAGTTTTGAATAATTTTAAACTGTTGATCATGATAATTATGTTATCAGTATCCCTGAATTTTATGCTAGCATTCCAACCGCTAACCGTATTTAAATATTGTATCCCCACGTAATGCAGGATTTGGTCATACATCTACTACTCCTACTCAGTGATTAAGATTCGGGATCAACTCGTAAGTTGACATTAAAGTGGTGAGCTTTCATACATCAGAAGTTTGTATTTCATGTTTTTCTCTATTATGTCTTAGACGATTTAGACTTATTTTTGGCTATAGATGGGGACATGCCTCGACAATTTATTAATATTCAGTTTTGGTTCATTATTAGAATGTTTTATTTGGATTACTGTGCATGATGGGTGGTATCGATCGATCATTTGTCTGGTCAGTTGGTCATTGGTTATGGACTTATTTTGAATTCCCTTGAGCTTATTGCATGCTATCTTGTTATATGTTCAGAATTCATCTGACCTTGGGAAATATTGTGTTTTGCTAGGTTAGCTTCAGAGGGTGATCTCCGTTACATGTGGGACTTGAGATACCCGTCACGGCCAGGCACTGGTTTGGGTCATGACAATATCCAGCTGGAACCAATAGTCGATTGTGAATGAATGTTGATGGTGCAAAAGTGAAAGAGGCAACAACACTAAATATTGATATGTCACTAGATAGTGTACTCACAACTACATCTGGAATTTTAATACCTCTCATCAGGGTAGTTGGTTTCTCATATCTTTTGTCAATGCTATGTCTTCAACCTTAGTAGGTTGAATCACTCAGTCCTCCATACCAATAGTAGGGATCTATGCATTCGTCGTCAATAAGATAGGGAAAAGGTAGTGTCATGCTAAACTTGAGCACCCTATTTTGAATCTCCTCTGTGATTATCCTTGGGATATTCAGCTCCACTCTCAAAACAAAAATAGCTACAAAGCCAGATTTGGTGGATCCAATGTGTTATCATTAACTGTGGGTGTGACCCGGTGTCTAACAACCAACCACCAAAATTTAGAGATAAACTTTAATGTGTGCATGTATATTTCAGCCCCGCTGATCAATGGGGCATTTTCACCTGCTTCAGTAATATGGCCGACCAGCCACCTGTAGTGCATTATCTTGTCATCCACACTTTGCAATTTACTCTCTCAAATGATTCATCTAAAAGTCATACTTTGGAGTCTCCTTAGTAGGATCAAATGCTTTTCCAAACAACGCTCTTGAGATAGCCCATACGGAGATGCCAATCTCTGTGTCCCAGACTAATACAAGCCAATATACAAACAATGAAACAATACAAAAATAAAAGGAAACACACTAAATACGACATCACAAAAAGAAGAAAACAAGGAAATGGAACTATAAAGTAAAAGATAGATAGATTGACATAAGTCAATAATGAGAGGACAACAAAGGGTATACTAAACTCAATACCTTCCTATAAATTACCGATAACACCAACCTCTTATGAGGAGATAAATAGAAATGGATCCCGAGCACCCACATTTCTAGACAACCAAAGAAACTCCCAACAAGTTTTAATAAAAAACACTCACATGTGTATCTCAATGCATCATTCATCAACTAAGTCTAAAATAAAGGAAAACTAGCTATTTATAGCCATGTGCGATTTATTACACAATCGTCTAAAAGTGACCCTAAATATCAAGGGGCCCAAAAGTGTCTCTAGATACCAAATTCCCGTATGTGGGCCCAAACGCCCTTTCTTTACTTTGTGGACCTCGTACACTCTACGTTATCTTCCAAATGCGGCGTGGCTCAATACTACAAGGGAGGACATCATCAAATATAGTTATTTCCATGCTCCAAACTATCCTCCAATCCTATATGTGCTTCCCTAGGATGATCAAGTCATAGATTCTAAGGTTTGGCCCTTGAAGCATAGATCCCAAAAGAGTGGAGCTCATTTGGCTCGTATCATCCTCCCTTTCTTGAAGAGGATTCATCCTCCGTTAGGACTTTAAGCTCATTTTCATAAGGAATTTTCCTTCCATCCTTCTTTGAGATTGTTTGTTCATGAACCTGTATAAATAAAGAAGTGATGCTAGGTAAAATTCTAGCATCATGGTTAGCAAGTAACAATGGATCCATGTTGGAATTTCTTTTTTCAATTTTGGAAGACTCATTGATTAACTGGACATGTTCTTGAGGTCTTGGGATACATGTTATTGAATTTAAAAGTTTAACTAAGAAACTAAAGATAAAAGAAAGAAAAGACACAAGAAATTAAGACACAAAAGAAGAACAATAAAGAATGACACTTATGAATAGAAAATGAAACTAGAATTCAAACTTTGAGCAATGGAGTTTTTAGAGTGATGAGATATGTTTAGGACACGGATTTGATGTTGAGAAGAGGTTGATAATCTTGGATTGGAGTTGTTATGGGGCTACTTTGGATGAAAATTCAAGAGTTTTTGGACTCTTCAATTTGAATTTTCAAACTCAAGAAGCTTGAAGTTCTTGTGGTCCCTCCCCCCCCCCCCCCTCCTTGTACTCTCCTTTGTCTTCTTCTTTTGGAATATTCTTTTTTGATGCCTTTTGATTCTTTTCTATTTTGGAAGATTGGAATATTCCCAAGAAGAAACAAGTACAACACCTTTATCTTGGATTTTTTTGGATTAAACACCTTCTTTTGGATGAACTATAACAATCTCCTCAAGAACACTAAAAACATCAATCTTTCTAACTTTTGAACCGATGATCGAAATGTGATTAAATTTTGAACCAAGGCTATTTTTAACCTTATAAACACACTCCAAAAATCAATTTCTTCAATTTATCAACCAAAAATTCTACATCTCGAATCCACCTCACTTTCTTAAAGTTCAAGCCCACCACAATGGTAGAACACTCAAATCAACTCTGATTTAGCTCAAATTCAAATCCTAGACTCCTATAGTGTTAGAGCACACAAATATAACACTAGAAACACAAGAAAAACACAAAATCAAAGACTCTAATTTTGACCTAGGGTCAAAAATAGGAATAGTACTTCTTTTTGGAATTTTCGATTTTGACACTACTTTTTGTGATTTTCAAGATAACAAACCCAAGATTGACTTTCTAGCAACAAAATCAAGCTCGGCTCTAATACCAAATGATACAATCCAAAAATATGAACAACGGAAACAACACAAAATCAAAGGAAATACACTAAATATGAAATCACAAAAAAGAAGAAAACAAGGAAATAGAACGATAAAGTAAAAGATAAATAGATTGACATAAGTTGATAACGAGAGGACAACCAAGGGTATATTAAAACCTAGATTTCTATCAATTATCGATAACACCAGCCTCTTACGAGGACACAATGGAAATGGATCCCAAGCACCCACGTTTCTAGACAACCAAATAAACTCCCAACAAGTTTCAATAAAAAACACTCGCAAGTGTATCTCAATTCATCACTCATCAACTAAGTCTAAAATGAAGGAAACTAGTTATTTATAGCCATGAGTTATTTATTATACAATGGTCCCAAAAGAGACCCTAAATATCAAGGGTCCCAAAAGTGGCCCTAAATACCAAATGCCCATATGTGGGCCCAAATGCCCTTTCTTTGCTTTATGGACCTTGTAAAATCCATGATATCTTCCTAACAAGATGTGGCTCAATACTACAAGGGCATACATCATCAAATATAGTTATTCTCGTGCTCCAAGCTATCCTCCAATCCCGTATGTGCTTTCTTGGATGATCAATTCGTAGATTCTAAGGTTTGGCCCTTGAAGCATAGATCCCAAAAGAGTGGAGCTCATTTGGATCGTAACACAGAACAATATAATGTCAAGTTTAGGCTTCTTTTTTACATTCTTACTCCTTCCTTGAATGATTCATATGCTTCAGCTATAATGTGTATTTGGTGTAAAGCTCATGCACTAACTCTGATACATAAATAAAAATAGGTTAACCACCCCAGCTCATACCTCTCAAATCCCAGAACCAGGGCTGAAATCTTTTAGAGAGAATTTGGCAGGATATAGATTTCTTCCTGAATGCTCTTGTTCTTATTTCCCCAGTCTATCACTGAGACCTTATCAATGTAATAATTTCTAGAGTTTGGGACTATCCAACGTCTTATATCATTCCCCTTTAAGGTGAGGCCGCAGCATATCCTCAAAGGATTTGGGGTTAAACTCATCCCTCTCTTCAATAATCTCTTATAATCAGCATACTCAGAATGACCCCCTTGGTTCCTTCCCTCTTTAAATTAGAAAGGTTTGTCAAGGTTACAGCCTCAACTAAGGATGTAGATGTCGTGGCCTTGGCTTGTTCTATCTATTTTGGCTTAGACCTCATGGTCTGAGAGGAGTTTATTCTTTGGTAGAATTGGTGGAGAATTCCACCTTGGTCCCACTTGAGCTATGGAACTCACTCTCTTAGGCCGATGATATATCCTTAGGTACCCTCTTCTCAGAGAGTTCCTTCTGTAACGTTTTTGTACATTTGGTGTCATTGTACTTCTATAGGAAAAGGTTAGCATCAGTTTTGAAATCTTTTTACAGGTTTAGTAAATGTATTAGATGATCCTTCCTATGAATGTGCAATAAAGGGACAATCATGACTTTTTATTATAGGAAGGGTTTCGCAAAGGTATGGAAAGACATGACCTCGGATGGCTTTATTATGTTTTTGTGAAATAAAGGTATGATTATATATTCTAATCATAGGAACATCACTAAAGTACTGGGGATGTCATATCAGTACATACCACAATCATATAAAGATAGAATGATTGTAGGATATGCTCGTATGATGAGCACTTACAAAATTTTAACTAAGATAATAAAATGATCTAAGCTATGATCATATCCAGATACCACGATCATAGTTTGTTTTATGGAGTACACTGGTATGTGACAAGTTTCAAATTTCCAAAAAGGCCTTATTTTGACCTTTATTGACTATACTTAGTAGCAAATGGGTACTCAGACTTCCCCATTATTGCTACTCATTGAAAACCTCTATTTTGAACTTAGTTTAGCTATATAGGTGTGAAAATGGATGACTCAATAAAAAATAAGCACACTTATGTAATGACTTATAATTTTTCTTTAAGAATGTGGGTACTTCAAAGGTTAATTCAATGAGAGGTATCTAGGGTACATAAAGTTGAGGTGAATGCTCTTGCCTAATATCATTATTATTACCCTAATTAGTGTGGAATGAGTTTGAATAAGGTTTTAGATCAACCAAGTTGAGGGTATAGGAAGTCGAGTCGGGTTGGGTTTAATAGTTCATTAAAGTAATTGGACCCAACAGACGACTAGAATATACAATTATGAAATGTAACCACGATCGTGACTTTGTCCTGTATTATAAGGTATAAAGAAAACTTACATGAGAACCTATGATGCTTAAGCATGATCTTGATATCTAACCATGATCACTTCTTACACTCGTAGGTTCGAAGCCTATTTTGATGATCTATAAGAGTTTGATCAGACAATGGACACCACGATCGTGTCATCTTGGTTTGATTATGGTGACCTATTATGGTTTCACTCCAAAATTTTCATCCTTTAGGACTTTGATCAAGTGTGCTTAGAAGACTGAACCCACGATTATATGATCCTTCTATAATAGTACAATCCTCTTGTGGGTTCAATTTTGAGTCCAGTTCAGCAACTTTTTTTCATTCACAATCTCTGCATCGATAACATACATTACCCTATAAAAATAAAATACAAACATGGGTTGTCTCCCATAAAGCTCCTAATTTAACATCACCGCACGATGTACCTAAGTTGTGTGCTCAGACTTCACTAACTATCCTACGGGTTGTCTCCCATAAAATGCCCGATTTAACTTTGTGGCACGACCTAGATTACTTGACTACTCAAAATTTATCAGGGTTTATTTCACAGATGGACTTATCTCTTTCGTAGTTCCCATATAGTGCTTCAAACATTGACTATTTACCTTGAACGGTACACTTTCATCCCTCTTTAGTTCAATTATACTATGTAAAAATACTCACATCACAGTGAATGGTCCATACCATTAGGACTTTAGCTTGCTAGGAAAGAAGAGAAATCTCGAATTGTAAACAAAACCAGGTTTCCCCAATAAAATTCTTTGCGTTCAATGTTTAGGTCATTATATAACTTATCCTTTCCTTGTACAAATTTAAGCTCTCATAGGTGTGGATATGTAATTAATACATCTCCCTCATTTATGGCAATCTCAATTTTATTGCATCACTTTATTCTATATTAATCCTTTTTTATGCCCATAGTGCATCATCCAACCTTCTAGCCCAGTTTGTCCTATTGACATTCACAGTCTTCGCCAAGATAGACTTGATTTTATGATTGGAGACCTCATCCTGCCCACTCGTCTCAATATGGTAAGGTGTTTCCACCTTGTTCTTAACACCATATTTATCAAAAAGGTTTTTGAAGATACGATTATAGAAGTGCGATCCTCTATCACTAATGATGGCTCAGGGGAGGTACTAAAACTAGAGAAGATATTCTTTTTCAAAAAGGTTGTCCCTCTTTCCTTCATTGCTCCAAAGTTCAATTGCTTCCACCCACTTAGACACATAGTCCACAACCACCAAGATGTATTTCATCTTATGTGAGCTCATAAATGGGCCCACAAAGTCAATACCCCAAACATCAAACAATTCGAGCTCAAGGATAGTCGTCACTAAAAGTTTATGTATATGCGAGATGTTCTTTTGTCTTTGAAATTGGTTACAAGCCCTAGAATAAACATGAGCATCTTCATAAATGGTGGTCCAATAATAACTGCATCATAAGATTTTATGCGCAGTCCACACACCTCCATGATGACCCCAAACTGGTGATGAGTGCCATGCCTCTAAGATACTCATCATCTCGATCTTAGTTACATATCTCCAAGTAAATCCATCTACACAAACCCAAAACAAGTATGGTTTATCCCAAAAGAATTTTCTCACCTCATTTATGAACCGCTTTCACTGGTGAAATGACATATATTCTTGAACTAAATCACTTGCGAAATAATTGGAAAAGTCTACAAACTAGGGAATTAAGTATTATTGTGGTACCAATATCTACTCATCTAGAAAAGTATTATTGATTTCAAGATCATCCCCTAGTTTAGCATTGCCTCCTTATCAAGGTGTGATAAATGATTGGCCACTTGATTCTCAGTCCCCTTTTGATCCTTGCCCTCAAAGTTAAAATCCTGTAATAGAAGTACTCATCTAATAAACCTTGACTTTGCATCTTTCTTTGCCATAAGCTATCTAAGAGATGCATGGTCAGTATGCACAATTACTTCTTTGCCAATAAAGTAAGTTAGAAATTTTTTGAATGCAAACACAACCACAAGCAACACTTTTTCATGCAGTGTAATTCTTTTGAGTAGGGTTAAGTGTTTTGAAAGCATAGTAGATGGGATGTAAGATCTTCTCTTGATTTTAGCCTAAGAAAACACCTAGCACACTACTAGCATCACACATAACCTCAAATGACAAGGTCCAATCTAGACTGAAATGTTTTTAGACATGCAACATCAAACACAAACTTTTCCTATTTCTCCAATAGCTTACACAATGGATAGGCGATCTTAGAAAAGACCTTGATCAATATTCTATAAAACCCCACATACCTCAAAAATCTATGAATTCCCTTTAAGAAATTGGTGGAGGTTATTTTTTAATCACCTTGATCTTTGCCTTATAAAACTTAATCCCCTTCTTTGAAATCTTATGTCCAAGAACTATTCCTTCTTTAACCATAAAGTGGCACTTCTCCCAATTCAACTCCAAGTTGCATTCCTCACATCTCCTCAAAACATTGGAGAGGTGTACCAAACAATCATCAAATAAGTCACCCATAACTGAAAATTCATCTATTCAAACCTCAAACATGTCCTCCACAATGTCAAAAAAAATAGACATTATGTAATGGTGAAAAGTAGCGGGAGCATTACATAGACCAAATGACATCCTCTTAAATATAAAGGTCCCATATGAAGAAGTGAGTGATCTTCTCTTGGTCTCTAAGGATGATAGAATTCTGATTATATCCTGAATAACCATTTAGAGAATAATATCATCCTCTACCAATAAGACAATCTAAAATCTTATCTATAAAAGGCATGGAAAAGTGATCCTTCTTGATCCATGATTGTAGTTTCCTATAATCGGTGCAATCTCGTCATTCATTTTTATCAGAAGGAACCATTGTGATTCCACCTTTCTTTTGCACACATTGGACGAGGCTCACCTATTTTCTATAAGTAATCGGATAAATCACGTCTAAATCTAACTACTTAATAATCTCTTTATTCACAACCTCTTGCAAAGGAGGATTTAATACATGTTGGTGCTCAATTCTAGGTATACAGTCCAGATGAAGTTGGATTTTGTGAGTACAAATCCCAGGTAGAACTTCAATAATGTTGGCAATGAACTATCCAATGGCCTTTTTGAACCTCTGCAAAATAGACACTAGGGCCTCAACCATCACTCTAGTAAATTACCTACAATGATAACCAGCAAGGTATTGTTGCACCTAATAATATATATCACAGGTAAGAAGGAAAGGCCTTGAGCTTCAAAATAAGAGGCTCCCTAATAGATGGTTTAGTCAGTCGGCTTACTCTATCCTTCATATCAAGATCCAACTTCTTTAATGCATAAGTGTATGACCCCTGACCATCACTGTTAGAATTCATTATTATTGTTGCAAGTGTCTCAACACCAAGTCTTTCCTCAATAGGAACTACCAACTCATCCTCATCAATGGTATATATCACAAAGATCACGCATATGTCCTTTGGATACTTCATGGAATGGCATACATTAAAAGTAATTTGCTCATTATTCAATAAAACTTTATCTTCCCAGTCACCATATCAACCAATGTTTGTTCAATCATGATTAAAGGCCTTCTCAATATAATGGGAACCTTAAAGTCATCCTCATAAAAAGAATTACAAATTCAGCCAAAAATATAAAAGATGCTACTTTTACCAACACATCACACAAGATTCCTACTGGCTTCTTCACATTGCGATCCACCATCAAAAGTCTCATAGAGGTCAGTTTAGGAGACCCCATCCCCAACTACTTGTAAGCGACTAACGGCATTAGGTTAATGCTAGCACCCAAGTCATAGAAGGCCCTATAAAATTTAAAGACCTAATATTACAATGAATTGTGAAAGCTCTCGAGTATTTCTTCTTCTCAACTAGAGAGTGGGAAGTGATTGCACTATAATGGTGCACGTTGTCTACAGGTTCAAAACTTACTATCCTCTTCTTTGTCACCAAGTCTTCTATAAACTTCTCATAGCCCGATATTTTCTCTAGAACCTCTATAAGAGTGATGTTTACCGATAACTCTTTCATCACTGAAATAAACTTTTCTTATTTTCCTTCTTTGGTTTTAATTTTTCAACCTTTGGGGAAAAGGAAGAGGAGATCGTAAAATAGGCTTCAATCCTAGTGTGACCTCCAGACCCTTTCCTTTGTCAGACTAAGTCTTTTTGTCAGCAACTAGAGGCTTTTGAGATGCATCCTCATTCACTATCAAACTTTTAACGACATTTTCATGCACATCATTAATGATCATGGGGTCGTCCCTCTTTTCATCAGCCACAAGCATAGGTGTATCAGTAGTAGCCTTACCACTCTAAGTAGTAATGACTAGGTAATGGATATCATTCTTAGGATTTTGGATGGTGTTATTTGAAAGTGTTCATGGTTGACGTTGGTTCAGTGCCGAGGATATGTTCCCTAATTATTGCTCAAACTATTTAATAGCGGTTGCATGAGATTTATTTTTTTTATCTCATCCCTGAAATGTCTAACCTAATCTCCTTAAGGCAATTTTTTTGGCTCTCCGACCCCTTAAAAAGTTTTGGAAGAAAATATTACATTCATGAATTTCCAGACTTAGCATCATAGTTCCCCAGCGGAACATAAAGGCCACTCTGGTCTTTATAATCATCTTTTTGCTTCCAGTCACCATCAATGTTCTACACCTATCTTTATATCCAGACCTATTGTTGTTGTCTCCATAAAAGTTCCAACCTTAAATCCCTTTCCTAGAGTTCTTATAGTATTTATGAGACCCTTATCTCTTGGGTCAAAAATCAACCACCTTTCTCTCAAGATATTTAGCCTCTTTCATAGAATCCAAATCTTCATATCTAGAATCCTTACCTCATGTACCCACTACATTCATATTTTTCAATCGAGCTGCTACATTAATATTTTTCACTCTAGCAGCTGCAAACTTCTTTGTAAGAAACTCAATCTCAGCCTTCAACTATGCAACCTTTTAAGACATTGTCTTATCTAGTGCTCAATGCCCATTGGAGGCTCTAATTGTATAAGTATCAGTTGTTCTGTCTATATCCCAAGTATGCCACCCTCAGTTGGTTTTTGTAATACTATTTAAGATATTTGAAGAATGCTCCCATCATAGACTCATGAAGGCAAAGTCAATATCGCGCTCAAGCAGAAAACCAAGAAAATCGGTAAGAAATACATCAACAAAACTCCCTAACCATAGGAATAGAATAAAGTGGAGGAGTATTGGCACTAGTATCACAGGCATAAGTAAGATAAGACAAACACCGTTTCGCTACCAACCACCTCTCCAGAATATAAGAGATAATCTATGTAGGTACATAACTATTCGTGCCCCATGACCAAGGGAATACCAGGTATCGCTAAGGTAACGATCTAGAAAAAGCAATCCAAGATCGCATGATAAGAGGATAACCAATTCATGCCTAGAATCTCGTCGAAATCAACTATATCAAGAACCACAAAATTTGCACAAGTATCATACCTTATAATAGTCACCATATAAGACATATATACCCAATCTACTATTTTAAAAATCACTTTTGAGAATAGATACATGCATAGGCACAGGAAAAGGCTCACTAGTTCAACCCTAACTGAGTAGCAAAAAAGACCAACACATAAGAATACTTAGAACTTGGGTCAAATAAAATAGAGGTTGGTTGATGACAAACTGAAATTGTACTTATGATCGATATTTGAAGTCTTCGCCTCTAACCTACCAAGAAAGGCATATAGTTCACATTCTCCTCTAGACTAGCCACTTGCACGTCCACCCACCCTACCTAGATGAGCACATCAACAAGAACCCTAGGGACTACCCCTAATACCTGAAGCACCACTTTTGGCCGATGGCACCACATCCCTAAGAGTATGTATTGGTTATCCTGACTACTCAACAAAAACACACTGAGGCACTCTCTGGTAAAATATCGCATCTTTCTATAATGATAGAAACCTTGAAAAGCCTTGTACTAGCGAGAAGTACTAGTTGTTTCCGAGGAGGCTCCATGGCTTGAAAACCCAAAATATGAACCCTATGAAATCTACTAGAGATTTGACCACTATAACTACTATTTACTGGATAATCTAAATTATAAGCTGAAGTGCAGCCTGCACGAGTCTACTAGGCTGACTAAATTGTTGTTGTGGCTGACCCCTATTATGGAAACCCATCTCTATACTAAGAACCACTGGAACTACCCTGATGATGGGGCCTTTTATTGATGCCCTTATGGACCTCCTGACATATGCCCTTTACGGTTCATGCTTTATCAACAACCTCTAGAAATGGATGACCTAAAGATACTATCAGCTTAGTAGCTACGTGAAGTTGATACCTCAACACCCTAACAAATAATACACCCTCTCATGCTCGGTATGTAAATAATAACAGCATGTCAGGAAAACTCATAAAATCTTGACTCATACTCTCACACTATCATAAATCCATTCTACAAGTCCGTAAACTCGCCCCTCAATCATTCTTGTATGCTACGGGGCACATACCTCCCTAGGAAAGCTTCGAAGAACTGCGGCCAAGTCATGGGAAGGGACCCAGCTGGTCTACACTCAACAAAATCTCTTTGTCTATCTTTCGTCAAACAATTCACTCTATGCAACTCTACTAGACTGAGGTTATGCAACCTCTCCTGGCAATTGACAAGGAACTTATGTGCATCCTCTCTTAAAGCACCTGAAAACCTCAGCGGACCAAATCTAATGAATATACTCAACTTCTTTTGCTCCTCTGAAATAATAATTGGTCGAGCTGCTATTGACTAAGAAACAATCGACACTGGAAATACCTCTACACAGAGAGTCGCAGTAGTAGGTTGCGCTCCTATACTCTGAATACCCTATGTCGCGCTTCTTGGGTTGATATCATCGGTGCACTTTCTAGAATGCTTAATAAGTAGGCCAGAGCATACTGTAGTACCAACGTAGCCACGAATTTAAGTAGAATTTGGGTTGGTCCTAACCCATCGATTGATGAGGTGGTAGGTCCTCACAAGTCGCTCTAGATCAATCACAAGCTCTCTTGGCAGCTCTATGTCCTAGCCTCGAGTTGGTGTTGCAGCTCGATCCATACCTTGACCTCGGGGTTAATCTCTACCTCAGTCTCTAGTTGGAGCCCTAGCTACTGGTTGGGGTCTCACCCTCAGGTATTATAGCCCTCATCCTAACCATATGTGAAAGAGTGAGATTTTTAAAACTAATAGGAATAAGAGCAAACAATAAGGAATCAAAAGGTGAAATTTTCCTTAGAGTGCTCTATAACCTCCCAAAGATAGGATAAGGACAGTATCGTACTGATTGGGACTCTACTAGGCACTCTGCTCTTGAACCAGTAATATTGGTGAACCTAGGTTCTGATACCAAACTGTCACGATTCAAAAGTTCAGGTCATGATGATACCTACTGCAACTCATCAGTAGGTAAGCCTAGAATTATAAGTAACGGGCTAACAAGAAGAAGAACCAAAACATAAAATATATAGGCCAAGCATGAAAATAAACATTGGTAACTAGGGGAACACGTATATATACAAGGAGTGAAAGAGTAAAATATACTTAACAACCCCCAAGATCTGGTCTCAGTCAGTACAAGCTCCAAAATAGGGAAATTGACTTAAAATTCAAATAAAGTGACCGAGAACAAAACCACCTATCCCAATAAGTCACAAATGAGTTGTAGCAACTATAGGAAAGCATGAAACGCAAAAAATGCACGAAAATAGAGAAAATGACCTGGAAGGTCATTACATTGTAATATTCAAGTGATTTCTCGTAATAATTATGATATATTTCTAGCTTAGGAGAAATCATAAACAAGTGGGGTAACAATCGTCTAGTCAAAAACAAACGCGGAATGGAAATTTGATAATTTAAACCTTTTAAGAATCTTAATGTTAATATTGCTCTTTTAAATGGAATATGGCTTCATGTCTAATATTTATGAGATCCTTGTGCATTTTCAAACCCATATTTATGCTTCGTTTAGAAGATATTGAGTTTAAGCTGTTGCATAAGAAATTTATCCTTCCACTGCGTCTAGTGACTCTAAAACATGCTGGAGGGCAGAAATAACCTACAGGTCGAAATTCAACAAGACAATATGAGTAATTTTAGACAAGAGAAACTTATTTAGGAAGGTTTGTAAGTTGGTAAGAAATGTTGGGTTCAAGGTACATATGTGAATGGAAAATGGAGGGAAAATGGTGGAGGGAAAAAGAGACACCAAATTAGAAAGTGTACTCTTAAATTGGAAAGTTCACTAATTCTCCCACATTAGTGGGAGAAGGGAACTTTAGAGTGTTTTTAATAAGGAACACTAACTCAACATGGATAGTGAGGCAAGAACAAGGTGGTGCCTCCCGCCGTCGTCGCGTTGGCTCACTCGGCTCGGCTTCAGCTTCGGATTTGGATTTGATTTGGATTTGGATTTGGATCGATGAGATCTATCTTTTTAGACTAATTTTATTTGAAACTTGTTTTACAAGTGAAATTTTAATCCAAAAATCTAATAGAATTGTTTTCACCAAGTGCGGGCATATTTTGGACGCCATGCAAACACATACGCAATGCATCATAGTGGGATACGACCCTTCAAGGGAAAAGGCACACTGTTTCATGTTGTAGGGTGACCTGCGGGCGCATGCAGCACAGGTACGCGACCTGTGGGCACAGATGTAGCAGAGAAGCTACTGAAATTTGCAAAACATCACCTGCGGCCGCAGATCAGGCGCAGGTCCATCACAGACTGGGTGCAGGGACGTGACTAGTACTAAATAGGTGCCTTTCTACTGAACCAATGCATCCTTTCTGAAATGACACATTAAAGGCTATAAATACCTTATATATTCCTCAGGCATAAACATGATTTTTTACAGAAAAAACACTCTTCTTCTATACAAAAACTCGGTGTGATCATTAAGTTGTTGAGTGAGATCGACAAATCCAACAATTTGAGGTACCGCTATTGTTCGGATTGAAAGTCATTTTATCCTAGAAGGAAGATTCCACAACCTCGGGTACAGTAAGGGAAATTATTCCTTAAAGTTAAACGTTTAGAAATGACCTATATGAGGGCGAAGTGGGAGCCGCTTCAAGGAGAATGTTAGTAAAGGTCTATTCTCTAAACTCTCATGAAACCGGGACATGTTCATGGCTGAAAAGAACAAAACCGTGACAACCATTAACAGTAAAAGGTTGGTTGTGTGACATGTGTTGTCTAGGTGTACATTAAAGCTCGACGGTTCAAAGATATCAAATCTACCGATTAATCGAGTGCATCCGATGCATGTTCACTACGGAAAGTTCAAAGGAAAACTTACTTATCCAGATGCAATCAGTCTTTGCTAAATGATCACATGTTTGTCCGTATCTTTCTTCAAAAGATAGTCATTCCCCATTCATGTGGGGGATTATTGGGTTCAAGGTGTATATGTGAATGGAAAATGGAGGGAAAATGGTATAGGGAAAGAGAGACACCAAATTAGAAAGTGTACTCTTAAATTGAAAAGTTCACTAATCCTCCCACATTTGTGGGAGAAGGGAACTTTGGAGTGTTTTTAATAAGGAACACTAACTCCACATGGATAGTGAGGCAAGAACAAGGTGGTGCCTCGCGTCGTCGTCTTCGTCGCTCGCTCAGCTCGACTTCGAATTTGGATTTGAATTTGTCAAATGATCGACCGATGAGATCTATCTTTTTAGATGAATTTTATTTGAAACTTGTTTTATAAGTGAAATTTTAATCCAAAAATCTAATAGAATTATTTTCTCAAGTGCGGGCGCATTTAGGACGCCATGCAAACACATACGTAATGCATCACGAAGGGATATGGCCCTTCGAGGGAAAAGGCACATTGTTTCGTGTTGTAGGGTGACCTACGGGCGCAGTTGTAGCGCAGAAGCTACTGGAATTTGCAAAACGTCACCTGCGACCGCAGATCAAGCGCAGGTCTAACACAGACTGGGCGTAGGAACGTGACTGCTACTGAATAGGTGTCTTTCTGCTGAACCAATGCATCCTTTCTGAAAGGACACATTAAAGTCTATAAATACATAATATATCCCTTAAGTATAGACATGATTTTTTATAGCAAAAACACTCTTCTTCTATACAAATACTCTATGTGATCATTAAGCTGTTGAGTGAGTTCGACGAATCCAACATTTTAAGGTACTGCTATTGTTTGGATTGAAAGTCATTTTATCCTGGGAGAGATTCCACAACCACGGACACAGTGAGGGAAATTATTCCTTAAGAACTCCGTGAAGTCTGAAAACTTGGCTTTACATTTCTGTTTCATCTCATTTTTGAAAAATAACACACTTCTTGGATAGATTACTTTTAATCTTGTGTTGAAAGTGTTAAGGAACTTCACAAGTGTTCTTATCTTAGACTCGAACTTGTGTTCAAGTTGTTGCTTATATACAGATTCTTGTACCCAAAAATATTGTAGATAACAAGAAATACATGCATTTGCACGTTCAATACATTATTTAATGCTACAACAATCTGTATACATAAAACACATTATTCAGCGGCCTCCGTAAGTGTTTCAACACTTGCATTAAAATTATTATATTTAGTTCTTCCCCATAGAACCTGGAACAAATGACGATGCAACTTTAGAATTAAGAACCTTGTATATTTAAATCAAGAGATGGAGACTCTTCTAGCTTTTGGAAAGCTCCATCCAGGCTGCACACTTGAATGATGAATTTAACGCTTGAAGTGCCAGAGGGAACTAGAAGATCAGATACATAAAATGCTTCAACTTCCGCAACTCCCAGGAACTCCTGGACTAGTGGAAGTGACCCATTTGTTTCTGCAATTGAGAGAACAGGTTGTTTCGTGACATAGATATAGTACTTGGGGAATAGGTGAGTTTTCCCGTCTTTCAATTTCCAAACAAGCTTGACATTAAGTTTCTTGGAGCCATGAGACGCGGAAGGCGACCATTTAGTGAAATTACCATCCACAAGCCACGAAGTTGATGGTGGGAAGTCGGAATTCAGTGTACAACTATTTATTGCAAGATGACCAAGCACTGCATGATATTCCGATGGAGAAAACGGCAGAGTTTTACCTAGACCTACTTTCTTGTGAACTTCGGGTCTTAATTTATAGCATACAGCATGGATTTTTGTTAACATGTATCCTTCCATTGCTATACTACTTTCTTGTATGACCCATGATGGTTCAGTCTCTGCTTTAGTAACACGATGAGGCATTATAACATTGTCAAAATGTCTAACAAAATGACCCATAGTCAGCAAAGAGTCTCCCGAAGCAAGTAATACTGATCTTTGCTCCCTGGCGGCAGAAGTGAACTCAAGAGACAAGCCCAACACAGAGTTTCCATTTGATTTTACCTGCATTAAAGCATATCAGATGATAAATGAACAAGTACAAGGGAAACAACATACATGGATCCCATCACGACATGAACTTCTCATAATTTCTGCAGAAGTTGGGCCATTTGGAGGGTTAAGGATGAATCCATATGAAAAAAGGAGAGTATTCAGCTGCCAGCCCCCAAGGGTAGAATTTTTTTGGTAAGGTCCCTAAGGGTAGAAATCGACAATTCAGAGTCAGAATTTTGACATTGGACACTTGAAAAGATAGAATACAAAATTTAACATAGGTACACATTCTTTGGAAAAGACCTGTATATTATAATTTAGTAGAGCAAGGTAAGATATCTATCCTAGTGGAGTAAATTTTATCACCTAGATAAATTTATCACCAAGGATTATATTACAGGGCCTTGAGAAACAACACAGCACTACTCTCAGGTGGACACCAAACAACTGGCCTTAGTAGTATAATTCCCCTTTCTAAAAGGATTTATCTGGTTGGTGAAAATTATCAGTATGTGGCGTACAGAATATGTAAAATTATCAGTATGTGAAGTACAGAATAAGTAAAAAACTTCAACTACTATTATCCCAAAGAAAAAGGTGGCGTACAGAATATGTAAAATTAAGAGGTGAATCTGCTAACTGAAGCTTCCCTTCAAACAACCTCGCTGAGAATTGAAAATCATCATCAAGTGTTCCATTGAATGTTAGGTTCCCTCCTCCGTTATAAGATGGCTCTTTGATACTGCCACATCCAAGTAAAGGTCAAATCCAACGCAGATAATCAGTTCCCACATCAAAACATTGAACAGAAACGTACACCAGCTAGAAACAATTATGAACAAAAGCATGCACATAAAACCCCAATATGTATGTACACATGCATTACATACACACACGCGCGTGCATTTATCTCTCTCTCTCTCTCTACATATATATATATATATATATATAAATATATAAAAAAAAGAAAGAAAGAGAGAGAGAGAATGAGAGGTATATTTCGCTATCATGCCAAATGAATGTCGAAGGTCAGCAATCTACCCACTTCTCTTTCCATTATCTACACCCCTAAAATAGCCTTGCCAATTCATTACTCGAAAGAAATTTTTGAACATTAATTTTACTTATATTTTCTCGTTATCTATTTTATCCGTGTTCTTTAAGAATTCAGTCCGGTTAGTTGCATTGTTTTTTCTGAATTTTGGGTCGACCTGTCTCCTGTTGGTGTCTTAATTTGTGTTGCTGGGTCAGCACATTATTCTCATATGTTGTTTGGTCATTTCCGGTGGGTTTTCTATTGGCAATTAAGGCCGCTTTTGCTGGTCAGTGAGCAGCTCCTATTTTGTCGTTTGGTGCTATTTGTTTGGGTGACAGTCTGCAGCAAGCCTAAGCTTTGTTTATCAATTCTGGCGGTTAAAGTTCTGGTGAGTGACTGAGGCTATTTTTGGTTTATCTGTTTCAATATTGTTTTGTGATTGACAACTGGAGCACCTGATATATTTGATACAAGTTTCCAATGATCAACCGTAGGCATGGATGATTTGTGATGGAACATGAGCCATCATTAGAAGTGATAAGCAAGGTGGGTGAAAATGGAAGCTAATGGTAGAGCAGGATATGTGTTTATATATAAAAATATAAATAGGGTTTTGCTAACTTGCTACATGAAGGCGGTAGGTTAGCAATGTCCTCACCACTTTTCGATTCTCCAAAGTGTCCTTATTATTTTCTGCCAACACATTAAATGCCAGGACCATTTTGTCTTTCACCAAGATCCTTCCATTCATTCTCCTTCAATTCTCACCCAGACTCTGGCGAAGAACAATAAACAATCTGAGCTTCATCTCCCAACAGGTCTCCAGAGCTTTATCCCAAAATTTTCTTTTTTCAATTGGGTAATCAGCAAGTAATTGACATATGCTGGATTATAAATGCATCAGTAACGAGATTAAAAGTCAAATATTAGTTTATGGTGGTTACTGATTTCCATCATTGTTCCGAATTGCAAGATGGACCTCCATATGTTTGGCATGCAAGTTGAATTAAAAAGGCATCCACAATTTTTGATGGTTTCTAATTACCGCAACTAAAGAGATTCAAGATCAAACTAAGACTTCCCTCTTTCCTATTACTCCTAGCTATGAAAGAGGACGAAAAGAGATAAAGAGGAAGGAGCAAAGTCACCTGGAGGAAAGAAATGGGAGGAGTTTGATGAGGAAAGAAATAGACCAGTAGCCGGAGAAAGAAACAAAGGGGGACTACTCGTGGGCGAAGAGGAAAAATAACTAGGGCGGCTGATTAAGAAGAGGATTCAGGTGTTTAAACTTCTCTTGTTGAAAAACCCAAAAATGTTGCTGTTAAAAGATGGGAATGTGTTTAAAAGGATAGAAAAGGGAAAATGGGTACAATGCTAACCTACTAGCTTCATGTAGTAGACTAGCAAGACCCATATATGTGTGCGCGTGTGTGTAGAGACAGAGAGAGAAAGAGAGGGAGAACCATGGTAGATATAAGAGTTATGAGATGGACGGGGTGCTAGGTGGGGTTTGATTTCTATGAAGATTAACTATAGAGGTATTCTTCCTGGTGATTAGTCATGACCACCAGTAAGGAAAAGCAAACAACATTTTAAACACAAAAAGAATAGACATGCTGCTCATACATCCTGCAACCTGCAAACATGGAAGTAGCTCCGATTCCCACAAAATGAGATGTGAATGTTCGGTTTGCTTATGCTCGTCCACCAAGCCAAACGAAAAGAGAAATAACAGATGATTTTCCAGTGAGAGAATTGCTAAAAGGAGATTGGAGAACTGCAGGGACTAAACTTTCTGAAAGAGAAAAAAAGGAAGAAAGATTACTTTTGTGGGTTTGCTAAGAAATGACCCCAGGTCTCAACAGAAGGTAACTGGAAATGGAAGGTAGCTGGAGATTGGTCATTGGGGAAATATTTTTGTTGAAAGGCGAAAATGTGCCTACTGTTAATGAGAATGTGGGGACACTAAGGAGAACCAAAGAGCAGGTAAATTGCTAACCTACTAATAAATTTATGTAGCAGTACAGCAAAACCAGACAGCTTTCAGCTGAGTTGCTGCTTAAATGCTCTAAAAGTTCTGAGTTGCTGAACTGCTGGGCTTTATTCATTATCAACTCATAGGCATTTCATCAAAACAAAGGGCACGTCTGGTTATCTCAAATGAAGCTGCCAGCAGAAAATGCATTAGGTCTCAGAGAGACAATTTAGGTGGACCAATGTCTCAAACTTTTCTAATCTAGAGCAGCATTGCAATGGAGGAGCGCAAAGAGACTCTACAATTACATGTCCGTGTGGTCCAACTTTTTGCATTTTTTACATCTATGATGGCATATGTAAAAAGATTTACACATTAGACATTTTTTCTCCTGAATTCAAGTGTTGAATGCTTCACATAAGACTTTATATGTGATATATCATCAAATTGAAACAAGGGACTACCACTGACAGAAAACAAAGTCAGGAAGATTGAAAACTAAATGTAATAAGCACAGAAACTTACTCAACAACAACTTTGAGATGTCCTCCAGTAGATTTCCCAGAGAACTCCAGGAAAGGCTGAGATGAAAGTGTATATATTAGCAAGGGTAAGAAGTTTGTAGAAGGGAATGGATTATCTTTGTGATGACATGGTAAAGTATAGAATCCAAGAGTTAAAGTAACATCAGTACACTTATAAACATATTAGGAATTACATAGATTGCAAGTGACAAACCTTTTCAGATATTCAATTATTTTACTTAGTGCTGTGGTTAAAGAATTAATTTTCGCAAACAAAACTCAAGGATGATATTTCACAAGGTGAAGGCAAATTCAAGTAGAGAATAACAGCTAGGAAATATCAGCTGTGTTGTCAGTTCTTGTCACTTACACTCGTATCAAACTTATAATCTTTCAAAAAATTAATCTGAAGAGCAAATCATATGGTGCAAAACATCCCCGTGAAACTGAATGTTGCTAACACTAATGACATGTGGAAGACACGAATAACATGTCTCTGTAAAAGACTTTCAGAAATTAATGAAACACAGTTTGTGCCTAATTGCATGAACACTTTCTAGCCTTGCAAAAGCGCTCCAAGTGAACATCTCAGAGACACCATTAACTATGGGAAACTGTGATGCCCAAATAAAGAAGAAACAAGGTTACAGAAAAGTCTTTTGACAATAACAGTGATATTATGCAAAACTGGAAAGTAAATGAAACGATCTGAACATACAAATTAGCAGTAGGAACTGTACACCAGAAAAATTAATTAAATTGTCTATAATGATTGTAACACATAAAAATTTGGAGTTTAATGCTTTGTCCTAGATCACAGAGAACAACTACATTAAACAGAAAGTTTCTCGAAAAATGGAACTCCAACAAATTAGTACTGCATTTGATAACAGATAAATATCGAAATAAAAACATACGGGTACAAGAAGACACCTGAAAGCTTTGGGAAGAAATGTTGTTCCAAGGAGTCTGTGATATTTGCTTTCCATCGACAGAAACCTGATAACCATGACCCTGATGATGATAACATGGATATTAGCGGGCATTGCACCTCATGGACTTTTTGAAATAGAAAACATTTTGATCGCCACAGCCTTCCCCCTGTTATTCATAAACAGTAATAGAAGCACCTTTGGACCATGATGGGTACCCTTTTGGGTTTTGGGAGACTTTCAGTACTTGACAATTTTATCAGATGCCCCTTGAAATTAAGTTACACCTTTCTGCATATGCATTTCATGGCATCTTCAGTTTGAAGTTTCACACTGAACCATTTAAACATGCTTTTATCTCTGTTGCTAATCAAATTAATTAAAATACGACGACATACTTAATTCCTCCTCTATCTGCCCTACAGGAACCACCCATAATGGTCTTGGCTCTTCTTTTCACTCTTGAACCATCATTATTTGCTTCTTGAAATTCAAGATAAACATGTTTCTAAAAGTGCAAAAGTTGCTAAGCACACTGGTTACTGCTCTAAGTGAACTATTCAACAAAAAGTTTAAACATAACAAGTACTTCAAAATAGGGAACGTGCGGAGACAACCCACCTTGGCATTGATAGGAAGAAGATACAATCATACAAGCAATAATATGCATCTTAGTTTGTAAAAAGATGGAGGAAACTCAAAACAAGGTTATGAAAACAAACAAGCTCAGGCCATACCTGATCAAAGTTTGAGTAGAATGGAAGAGTTTGGGGGTAATTTTGTGAAATATCCCATGATCTTTCTACAAGTTCCCACCAACTGCATGTTAAAGCATTTAATTGTGATATGGTTAACCGAAAGCATATATTACTTTTCAATAGCCAAAAAGGGCAGTGTAATCAATTGCAGATATGATAATGCAGCAATATAAACAAAATCTGACAAGATACTCAATGCAGTTCAGAGGCATACATTCATAAAGTTGCATAAAATCTCCTCAGATTGTCCCATTTTATGTGACATAGTTTGATTGGAGAAATCAATTTAAATTGTATATGATAGCCCCATAATAGAAGAAAAATATTAAACTTAGCTGTTGAAAATTAGTTCAACAGGGAAGCATCCCTCATGGTGAGAAACTCTAAATTACTTGAATGTAACTTCTATATAGTAGTATTATTTTGGAAGTTCATAAAACTTTTGAAACATTTTAAAATATAATATGCCTTGTAGATTTAAATGAAGAGACTTCCATTTTCGGCTTGGTTACTTAAAATTACTAAGAAATGGAGAAACTTCCATTTTTGCCTTGGCAATTTGAGTAATCTATTGGACCTCATCTTCCACATTGCTGGCAGGGTAGGTGTGGGTCTATCATTTGCCAAGGAAAGACCAATCGAAGAGAAGGATATTTGATTTTTTTCAAATAACTAAAAACACACACGAATATCCAGGTGGTGGAGAGGGTGAGAGGGTGGTCGCTACATGAAAAGAAATTAAACCATGGAAATCAGGATACATAAATATTGTGAATCTTTAACAATAATCTGAGGAGTAATCTTTAGTGGAAAGTATACTCTTTTAGAGTAAAGCATTTAAGAGATATTATCGCAGGCAGTGCAGGACCGGTTCTGTGCAGTCTGAAAGTCAGGTAGCTGTTTCGTCTCATACACCCATCCAGGAGCAAATATGGCTGCTGACACATTATCCATCTTAATCACATCAAGTGCCAAATTTGTCTGCATAAAAAAGACATGATTTTAGAAGTAAATAGTTCTTTTAACAAGTGATTTAAGAAAATGAAGCAACACGGCCTATATGAAAAGTTAAAACTAGTGATCTGGAGTTAGCTTCTTTTTTTTTTAGAAGGTAATATTTATTTGGACTTAAAAGAGTTAGTTTTTAACAATGAAATGCATCTTACTGCCAACTTCCGAAACTAACTATTGCTAAGATACACACTGAAACTAAAACCTTACATCCATGAATTAGCATCCTCCTTCCGTAACTATTAAATAAAGATCCCAAAATGGCTAAAAGAAGGTCTAAGTATCTAAACAATCAGACAATGCAAGTGTTCTCTAACAAACTTGAAAGTGACGCACATTGTTTTAAGTCACTGAACTAGTTGAAAAAGAAACAAACATATAAATGGCAATTTCATTTTGTCCATTATAGAAGCATAAAACACAAATTATATATACACACATTTTTCTGCATGTGTGTACGATCCACTTTTTTGTGAAAAATTACGAAAGTTTAGAACAACAATAGCATACCCAGTGTATTCCAACAAAGTGGGGTCTGGGGAGGGTAAAGTGTATGGAATTCATACCACTATTACAGATGAAGTAGAGAGGCTATTTCCAATAGACCCCCGGATCAGGATTGATAACAGTATAACAAACAAAACACATAAAAACAAACAACATAATGGGATAACACGCCGCTAGTTAATAAAAGAAACAAGAGACCCACAACGTAATACTCTAAAGTATCTATTCGAAATCACAAACATCACCAAAACACTACAAATAAGAAATTACAAGAAACTACAGGTACAGATACAAACAAAGCACTCCTCCCTACTATTACTGACGCACTACTACCCACTAACCCTCTACCCTAATTAGCGTCCTCCACACTTTCCTATCAAGGATCGTGTCCTTCGTAAGCTATAACTGCTCCATGTCATGCCTAATCACTTCCCTCCAATATTTCTTCGGCCTACCTCTACTCCGTCTATAACCATCCATAATCAGCCTGTCACACCTCCGTACAGGAGCACCCGTACACGTCATCATCACATGTCCGAATCATCGCAACCTCACTTCACACATCTAGTGTTCCACCTAAGTCACTCCTACTTTCTCTTGAATAATCTCATTTCTAACTCTATCTCTCCTGGTAAGACAACACACAGCATCCTCATCTCCGCCACCTTCAACTTTTGGATGTAGGAGTTCTTAACTGGTCAACACTCCACTCCATACAACATAGCCAGTCAGACTGCACTCTATAGAACTAATCTTTAAGCTTAGGAGGCACCTTCTGATCATAAAAGACTCCCGAAGCAAGCCTCCATTTCAACCACCCTGCACCAATACGGTGCATGACATCCTCTTCATTTCTTCCATTCCCCTCAAACATAAACCCAAGATAATTGAAAATATCACTCTAATCGAATGGCCTGATAATCCAACTTCACTACCACATCAGCTTCATGCATCAAATCACTGATCTTGCATTCCAAGTTTTCCATCTTGGTCCTACTCAACCTAAACCTTTTAGACTCGAGGGTCTGACTCCAAACCTCCAACTTATCATTAACTCCTCCCGGGTCTCGTCAATTAGTACAACATCATCAACAAATAACATACACCACGGCACATGATTCAAAGATGATTTGAGAAATAGATGAAAATGTGATGAGAATCTTTCAAGAAAACTAACACGAGAGACACTTCATCAGGTAATTTTGGAAGTTCACTAAAATCATAGAACTTGGTGGGTCCAGTACTTGTGTTAAAATGATGAGTAAGACTCATGTAGCCAATTTTGAATTATGTTGTAATATAGAAGGTTGTTGATGATTTATGAGGTTTAACAACTCTTAATTGTTAAAGATAAGTTCTAAAAAGTGGTGGTTAGACCAGCTTTGTTGTATGGGGCAGAGTGTTGATCAATCACGAACTGCCATGTTCAAAAAAGGCAATAATTCTAAGATGGATGTGTGGACATACTAGAAGAGATAGGATTAGGAATGAGGATATCCAGGACAGGCGGGAGTGGGCTCCATAGAGGACAAGCTGAGGGAAGCAACGTTGAGATGGTTTGGGCATGTGAAGAAGATGTCCCAAACGCGGCAATAAGGATGTGTGAGAGGTTGGATATAGTCAATACGAGGAGAGGTAGAGGTATGCCGAGGAAGTATTGGGGAGAGATGATTAGACAAGACAGGATGCAACCTTAGCTTACCAAGGAGGCGAGGACATGACTTTAGATAGAAGGGTATAAAGGTCGTGGATTAGGATAGAAGGTTAGTAGGTAGTGAGTTTTGTCTCGCTTCTCTGCGAGATTAGGTTTGGTGGGAGTATGGTAGCACGGTGTCTGTCATAATAGTAGTCGTATACTTGTAGTTTCTTGATTTTGATATCTGGTTACCACCTGTTGTCTATTTTGCTTCAGCTACCACATTATTTCACCATTTTTACCATCCTTTTCTGTATGCTTTGTATTGCTTCCCTTATTATTTGACATGTTTTCTTCATTACCATACTTACTTTTTCATCACTGCTTGATCTGTTACACTGGTAGTAAAGCTAAAATTCTGGTTAATAGACATTTTTAGGTCGAATATCAGATATTTCTTTAATCTATCGATAAATAGAGTAATAAGCCCCAATCCTCTTCCCTTGAATAACAAAGATGCAAACAAGGACTTCTTACTAATAAAGATCCCAAACAAGATAATACCATAAATTTTCAAATATTTCTGTCAATATCAAACAGTATAAAACATTAACTTACAACATAAATGAGAAAACGAGGTTGGTGGAACAGTATAGGGAAAGGAAGAAGGATCTGCACATGGTGTTTATCGACCTAGAGAAGGCTTACGACAAAGTTCCCAGGGAGGTGCTTTGGACAAAGTTCCCAGGGAGGTGCTTTGGAGATGCTTGGAGGTGAGTCGAGTCCCGATGGCTTATATCAGAGCAGTTAAAGATATGTATGATGGAGCGAAAACTCAGGTAAGGACGGCGAGAGGAGACTCAGAGCATTTCACTGTCTTGACAGGATTGCATCAGTGATCTACTCTTAGTCCTTTTTTGTTTGCTTTGGTGATGGATGTATTGACGCGGCGTATTCAAGGGGAGGTGCCTTGGTGTATGCTTTTTGCAGACGATGTAGTTCTGATTGACGAGACCCGAAAGGGTGTGAATGACAAATTAGAGGTGTGGAGACAAACTCTTGAGTCTAAAGGGTTCAGGTTGAGCAGAAGCAAGACACAGTATTTGGAATGCAAGTTTAATGACGTGAGGTTGGAGGACGAGGTGGTCGTGAAGCTGGATTCGCAGGAGGTATGTAAGAGGGATAGTTTCAAGTATCTCGGGTCCGTGATACAGGGTAACGGTGAGATTGACGAGGATGTCTCGCACCGTATCGGGGCGGGATGGTTGAAGTGGAAGCTCGCGTCGGGGGTGTTGTGTGATAAGAAGGTGCCGCCCAAGCTTAAAGGCAAATTCTACAGGATGGTAGTCCGTCCGGCCATGTTGTATGGAGCGGAGTGTTGACCAGTTAAGAACTCCCACATCCAAAAAATGAAGGTGGCGGAAATGCAGATGTTGCGCTGGATGTGTGGGATGACTCGAGGGGATAGAGTTAGGAATGAGACTATCAGGGAGAAGGTTGGTGTGGCTCCAGTGAAGTGCAAGATGCGGGAAGTCCGATTGAGTTGGTTTGGACACGTGAAAAGGAGGGACACGGATGCCCCGGTCCGTAGGTGTGAGAGGCTAGCGATGGATGGTTTTAGGCGGGGGAGGGGAAGGCCGAAGAAGTACTGGGGTGAGGTGATTAGGCGGGATATGGAGCAGCTACAACTCACCGAGGACATGACCCTAGATAGGAAGGTCTGGAGGGCGCGAATTAGGGCAGAAAACTAGGGTCAGTTTGGGGCGTTAGGGTAGGGAAGTATTTGGTGGGTGTTTTGTTCCTGTTATTCTTCCTATTCTTATTTTTATTCCTATTTTCTATTCTTCTTCTTGTTATTCTTTCGGTGTTCCATGTTTTATTACGAATCTGGGTGCTTTCCGATGTTTCCTACTACTTATGGGTGCCGTATTTACGTTATGAAATCCTGTTCTGTGCGTTACTTTATATTTGTGTGGTGTCTCGTGTCTTGAGCCGGGGGTCTATCGGAAACAGCCTTTCTACTTCTTCAGAGGTAGAGGTATGGACTGCGTACATCTTACCCCCCCAGACCCCACTAGGTGGGAATACACTGGGTTTGTTGTTGTTGTTGTTGTTGTTCTACAAACTCACCGTCCATTGTCCACCACCATAAGTGTTTCTTCCAAAGACATCAATTCCCATGTAAACATCAAACTTCCTGTCACCGGCAACCTCAGCTGAATGCTTAGGATAATTCTCCTGTAAGTATATAAGAAAACAGGTTTTAGCAATTATTAATTATTAACCTGGGAATAAAAACTAAGTAGGAGAAAGTACCCGCCAAGTGTAGTTTACAAATATACCATCAGATATATCAAAAAAAGGCTTATTTTTTGCATTTAGTTGATCTTGCCAGCTAAGGTTCCCATCAATTGTGACGCTATCATACCTGTAGCATCAGCATAAGAAAAAACAATTATGCTGTTTTTTCACTTTGAAGATATGGTTTATTTCATGATATTACCACAGGACCAAAGACCTCGGAGCAGAAAAAAAGAACAACTATGCTGCGTTTAACTTTGAAGAGAGAATTTCTTTCATGAAATTACCATATGACCAAAGATCCAGGGACAAGGGAATGCATGGATTGAGTTAAGTGGCTGACAAACTCTTTCAGGTTAGAAATTTGCTCGACATCCAAGGAAACTTCCATATTGACCTGAAAGCAAGATATTTGAAAAAGGAAAAAGAAGGATTCTGGTATAAGACACTGTTATGCAAACTATGACATGATAAACTCATTTCTTGATGAATTTTTACTGGAAAGCAGTTAGGAATTTATGCCTATATGACTATACTTGCCCTGTTTCAGAAACAAGTATTTCTCTAAAGATTTTTACTTTATAGAAATTTGTCCCATTCTTCAATTTCCAAATATGTTACTAACCAGAAAACTAATTTCTCTCCTCCGATATAGGGAAAAATCCTCTAGACTACTATTCCAGAAAGGATAACAAAGGAGGATTTACATTGGCAAAGGAAAAATCACTTTTCCAGTCTAACGGACATATCTAATAAAGGGAATCAAAAATTTCATGCTATGAATGTAAAGATTTGGCATCAAGTTTTGAAATTAGGAAATGTAAGAGAAGAATAAGAAAGGTGAAGGGCCTGAAGGCCTATCAGACTTCTAAATCAATAGCTTACCAGCCATCCGTCAAAGCCTAAGGCAGCAGCAAGCTCACTTAACTGCTCTGCATACATCTGAGCTGATTTCTGTGATGACAGTAATTTGTTGGCAAGAAGTTTCCCTTCATCCCACTCCATGATAAAAGTTCCCAATACCTTACAATAAATGAAAGTCAAGCTCAATGGAGAGTGAAGAAGTGACCAGCCAGACAGGCAGAATCTTAGGTGTTGAAAGAGCAGATAAATGAATCAACATAATTGGAAAAAATTAGATAATCAATCAACCACGACGCAACCCCAAATTAGTTGAGGTTGTGTACGAATCATCTTTTGCATTTCACTCTCTTCAGGTTTCGTTCAACATAATTGGAGAAATTAAGAAAATTTCCAAAGCTTAGTACTTTTAATTATACGGTCGGAAAAATAAATAAGAAGAATGAGCTCCTAAATTCATATTTAAGGACGCATCCTATTCTACTCCAACATGTACAAGTAACAGCCTAAATTTTGCATTACTTCAAGTCAGATAATACTCAATTTCTGCTCACAAGTCACATCACAACATTATTCGATAAGAATTGTTTACTCTGATACCTTCACTCCATGCTTGTGAGCAGTATTAGTCCAACAGGGAGGCGGCAGAGTAACCAAAGAATGTGAGAAATAGACGAATACATCAATTAAATACCAATGCCATATAGCATAAGCATCAGGGTTATTTCCTCCTTGTATCCACTTATCGTCAAGATATCCTCCAGCCATGTCGTGGCACACCAGAAGCCTAGGCCTTTTTGGTAGTTCATTGGCGGCGTAAGGCGGCAGCTTTACAGACGCCTTATTGAAGGGAAAGTGAAAAGAATTGAAATAGGATCTCGACTCAAGTTCTTCCAGCGTTTTCAACGGGTAAGATACAGGATTCGAAGGTTCCAAAGGATCAAACGGCGGAGGATCATCGGGGGGAGGATTTCCGTCCATGGGATTAACTTTAGAGAGCAGAAAGAAGAAGGAATTGAGAATAGACTTGAGAGAAGCTAGGGTTTGGGGATGATGTGATTTGAAGTAGGAGCGATAGTTGAATCTCATCGAGAAAAAAGAGCCAGAAGGGCTTTCAAAGTTTCCAATTAAAAATAGGGACAAATGTGTCCCACATACTTGTCCCTTAGAAGATTTGTTTTGAACAATTGATATATTTATTAGATAACTACATTAATTTTCTGAATAATTTTGTATAGTTGCTAAACAACTTTTTTCAATTATCGAACAACTGCACTTAGTTATTGAATAACTTGCACAGTTATTGAACAATTTTGATAATTATTGAACAACTTCATAAAGTTGTCAAACAACTACCAAAGTTATTCTACAATTGGAACAAATTGTTGGAACGAAAAAACTTTAAAAAAAGACTTAAAAAAGATTTGTCCCTCTTACCTAATTTAAAAAATTTGAAGGACTCCCACTTAATTGAATAACTTGTTTGTCCTTTTTAATCCAAAGTGTCAATATAATCAGAGAAGTGAAGCGATGGATTATTGAGAATCCATGCAATGTGGACTAATGGAAAGTTGACTTGAGAGTTGAGAGTGAATGTTCGCATAGGGAAAAGCGTCAAATTTACCAATAAGCTTTCAAAAATTAATTGAATACATCCTTCATAATATTTTGCAAATTTACCGTTATTGTTATATTTTAAGGTACTTCAAGAAAATTAATTTAGTATATCTTTTGTCATACTTTTGGATCACATTTATCCTTAATGTCATACTTTAAATTCAAATATATCCTTATTGTTAAGAAACTTTTCACATATACCTTTTCTTTAATAGAAAATTTCAAATCAACGTTATATGCTAAAAAAAATTTAAAAAAAGAACACACTCTAATCTAACCCCACTCAATCCAACTCGAGCCACAAAAAAGACATAAATAAATATACCCCCTCAATTTTATTGGTCAAATTTTTTTCACGAGACTAGGCCACTAGATATTTATTAGTGCATTGCGCACGATAAATAAATTTGCATCAGTGAAAACACAAATAAGAATACCTCTTCCTCAGTTTATGAATCTACATCAGTGCAAAGCTCGTGAAAAATAACACTTAGCTATCAAATCCAAAGGATTAGGCCACTAGGTATTTCTTTGGAAAATTGAGTTAAGAGATCTTCTTATGTGTCTATCGTGGCATCGCTTCATTCTTATGTCTTTATATACAATTTGGATCTACATAAATTTTTTATCATGTCATTTGCTGAGAAGTGTATTTGTTCGCCAGGAAAAATCAGCCAAAAACTGAGGAAGGGGGTATATTTGATTGTGTATTCTTTTGTAGGTCCGATCGAGCGGGTTAGATTAGGGTATGTTTTATTTTAAAAAATGATCAATTTAATGTTGATTTGGACTTTTTTGTTAAATAAATGGTACATATGAAGAGTTTCTTAAAAATAAGGATAAATTTTGCCCTAAAGTATGACATCAAAGGTAAATTTTTCCCTAAAATATGTCGAAGGGTATAGTTAGCCAATTTTTTTAAAGTAGAGGGAAAATTTGGCCCCAAAGTATGACAACCATGGTGAATTTGCCCTCAAAGTATAACGAAAAATATATTTAGCCAATTTTCTAAGTAGAGGGGTAACTTTGATCTTTTTCCTTTTATATTACACCAAATATTTTACTTTCATTCTATCATTGACATGCTTCCATTTTATCACCTACTCTCATAATGTGTTGGCAGGAACACAAATATTTTTTGAAAAGATTTTTTTATTTTTCTAATCTTTGTGTAATAAAAAATTATGAAAACTATATTTTTTCAGTGAAACAAGCTCCTCAAAATTTAAAAAAAAAGACTAATTAAAAATAAATTTTAAAAAAATGAAAAACAAGTCATATTATCGCATTTGGACCCTCATAATCACCTCTTTTTGGTAAACAAAAGGTATTTTATTAATAACTAATAAGCATCAGTACATATCAGTGGGGCAGCAGTGTTCAGGAGCTGACTATTAGATACAAAAACAGAAACAGTAGTAGGGCTTACAGAGCCGATAGTTACATCACCAAAAGTTAGATCAGTAGCAATATAACTGGTACAAAATGTGGGATTAGTAGTAGAAAACTTAGAACTATAACCAAAATGGGTTGACCACTTGAGCCTAACAAAGTAGTTCCTTTTTTGTCTGCATCCAAGACTTGGTCCATAAACAAAGGTGGAACTTTCCATTCCCTAACATAACCATAATCAATAGATAGAGCTCTTTTCATAACTAGGACATCTATTGCTTGATTAACTTCTCGATAGCTATGTTGAATGGGCAGTTCCCCTAACTTGTGGATTAATTCCCTACATTCGTCAATATGTTAGTATACATTGGGTGCCCATTTTGAATCAAGGAAATAATTACCTTGGAGTTCATACATATAGTGATATGAATATAAACATATTGTCCACAATACACAGACCATGAAGCAGTGTTAATAGCTCTACTCTTGTGTTTTTCGAATGAAGAACTGTCCATATTTAGTTTATATCCCCTTTCAAGTAGGATCCATTTTATATGTTGGACTGCAGGTGGGGTTTGAAATTTGGATTTACCTGTTAAGGTGGTGAATTCAATAGCTCTAACAATTCATAGATTCGTAAGGATCAATTTATTAAGTTGTTTATGATAGTGCTCATTTCGAGTTAGCCACATATTCCAAAGGTAAAAAGAAATGTGTTGTCCCAAGTTAGAATGTTTCCCTTTAAGTTGGGGTTAGATTTTATAATTTGATCTAACCAATGCTCCGTAGAAAATTTTATTTTTGCAATTTGATTGGTCATACTAATTTTTTTCCGGAATGTAATAACTTTTCTACAGTAAAGGAAGATACGTTGCATGGTCTCTGATCTTCAATAGAAATATTAGTTGGGATTGATATTTATTCCTATTAAGTTTAGATAGCTACTCGTAGGTAGTTTATTATGTTTACACAACCACAAGAAGAACTTTATTTTGTTAGGCACTAGAGTTGCCATATCCACTTAAAAGACTTTCCTGATTCGAGACTTGTTATGTTACTATTTCTAATAAGCCAATAGGCTGGACTAGTGAGAAGGGCCCTAAGCTTGCGTGTTTCCGGGATGGTTTGCCGATAGCTTTAGGAATACTAGGTAGGTAGATTCCTTTAATAAGATTAATAATATTTGAAGGGAGATTGAAAAGAATTTGCTCTAGATTCCATACATTTTGATGACTTATATCCTTCACTGTTTTCCATCATCCTCCTTAGGTAGAGGACCTTGTATGAGAGATCAACGGGTTCCTATGGACGGGATCAGTGATCATACCATAGAGAAGTTTTATCCCCATTTCCTACAGCCCAAAACAGATTACTAGAGCATATTTTCCATCATTTTAGTAAATATTTCCACGTTATACTATAGGTTTTTGTAAGATTTTTGCTGGGAAATTTTTATCTTTGGTGTATTTATTTATTAGCATGGAAGTCCATAGCAACTAGTGTTTGGTGGAGCATCTTTATGCGAGTTTAGTTATAAGGGCTTTATTTTTAATTTTTGCATCCTAAATACTAAGACCCCCAATGTTTTTATTACTAGTTACAGTTTCTCATTTTAATAGGTGCATTTTCTTTTTAGTAGTTGAGGAGCCCCAAAGGAATTGTCTTTTAATTTCATTAATCTGATCAGTAATATTATCGTGGAGGAGAATTATTTGCATGGCATGTGTTGGTATATTGTTAAGAGTTTCTTTTATCAATGTAGTTCTACCCGCTAAGTTAAGAAAATTTATTTTCCAACCCACAAGTTTTGCTTAGAGGTTTTCCAAAATGAATTGGTAATCCTTTTAAATGGGTTTTTTTATCACTTAATAGGTACACAAAGGTATCTACCAAAGTACTTTCCTCTGTTTACACCTAGCATACTAGTTACCGAGTTTATGGGGTCATTCCGGGTAGTGTTTTTTGAAGAAAATTTATGATTTATTGATATTTATAATTTGTCCCGATTCGAGGCAGAATTGAGTTAAGACTCTATAGATAATGCTGCAATTTTCATAGGTGACTTGGTCCATTAAAGTAAGGTCATTCGTGTAGAACAAGTACGATAGAGGGGACCTTTTGGAGATATTTTTGTCGGAGATCAATTATCGCATCTTACTTCTCATTCGATGTTTTGAGTGAACATCTCCATACATAATATAAAGATATATAGAGGTAGGGGATCTCTCTGTCTAATGCCCCTACTTGGCTTAAAGAAGTCTATGTGATCTCCATTTACTAGAACTGCGACTTCACTAGTAGTTATACAGTTCATAATAAGTTTTGATACTTCATCGATATTTTGAAGAAGTTAAGAGTTTTATATATAAAGTTCCATTCTAATTTGTCAAAGGCTTTCTCATGGTATTTTTAATGAGCATATTAGCCTTTTTCCCTTTCATTCTATTAAAGTGAGATATGATTTCTAGAATAATTATTACATTGTCCGAGCCTTGACGTTTTTTAGAAAGCTTCTTTAAAAAGGACTTATTAGTTTGTCCATGAATTTAGTCGGTTAGCAATGATTTTTTGTAATAATTTTGTAGTTAGTATTACAGAGGCTAATAGGTCTGAAGTTATTTAGGCTACTAGCATTCTTTACTTTTTGGTATAAGGTAGACGTAAGTACAATTTATATTAAGGGGAAAGGAAGCATTATTGAGAGTTTGCATGCAAAAGTTAATAATAGAGTCCCCAACAATATTTCAATACTTTTGATAGAAGAAAGGGTGGAGCCCATCTGGACCTGGGGATTTATAAGGTGAGAATGATTTAATCGAGTTAATGATTCCATCCATTGTGAGGGCTCTATCAAGTTCCTAAAGGTCAATTTCTAACCCATTTACTAATCTACTGAATTGGTGGTGGTGGGGGAGCGCCATTTTGAAGAGATTGTTATAGTAGTTGGTAATAAAATCCAAATTTTATTGTGATAAGAGATCCATTCCCCTTTTTATCTTTAAGGGATACAATTCTATTCTTTCTCGTACGATTATGTATAGAAGTATGAAAAAACTTGCTGTTAGCATCCCTTCACTTAACTAAGTGATGCGTGATTTGAGTTTTCAAAACTCTTTTTCTTGTCTTAGAATGTCATTATATTCCTTAGAGAGATCTTTTTCTAGTCTGTGAAGGAAGCTAGAGTAAGGATAATTAGGAGATTTTTGAATACCGTTGATTCTGTTGAGGAGAGTTCTTTTTTTTAAGATATTGCCAAAAATATTTTTATTTCACTAAGAGATGATTTTTTTTCGAATGAGGGAATAATATCTTGTAAATTGAGGTGGCTTTTTCAAGTCAGTGATTTATGGTATAGAGTTGAGATTCCTTAGTATGACTGGAATGAGATACTGCATCTTTGCTACCTCCTTAGTCTTATTATGTTAGTCTATTGGACATGAATAGGATATTTGATTCTTATTATCTCATTGGTTTTCTTATGTGGTTGTGGGATAGTTGGGTGTAGTTTTCCATTCTATTTATTATCGTATTTATCTGAATCATCTTTTGATACAAGATAAACAAGGAAGACACGGAATCACACACCAAAACAGTCCACAAGTCAAGAAACTGAGGACTATCTTAGTGACCACACTTGGATTCGCTAATGATAACAATAATGGAGAGAATATCACGTGTTAAATACAATAATCAGCCAGCCCCAAGTTAAGATTAACAATAATATATGAAGCATAAGATGAACATAACAATGTGAAGAACAACAACAGGACACAGAACAAACGACTTATAATACAAGATACCAAACTGTGATAAGATTACAAGAATGTAAATGATAAAAAGATAGACATACACTACTACAAAGTCTAAGAACCAAATATGTTCTCAAACACAAAGACCCTTAACAATGAAAGTAGCAACACCTACACTCTTCAAAAAACACAAGAGGGAACTCAATCCTTCAAGCATCCAAGGTTCCAAGCAAACAAACAACAAGAGTGAATTCATACTCTAATTGTTACCTAGTTTCGGCCAAGCCCCTTTTGGGAGAGAACTTGTGTGTTTCAAGAGTGAGATACAATATTCAATATCAAAAAGCTGAAAACTAAAACCCTAGAATGTTCCTTTTATAGTGTATTACATAATAGGAGCTAAAAGGACAAAAAGGCCCCTTAATAATGGGGCGCCTCTCTAGTGCATAGTGGGCTGATTGGGTGTGTATTTAGGTCCTATTTGCACTTTATTTTGTACACACCAAACCTCGGGTCCAACACATACTCTCTTAAATCCATCTACATGATTGCACTTGTATCATCCTCTCCATCTTGAGAGGAATTTGTCCACAAATTCAAGCAATCATCACCCGCAAGCTCTCATCTTTGAATCATCTTTTCAATGCTCCTCCAAAGGTTAGGATGTTCAACCAAGGGTTCCATGAGTTCATCAAACATTCACCTTGGACTTACATGTTCTATAACCCCCACATAAGAAGAATGGATGTTAAGCAAAGTGCTAGCATCTTGGTTAACAAGCAACAAAGGGCCTTTGTGGGCAAATCCCACAACCCTAACTCTCGGTATCTCTTCTTCTTCACCTTCCTCACTCTCGGATTCTTCTTCCACACCCTCACTAAGTATGAATCTCCTTGCCATATACATAGGTACTACACACTCTCCATCAATCGGCCAAATATCCTTCCCACCTTTATCAATTTCCACCTCAACTTCTAGCTCTCCATCTTGAGCTTTTTCATCACACTCATTCAATTCAAGACCTACCTCCTCTCCAAGGTAATATAATTTTACCTCCCTAAGGATTACATTCCTCCAATTCGGGCATTCACTAGCCTTGTTCCCCCACCCTTGATATTTAAAATATTGAAATCCCTTAGGACGAGAAGTAGAATTTGGTTTACCTTCGTTTCTTGAGGGATACCTTTGGGCAGCCTTGGTTTCGGTTTGGACAACCTTGTTCTCGGCTTGGTTGACATTGGATGAGTGCTCTTGATGTTGGTGCTAATCCAAGGAAGGTTTTTGGTGATTCTTGAACTTGGAAGTCGAGAGCTCTCTCTCAATTTCCAAGGCCGCTTGGAAGATGCCCTCGATGGTGTCAAACTTGTGGAGGGTCATCCGAGAAGATATGTCCCTATTTAACCCGACTTTGAATTGTATAATGTCATGGGTCACTTGTTCTCCTCAATGGTCAAGCTTCAAAATTAATTGTTAAAATTCATCATAGTATGCAATGACACTTTTGTTTCCTTACTTCAAGTTATACAACTTGGCAAGAAATTCATGTTTGTAGCCCTCGGGTAGGTACTTTTGACGAATAAGGTACCTCAATCTAAACCATGGAGGTGGCTGCCCGACAATTAACATATCACTAAACCGCTTCACATACTCCCATCAAGTGTTTGCATATCCATCAAAGTGAGTGATAGCGTAACAACTCTTCTTCTCTTTGGTTAGATCATTTACTTGGAATATCTTATCGCACGATGACTCCCAAGAAAGATACGCCATGGGATCACTCTATCCCTTGAAGATTGGAAGACTAACTTTGATAGTGTAATACCTAACTCCCGAGTTTGGTGACCACCCCTCTCCTCTCGGCCTAACTTACTTTGCCTACCTCTCACCTCTTCTTCCCTCAAGTGAACTTCACCATAAGCTCTATAACCCCTATGTTGTTCTTCTCTACCATAACCCTCAACATGATTTGGTGGATTTGGATTAATTGGATTTGACTTTGGATGATAGTATGGCCTTTGGTTCAATGGAGCTTGGATTAGAAAGTGTGGTATTTGGTTAAGTAAATGGTTTGGGTTCGGAGGTATTTGGGTTCCAAATCCATCATGTTGGACTTGGTGAAGTGGAGGGAGGGTTGGTCTATCATACTCATGGTTTTGGAGAGCATTTGGTGGTTGACTGGTGATTTGTTCATTTGGTGTAACATTTCAGGGGAGATAGTTGGGGAAGTGTTTTGAGGAGTTGAAGGTCAAGAACTTCTTTGTCTTTCTACCCATTATCACCTCCTACTCATGGTAGACACGTCTCTCTTTATTGTTGCCAAATCCCCTCTCACGGTACCAACTTTCGTGTTCAATCTCTCAAGTGTTCGGGTGATATCCTCAAGATAGGCTTTCATAGTGTCAAGAGTACTGTTATCCACGGTTTGAGATGTGGACCCTTCCATTGCGAGTACCTAATAAAAATACCTACAAAAACAGCAAATAAATTAGTTCAAAAGACTCACTACACTCACACACTTCGATTACCTTACTCATATCTTCACTAGTGTTGTAAGTCAACTAAGGAATCCGTGAGGAGCCAAGGATTGAGTCTACTCTTGTACAGATTTGATTTTAGTTTTGAAACTCAAACAAATATCATAGGACGAGAGCTAAGAACTAATCAACGAATCAAAATGACAAAAGGTACACAAATAACGCTAACACGAACAAATAGGACAAAACTAACTAACAAGCTAGTAGGAGATTACTAGGTCGTCATTTAGTGTTCGAACCAACAAACGAGACTAAAAAGTAATAAGATGAAACTAAGAAATCTAAAATTTAAACTAAAAAATGTTGCATGAACAGTAATTTAGTGATGTGGTAGTCCACTATTGGCCTCGGTTTTGTCAAAATTTTACTCTCTAAATTCAAGTCTTAACCAATTTACAACTTGGAAATGGTGGATTTGGTTAATAGAGGGAAATTTAGTCTTGGAGATTTTTTTTCAAATTCAAAACAAGACTAGACTTCTTGGTACTTTCTCCTTGAAACAAGGTCCTTAAATCAAGGAAAGTAGGTGAAAAGTAGTGGTCAGTCCTTGAAGTGATGTGAACAAGTCTTTCACTTTTTTAGATCTATTTGCACTTTAAGGCTTAATAAGATGATGAATGTGGTGAAGACTTCAAAAGCACAATAACAACATCAAGAACAACCAACAATAATCTCTACAAGAACAACAAGTCCACAATAATTCGGCCAACCCACAACAACAACAACAACAAGATTGTCCACACGGCCACACCTATGTTTACGACAACAACTTCAACAAATTCAAGTTCAAGCTTAGATTTGGACACTTTTAGTGTTGGTGAGAATGAAAACAACACTTGAACCACTCTAAACAAACAAAATACTACCAGATCTAGTCAATAAAAACAAGAAAATCTCGGCCAAGACACAACAAGAACACATTTTTTGGGCAGGAACATAACAATGGACAGATTGCTATTTTCTGGAATTTTTAGCTTTTCAACTTTTCTTTTTGTTTTTTTATTTTTCCAACTCTCAAACCCCAGATTGATCTTGTTAGTACAAAATCAAAGGTGTCTTTGATACCAAATGATACAAGATAAAAAAGAAAAATATGGAATCACACACCAAAATAGTCCACAAGTCAAGAAATCGAGGACTATCTTGGTGACCACACTCAAATTCACTAGTGATAACAATAATGGAGAGAATATCATGTGTTAAACACACTAATCAGCCAGCCCCAAGCTAAGATTAATAACAATATATGAAGCACAAGATGAACATAACAATGTGGAGAACAACAACAAGACAAACGACTTACAATACAAGATACCAAACCGTGACAAGATTACAAGAATGTAAATGATAGAAAGATAGACATACACTACTACAAAGTCTAAGAACCTAATGTGTTCTCAAACACAAATACCCTTAACAATAAAATTAGCAACACCTATACTTTTCAAAGAACACAAGAGGGAACTCAATTCTTCAAGCATCCAAGGTTCAAAGCAAACAAACAACAAGAGTGAATTCACACTCTAATTGTTACCTAGTTTTGGCCAAGTCGCTTTTGGGAGAGAACTTGTGTGTTTCAAAAGTGAGATACAATATTCAATATCAAAAAGCTAAAAACTGAAACCCTAGAATATTTCTTTTATAGTGTATTACATAATAAGAGTTAAGAGGACAAAAACACTCCTCAATTATGGGGCGCCTCTCTAGTGCATAGTGGGCTGATTTGGTGTGTATCTAGGTCCTATTTGCACTTTATTTTAGACACATCAAGCCTTTGTACCAACACACACTCTCTTAAATCCATTTATGTGATCGTACTTACATCATATTTGGAGCTTAGTCGGCAATTGCCTACTGAGTACCACATATTTGCTACTTATAGTACACTTTGTAGCCTGCAGATCATAGTACAGGTTATTTCCATTGATGTATGCATCGTGCGGAGAAGCCATAGTTCTAAGACTTTGAGTTAGCTCCTGACATTTAGAGTATTACTTATCTCACTCTTTTGTACTAGACTAGTCTCAATGTTGTATTCGAAGATTAATTATATTAGTGTATTCATTTTTACTTCACTTTGAATCTTGTTATGAAAAATCTCTTGTACTAATACCACCAGGTTTTAGAACTATATTATGTTTTTGATCTCTCATTTAATCTTTTTCTTATTCTTTCCTTTATCTTTTGGGTAGTCCATTACTAGCCATTCTGGAATACGGGTTTGGCTTGTCTAGTACTGGGTTATAGTAGGCTCTATCATGACATGAGAAATTGGGTCGTGATAGATTAGTATCAGAGCTTAGGTTCACTGGTGTATTATATAAAAACTATGTTTTCAGTAGAGTTCTGCAAACCAGTGCGGAGAAGTCTGTAACCTACCTTAGGGAGGCTACATGGACATTTGTAAGAAATTCATTTCTCTACTCCTTGTCATGTGTTTTTATTTCTATGAACCTTAAACATATTATTTAACTCTATTCTATCCCTAAATGGGTGATATAAGATGGTCGATAAAAGCAAATGAGATTTTGATACATATTTTCAAAGCTTCAGCATAGCATTAGACCAAAGAGTTCGAGATGGATGTCAAATATCTTCAAATAATCCAAAGGATTTGAGTCTAGCTTATGCTCCAGTAAGACTCATGACTACTTCATCCCTTCGAGATTCAACATTGGGAATCTGAGTCATATTGTAGATCCTTTCTAACCATAGGTGACATTCGATTCATCGAGCAATTCTCAGATCGGAGTTGGGTCTATTGGTGTTCATCAGGGTTCTTCCCCAATTCTAAGTATGAGACTAGTTTTCTTGAATGGGCTAAATATTTTTCTATGCTATATCTCTTGAACAGGGCATGGTGCATAGATCTGTTAGAAGATCGACATTATTACTCTATTTGGCATTGCAATATTTGATAGTAGCTGGATTTTCTTTCTCCTAAGTTGTTGATTATGTGAGGGACTTAGAGAGAGTATGTATTGAGACTTATAAAAGTGGTGGCAAGAGTTCATGCTCTTGATGTTGTGCTATTAGTATTTCATCAACGAGTGAGGATCCTTTTATTAGGGGTCAGCTTCACTTGTAGCATATATTGACTCTACACAGGCAGTATTTTAGACTATGAGTGGTTCTCAAATTAGCCATGATAATCATAACGGGCAGAGTCCTCATCAGACCTTGCAGAGTTATTGGTATAGGTTTTTGGGCCATGACTGCTATTTTAGATTATGAGGGGTAATAACTCAAAGTATTCTAGGATCTTATTTTGGTTGATTCATGATGGTACACTAGTTTAGAGAGTACCCTAGATATGAGTTAGTTTATTAGATAAGTTAGCCTATATTCCTCACAAGACTAGAGTTCTTGACGCAGGCTATGATTGTGGGAAGTATGATCATCAGTAGTAGAAAGTGCTCTCAATATCAATTGGCCATCAATTTGAGCTCAATTTGCATTCTCGCTGTATTGGTGCTTCAAGAGTTTTCTTCTATTGCAGAGAGATCGACTATTAGTCTAGAGAGTGTTTCAAATATGGGATTACTAGTAATTCAGCTTATTAATATCAAGCTCTTGATGATTATGGTACCTTCAGTTAGAGATAGTGTACTTAGCGCCTCAGTTTATGATTTAGTCAGTCAGTCTAAGTTTGGACCTATTTAGATTTATTCTCCACTAGATCCACTAGGCATGTGATTGTGAATTTCACCATGATTGGTGAGCTTTTATTTTCTCGCATTTACCTTTTTCATTATGTGTGTTAGGGTCTTTGTACCTATTGATGAATATATACCTTGATGAGTTTATATTGATTATTGTATGCCTTGTTATTAAATTAATGATTATATGACTGCCTCCATGGCTTATTTCTTTTAGTAGTGGATAAAGTAGCTCTGTATTGATATTTTCTCCCTTGGGTGGGGCTTTGGGGTTCAAGTCCTATTTATCTTGGCACATTAGCCTTATTGTGGCCCATGAGTAGTCCATGATATGGATGTTCATTTTGGTACCACTTATTCATCATATTGATGTCAATATTGTTGTTGCTATTACTATCACTGCTTGAGATTATTGACATTATTTGATATTATTAATTAATGTAATTGATCCTCGCTGGGTAGTTATATAAACTAGTGTTATCTAGTTAGAATTTTATTTCTTTGTGATTCTTATTTGGTACCATAAGTAGATATAGCTCGATTTGATAATTTCTTTTCCATAGCAAGGCGAGGTTGGTTGTTCTCCCTCTTTGTTAGCCGTGTTAGATTGATTCAAGAATATATTGTTATATCAAAGGTAAGTTGACCTTTCGTGGTCCTGCATAGTTCTAGAGTTGGTAATTTAGCTATATCACTATTCTTGAGTTTGAGATTCTTAGACTTGCCTCCTATGATGTGAAGCTTTTTTCTTTGGTTATCTCTATTTATATAGCCCAATTTTAAGCTTGGCCAGTTCTGGATCCATTCCGTTTTTATGGATATTTCATTGCCGATAGCGATTTGATTTAGATATTAAGATGTTATCAATGCATCTCTCTGATTTGTTGGGTTCGTCTCCAAGCGATGGTTCACCCTTGTTATAAGTATGATGTTAGATGCTTCATTTCCCCCGTGATGTAGTTCTTGCTCTAGTGGAGTTAGAGAATTGAAGACAGTTAATAGTTCCTATGATTGCTTCTTAACTTGGCTAATTGTAAATTCTTTATACTAAGCTATTTGATTTTCTGGTGGTGGTCTTGACATTGACCTTGGTTTTGAGATCACTATTTTTTCTTCTTCAATCTGATTCATGGATAGATCAAGTGATAATTGTCCTACTTGGGTTGATTTTGGAAATCCTCATTTCAGAGTTTGTTCGACATAATGAGGCTTGGTGAAGCATTTCTCCTCAATGATATGAGCCTATAGCTATTCTTTGTCGAGATAGCGTGTTGGGTTGGTTAGTTTTTGACTTGAGTTGTATTTCTAAGAGTTGCTAGAGTTTTGCCATTACTAGTGTGGTTTGCAGCCTTGGGGAGTTCTTAAGTATGTTGTGGTAATTCGTGCCCTCCAACGGATATGGAGTTGATTTCTTATATTTGTATCCAGTGATTTATCCTATGTTGGGATTTTGTTTTCCAACTATGTTTCAATTTTTCCTCGACATAATTCCAATTCTGTGGTTGTATTTTATGACTTCTAGCTGAGATAGAGTTGGATGTTTGCACTGTCAGTCGATGGTTACCCCTGTGGCAATTTATTCTCTAACTATGTTTTGATTTCATCTCGGCATGATTTAGTGCAGATGTTTCTGACTCAGACAGTATGGTCGATATGAGTATTTGACATTGGTTTTAAATTGTTGGCTCAAATTTAGATTTGAAGCCTTGGAATGGCAATTTGGAAGTTATGATACAGTTGGAGTATGAATACTTACTTTTCTTCAAGTGTGGTTTGGGTTGTTAAGATCGAGCAATTCGGCCTAGGTATTGAGATTTCTACTTGGAGTTATAGAGCTTGCATCCATCCTTCATTTTAGATTTTCCTCAATTTGGATTTCATTTATATGTTGGTTGAGCCTACTCCGTGGTTGCCTATTAGGTCTTCTCAACTTTGGATAGATAATAGTTGATAAGTTTTCAGATGATAACCCATAGAACCAATATTAGTTTTTTCAGTTTTGACCAAGAGTCATCAGTCTTCGTTAGAAATTTTGAATTATATAATCAGTGGGACTAGTATACTTGATTTAGATTCAGTATGGTTTCATTCACAGTTAATAGGAAATCTTGGAGCGGATCGTTTAGTGATGAGTAATTTTGCCTTGATCTTCTGGTTTCCAGTTTTGATTCTCATCCGGACTGGTTATAGCATGTTATAGATTGTATTCCTTGATTTTCTCCATTTGTGTGCCAAGATAGCACCTTATGAGCTTATTTTCATAGTTGTCGTATAGACTTTCAATATATTAGTTTTAGTTTTTCGAGTTGTCAGTGATGAGATTGCGCGGATAGGACTCAGGTAATTTTTCTCCTGGTTTGAAGTAGACAACAAGTACGAATAGTAAAGGAAGGTTATATTTGGATTTAAAGTCGGTGGTATGACTCATGTCTTGGGTTGGTTTTGTCTTGGATGAGCCTTTTTTAATTTATGTAGGTATTAAGATAGTGTCAGTGTGTTGTGTTTTAGATTTGTGTGCATCAATCTTTTTCGATTTGGTTGGAGGCTAGTTGGTGATTAAAGTTAAGTTTTGGCTATTGGGAAGTGGAGTGAAAGAGCTGGTTGGAAAAAAGATTCTTGTGGAAAAATACCTCGGTAGTGTTCTCTATTCACGGAGGTTATATGGAAAGTCATACACGGAGCATGCAGACCTAGTACCTCATCCTTTCGAGCTTTTAAGGTTTTTCTATCCATTGACTTTTGAGGATGAAAGTCCTTTTAGTAGTGGATGTTGTAATGACCCTCCAGATCATTTTTCACATTTTCTCTTATTTTCACTGTTAGATCTTTCCCGTAGCCTCCCTAAGTCATTTATGACTTATTGGGACTGACAATTCGGTTACTAGACAGTTCGTTTGGTTTTTAGAACTAATTCCCTGTTTAGAAGTCTTCATTGGTTCCAAATGGCCATCAGGCTAAAACTTCAGTAAAATGATTTCGAATGCAAATTTTAACTGCGCCTGCAGCTCTAGAATATCGAGTTTTGGCTAGGTAGACCTTTAGTTTGGGTCCTGATACACCCGAGCTCATTTCGACCTATTGGTCCAAAAGTTAAAAATTTGGAAATGTAGGTGTGGAACCCATATTTGGTCGAATAGATCTTGGATGGAAAATCCAACTTCTTCATTATGCCCAAAACATCGAATTTAGTATGGTTACATAGTTTATTTGTGTAAATCAAAGTCTGCATGAATCTCGAGGCCTTAGCGAAATCTTTAGAAATTTTCAAGTTTCAGATGATATCTTGACATGACCCAAATCAGGGCCTAGAAATGTTAGGTATCTCAATCCAACCAGGACCGAAAACCACCTCCAATACCCAACTGTAACCTCCCTGCACCTTATGTCGGATCAATGCTGAACATATAACAAGAAAAATCATTAATAATTCAAAGACATTAAATAAAGTATATATATTTGTAATCCAACAACCTCAATCAAATATCCAACCGGTGCCTACCTTAATGCCAATACCAATACCAAGCAAACACCAATACCGACACTGCCCATGCCCATCGTATTCTAACAAAGCCTCTAACCAAAATCACATAACATTCGGTCCATTTTTAATAACGCTCAACTTATACGTCAATTTAAGTGTAAGACGGTCGTTGTCAATATATTTACTCAACAAGAGTCAGGTCGAATCCACGAGGAACAATATGAGTGGCGATTGAGTAGGTTCGAAATAGGAGTAACTAACTTAATTCAGACCTATAGTACAAAATGATTTTTTTTTAATGTTTTCAAACATAAAAGTAGTTCTTGGGCTTCTAAGGGACTAATTTGAGACTAAGAATAATTAGAGTGTAATCAATTATGAACGGATTTTGGGGCTATGCTATCCTAGGGATAAGATGTGCATGGGAACATGATAATTCGATGCAAATTATAATCATTGATGATATGGTAGGCTAGGTCTAATGTCCTTGAAGCTAGTTTTTCTACAAAACCATAAGGATTTCACCCATTGGCTCTTTTGAGCTCCTAACAAATGTGTCAATCAAAACCACCCAAACCTCAATAAAGGCATCCCTATTTCTAAGATGATACCCATGGTATAGTTAACTTCACAACCACACTTATGCCTAAGATAGTGATAGATTAGCAAACTATACACATAATTGTCTGTTGATGCTTTGGTATCCACATCCCTCTTTCAAGGATGATATGGATTCCTAAAGTTCACCCAAAACCATTCTTTTGAAGATGGCCTTGAGCTTTCTAGAGTTTGGAGCTTTCACCCATCAAACCCATTTGGGTATTTGGGACTTTCACCTATCAAATCCCAAGCAATTTAATCAAGCAATAATAGAACCCATCATTAAGAAACTCAAATCTACACAAAAATATCACAACCCACACACAATTGCACCCTAATCAAGCATAATCCCAAGAGGTAGATCTAGCAACTCATAATGATAATAAACACAAATAAACTAATATTTCCCTCAAAGTTATCCATAAAAGAATAAAGAGATGGCAAACCACACATTAGAATCCAATGAAAGTTTAATGGGTGAAGCCAAATCTACAGTTAAAAGTTACTCTAATGTCTTGTTAGCTCAAAATAGTACAAGTCTTGCTCTAAGCTCTAAGAAATTACAAAAACCCTAAACTAAGGACGAGATATAGGTGATGGAATGATGTGCCCAAGAATGAATGGGTTTTAAACCTTAAATAGGATTTGGGGTTGGCTGGTCAAAATAAAGTTTCTGCCTTTGGGTCCTTTTCCGCCCTCACGCGATCGTGAAAGATTGGTAACTATCACGGTTAGTCCATCGCGATTGCAGTTGATTGACTAGATTAACTCGGCAAAATCATGGGCTAACACCCGCGATCACGATAACGATAACTGAGGGCTTGATCCTAATCCTGCTTCAGCTTTTCCAGCTCTTGCACTTTAATTTCTTTTTTGATCCTTTTCAGCTCAAGTTTGCTTAATTTATTCTCAGCACTTGTACACCTGTAAAATATGGGAATTGGTACATTTAACCCTAAATGTATCTCACTTTTACATTCAAATCATAGTAGTGTGCACGAATGTTGAGTGTAAATGAGTAGTAAATTCATGACTCATCATTAGGACATGCCCTCGACCATAGCTAAAACCAAAATCCAAGAAACTAAAATAATGAAAAGTAGTCCATAGCATGAAATGGAGTCTTTTAGAGTATGGAAGCTCACTACTTCAATCTGACTCAAAGCTGCCCCAGAATCTAAGTCACCGAGCAGAAGGAATGGTAGTATGGCTAGTTTCTGCATCGCATGGGGATACAACACCCGAAGACGGTTAATAGAGTGAACACTAGCATGTACTCAGGGATAAAGATAAAATAATGTCATTATTCAAAACCAAATCAAATAACCATATACAATCAAACATATACATATATATATCATGCCAGGATAGGGAACTGGGTTTAACATACATTTAAACCTTAACCTGGGATGTGTAGCTCTGCCTTCCTAATTATCCACCCATGAGCTATATAGGTTAAGCTCCCCCTGCTGAAAAGGCCCCGATGCGTTTTAGCCGCACTAACCGAAGAAAGAACCCTGAGATGACTAGTATATCTCCTACATATAAAGTATGATATTATGCACACGGTTATCATGACCAAACCGCACATCGACAAACATAAGTTTCCAGTATTTGTCCCCCTGGGACCTTCACCTTCCACGACTTTTCTAAGACAACCCTCTTTTAGCCCATATTAAAACCAATTACAGATTCTAACCATTTACCAAGGAGCTTTTTGTTTAGGCATTAAATGTTGGTATCGTCATACCAAAATTAAAGCTTGCAAGTCTAGTCTTTTATTCCATACCAAAACCATTAAACGAAGTTGACTCTAAAGTTTCCAATTAAATCAAAACCATGACCATCAAGTCCTTTCAGAACTGTTTAACATTAATAAGACCAATTCAGGTTCCATTACCATTTATGCAATGCAAAGATATCAAGAGTAGTCAAATAATTTGACAAAAATCATTCTTATTGGCATTTTAACAAACTGGTTGAGGGCACATAAGTTTCAAAACCATAACCTAAGTAATTTGGGGAATCCATAATATCCCACAATGTCAAAATCATACTACAAGAATAAAAGAAAACATAATTAAACCATGAGAACCATTATTCAACCATGAACATTCAACCATACACTGCCCATCACACGACTCTCTGATCCCACTTATTACCAAACCATACGACTGTATGGACTAGTCGTACCTAAGATAAAGTCCAAAAAAATTAACATTGGACAATATACGATTCAACTATACCACTTGTACCCCATCCTCATGGCTCTTAGTTATCCACTCGTACTCATATCCAAGTTAAGTCACTAAGTTATTAATTTTATTAAGGGACTGACCAAATGAACCGTCACCACCCCTAACAAATCATACCATCTCAACCATAACCATAGCAGAATCCTAACTACCATTTACTAGTCTCCCTACGACTAGGGTCACTTAACCCATACCGACACTATACGAATCGTATGGAGAATCGTTACTAGGATAGTGAGTTTGAAATTTAGGAAATTTACAAGGGCCAAAATCCTGGGGTTTGTATATCTGGTGTTGGAGAGGAAGGTGCAATCGCACCAAGAGGTATTACGATTGCAATACTTATTCCTACATCTTGTGCAATTTCAATCCTTAGGTGTGCGATAACAACACCTGAATACCTGATGGGCCTATAAATAGGGCCCTTAGGTCACGAAATTGCCTATTTCCACCCACTATCTTTAAAGCAAAGGCCTTAATGAGTATGATAACTCAAAATTGAGACTTATGGGTGATTTAGGAGCTTTATTAACATCTATTATCACAAATATCTTTGGATTTAACATAAGATTCTATCCTTTTCTTGATGAAATTCTTGTTTTTGACCTAAAACCCCAAATAGCTCGAGGGCTTTATTTTAGCCCTAAATTATCTGGGTTTTCACCTATTTCTTAAGGTTTATGATTCCTTGATCATGTATGAATTTGGTTTGACCTTGAAAATGTAATTTCCATAAGTAGAATGCACTTGGGGTTTTTAATATTGTTTTAACCCAAAGCACAATGATGCAATATGGGTATCATTATTCTAATATTGATGAGTAGATTACGATTTTGATACTGTGATAGCATTGTTGGGATTATGAAGTGAAAATGAGAGTTTGGTGAACTATTTGAGGATTTATGATTTAGCTTTGATGTAGGCTTCTGTATACTCTTCTTCGTAAGATGATGTGTGCTATATTTTGCATGTGGATGTGAATGTTAAGATTAATTATAGGTAGGATGACTTAGTCTTGATTATTGAAGTTTGGGGATTAGATGAGGGTTTTAACCCATAAGGTGAAATGCTTAGTACTCTTTTAAAATCCTATTTCCTTCTCCCCAGATTAAGTTAATTCATAGAATACATTTGATTTGATTCTAGGTTTGGGATATAGATTTAGCATTGGAAGTATGGTTATTATATTTAACTTTATTTGGGATATTGTGGTGATCTTAAAATCGTAATTTGGTGGAGTTGACTTAATGCTCATATTTCTAGACGAAGTTGCTATCTTAGTATTGTTTATGTCTTACTTGAAATTTAAAAGTTAAACTAGATACCTTAGCCTAGTTTGGGGTATAAATTGCCTAAATATGGAAATTAAAGATTAAAAGTGGGTTCTTCCAGCCGGCATTAGGCCAAGACATGCGATAGCCTATTTGGACTTATTGGCAGATGTTAGACTTAGTTGAGACTAGTGAGCTATTAGTATAAGGTTACTTCGTGACTTGGTGAGTTATAATGTATTTTTCCCAGGATAATAACTAATGACATATAGCCATGTTATTTTCTCTTAGATATGATATTGAGCCTTTAGAGATGTTATTAGTTTAAATATGATATTAGGCCTTTAGAGATGATATTCCCCTTTGAGATGATATTGGGCCTATAGAGATAATATTTCTCTTAGAAGTAATATTGGGCCATTAGAGATGATATTCTTTTTTGAAGTGATACCTATAGAGATGATATTCCTCTTAGAAATGATATTGGGCCTATAAAGATGATGTTCCTCTTAGAAGTGATATTGGGCATATAGAGATGATATTCATCTTAGATATGATATTAGGCCTATAGAGATAATAATCCTCTTCGAAGTGATATTGGTCCCATAGAGATGATATTCCTCTTTGAAGTGATATTGGGCCCATAGAGATGATATTCCTCTTAGAAATGATATTGGGCCTATAGAGATGATATTCTCCCCATAAATGAGATTTTTAGCTTATAGAGGTGATATTCCTCATAGTAATGACATATAACTTATATATTGATAGTATACCTCCTAGATGTGAGATGTTTATTTATAGTATACCTCCTAGACGGGAGATACTTATTATTAGTATCCTCCTAGATATGAGATGCTTATTGATAGTATACCTTCTAGATGTGAGATGCATATTGATAGTATGCCTCTAAGATGTGAGATTCTTATTGACATATTATGCCTCCTAGGTGTGAGATGCTTATTATATAGTATGCCTTCTAGTGTGAGATGATCACAAATATACTTATGGCTTATAAGATATGTTATGCCTTATAGTTATGTTATGACTTGAGGATACAAGTTGACTTACTAATTTATTGATATAAGTTTCAGATACGTATGCGGGCCTAAGACCGTGAGTGTGATGTTATTATTATTATAAACATGTTATTGGGCCCAAGGCCATGTTATGATATGAGTTGACTATCCATGAAGCGTTTATCCTTGTAAATGATGAGATTGTAGTTTATTAATTTATTAATACTTGTGGTTCCATTGTTTGAATATTGGTGATGGCATTCATAAATTTGATACATTCATGATCATTGTATCGATGATTGATACGATTTTGATTAGATTGTATTATTAGAATTGTTGTCACTAATTAAGGATTAAAGCCTACTTTCCAACTCAAACATGGATTCTTCATAATAATAAATGTCTAGCTTAATGAATAACTTATATGTAAAAGCGATTATTAATGATGTTGTAAAGATTTGATCGAAACAGATTCTGATCTATGATTTGATACTACTAATTACTCAAGTCATTAGAGATTTTGACCCTTTCTACACTCTTATAATGAATTGGTCCCAAAATTCACTTTGGGAAACAAACTTATAGATTTACACCCTTTTAGTCATAACTTAAGTTCATATATCTACTATATTTCGAATACACATCTCTTCGATATGGGACGTAGAAAGATGTTTTATTGATGATATAAATTTGGGGTAAACCTAATGATACTTATAATATTTATGTTATGTATATAATCTTATTGATAATGTGACACTGATGATGAGCAATGAATTATGAAAATATACTCTACCTTGATTCTCTTTTCATGTTTATTTACATTAGCCCTTGTGGGGCTTGCTCTTTACTTTAGCCCTTATGGGGCTTGCTCCTTACTTTATCACTCATGGGGCTTGTTCTCCATTATTGATATTGATTAAGATATTATGTTGATGTAATGATATCTGGCAAAGCCGGAGGATATTATAATGATTGATGATACCCGACAAGGCTGGAGGATACTATAATGATATGATGATATCCGATAAAGCCAAAGGATATTATGATGTTGTGATGATACCCATCAAGGCTAAAAGATATTATGATGATACATTAATACCCGACAAGGCCAAAGAATGGTTATGATGATGCATGATATCCAGTAATGCCGAAGGCTGATTATATTAACGTGCCTATATGTACATCTACCAGTTTGAGTCTGACTATCCCTATGTATGGAAATTATATACATACCCAGCAAGTTTGGATGATGACTATAATAATGATAGTTATGAAGGTTATTGTTACAATGATGATATCATTGATTATAATCACTAATTATAGTATTGTGGATTCTATTGCATTCATCTTTGCATGCGCATTGCCGATCACTAGTATCCTCCTATATCTATCAACCCTTATGAGGGGAGGGGTTGCATAGGTATGAGTTTTTATTATGTCTTGTGGTGAGTTGTATGTAGATTAAACATTCTGATCCTGGGGAGGTGGGGGCACGTGATAGGCTCAGCTAGGTATTGGTTATTCGGACTAGCCGATTACTCATGTTGTCATTGATGTTGTTATTATCATAGTTATAATCATTGTTATGGCTAGTTTGTGACAGATTAATTATTGATTCGATATCGACACTTGAGGTATGTTTTTGGCCTCTTCAATCTTACTATTTCATTATTATGAATAATTATTTAACGATTAGACAGTTGTAATAAAAACCTTGAGTATATTACTACTCTATCCTACTGGATTATAAGGAACAAGAACTCTAGCCTGATAATTTAGGTTATAATTAAGTTGACCTTGTCTCTCTCTATATACACATCTAGCTATATGTAGCTATGGTACTAGCATATATCCCATCGTTCCTTTATTTACTCAGATTGTATATTCATTCTTGGCCTTGTAAACTACTATATATATATATTATTATTTCGCCCTTTATTCATATATTGGTCGGTGATATACGATATAGTGTTAAGATTCCTTAGTATAGTTGGAATGAGATAGTGCATCCTTGTTACCTCCTCAGTCTTATTATGTTAGTCTACTGGACATGAATGGATAGTTGATCTTTATTATCTCATTGACTTTCTTATGTGGTTGCTAGTTATTTGGGTGTAATTTTCCATTCTATTTTTCTAGTGTACATATCTGCATTATCTTTGGAGCTCAGTTGGTAGTTGCCTACTAAGTACCACGTGTTTGGTACTCACAGTACACTTCTGCAACTTATAGATTATAGTACGATTTATCTCTATTGATGTGTGTGTTGTGCGAAACAACCATGGTTTGGAGACTTAGAGTGAGCTCCTGATTTCTGTGTATTACTTATCTCTCTCTCATGCACTGGACTGGTCTCTATGTTGTATTCAGAGAAAAGTTGTATAAGTGTATTTATTTGTCCTTCGCTTTGAAATCTTGTTATGTAGAAGCTCTTGGACTGATACCACTAGGTTTTGGGACTATATTATGTATTTGATCTCTAATTTCATCTTTGAGGAATTATTTTCTTTATCTTTTGGGTAGTCTGTGACTAGTCATTCCAAACAACGGGTTTGGCTTACCTACTGTTGGGTTATAATAGGCACCATCATGACCTGAGAAATTGGGTCGTGACATCGAAGGACTTTTTCTAGATTGTGATGAATGCTCAGGGAAGGGTAGGATGAGCATTAAGGATAAAAGTGACTACATCCTCCTTGAACTCCATAGAACACACACACACACACACAAATATATATATATATATATATATCATACTTGGATCATTGGCCACTTCATTTTTATTCACACAAGTGCCTACTTTCTTCATTCTAGCTTGCCCACTTATTTAAAACTCTCTCATTTTCTTTTCGTTTATGCTTTTTCCTTCTTTTCTCTATTTTTTTTCTGCTTTTATTTTCTTTCTTTTCCTCCGTTATTTTCAATTATTGATTTGTTTTGAAGACACCCAGTTACAAAACCATGGCTAATAATTATCTCTTTCAAGTTCCACCACACCCCAACTTAGGCTTTTAGCCTCAAGTTGGCAATTCCGAGTTCATAGGAGGGTAGGGTTCAAGAGGGAAAAATTTAAGGATTGTAATGTGGTTGCCAAAGAAAGGTTAATAGGATCAAATAGGGTAACTAGTGATACCATTCATGAACGAGTAGGCTTTTTAGGCTAAAGTGGTTTCCATAAGTCACAAAGAAGGCCTAAGAATATTTCATCAACCGAGTATAATCAATACTAGCATTGAAAGACCAATGGGGAAAGTTACAGATGACACAGGTAAGCACAAGCATTATTCAATACTCATTACACATGGTATGCAAACTATTCTAGAAGGATCGATTTTACTTCCTAAGCAAGAAGAAAAAGAGTCATTTTCCACAGTACCACCAACTAAAGAATTAGGAGTCATGAAAAGATTCTAAGCATTATCACGACATCATTCACTTCCATGCGCTTGTTTTTCCAAATTCTTTTAATGGAGGGGTATGGACACACATTTCATAATGCAAGACTAACTATTATTAGTAAAAAAATAAGTCACAATCTCTTCTTTTGACTCCAACAAGGGCAATAATGCTATGGATACTCAGACTTTAGCTTCTCAGACCTAACCATAATTACAATTGCAATCCCAATTCATAATGCTACAGGTACTCAGACTTCCCCTACACAAATGGCACAAACATCGAAATATGATGATTTTCCCTTAAGAATGTCATCACTCAATCTACCATAGGGAAAGTGTCATCCAAAAGAAAATGACTAATTCAACAAAATCCAAATATTGATCAAGCCCGAAAAGGGCACACAATATCCAGAACAATACCTCATAAATATCCAAATAAGAACATAAGAAAAACACAAACACAAGGCACCCCAACTAAAATATAAGTAGTGTTCTCACTACATTCCATCAAAGCATAAGAAAGAAAAAGGGTCCCTAAATATGTATCACTGACTCTCATCAATATCATTCTCCTTGTCATCTGCACCCTCAATATCAGGCTCATTATCCTTAGACCAATGTGTTGAAAAATCATCGTCATCCACCTGCCTCAAAGAGGGGAGTGGATCCTTCAGCTTCAGGAGCTTCCATAATAATTTTACATTCGAATGAATAACTTGTCTCTATTCTTATATCTCCTATTCATCTTCTTATAGGAGTCACTCAACTGCATTTGTAATCTGGACAAGTATGTGTAGGCCTTCTCCAATCTCATAATATGAGCCCCCGCCCTCTCTGGTTTTCTAAGAACATATTATATTCTCTTTGTGGGACATAAAAGGTGGGCCCTTCAGATATTTCACCTATCCCGATGGATAGTCTAGACAACAACTCTTAAACCATATGCAATTCATCCGTTAACACCTCAATCGATTCCACGAACGACGATCTACATAAATCAGTCTCTACCAGAGATGACTTCCTAAAATCTATCTTTCTTTTATTACTTTTAGTGATAATCCCTTCACCCTGCTTCTTTAATAAAATGATTGGCACTATTAGTGCAACCCAATTATCCCTCACAAGCTTTTCTACTCAAGCCCATTTACACAACTCAATGATCAATGAAGAAAACATAAGAAATGGATGTCCTGTACCTTAAATTACTGCAGCTCCAATATGAAAAAGTGACCAACATTCATAAGAATATTGTCTAAAAACAAGAGACTATCTGTGCCCCACAAAGGGATAGAGAATATGTTACCACAGGGTAACACTTAGATACAAATGATATATATCCAGTTCCTTGCAACTGTAAGCTCTTTAGTTGTGATCCCTGCCTTTATTACTCTCCAAGACAAACTTTTTCCAAGACAAAGCATTAAAACCAACCAACTCCCTAAGGCAAAATCCTATTCCATGAATTAAAAATAATTAGGGTTTGGCAACACATATATTCTGTTGACCACGTTAGCCTTATAGTTGATTGTCTTTTCTCATATCTGGGTCACTGTATTATTCAAATAATCACCCTTGAGGTTTGCATAAAACTCCCTTACCCATTGCTCACTTGCCTTGCATGGCTTGAGAGCAAAATTGATCCAATCGGCGGTCTCCAACTTTTAGTAGAACTAGAGAAGGGTCTCAAGGACCTGATCAAGTGAGATCCCCTTCTCACTGATTAACTTCTTTCTTGTAAGTTGAGAATAGTATGTATCTTAAGACTTAAGAGAAAGGAAACAATTTTAGTAATACTCTCCCCCAACTACAACTTTATTAATAAAAAGATGCTCCATTTATAGCCTTTTGTTTGAAAACCTAAAAATAATACACACACATGAACTTTCAAGATTAATGTATAAAAATAATGTTATGTATTGATGAAAGCTAAAGAAATGAATTAAGAATCAAATTTGGGTTCATACGCCAGCTTCTAAATTTTTGCTCAAACCTGCAGACAGGCCTCAGGTACCTTAAAATGGTCCTGGGCTGCTTTAGTGGACCACACTTTAGTAATCCTAGGACATTTTAGTGGGACACGCTTTATCATTCCTAGGACGCTTTAGTGAGCCTCGGTTTAGTGCCTAGAGGCCGCTTTAGAGGCCTTGCATTACCAAATAATAATAAAAATAGATTTTCCAATTCTTATTCTCACAAACACATTAACACATAGTTTATAACCCTAAAAACATAAACTATAATCCATATTCACTTATCAATTCATGGGGAAGCAAAGGACAATTCTCAAAATATCATTTAAGAAAATCATCAAACACTTGGTGGCCATCAAATTTTCAATCACTTTGAATAAATTTTGGGTGCTCAAAACTTCCTTAATGATTTAAACACCAAGCTATTTTCTAATTGAATCTTTTTATACACAGAAATTACTAGAATTAAAGAACAAGAGATCAAAAAGTCACACAAAATTTAACACTAAAGAATAAACTAAGAAGGAACTTTACCAATCACAAAGAGAGAGAGAGAGTAGAAGGCATAGCTATAATTATGTGCAAGAATTGAAAATGTAGAGAAGTTTTAATCCTGTTTAGAGTAATTAAAAATAAAGAGAAATCAAATATTTAAAAGTAGAATGAAAATGAATAGTATGCAACTTTTCGTATTTTCTTGGCTATTTTAATAGTCGGGTACCACTTTAGTGGACCAAAGCACATTAGCACTATTAGTTTTAGGGGAAAAGGGTATTTTTAGCATCTTTGGCCCATTACCTGACTATTCCCTTTAGTAGAAAAATGGGTTGCTTTAGCGACCTTGACCTCGCATTAACTGTCTGCTTTAGCTGATGTTGGGCCATTTTAGTGAATGTCTGCTTTAGCGGTGATAGTACCACTTTAGTGGTATCTGAGGCTTAATCATTGACCTGGGCAGGTCCTATTTGGGATGTCCACAAAACTCTTTCTAATGCACTCCATTTCAATCACTATATTGCATCCAAACTTGTTCAAATTACTTCCAAAACTCCAAAATTGTATGGATTAGTCAAAAAGTAAAATACTAATTTATTCTAAACATTAAAATTAAATCGATTAATGTAAAATTCTTAGAAACAATGGGTAGCCTCCTATCTAGCGCTTGATTTAAAATTGCAGCATAACACAATAAACCTCACCATTTGTGTCTCCACTTAGAGGATTTAAATCTTCATCCCAACTTTATATCAGCATCTCTTTGAGGTACTTGGGGCAAAGGTACGTAATCAATGAGACAAACTCTATCTCTCCACTTAAAAGACTTGAAACTTTTACCTAAATTCATATCAAACTTAAGCATAGGCTCATTAGGCATTGGAGAGAAAATCAATATACCACTAGTTAGACACTATATTTTGCATTTCTTGGACTTCAGGTGAGGGATTTCATTGATCTCTTTTGGAATGACAAATTCTAAAATGTAGGAATTTATTCCCTCATCTTAAAAATTCTTCATTTACTCGAGTGGTTTGACTTTCATCACATCCAACCAAGAATAATATTGAAAAGTGATTGGAATGAGGCCACCTCCACATTTTAAAATTTGTATTTCTCTTGACATTCACACCCCAAAATGAGCTAGAATTTTCACAAAGGATTTGCTTGTCTTTTTCTTGTAACTTTAGTATCATTTCTTCAATTTTAGCATCCTTTATTATTTTTGGTTCAGTTGGTTGTCAAATCTATATGAATTCTTCAACATTAAGCTCACACTTATCTTCATTGGAAACTGCGTTAATACAATCATGAACGATCATTTGAATTTTTACGTCACATGCTTCTATTTTTGTATTTAATATGGTTTTTCATTTTTGGGTAGCTATTGTTGTTAGAGATTTTCCATAGCTACCACAAGTCATTTATAACTTACTAGAACTGATAGTTCGATTATTGGGCAGTTCGTTTGGATTTTAAAACCATTTTCGTATTTAGAAGTATTTGTTAATTCTAAATAGCCATCGAGTGAAAACTTCAGTAAAACAATATCACATGCAAATTATGACTATACCAGCAGCTCTAAAATATTGATTTTTGGTTGGATAGACCTTTGGTTCGGTTGCCACTGCACCCAACCTTATTCTGAATTATTTGTCAAAAAGTTGATAAATTGGAAATTCAATTATGGGGCCCACATTTTGTTGAAACAACCTCGTATGGAAGATCTAACTGCCAACATGTCTGTAATATTAAAATCAGTGTGTTTGTATATTTTGTTTGCTCATATTGGAAGGCATTGGCCAAAACTTGGAATAAATTCTAAGTTTTGCTGTCAGAAGAAGTACCGCGATCGTGGAGGCTTCATAAAGATCGTGATGCTGTGATCGTCCTATTTGAGGGCTAGGGAAAATATTGTTTAAATACTCTTTTTGGTCGAGAATTGGTAATTTTTGCTATGCCTTGAGTTCCAAAAACCCTAATAGAGTGTCTATTCCTTAAATTTAGTCTTGGGTGTTGATTGGGATCCTGAATAACTTACGTAATCATGATTAACATCGAATCTAAGGCATAAATCCTTCAATTGTAGTGTTGAATTCTTGATTATTTGACCCAAAATCCCAAATAGCTTGAGGCTTGATTTTATCCCAAATATGATTTGGCACCAATTTCTTGAGGGTTATAACTCCCTAATAATGTTTGAACATTGGGTTGGTCTCAAAAACTCATTTTTATATGTGGGATCCACGTGGAGGGTTTTTTGTGTCATTTCAAACCCAAAGAATAATGGTGCAATATCGGTGTTTATATTCTCATAATAATGCATATATTGTGTTTTTGATATCTTGGTTCATTGAAGAAGCTTCGATAAAAGGGAAAACAAAGATTGTTGGTTCATGAGCTATATTTGAATTCAACGTAGGTTAGGCTTACTAGTGTTAGATTGATCTTTATTATAGTATAGTCTAGAATCTTGGCTAGTTTGACTTGTTATCTCATGGATAGCATGAGAATGCACTAGTTGTTTTAGTTAGTTAGGAGTCACCTTGTTCACTTATCTTAAGAGTAAGTTGACCTAGATATGCACAACTATGAAATTGGCCTTAGATTCTTTAGTGACTTAAGAGTAATACTTGAGGAAGAATTGTCCTATAGAACTTGTGTGTATTGATAAAACTTTAAGGTATGATTTAGATGACTTAGTCTAGTTTCGGGTAGAAGTTAGGCTTGAAGATATAACTTAGGACATTAGAAGCGGAACTTGACCCGCCTTAAGCTCGAACTATCTAGCTTAATTAGTGACCTTGATACTTGTTAAACGACTAGAATATGCTTTTGGTAATATGATGTCCAAATCCGGTAAATGGTTTATTCATGATGTTGATTTTGGAAATAATGTACATACTTTATGGTTATCTTATTATCATTACTTGTATAATAATAAAAGGACTTGTAAATTGAACCTATGACTATGCTATCACTTAATTGGCTAGTTTAGTATGTGAGCCTTGGATTATGTCATTAATCATATTATGCTTAAGCCTAGTGACTAAACTTATGTTTGTGTTGAAGAATCCCTTTTGTGCTAGTTTTGTGAATCATGCCTAATAAGAGAGATGCTAGTAAGTATAACCATGGCTTGTAATTGACTATGCTATTACTCATGTCAAGCCCGGTAATGTATTAAGTGTTCATACAATGTGGATATGCCTATTCATGCACCTACTATTATAATGTATTAACAATAAATGGTGAGGTACTATGATTGGTCTTTGTTTATTTGTCTTACACTCTATTGTTTGTGGAGTTTTTACTTTTTATTGATTTGTCTACATATCTATATATAGTGATGTCATGATGAATATTTATGATATAATGATGCCCGATGTGTCTAGAAGATATATTTATGTTATGATGTTGCCTAGTACATCCGAAGAATATATTAATTATATTATGATGCCCGATACATTTGGAGGATATATTAATGTTATGATAATGCCTGGTATATTAGGAGGGTATATTGATGATATGATGATACCCGGCACATCCAGAGGATATATTGATGATATAATAATGTTCGGAGGATATATTGATGATATTTTGAAACTCGGTAAATTCAGAGGATATATTGATGTTATGATGATGCCCGATGTGCCAGGGGGATATAATAATGATATTATGATGCTCGATAAGCCCTGAAGACATATTGATAATATGATAATGCCCCGTAAGTCCAAGAATATATATTGATGTTATGTATGGTAAATATGTGTATATATGTTTATGTGTGATTATACCTTTATGTGATTATATCCATATGTACTTCAAAGACATGATGTTATTCTTTGGATGTCGGTTATAATCCTTCACTACAAATTACTTGTTAAGCATTGTAATTCTTGTTAGTGTTGAATAGTGAGTAGAAGTGATCTATGTTGAATAATGAATTAGAGTTCTAGTTGGTATACGAGATCCTGTGTGGCATTTGAGGGTTCACCTAGTGAGTCTAGATAGTATTAGATAAATGGATTAATTATGGTATACAACTTATTAAAGTGAGTTATGTGGTAACTAGGTGACTACTTTCTTGATGGTTGAAGTCTAGAATTTTAGTTGTTAAACCTTGTTTAGTTGAAATATGGTAACAAGTAATTATGGTTGTTGGTATGAGTGGTACATAGTGACATTGATGACATAGTATAATGTTGTTAGTTGTAAAATAAGGATTTGTAGGTTAATGGTGCTAGATAATAAGAGGCCTTGTTTAATAGATGAATAATTGTTATATTAAGGATTAATAACCCCTTTTTGGCTAGATTGCGGCTAATGTGACAAATGAGCCTTGGTTAACCAGTGTTTATAGTCTAGTAGTGAATTTTGTCTAGATATGGACAATGTCTATTTAGTGAATAATAGTTAGTTGTTATTCTGTGAATAAGGATTATCTAGAGAATCGGTTTGCCTAATAATTGGAGGCCCTATGATGATTAGTAACTTAGTAGTTTAATGATTATAAGTGTTTGTTAATTAATAGTGGGTAGATGGAGTATATTGATGGCATAGATTTTGAAATGACTATATAACAATAATTGCGAGTACTTGAATATATGCTATTTCAATTTCAGTAATTGATGATGATTATGAGTCTTTGAAAATGATCGTGGATGCATAATATGGTGAACCATGGATAATGAGAAGTTGGTTATTGGTTTATATACTTGATGAGTTGATCCTTTCATGTACTCTTCGATGGTATAGGATGTCGTGATGGGTTCTTTACTTTATGTTCTTTTGGGTGTACTCCCTGTTGGTATGGGATACCATGGAGAGTGATTTTACTTTATGCTCTAATAGATGTATGTGTGTTGAACTTGGTATTTATATGGATATAATTATATTAGTGTTGCTTTACGCTTCCAGATTTCTTATCCATTTTATGTGATGGTATCGATATGTTTTAATATGATATGTCATGTTATTTTTCTAGTTGATTACTTATTTTGTACAGTGATGATGAAGAGTATTAAGGTTTGATTCTATGCTTTGACTTAGATATATTATCTTGTTTTTTATCATCTTTATATCATAATTTAGCTTAGTTGGCCGACGATGCCTACTGAGTACCTATTGTTTAGGTACTTATACTACACTTCCGTACCTTTTTGGTTCAGACCCTAGTACTAGTTGTAGCCACTGAGTTGAGATCATGCAGTGTTGATCTTTGGGAGACAGGGTGAGCTCTTGAATTTTTAAGTCTCTCATTTCCCTCTTATCATTATTCAATCTTTTGTATTCGAGATGAATGTATAGACTATTTAGACTTTGGGTTGTAATTCCTATTATCATACTTAGATGCTCTTGTACTGATATTACTAGGTCATGGGATTGGTATCCGTATTTAATTGTATTTTATGGAACATAGTTGTTTATGGTTGTGTTCATTTATTTTTGCCCTTGTCAGGAGTTTGTACCAAAGTAACCCATAGCCTTAGCTTTAGGTTACGGTGTTGGCTTACCTATTACTCGTGAATTGGGTCATGACAAATTGGTATCAGAGCTTAGGTTCACCGGTATTATTGGTATAAGAGAAAGTGTCTAAAAGAGTCCCATGGATCAGAACGTGGAGGTCTATTTCCTATCTTTGGGAGGCTATGGGACATTCTAAAGAGTCATTCACTTCTTTCACTAGTATCGTGTTAAGAGTCTGAGTTGGTTTGTAGGATATTTTCTTGATCTTACTCTTTTGTAGATGCCGAGGAATGTGCTACAACTATGTATGAGAAGGGTCCCAAGACTGAGCCCGGGGATCCTACTCCTGTTCAAGGACAACCTCGTTATGCATCCGTAGTTAGGGATTTGGATGGGCCTCTCCAAAAGCCCATTCTTATACCTGATCCAGAGATTCCTCTACCGCAGCCAGCGGTGGGCCAGGGACTAACCCAAGCTCTGCCAGGTTTTATTCCCTCTTTTTTTCTTAAAGATGCCTTAGTTTAGCTGTTCGGTATTGTTGATGGTATGCAGACTACTGAATAAGGAATGCGCCTAAAGCTGTACCTCCTGGAGTTGAGGTTCTTCCTATGCCGACAGTTGTTCAGCCAACAACCGCTTAGCCAGTTGTGACACAACCTGCTATGTCTACTAAGGAGAAGAAGATGCTGGATAGGTTTTTAAGGTTGGCTCCTCCTAGGTCTTTTGGTGCTCCTCGAGAGGATGCATTTGAGTTTCTTACTACTTCTAAGGATAGGATTCGTGGTTTAGGCCTTGTTAAAACTCGTGGTGTGGATTACACCATATTTCATTTGGATTTGTCTGTTCGACATTGGTGGAGAGGTTTTATGAGCTCTAGGCTAGTCGAATCTTGTCCCTTGTTATTTACTCAATTCTCCAAGTATTCTTAGAGAAGTATATGCCACACATCCTTAAGGATCGACTAAGGGATCAGTTCACCAGATTAGAGTAAGGTTTTATGATGGTCGTCGAGTATGAGGCCTATTTCCATGAGTTAGCTAGGAATGCAACTTTTATTTTGTATATTGAGTTTGTGAGAGTTTGCTTCTTTGTGAAAGGACTGAGACTCCTTATTTGGATGGATACTTAGAGTTTAGTTACTATGGGTAGGACCTTTGCTGAGGTTTCAGATCATGCTACAACAATGAAGAAAATGCATTATGAGGGCCGTGATAAGAGGCCCAAGTACCAGGGCAGATTTGGTGGGAGCTGTAGCAGTTCCCAACTCAGAGGTGGTAGTTTTCATGTTGGGCATCCTTCGCGTCTATCTTTTTAGCCTCAAAGTCAGATTAGTCAACCAGTTTAGGAAACTTTTCAAACTATTGGCGGAGGTCAGTTTGGTACTAGTGGCTGCCCTGGTAAAGGCAGTGATCAGTATCTAAGAGGTTCGTCTGCAGGACGTGATAGATATGGTGGTTACTCAGGTTTGGCCGGATTTATGAGTTCTGGTTCTGCTCTTCTTGTTTTACTTTTGGGCTTCTTGGTCATTTTTAATGAGAATACCCTAGTCGTAGGGTGATGGTTGTGTCAGCCCAGGGTACTACCCCCATTAGGACAGTTTATCCGTCAAGTAGAGGTGGTTTTTGAGGTTATAGAGGTGGTTACCAGGGTGCTTGAGGTGGTACTTAGGTAGGAAGGATAGGAGGTCGGTCAGGTGCATAGCCAGGTGGTGGGTGTATTCAGTTATATGCAGTACTTACTAGACCCGAGACTGAGATTTTAAATGCTATCATTACAGGTATGATTTTGGTGTGCTGCAATTTGATACCTACTTTATTTGATTCCAGATCCACTTATTCATGTATATCTTCTTATTATGCACCATGGTTGGAATTGACTAGTGATTTATTATCTGTGACATTGCGTGAATCTACTCCCATAAGTGCTTCTTTAGTAGTGGATTGAGTATTCAGATCATGTGTTATGACAGTTAGTGATGTTGATACTTATGCCGATCTTATTATTTTGGATATGCTGGATTTCAATATAATTCTAGACATTAACTGGTTATCTCACTATCATGCGGTCATGGATTATTTTGCCAAGACTGTTACCTTAGCTATGCCAGACATACCCCCTAGTCATGTGGCAGGGAGCAGTTAGCCACGAGTCGATGGGGATTATATCTTATGTTTGTGCTAGGAGACTTATTTTGAGAGGATGCGAGTTTTACTTCTCTTATGTATGTGATACTCGTGTAGAGAGTTCATCGCTTGACTCTGTTCCTATTGTTTATGAGTTTCCTGATGCGTTCCCTACCGACCTGCCTAGTATTCCCCCTGACCATGAGATTGAGTTTTCTATTGTCCTTGAGCCTGGAACCTGACCTATTTCTATGACACCTTATCGTATGGCTCATGCTGAGCTTAAGCAGCTGAATTCTCAGCTTCAGGATCTTCTAGGTAAGGGTTTTATTAGATCGTGTATGTCACCATGGGGAGCTCCTATATTGTTTGTGAAGAAGAGAGATGGCTCCACACACATGTGTATCGATTATTGCCAGCTTAATAAGGTGACAAAGAAGAATTATTATCCTATGCCTCTCTTTGATGATTTGTACGACAAGCTTCAGGATGCAACCGTGCTTTCTAAGATTGATTTGAGGTCTGGTTATCATCAGCTGAGGATTCGGGTGGAGGATATCCTGAAGATAGATTTCAGGACCCGTTTAGGCAATTATGAGTATTTGGTGATGTCTTTTGGGCTGACTAATACCCCAGCCGCGTTCATGGTTTGATGTTTTGTGTATTCGAGGAGTACTGAGAAACATGCACAACACTTGAGGATTGTGCTACTACTAGAAAAATGGGTTATGGCGACAGTTCTCATACCGTCTTTATAAACCCCAAAACCGTTCCAATAGATGTATAGCTATGGTTAGGGATACCATTGCTACTGAAGGCATTACCGTAGCTCATCTGCGACGGTTTCTTACGACGGTTAAGTAAACCATCGCGCAATCCCTATCTTTAGCGATGGTTATTTACATTGACCTTATGGCGACGGTTAGCATAGTGTTGGGACAGTTATTAACCCTCCCTACATATCTACTATAGCAACGGTTATGAGGGTATAGCGACGGTTTTAAATCGTCCATATAAAACTTATTGCGATGGTATTATGCTATAACGATGGTTTAAAATCGCCCATGTAAAACGTATGGTGACAGCAAATAACCTATTACAACGGTTGCAAAACTGTCCATATAAAGCTTATTGCGACGGTTCTACGCTATTGCGACGCTTGTAAAATCGTTCATATAAAGCTTATTGCGACGGTATTAAGCTATTGCGATAGTTGTGAAACCGTCTATATAAACGTATCGTGACGGTTGTAAGCTATTACAACGATTGTAAAATCGTCCCTATGATAACGCTCAATCTACAGCTCTTGTAAGAGTGTAAAGCGGTCGTTGTCAAATATATAACCCAACTGGGTTGGGTATCGATCCCACAGGGAATAGCTTGGTCAACAAGTAAGCAAAGATTACTAGACTTTTAGTGCAAGTCTCGTAAAATTGGGGGAGTTTTATCGTGCAAGTAATGTAGCCAAAGTAATAAGGTAAAAACGGAAAATAGCAAAGTAAAAAGAAAGAATGTTTGGTAAGATGTAAAACAATGAGAATTGAGAAGTTGGGGTTATGTCCACCTTATGAGTTGTACGTCTCTATTGGCTATGAGTTGTGCGGAATTCAGACATGCATGTGCTTATAGAGAATTGTATTCGATGGTAAATCCAAGCGTCTTTCGACCTAAACAAGGACTATTTCACTTTAACTCTTTCGAGCTTAAAGCGTATCTAATGGTACAAATTCTCCAAGAGGTTAATCCAGTTACGACACTAACTTTTTAATAGGGGATGGGACCCTATTACCTTGACATTATCTCTTTTCCAGACATATAACTTTTCTTTCGAACAAGTTAATGCTATACTGGCGTATTCTATGCGTTTGCAACCACAAAGAATTTAGATTAAGATGAAGAGAATAATGATATAAGCAGCATACGTGTGACGAATTCACAAACTCATAGCAATAGATAGTATCTCATATGGCTTCCATAACCCCAACAGAGAAGTTTAGTTACCCATGAGTGCGAAGGAAATCACAATCGACATTGTTATTATACCACAATAAAGATCTCGTGTAGTAAAGTGTGGTAGGCGTTTAGGCGTGACTTCTTTGCAAAGTAACGTTTCTCTTGTTGCAGAAATTAAGAATTGAATAGATGAATAGAAGAAGAATAAAAAGTAGAATTAATGGAAGATTTAGAATCCGAGTTGTAAGTTGTGGAATAAGAAGTAGAATGGTTAATTGAAGAATGAATTAAGACTAGAATGAATGAAAATCTCTAGCACAATAGGGTATTTATAATACCCATATCCTATTCCTACTAAGCTAATGCATTACTTAACCCAATCCTACTAGGTTAATGTATCATTATCCTAATCCTAATAAGTTACTGCTAGTCCCCAAAGTCTTCAGAATTGCTGTTTTTGCTCGGGACAGATTTTCCATGCGCCACTTTTGGTCCTTGGCGTCCAAGATTCCCCTTTCTTCCTTCGTGAAGCTTTTTTTGGCGTCAAGTTATCCATAAAATGCTGAATTCTGCATCATTTATACCTGAAAACTTGCTAATAATGTTTGTTAGCTCACTTACAGGAAAAAGGACTAAAAGTGCATGAATTATATAATTTGTCCTCAAAACTTAGCTAAAATATGGGTAAAATATAGTACTTTAGGCGTGTAAATTCGCCTATCATCAACACCCCACACTTAAAGCTTTGTTCGTCCTTGAACAAACTATCATGCCCATCTAAACATCGACTTAGAGTTTCACAGTAACAACGCAAAATATTCATCAAGGCAAGCATAGTAATTATCAACAAAGAGTAGTTTTCCGATCATTAGTAGAAACACTTTAACCTCTAACATAGACTCATGATGGTAGTTAATTCGTATCCAAAAGTTAAGGTACAAAGAATCATACACAACTAACCAAAACTCGTCAACCATGTGTGTCTCACAATATATTACCCATAATCACTCACAAGCATAGTATATTTGTCGAAACATGGGTAGAAGGGTATCCTTGCTCTCGCTCTCACAAAGAATTCATATGCTGCAACTGATGACCATAGGCTTGCCCTTAGTGTAATGCTCCACTAAATGTCAGAATGCTAAGCTTAGGATCAAATAGGTCTTCTACAGGTTGTAATGTAGGCTAAGGGACGGGTAGGACTATTTTGGCCAGAAATAGTGACTATGTTCCTAAGCGCTTTAATACATCACAATATGCCATTTATGCTTTCTTTCAAACAACCTTTTTGCTTTCTTTTATTCTACCTCCCTTTGTCGCCTCTTTTGTTTTTCAATTTTTGAACATAACTAACTTTTTAGTTTTCCTTTCCTGTTTTTTTTTCTTTTCATAACACCTCTTATGATAGCAATTCTTTTTCATAACAAATTCAAGCACCATTACATTCTAAAGCATCATACTCACCCAATTTCCTCTTATTTTGTCACATGACTTTACACTTTAAAGCACTTAGGAATTTGGATCAAATTATGGTCTTGAAAAAATGGATTAGGCTTACATATGAGGTTGCCAAAGAAATGCCTAAATCATCTCCTAGACTTGCACTCCTTATTTTCGCTTTACATACATACCAGGCAAGTTCTAGCATCAGCCACAAACACAGAATATACTATATCCTCACACACACAAGGCATATGGTCGAGTTTATTGGGAGTAGCATAGACTTTTGACCCAATAGATGAAGGAATTGAACCACACAATATCACATAGTGAGTCACAATTAGAGCCTAAACGTCTCAATAGTCATGATTTTAGCACAAACTCTTGTCATAATCTCATGCTGCCTATTAGAATAATTTCATGCGAAGTTAAGTTAAAAAAAAAAATTTAACTAATAAAAAAAATTAACTACTAAAAAGAAAAACAGCACAAACATAAATGCAAATGCAGATAGAGAAGTATAGCATGCAAATACCAGCACCCCCCACTTAGACGGGACACACTGCCCTTAGTGGAAAATAAATAAGAAGAACCTGGTTAGTCGGACTCCTCCTCTATGTCTGGGGTCATACCCGCTTCGTCGGAATCATCATTGGAGTCGCCGTCATCAGAATTCTCCTCCACGTCGGAGTCTGGCATTCGTCGATCATCATCGGTCGGCACATCATCATCAAGAGGTTCCTCAAAATATGTACCTACTCCACACATCGCCTTGGCGTGATCATTCATTGGGTAGTAATAATCCAGCTGTTGGAGCCCTGCAGCAGTTGGAACACGACCACCGCTTATTATTATAAACTGAGTCATGCCATAAAGATGACGAAAGAAACTCTCATCTCGAGCATGCCTTTCTGAAGTGGTAAGGTTGATGCCATGCGTGGTTTCAGCATCTTTAACCTTCGTGAGGTCAACCTTCTTTGGGTTGTGTGGGAGTTTATGATCAGCCGGTTCCTCTTCGATGTCTTCCTTCCTTAGTATTGCAGTCAATAGGTTGCCGAAACTGAAGTGGGACCTCTTATGTAGCCTAGCTTTCCGCATTGTGGATCGAATAATTGCCCCAATGTTGATAGGGACATTCGTCATCAATGCGTATACCAAGCACACTCTATCTCGTGTTATCTTTGTGTACTGAGTCCCTGGAATTAGGCAAGAGTTGACTATGCACAACCATATTCTTGCTTCCCTATTCAAAGGAGCTTATGGGAAGGTGTTGTGTCGTCCGGTGTCCTTGTGTCTACTCCACCGTGCCATGGACCTTGTTCTATGGAGTGTGTGTCGAATAGCTCTATATGGAGGTCTATTGGAATGCTCTTTGAATGGTGATGGATCAACAGCAGGCAAGCCAAGAAAGGAGTTGAAGAAATCCGCATTGAGTTGTAAAACTTGGCCCCGAATCTTGACCTCGCTTCCTGTGGTTTTTGGTGACCAGGTGGCATAGAATTCTCTTGTTAAATTGAGATTGCATTCTCCCATGTCTCGGAAGATGAACTCAAGATGTAACGCCATTATCTTGGTCAACATGCGCAGTTCTTTCTTTGCTAGGCTTTCCTTGTTTATCAAGTCCACATAAACATATTTCTTCTCTTTGTTGTTCCTATACCATTCCTTTGCTTCCTCCTCTAAAACCCATTTAATTCCGAACATGCGGCATGGTACTTGCATCGAGGATGATTCTCCTTGCTCTTTTCGTCCTCTTTTCTTGCCTTTTTGTGAAGTGGTTGCTTTATCTTTGCCTTGTCTTGCTTTGGGTGCCATTGTACCTGAGATTAAAACAATAGTCAAGTTAGCATCATCTCGGTGGTTACAATCAATAAACAGGCAGTAGTGGTACCACCCCACACTTAGTTTGTTGGCATCAACTAGTGAAGTGAAAGTTTGTCGATTACTCAGACTTCATCAATATACGTTTTAGGCGCTATATTCCAACAATATAATCAGTGCAGTCATACTTCTTGAAATCGTGGCAATACTTTCATGTTTGATATATCAAGACTTGCTACATAGTGATTGAATCAAGGTATAGCATCTAGAAATAATCACAACCTCATATGTTGGTAGTCAATTATAATTCTTATCTCGATGAACAAGTCATTCCAATATGTAAGAGTTCTATTGACAAGATTATGCAATGTTCTTGACCATGTCAATTCCGCAAAAGTATGACAGTGCATCAAAATTAAATACAAGTTGGGAACAAGTCAAGATCATCCTTACGTATTCTTTGACTCACTTAGTTGTATCACAATACATCAACCACATTCAAATCACCAATACTACTTCAAGATTTAGCAATTCATAATATGCGTAGTAGTGTAGTACTTACGGAATATAGATGAAAAACAAAGAAGTACTTACTTGATTGATGCCTTTGGATGATGTTCTTGTGAAGTAAAAGAGCAAAAGGAAAATTTTGGAGAGGATTTGGAGGCTATAGGCGGCGCTTATGCTTGGTTTCCAATGTGTTTTTGGTCTAAGACTAAGTCTCTTATTTATAGGAAAGGCTTGGGTCAGTTTTTGACCCATTTAAAATCGGATTTGGAGACAAGAAGTGACCATAGGCGGTGCCTTTTGCTTTGCCTATGCTAGGCATAGGCGACGCCTTTTACATAGCATTGTTGAGCATAGGCGGTGCCTATGCCATGGCATTCTTAGGCATAGACGGCGCCTTTTGCATGGCATATGAGATTCAGAGACAAAAGGCATTGGCATAGGCGACGCCTATGCTATGGCATACTTGGGCATGGACGGCGCCTATGCTATAGCACACTAGATTCCGAGAGCTTAGGCCATAGTATAGGCCTTGCCTTGTTCGTGGCCTAGTTTTACATAGGCCTAGCCTTGTTCGTTGCCTATATTTTCATAAGCAATGCCCAATCCATAGCCTTTTGCTTCTTCATTCCTAACTTACCACCTTTAACATGCAATACGTCCAAATCAAAATTTGAAACCAATCTCCTCCGTTATACCTCTTGCACCTACATTCACTCAAAAACAACAAAAACGATTAGAATGATGGGTTGCCTCCCATCAAGCGCCTTAGTTTTAGTTGTGGCTCAACAAAATCCTAGGAAAACAAAAACAACAAAAATAATAAAAATGATGGGTTGCCTCCCACCAAGCGCTTGATTTATTGTCGCGGCATGACATAGCTATCTCGATTACTTAGACTTCATCGAGATAGATGGGGCATCGTTTTCTGAATGGATTCAGATGACGCTGATGCTTACTTGTGGCCATGTAATCTCCTTCGAGATGAATCTTGTTCGTACATATCCCAAGAAGGGTCCCAATGATATCATCAATGAACCACCCAATGGCTCTCTTGTACCTCTTCAGAGCAGAGATGAGGGCCTCTACGTCCTGTTAACTTAAATCATCCGCAACACTCCGGAAGTGTCTATCCATTTCCCAAGAACGCATACCTTAGATAATTGGGGAGCTCTTTCGATTCTAGCACTGGTGGCTCTTCAATAGAAGTCTTCGCTGTTGGTGATGGTTGATTCTTAAGATCAAGATCCGGCTGTTTAGGAGTATGAGAATAGGACCCTATTTCTGTTAGAGCACACGTAGTTTCTTCATAATCTTCATCATCCTCATGCTCAATATTCAGTGGCGCAGCAGACAATGGCTCAACAGTAAGCCGTTTCGCTACAGATAATGCTTTCTTATCCTCATAATGAACATCATCTACAGAGAACATATTCATATCGCTGGGCTGCTTCATTGCTTTGCATATATCAAAGCGGACCACTTCGTCATTCAACTGAAATAAAAGCTCATTAGCTCTCATGTCAATAAGCACACTTCTAGTTGCGAGGAAAGGACGTCCCAAGATTATGGGAACTTCAGAATCCACCTCACAATCCAGAATAACGAAGTCTGCAGGAAAGATGAATGAAGAAACCTTCACCAACACATCATTCAAGATACCCACAGGTCATTTTACCGACCTATTAGCCATCACGAGCCTCATATTGGTTGGTGTCGGATCGCCTAACCCCAACTTCTTGTAGATGGATAGTGGCATCAAATTGATGCTAGCACCCAAATCGCATAATGCCTTAGCAAAATTCATAGATCCAACCGTATAAGGAATAGTGAAAGTACCAGGGTCGGCCTTTTTCTGAACTATTGATCGGGTAGCGATTGCGCTGCAGTGATGAACAGTATCCTTCAACTCATAGCTTGCTACTCGCTTCTTTGTCAAAAGATCCTTCATGAATTTTGCATACCCAGGCATTTGTTCTAGTGCCTCTACCAACGGAACATTAATGGTCAGCTGTTTTAACATATTCATGAATTTGCCGAACTTTGTATCATCCACAATCTTCTTTAATCTTTGAGGAAAAGGTGGTGGTGGATAAGGAATTGTTTTCTCCATGGCTTTCTTCTCCTCTTGCTTCCGTTTTTAGCTTTTCAGGCTGCAACATACTCGGTGTGACGTCATGGACGTTGTGGGTGGTTTCTACGACAACTTCTCCTTTTGCCTTATCATCGATGTCTACTGCCTCATCAACCACTTGCTTGCCTTTGGATGAAGTTTCCGGCACCTTACTACTTCGGGTAGTAATAGCCATGCATGATCCATCATTCCTTGGGTTTTGCACTGTGTCGCTAGGTAAAGTGCCAGCCTTTCTTTGATTTAGTGCTACTGAAAGTTGGCACAATTGCTGCTCTATTTGTTTGATTGAAGTGGAATGTGAATCAACTAATTGCTTCATTGAAGACAAATCATTTATGACCTCTGTTACTCCTGCGCTAGTTGCTTCCACTCCTTTCAATAGTTTAGCCATCATGTCTTCCATACTTCCAGAACCAGATGTGGTGGTGTCACGTCTTCCTGGGGGAACATACAAACCACTCTAGTCATTCTTGTTCTTCCAACTACCTTGGTCCTTGTTTCCAGATTTGTCATAATAGTTCCGATCTTGGTTTCCTTGGGTATTACCTCGGAAACCCCCCTGATTGTTCAAGTAGTTGGCCTCATCTTTCTAATCAGATTCGTCTCTTCCTTTTAATGCAACAGCTTTGACTTTTTTGGTCTTCCCTGATAAGAGATGCTTTGTAAGAAAATCCACTTGTGTTTTCATGTGCGCCATATCTTGATCACGTTCTTCTTCTCTTCTCCTTTGTTCAGCAGTCATCCCAATAGATATAGTAGAGCTTTCTACCTCAGAATCCCTGGTATACCAAGCTCTACTTTGCTTTGTCATCCGGTCTAGCATATCGCTTGCCTGCACAAAGGTGAGGTCCATAAATGATCCACCTGCTGCATTATCTACCACTGGCTTAGTCACAGAATTCAAAGATCTGTATAATATCTCCATCAAGTGGACATTGGTCATATGGTGATTTGGGCACCGCATAAGCTTCGTCTTGAACCTCTCCCATATTTCGCGGAGAGCTTCAGTTGGAAGCTGTCGAAAATTGGTGATCTTATCTCTCAACTGTGCTCTTTTGGATGGCAGAAAGAATCTTTCTAGGAAAGCGTCTTTCAATTTCCTCCAATTAGTAATAGAATCAGGAGTCAGCCCATTCAACCATAGAGTTGCCTCTCCAGACAGAGACAGTAGAAATGAGCATAATCGAATTGCATTCTGACCAACACCAAGATTGTCAAACAACTTGCATGTAGAAATAAAGTTGATGAGATGCATATTCGGATCATCGCCTGCTAGTCCACCAAATAATCCCTTGAGTTGCAATAACTAAATCATGGTGCTTGTGATGTCGAACTTGGCTCTGGATGCCAATGGTGGAGGAATAATGGCTCCTGTGGCTCCGGATCCATCAAGATCGTCATCATCATCGTCAAAAGCTGGTTGTACAGGTCGGCGTTTATGCCTAAACCTTGCTTGACGATCTCTTCTGTTGGCAGGTGTTGCGATCTCAGAAGCATGCCTAGGGTTTAGTAACTCGTCATCACCAAGGTCCTCGTCGTCAGGATTTATTGCTCGCCCGGGGTTATCAATATTTTGTTGATGCACTTGAGCGGCTGCTAGAGCAACTAGTCTCGCCTGTTCCTGTTGAGCAGCCATCCTTTCAATTTCGTGTTGTGCCTCCATTCTGCCAATACGTTGTGGTTCAGGATTGATAGGTAATAACGGTTGACCAGAACTTCGAGTATGGGGCATGCACTGAATAAAAACCTGCAGAGAACAAAAACAAAAACTAAAAGTAAAACTACGAGAATCTTTGACCAAAGGGTCTAGTAATTATCACAAACTTAATTGACACTCGTATTCCCCGGCAACGGCGCCAATTTTTGATAACGCTCAATCTACAGCTCTTGTAAAACTGTAAAGCGGTCGTTGTCAAATATATAACCCAACTGGGTTGGGTGTCGATCCCACAGGGAATAGCTTGGTCAACAAGTAAGCAAAGATTACTAGACTTTTAGTGCAAGTTTCGTAAAAAGGGGGGAGTTTTATCGTGCAAGTAATGTAGCCAAAGTAATAAGGTAAAAATGAAAAATAGCAAAGTAAAAAAAAAGAATATTTGGTAAGATGTAAAATAATGAGAATTGAGAAGTTGGGGTTATGTCCACCTTATGAGTTGTACGTCTCTATTGGCTATGAGTTGTGTGGAATTCAGACATGCATGTGCTTATAGAGAATTGTATTCGATGGTAAATCCGAGCGTCTTTCGACCTAAATAAGGACTATTTCACTTTAACTCTTTCGAGCTTAAAGAGTATCTAATGGTACAAATTCTCCAAGAGGTTAATCCAGTTACGACACTAACGTTTTAATAGGGGATGGGACCCTATTACCTTGACATTATCTCTTTTCCAGACATATAACTTTTCTTTCGAACAAGTTAATGATATACTGGCGTATTCTATGCGTTTGCAACCACAAAGAATTTAGATTAAGATGAAGAGAATAATGATATAAGCAGCATACGTGTGACGAATTCACAAACTCATAGAAATAGATAGTATCTCATATGGCTTCCATAACCCCAACAGAGAAGTTTAGTTACCCATGAGTGCGAAGGAAATCACAATCGACATTGTTATTATACCACAATAAAGATCTCGTGTAGTAAAGTGTGGTAGGCGTTTAGGCGTGACTTCTTTGCAAAGTAACGTTTCTCTTGTTGCGGAAATTAAGAATTGAATAGATGAATAGATGAATAGAAGAAGAATAAAAAGTAGAATTAATGGAAGAATTAGAATCCGAGTTGTAAGTTGTGGAATAAGAAGTAGAATGGTTAATTGAAGAATGAATTAAGACTAGAATGAATGAAAATCTCTAGCACAATAGGGTATTTATAATACCCATATCCTATTCCTACTAAGCTAATGCTTTAGTTAACCCAATACTACTAGGTTAATGTATCATTATCCTAATCCAAATAAGTTACTGCTAGTCCCCAAAGTCTTCAGAATTGCTGTTTTTGCTTGGGACAGATTTTCGATGCGCCACATTTGGTCCTTGGCGTCCAAGATTCCCATTTCTTCCTTTGTGAAGCTTTCTTTGGTGTCAAGTTATCCATAAAATGCTGAATTCTGCATCATTTATACCTGAAAACTTGCTAATCATGTTTGTTAGCTCACTTACAGGAAAAAGGACTAAAAGTTCATGAATTATATAATTTGTCCTCAAAACTTAGCTAAAATATGGGTAAAATATAGTACTTTAGGCGTGTAAATTTGTCTATCATCACCCTATAAAACTATTGCGATGATTTTAAATTGTCCCTATACAACTTATTGTGACAGTTTTTAAGCTATTGGGATAGTTTTAAACCGTCCCGATAAAACCTATTGCGACGGTTTTTAAGTTATTGGAATGGTTTGATTTATGTTGGAACAACTACCTATTGTGACATAAATCGTCCTAAAAGCTTTTTAGGATGGTTATTTTATAAGCTATTGTGACAAACATGAACTACAACAACGGTTAATTTTGTCAACCAACAAGAAACCAACTATTTTTTTGCCATTCAAAAAAATCAAAACATACACAAGTTTTGAATGTTTAAAAATAAAAGATGTTTGAAACTACTCGGTCAAATGTGATTGATCCTAATCAAAACATACACAAGTTTTTCCAACATCTAGTGTGACATTAAGACAATGTGCTCGATATCTTAGGTCAGGTCTAGTTCATCAATTTCGTTTCTGCCGCCATCTTCTATGTCATGATCACCTACAACAATAAGAATAACAAAATTAAAGTTTTGCAACATACTACACAACAACAACAAAAGTTAAAAAACATTAAACAAAACTTGGATCAAATGTACTGGTGTGACTAAGTCCTAAAGTGAATAACCATGAAACAATAAAGGAGTTTAGACTCGTGTCATGTTGTACCACTCTGTATAAACTCATTCATAAGGTTCTTACAAAGAGGATGAAGCATGCTATGGATACTATTAATGATACTAGTCAAACAACCTTCATGCCTAATAGACTGATTACAAACGATATTATTTTGAGCCATAAAATAGTAAGAGAATATTGGAGAAAAAGAATGTCACCAAGCTACATGCTAAAAATAGACATCCAAAAGACGTATTATTCAGTTGAGTGGATTTTTCTCAAACAAGTTCTTAGAGCCTTGAATTTCCTTGACATGTTTGTTACAGGAATTATACAATGCGTCCATTCAATTTCTTATTCTATCAATATAAATAGAGTACCTTCTAAATCTTTTGATGCGAAGAGAGGTTTAAGATAAAAGAGATCCAATGTCCTCATACTCAACATGAAGTATCTTACTTGACTGTTAGAAAGTCTTGCAACACAGAAGAAGTTCAAGTTCCAACCAAAGTGTGCAAGATTCAATCTGTCATTATGTTGTATGACTGCTATATGAAGTTCTCTGTAGTCTCGGGATTTCAAACAGACACTAATAAGAGCTCCATCTATTTTGGTGGAGTGAAAGAATATATAATGAACCATATTTTGCAACTGCTTGGATTTAGTAAAAATGAAATACCATTCATGTACTTAGGAGTTCCCCTTGATTACTAAGAACATCTTAATAGCTTAATGTCAACCTCTTAAGACTTATCTAGACAAAAATCGGATAATTAAGTGGAGAAGGATAGAGGGACGAACTCAATATCCTGAGTTACCCCATGTCAGTACATTATAGAGGCCTGACATGTACATCTTAATTCAATGCATTTGAACAAACTAAGGATTTGTTAATGTTCCCTACTATCCATATATTATGAATGCCAAGATTTTACAAGAACAAAGGAGGCTGCTGAGCTAGATCTAAGCCGTGGTATAATTACAAAAACATCTTTCCACGATAAGCCTAGAGAAGATCAATCCAGATTTCTAATTACATACTATGATGTTTAACTACGTTAACAAACCAAACTTACCTAAACACCAATATACATCTTCAGAAACATTAACGTGTCATTGTACAACAACGAGAAGGCTAAGACCTGAAATACCTGCAAAGAAAACAGACACATAGGTTGTGGATCAAATTGAAAAAGGTCGTAAATAGATGGTAAGTTCGATACAAATGCTTATAGCCATTGACAAGTTACAAATGGATAATACTCAAGTCAAACATAATCTTGTGTAAGATGATAGAAAATTACTTAAGGTGCAATGATTTTATCATTTTTAATAAGAACGTGTTCTTCTCTATAGAGAAGAGAGATTTATTTGTAAGAAATAACTAATGTAAAGACAACTTATTTAATCGCTCATCATGGAACGTATGTAAGACATTTCATGGTTCTCTACTGCTCTTTCAGTTTCACTCCTACAATGATAATAATAATAGTTTAACATTGAAATTCAAACAAAACTGGTCACGTACTATATCTAAATTAAACTAAAAGCCAAAAATTCTATGAAATTACACAACCAACAGTAAAATCGAACAATCCCAAGAGAACCCTAAATCCCATTTTCATTACTTTCAACTCTTAATCCTAGCACAATCCAAAAACTTCTACGAAATAGTTCAAGGAATTACCCACTTCAACTATAAACACAGTAATGAAGTAAGCAAAATTCGTATCAAGGAAAACAAATAGAAAATGAGGTGATAAGATCAATGCAAAAAAGAAATGCTAGAACATTTTGCTGACCTTGACAAAGAGGTTGTTGTAGGGAACGATTCAAACCAAATTAAACAGAGAAGAAGATGAGTAGAACAAGCAAGAGCGGTTGAACCAATATAAACCAAACCAAAGTATATTTCAATTGAACAACCGATTCCTTGAGAATTGATGAAGAGAAGTTGTATCCAACTATCTAAGTCTCTGATAATGAAGAATTGACAAAGAAGAAGGTAATCAGTCCAACTATTGAAGCCTGATATAGAAGAATTGACGAAGATGAAGATGAGTCAACTATGAAGTTTATCAAAGTAAATATCAATTTGGGGCATTCTAAACCCTAATAACTAAAGCTGAAATACTGTTTTCATTTTTTAATTATTAATATTAATATATAATTAAAATTAGCGGGTAAATAAAATGTTGGAGGGAAAACTCCTGGGAAATATTATTTTTCATCAAAAAACAACCATGGCTAAAACTTGACTATAGCGACGGTTCTTAAAACCGTTCCCACAGAATACCCTATACTGACGGTTTTAAGCCTATTGCAACAGTTTTAATTATTTTTTGTCCTAATAGACTAGTTAACTTTATGTGATGGTTAAAACCATTGCTATAGGGCTTTTATAGTAACGGTTCAAGAACCGTCGCTAAATAAGCATTCCTATAGCCCTCATTTCTAGTAGTGTACTTAAGACTTTGAGACCATGTGATTTTTGCCAAGTTCTCTAAGTGTGAGTTTTGTCTTGAGCCAATGTCATTCCTAGGTCATGTAGTATCTAAAGTCGGTATTATGATGGACCTGGCTAAAATTGTAGTGATTCATAATTAGGCTAGGCGCTCATCTCCGATTGAGGTTTGCAATTTTATTTGTTTGGCTAGTTATTATAGTTGCTTTGTTGAGAGCTTTGTTACTATTTCAACCCCTATGACTAGATTGACTCGGAAGGAAGTTCCTCTTCGATGGTCCGAGAAGTGTGAGTTGAGCTTTGGAAAGGTCAAGGATTGTTTTACTTCAGCCCTAGTGTTAGCTTTTCCTATTAAAGGTGAGGGATTCACCATGTTTTGAGATGCTTCGAGTGTTGGTCTTGGTTGTATTTTGATGCAGTAGGGGCGTGTCATTGCTTATAATTCTAGGCAACTTAAAGCGTATGAGCATAACTACTCCACTCATGATTTAAAGTTGGCAGCGGTAGTTTTCGTGCCTAAGATTTGGAGGCATTATTTTTATGGAGTGCATTGTGAGAGTTTTACCGATCACCACATACTTCAGCATCTTATGACCCAGCGAGATCTTAATTCTCACCATCGTAGATGGATTGAGTTGCTAAAAGACTATGATATTTTTGTCTTGTATCATCTGGGCAAGGTAAATGTGGTAGCTAATGCCTTAAGTCGTAAGGCAGTGAGTATGAGTAGCTTGGTATGAATGTCAGTTTCTTAGAGGCCCATGGTATGAGACATTCAGTCCTTAGCCAATTTAATGGTGCGCCTTAATATTTAATATCATATGAGGATTTTGTCTTGTATGGAGGAAAGGTCCTTCCTATTTAAGCAGATTTGTGATTGTCAGTATGAGGATAGCAAGCTATGATTCCTCTATGACCAGGTGGTGAGTGGTGGGTCTGGGAGGCACATCGTTGATTCCGAGGGTATTTTGAGATTTCAAGTTCGTATTTGTGTTCCCCATCTTGAGGATTTGATTTAGTCTATACTTTATGAAGCCCACAACTCTAGATATTATATTCATCCCGATACAACTAAGATGTATAGAGATTTGAGGCAGCATTACTGGTGGGACAGTATAAAGAGAGATGTGGCAAACTTTGTGGCTCGTTGCCTATATTGTCACTAGGTGAAGGCCGAGCATCATTATCCAGGATGATTGACTCAGAGGTTGACCATTCTCGAGTGAAAATGGGAACAGATTACTATGGACTTTATTAGTGGTTTGCCTCGTACTTCTCATGGTCTTGATGGTATTTGGGTTGTTGTGCATTGTTGGACCAAGTCGGCACATTCATTCCCATTCAGATGACCTTCAGTGCTGAGAGATTAGCCCAAATTTATGTTCGGGAAATATTTCGTTTGCATGGGGTGCCCATTCCTATCATATCAGACCGTGGTTCTATATTTACTTCGCGATTGTAGAGAGCATTCCAGGAGGAGTTAGGTACTCGAGTGGATTTGAGTAAAGATTTTCATCCGCAAGTAGATAGTCAGTCTTAGTGAACTATTCAGGTGCTTAAGGAGATTCTCTGAGCCTGTGTTATGGATTTTGGAGGATAGTGGAATGAACACTAAGCGTTGGCAAAGTTCTCCTACATCAACTATTATTCGACCATTGAGATTGCACCTTATAAAACTTTGTATAGGAGGAGATGTCATTCTCTGATAGGATGGTTTGAGACTTCTAAGATGAGACCTTGTGGTACGAATTTGCTTTAGGACTCATTGGATAGAGTCAAGGTGATTCAGGATAGATTGAGGGAAACACAAAGCAGAAGGCCTTTGCCGACTGTGGACTCCTAATGATATCCAAACAACACCTTCTCTCAGATAATGATATGATCACTGTCAAAATTTAGGAACCTAATAGAGGTTGGGCTCGAATCCCAAGGGAACATGTGGAATTGCAGATCTTAGCAGTTGTAGTTGGTGGGCAAACAAGAAAAATAAATAGGGTTTTTTTGATGTAGTAATCTCGAGCAAGTAACTATGCTAACTTCGGTTGTAATCAGTGTAGGTGAACACCAGGATTGTGTCCCTCCAGGCTTCTCAACTGCGTAGGCTTATCATGCTTTGTTGAATCAAATCGATACTTTGCATGCAGAATTGATAAGTTATGTACCTTCTACAGTCTTTTACATGAGCAGAAGGATTTTACCCTCTACCTTTTGAGTCTCAAGATGTCGCCTTACTAACCCTTATATTGATCCCAGTTAACTATTACCTTTTGAGTCTCTAGTTATTAGATGAAATCTAACCATCTTATTAATATAGTACCTAGAAGAGTGGATCGATAGTTAAACTTCAAATTACTATTGTTTTTATCTTTTCCTAGTCACTACTCCTCTTTTGGAGTAAGCAACAATATCTAGGTGGGATCCTAACGTGTGCACCCATTAAGAAAACTATTATAACAAAGATAAAACAATACATGCATGGGTATCGGTTCATAACAACGAAAGCACTTCCCCTACTTGGTCAATCCGCCAGGGTTTCCACAAACCTAGCTATGGGTTTTAGCCGCTCATGCTTGTGAAAAAATCAATATCATTAATAATTAAAAGCATAGATGAAATCACAATGATAAGAAGTGTAAAAACCCACAGTTTTAACCGAATTAATGAACCAAAGTTAATACAAGAGAATCGCAAGATTAAAATCAAATCTTAGAATCAAAATATATTTGTGAGTATCAAAAGTGCATAACTCATACTAAAAAACATATAAAGGGTATTTATAGTACAAGAGGAAACCTAAAAACCAAAGCACGAATGAAATAGGAGAAAACAGGGTTGGTGGCCACATGTGGTTTGTACCTGCACTATGTACCAGGGCACAGGTAGTACCTGCAGTCCTGACCCTAGGCGCAGGTATTAGGCACAGGTTGCAGATGAAAAATTCCTCCAAGTTTAGCTCTCAGGATTTTGGACTTCTGGCACTTACTTTGCCTACCTGCAGTCTGTGGGTTGACTTAGTAAGTGCCACGAGTAATCTTTCAGCTCTTCTTCAATTTTTGAACATGCTCTGATCACAATCAAGTCAGAAAGGGTTCGAAACATCCGTAATTGCTCAAAAAGTAGCGAAAAACAACTTTTCCCTCCCTTTTCATGAACTTAGCATCCAAAACATGATTTCTTGCAAAAAATACCCAAAACACATCATATCTAACAAAATAACCTCAGAAACTTGAATTTTTTCTAGTTTTAAGTGTCGAAAGTGCTATATTTCTATAGTACATCAACGCCCTCAATTTAGAACGTTTGCATATCCTCAGGTAAAAAACACTACAAAAACAAAAACGACGTTTAACTAGGTGAATCTAAGATATTCAAGACAGTCAACCAACTCTTAAAACTCAAAACACAACACCCCCTCCAATCTTATTTTTCAAAACCAACTGTGTATGAACATGAAGCACAACAATGTGACACAATGGGATAAATGCATGGCCATTACATTAGAAATAGACATATACAAGTTATACTACGCAAAACAAAAAAATAGCTAGTAATATGACTCAAGTGACCTCACAATAAGGATGTCCCACTCACTCATACGAAATAATGCATGTCAATGCAAGAAAGATCAAGAGACACACACTCAGAAGAGAAGTTCCAATCAATGCTTGTCAAATACCATAGTCTTGCCCTTATTTCCTTTACCTTAGCATTTAGATAGTCATGTTAGGAACATTATAGGACTTTTCTCATCTTGTAATGTAGGCTTGGGGGCTGGTATGGTACATACAGACATATCTAGTCACCAAGCCTCCTTGGCACTTCACTAACCTTGGGGTCTCACTTACATGCCAATTTCCTTTTTATTCCACCCTTATTTCTCCCTTTTTATTCTTTATTGCACATTCAGGTTGGGTATGGTCTTTTATTCTTTCATTTTCTCTTTTGCACATTTTTTTCTTTTTCTACCACACCCAGCCCTACTAATTTTTTTCTCTTATATTACCCTTCTTAACGCTCATTTTACACTATGCACCCCTATGATAGTCACCCTCAACTTAGGCATTTTGCCTGAGTTGAGGTGCACAATGTCTATGGAGGACCAGGGCCAAAACAGGTTCATAGTAAATATAAATGGGAAGGTGAATAGTGAAATAAGAAAAATAGGCAATTAATATAAAAATGGACTAAAATAAAAAATGGCCTATGATCCTTTCCTAACCGAATATCCTTCAACCTAGGCAAGAATAACCAGGCAAGTTCTAAATTCAACACACAAAGGAAACTAGGTAGTATCTCAGACACACATAGCACAGAGTCAATATCACCAACTACTACTTATCTAGTTCATGCAATTATTAGCAAGTGATTATCATATACCTAATTCTAATGCCATAACAAGATTGATAATGTTCACATATATATACATTCACATAGTTCTAAAACATAAATTTTAAAGGGGTATTGATGTCGCCCAAAACTAACCTCTAAAGAAGTATGCTGTAGTCGATGTCAAATATAGTAGCCCAAATAGGTTGGGGTCGATCCTACAGGGAAGATGCTGATAGTTGCTTGGTTTGATGTAATTCACGAGCAATACAAAAAAGTAAAGGGGGGATTTTTTAAGTAATCAGTAAGTTGTAACCAAACTTGAGTGCTTTGAGTTGTAGACAATCGAAGAAAAATACTAGGACCGTGTTCCCCCTGGCTTCCTTACTCTGTAAGTTTCTCGTGTTCAATCCACCTATTCTGCTGTTCAGCATGCAAAGTTGACAAAATATGTATCATCAACAGTCTTGTGAACATATTGATAAATCTCACCCATTACCATATGAGACTCAGGGTGTATCCTTATTGCTCCTTGTCTATGACTTCAGTTCAACCTTTTATCTTTTGAGTCTCGAGTTGATTAGATGAGATCGCCGAATAGTAATAGTGACAGTGATTCCAAATTACTATCTTAATCTTCTTTTCCCAATCACAAACTTCCCATTGTAAGGATATTTATGAATATAGGCTATCGCCAAGCTTCTGTAGTAGCTCAGAGGTCAATTATGGTGAAGAAGATTAAAATACATACAGTTTACTTTAGAATAGATAAATCTCCCACTTTCCCTATGTAGTTAATCCACCAGGGTTCCCACAACCCTAGTAAGGGAATTTAGCTGCTCATGTTCATGCAATAATCCATGATAATCAATAAAGAAAGCATGTAATTAATTGCACAACAATGAGATGAATAAAATCCGAAGTCTTTAGTTTAATAAAAAACTATAAAAATAAAGAACAAAGTATCAATAATGTAAAATAATGCTAAAGTATGTCAAAGAATATCAAAGTGTGTAACAAATAAAGGATAAACCCTAGGGTATTTATAGTATCTCAAAAATACTAAGAAATCCTAATAAAAATGAAAAAAGGTAAAGTTTAGTTGGCGTATGTTATGACTCATCCATCCACTCGTATGCTCATCATACAAGTCATACCATGACTTTTCATAGCCATTCCAGGGTCTGGTCTCCCAGGGCTTCAACTTTCTATTCTTTTTATGGCTTCTGCTCATGAGTCGTACCCTGATCATACGACTCATGTCTTGTTCTTGTATCCACTTGGGACTTCCTTATTTCCAAGCTCGAACACTGGTCTTCTTACGGTTTGATCATATGAGTCATACTCAGACTTCTGACTTGTATAATTCTAAGACTTTAACTCTAGATTATAGCTGTGGACACTATTATGCTTACGAATCCTATTCACAACTCGTATCCTCAATATACGACTCGTATGACTGAGTTGTATCTTTTCTTCACTTAGTCTTTTGATTGGGTCTTTACTTCTGTTGTGGTTACGAGTCATATGGTATATTGATGACTTGTGAGGTGACTCATATCTTGATTAGTCTTTGTCTTTTCAGGTCTTTTTCTTCTATTTTCACCCCAACACTATTGGAAACCTATTTTACCTGAAATAAACACAAAAATGCATAATATCCACTAAAACAACCTAAGTACCCGTATAAGTTCATGGTTTTAAGCATCGAAAGAGTTGTGTTTCCATGACACATCAATACCCTTAACTTTGACTTTTTCATGTCCTCATGCAAACAACAATTAAACTCTATAACTCAACGCGATTCTTAAACAAAAGATCATAAGCTACCCCTGGCAATGATTTTAAATTCAATTTTCTCATACATTATTTCCCTCTCTTAATCTCACTTTTCAAAAATCAAATTGTGTATAACAATTTAGCACACGAAAAAACACAAAGGAATTCGATGATGGCATTACATTAGTTACAGACAATCGGTCTTCAACTCAAGCCACATTAACCAAACAAACTAACAACCTAGAAACACCCCATGTGCACTCACAGTCAAAGAAATCCCATTATCTCAGCTAAGATCAATCACTTAATTTAGGGATATAACAAACAACGCTCTCACTCACAAAGAAGTATTTCCAGTGTATACAAAATACCATAGGCTTGCCTATATGCTCTTTTCCTAAGTTTTAGGATCTTCAAAGTAGGGTCATTAAAGGAATTTCTTCGGCTTGTAACGTAGGTTAGGGGTTGGTATGGTATCTTTTAGGATCTATTTTAGTGACTATGCCACCTTGGCACTACACATTTTTTTAGGGTCCACTTATTTTTCGCTTTTTTTGTCAACTTTATTTTCACCCTTATGTCTCCCTTTTAAATTTTAAAGTTCATTCAAACTTTTAGTCCAGGTGCGGTTTTCTCACTTTATTTTTTTCTTTTTCTTTCTCTTTTGTTTCCTTTTACTCTTACCACACCTGTCCTCTTTCATTTTTCTTTCTACACTTCTTTCTTTATTCTCATTTTTCCTAGGCACCTCTATAATAGCCACCCTCAACTTAGGTAATTTTCCTGAGTTGAGGTGCACAGTATCCAAGAAGGAACAGATCCAAAAATTGGTTCATTCTAGAAATGGAAAGGTGAAATCATTGTATTAAACAAAAAATGGTCACTTAAGGCTCAAATATGTGGATCAAAAAGATTCTTGCTTATTTGGTTTGACATTTAGGCTCAAGCGGACTTACAACAAAAAGGGCCTATAATCATCTCCTACTTGGCTATCCTAGACCTAAGTAAAAGTAACCAAGTAAGTTCTAGATTCCTCTTCACCGGGAACTCAGTAATACCTCACACACTCTCGCACAGGGTTGCATTGCTAAGTACTATTTAGCTAGTTATGCAACTATTTACCCTAATGGTTTTATCCCTAATACTAATGCCACTATTAGAATCACAACGATTTCACACACTCTCATCACACATTTAACAAAAATTTAGAAGGGGTCTCAAATTTTCAAAACCATTTAATTAAACACAAATACTTTCAAAATAATCATTTCAAATCCACAATTTATGTTTCTAAAATCATAAATCAATTCAAAACCACAATTTATGTTTCTAAAATCATAAATCAATTCAAAACCACAATTCATTAATATTCAAAGTTAAAAATCCTTCAAAATCAATAATAAATCCATAAAAAATCAGTTAGTCCTCTGCCATAAGTGTCGATTTTCTCCTTATTTTATCACCTTGTCAGCATCGAACCTGTAATTTATAATAGTCTTTTAGAAACTTAATTTTTTTAACTACTCCTAGATATTCAAAATCAGATATACCCCTACCCTTATCTAAAAATTCTTACACTGTTCCTAGTGCTAAAAAATAATGTAATGAAAGGATGAAAGGTCACACCTGGGTGCTCAAGGCACCAACTCAATAACATCCACACATGGGCACTAAGACCAGGTCCTACTCTCCTCATCCGAGACTGAATCGGCAACCATAGTCGGGGGAAGAACACTGTCCCCCTCAGTATTATTAACTAGTGGTCTCGAACCACTGGCTCCAGTAGCTAACTTATGGACCGTGTCTGCTGGTCTAACTCATCTTTGTAACACCCCAATTCGCTGAAACTGAATGCTACACGGTGCTCATGACCCCGAGGAACCATAAGCTAAACCATGACTGATATTTGCACCCGTATACTGCAAATCATGATATAATAATGCGGAATACATAGAACTATAAGTCCATAAGGTTCAAATGAATACAATTATGTGGGTGAAAATACTCAAAACAATTTAATCTAAAAGCTAAGTCTGAATGTAAATCTGAACGTAAATCTGAAAGCCTCTAAACTATCTGAATAAGGAGTTGAAGGAACATGGCTTTAACTAACTCCGTAAAACTGAACTGAAGAAATAAATAAATGTATCAAATCATATTGTACTCAATTCAATGAGGACTCACCGTGTATCTGCAACAGGAATGCTACCGCTACTGCTGGGCTGGAGTTCGTGTCTCGGAACCTATGGTGTAACATGAAAAGAAAGCAGCATAGCGCAAATGCGTCAGTACAACTGGAGTACTGAGTATATGAGGAAGGTAGGCTGAACATAAAGGGTTTCATGCATGAACAACACTGACAGACTAATATGAACGTGGGAGTGCAAACACACATATATAGAAACTGGGACCGTGAATACATGATAGCATGACCTGTAAGCTACTACATGGTTTACTGATAATTGTCATGACTGATACTGAAACTGATAACATGGACGACTGTATCTGACAGTCCTATATATACTAAAATCTGAAGAACGCCCTAAGTTCTTTTATTGAGACTGATACTAAAACTGTGGGAAGTAGTGTTTAACCGACATGCCCCATGTATGCCGTTATGGCTAAGCTGGAGTCCAATCTCTGCCCCGACTAGAGGGGTGTCAATACCGTGCCATGAGTAAGGACAGCTTATGAGTGGCCCTTAGCTAGAGGGTACTCAATAAGAATGGTGGGAACCTTAAACTGACGGGTAAAGCCACCCCATCAACCCTAATCTGATGGGTTAAGATGTCTCAACCTACGTTAGCTACGTAGTTCTGGAACACAAGGATGACTACTAAGAATCACACCCTGAACTGGCGGGTGAGTTCCCATCCTTGGGTTCACTCGGTGCTAACCTCTACTCCCATCTGGAGGGACTGGACATAAATAACTGACTGTGCATGACATAATCTTACTGAATTCTATTGACTAGCGGAATGTTACTGATATCTGACAACTGACTAAGATCATAAGGTTTTCCGGAGTCACATGACTGACTGAAGTCTATGGAATTCATAGTTTGAATTCGGATATCGTGAAACATGACATGGCTCTAGGCACACAGCTATAGTTTTTGGGTAAAAGTACCCCCAGGACTCGATAGAATGAAACTGACACATATGACATGACTTGATCACATGATTTGAGTCCACAATTCACAATATCATAAGTAAGGCTTTCATAATAAGAATGATTCTCAACAAACTATTTCATGATCGGGAATGCACACAACATATATATACTTGCATGGCTACAATAACATGGTCATTCCATATTGCAACAATATCACGAGCATCTCGTACAACTTCTTCAATTCAAGACAATAGCACGGGGATCACGTTGAACATAAACTTAGAACATGGAATAGTCATTTAGGACTTATTATGTCATAAAAGCATGATTTCTATTCCCTTAGGTATTTTCACAAAAACCTTACATGCACATCTTAGGCATAGGTGGATTCATCAAGATTACAAATATTCAACCACCAATTTCACATATTTATACGTTAAATACCACCATATCCTCACAATAAGCATACAAAGATCCCATTTAGGCATCATCAAACTCCAATCACATGAACATCAACCACCACCAACATAAATATCATGATAAAAAATTTAGAAGATCGTTCTTGAGCTTCATGGACGAAAGGAGTCCATGAATCAACTCACACATACCTTAGAAGGAAGATTCTTGATGATTGACGGAGGAATTTCCTTGAAATCGGATCTTCAAGCTTAGTTATGCAACCCTAGTTGTTTTTCTCTTTTAGTGCTCTTGGATGATGAGCTTTGAGATGATAATAGGGTTGTAATATGTTTAGAAGCTATATATTTTGTAGGTTTAAGTTTAGGGACGTGTAAGGAGTGTTAAAAGACTTAATTACCCTTAAAATAACTCAAAATAGAGTGTTTTTGGCACTTGGAACTGACTTAGGCGGCGCCCAAGTAATTGCCTAAGCTAGGTTAGGCGGCGCCTAACCAATCGCCTATGTTTGGTTGGGCGGCGCCTAACCAATCACCTATCCTTACTGTCTCTCATGAAAATGGGCATAACTTTTTGCTCGGGTATTGGATTAAGGCAAAATTGGTATCGTTGGAAAGTTAATTCGATTCTCTACAATTTGGTGGGTCTAAATCAGCAAAAATACCACATTAACATCGAGTTATACTTTTCAAAGATGACCCTTGCAAAATCAAACTCTAAAACTTGATGAATTCAAAAACTCTTAGCTTGTATTACCTTAAGTGACTCATATGAACATGCTTAATTCATCATAAGCTATCCTATCACTAGGATATTCATTGTAAGTTATGTACTCAAGTATGAATCATAGGATAGGAGATTTCATACGTAGGAATACTTATTCACTTCCTAGCTTAAAAACATGTGGGTTATTACAATATCTCCCCCTTGGGAACATTCGTCCTCGAATGAGAATTTACTGAGAAGGGATACAAGACAATAGAACCTGAACTGAACATGAAGAACTAAAACTTGATCTCATGACTGACATGCTAAACATACTAAACTCGTGCATAACTGATGCACGAACTACTGACACATGAAGGCATGGCTGAGTATGAAATGGTTAATAGGTACTAAGTTTATACTGGAAACATAAACATGAAACTGAATAAGATTACGAAGAACTGTTACCTTGAGCTTGATCTGAATTGGCAGGGAAGAGGTGAGGATACTTGGTACGAATATCTACTTCTGCTTCCCAAGTAGCTCCCTCATGAGACTGATTTTGCCAAAGAACCTTGACTAGAGGGACTTCTTTGTTCCTCAATCTACGAGTCTGATAATCTAAGATTTCGACTGGAATCTCTTCATAGGAGAGGCTGTTCTGAATGTTGATGCTCTGAATAGGGACAACAACTGCTGGGTTACCTATGCACTTCTTTAGCAAAGAGACATGGAAGACTGGATGGACTGAGGCTAGATCTGAAGGAAACTCAAGATCATAAGCTACCTTGACAAAGCAACAAAGAATTCTGATGGGACCGACATACCGGGGATCGCGTTTTCCTTTATTGCCAAACCTATTCACTCTATTGACCTCGAACTCGAGATCCTTTGTACGAATATCTGTATAGGACTTCTGTCGGCTATGAGTAGCCCGGAGTTTCTCTCTAATCAACTGAACTTTCTCTAAGGCGTCGAATACTAAGTCAGGACATATGATTGAGGCCTCACTAACTTCGAACCAACCAATCGTAGATCTACATCTCCTACCATAGAGATCTTCGAATGGAGCCATCTGAATACTAGAATGATAGCTATTGTTGTATGCAAACTCAATCAAAAGCAAATGGTCATGCCAACTTCCCTTGAAGTTAATTGCACACGCCCTTAGCATATCTTCAAGAGTCTGAATGGTCCTCTCTGCTTAACCATCTGTCTGAGGATAAAATACTGTGCTGAGATGGACTTGGGTACCGAGACCCTTTTGGGATGCTTTCCAAAAGTGAGAAGTGAACTGGGTACCTCTGCCTGAGATAATAGATAGTGGAACACCGTATAACCTGACTAACTCCCTGATATAGAGTTTGGCATAATCCACGGCAGAATAAGAAGTATGAACAGGAAGGAAATGAGCTGACTTGGTCATTCTATCTATAATAACCCAGACTGAATCATGCTGATGATGAGTTCTAGGCAAACCCGTCACGAAGTCCATGTTAACTTCTTCCCACTTCTAAGTAGGAATGGTGACCTCTTGCATGGAACCACTAGGTTTCTGATGCTATATCTTAACCTGCTGATATGTAGAGCACTTAGCTATAAACTCTGCAATATCTCTCTTCATCCCACTCCACCAATAGATCTCCCGCATGTTGCAGTACATCTTAGTGGCCCCTAGATGAATAGAGTATCGCTCACCATGCGCTTTTGCAAGAATTTGCTGCCTCAATTCATCTACACCTGGAACATATAGACATCCCTGACAACAAAGAACACCATCTCCCCCTTAGGAGAAACCTCGACTTTCTGCTTCTGAACTGAATCTTTGAGCTTGACAAGGCTAGGATCCCTGTCTTGTTTCTCTTTCACCTCGGAAACTAGAGATGAGTCTGAACTACTATGAACACGTATACCACCCTCTGAAGAATTGATTAAGAGAATGCCTAGTCTGGCAAGCTGATGGATCTCCTGAGCCATCTTTTTCTTACTAACCTCAACGTGAGAAATACTACCCATAGAGAGTCGACTGAGAGCGTCGGCCACAACATTGGCCTTGCCCAGATGATAAAGAACACTCATGTCATAATCCTTCAAGAGCTCTAACCAACTTCTCTGGCGAAGATTGAGATCTTTCTGGGAAAAGACATACTGGAGGATTTTATAGTCTGTGAATACATCTATATGAACGCCATAGAGATAATGTCTCCAACTCTTCAAGGCAAAAAATACCGCTGCTAACTCAAGATCATGAGAAGGATAATTCTTCTTATGTGGCTTTAACTGTCTAGAGGCATAGGCTATGACCTTACCATGTTGTATGAGGACACAACCTAAACCCACTCTAGATGCATCACAATAGACTACAAAACCGTCTGAACCATATGGAATAGCTAGAACTGGAGCTGAGGTGAGTTGAGTCTTAACTCTTGAAAGCTCTTCTTGCATGAATCTAACCACTGAAACTTAATCTTCTTTTGAGTCAATATAGACATGGGAGATGCAATAGAAGAAAATCCCTCAACAAACCGTCTGTAATAGCCAGTCAAACCCAAGAAAATCGTAATATCTAATGGAGATACAGGTCTGGTCCAGTTTCTTACTGCCTTGGTTTTCTGAGGATCTACTCTAATTCCATCACCGGAAATAATATGGCTGAACTTAGCCAAAATTTGCACTTGCTGAACTTAGCGAATAACTGGTGATCCCCTAGAGTCTGAAGAACAATCCTGAGATGGTCTGCATGATCACGCTCTGTGCGAGAATAGATCAGAATATCATCTATAAAGACTATGACAAACACACAGTTCATCAAATCCATAAAAGCTGCAGGGGCATTGGTAAGACCAAATGACATGACTAAAAATTCAAAGTGACCATACCGAGTACGGAAAGCTGTCTTCGAAATATCACATTCTCTAACTTTGTGCTGATGATAGCCTGATCTGAGGTCTATCTTGGAGAAGTAACTGGCACCCTAAAGTTGGTCGAATAGATCATAAATCCTGGAAAGAGGATATCTGTTCTTGACCGTGACCCTGTTGAGTTGACAGTAATCAATACACATCCTGAGAGAATTGTCTTTCTTGCACACGAATACTACTGGCGCACCTTATGGGGAAATACTGGGTCTGATGAATCCCTTATCTAAGATATCCTTCAACTGATCTTTCAGTTCCTTGAATTCTACTGGTGCCATTCTGTATGGTGGAATAGAAATAGGTTTAGTATCCGGACAAAGGTCTATGCCAAAGTCTATTTTCCTTTTGGGAGAAATACCTGGAAGATCTTCGAGAAAGACATCTAAGTATTCATTAACAATAGGGACTATTTTGAGGCTGGGTGATTCATAACTGGGATCTTTAACATGCACGATATGATACACACACTCCTTAGAAATCATTTTCCTTGCTCGAAGGTAAGAAATAAGTTAACCCCTGAATGCTGAAATGTTACCCTTCCACTCTAAGATGGGCTCATTCGGGAACTGAAACTGAACTATCCTTTTTCTACAGTCGACTGTGGCATAGCAAGAATGAAGCCAATCCATGCCGATAATGACATCAAAATCAGTCATCTTTAACTCCACTAAATCTGCTAACGTGGATTTTTGAGATATCATAATTGAGCAGTTCCTATATACCCGTCGGGCTATGATGGTTTTACCCACTGGGGTAGAGACTGAGAAGGGATCTGCTAGGACTTTGGAACTGATTCCAAAATCGCCTTCTATGTATGGAGTAACAAAAGACAAAGATGCACCTGGGTCTAGCAAAGCATAAAAATGAACATGGAAAATGGGCATAACCTTTCGCTCGGGTATTGGATTAAGGCGAAATTGGTATCGTTGGAAAGCTAATTCGATTCTCTAAAATTTGGTGGGTCTAAATCAGCCAAAATACCATATTAACATCGAGTTATACTCATTCAAATATGACCCTTACAAAATCAAACACTAAAACTTGATGAATTCAAAAACTCTTAGCTTGTATTACCTTAAGTGACTCATATGAACATGATTAATGCATCATAAGCTATCCTATCACTAGGATATTCGTTGTAAGTCATGTACTCAAGTATGAATCATAGGATCATAGATTTCATACGTAGGAATAGTTATTCACTTCCTAGTTTAGAAACATACGGGGTATTATGTTGTATGCTTTTTTTCTCGGCTTTCTTATCAGCTTCTTTCTCTTTATGCTTTATTATTTTCTCTCTCTCTTTTGTTATTGGGTCTACATAACTGGTGCCTCTATTGTGTTCGAGACAGACCAAATGTTAGGAACAGGGACTGGAGGTACGATTGCCTTAATCATGGGCTCTGAAATTATTGGTCTATCATATAGCTCCAAAACCATTTTTTTAGTTTTAGCAACTTCAAACTTGATCTCAGCAATATCAAGTGTCTGTCCTAGTTCACTAACCATGTGTCAAGTTAGGGATTCATGCCTCCTTCTATGTGACCGACCTTAGCCTTCTGTGTGGCCAGTATTGTCATGGCCTCGATTCATATATCCTGCAAAATTATAATGAGTCTGGAAGTCATACCTCATGGCCTATGTGGTATAGACTATACCGGAGATAGAGCACTAGAAGTATCCACTGTGTCAGTTTGTGTAGTCTCAGAAGCCTCAACAGTCTTTGCTTGAACGCTCTACTGGAATATATCATCCTTCAAATTTGCTGCTTGCCTTGCTTTCTAGGCCAAAGGGTTGGCTGCATTGATTATTAGACCTAGGTCAGTGGTGTTCGTGGCCTCTAATATCTCGTTGATAATAAGGGATTCTTGTACTCCCCAAGCCAGGCACAACTATGTGATCATGCATGGGTATGCTAATAAAGACTTTTCACTTCTTACCGGTCGGTCTCTCATCTCCCGAGCTAAGAATTCTGCTACATCAAACTCATAAACGACTATGAATCTAGCTATCATAGCTTCCCGAACTTATCTCAGAACATTATCTCCTTAGGTGGGACAAAGCCAGTGTCGGGACAATGTCTACCATGCTTTACCCTCAAAGTTGACAGTATTTTTCTCAATTTTCTATGAGGTAACACCCAAGCCACCCACTACCCATACTAGATTCTGTCCATTCAAAACTATTCGCTCCAAAATCCATCTAAATAAATACATCTTTTCCTTCAAACCGAATATCTTCATAGTTATCTTTCTCATTTCTTCCATCCGATAGTCTATCTCCCCAGTGTTTACCGAAAGTTGATATTCTAGTTTTATAAAAAATGACCAATAGTATATGGGAAAATGTCTAACCGTACTCCCTAAATAGTAAGTGAAGTAATAGGTTCACCACATTTTCATAATTGACCTTATGGATATCGTCTCTTCAATTCACCCTGGTATGCAACATAAAAGTTTTGCACCAATACTTCACTGTATTTCCTGGGTGCTTTCGTCATCCATTGAAAGCCATATTACTTGAAGTGAGCCTCAAACCTGGGTATCTCCGACATCCTAATAGTAGTTATTCTCCTCTCCAGATATAAGACACATCTATCTTTCCATCACGAAGTCTGTGCAACCCATTATTAAAAGTCTCCTGCATGCTGTGGTACCCCTATCATTCAATAATGGGAACCGAGGTAGTGGTAAGTACCAGTAGAAGGTCCTGTCAATCAATTAGGTGGCATCAAACTCTTCTGTACCATGGACATTCTTAGAAGTAGCTTCCACCAAACTCGATTTAGCATCATCATTAGCTTCAAAGGGTGGTGGTATATGGGGAGAAGAGTTAGTTGGGTTCTTTCTCCTTGGACCTCATTGCGGTGTTTCCTCTGAAGGTGCAACATATTTTCCCTTGTCAGCTTTTTGTCCTTTCAAAGAACCCTTGCCCTTTGTTGGGCCTTTTTTATAGGTAACTGCTACTGTCAGATGGCACATTAAACTCCAAACTAGTTAATTCCAAACTAGTAGCCGGTGCCTTCTTGTTGCCTTTCTTGGACACTTGCTTAGCAACTGATGTGTTCTTAGTAGGCATGGTACCTATAATGACACCACCATTAGTAAGTAAATAAAGAAAAAAAAGAAAAAAATAAGAAACAAAGTTTAGTGTGCAAGTTCTGTCTTGGGTAAGAGCAGAGGGTACCAGTCGTACCAACATGATATGACTCATATAATCGAGTCTTAAGCTACTCAGTGCAGGGGTAATTATTCACTGGTCCTCTTACGAATCCTCCTAACCATTCGTACCGATAAGGTATGACTCATTACCAATAGTCGTAAACAAATCAGAAATATTTTATAAAATATTATTACTCACAGCTTGGTACGACTTTAAGTGTATGAGTTGTATAGATTTGGTAGACTCATTTAGGCAAGTCGTATCCATTCCAGAACTTTAACCTTGTTAAACGTCTTTGTTTTCAGTGGGTACGAGTCCCATTATGACTCCATTAACAGTGGGTACAAATCGTAAGGAGTCTCTTATCTACTACAACATAGAAGTCCAAATTTAAAGTTTGACTCCAAATCAAATTTCCCAAAATACATATTAATTTATATAACAATATTACTCCAATTCAGTCTAAAAAATACATAATATCAATATCCAAAACAACCTTTACCCCCAATTCCCAATTTAAACCTAAACCTAAGAATTAGGATATCAATATTCAACACAAATGTAAATTCGGCTCAAATAATGTTCAAGGTATTTCATATTTACCATTCCGACTTAAAATGTAAAGAGATGGATTTCAAAACTTACTTGGTTTAAGTGGAAGACTAAGTTGCTCGATTTCACGTTCCCCCCCCCCCCCCCAAATTCGTGCTTAACTCAAGCAAGGTGAGGAATACGAACATGTTGGTAGTTAATTTAAATTGTTTTCAAGTGATTTCATGGTTGAAAGCTTGAAATTAGGGCAAAAATAGAGGTGGGTACAAATTTTTGATATTGGGTGCTCATCGGGTACCCTATTTCTTTTTCAAATCACTTCTCTAGGTCGGGTTGACCCACAACCCTGACCTGGTAAGGTTGGGTACGAGTCATGTGTATAACTCGTACCCAGGATTATGGGTTGTTTCTTTAACTTGTATAGACTTAGAACGTATCCTGGGTTATGGAGTAGATGCAACTCAATGTGACAAGACGTATCTAGAGGGTATGACTCGTTCTGAGAATCGTATCCATTCCAGAAACTTTTACCGAATTGTAATTTTTCTTTCAGGTCTACCTACTCGTATTCACAAGTCGTACCGTCTAGATATGACTCGTAAAAAGTCCGTATGACCAAACTATTTTAAATTTTGTAGATATTTTCTGCAATCTTTAGTCATGCACATTGAGCAAACATATTAACCTATAACTAAATAAGTAAAAAAACATGGGTTGCCTTCAATGCAACGCTTGCTTCAATATTGCGGCATGATGTAATGACCTTGGTTACTTAAACTTCACCAAGGTCAATTTAAAAAACCACATTAATTTCTTTAGTATTACCCATATAAGCTTTACTCTTTGACCATTCACCTTGAATGGGGCTTCACCATCCCTCTTAAATTCTAAAGAACCATATGGGAACACTCTTAACATAGTCAAGGGACCATACCATCTAGACTTCAACTTACCTGGAAATAAGTGAAGCCTTAAGTTATAGACCAATATATGGTTACCTTTTTCGAAGATTCTTTTCTCAATTTTGCGATCATGATGCAACTTTATCTTTTCTTTGTAAAGTACAAAACTTTCATACGCTCAGAGTTGGAATTCATCCAATTCATTCAAACTATTCATCCTTGACTTGGCTGCATCTTGCCATTCAAAATTCAGCATTTTCAAAGCCTATAGTGCTTTATGTTCAAGCTCAATGGGCAAGTGAAAAGCCTTGTCATACACTAGATAATAAGGTAAAGAACTAATGGGGGTTTTAAAAGTTGTGCGGTAAGCCCATAATGCATCGTATAGCTTTCGTGACCAATCAGTCCTATTAGCATTGACTATCTTTGCCAAGATGACTTAATTTCTCTATTGGACACCTTAACCTATCCACTAGTCTGTGGATGATAAGGTGTTTCCACTTTGTGTTTGACTCCATACTTCTCTAGAAGACCTCTGCATCAACGATTACTAAAATGTGACCCTCCTTCACTAATTATAGAATGAGGCATGCCAAATTGAGAAAAGATTTCATTTTTCAAGAATTTAGTGACACTACATGTTCATTGTTGGAAGCGCAACTACTTTCACCCATTTTGAAACATAATCCACAGCCACAAGTATATACTTTATGCCAAATAAACTTGCAAAAGGTCCCATGATATCCACACCCCATATATCAAACAATTCTAATTCTAATATAGGAGTCATAAGAAGTTCTTGTTTTCTAGAGATGTTACCTTGTCATTGAAATTGATCACAACAATAAGAAAATCATGTGCATCTTTGTAGATTATTGGCCAATAGTACCCACATTGAAAGATCTTGTGGGCTCTTTGGGTTCCTCCGTGATTACCCCATACTAGTGAAGAATGACACTTCTCAAGTATGCTCATCATCTCAACCTCAGGTATGCATCTATAAATAATTCTATCTGTACAAATCCTAAATAAATAAGGTTAATCCCAGAATAATTTCCTTACCTCATGCATGTACTTCTTTCATTTTTGGAAGTAAAGATTTTTTGGGATTAGATCACTGCCTAGATAATTTGCATAATCTACAAACCATGAAATTATATCTTGGAAAGATGGCAATAACTATTAATCTAGAAAACTATCATCAATCTCGGGTCTATTTTTAAGATTCTGCATAGCTTCCTCCTCTAGTCTAGACAAATGATCTGCAACTTGATTCTCAATGCCTTTTTTGTCCTTGACCTCAAAATCAAATTCTTGCAACAAAATTCCCACCTAATTAGTCTAGGCTTTGCATTTTTTTTGCCATTAAGTACTGTAGTGCTGCATGACCAGTGTGCACAATCACCTTTGTCCTAATCAAATATGACCTAAACTTCTCAAAGGAAAAAACCGCTGCCAACAACTCTTGTTCCATCGTGGTGCAGTTCTTCTGAGCAAGATTTAGTGCCTTGCTAACATAGTATATGGGATGAAAGATCTTCTGTATTTGTTGACCAAGTAGAAACCCTAAGACCAAACCACCTACGTCACACATGATTTCAAAAGGCAAGGACCAGTTTAGAGATACAATAATAGGATCAGTCATTCAAAAGCCTTCAAGCATGATTTCGTAAACTCAAATTTCACCTCTTTCTCAAGAATCCTACAGCGAGGATTGGCCATCTTGGAGAAATCCTTAATGAAATTCCTATAAAATCTAGCATGTCACAAAAAACTACGAACATCCTTCACAAAAATTGATGGAGGTAATTTCTCAATTACTTTAATCTTTGCTCTATCTACCTCAATACCCCTTTTTGAATTTTTGTGTCTAAGAACTATACCTTCTTTAACCATAAAATGACATTTTTCTCAATTAAGCACCAAGTTGCGTTCTTCACACCTTCTAAGTGCTTTTGCTAAGTAAACCAAGCAGTTATCAAAAGAATCACCAACAACTGAAAAATCATCCATAAATACTTAGATGGTGTCTTCTACTATGTCAGAGAGGATTAACATCATACATCTTTGAAATATCTTTGGAGTGTTACATAACCCGAATGACATGCGTATGAATGTGAAGGTCCCATAAGGACAAGTGAAGGTCATTTTATCTTGGTCCTCAGATACAATAGTGATTTAATTGTAGCATAAGTACCCATCTAGAAAATAATACCATTCTCTACCCGTAAGTTTATCTAATATCTAGTCCATAAAGGGCATAAGAAAGTGATCCTTTTGAGTCCATGCATTTAATTTTCTATAGTTTATGCATGCTGTCCATCTAGTGATTGGCCATATGGGCACTAGCTCATTCTTCTTATTAGTCATAATTGTAATGACGCTTTTCTTCAGAACACATTATACCAGACAGACCCACTTACTATCAGTAATGGGATATACCACACCAACATCTAACCACTTAATTATTTCTTTCTTCACCACCTCCTACATAAGAGGATTAAGTCGATGCTGATGTTTTATACTTGGAATACAATCTGGTTTAAGTTGAATTTTATGAGTACAACTTCCAGGCGGGATACCCATAATTTCTATAATTGACTAACCTATGGCCTTCTTAAATCTCTATAGTACTGATAATAAAGCTTCTACTTTTATTTCACTCAAGTCAACTGTAATAATAACCAGCAAAGTGGTGTCGGCCCCCAAAAATGCATATCACAAATGAGAATAGAGGGCCTTTAACTCTAATATGGGTGTCTCCACAATGGATGGGCGAGCATGTGGAGTGGTTCTATTCTTCAAATCCAAATCAAGATTTTTTAGTGCATACATATATGAACCGCTTCTATATAGTGCAGATACTGTCTCATCATAGTCTTCAATACCATCGCTATCAAAGCTTATGGTGACAGCTGCCAAAGCTTCAACACCTATCCTTTCTTCTATAGGAACAATATCAGCAGCATTATCCCAAATAGTCACTGAGTCAACATCATAGAATGAATCCATCTCTTCATCATACACATAAATCATGAATATCAATCTTAACTCATCTGGTTTATTCATAGATTTTCATATATTGAATGTCATCAGTTTATTATTGAGTCTCAACATCAGATGTCCTTTATCCAAATCAATCAACATCCTACCTATAACTAAGAATGGTCTTTCCAAAATAATTGGGACTTCAAAGTCCACTTTGCAGTCCAAGATCACAAAATCAGTAGGAAAGATAAAAGAAGCCAACTTCACCAGTACATCACATACAATACCAATTGGCTTATTCACTATTCTATCCGCCACAACTAGCCTCATGGTAGTTGGTTTGAGGGCTCCCAACCTCAGTTGTTTGAATACTACAAAAGGAATGAGATTGATGCTAGCCTCTATATCATATAATGCTCGAGTGAAGTTTAAAGATCCAATAGTGCAAGGAATGGTTAAAGCCCTAGGATCCTCCTTCTTCTCTACCAATAATTTAGTAACTGTAGCACTGCAATGATGAATATTATCGACTGCCTCATAACACACTAACCGTTTCTTGGTGATTAAATCTTTCATGAATTTTGTACATCCTCGTATTTGTTCCAATGCCTCTACAAGTAGTATGTTGACTGACAACTCCTTTAACATAGACAAATTTTTTTTATACTTACCCTCTTCTTGTTTCTTTTTCAACCTTTGATGAAAAGAAGAAAGAGATCTCAAAATAGGCTTTAGCAAAGGCTCCGCAACCTTGACTTTTTCTTTTTCCTCTTTACTACTGCTCTCTACATTAATAGGATCATTATTATTTTTATGCTCATCTAGAGTAAGGATAGGTGGGTCTTTAGTGGTCTTACCACTCCAAGTGGTAATGGCATGACAATGAGCATCATTCTTTGGATTCTGATATATATTACTAGGGAGAGTGCTAAGATATCTCTGATTTACTGTGGATGACATCTGACTGAATTGTTGCTCTAACTATTTTATTGTTGTAGCATGTGTGCAACTTTATGATTTAGGCCTGACGGCTTTGCCTTAATCTTTTTAAGACAACTTTCTTGTCCTTTGATTAATTTTGACAAAAGAGTCTCTATTCCAAATTCTGAATCATGACCCCCAGGTGGAACATATCACTCTTCTCCTTATAGTGATTTTTTCGATGCCAATCACCATCTCTCTCTCAACTTCTATTCTGTATCTATCATTATAATAGTTCTAACCTTGATTTCCTTGCCCCTGCGCTCATAAATATACCAACATATAATCAAGAAACTTTGTTACCTCTTTGGATTCAATCTGAAAAGTTTTCAACTGCATTTACTTTCTTAGCACCCATTATTGAAATTTGCTTAGTAAGAAGCCAAATATCTGTCAAATGTTGAGAAACCTCTTGTGCGACCAAGTCATTATTTACTCCATAATCACCAGCTTCTCAAATAGCATATGCACCTGCACCATATTTAGCATCTCTCGTATGCCATCCTCTATTGGTTACTGAAATATCATCAAGCATCTCTTATGCATAATCCCACTGATGTCGCATAAATGCACCTCCTAAAATAGTATCTGCCATTGCTCTTGAACTGATATTTAGTGATCTGTAGAGGATTTCCAACAAATTTGACCCTCTGATTTTGTGATTAGGTACCATGCACAACGTTTTCTTGAATCTAATCCATGCCTCATACATAGATTTTGTAGGTAACTTTATAAAGTTATAAATTTCATCTATCAACTGTAATATCCTTGCATGAGGGAAAAATCTATTAAGAAACTATTTTCGCAACTCATGCCAAGAAGTAATTGAACCTCTTGAAAGTTCCCTCAACTATAGTGATGCTTCTCCAGTAAGTGAAAATGGGAACAACCTCAACCTCAAAGCTTCTTGGTCTATCCCCGGAATTGTATAATATGTGAAGATCTCCATAAATTTAGCAAGATATAGATTTGCATCATCAGTAACTACTCCTTAAAACACACCATTTATGTTTAGCAGCTGGATTATAGCACTAGTAATATCAAACTTCACATAGAGGTAGAGATGGAAGAATGGTCGCTACTATCTCAGCCGGTTCAACATATCCCATATTCTCATAGTCTTCCTCATATGGTTGTAGAGGCTGATGTGTAGGGATTACTAGAACTCTGCCTCTCTGAAGTCTATCACCCACTTTTCTTAGCCTGACTAGTTCTCTATTCTGCTCTCTCTGAGCCTCTTCACCTAACCTAGCCTCTTTAGGTTCTTGTTTTATCACTCTAAAAGTTGTTATATCTGTATATCTATAACATTTGAGGATCAAGTAGAGCAAGTGAGATTGCGACATGTGGATCAACAGGTGAAGGGTATTGAACCCTCGCAGGAACACCATCATGAACTTGTTCTGACAATCTTCGTGGTGTTTGAAGAATTCTTTCTGGCTTTGGAACAAATAGGAGTAAGGGACTACCTCTTCTCTGAGTGTTTGACATACATCGACATATGACAAATCAAAATAGAAAACAAAACTCCCAAACATCACCAAATTCAATCAACAATAACACTCTCTTCCGTGGTAATGACGCTAAAATTTGATGTCGCCTAAAACTAACCTCAAAAGAAGTATACTGCGGTTGATATCAAATATTGTAACCCAACTAGATTGGGATCGATGCCACAAGGAAGATGCCAAACAGTTTCTTGGTTTGATGTAATTGACGTGTAATACAGAAAAGTAAAGGGGGGATTTTAGAAGTAATCAGTAAGTAGTAACCAAACTTGAGTGCTTTGAGTTGTAGACAATTGAAGACAAACACTAGGACTGTGTTCCACTTGTCTTCCTAACTCTGTGAGTTTCTCATGTTCAACCTACCTATTTTATTGCTCTGCATGCAAAGTCGATAAACTATGTATCATCAATAGTCTTGTGAATATTTTGATAAATCTTACTCTTTACCTTGTAAGTCTCATGGTGTCGCCTTATTGCTCATTTTCTATGACTTTAGTTCAACCCTTTACCTTTTGAGTCTCGATTTTATTAGATGAGATGGACGAATAGCAATGGTGACAATGATTCTTAAATTAGTAGCTTAATCTTCTTTTCCCAATCACAAGCTTCCCTTGTGAGGATGTTTGAGAATACGGGCTATCCCCAAGCTTCTACAGTAACACTGCGGTCAATTATGGTGAAGAAGATTAAGATACATGCATTTTACTTTAGAATAGATGAATCTCCCACTTTCCTTAGATAATTAATCCACAAAGTTCCCACAACCCTAATAAGGGAAGTTAGCCGCTCATGTTCATAAAACAATCTATGATAATCAATAAGGAAAATAAGTAATTAATTACACAATAATAAGATGAATAAATTTCAAAGTCTTTAATTTAATAAAAACCCAAAATCTTAAGAACAAAGTATCAATAATATAAGATCTCAAAAATAATAGGAGAAACCCTAAGGTATTTATAGTATCTCAAAAATACTAAGAAATTCTAATAAAAATAGAAAAAGGTAAATTTAAGTCGGTGCATGGTATGACTCATCCATCAACTCGTAAGCTCATCATACGAGTCTTACCATGGCTTTTCGTATCCATTCCAGTGTTTGTTCTCCAATGGATTTAACTTTATATTTTTGATACGACTTCTGCTCATGAGTCATACTTTGATCATACGACTCGTGTCTTGTTCTCGACTCCACCTGGGACTTTCTTCTTTCTAAGCTTAGACACTGGTCTGCTTGTTGTTTAATCATACGAGTTGTACTCAGACTTTCGACTGATATACTTTTGAGACTTCAACTCTAGATTGTAGCTTTGGATACTGTTTGCTTATGGATCCTATTCATGACCCGTATACTCAGTATATGACTCGTATTACTGAGTTGTATCTTTTTTTCACTTAGTCTTTTGTTTAGGTCTTTACTCCTGTTATGGTTACGAGTCATCCTACGAGTTATATGGTATATTGATGACTTGTGAGGTAACTCATATCTTGATCAGTCTTTTAGGTCTTTTTCTTCTATTTTCACCCCAACACTATTGTAGACCCGTTTTACCTAAAATAAATACAAAAGTGCACACATCCACTAAAACAACCTAAGTACCCGCATATTTAATGGTTTTAAGCATAAAAAGTTATGCATTTCTATTACACATCAGGTATAAAAAATCAATCAAAACATGAATACTGTCCTAAAATACTTAAAATATCCTAATTATACAAAAACAAGACACAATACGAAATAAAACTCAATACAACACAAAATTATCCTAGATATACTGGTTCTACAACCATACCATGGCTAATAGGAAAAGAAGCACAATAATAAAAACTCGCGGCGGCATGGTATGCCCACCCCGAAAAAAGAACTATGCACTGTCCTCAATGAGTTAAAATAAAATCGAGGGAAATAAGAACATACCTGGGATGCACTAGGCGGCCAAATCATGAACATCCCTAGATGGGGGCATATCAGCTAGCGGGGGTGGTGGTGGAGGTGCACTACTGGATGATGTACCCGCTGCTATAGATGCATGACTTTGTCTATTGATGAATACAAACTCTGTAGAATCATGCCTTTCCTTTTTAATGGCCTGGTCATATGGCAAATCAGGGTTCAGTAGGTCGTCTATGTGACCTCTCTTGGCCCCAATTACTGGGACCTCCTCATCACCCTCCATTAGAAAGCAAACCATCTTAGTGTGCACAAAGAAGATATATAGGCCACCTAGGGTATAACTGAGAGAGTGGCTACAACATGGCTCTCTATGAGAGGGCATACCTCTGCTCGTAATATATCAAACTCCTACCCTATATGGGCTAGATTTAAAGCATCTGAATTGGTGGATTAGTTGTAACCCATATCTCAATCTCATCGATCTATATTTAGAAATTATCATATAGCTTAAACAATACAACACTCAGGTCAGTCTCCCATTAGTCCTGTGCCTGCTCAAATTTAGTCCAAATCCTCGATCTCATCTGCTCATAGAGGGTAGTCATCTCAGTTTTGACAATCGTCACTCTAGCATCTGTGGCCCTTAGGATGTCCACTAATCTCTACAAAAACTCACTATATATAGTGATTATACCTGAAGTAGGAGCTGTAGTAGATGGGCCAGTAGGCTCTGAAGGTACACCCACTAGTTCTAAAGTCAAAACCGGGGATAAAGAAGAAGTAGCAGTTTTCCCTCATCCTGTGTACTGGAGTCTGGAGCCTCTCACTGCTCCCCTATCTTTATATTAATACTAACAACCATATCACCTCGATATGCCTTATTATGCTCTATGGAAACTATTGGGCCCTCAGTCTGGACCCATGGTGCTGCTGTTTGCTATCTTGATCTTCTAGAAGAGCCAAGACGTGCCAGATCTCTCATAGTCCTTGTCTAGACAGTCGTCGTTGCAAGTACCCTTTAGTGTACACCTGGTATCTCAGGAATACTAGCCTCTTCGCATAGCCTTTGAATCATGTAAGGGAATGGCAGATTAGTCAATTCTCCAAAGGCTCCATTATGTAACCCATACCTGAGGATGGAAGAAAAATCAATAGCATAATCGACATTTATACAATCAACTAGTGTATTTTCCTCCCACATTAATGTATTATCCGAAGTAGTGGGTATTAGTCGGTATCTAATTATCAACAACCAAAACATGGCCTCAAATTTCAATAGGATCTTCTTGATTACAGCATGCCCCTCAATCCATGGGGTCACATCACCTAGAGTTAAAATATAACTGGTTATCCACCTTGCTATCTCAACCCTCCATCGATAGTGCTTAGCCTCCTGCATAATATGTCTATTATGTGTGATCCTTAGTCTGTGGTTGCACTCAACTGTAGATGCTAGAGTAATATAATTTGTGCCAAAGATAACTTTGCAAATAGTCTCTGTAAAAATGTGAACTCTAACCCCTCTAACTAGTATGTGCTCAAGCTGTGGATGCCTCATAAATCTGAGCAGTCCCAGATGTCTGTGCATATGAAGGACTACATTAGCTCTTAGACTGCATAAATTCTCGTACCATAGCTGGGTTGTAGGATTAAAATGTCCTAGTCACCCACTCTAGCTGATATCTATCAAATGTTGCCCATAATACTGGTACTCGATCTAGCTCCGATAGGTTAATTCGTCTCTCCTTATAAATGCACCTCATTGGATTGAGTCCTTATAAATACGACTATCAATAGTATATGTCTCCCATATCCCTTTAACACACCATCTCTAATGTCCCTCCTTGGGAGGTGCATTTGAGGTATGTGTGGGAGCGGGACTTTGCTCTTGCTACATGACTCATCGTTGGTAGTCTGCTCTCTACCCTCCTCAGATAGGGGTAAATCTGTTTGTTGTACATGAGTAGCGATACCATCTTTAGACTAGGGAACCACTGCTGGCTCCTCCTGCTCTACTTCATTGGATGAATCGTGGGACCTTTCCTCAGACTAGGGATCCTGAGTAGCAACCTGTGGAGTACACTTAGACTCTGTATCCTCCTCATTCTCATTATCATTAGGTGGAGAAGTGTGTAATGATGACATCCTAGATGACTTTATCCTCGATCGAGTTGCAGCTGACTGAGTAGCCTTGCGAGTCTGTCCTCTTGTGACTCCGCGTGTCACCAAAGTGTCTCTACATTGCTACCTTGGGTACTACTCCATTAAACCACTGGGCTCGAGAGACTTTGCTCTTCTTCTTGAAGTAGCTGCCTTCATCTTTTTCACACCCTTAGGTTCCATATGTCCCTAAAAAACCAGTTATTAATTTCCAACAAAAGTGAGGGAAAACAAAAGTTGAAGAAAAACAAAAAAATGAAATAGTTTAAATTTTTCCTCAAGTTTTGCACCCCTATAACCTATTTGAAATCCTAAAAAATCCACTGTACACACGCTTATCATAAATACCATCTTTCCAAGCAAACAAACATTCTTAACAAGAGGTATTGCTTTCAATCATTTAAGTTCAACTTCCGGTTGGGGCCTAACTTTAGATTTTACTTCAAAACAAGGCCCTAGAATATGATTTTAGGCTACTTTAAGGCTCCTACATACAAGCATGATATATTCTATATATTTTGTAATGAAATACACATATCAACTTGTTTAAACAATAATAACTCAATACATAATCATTAGGAGCCGAGAAAGTAACCTTTTATATGAAAAACCAGAAGAGAATAATGAAGAAGTCAAGAAAAACCAACATTGAGATTTGTTTTCAGCGTGTTGGGACAAGTTGGTATCTCAAACAAGTGTCAATTTAGCCTTTACTCAAGTGTGGGGTTAGTTTGTATTTTAAGGGAAAAGTTTGAATTAAAAGAGAAAAGTGAATTTTTGAGGATTAGAAGGAGTTGGAATGAGGTTAAGGTTGTTTAAATATACATGGGGGCTATTTTAGGTTATATATAAGTGTTGGTGGACCCAAAATTTAAATTAAAATTGGACCCACAAAAAGCTTACCTGCGATATTGGGAATATCTATGCTCGGAATAGGGACTACAACTGCTGGGTCACTTATGCACTTCTTGAGCAAAGAGACATGGAAAACTGGATGAACTGAGGCTAAATCTGAAGGTAATTCAAGTTGATAAGCTACCTTGCCTAAACGACTGAGAATTTTGAAGGGACCGACATATCGGGGACTGAACTTTCCCTTCTTGTCGAATCTCTTCACTCCCTTCATGGAGAGATCATTAGATATACATAATCACCAATCTTGAACTCGAGATCATTTATGCACACATCTGCATAAGACTTTTGTCGGATTTGAGTAGCGTGGAGTCTTTCTATGATCAACTGGTCTTTCTCTAAGGCATCAAATACTAAGTCTGGCCCTATGTCTGAGGCCTCACTAACTTCGAACCAACCGATTGGAGATATGCATCTCCTACCAAAGGGAGCTTCAAATGGAGCCATATGAATACTGGAATGATAGCTTTTGTTGTATAAAAACTAAATCAAAGGCAAGTGGTCATCCCAACTGCGTTTGAACTCAATTGCACACACCCTTAGCATATCTTCTAAAGTCTGAATGGTCCTTTCTGCTTGACTAACTGTCTAAGGATGAAAGGCTGTACTGAGATAAACTTGGGTACCAAGACCCTTTAGGAATGCTTTCCAGAAATAAGAGGTGAACTAGGTACCTCTATCTGAGATAATAGATAACGAAATACTGTACAATCTGACCAACTCTCTGATGTAGAGTTTGGCGTAATCCTTGGCTGAATAAGAGGTATGGACTGGAAGGAAATGAGCTGATTTGGTCATTCTGTCTACAATGACCCAAACTAATCATGCTGATGATGAGTATGAGGAAAACCCATCACGAAGTCCATGTTCACTTCTTCCCACTTCCAAGTAGGACAACTGAACTCTCGCATGGACCCACTAGGTTTTTGATGCTCTAGCTTAACCTACTGGCATACAGAGCACTTAGCCATAAACTCTGCAATATCTCTCTTTACCCCACTCCACCAACAGATTTCCCGCAAGTCGTGGTACATCTTTATGGACCCTAGATGAATAGAGTAGCATTCCCCATGTGCTTCTACAAGAATTCACCGCCTTAAGGCATCTACACCTGGAACATACTGATGACCCTTTCAATGCAATACACCATCTCCCCCTTAGGAGAAAACCTTTACTTCCTGATCCTTGACTGACTCTTTTAACTTGAAAAGACTGGGATCTCTATTTTACTTTTCTTTCACCTCGGAAACTAGAGATGATTCAAAACTACTCTGAACCCATATGTCACCCTCCTCTGAATCGACTAAGCGAATGCCTAGTCTGTCAAGCTGATGGATTTCCTGAGCTAGCTTCTTTTTACTATCCTCAACATAAGCAACACTACCCATATATATTCTACTAAGAGCGCCGACCATAATGTTGGCCTTTCCCGAATGATAAAGGACACTCATGTCATAATTTTTCAAGAGCTCTAACCACCTTCTCTGACAAAGATTGAGATCTTTCTTAGAAAAGACATACTAAAGTCTCTTATGATCTGTGACCACATCCACATGGGCTCCGTATAAATAATGCCTCCAAATATTTAAGGAAAATACTATGGTTGCTAACTCAAGATCATGAGTAGGATAATTCTTCTCATGGGGTTTAAGCTGTCTATAGGCGTAGGCTATGACCTTACCATACTGCATGAGGACACAACCCAAACCTACTCTGGATGCATCACAATACACTACGAACCCATCTGGACCATCTGGAAGAGCTAAGACTAGAACTAAGGTGAATGTCGTTTTCAACTCCTGAAAACTCTTCCCGCAAGGATCTAACCATTGAAACTTGACTTTCTTCTGAGTCAATTTGGATATAAGGGATGCAATAGAAGAAAATCCCTCAACAAACCATTTGTAATAGCCAGCTAAACCCAAGAAACTCCTGATATCTAATAGAGAGATAGGTTTGGGACAGTTTCTTACCGCTTCGGTCTTTTGAGGATCAACCCTAATTCCATCTCCAGAAATGATATGACCAAGGATTGCTACTGACCATAGTCAAAATTTGCACTTACTAAATTTGGCGAACATCTAATGATCTCTGAGAGTCTGAAGTACGATTCTGAGATGGTCTGCATGATCACGCTCACTGCGGGAATAGACCAGAATATCATCTATGAAGACTATGACAAACATGTCCAAGTACTACTTGAACACCTGGTTCATCAAGTCCATAAAAGCTGCTGGGGCATTGGTAAGACCAAAGGACATGAATAGGAATTTGAAGTGACCATACCGAGTATGAAAGACTACTTTTGAAATGTCATATTCTCTGACTCTAAGCTGATGATAGTCTAATCTGAGGTCTATCTTAGAGAAATAGCTGGCACCCTGCAGTTGGTCAAACAAATCATTAATTCTAGGAAGTGAATACTTGTTATTAACCGTGACTTTATTGAGCTGACGGTAATCAATGTACATTCTGAGAGAGCCATCTTTCTTGCACATGAATAAGACTGGTGCAACCCACGGGGACACATTAGGCCTAATGAGTCCCTTATCTAAGAGATCCTTGAACTGATCCTTCAATTCTCTGAGTTCTACTGGTGCCAATTGGTGCCATTCTATATGGCAGAATAAATATAGGCTGAGTATCTGGAAGAAGATTAATGCCGAAGTCTATTTCCCTTTCGGGAGGAATTCCTAGAAGATCTTGGGGAAAGACATTTGAATATTCATTTATGGATGGGACTGATTTGGGACTAGGAGTTTTAAAAATAGTGTCCTTAACTCAAACAAACTGATAGACACATCCTTTATATATCATTTTTCTTGCTCGAAGGTAGGAAATAAGCTGACATCTGAACACCGAAGCACTACCTTTCTACTCTAGGACAGGTTCATTTAGAAATTAAAACAAGACTATTCTATTTCTGCAGTTGACTATGGTATAGTAGGAATGAAGCCAATCCATGCCGAGAATAAAATTAAAATCAGTCATCTCTAATTCAACTAAGTCTACTGAGGTGACTTTCTGAGATACCATAATCGGACAATTCCTATATACCCGTCAGGCTAGGACAGTTTTACCCACTGGGGTAGAGACTAAAAAGGGCTCTGCTAGAATTTTGAGAATGACTCTGAAATCAACTGCTATATAAGGAGTAACAAAAGACAAAGAATCTCCTGGATCTAGCAAAGCATAAGCATGCTGGTTTGGACTCCGGGAGATAGCACCCTGCTGGTTTGGACGACTGGACTAAGCTGAGAAACAGTTCTGCTAACCCTGAGGACCTGGCTGAGGACAGTCTCTGACTCTATGGCCTTGCTTTCTATAACTGAAACAAATACCACAACCAGCTTTGCAAATACCCTAATGGTGCTTGCCACAAGTCTGGCAAAGAGGATAGGTGCTGGCATTGCTAACATTGTCCTGAGACTTAGAGCCGAGCGCTCTATCTCTGTTACTGTCTCTGAATCTAGGAGCTGGAGCACTATATGAAGAAGGAGCTGGAACTGATGACTTAGTGTGAAACTGAGAATGGTTTTCTCCTTCTGATTTGGGCTGAGCAAAGTTGAAACTACCTGTCCTTAATCTCTTATTCTGCTTCTCCCTCATCTTAATCTTTTGCTTTTCTATCTGTTGGGCATGGGTCATAATCCTGGCTATGTTCATGTCACTATTCAACATCGCAGACCTGTACTCATTGACCACACTATCACTCACCCAAGAGACAAACTTACTCATCTTAGCCATGCTATCTGCAACCACATAAGGAGCATATCTTGCTAATTAAGTAAACTTAAGAGAATACTCTTTCACCGTCATGTTTCCTTGCCAGAGGTTGATAAATTCTAAAACTTTATCTTCTCTTAGCTCTAGGGGAAAGAATCTATCTAAGAAGGTAGTATAAAACTCTTCCCACTCAATAGGCCCTTTATCTACATCCCTCTCTGGCTTCTACTATTTGTACCAAGTGTGAGCAACATCCTGTAACTGATATGCAACTAGTTCTGCACTCTCACTAGAATTGACCCCCATGATATTCGTTACCTTTTTAACCTAATCAAGGAATTCCTTAGGGTCCTCATCTAACTTAGACTCAAAAAAAGATGGAGGATTCATTCCGGTGAAGTCCCAAATCCTGGCTACAGCTGAATTGGCCACTGGATTGGTTGGAACGACAGCTGGTCATTTATTCTGAGCAATAACTGACTGAGCAAGAGTAGTAAATGTAGATCTAAACTCTGCATGAGAGACATGTTCGCCTAAAGGATCTTCGGCCTGAGGGGCTCGCTGATTCCCATTTCTTCTTTTAGGAGGCATGTTCTGTAAAAAAAGAAGAAATGGATTAGACTAAGAGATCGACTTAAGATTATGCTCACTAGCAGGACATGAATACTGAAAAAAGGGAAACTATTCATAAAACATTTTATAGCTCCTGCACATAAATATGACGCGCAACACACCCATGTACAAGACTCTACTAGATACGGTTTTCAGACTTCCTAGGACTCTATTGAGATTTAGGCTCTGATACTAAGTTTGTAACACCCTGAATCTTGTACTTAGAATACTACACGGTGCTCATGACCCCAAAGGACCACAAGTTAACCCATGACTGATATCAATACCTGTACACTGCATAATATACTGTATAAATGCAGAAATAAAGGCTGTAAGTCCATAAGGTTCAAAACTGATAAAATAATCTCTGAATAATATGGTATCATAATACCAAAACCAAACCTAAAATAAACTGTCTGAACATGATAGTTTGAAAAGCCTCTAAATGATTGCACTATCTGAATAAGTAATTGATGGGACATGTCTCCAACTAACTCTAACTACTAAAATAAATTAATTAATGAGATAATAAAGTAATGTTCATGTCCTCAAATGATGAGGACTCACTGCTAACTCTGACTGCTGAGACTGGAATGCTACTGATGCTATGGATCTCGTGCTTCTAAACCTATGGTATAAAACACCATAGCACAAATGCGTCAGTATGTTTGAATGTACTGGTATGTATGTGAGGTAGGATGAATGTAAAGGGTTCACATACATGAACTATACTAACAGAATGAATAACATGAGCGTGAGAATACATGCATGAATACATAATAACTATAACTGAGTTCGTGATAACATGATTACTGAGTCTGAGTACTGATAGCATGAGATACTGATATCTATGTAACTGAAATAACTAATACTGAGCGACTATATCTGACAGTCTAGTTTCTGATGGAACTAGCTAAGTTCCATTCTATTCTGAGTTGACTGTATCTGACAGTTCTAAATTATGTAGAACTATCTGAGTTCTATTACTGAGACTGAATAACTGTATTTGACGGTCCTAATCTGTAACTAATATTATGGGAAGTAGTCATCTAACTGATATACCCCTAATACACTATTATGGCTGAGTTGAGGTCCAATCTATTACCCCAATTGGAAGGGTGTCAATACCGTGCCATTGGTAAGGATAATTTGTCAGTAACCCTTATATAACTGGTAACTCTAGTGAGAACAATGGGAACCCTCATATAATAGATTAAGCCACCTCATCTGCCCTCATATAATAGGCTATGATGTCTCAATATACACTGGCTACGTAGTTCTGGGATGCAAGGATTGCTTCTAAGAATCATACCCTTATATAATAGGTAGGTTCCCATCCTTGGGTTCACTCGGTGCTAATTTCTACTCCCATTTGGATAGACATTGAACATGATTAACTGAACTGATTGGATTGAGTTAACTGAGTTCTGTTGACTGATGAAATACTACTGAGATTACTGAATTTTTGAGGTTTCTGAGATTACTAAGTTTACTGAGTTTTCCTGAGTCACATGATTGACTGAATTTCTATGAATATGGCTCGACTGAGAGTATCTTCAAAATATAACACTAGCTCTAGGCACATAGCTAATTGTCAGGTACAAGTACCCCCAGGAATCGATAACATGAAACTGACAAAGCATGACTTTCTTGAATACATGACCAACATCACAATCCCTAATACAATAAGCTGGAGAATTTATGAAGTACAAGTTCTAAAGCACCACAATGGCCACACATATATCCATAAATCATTGAATAAGACATTTCATCAAACACTGGACATGTATAAACTTGTACATAAATAGGGATTTCATATTATCATACTAGTATGGAACTTTTCCTTCCCATAGACATTTAATCGAACACATGGGGTGCATGCTTTGGCTATACAATCATCAACACATCTAATAATCAGGGATACATCAATCAATATATAAATTTAAGGATTTATCATGATTATTATGCAAATCACCACATCCTAGGGTCAATCATTGGAATGTGTAATTTCAAACATGAATCAAAACCCCACAACATAATGAACATGAATTTTAATTTAATTTAAGTCATGAAATTTCATAAATACACAAATCTTGGATTTTAAAAAGAGATTCTTGAGCTTCATAGGTGAAAGGGACCCATGAATCAACACATGACAAACCTGGGTTGTGAGTTTCTTAAAGTTCCTGGACTTGAAGAACTTGAAATCTCTCAGTTTCTTGAAGAATTATTTGGATCTTGTTCTTGGGAATTATCTTTGAGAGAAAACCCTAATTTGATGTTGTAGATGGATAAAGAACTTATGAACCTTGGTCTGATATAATTAGGGGTTAAAACAGGTGGAAAAGACCCAATTACCTTTTTAAAAATAACTTTAAAATAACTGTACAGGTGGGTGCGATAGTTCGTCGGTCCTGACCATCGCATGTGGGTAGAATAGAGGCTCACTGCCTCTACTGCGATGGCTTGGGTGACGATTCATCGCTAGCTCGATGGTTCGTTGACTTGATCCGTCGCCCTTAGGCAAAATATGGTCTTACTTACTCTGCTGTGATGGTTTGGACACTGGTCCGTCGTTAGCTTGATGGTCCATTGGCCCTCATCATCGCACCTGGGCAGCTTTGATTGCTTTCTGTAAAACAGCCATAACTTTCTATCCCGATACCGAATTTGGATGAAATTGGTATCATTGGAAATCTAATTCAATTTTCCACATGATAAAAAGTAAAAATATTAAAATGTTACACTTATAAAAGTGGATTCATCTTTCAAAGTAAGTTTCTAACATATATGGGATGATTTTAGGCTATGTACGGGGTATTACATTTAAGCTTAATTCTTTCAGTAAATTAATGAATTGATTAAACTTACCTTCCTTTTTATTTTTCCTTAATATCTAATTAAAAGGTGGGGGCAGTCATAAAATCTGCCTGATTTCTAGCTCAATGATCGAACCCTTACCTTTATCTTCGAAATATTTAGCTTTTTCACCTGTTACCTTCTCAGACTCAACAGTAGGTGTTTTATTATTAACGTCTTCTACAAAAGGTCATAGGGGATCCACAGTCGTGATACCACTCCTCGTGGTAATAACAAGTACCTGACCATTATTTTTGTATTTTGCAGTGTGTTTCTTAGAAGGGTACCTGACTGCCTCTGGTTCAGAGTTACTAATATCTGCCCAAACTAGTTCTCCAACTGCTTGATATTAATGGCATGTGAATCGACCTTGTAGGTCAATCCTAAAATGTCAGACTTAATCTTCTTAAGGCTGATCTCTCGAATTTCCTGACCCTTCCCCATCTTAGCCAAAATCTCTTATGTTCTGGATTATGTATCTCATCTACTGGGTGGAATGTACCTATATCCCTTCTCTCTATAGACATCTTTCTTTCTCTAGTCACTCTCTCTCTCTACTATAGTCTCTGTATCTTTCATAGTAGTTCCTTGGTTCCTTTTTCTATGGGCTCAAAAACCTGCCATCTGATGATCCAGATAATTTTCTTCCTCATCTAATTTTAACTTATAAGCTTTAGAAGTTGACCCATGTGCTACTACTTCATTTACCTTCTTTGAAGTCGTTGCTGTAAGTTGCTTTGATAGTACCCCAAGATCAATTCTTAGCAATGTAATCTCTTATGCTACTGTGTCATCAACAATTTTCTGGTCACAGGAGGAACCAGTAGCATAAGTGCCAAATCCGCTCTACGCCTCTCTAGTTTGCCACCCTTGGTTAGTCGTGAGATCTAATAATATATTTGAAGCTGCCTCCTAGTGTAATCTCATAAAAACTTCTCTAGATATAGTGTCTGGCATGGCTCTGGATCTGATGGTCAAGGCTCGGTAGAATATCTCTATTAAGCTCATCTCTGACAACCGATGATTCAAACCTGCTCAGCTTCTTCTTAAACCTACACCATGCCTCGTAGTTTGATTCTAACTACAACTACCTAAAATTCTAAATATTATCCTTGAGCTACAATATCTTTCATGGAGGAAAAAACTTGTTCAAGAATTTCTTGTGCAACTCATTCTATGTAGTGATAGAGCCTCTTGGCAGTTCCCCTAACCATAAAGATATTTCTCCTATAAGTGAAAAAGGGAATAACTTCAGTTTGAGTGCTTCCTGATTCACCCTTGGATTTGTATACGAAATGTAGATCCTGAGGAAACTACTAAGCTGTAAGTTTGCATCATCTGTAGGCAGATGTGCAAACACACTCTTCAGATTTTAAAGCTGGATCATTATACTCGTGATATTAAACTTGATGACTGGGGGAAGAATAGGAGGAACTGTGGGTCTAGTCTATGCCGGATCAGTATATCCTAAGTCTTCTTCATTATCTATACATGGCTGCACATAATGATATGCTAGGATTACTTGAACACGGGAACCTTTAGCTTTGTTTTGATTCCCCCCGAGTGCTGCTCGATGGTCTTCTACTTGCCTTTTCTAAGGTAGCTCTGCCTCCTTATATACCCATAGATCTTCTTCCATTGCCTTCCTCTCGGCTTTAGATTGAGCTAATAGCTCACTAGTTTGTTGATCAACAATATCTTATACTCCTTCGGGAGGAGGGAGAGGTATAACATCATGAACCCTTTTAGGAAGTTCATCTATTTTCTGCTCAGACATCCTACCAAGTGTTTTTTGGATCCTTTGTGGATTCGAATGCAATGGGAGTAAGGGATTAAATCTACTCCATGTGATAGGCATACACCGACATATGCCCAACTGAGAATAAAAAAAAAAGAAAACCCAAAAACTACAATAACTTCAAATCATAAATCAACACCGTGTTCCCCGATAACGATGCCAAAATTTTGATGATGTCCCAAATAATACCTCCTATTAGATGATGATACGGTCGCTGTCAAACTATAGTAACCAAATAGAGGTTGGGGTCGAATCCCAAGGGAACACGGGGCTTTGCAAACCTCAAGTAATTGTAGTCCGCAGGTAGAATACGAAAAGTAAATATGGAGATTTTAATGCAGTAATCTCAGGTAAGTAAATACACTGACTTTGGTTGTTAACAGTATAGGTGAACACTAGTATTATGTTCCCCCTAGCTTCTTAACTCGTAGGCTTATTGTTCTTTATTAAATCAACCCAATACCTTGCATGCAGAATCAATAAGTCATGTACCTTCTATTATCTTTTGGATGAGCTAAAGGATTTTACCCTTTACTTTTTGAGTCTCAGGATGTTGCCTTAATAACCCTTATCTTGATCCCAGTTAACTATTACCATTTGAGTCTCTAGTTATTAGATAAAAAATAACCATCTTACTAAGATAGAACCTAAAAGCATGGCTCGATAGTTGAACTCAAATTACTATTGTCTTTATCTTTTCCTAGTCACTGCTCCTATTTTGGAGTAATCAATAATATATAGGTGGGATCCTAATGTGTACACCCATTAACAAAACTATTATAACAAAGATAACACAAGCATGGGTATCAGTTCAGAACAACAAAAGCACTTCCCCTACTTTGTCAATTCACCGGGGTTTCCATAACCCTACATATGGGTTTTAGAAGCTCATACTTGTGAAGAAATCAATATCATTCATAATTAAAAGAATAAATGAAATCACAATTATAAGAACTATTAAAACTAACAACTATAACTAAATTAATGAACCATTTAATACAAGAGAATCCCAAGATCAAAATCAAATTGAAATCAAAATATGTTTGTGAGTATCAAAAGTGTGTAACTCCTACTAAAAATACATAAAGGGTATTTATAATACCAAAGAAAATCCTAAAACCAAAGCCTAAACTAAATAGGAGAAAGCAGGGTCAGTGGCCACATATTGTCTATACATACACTCTGTCTCCAGATGCAAGAAGTACCTACGGTTTTGACCCTAGGCGCAGGTATAGGGTGTAGGTTATCAATGAAAAAATCTTGCAAGTTTTTCTCTTAGGATTTTGTACTTCTGGCACTTTTTTTACCTACCTACAGTTCGTAGGTCCTACATGCGGTCCGTGGGTTAACTTAGTAAGTGTGGGAGTCATCTTTTCAGCTCTTTTTTAATTTTTGAACATGCTTTGATAATAATCAAGCCAAAAGTATCTCAAACATCCATAATTTCTCTAAAATATAGCCAAAACAACTTTTTTATGAACTTAGCAACCAAAGCATGATTTTCTGCAAAACATACCCAAAATGCATCATATCTAAAAAATAATCTCGGAAACTTGCATATTTTTCTTATTTTATGCATTGAAAGTGTTATATTTCTATAGCACATCAACTCCGTGCCTTGAGATTTGGAGTTGGTGACCGTGTGTTCCTTTATTTTTTTGAATAAAAGGTGTGATAAGGTTATAGTGGAAAGGTAAGCTCTACCTTAGATATGTTGTCCCTTTTGAGATCCTCTACGCAGTTGGAAAAATGGCCTATAAGTTAAACTTGCCTCTATATTTCGTTACTGCTCATCTGATTTTCCATGTCTCCATAATGCAGAAGTATATTCCTGATCTGTCTCATATTATTAGGTGGGACTTAGTCCAGTTAGACAAATAGTTGACCTTTATGGAGGAGCCCGTGCTTATTTTGGCTAGTGATATGAGGCAACTGCATACTAGAGAGATTCCTGTATTTATGGTTTAGTGGAAGCATTTCCTAGTGGAGAAGGTAACTTAGGAGATCAAGAGCGAGATACGGGCCCATTATCCTCACCAGTTTGAGGCTGCATGTATTCTTTTCTCTTCTTTTTTAACTTTTAGGGAGGAGAGTTCCTTAGTAGTGGAAGTTGTAATGACCCTTTAGGTCATTTCTTGTGATTCCGCTTATTTCACCGTTGGAGATTTTTATAGCTTCCATAAGTCATGTATGACTTGCTAGAACTGATAGTTCAGTTATCGAGCAGGCCATTTAATTTTTAGAACCCTTTTCCTATTAAAAGTCTTTACTGGTTCTAAATATCCATCGAGTAAAAACTTTAATAAAACAATATTGGATGCAAATTATGACCGCTCTAGTAGATCCATAATATCAATTTTAAGTTGGGTAGACCTTTGGTTTGGGTCTCGCTACACCCGAACTCATTTTGACCTATTGGTCAAAAAGTAGATAAATTGGAAATTTAATTATGGGGCTCACATTTAATTGAAATAACCTCAGATAGAAAATTTGAATTTGCCAATGTGTTTGAAATGTCGAAATCAGTGTGGTTGCATATTTTGTTTGCTCATATTGGACTCCGGATGTATCTCGAGGCATTGGCAAATTCCAAGTTTTAGCTATCATTTAGTGCAAAAAAAGTGCCACAATCATGAAGGCTTCATAGCAATTGGGACACCGCAATTGCGGCTAGCGTGGCTGCGGGATCGCCCTATATGATGGCCTGGGAAGGGATTGTTTAACTACTCTTTTTGTTTGGGAATTATTCATTATTGCTATGCCTTGAGTTTTAAAAACCCTAATAGAGTGTGTAGTCCTTAAATTAAGTTTTGGGTGTTGATTGGGATCTTGAATAACTTGCATAATCGTGATTAGTATTGAATCTAAGGTATGAATTCTTCAATTTTAGTGTTGAATTCTTGATTATCTGACCCAAAACCCCAAATGTCTTGAGGCTTTATTTTAGCCTAAATATGATTGTTTGGCACCAATTTCTTGAGGGTTATAACTCCCTAATAATATTTGAACAATGGGTTGGTCTCGGAAACTCATTTTCCTTATTTGGGACCCATGTGGGTTTTTTTGGTGTCATTTTAGACCGAAAGCACAATGGTGTAATATGGGTGTTGATATTCTCGTAATAATTCATAGATTGTGTTTTTGATATCTTGGTTCATTGAAGAAACTTTGATGAAAGGAAAAGCAAAGATCATTGGTTCGTGGGCTATATTTGGATTCGAGGTAGGTTAACTTACTTGTTTTATATTGAGCTTTATTATAGTATAGTTGTGATACCTTAATAAGATTGGGTGGGGTCTTAGGTGTTGAAATGGTAGATAGTAATATTTGGGATTAGTTGAACCACTTAGGCTATTGAACTAATAAAGTGTGATGTTTGACTTATAGTCTAGAACCTTGGCTAGGTTGACTTATTATCTCATGGATAGCATGAGAATGCTCTAGTTGTTCTAGTTAGTTGGGAGTGACCTTGTTCACTCTCTTAAGAGTAAGTTAACCTAGATATGCATAGTTGTGAAATTGGCCTTAGATGCTTTGGATGACTTAAGAGTAATACTTGAGGAAGAATTGTCCTATAGAACTAGTGTGGATTGATAAACCTTTAAGACATGATTTAGATGACTTAGTCTAGTTCTATGTAGAAGTTAGACTTGAAGATATAACTTGGGGTATTAGAAGCGAAACTTGACCCATATTAAGATCGAACTATATAGCTTAATTAGTGACCTAGATGCTTGTTAAATGCCAAGAATATGCTTTCGGTAATATGGTGGCCAAACCTAGTAAATGGTTTATTCATGATGTTGATTTTAGAAATAATGTGCATACTTTATGGTTATCTTATTGTCATTACTTGGATAGCAATGGAAAGTCTTATAAATTAAACCTATAACTATGCTATCACTTAACTTATTGGCTAATTTACTATGGGAGCCTTTGATTATGTCATTAATCATATTATACTCAAGCCTAGTGACTAAACTTATGTTTGTGCCGAAGAATCCCTTTTGTCCTAGTATTGTGAATCATGCCTAGTAAAAAAGACGCTAGCAAGTATAACCATGGCTTGTAATTCACCATGCTAATAATCATGTCAAGTCCGGTAATGTATTGAGTGTTCATACCATGTGGATATGCATGTTCATGGACCTATTATTATAATGTATTGACAATAAATGGTGAGGTACCATGATAAGTCTTTATTTATTTATCTAACACTCTATTGTTTGAGGGTCTTGTTCTTGTTATTGATTTGGCTACATATCTATATATATTATTGTCATGATAAATATTGATGATATGATGATGTCCGATGAGTTTCGAGAATATAGTTATGTTATGATGATGCTCGGTACATACAGAGGATACATTGATGTTATTATAATGCCCGGTACATCCAGAGAATATATTGATGTTATGATAATATCAGTATATCCGAAGGGTATATTGATGAGATGATGATTCCCGGTAGATCCAGAGGATATATTGATAATATAATGGTGCCCGATAAGTACGGAGGATATATTAATGATATTATGAAGCTCGGTAAGTCTGGGGGATATATTGATGTTATTATGATGCTCGATCCATCTGGAGGATATAATGATGATATTATGATGCTCGATAAGTCTGGAGGACATATTGATAATATGATAATGCCTGGTAAGTCGGGATAATATATATTGATGTTATGTATGGTAAACATGTGTATATATGTTTATGTGTGATTATGCCTTTATGTGATTACATTTGTATGTACTTCAAAGACATGATGTTATTCTTTGGATGTCGGTTATAATCCTTCAATACTAATTACTTATTAAGCGATGTAATTCTTTCTAGTGTTGAATAGCGAGAAGAAGTGATCTATGTCGAATAATGAATTAGAGTTCTAGTTGGTATATAGGACCTTGTGTGGCATTTGAGGGTTCACCTAGTGAGCCTAGATAGCATTGTATAAATGGATTAATTATGGTATATTGCTTATTAAAGTGAGTTGTGTGGTAACTAGGTGACTACTTCCTTGATGGTTGAAGTCTAAAATTCCAGTTGTTGAACCTTGTTTAGTTGAAATGTGGTAACTAGTAATTATGATTTTTATGTATCCAATAATGATGATAGGCTTGGTATGAGTGGTACATAGTGACATTGATGACATAATATAATGTCGTTAGTTTTTAAATGAGGATTTGTAAGTTAATGGTGCTAGATAATAAGAGATGTTGTTTAATAGATAAATAATTGTTATAATGAGGATTAATAACCCCTTTTGGATAGATTGCGGCTAATGCAAGTATGATGGCTATAAATGAGCCTTGGTTAACCGGTGTCTATGGTCTAGTAGTGAATCTTATCTAGATATGGACAATGGCTATTTTTTGAATAATAGTTAGTTGCTATTCCACGAATAAGGATTATCTAGAGAATCGGGTAGGCTAATAACTTGAGGCCCTATGATGACTAACGACTTAGTAGCTTAATGATCATAAGTGTTGGTTAATTAATAGTGGGTAGATTGAGTATATTGATGGCATATATTTCTAAATATCTATATCACTATGATTGTGAGTGCTTTATTATATGCTATTTTAATTCCGGTAATTGATGATGATTATGAATCTTGGCAAATAATCGTGGATCCAAAATGTGGTAAACCATGGATAATGGGAAGTTGGTTATTAGTTTATATACTTAATGAGTTGATCCTTTCATGCACTCTCCGGTGGTATGAGATGGTGTGATGGGTTCTTTACTTTATGTTCTTTTGGGTGTACTCCCCAATGGCATGGGATGCCGCGATAAGTTATTTTACTTTATGCTCTAATATATGTATGTGCGTTGAACTTGGTATTTATGTGTTTATAATTATATTAGTGTCGCTTTATGCTTATGAATTGATTATCCATTTATATGACGCTATCAGTATGTATTGATATGAGATGTCGTATTATTGTTCTAGTTGATTACTTATTCTGTACAGTGAAGATAAAGAGGATTCAGGTTTGATTCTATACCTTAACTTAGACATATTGTCTTGCTTTAAATCATCTTAATACTATAATTTATCTCAGTCGGCAGATGATGCCTACTGAGTACCCATTGTTTTGGTACGCATAATAAACTTCTGTACCTTTTTGGTGCAAACTCGAGTACTTGTTGCCGTTGCTTAGTTGAGATCATGCAGTGTTGATCTTCCGGAGATAGGGTGAGCTCTTGGAGTTTTGAGTAACCCATTTCCCTCCTATCTTTATTCAGTCTTTTGTATTCGATACGAATGTATAGAATATTTAGACTTTGGGTTGGAATTCCTATTATCATACTTAGTTGCTCTTGTACTGATATTTCTAGGTTGAGGAAATGGTATCTGTATTTGAATGTCTTTTATGGAATGTAGTTGTTTATGATTATGTTAATCTATTTTGCCCTTGTTGCACGTTTCCACCAAAGTAAACCATTGTCTTAGCTCTGAGTTGCGGTGTTGTCTTACCTATTGGTAGGTTTTAGTAGGTTCCATCATGAATCATGAATCGAGTCATGACATCTTGATTTTTTAGCCACTCTTGGATCATAATTTCTCCCTTGTCAAGTTTTTGTTCATTTTGAGATTGAATTATCTCATTTAAGAGCCCTTCATTGGAAAAGCCAACATTTTCAAAAACATCATCATCGCCATGTTGGAATAGGTTCCACCATATAACCAAGATTTTTCCGCATTTTTTATTCTTCGCCAATGTGTCCTTCAACATCTCCTCTATTTTATTCCTTGGAGAGTTTGAGATTTTTTCTTTGTTTAGTTGATCCATTTCTTCACTTTGAAAACTTTCGTTTGAGGCATCACACATTTTTGGCTCAACCACATGGCTTGAAATCTCTTCTTCAACAACTTAATTTTGAGGATTCAGCATATCTATGTCACTTGAAAGATTGGCATCCTCTCCAACTTATTCTTCTTCACATTCCTTTCCAAATGCCTCCATGGATTGATGCAAGAGATGTATATCCTATCCCATAGTATTCACCCAGTCCAAGATAGTTTGAAGTATTGCTTCAATGCCTTTGTGTCCAACACATTGTTTTTCCTTTGTTACATCCTGAAACCTATCAAACTCATAAGAGAAACTAGCATTTTCATTAGCATAACTAGTGGAGGGGGCACAATAATTTGGACAATCACTCTAATGACCATATCTACCACCACATAAAGAATAATAATACTCCCTATAGGATTAAGATGGTGCACATACCACTCTCCTAGGTGCATATTCATAATCTCGCCAAAAGTGGGGTCCACCACAATAAGGACATGGATTGTCAAGATAAGATATGCACCCACCAAACTCATTTTCTTTTATGATGCCATGGTGACAAGTATAACAAAAAAAAAATTTACCTAGCATAAAAAATAAGAGAAAATCATAAACACATATTCAAAAGTTTGAATGAAAGCAAGTAAGCTAAAGTTCCAAACTAACTTAATACACTGGATTGTTACCTAGCAATGACATCATTTTTGATAACACTCAGATTACACTCTTAAAAGGTGTAGCGTATGTTGTCTATATATTTTACCCAATAAGGAGTCAGGATCGAACCCATAGGGTACAATGTGAGTGGTTATCGAGTAAGTTTCAAATAAAAGAAACTCTCTAAGTTTAACCTAAGATACAAGTATTTTGGGGGGTTTGGTAATAAAATTGAAACACATATGAACAAGTGATTAATGGCTATCACAATAATGGAAAACAATGTATATGAAACAAGAATCAAATCTATCTCTGAGAAATTATATTCAATTAACTACTCTTAACTTAATCACAAATCTAGTAAATTATCCTTGAATCTAATATCACCTAGTAACGTCTTTTTAGTGTTGAGGGTTTTGTCCTCACTTGTTCTGTCAAACAAAGCTTAGAAGCATGAAGTACAAAATTAATTTTAGGCTACACTAGTATTTGGCAATGTATATCATCAAATTCCATAAGATAGGTCATACAACCTAAATCATTGTTTCCCAATCTCAATTAGCTCTGTCGAGCATTAATTAGGGTAGACGGACAACACCCACTCCAATCTCCTCTTTATAGATCAACTAGAGTAGGAATGGTGGAACACGAGATCAATTTAGATAAACAAATCTCAATATTAATTTAGATAAATAAAACTCATTCTCAAATCAAGAGTAATTAATCAATATGAAGGCATAAGATAGAATTAAAACCCAAAATCAATATCCAAGTATAGCATAATATTTAACTACCAATACTCAATATCAATGTTATTTCACCTAAATAGTTTAAAAAAACAAGGAAAGAAGAAAGGATTAAGAAATTAGAAATACAAGACTCCAATATTTGATTCCAAGAGTGTTGGGTCAAGAACACTAGCCTCCATGTTGTAGATTATGCCAAATATGTCTTAGAATGGATTGGGATCAAGTATTTGATAAATTGGGATCCAAAAATATAAATTCTATATTGCACTTGAAATCAACCCGATGACCACTAAAGTGGACCAACAAGTCACTAAAGTGGTCATATTGACTTGACCAACCACTAAAGCAGTCAAGTTAGTCGCTAAAGCACTCCTTTAACCTTGATTGATTAATATCTAAACCATTCATTTTGATGATAAAGTAGTAGTTGGACAACCTTGATTGACGGCTAAAGTGTCGTTGACTCAGAGTTTGACCTGCCGCTAAAGTGCCCCTCAAGCTGCTGTAGCTGTACCTGAGGGCCCTTTTTGCATATTTTTTCTGGCATTTCCTTTTTAGTTTATTTTCATTCCTTTTTATTAGAACTTCTTGGAAATACAAAAATACATAAATTAAGGAAATTCAAAGGGTAGTTAGCCTCATATTATTAACTAACAACAGTAAATCATAAGAAATGAGATATGAATGAGTGGTAAAATTGCCACTGATCACTTGCCCGCAAATTTACCATAGTTTATCCAGTTTTCCATGTTTCTATACTGAAATGTTATATCCCTAATAAGTCACATGTGCTTTTGTGGGACTCGGTTCAATAGATGAGAGATCGACCTTCGTGGAGGAGCTAGTTCTCAAATTATCCACAAATGTCAGGAGGTTGTTCTCTAGGTACATTCAAATAGTTAAGGTTCAATGGAGAAACAACCCAGTAAAGGAGGCTACTTAGGAGATTGAGAAAGGGATGCGAACCTAGTATCCCCACCTGTTCAAGCCTTCAGGTATATTCTAGCCCTTTACTTTCTCGGACAAAGTCCTTTTATTAGCGGATATTTTTATGAACCGGCAGGTCACTTTTTGATTTTCCATATTTTTTTTCCATTATGAGTTTTTCTATATCTTCCAGAATTCATTTGTTATTTGTTAGAGCTGATAGATCAGTTACCGGATAGTTCATTTGTTTTTAGAGACAATTCCCTATTTTGAAGTCTTTGTTGATAAGGATTGGGTATCGAGAGTAAACTTTAGGTTAACGACCACATATGCTAATTCTAACAGTTACATAAACTACAAAACTTAGATTTTAGGCTAGTGGACCTTTGGTTTGAGTCCTAAGGCCTCCAGACTCATTTTGGGCTATTTTGGATGGATTTTGGTAAAAGTCGCCATTGGTGTGGGCACCATATTTCATCGAAATGACTCTACATAGAAATTTTAATGGTGCCATTGAATCCATAATATCAAATTTGATAGGGAAAAATAGTTTGTTCGCATTTAAGGGATACTCAATAAATACCAAGAGGTCGGTGGAAACTTAGCAAAATCCAAGTTCAGCTGGTGTATGGACTTAACAGGTGCAACCACTTAAGTAATAAAATGGTCACTTTAGCACTCAAGTCTAGTAGTATGCTGCTTTAGGTAATTCCTTATTGATTTAGCAGACATTGATTAAGCGGTATGCTGTTTGCTAAAAAGGAGGTAGGCTAGGGGTAGATGTTGCTTAAGAGAACTGATGCCGCTTTAGTGGTGGCCTCTAAAGCGGTCAAGTGACCGCTTTAGCGGTAACCTCAGGGTATTTATTTCAGCCCCCACTCATTTTATCCCATTTTCTTCAAGTCCAAAGAGCATTAAATCCCTAAAGAGCTTGGAGAATTTGGAGATTGTAGGGTGCTGGTGATCTCGGGAAAGTCATCTCGTCATCGTAATCCTTGTAAGTTTCCATCAAATTCTTGAATTCATTCTTCGATTTAGTCATAAATATCTAGTTATTTGATGGGTTAAATTAAGTATCATTTATGCACGGAATTTACTCAAATTTGAGGGCAAAGGATCCTTAAGCATAGACGGATGTTTTGACGGTTTCAAAAGTGAGATTCTACAAGCAGGCCGCACATAGATTTTGACTCAATTTTTTACCCAAAGCATAAATATGAAATATGTGTATCATTATTATCATATTAATGTGTCGATCACTATTTTGGTAGCGTGGCATATTGCGGAGTATTTTCAAATGGGGAAATCTCTAATTTAGTGGACTTTATTGGGCATTCTTCGACGTCTACCTAGGCTAGGATCACTCTTCTCTTAGATTGTGCTTAATTATAGTATCGGTATGATATTATGCTATTTTTGGGTTGGGAATTTTGAATTTATTTTATATTTAGCAAATGTAGATTATTTAACTGGTTAGTGAACCATAATTTGGCATATTTGACTTAACTACCCTTTCCTTAGGGTGAATTGCTATCATAGGACTTAATGAGACTTATTTTGAACTTTTAGTGGGATTTTGGAACCTTAACCTACTTTGGGGTCGTAGTTGCCTTAGGAAGGAATTTTAGGGTAAGAGGTGGGCCCTTTCATCCCACTTTAGGTTAAGATTACTATTCGTTCCTTATAGACTCAATAAGACTTCGTACATCATCCTATTTATATTCTTGCGCCTGAGGAGGATTTTGACATATTATGACTTGTTCTAGATTTGTACTTGGGAGATTTTAAGACCTATTCATGTCCAAAAAATTATGATATTAAGACCGATTGAACTCTGGTAAATTATGATATTAGGATCAATTCACGACTGGCATCTATGATGATATTACTTCCAATTTGAGTTCGATATTCGTAATATTTTCGGTTCAAGTCCGATATGTGAGATACTATTTTGGTTTGAGTCCAACATTGAGAGGTTACTTGTGATGGTTATGGAATCGGTTTGAGTCTGGCGTTTATGGTTAGGGTATTTTCCACCAACTATCCCATTACTTATTGTTCCAAGATACGATTTGTCTTACCTACCAGTGGGATAAAATAGGTGCCAAAGTGACCTATGAAATTGAGTCATGACAAAATTATGAATAATGTACTTTTTCTTATGAGGCTTCAATTGTCGACAAGAACAAGCAATCACCTTACCTTTTTGCATCATCACACCACCCAAGCCAACTCCAAAAGTATTTGAAAATATGGTAAAACCCAAACCCTTGTTAGAAAAAGTCAAGATATGACCCGGTGTAAACAACTCCTAAAGATTATGCAAGCTCCTCTCAAAATCATCTGACCATTGGAAAACAATCTTTTGCTGAGTCAACTTAGTCAAAGGAGGCATAAAAGAAGAGAAATTTGCACGAGTAACTAATAAAAGATGACCAACCTAACAAAACTCTATATCTCAGTCCTAGTAAGTCTAACCCAATTAGGAACTACCTCTACATAAGTAGATTGACCATAGTACCATCCCTTGTCATAATATGACCAGTGAAAGAAACAGAATCCAACTAAACTCACACTTGGAGAACTTGACATACAAATTCTCATCTCCCAATCTCTCAAGTACAACCTGATGATAGGCGAATTTACACGCCTATAGTACTATATTTTGCCCATATTTTAGCCTAGTTTTGAGAACAAATTATATATTTCATGCACTTTTAGTCCTTTTTCCTGTAAGTGAGCTAACGAACATGATTAGCAAAGTTTCAGGTATAAATGATGCAGAATTCAGCATTTTAAGAATTGAACAGATGAATAGAAGAAGAATAAAAAGTAGAATTAATGGAAGGGTTAGAAGAAGAGTTATAAGGTAAGATGAGAATTAAAACTAGAATGTATAAAATCTCTAACAAAATAGGGTATTTATAATACCCATATCCTATTCCTACTAAGCTAATGAAATACTTAACCAAATCCTACTAAGCTAATGAAATACTTAACCCAATTGTACTAGGTTAATGTATCATTATCCTAATCCTAATAAATTACTGCATTATTATCCTAATCCTAATAGGTTACTGCTGGTCCCCAAAGTCTTCAGAAATGCTGTTTTTGTCCGGGACAGGTTTTCCATGAATCACTTTCAATCCATAGGCGTCCAAACGCTGCTCTCCTTCTTTCGTGAAGCTTCCTTTGGCATCAAGTTATCCATAAAATGCTGAATTCTGCATCATTTATACTTGAAACTTTGCTAATCATGTTCGTTAGCTCACTTACAGGAAACAGGACTAAAAGTGCATAAAATATATAATTTATTGTCAAAACTAGGCTAAAATATGGGCAAAATATAGTACTATAGGCGTGTAAATTCGCCTATCATCAACACCCCACACTTGAAGCTTTGTTCGTCCTCGAACAAAATATCATGTCTATCTAAACATTCACTTTAAGGTTTCAAAGTAACAACACAAAATATTCATCAAGACAAGCGTAACAATTATCAAGAGAGAGTAGTTTTCTGAGCATTAGTCGAAACAATTCAACCTCTAACATAGACTCGTGATAGTAGTTAATTCATATCCAAAAGTTAAGGTACAAAGAGTTATACACAACTACCCAAAACTCATCAACCATGTGTGTCTCACAATATATTACCCGTAATCACTCACAAGTATAGCATCTTTTTCAAACATGGGTATAAAAGTATCCTTGCTCTCTCTCTCACAAAGAATTCATATGCTGCAACTGATGACCATAGGCTTGCCCTTAGTGTAATGCTCCACTAAATGTCAGAATGCTAAGCTTAGGATCAAATAGGTCTTTTACGGGTTGTAATGTAGGCTAAGGGACGGGTAGGACTATTTTGGCCAAAAATAGTGACTAAGTTCCCTAAGTGCTTTAATACATCACAATATGCCATTTATGCTTTCTTTCAAACAACCTACAACCTCTTTGCTTTCTTTTATTCTACCACCCTTTTTTTCCACCTTTGTTTTTCAATTTTAAACATAACTAACTAACTTTTCAGTTTTCCTTTCCTTTTTTTTTCTTTTTCATAACACCTCTTATGATAGCAATTCTTTTTCATAACAAATTCAAGAACCAATACATTTTAAATCATCATACTCACCCAATTTCCTCTTATTTTGTCACATGACTTTATACTTTAAAGTACTTAGGAATTTGGATCAAATTATGGTCTTGAAAAAAAATGGATTAGACTTACATATGAGGTTGTCAAAGAAAATAGGCTAAAGGCTCAAAAGGGTTAACTAGGATAATGTCCATGGGTAGGTAAAAAGAAGGTAAACAAGCATAGGTTGCCAAAGAAATGCCTAAATCATCTCCTAGACTTACACTCTTTATTTTCGCTTTACATACATACCAGGCAAGTTCTAGCATCAGCCACAAACATAGAATATACAATATCCTCACACACACAAGGCATATGGTCGACTTTATTGGGAGTAGTATAGACTCTTGACCCAACAACTGAAGGAATTATACCGCACAATATCACGTAGTGAGTCACAATTAGAGCTTGAACATCTCAATAGTCATGATTTTAGCACAAACTCTTGTTATAATCTCATGCTGCCAATTAGAATAATTTAATGCAAAGCTAAGTTAAAAAGAACTAAGCAAACAAACATAAAAACTAAGCAAACAAACATAAATGCAAATGCGGATAGAGGAGTATAGTATGCAAATACCACCACCCCACACTTAGCCGGGACACTGGCCTCAGTAGAAAATAAATACGAAGAACCTGGTCAATCGGACTCCTCCTCTATGTCGGGGGTCATACCCACTACGTCGGAATCATCATAGGAGTCATCGTCATCAGAATTCTCCTCCACATCGGAGTCTGGCATTCGTCGCTCATCATCGGTCGGCACATCATCATCAAGAGGTTCCTCAAAGTATGTACCTACTCCACACATCTCCCTTGCATGCACATTCATTGGATAGTCATGATCCAGCTGTTGGAGCTCTGCAACAGTTGGAACACATCCACCACTCATCATTGTGAACCGAGTCTTGCTATAAAGATGGCGAAAGAAACTCTCATCCCGAGCATGTCTCTCTGCCGTAGTAAGGTTGACGCCATGTGTGGTTTCAGCATCTTTGACCTTTGTGAGGTCAACCTTCTTTGGATTGTGTGGGAGTCTATGATCAGCCAGTTCCTCTTCAATGTCTTCCTTCCTCAAGATTGCAGTCAACAAGTTGCCAAAAATGAAATGGGACCGCTTGTGTAGCCTGGCTTTCCGCATGGTGGATCGAATAATTTCCCCAAAGTTGATAGAGACATTCGTCATTAGCGCGTATACCAAACACACTCTATCTCTTGTTATCTTGGTGTACTGGGTCCCTGGTATGAGGCAAGAGTTGACAATACACAACCATATCCTTGCTTCCCTATTCAAAAGAGCATATGGAAAAGTGTTGTGTCGTCCAGTGTCTTTTTGTCTGCTCCACCTTGCCATGGATCTACTTCCACAAAGTGTGTGTCGAATTGCTCTATATGGAGGTCTACTATACAACTCTTTTAATGGTGATGGATCGACTGAAGGCAAGCCAAGAAAGGAGTTGAAGAAATCCGCATTGAGTTGTAAAACTTGGCCCCGAATCTTGACCTCGCTGCCTGTGGTTTTCGGCGACCAGTTGGCATAAAATTCTCTTGACAAATAGAGATTACATTCTCCCATGTCTCGGAAGATGAAATCAAGATGTAATGCCATGATCTTGGCCAACATGCGCGGCTCCTTCTTCGCTAGGCTTTCCTTGTTTATCAAGTCCACATGAACATATTTTCCTTCCTTGTTGTTCCTATACCATTCCTTCGCTTCCTCCTCAAGAACCCATTTTATTTTAAACATGCGGCGTGGTAATTGCATTGAGGATGATTCTCCTTGCTCTTTGCGGCCTCTTTTCTTGCCTTTTTGGGAAGTGGTAGCCTTATCTTTGCCTTGTCTTGCTTTGGGTGCCATTGTACCTGAGACTTAGAACAATGTTCATGTTAGCATCATCTCAATGGATACAATCTATACACAAGCAATAGGGGTACCACCCCACACTTAGATTGTTGATACAAATTAGTGAAGTAAAAGTGGTCGATTACTTAGACTTTATCGACATACGTTTTAGGCACTATATTCCAACAATCAAACCAGAGATGTCACCCTTCTTGTAATCTTTGAAATACTTTCATGATGGATATAGCGAGACTACTACATAGGGATTACATGAAGGTATAACATCTAACAATAATCACAACCTCCTATGTTGGCAGGCCACTATAAGTCTCATTCCGATGAACAAGTCATTCCAATATGTAAGTATTCAAGTGACAAGATTATGCAATGTTAAGGACTATGTCAATTCCGTAAGTAGTATAACAATGCATCAAAATCAAATTCAAGTTGGAAACAAGTTAAGATTATCCCAACGTATATGTTCACTCACTTGGTTGTGTATCAACAATTCGAACACATTCTTATCACCAATATTTCTTCAAGATTTAGCAATTCATAATAGGCATGATAATGTAGTACTTACGAAATGTTGTTTTTGCCCGGGACAGGTTTTACATGCATCACTTTCAGTCCATAGGCATCCAAACGCTGCTCTCCTTCTTTCGTGAAGCTTCCTTTGGCGTCAAGTTATCCATAAAATACGAGTGTCAATTAAGTTTGTGATAATTACTAGACCCTTTGGTCAAAGATTCTCGTACTTTCACTTTTAGTTTTTGTTTTTGTTCTCTGCAGGTTTTTATACAGTACATGCCCCATACTCGAAGTTCTGGTCCACCGTTATTACCTATCAATCCTGAACCACAACGAATTGGCAGAATGGAGGCACAAACGGAAATCGAAAGAATTGCTGCTCAACAGGAGCAGGAGAGATTAGCTGCTCTTGCCGCCACCCAAGTACACCAACAAAACATTGATAACCCTGGGCGAGCAACAAATCCTGACGATGAGGATTTAGGTGATGACGAGTTACTAAACCCAAGGCATGATATTGAAATTGCAACACCTGCCAACAGAAGAGGTCGTCAAGCTCGGTTTAGGTATGATCGCCAACCCATGCAACTAGCTTTTGACGACGATGATGATGATCTTGATGGAGCCGGAGGCACAGGAGCCATTATTCCTCCACTATTAGCGCCCGGAGCCAAGTTCAACATCACAAGCACCATGATTCAATTATTGCAACTCAAGGGATTATTTGGTGGACTAGCAGGCGATGATCTGAATATGCATCTCATCAACTTTATTTCTACATGCAAGTCGTTTGACAATCCTGGTGTTGGTCAGAATGCTATTCGATTATGTCTATTTTCATTGTCTCTGTCTGGGGAGGAAACTCTATGGTTGAATGGGATGACTCCTGATTCTATTACAAATTGGGGGCAATTGAGAGATGCTTTCCTAGAAAGATTCTTTCCGCCATCCAAAAGAGCATAATTGAGAGATGAAATCAGCAACTTTCGTCAGCTTCAAACCGAAGACCTTCATGAAACATGAGAGAGGTTCAAGACAAAGCTAGCGAGATGCCCAAACCATCACATGACTAATGTTCACCTAATGGAGATATTATACAGAGCCTTGAATTCAATAACTAAACCGGTGGTTGATAATGCGGCTGGAGGATCTTTTATGGACCTCACCTTTGGTCAAGCAACCAATATGCTAGATCGTATGACGAAGCAAAGTAGAGCTTGGCATACCAGGGATTCTGAGGTAGCAAGCCCCACTTTATCTATTGGCATGACTGTAGACCAAAGAAGAAGAGAAGAAGAACGTGATCAAGATATGGCGCACATGAAAACACAAGTGGATCTTCTTACAAAGCATTTATTATCAGGGAAGACCAAAAAAGTCAAAGCTATTGCGTCAAAAGGAAGAGACAAATCTGATTCAAAAGAAGAGGCCAACTACTTGAACAATCAGGGGGGTTTCCGAGGGAATACCTAAGGAAACCAAGGTCGGAACTACTATGATAAATCTGGAAACAAAGACCAAGGAAGTTGGAATAACAAGAATGAAAAGAGTGGTTTGTACGTTCCCCCCTGGAAGACGTGATGCCACCACATCTAATTCTGGAAGTATGGAAGACATGCTGGCTAAAATATTGAAAGGAATAGAAGCAACAAGCGCGGGAGTAACGGAGGTAGTTAATGATTTGTCCTCTATGAAACAAATAGTTGATTCTCATTCCACTTCAATCAAGCAAATAGAGCAGCAATTGAGCCAACTTTCAGCAACACTCAATCAAAGAAAGGCTGGCACTTTACTTAGCGATACTGTGCAAAACCCAAGGAATGATGGGTCATTCATGGCTATTACTACCCGAAGTGGTAAGGTACTGGAAACTTCAACAAAACGTAAGCAAGTGGTTGATGAAGCAGTGGATATTGATGATAAAGCGAAAGGAGAAGCATCCGCAGAACAAGGCCACGACGTCCATGACGTCAACCCCAATGATTTGCAATCGAGAGATCAAGCAAATCCTTGCTAAAACGGTAAATTCTAATAGGATAGATTGGTCTCGGAAGCTGGACGATGCACTTTGGGCCTATAGGACTGCATTCAAAACACCAATTGGCATATCCCCTTATCAACTAGTTTATGGGAAGGCTTGTCACTTACCCATTGAGCTTGAGTATAAGGCATTGTGGGCATTAAAGCGATTGAATCTGAATTGGGATGATGCAATGAATCTGAGATTGGAGCAACTGAACGAGATGGATGAATTCCGTCTACATGCTTATGAGAGATCGGACATATACAAGGAGCGGATGAAGAAGTATCATGATCAGCGGATTGTTCGATGAAACTTTCAAAAAGATGATATGGTGCTTCTCTTCAACTCCAGATTGAAGATATTCCCAGGTAAGTTAAAGTCCAAGTGGTCTGGTCCATACAAAGTTATCCAAGTCTACTCGTCTGGAGTAGTTGAGTTGGAAGACACCAATGGTGTTATCTTCAAAGTGAATGGCCAACGAGCTAAACCCTATATCGGTCCTCTTGATTCGATAAATTATATGTCCATCACTTATCTCAACGAAGTCTAAGTACTCGAAGTAACTATGTCGTGCAGCGACAATAAATAAGGCGCTAGATGGGAGGCAACCCATCGATTATCGTTTTTTTTGTTATATTATGTGTTTTGCTTTTGATTTATAAAAATCCAAAAAGAAGAGTCGTGCCATGACCAAAACTAAGGCGCTTGGTGGGAGGCAAACCATCGTACTAATCATTTTCATTGGTTTTGAGCAAATGTAGGTGCAAGAGGTATACAACGAGGAGATCGGTTTCAAAATTCGATTTGGACGGATTGCATGGTAAAGGTGGTAAGTTAGGAATGAAGATGCAAAAGTCTATGGATTGAGCATTGCTCATGAAAATATAGGCATCGAACAAGGCTAGGCCTAGGTAAAACTAGTCCATGAACAAGGCAAGGCCTATACTATGGCCTAAGGTCTCGGAATCTAGTGTGCCATAGCATAGGCGCCACCTATGCTCAAGTATGCCATAGCATAGGCACCACCTATGCTACAGCCTTTTGTCTCTGAATCTCAAATGCAAAGTGATAGGCGCCACCTATGGTCACTAAAGGCCTTGCACTAGGCGCCTCCTATGCTCACCAAAGGCAAAGCAAAAGGCGCCGCCTATGCCAAGCATAGGCAAAGCTAAAGGCGCCGCCTATGGTCACTTTTTGTCTCCAAAACCGATTTTAAATGGGTCAAAACCCGACCCAACCTTTTTCTATAAATAGGAGACTTAGTCTTGAAACACAAACACATTGAAAAACCTAACTAGGCGCCGCACATACTCTCCAAATCATCTAAAAAATTTTCCTTTTTCTCTAATTCTTCACAAGAACATCAATCAAAGGCATTAATCAAGTAAGTACTTCTTTGTTCTTCATTTATTTTTCATAAGTACTACATTATCATGCCTATTATGAATTGCAAAATCTTGAAGAAATATTGGTGATAAGAATGTGTTCGAATTGTTTATACACAACCAAGTGAGTGAACATATACGTTGGGATAATCTTAACTTGTTTCCAACTTGAATCTGATTTTGATGCATTGTTATACTACTTACGGAATTGACATAGTCCTTAACATTGCATAATCTTGTCACTTGAATACTTACATGTTGGAATGACTTGTTCATCGGAATGAGACTTATAGTGGCCTGCCAACATAGGAGGTTGTGATTATTGTTAGATGTTATACCTTCATGTAATCCCTATGTAGTAGTCTTGCTATATCCATCATGAAAGTATTTCAAAGATTACAAGAAGGGTGACATCTCTGGTTTGATTGTTGGAATATAGTGCCTAAAATGTATGTCGATGAAGTCTAAGTAATCGACCACTTTTACTTCACTAATTTGTATCAACAATCTAAGTGTGGGGTGGTACCCCTATTGCTTGTGTATAGATTGTATCCATTGAGATGATGCTAACATGAACATTGTTCTAAGTCTCAGGTACAATGGAACCCAAAGCAAGACAAGGCAAAGATAAGGCTACCACTTCCCAAAAATCCAAGAAAAGAGGCCGCAAAGAGCAAGGAGAATCATCCTCAATGCAATTACCACGCCGCATGTTTGAAATAAAATGGGTTCTTGAGGAGGAAGCGAAGGAATGGTATAGGAACAACAAGGAAGGAAAATATGTTCATGTGGACTTGATAAACAAGGAAAGCCTAGAGAAGAAGGAGCCACGCATGTTGGCCAAGATCATGGCATTACATCTTGATTTCATCTTCCGAGACATGGGAGAATGTAATCTCTATTTGACAAGAGAATTTTATGCCAACTGGTCGCCGAAAACCACAGGCAGCAAGGTCAAGATTCGAGGCCAAGTTTTACAACTCAATGTGGATTTCTTCAACTCCTTTCTTGGCTTGCCTTCAGTCGATCCATCACCATTCAAAGAGCTTTAAAGTAGACCTCCATATAGAGAAATTTGACACACACTTTGTGGAAGTAGATCCATGGCAAGGTGGAGCAGATAAAAAGACACCGGACGACACAATACCTTTCCATATGCTCCTTTGAATAGGGAAGCAAGGATATGGTTGCGTATTGTCAACTCTTGCCTCATACCAGGGACCCAGTACACCAAGATAACAAGATATAGAGTGTGCTTGGTATACGCGCTGATGACGGATGTCCCTATCAACTTTGGGGCAATTATTCGATCCACCATGCAGAAAGCCAGGCTACACAAACGGTCCCATTTCAGTTTCGGCAACTTGTTGACTGCAATCTTAAGGAAGGAAGACATTGAAGAGGAACCGGCTGATCATAGACTCCCACACAATTCAAAGAAGGTTGACCTCACAAAGGTCAAAGATGCTGAAACCACACATGGCGTCAACCATACTACGACAGAGAGACATGCTCGGGATGAGAGTTTCTTTCGCCATCTTTATGGCATGACTCGGTTCACAATGATGAGTGGTGGACGTGTTTCAACTGCTGCAGAGCTCCAACAGCTGGATCATGATTATCCAATGAATGTGCATGCAAGGGAGATGTGTGGAGTAGGTACATACTTTGAGGAACCTCTTGATGACGATGTGCCGACCGATGATGAGCAACGAATGCCAGACTCCGATGTGGAGGATAATTCTGATGACGACGACTCCTATGATGATTCCGACGTAGGAGGTATGACCCCCGACATAGAGGAGGAGTCTGACTGACCAGGTTCTTCGTATTTATTTTCTACTGAGGGCAGTGTCCCGGCTAAGTGTGGGGTGGTGGTATTTGCATACTATACTCCTCTATCCGCATTTGCATTTATGTTTGTTTGCTTAGTTTTTATGTTTGTTTGCTTAGTTTTTTTTTAACTTAGCTTTGCATGAAATTATTCTAATTGGCAGCATGAGATTATAATAAGAGTTTGTGCTAAAATCATGACTATTGAGACGTTCAGGCTCTAATTTTGACTCACTACGTGATATTGTACGGTCTAATTCCTTCAGTTGTTGGGTCAAGAGTCTATACTACTCCCAATAAAGTCGACCATGTGCCTTGTGTGTGTGAGGATATTGTATATTCTATGTTTGTGGCTGATGCTAGAACTTGCCTGGTATGTATGTAAAGCGAAAATAAAGAGTGTAAGTCTAGGAGATGATTTAGGCATATCTTTGGCAACCTATGCTTGTTTACCTTCTTTTTACCTACCCATGGACATTATCCTAGTCAACCCTTTTGAGCCTTTAGCCTATTTTCTTTGACAACCTCATATGTAAGCCTAATCCATTTTTTTTTCAAGACCATAATTTGATCCAAATTCCTAAGTACTTTAAAGTATAAAGTCATGTGACAAAATAAGAGGAAATTGGGTGAGTATGATGATTTAGAATGTATTGGTGCTTGAATTTGTTATGAAAAAGAATTGATATTATAAGAGGTGTTATGAAAAAGAAAAAAAAAGGAAAGGAAAACTGAAAAGTTAGTTAGTTATGTTTAAAATTGAAAAACAAAGGTAGAAAAAATGGGTGGTAGAATAAAAGAAAGCAAAGAGGTTGTAGGTTGTTTGAAAGAAAGCATAAATGGCATATTGTGATGTATTAAAGGACTTAGGGAACTTAGTCACTATTTTTGGCCAAAATAGTCCTACACGTCCCTTAGCCTACATTACAACCCGTAAAAGACCTATTTGATCCTAAGCTTAGCATTCTGACATTTAGTGGAGCATTACACTAAGGGCAAGCCTATGGTCATCAGTTGCAGCATATGAATTCTTTGTGAGAGAGAGAGCAAGGATACTTTTATACCCATGTTTGAAAAAGATGCTATACTTGTGAGTGATTACGGGTAATAAATTGTGAGACACACATGGTTGATGAGTTTTGGGTAGTTGTGTATAACTCTTTGTACCTTAACTTTTGGATATGAATTAACTACCATCACGAGTCTATGTTAGAGGTTGAATTGTTTCTACTAATGCTCAGAAAACTACTCTCTGTTGATAATTGTTGCGCTTGTCTTGATGAATATTGTGTGTTGTTACTGTGAAACCTTAAAGTGAATGTTTAGATGGACATGATATTTTGTTCGAGGACGAACAAAGCTTCAAGTGTGGGGTGTTGATGATAGGCGAATTTACACGCCTATAGTACTATATTTTGCCCATATTTTAGCCTAGTTTTGACAACAAATTATATATTTTATGCACTTTTAGTCCTTTTTCCTGTAAGTGAGCTAACGAACATGATTAGCAAAGTTTCAGGTATAAATGATGCAGAATTTAGCATTTTATGGATAACTTGATGCCAAAGGAAGCTTCACGAAAGAAGGAGAGCAGCGTTTGGACGCCTATGGATTGAAAGTGATGCATGAAAAACCTGTCCCGGGCAAAAACAGCATATCTGAAGACTTTGGGGACCAGCAGTAACCTATTAGGATTAGGATAATAATGCAGTAATTTATTAGGATTAGGATAATGATACATCAACCTAGTACAATTGGGTTAAGTATTTCATTAGCTTAGTAGGATTTGGTTAAGTATTTCATTAGCTTAGTACGAATAGGATATGAGTATTATAAATACCCTATTTTGTTAGAGATTTTATACATTCTAGTTTTAACTCTCATCTTACCTTATAACTCTTCTTCTAACCCTTTCATTAATTCTACTTTTTATTCTTCTTCTATTCATCTGTTCAATTCTTAATTTCCGCAACAAGAGAAATGTTACTTTGCCAGGAATTCACGCCTAACGCCTACCACACTACTACTACACGAAATCTTCATTGTGGTATAATAACAATGTCTATTGTGATTTCCTTCGCACTCATGGGTAACTAAACCTTTATGTTGAGGTTATGGAAGCCGTATGAGATACTATCTATTGCTATGAGTTTGTGAGTTTGTGACACGTATGCTGCTTATATCATTATTCTCTTGATCTTAATCTAAATTCTTTGTGGTTGCAAACGCAAGAATAAGCCAGTATAGCATTAACTTGTTCGAAAGAAAAGTTATATGTCTGGAAAAGAGATAATGTCAAGGTAGTAGGGTCCCATCCCCTATTAAAAAGTTAGTGTCGTAACTGGATTAACCTCTTGGAGAATTTGTACCGTTAGATACGCTTTAAGCTCGAAAGAGTTAAAGTGAAATAATCCTCGAATAGGTCGAAAGACTCCTGGATTTACCATCGAATACAATTCTCTATAAGCACATGCATGTCTAAATTCCGCATAACTCATAGCTAATAGAGACGTAAACTCAGAAGGTGGACATAACCCCAACTTCTCAATTCTCATTGTTTTACAACCTACTAAACATTCTTTCTTTTTACTTTGCAATTTTCAGTTTTTACTTTAATATTTTGGTTACACATTACAATCCCCCCTTTTTACGAGACTTGCACTAAAAGTCTAGTAATCGTTGCTTACCTGTTGACCAAGCTATTCCCTGAGGGATCGATACCCAACCCAGTTGGGTTCTATATTTGACAGTGACCGCTTTACACTCCTACGAGAGCTGTAGATTGAGCGTTATCACAACCCGTAAGTATCTAACATGCTCAGCCTTATTCTTATATAAACCAAGATATCATCAATGAACACAAGAATCAGGATAAGGATGAAATTCCCTATCATCAACTCCATAAATGCTACTGGTGCATTAGTTACCCAAAATATAGAACCAAGAATTCATAATGGCAATACCACATTCGAAAAGGAATCTTTGGAATATCCAAAGCTCTAATATGCAATTAATGAAAAACATATCTCAAATCGATCTTAGAAAACACTGAAGTACCCTGAAGCTTATCAAACAAGTCCTAAATTTAAGGAAGAAGATCTTTGTTCTTGATAGTCACTTTGTTCAATTGCTGATAATCAATATACATGCACATGGATCCATCTTTCTTATTTACAAACAAGACAGGAGCATCACAAGGAGACACACTCATTCTAATTAAACCCGTACTGAGTAAATCCTATAGTTTCTTCTTTAATTCCGTCAGGGCCATTCTATAATAAGAAACAAAAGTGGACTTAGTACCTGTCTCACTATTAATGGTAAATAAATATCATGGTCTAGAATCATACCAGGTAAGTTTGTAGGAAACATGTCCACAAACTCTCTAATAATTCAAATAGAATCCAAGGGAGATGGAGAATAAACACTAGTATTGTGAACATATGTGAAATAATAAAGACATCCCTTCCTTACCGTGTGACAAACAAGTAGAAAAGATATAACCCCTTTGGGAAAGAACTAGGAGTACCTTTTAACTCTAATTTTGACACACCTAGAGTAGCGTAGCTAAGGTCACAGTCTTAGAGAAACAATCTAAAAATGCATGATAATGATCCAAATAATCCATACCCAAATTGACATCCAAATCAACCATATTAAGGATAGTCAAGTCCATCCAAGTCTCACACTCCAAAAGGGACACCACACATGATCAGTACACCTAATTCACCTCTAAAAAATTGCCTATGGAAGTAGAAACATAAAGAGGCATATAAATGACTTACATATGACATCGATAGTAGTATCAAAATATGCAGGAACATAAGAAAACATAGATCTAGGGTCAAATAACATTAAAGAAGGATGATAGATAATTGATATTACACATGTAATCACTATATTAGAAGCCTCTGCCTATGTCTCCCAAGAAAAGTATAACATTGACCACATCTGCTACCAGACTTAGTGACTTTCATCCATCACCACATACTTCCTGAGCCCACCTCTAGTACCTCTTAAACAATCTCTACTAACTTATTTGCCACCTCTAACTAGTCAGACAAGAGTGGGGAAAAAGCTGAAGCTGAGAACTCTATTGGGATGAAATAATCACACACCAGGAATAATCTTTTACTAAGTAAAATGCTCATCACACACAAAATATTCACTACAAGAAAAATCACATTAAGAAGTCCTAAAAGAATTAGAATGTCCTGTATAAACTGATGAACCATAAAGACTAGATCACTCAAAGTCTCAAAACATGTAAACCTACTACCAGAAGTCTATGAAGCCACCTAAATTGGTCTTCCATGGTAAACATGAGAACCTACATAAGAGAAAACCCTACCTTGAGATCGATGACCAATTAAATTGCCATGTCGAGGTATCCTTTTGGCACTGCCATAATAAGAAACTTGGTGAATAGTCTTAATCAACTCAGCATGTCTATGATATTAGAAAAAGAATCACCTAAGACCACTAGCATAGTTGTCGCCAACTAATAATAACCATTCAGACCCTTAATAAACTTCCTAATCTCTTATAGAGTCTAAACCCAAATGTCCAACAACCACATAATAAAGCTAGTGAGATAGTAAGGGAAAACTATACTACTTATATCCAAGAACTAACATAATAAGGATAAGGAAGTATTAAGGATGAACTATCCTACTCCAGCCATACTAAAAAATCCCAACACTATGCTGTATATCACCAACCAATATACAAATAAAGGACGAAAGAAAGATATATAATAATATACAAGACCAAGGAATGAATAGACATTCTGAATAAATAAAGAAAGGGTTATAATATAATACCATAGCTACATATAAATAGATATATCGATATGTATAAACAAGGTCAATTCAGGATATAACTTAAGTGATTAGATTAGTATCTTAAGACCTCATAATCATAGTAGGAACTAGTGCTACTATACTCAGGGTTTCTAATCCATATATCTAATCACGAGTAAATCATGCATAATAATAAAATCATAATATGCAAGAGTTAGAATCATACCGCAAATCTCTATACTGGATCGTTAACAAAGCTACCTCAAACTAGCCATAACAACAATGATCATAAAACTATTAATAAGAATAGCAACAACAATGCGGGTAACTAGCTAGTTTAGACAAACAATACCTAATTGAGCCTTTCACGAACCTCCATTACCCTAGGCTCAGAAGGTTCAATCAACATACTACAAGCTATACTCATGACCCATACCTATGCACCCTCCATAAGCTGATAGATATAGGCACACACTGGTGGTTGGCGATGCATATAAAAGAATGAATGCTCAAATATAATCGTAATACACAACCGATCAAAATACCATAAATATTCAAGTGTATAACCTCACATCACTAGTATCATAATCTATATCCAAACTTGAACTAGTAAGTATATAATTAATAGACAAACTCAAACCAGAAAATATATACTCAATAGTCGGACTAGAGCCGGTAAATAAATAATCCATAGTCGGACTTGAATCGATAAATATATAATCAATAACCAACTTGAACTGGTGAATATATATAATCAATAGCCGAACTTGAACCGGTAAATATAATCAACTTTCTCAACATCATCAATCATTGGGCTTTACCCAAAATATATATCATCAATACCATCCTCCTCCTCCATTCCATATTGGAGAGATATGTATATAGATATATAATAGGTGCACGAACTTATACTGTGGCTAAAAAATGTGTAAATCCATAAATCCATTGCTCGGGAAAAACTTCAAGACTAAATCATTAAAAGTGTAGAAAAGGATTGGAATCTCTCACGATCGAAGTAAATAGTAGTATCAAAATCATAGACCAAAATTTGTCTTAGTCAAATCTATAAAAGACTATTTTCAATCCCAATGCACACAAGTCATCCATAAAGACGGTACGATTCCCGTTATGAAGAAATCTATTTTTAAGGTGAAAAGTGGGCTTTAACCCCTATTTAGGAAAAACAATAATAAAATCATATTTTAGTTATGATCGTACCATTTATCGTGTTTAGTAATCATGAATGTACAGAATCAATGCATGCCATCACTAGTATTCACATAATGAAATCATAAACATCAAATGTCTATAAACTATTGCCACAAACCTTACAAGGATATACACTTCCCGAAATACAACAAATATCATAACACGACCCAATAATAAGTATATGTCTGACATTACAATAACCTCAAATTTTAAAATCATCAGCACAATGCACCAAGTGCATAGTAAACTTATTCTAAGGTTCATTAATCTCAACTGCCTAAATAACAACAACCTAGGGTAATAGAATTCTAGAAGCATAATAAGTATTTCTCCTTACGAGTCAATTCACCCATCTAATCCCCAAACTTCAATAGTCATGACTAAGTCACGGTGTTCTACCCTTAATCAATCTTAACATTTGCAATCACATGCAATATAAGAAACATATCATCGTTTGAAGAAAAGTAGACAAAAGCCTACCTTAATACCGAACTGCAAATCCTTGAATCGTTTATCCAACATCCATCTTCACTCCACGATCTTGAAATGCAGCTAAGCTATCAAAATCATAATCTATGTATTATTAGGAATCAAATGGGATCCATATTACGATATAACAAGTCAGGTCAAATTTCAGGTCAAGAACAGATCTGTAGGGACCGTAAATTAAGTCCAATAGTGAACCCATCACGAGGTCCATCAATGGATAAGGAAGTTATGCACAAAAGTTGAGCACAAACGGAACACAAATTGGGTCTCAAATAAACCCTTAAATTTAGAAATTTAAAACCCTAATTTCTAAGAATTTACCAAGAAATCATAGGAATCTTATCATGAATTCAAAGAGAAATCATGGAATAATTGTTAACCAAGTTCCCCAAATAATCTACGATCCTAAATAATCTACATGCTTCAATCTAACCTTACCTCATTATTTAGGGTTTTAGCTCTCACAAAATGGTTTGAGAAGACTAATTTCATGACATAAGGGTCTATTTATACCCATAATAGGTCCTCGGGTCCTTCTATCGCAGCTCGGGACCTGCGAATGCTACATCTGAGGCTACACATGTTAGCTGCAATCATAACATTCTCAATGCAATAGAACTATCTTGCTGCCAAAGGTACCACAATTACAATCCTTGGCTTGAGATAACAGTGGCACCAGATGACAACCGAACTTGGAAAATTTTCCAAATTCAAAGTTTCAGTCAAGCCCTCAAAATTTATCCCAAATGCCATATAAGCAAATGAACTATGTAACCATACCAAATTCAACATTCCAAAATCAATGGAACAATTAAAACTTTCATACGAGATCATTTTGACTAAAAATAGGGCCCACACCTATAGTTCAATTTTTAACATAATCTTCCCAATAGCCCAAAGTGAGTTCGGAAGCCTCAGGACCTTAACCAAGGGTCCCCCATTCTAAAATAGGTGTTTTGGACCTGATGGCGTTGTTAAAATTCTCATCCAAGGCCATCTACTAGGAGTTTTGGTCCAAGACCAAATCCTAAATAGCGAAAGCTCTAGGAAAATGATCCTAAAATCCAAATGAATTGCTCAGTCATCGAGTCGACAGTTTTGAAAAGTTATAAATGACTTGTAGCTATTGTGGGGAGACTCGTAAAGCTGGAAATACATGGAAATCAAGAAAATAACCTGGAGGGTCATTACAATATCCACTAATAAAAGGACTTTCATCTGCGAAAGTCAATGGATAGAAAGATCATAAATGCTTAAAAGGATAAGGTACTGGCCTGCTTGCTCTAGGCACGACTTTCAGATAACCTTTTAGATGAGAGAACACTTCCAAGGGATTTTTCCACAGGTATCCCCTTTTCAACCAACTCTCTCACTTAACTTCCAAATATCCAAAACTCAACATCCACCCCAACTTGTCTCTATTCAAATCGAAGAAGTCTAATGCATGCAAAATCAAACCACAACACATTGATACCATCTCGATACCCGTGTAAATCAACAAGGCTTATCTAAGACAAAAGTAAACCAATGCATGAGTCATATAACCGACTCCGAATAAGCATAACCTTTCTTTAAGTATTCCACACCTGCTATCTACCCTAAACCAGAAGAAAAATCACCTGGATCCTACCAGCAAAATCTCATCACGAAAAACTCAAAGAGCCAAAACTGATCTACTAAGAGTCCATAAGGCAAACATGAGAATAAGCCCATGCAAAGCTACCTGAGCATCCAATGAAGATAATCAAGGTATTCAATCTATGCCAATGCTATAACTGGTCCGGATGATCCTCAAAAATAAAATCTAGGAGTTTAAGGTATAACTACTTATTGCTGAATGATTGATTCTAGAATGTCCCATCAACAAAGAATGAAGATGCGCTATATCTAACTCAAGTATACTACTCCCACCAAGTATATCATCTAAGAATGTTAATGAAAACTGGAGATCTAGGATCAAAGATGAAGGAATTAATACCGAGTCCACATACTATCATATGGAACCTATCAACTATAATCCATCCAAAGTCGAGAAGACCGAATAGGTAACCATGGTGTAGGCTTAACCGAACTGAGACAAATCTAAAACAAAGGCTGCACTCAAGCTCTACAACTCCAAGCTAAAATCTCAACACCAAAGCTAAATCGCTTGATCTCAAATACCCAAACTAAAAATGAAGATGAGTAAGCATTTATGCTCCAAATCTATCATAACTTCCAAATCGCCATTCCAAGGCGTCAACTCAAAACCTAGCCAATAAGCCCAAATTAATGTCAACTACTCAAATCAACCTTAGTATCCAAATTTGACAAATCCGAGCTAAATCATATCGAGCCAAAATCAAAACATAGCTGAAGAACAAAATTATAATAGAGGATAAATCATCGGCCGAGAACACAAGTAATCAACTTCATATCTATTAGAGAGGATGGACTATCAAAAATTACTCAATAACTCCCAAAGGCTACAACTCATGCTTGTAATAGAAAAAAATTTGGCAACTCGAAGAAATACAACTTTTGTTGGAAACTAATCAGTCTATTACTCTATCTTGGTATCAAATAACCAAAGGCACATACCATCAAGGAAAAACACTCGACCAAATCTTATTTGGACGAACAAACTCTGAAATAAGGATTTCGTGAATACACCTAAATAGGATAATCATAACTCCAAACAAAACCATGAATCACCTTATTGAGGATGGAGGTACCAAGCCTGACACCTATGTCAAGGCCAAGCTCTCTATCAGAGAAAAATGAACCAGCAACTCAAGAAGCGATCATAGGAAAGACCACCTGTCTGTAACTCTCTGACTCCACTTTATACAAGAAAAACATCATGGCAAGAAAGGAGCATCCCATGTCAACATTAGTACTAAGAGTCAATAGTCATAAGGAGACAGATCCAACAAATCTAAGAGGTGAATCCAGGATATCTCAATACGAATATCAAAAAGATTATCCGATGATGAAATAGCCACAAGCGAAGAATGAACCCTAAACTAGTAAATCTCAAAAGTGGGCTGCATAGAGAGGGGTAGCCAAAGCAAAACCCTATGAAACCCAAAAAAGACAAGCCTAAGAATTTCAAGCTTAGAAATGGGTAATATAATTAAATTGCCAACAATATAACCATAACAAAGTAACAGAAGGTCAAATTCCCTTTAATTCCATAGTCCATTCCACAATCAATCTAGGATAGCCAACAAAGAGGAAAATAATCAATTTTCACCTCATTATAGAAGAGAAATCACCCAATTAGGCTATAGCTTCTTGGGCCAATGAACAAGAACTACAAGGAATAGGATTTTAACTAGATAGCACTAGTCTAAATATCTACCCAATAAGGATCAGTATCATCAAGAAATGACAATAGTAACAACAATAATATAAATATCAATACAATGAGTAGGCGGTACCACAATGGAAATCAATATCAAGTACCACTCAATGGTCATAATATGACCAATATGCTAAGTTAAATGAGACTCAAACCCAAATGCTACATGAAAAGAGAAAAATATCAACACAAATCAACTTCATCTACTACTAAAGAAATAAGTCATAGGGTAGTAATATAATTATGAACTTCATAACAAGGCACACAATATCGATGGGTACAAAAATCCAAACATATACAAATGGGAAGGCAAATGTGGAAAATAAAAGCATATCAATCATGGTGAAATCTGCAATCACATGCCTGATGGGTATAAAAGAGAATAAATCTAAATAAGACCAAACTCGAATTGACTGACTGAATTATTATTGAGGTGCCAAGTGCACTATCTCTAACTGAAGGTACCATAACACTATAAGGTTGATTTATATGAGATAAATGACCAATAATCCTATGTCGGGGACACTCTCTACACGAATGACCGATCTTTTTATAGTTGTAGTAAACTCCTAGAGCCCTAACCTTGCGAGAAATACAGCTGAGCTCAAATATCTAGCCAATTGACGCTGAGCGAACTACCCACCATAATGATTATCATTCCCACATTCATGGCTTTTCTCAGGAACTCTAGGCTAGAGAGGAATACATACTAACTTTGTCTAAACAACCAACTCAAATCTGGTGAACTCTTTAGACCAATGTCCTATATTGCCACAACAAAAACAAGCTCTTATATTACTCTGGCATGCTGCCCCTATAAACCATAAACGACCACCAAGGACTAATGACATATACCAAATACTCTACCAAGTCCAATGAGAACTCCACTTGCTATAACCACCATGATTAACTTAAGAGCCACTCATACTATAAAACATTGCCTACATAGGGCTGATAGGCTGCAAATGAGGCTGACTTCCGTACAAAGGATCCTCACACCCTGGTGATATACCAATAGTACTACATTGATGGCATGGCCTTTTGCTGCCAACTTTATAAGTCTCAACACATGCTCTCTCTATAGCCCTCATATGATTGATAAGTTGAGAAGACCCAGCTGCTATTAAGTGCCTCAACGCCAAGGGAAGTGGCAATGCTAATCCTTTAATAAATACATACACTATGTCCTGCTCTTAAGGATATAGCATCAAAATATGCTTGGACTACTAAAGAAATCTAATCTCGTACTAAAAAATTATTAAAGAACCTGATGAACACCAATAAATTCAACTTTGGCCTAAGAACTTACTCGATAAACCGAAGGTCATCCATGACTGTGAGGTATCCTTAAATGTACTTAGGACCCCCAATGCTGAGCCTCAAAGAGAAAAATTAGTCATGAGCTCTATCTAAAGACTGAACTAGCCTTAAATCCTTTGGCTAACCAAAAGATCTTTGATATACATGTCTTGCTCCCTGTCTGACGTTATGCTGTATCTCTGAGAACACGTGTTAAAGTCTCGTCTGGATCTACCGACAATCTCATATCGTCCATTTATCATAGAATAGAGTCAAAGAATATGCTTGAGGCTTATAAAAATATGGACACATGAAATAGATCTAAGAAATAAATTTCCTAAGAATGCCTTGTAGCCTCCCAAAGATAGGTTATAAATGTCCCGCATCGATCCATCAGACTCTACCAAACAATTAGATCTTGTGCTAATACACCAGTGAACCTAGGCTTTGATACCAGTTTGTCATGCCTAAATTTCTTAGGTCATGATGGTGCCTACTCTAACCCACCAGTAGGCAAGCCAATCTCGTACTCCAGAACTATTGGTAACAAACTACCAAAAGAATGATGGAAAGTATGCGGAATAGATGTAATAAAAAACTAGCATATATAAGATAATCCCAAAACCTAGTGGAATCAGTACAAAAGCTTCTAACATAAAAAAGGATATAAAGAAGGTACTAAATGAATATATAGATACAATCATCCCTGAATACAACATAGAGACTAGTAAAGTCCATAAGAGGGAGGAAAGTAATATTTCGAGCATCAGGATCTCACTCTATGTCTCCAAACTATGGTTGATCTGTACAATGCATACAACACCGGCAATAACCCATACAATGATCTGCAAGCTGCAGAAGAGGAGTATGAGTACCAAACATGTGGTACTCAGTAGGAAACTATCGACTAAGCTCCAAAGATAATATAGATATATACAACATATAAACATAAATGTAGTTTAAACCCAAATATCCAACAACCACATAATAGAGTTAGTGAGATAGTAAGGGAAAACTATAATACTCTTATCCAAGAACTAACGTAATATGTCTAAGGATGTTTTAAGGATGAACTATTCTATTCCAACCATCCCCAGGAATCCTAACACTATGCCGTATATCACCGACTAATACATGAATAAAGGGAAAAAGAAGGATATATAGCAGTATACAAGGCCAATGAATGAATATACAATCTGAATAAATAAATAAAGAAAGGGATATATGGTAATACTATAGCTACATATAAATAGATATACCTTTATGTATAAACAAGGTCAATTTAAGGTACAACTTAAGTCATTGGATTAACATCTTAATACCTCATAATCATAGATGAAACTAGTTTTAGTAAACTCAGGGTTTCTAATCCATATGTTTAATCATGAGTAAATCATGCATAATTATATAATCATAATATGAACGAGTCAGAATCATATCTCAAATCTCCATACCAGATCATAAACAAAGCTTTCTCAAACTAGCCATAACAATGACCATAAAAATATTAATAACAATAGCAACAATGATATAAGTAACCGGCTAGTCTACATAAATAATACCTAACCGATCCTTTCACAAACCCTAACTGCCCTAGGCTTAGAAGGTTCAATCAACATACAACACACCACAAGCCATATACATCACCCATACCTATGCAACCCCTTATATGGCTGATAGATATAGGCCCATACTGGTGATAGGTGATGCATATGAAAGAATGAATACCCATATATAATCCATAATACCATAACCGATTAAAATATCATAAGTAATCGGTGTATAACCTCACATCATCAGTATCATAATCCATATCTAAACTTAAACCGGTAAATATATAATCAATAACCAAACTCAAATCGATAAATACAGAATCAATAGCTAGACATGACTGGTAAATATGTAATCAATAGCGGGTCTTAAACTGCTAAATATATAACAAAAAGCCAGACATGAACTAGTAAATATATATAATCAATAGAAGGACTTGAATTGGTAAACATAATCAACATCCTTAACATCATCAATCATCAGGCTTTACCCAAAATTCATATCTTCAATACCATTATCCTTCTTCATCCCATATCAATGAGATGTGTATATAGATATATACAATTGGTGCACAGACTTAACCATAGATAAAAGAGTGCAAATCCTTAAATCCATTGCCCGAGGGAAACTTTGGGACTAACTTATTATAAAAGTGTATAAAGGGTTAGAATCTCTCACGACCAGAGTAAATAGTAGTATTAGAATCATAGACCAAAATCTTTCTTGGTCAAATCTTTAAAAGTCTATTTTCAATCCCAATGCATGTAATTCCTTTATTAGATGGAATGATTCCCATTATGAAGAAATTCACTTTTAAGGTGTAAAGTAGGTTTTTTCCCTTATTTACGAAAAATATTAAGAAAATCATGTTTTAGTTAGGATCGTACCATTTATCATATTTAGTGATATTAAATGTATCGAATCTATGCATGCCATCACCAGTATTCACACAATGAAATCATAAATATCAACATGTCTATAAACTATGGACTCATCCTTTACATAACGGTCTATTTAGACAACACTAAGTTCTTAGGTCCCGCTATTCCATCATGGGACCTACAATCACACCATCTAAGGCTGCACACTCTAGTCGTAATGTCAACATAATACACTATCTTCCTACCATGAATACCACTGTTGCGGACCTTGTCTTGGAATAGGAGTCACACCAGATAACAACTAAACTTAAAAAATCTTCCAAGTTTTTGCCAAGACCTCGGGATTAATTTAGTATCCCTTATAAGAAAACATACTATGTAACCATACCAAATTCGATGTTTGGTACTCAATGGAATCATCAAAACTTTAATTCAAGATTTTTTTGACTAAATGTGGGTCCTATACCTATGGTTCCATTTTTCATATAATTCATCCAATAGCCCAAAGCTAGTCCAGAAGCCTAAGGACCTTAAGCAAGGGTCCCTCAAGCCTAAAATTGACATTTCGGTGCTGATAACGCTGTCAAAATTCTCTTAGAGATCATCTACAAAGAGTTTTGGTCCGAGACCAAATCCTAAACAACAAAGATCTAAAATAGAAAAATGAACCTAAAATCTAAATGAACTGTGCGATCATCGAGATGATAGTTCTGGCAAGTCATAAATAATTTGTAGCCGTTGTGGGGAGGCTCAAATGATAGAAATCTATACAAATCAAGGAAATGACCTGGAGGGTCATTACACCTAGCAATAAATCATAAATTTAGAAGCATCCTCATAAATATCACTAATAAAATTGAGAGGGGCTTATTGAATAAATCTCTGCTCCTTAAAGGCAAAACAAAATGTCCAGTGGTTAAAGTCTAGTTACGTAGGCTACCATAGTGACTGGCTGTGCCTCAAGAGTTTAAAAACTACAATATAAACCTACCCAAGCAGTGGTACACTTTCTGAAGTTTGTGAACCATCTAGTGTACACAGTGGAATACCTGTATGGGGAGCACAAACTAATCGGTGCAATAGAAAAATCAACAAATCCTATTATATTAGAGTACATATTATATGGATATAAACCATATCATAATGATCAATCTCAAATTTGAGAGATATCTCCCTATCTTGTACCCTAGCTAGAGCCACTTGTAGTGCTTGTCCACTACCTTTGTCTCAGCCGTAACCCTTGCCCCACTCTCTAACTCGGGCTCCAACAATAGTTGCTAGATTAACATCCTTATCAACTATGGATCTAGTCCTTACCATCAGCATATTAAAGAGTTAAATCCATGTTTAGAATGCTAGATAAGAATAATGTGTATGACAAGGAATCAAATTATAAAGGTTTTTCTAAAATTTTCTTATAGCTCCCTGAAGATAGATAAAAATATCAATGTATTAATCATCAAGACTTTACTGGACTTCCTTCTCTTTTACTCATGATATCAATAAGCCTAATCCATTGATACTAATTTGTAATGATCCAAAAGGTGAGGTCATGATAACACCTAGCCCAACCCAACAATGTTAGGTAAGCCCAATATAAAATAAAATAAAGAATGCAAAAAGGAAATAAATAAAACCGATATGATACTTTAAGATAAATTAAGCCCAAATATATAAAAACTAGTCTTGATACTAAATAAATGTACCAAGATCCAAGATCAAATGTCATGAGTAAGAATACTAATAAGCCAACATGGAATTCGAATACATCAATCTATCTCTGATAAGTAAATAAAGTAAAAAATAAAGATTGAATGGACTAAAAAATATTACCTGAATGCCGAAGCTCACCAGTACTCTGAGACTAACTTTATTTCATATAATATTAATATCCATATGTTTCACTCATACTAGGATCTACTAAAGAATTATAGAAATAGAAGTGAGTGTGGTTCGCTTTTTCTCAATAGGCATCATAAGCCGACCAACCTAAGTAGAAAATAAAATATATACAAGCATGCTATATCTTGTTTTGATAATGAGCAGCTGACCACAAGGGGCCCCTGGGTCTTCATAAATTCAACACAACTAACACTGTCCTACATAGTTTTATCTATTAGTGTAACAAACTGCGAAAGTGAGCTCGTACCTATCAAATGAGGTTGAACTATAATAATGTTGAATACAAATCTGATCTTGGAATTGAATTTAAGAACTCCCAAGTTGTAGGATTCTATGCTCAAAATAAAATTTGTCATAACTTCACTGTCCTAAGGACTACTCTACAAAATGGAGTTGATGAAAGAAAGAATAGAACCCTAATAGAGATGTCCAAAATTATGCTGATCGATAGTGGGTTTCCAAAGAACTTTTGGGTTGAAGATATAAATACTCTATGTGAAAAATATGTTCTTGATTAGATCACTCTTGAACAAGACCCCATATGATCTTGTGTTCAATAAAAATCCTAATCTTGATTACTTCAGACCTTTTGGGTGTAAATGTTTTGCTCTAAATAATGGGAAGAATGATTTAGGAAAGTTTGACTTTAAAAGAGATGAAGCAGTATTTGTGGGCTATTTTTCAACAAGAAAAGCATACAACGTTTTCAATAAAAGAACTCTGTGTTTTGAAGAAAGTGTGCATGCGGTTTTTGATGAGTCAGGAAAGCTAATTTATCTAGGTAATGGTAAAGATTTAGAAATAGAAGAACTTATTCCTATTCATAGGGATGACATTATTGAAGAGTACGGTCAAGGATTAAATAATGCAGATGAGAATGATGAAAGTGATGGTGATCCAGGATCACAGTCACAAAACCTAGCTCCAGTTGAAAAACAACAAGAAAGTCCAGTCAAACTCTTCAGGAACCTGGTCCAAATGAAACTCATCTCAGAAGGTCAAATTGGAGGCACAAATTTTCTCACCCCTTGAGAATTTGACTACATCTTTGGAATCTAAAGTCCAAACAAGAGCTCAATCTAGAAATTTCATGGTATTCTCAGCATTCCTATCCAAAATTGATCCAAAAATATGAAGAATATGTTGAGGCTGGAGTTGATCAAATAACATGACCTACTAGATTAATCAGTTTTTCTCCACAAAATTAGCTATGATTAGAAGACAGGTATCCTTGGTAAAGTAGGTACATATTGGTCTAATTTAGTACCATACCTTAGTAGGCATACGCCCATGGGAATAACTTTGAAAGAAAATAGCTGAGGCAGACACAAATTGAGGATTCACTCAAGAAAGAGAGGGATCTGGTCCCATCTCTTAGGTTAGCACCAAAATAGTGTGCTTTAATAGTCATAAAATTCTATCTAAAAGCCACATGTCTTTTCTTATCTGAGTAAAAGCGTCAATTCATAGAAATGTGAAGAGTCACACCTATTAAAGTCAGAGATTTCATTTAAAAAGGAACCTTTTAATTGACAACGGTCACCTTTATTAATTAAAAAATTAAAACCTTTTTTATTTCATTCTCCTCCAAATTAACTCAAATCATTTTCCTCAATCATCCATCATCTTAGAATTTAACTGATCCTATTATCTCTCTCTCATAAAACCTTAAAATGACAGACATTTCCACTTTCTCAATCCTCAATAAAGATCTAAGGATTTGATAAAACCCAAGATAGACAATCTAAAAAACCCTAAATCAAACATGCTGATCCTTTAACACCCTAAAACTATAGAAGACATATACTTAAGTCCTTAATAAGAACAAGTGTTAGCTTTTCCCACTGGATCCTCTTCAGAAATTCAAAAACCCCTAAATGAGTCTATCCCCATTAAAACTTCCTCAACCATCAAAACTTCTACCAAGTCAATCATGGTAGAGGATCTAAATCAAGGTTTTGGTTCACCAGTTAAACAATAAATCTCTTAATTCTAAGTTTCTCCTTCCTTACAAGAACTAAAATTACCTAAAGACTCTCAAATCCCTATTTTTTCTGAAGAAACATGAAAAACAAAACTCTGAGAAACCTTATAAGTACCTAGTTCCCTACACCCTCAAAGTCAAATCATATTTTTGCCCAACTGTGTGATGAATAAATACCACTGAGGAGGTATGACCTTTCAAGAAGTATGAATTAGGCAGCTAAAAACTTTTTTCTACTTATAAATGATCCCAAGGAAAGCTCATTTTGTGTGGAAGAGTAAGTAGTAGGTGACAAGGCTGATATGACAAAAGATAGAGGATTTATGATACCTCTAAATAAGGAGAAAGATGTTGATAAGGATAAACTACCTCTGAGGTGGTCTATAAAGTAGAAAGAGGAAGAAAAGTAACAAAAAAGTAGTTGATACTGGTGTGAAGGTTGCTGGATCATATTCTACTAAGAGATATGAAAAAAACTATTAGTGGATGCTATAAAAGATAGCAAGTCTTCTACTACTAAGAGAAGAAGACTAAAGAAAGTTGTTGTGGTGGAGGAGGAAAATATTAAAGTTGTAAAAGTTGGAGAGGGTAAGGACATTAATCCTGATGTTGCTACTATAGCTACAAAAAAAGAAAATAAATTCATGTTGCAGAAAGGACCAAGTGCTCCAGTTCAAAGTCTAGTAGCCCTGCTGGGATGAAATTGAAACACATTACTGTTAAGATAAGAAAGTCTCTGAGGGACCTGGTCCTAAGAAGAGAAAAACTATTGAAGAAGAATCAAGCAGTAGTTCCAAAAGAAGAAGATATAAGGAATAAAAAAAGTCAACATCTAGATAAGCAAGAAATGTGATCTTGGAAACCCATAAAGAAATATCTGGTAGAGTGTTTGATCCCAAGATTTATAAAAATCCTGGAATGGTAAAGTTAGTGGAGTATGTAAAACACGAAGGTTGGTTACACCTCCTAGAGAAACTAGATCCTATGGTTTTTGAAGAGGAAGTAAGATAATTCTATTATACAATAGATTTCTCATATGATGGGTTAATCCTGTCTACCTAGGTTCAAGGAAAGCAAATAAAACTAGATGAAGAGGCACTGGGAAATTTTTTAGATGTGCCTATTATGGTGTGGGGACTATTGTAAAACTATAGGCCCCAACTGAGTTCATGATTGACACCTTGAAAGTGGCAGGGACATATATGGCTGGTGTAAGGAAAAAGTTTCCCATAAGTGAATTCTAGTTGGTGTTTGACTTTGTAAACAAAGTTATATTGCCCAGTTCTGAGAAGAGGACTATAGCCTTTGCTATGGATTTGTTTTTCATATAATGTCTAAGAAAATTTGAGATATAAGTCTACCTACTCTTATGATAAAGCATATAAATAAGGTGATTTATTAGAAGGAAGAAAGACATGGAATGCCTTATGGGTACTTCTTGAACAAGGTATTTGATCACTTTGGATTAATTGGGACTTAAAGGACTCCTAGAATAGTCAAACAGAAGTTTAGTCTAACAACAGTGGTGGACAATGAATGCATTAAAGGAAAGATAGGAACTGTGTCCCAAGTGTCAGAGCTATTGGCTACTCAGAAAAACTTAATCAAGAAAATGAAGGAGATGAGGATTAAGTTAGCTGCTAAGGATGATGGGATAGTACACTTAAAGATGCTGAGCAGAAGTTATCCTCAGAAAGACTTGATGCCACTGAGGCACTTCCAGTAGAAAATGCAAAGCTCTAGACCATGGTTGCTGAACTCACTAAGGAGTTTCAAGGGATGAACGCAGAAGTTAAAGACCTCACTAAGAAATTTTTGAATTCTCATTCTACAAAGAGCTCTAGAATGGAGTTATTGCTCAAATCCTTCTCCCCTAAGCCTCCCTCTACCTAAGTCCTATCAACTTTTTCCCATTGTCATTGTTGTGTCAGTTTCCAGTTCTTATTTCTAATGTGGTTTATGATGGATTATATATTTTATGTTTGTTTTAGTATGCTTTAATGGTACTGATCTTATTTAAAAATGAATAAATCCTTTATTTTTGTATTTTATCTGTCTCTTCCTTAATTATAAAGTTGTTCTTCATGTTAGTGTTGCCAAGTGGCCATGAGTTAACTAAATTGTGCTTATTCTACTATTGTTTTACTGTTATCACTTTTTAATAATGCCAGAAAGGGATATACTAAATTCATATGGTAGGGACCTGGTACCAATTGTGCACTTATGAAGAATGATATGTTGAAGTGTAGGTATATTGATAGGGGGAAAGGTGAATGATATATTAAGTATTTGTAAATAATGATGGACAATTAACAAGGAAAACAATGTTCATGAAATATTCATGGTGTATGGTGATAGGGAAAAGCATAGTGCATAATGATAGGAGGAACATTCATCAACAGTAGTGGTGATCACTCTAATTGAATGAGGTGAATAAAATTTGAAGCTCAAAATCTGTGGTTGGTTTGTCATCATCAAAAACAGGGAAAATTGCTATATTTTATTTTGATGATGAGAAGCTTACAACAAGGGACCAGGTCTTTGGGTTTTCATGAATTCAGTACAGCTATCGCTATCCTGCTTAATTTTGTTTGTTAGTGTAACAAATTGTGTAGGTGAGCTCGTACCTATTGGAAAAATTGGACTAAACATTTTTCTACCCTAATTATTATCAAACTATAAATAGAAACTAATGCTCCTTAATTCATCAGTTTTTTCAAATCAGAACATAGAAGTGGGAAATAGGCAAAAATTCAACTTTGTAATATTGCTTAAGTTCTTAATTTTGGTATGTACTAAAAGAGTGAGTAGTGTTGAGTCAAGTCTTGGTCTGTAATTGAAGTGTTATAAGAGTAATACTTTTCTTGTGTTCTTGAGTGTGCTTAGGTAGAGTTACTTGAGTTGATACTGATTAGTGTTAATCAATATTATAAGGTGATCTTGGCAGAGTTGTAAAGGAGGGTTTGTAATAGAGTTTGTGCTTGTTGAGTGCTTAGATAGAGATACCTGAGTATCATATTGGTTGCAGTTAATCAATATAGAGGTGAGATCTTGACAGAGTTGTTAAGGAGAGTTTGTAATAGATTTGTTGCAAAGTAGTTAAGGATAGAGTTAGGTTCAAATCGAGTCTGTAATCAAGAGTTTGATTATAGTGGATTCTTGAGTGCTTGTAAGGGAAAGCCGTGGTTTTTCCTCCCTTGAGAAAGGAGGTTTCCACATTAAACCATTGTGTTATTTAATTTCTTGCAAAGTGTTGTTTCCTTACTGCTTTATTACTTGTGTTTGACTTTAAGGGACCTGGTCCCCCATAGTGTGGTGCAATCCCTCATGTTTAAACAAAGCAACTATGAGCAATGCTTCTACCTGCTTACAGAAAAGTTACTAATAGTGGTTCAACCTTATCTCTTAACAATATAAATACTAAAAGTATAATAACAACATTTAAATGACTACGCATGAATACATAAAAGAAGGCTAGATACATAAAATCAAACACATAAAATGAAAGTGATGTGATGAAATACGATGTCCATAATGTAATGTTTAAATATCACCTTGTATACATGTTCTGAGGGAAAGCTTCCAAGATTGGACACCATGGGGGATTCAAAACCCATATACTATTATAATCTCATATCTCAATTAATTTTTAGGCACATTTCTCAATCATGGTGTTTTATAAAGTGTCTCATTTATATTTCAAAATCAATGTTTCTTAGTAGTACCAATTCCAAGAATATGGATGAATGAAATAATGTTGCATGCTCATAACCAAATTAATATCATATGACGAATCAATTTATTAATGAAATAAATTAGCTCAAATCTCATCAATATTAATAAGTCATGATACAAGACATCACATGGAAACACATTATAAAGAATAATGTGATACATTAGTAATATTAGTCCAATCCCCTCTCTCAAAAAATGAAATAATTCTCAAATAAGATCAATTATATCAATCTAGTCCCCCGCTCGGGCATTACAATAATAATAAAGGCAAATAATGCTCAAATAAAGTCAATACCACCCCCGCACAGGTGGCACACTAATAGTAGCCCCAAAAGTTAGTAATAATATTGAATAAGCCCTCATGCAGGCAATAGGATAAAATTATTATTCAAAATATAAATTACGATGAAACTCCCAACCTATAACATACTTTATATGAATGGTTATTAAGCTAGCCTGGTCTGAAGAAAGTTAAGTTATAACTTTCCTTGAAAAGTCAAAATCCAAGCCTAGACCCTTAAACAAGGAGATTTTACTTTTCATACAGCATTTTATGAACCAAATCTATCAAAAATGTAATCTACGCATCAAAAGAGTCCAATTATGCCTATATTAGCTACTTTTGTTTTGAGTCAAAAAATTGTTCGAAAATTGTCCCTAAAGGAAAGAGGGTAAAACCATGATTTTTGTGAAGAATAATGTTTCCCCTACTCTAAGGATTCCACATATAAAAATCCACTAAAATCATGTTGAAATCAAGGCCCAAAATCAACGAAAAATTATTTTCTATCTTTACCAGGTGAAATCCCAAAAATCCAAGTTTGGAAGTTGTTGTAGAAAAATAATTAATGAATAAAGATGAAAACAATGTTTAGAAGCTCAGCCAAGTTAGATTTAAATAAAAATCATCTTTATAATCACCAAAATTGAGACCCCAAAGCTTGAATATGGATGTATGAAGTAAAAGAGAAGAAAAATAAAATTATACTAGCAATGTCGTCTAGTAAGTCATTTGATTACCCAAGCGATATCGTCTTGGAGTACAGACCCCCGCTACGGTGGTAATCACTTGTTATGCGAGCTTGTTTCTTAGGAGAACTTTAGCTGCTGTGCTGTAACTACTAAGCCGATGCACCCCATCGCTTAGGCGATGGTACTGGAAGGATGGGCTTTCGCAAAGGTGGTACTTGGTTTGCCTAGGCCCGAACACTAAGACAACCAAATGACCACTTAGGCTACTGCACCCAGAAATCATATTCAGTTGAAATTTAAGGAATAAAATAACTCCTAATGAAACCTCGGGATTCAATAGAGTGCTCATAAAACTAATCCAGTAATGCTACTGGGCTATAATGTTTCTGACTCAATGAAATTATCAAATTTATCAAAAGAGGTCATTATCAATAAGTTAACCACTGAGACTCCTTTTAGGCTATTTTAACTAGTTTCCATCTAAGAGGTCAAAAGTCTAAATAAAGGTTTAAAACCTAAACCAACCATGCTGGTAACTCAAAAACGACATCTTCAGATCTAATGGAACTAACAAATTATTAATGCCCAGATCACAAATATTGACCAAAGTCAAATTAGTCACTTAAATAGCTAATCAAAATCTCAAACTCGTTAAAATCACTCTCAAATACTTTGGGGACCGTGCCAACCTACCCAAAACTCATAAATGATGTATAACAACTATGAAAAGGAGAAAAATTGTCAAAACACAGAAAAAGATGAAAATAACCACAAGGGTTGTTATATTAGCCAACAAAATTGTCGTGGAAAGAAAATAAAATTCAAATATGAAAAACTTAAGTTATAAACTTTAGTTTTATTAAGTTTTGATAGAAATCATATAAATTCAAATGCTTATTTCCTTATGCAAAAAGATCGAATTAGTTTACATAAACGTAGGCATAAAAATAGTAAGTCCGTTTATTTTTGCTTGTTGATTATACTAAAAATTAAAATTTACTTTTTTTACTTGTTCACTTTAGCATGCCAAAATAAAAATGAAACTCTTTTATTATTTTACCCTTAACATTAACTACTTATTCCACAAAATATTTCCTAATTTTTTAAAAAATTCTAATAGTCATGATACTAAGGTAAAATATGCACTTTATGTTGCAAAATCAAGAACAAAAGAACGGTGAAAAGATGAAGACAAGAAAATAAAATAAGAGGAAAAATATATATAGATATATGTGTGTATATACATACATATATATATGTATGTATTCATGTATATATATGTATGTATGTATGTATGTATGTATGTTTAGCATATCATCCTCAAAACCTCTATTTGTACGATTAAAAGAGGAACATCAAAGAGTGTCATAAATCTGACATTAATTTTTAACAAGGTGGAAAAATCTATGGGGTTATAGATGATCAATTAGGAGGTGGTGAAAGTGTGGGAGTTACTACACTTAAAGGAGGAATTACACCTAGAAGCTATAGACATCCACAATTAAGAAATATGAATTACAATTATTTACAACACTTCCCTTTGTATGTCCATTGATATATGTCATGAGCCAAATTAGTCACGAGTGGAACCGATACTAGCCTTCCTATAGGAGAAGAGTCCAACCCAAATAGTTAATATGGACACTTGGTAAAATTTCATATAAATAATTGTTCTATTAAATAAACCAATAATTCAAAAATGTTATAACAATCAAATTCAATGCGAAAAAACAGGAAAAGTCTAAAACACCTCCAAGAACTGAAAGTCGTCGTACCATAATACTACTATTGTCAATAAAAGGTTAAATCCTAAAATAATTGAACATATTTGAGTCCAAAACAAATAGACCAAAAACTAAGCAGATGACTTATGGCTACTTGGAAGATGTAGCGCACCTTGAGTCAGAATGCAGTCTGCTCTAAAGCTAAGGTTTTGATGTACTCATTGGATAATGCTCTGTGCTCATTAAAAATAAGAGCATATACAGTATAAATACAAGAAATAGTGGTGTATTGAAAGGGTCATCAACCAACCCAAAATAAGAAATGTGAACAAGAAACCATAACTTAGTAAACAAGAACAACCATGAACACCTACCAATTAATTTTTACCATAACTATATGAATCTTAACCTTCCAAACACCACCATAGTATTCAATAAAATGTAGGTCAATATAGATAACAAGTTATGTCAAGACCATGTCTACTAAAACCAATCCAAGTCAATGACCATGACTCAATAAAAGCATGCTACACCTTGTATCAAATACATAAGTGAATAGACAATAAAAGAGATAATCAATCATTTGAAATTTAATCCAAACAATAGAAGGATCTAATCCAACAACAACAATGTTAATAATAAAAGATCCCAGTTCACTCAAGGAACAAAATATAGCAAGTCAACAAATAAACCCAATCTACTTAAAGAGCTGTCACACTAAATATAACAAGTCAACAAATAAACCCAATCGACTCAAGGAATTATCATACTTACAAATACCTTATACACACATGTTAAGGATCTTAGACTATCCACGACCTGTGGTCTACAAGATTTTGTCTATGTAAATAAATCTCAGACATCTAGTACCTGCCAACCTTGTATCACCCAATCTTGTGAAGATATCAAAATACAAATACATCTCACAATAAAAACTATGAATCCCATGAAGATGTCCAAATATTGGTATATCATATAATAATTGATAGATATCACAACAATCATAATAATCACAACCACAATTGAAAACAACAACCATACTTGTACAATCAACAAACTTTTAACATAACCTCATTGGATGTGGTTAACACTTAAGATATCATTCAACAATTTACTTTCTTTGAACATTCATTATAATAAGTGAATGAAAAAATAGTTGACATGCACACATAAATAAAGTTGGGTTTCAATGACATTAAACCATCACCTGTCTCAATCCAAAATTGCACCACTCAATGAGCCTGAACCTTTACTTTCCTTATAATTTCCGGATGCTTTTGGTCTAAAACAATAATGTGATCACAATTTAGGAAATGACCTTGTATTTTCAAGGATTACAACCTAATTCTATAACCCCAAGATCAAATTCAAGATCGTTCCTTCCATTCTAGCTTTTTGTATCATCACTATACCTTAATTCTACCAATTTCATAAATGTAATGGAGAATTCTAAGCATCGAATTGTAAATTAACAAATTTTAACCAAAAACCAAGGGTTTTCCACCCAATACATGCAATTATACTAGAACAATCAGGAAGGTCAAGTTAAATCCTTCCCTAAACCTGTCAACTAGTGATTCTAAGGATTAATAATTGAAAAAATAGTTAATGAAAGGGATTAACTTACCCTAACAAATAAATTTGATAAAATTTAGGTTAAAATCACCAAAAATTACCTCTCTTAGCCCTTAGATAAATATGAAATAATAACATCAGTTTTGGGATATTTTTTGCATTAACAGTGCATATAAAACTATAGTAACCTTATCTTGCTATAATAGGATTCACCAGCTATGGTGATATTGACTAATGGTAACTCCTATTATAACGGTATAGTAGTATAAGCTTGCCACCCGCTATAGGGGGCAGGCAAGGAAGAAACTTGGAATTTCTCCCAATTTACCACTTTTACAACACACCCTTAGATTTTGAAATTCTAGATAAACCTTGTCATGACCCAATTTCTAAAGTCATGATGGCACCTACTATAACCCACCAGTAGGTATGCCGACTATTAGTCCAAAAATGCTAGTAATGCACTATCTAAAGAAATGAAAGAAAAATGCAGAATAAATATGTAGAAGGGCTAATATGTATATATAATAGACCCAAAATGTGGTGGAATCAGTACAAGAACTCCTAATACAATAAGACTACAAATTCAAATACTGGATAATATATAGGTACAGTTGTAACACCTTGATTTTTTGAATCGGAATGCTACACGGTGCTCATGATCCCGAAGGACCACAAGATAACCCATGACTAATATCTATACCTATACATTACATAATATAATGTGAAAATATAAAAACATGTACTGAATGGCCATAAGGTTCAAATCTGAATAAACATCTGATAAGTCAATGTCTGAAAATGGTATAACAATACTAAAAGAAATTTGAAATAACTATCTGACATGCTATAGTCTGGAAAGCCTCTAAACTATCTGAATAAGTAGTTGATCGGAAATGTCCCCAACTGACTCCATCTAGCAACTGAACTAAAATAGTAAATAAAGCAATAATCATATCATCCTTGAATGAGAAGGACTCACTGCAAACTCTAAACACTAGAATACTACTTCTAATCTGGAGTTCATGCCATTGAGCCTATGGTGTAACATAAGAGAAAGAACCATAGTGCAAATGCGTCAGTACGTCTGAATGTACTGAGTATATGAGTGAGGTAGGCTAAATGCAAAGGGTTATATGCATGAATAATACTGACTGATATGAATATGAGAATACATATATCCATACATAACTATAACTAAACTCATGAAGATATTGACTATTGAGTTGAATACTGACAATATGAGTGTACTGATACTGAGATACTGAATAGATGAATGACTATTTCTGACAGTTCAAATTATAAAGAACTTGTCTGATTGACTTTTTCTAATAGTCCTGGAACTGAATACTGAGTATGTAAATCAGTAATAAGTAAGGAACTGATACTATATTACTAAATACTGAGGGACTAGTACTATGTTACTGATATATGAATAACTGTATATGACAGTTCTGATTATGAAAAACTGGTCTGGTTGACCATATCTGACAGTCCTGAAGATGAATACTAATATCATGAATTCTGATGACTAATGTGACTAATAACATATGTTTTGAGAATTGATATAATTGATAGCATAAGTGACTATATTTGACAGTCCATAAATTTGAAGGAACTATTCGAGTTTCGTTCTATTTATGAGTTGACTGTATCTGACAGTCCTGAAATCTGTAAATGAAACTGTGGGAGGTAGTTGTTTAACCAACATGCCCCGTATGTTACATTTTAACTAAGTTGGGGTCCAATCTCTTCACTGAATGGAAGGGTGTCAATACCGCACCATTAGTAAGGACAACGTGTGAGCAACCCTCATATAACAGGTAACTCTACTGAGAATGGTGGGAACCCTTATATAATAGGTTAATCCACCTTATCTACCCTCATATAAAAGGCTGCGATGTCTTAACCTATGCTGGATACATAGTTCTGCAAGGCAAGAATGACTGCTAAGAATCACACCCTCATATAACAGGTGAGTTTCCAACCTTGGGTTCACTCGGTGCTAACTCCTACTCCCATCTGAAGAGACTGAACATGATTAATTAATCTAAATTGAATAAATGAACTGAACTTATTAGCTGGACTGATACCGATTAACTGGACTGATATTAGTGGTGTTGTTTAGTAGATCTAAACTAAGTTTATTGGATTCTGATGACTGACGGAATGTACTGAGTTCTAAAGACTGGTTGAGATAACTGAAGTTACTGAGATTAATTGTGAATACTAAGGTTGCTGAGGTTACTGAGCACTGAGATTACTGAGATTACTGGACTACTGAAATTTTTTAGATTACTAAGTTTTCCTGAGTCACATGACTGACTGAATTCTATAGATCATTGCTTGACTGAGAGTATCGTGATAAAATGACATGGATCTAGGCACAGAACTACTTTTTTCAAGTATAAGTACCCCCAAGACTTGATGGAAGGAAACTAATACAACTTGAATTTCTTGAGTACATGACCATGAATAGTAATCCATAATACATGAGTCAGGGATTTCATGTAGTGCATGGTCATCATAATATCTAACATGAATAGGAATGCTTATAATCAAGTCATGAATATCATATTCTAATATCATGGGCATTCCGACAACATATATAGTTCATAACGATAACATGGAAATCATTTAAGCATAAGGGAATGGCAAACATGTAACATTTAGTTCATATTTTAATAATTTGGGGATAACTCATGTGATACTTCAAAATCATGATCTTGTTCATAGCATGGAAGGCATATAGACACACTATAAATCCATTCCCCAATCATCATGTATATTCCACTAACACATTTTATTGCATAACAATGACAATTGAGCTCTTTGAACATAATAGACTAGCATGAATTTATCATGTAGTTCACCCCTAAGTTATAATACATGATTTTTATCATTGTAGGCATTTTATCAAACACTTTACATGCGTAATATTGAGCATAGGTGTACTTAACAAATTTAGAAATCTTGAACCACCCAAATTCATGGGTTTCCAACTAATATGCCCATACACTTCTTGGAAACACATTTAGATACCATCTTGAAATATAATTAAAAACCATAAACATGAACATAATCACACAACAACGTAAATATCATAATTTATTATTTAAAACATGGTTCTTGAGCTTCACGGATAAAAGGGATCCATGGACGAACACTACTCGTACTTTAGTGATTGAATCTTGCAAGAGATCTTATGTTTCTGAAGGTTCTTGAAGAAATCCTTAGGCTTTCTCTTGAGGAGATAATCTTGAGAGAAAACCCTAATCTTTTAGTTGAGATTGTATGAGAGAGATTTTTGAGATGTATAACTAAAGAGAATGAAAGATAATATATTTCTTGAGGGTTATAAATCATGGGAAATGAATGAAAAATACCAAAATACCCTTACTAAAACTTCCCTCAATTTCTGGGAAAAATAGCTAACGACCTTCATGAAAATCTGTCATACTGGTGATAGGTTGTCACGAATTGTCATCACAAAAAGGTGAAATCTTGGTTTTCTGGTTAAGGTTGACGACATTGGTGATAGGCCATCACGGGCGTGATGGCTTGTTAGAAAATGTCATAACTAGGGGTGAAAATCTGCCCAGGGCAGACGATATTAGTGATAGGCCGTAACGGGTGTGACGGCTTGTCACAAAATGTCATCACTGGGGTTCTTAGCTTGTTATGCCGGAGTAAAATGGGCATAACTCCTTTCTTCGATATTGTATTTAGTAGGAATTGGTATAGTTGGAAAGGTAATTCAAAGATCTTTCATTAGATATATAGTAAGCCACCCAGTTTATCATATACAACGAGTTATAGTCGACTAAAGTTGACCTAAGTTTTGATGCTCATGAAAACTTGAACGATAGGAAAGATTTCAACTTGTACTTGAGTTAGGGGCCTCTATGATCTAAATTCATGATCAAATAGATTCCCACACTACATAATTGATTAACACACTAAATTTACATAGGATTTGAGGCTTTTAAAATATCTACGCATAAGAATGATGGATTTTTATCCTAGTCCAAAATATAGGGTATTACAATATCTCCCCTTGGGAACATTCATCCTCGAATAAGACTAGCTGAGATGAGAGAAAAGGCAACTAATGTGGATATAGAGCATGAACGACTGATCATGATTTCATGGCTGATATGATTGATAAGCTGCATATATCATGCTGAACATGCATATCTGATGCATGCATAACTGATTCATAAGTACATGAGGGAGAGTACTAATAAGATGATCATGCATATCTGATGTGTGAATATATGACTAACTGGATTATGATCATGCAAATGAATATACAATGGTAAAGATACCAAGTTTGAACTGGGAACTGAGCATAGAGCGGAATACCAAGTTTGTTCTAAAATTTGAACATGAGAATGAGTAAGCTCAAAGAAGACTGCTACCATGAACTGAAAATACCGTTGATCCTGGGATTGATTACTCAATATACATGAGTGGAGACATAAGAACAAAAATGAGTTTGGAACATGATACATGAACTGAACTGAGTCTCTAATGCATGACATGGACAGAGAATCATATCGTGGCTACACTGAGCCATTGAGTACATGGCTTAACTGAGTTTTGAAGCTAGAGGGTTGTCTCATAAGTAACACTTCCTCCAAGATAGATTCATTAAAGAAAACAACATGTCTAAATCAAGGAAGTTTAGGGGCTATAGTGTATCTCCCCCTTGGGACACTATGTCCCTTGAAGGATGCTGTATTGACCTTGCTGAGATATTGAGGAAGTTGAGGCAATTTACAAGGAACCAAGGTATGAAATCGTGACTGATTATCTGAGATTTTAAACTGAAGCGTGATGTATGAATGCATATATATGCTGACTTATCTGATTAACTGAGTAACTTATAACTGAATGCTGGGTATGCAAGACTGAATTGTACTTAATCTGAGTAGTTGGGCTGAGGCCATAAATTATTATGCATATGAGAAGGGACTGACTGAGTAACATGAGGTAACTGATCATGGATTTCATGAAAGCTATATTGTCTAAAAATGTAGGACCAAGCGTATTACATGATTTGAAAACATTCCATAGACTGAGGTATTGTAATACCTATAACTGAGTAGCTGATAACTGTATGCTATGGTCAAGTAAGTCTAGACTGAACTAAAATTTTGAGTTGAATACAGATCTGAAGTTGACACTATAACTTAAGAATGTAACTAAATGCCGGGTCCTGATAACTGAATACTGAAATTGAGGTTTTGACTACTGATGTTCTTAATTCTGAGACTAAGCACTAATTACTGAGTGTTGAGTACTGAAACTGTAACTGAGATGACAACTGAGTTATGATAGTCACATGATGAAGGCTGACATAAGTCAAGGATCTGAATATACATTCACACTCTGAAGTTTTTTTCTTATTTCTAACTACTACCTTTTGCTAGCCCTTTGCTTGCATAGTAATAGGATATTCAATCCTATCTTCGTATCTACACCCTCCTATAAAACATACATGCAATAATCTGCTCTTAACATGAAACACTAACTCTCTTCCATCTAAGATTTCTCAACACTACACTATTCTCATAAAGAGAGCTCATGAAGGGTTAAATTAGGAGAACCTAAAACATGTATGGATACTGACTGAACTTGACACATGACTGAAACCTAAGGAATAGAATATCAACATGGATTTACCAAAAAGGTTTGAACTGAGTATATACATGATATAGTTTGAATTTATCTGATCAGTGGGGCGTAGAATGGGTCATAGAAATTGAGTATACTGGGGAGCATGGTACGTATACATGAGTCATGAGATGCATTACCTGAGTCTGGAATTTCTGAGTTCATGGAATATGATTTGTAACACTGAGTGCTCTAGAACTGAACTTCCTATACTGGGAAATAAAAGCACATACAATTCTATGGAATACATGTGAACATAAGCTATATCTATGGAATCTGAGACAGGAAGCATGCATAGGAACTATGCTGACTGAAGTATGAAGCTTTATGCTGAGATAAGGATGGGTAAGGAATAGACTTCCCTAACTGCTTTTCTGTACATACGGCATTACTATTGGAATCTGAGAGCCTGAATTGGGTACTTGATGTACCATTTCCCCCTTGGCTTTAAGCCATAATCACATACTTACACTCTGATCAACATATGCTCGTCTTACTAAACATATCATCTGCCTCTATTTTCTCGCATACTACTAATATCACATTCACATCTTTATGCTTAATTTTAAGTCAATAAACTTAAATTTCTAACTCACACTGTTCAATCCTACTGATTCATCATAGCACAACTATCCCCATGAATACATAATTTGTTCTATCTGGATATCATATCCCAACTTGTCTACTACTAAACTCTTGGGTTCATGCTTCTAACTCTGGGTCACATGCTATCATAGGATTTTGAGAAAGGATCGGATGGCATATCTAAATCTGGGTTTGAGAATGAGTTCTCATGATCATGAATGAGATCCGTACAACTTTGGAATATAAGGGAACTAATGGGATACTATCTGAGAAAGCCTTATCTTTAGGACTTCATCTTCACTATTTCTATTACCTTGAAAGTAAGGTGGAATTAACATGACTGAAGCATGATGAGAATCTACATGAGTTTCTTAAAGAGCCTTGTTATAGCATGATCTGAGACATGAAAGAAGGGAAATTGTTCCTAAAACATCTCATAGCCTCTTACACATAAGTGTGGTGCACAACACATGCATGTACACGACTCTACTAGATGCGGCTTTCAGACTTCCTAGGACTCTATTGAACCTTAGGCTCTGATACCAAGTTTGTAACACCCTGATTTTCTGAATCGGAATGCTACACGGTGCTCATAACCCCGAAGGACCCCAAGCTAACCCATGACTGATATCTATACCTGTACACTGCATAATATAACATGAAAATGCGGAAACATGTACTGAATGTCCATAAGGTTCAAATCTGAATAAATATCTTATAAGACAATGTCTGAAAATAGTATAACAATACCAAAAGAAATCTAAAATAACTATCTGACATGCTATAGTCTGAAAAAACTCTAAACTATCTGAATAAGAAGTTGATGGGACATGCCCCCAACTAACTCTATCTAGCAACTAAACTAAAATAGTAAATAAAGTAATAATCATATCGTCCTCGAATGAGAAGGACTCACTGCAAACTCTGAACCTTGGAATACTATTAGTGATCTAGAGATCATGCCTCTGAACCTATAGTGTAACATAAGAGAAAGCACCATAGAGAAAATGCTTTAGTACGTCTGAATGTACTGAGTATACCAGTGAGGTAGGCTAAATGCAAAGGGTTATATGCATGAACAATACTGACTAATATGAATATGAGAATACATACATGAATACGTAGGTATAACTGAACTCATCGAGATATTGACTACTAAGTCTGAATACTAACAACATGAGTGTACTTATACTTAGATACTGAATAGTTGAACGACTATTTTTGACAGTTCGAATTATGAAGAACTGGTCTGATTGACTGTGTCTAATAGTCCTGAAATTAAATACTGAGTATGTAAATCACTAATAAGTAAGGAAATGATACTGTATTACTAAATACTGAGGGACTAGTACTATGTTACTGATATATGAATAATTGTCTATGACATTTCTGATTATGAAGAACTGGTCTGGTTGACCGTATCTGGCAGTCCTGAAGCTAAATACTGATATCATGAATTCTAATAACTGATATGACTAATAACATGAGTTCTGAGAGCTAATATAATTGATAGCATAAGTGACTATATCTGACAGTCTATAAATCTGAAGGAACTATCTGAGTTCCATTCTATTTCTGAGTTGACTGTAACTGACAGTCCTGAAATTTATAGCTGAAACTGTGGGAGGTAGTTGTTTGACCGACATGCCCCGTATGTTCCATTCTAGCAAAGCTGAGGTCCAATCTCTTTCATAACTGGAAGGGTCTCAGTACCGCGCCACTGGTATGGACAACGTGTGAGCAACCCTCATATAACAGGTAACTCTAGTGAGAATGGTGGGAACCCTTATATAATAGGTTAAGCCACCTCATTTACCCTCATATAACAGGTTGCAATGTCTCAACCTATGCTGACTACATAGTTTTGCAATGTAAGGATGACTGCTAAGAATCACACCCTCATATAACTGGCGAGTTCCCATCCTTAGGTTCACTCGGTGCTAACGCCTACTCTCATCTGAAAAGACTGAACATGATTAACTAAGCTGAACTGAATAAATAAACTGAACTTATTAGCTGAACTGATACTGATTAACTGGACTAATATTAGTGGTATTCTTTAGCGGAGCTAAACTAAGTTTACTGTATTCTGATGACTAACGAAACGTACTGAGTTCTGAGGACTGGTTGAGAGTATTGACATTACTGAGATTAACTGTGAATACTGAGGTTGTTGAGGTTACTGAGCTCTCAGATTACTGAGATTACTGGACTACTGGGATTTTTTAGATTACTGAGTTTTCCTGAGTCACATGACTGACTGAATTCTATAGATCATGGCTTGACTGAGAGTATCGTGATAAAATGACATAGCTCTATGCACACAACTATATTTTTCAGGTACAAGTACCCCCAGGACTCGAAGGAAGGAAACTGAGACAACTTGACTTTCTTGAGTACATGACCATTAATAATAATCCATAATACATTAGTGAGGGATTTCATGAAGTACATGGTCATCATAATATCTAACATGAATAGGAATGCTTATAATAAAGTCATGAATCTCATATTCTAATATCATGGGCATTCCGACAACATAAACTATTGATAATGATAGCATGGAAACCATTTAAGCATAAGGGAATGGAAAACATGTAGCATTTAGTTCATATTGTAATAATTTGGGGATAACTCATGTGATACTTCAAAATCATGATCTTGTTCATAGCATAGAAGGCATATAGACACACTATGAATACATTCCCCAATCATCATGTACATTCCGTTAACACATATATTGCATAACAATGACAAGTGATCTCTTTGAACATAATAGACTAGCATGAATTTATCATGTAGTTCACCCCTAAGTTATAATAAATGATTTTTATCATTGTAGGCATTTTATCAAATACCTTACATGCGTAATATTGAGCATAGGTGTACTTAAAAAATTTAGAAATCTTCAACCAGCCAAATTCATGGGTTTCCAACTAACATTCCCATACACTTCTTGGAAAAACATTTAGATACCATCTTGAAACACAATTAACAACCACCAACATGAACATAATCACACAAACAACATAAATATCATAATGTATTATTTAAAACATGGTTCTTGAGCTCCACGGATGAAAGGGATCCGTGGAAAAATACTACGCTTACCTTAGTGATTAAATCTTGAAAGAGATCTAATGTTTCTGAAGGTTCTTGAAGAAATCCTTGGGCTTGCTCTTAAGGAGATGATCTTGAGAGGAAACCCTAATCTTGTGGTTGAAAGTGTATGAGAAAGATTTTTGAGATGTTTAACTAAAGAGAATGGAAGATAATATGTTTCTTGAGGGTTATAAGTCATGGGAAGTGTTGGAAAAAGACCAAAATTCCCTTACTAAAATGTCCCTCAATTGCTGGGAAAAATAGCTGACGACATTCATGACAAGCTATCATATTGGTGATAGGTCATCATGAATTGTCATCACAAAAGGTAAAATCTTGGTTTTTTGGTTAAGGTTGACGACATTGGTGATAGGACGTCACGGGCGTGATGGCTTGTCACAAAATGTCATCACTAGGGGTGAAAATGTGCCCAGGGCTGATGACATTGGTGATAGGCCGTCACAGGCGTGACGGCTTGTCATAAAATGTTGTCACTGGGTTTCCCAGCCTGACATGCCGGAGTAAAATGGGAATAACTCCTTGCTCTAATACGGGATTTTGGAAAAATTGGTATCATTTGAAAGATAATTCAAAGAGATTTAATTTGATATACAGTAAACCTCGTAGTTCATTATATACAATGAGTTATGGTCGATTGAAGTTGACCCATGTTTTGACGCTCACTAAAACTTGAATGATAGGAAAGCTTTCAACTTGTACTTGAGTTAGGGGACCTCTATGATCTAAATTCATGCTCAAATATATTCCCACACTACATAATTGATTAACACACTAAATTTACATAGGATTCGAGGCTTTTGAAATGTCTATGCATAGGAATGATGGATTTTCATCCTAGTCCAAAATGTGGGGTATTACAACAACCTATCTCTGAATAAAATATAGAGATTAGTATAAACATAATTGGGAGAATAGTAGTACTCCAAGAGTTAGGATCATACCTCAAATCTTTTATCCATAGATTCTCTACACAATACACACAACAATAGAGAAAACCCATACTATGATCTATAGGTTGCAGAAGTATAGTATGAGTTCTAAACACGTGGTACTCAGTAGGAAACTGCCGACTGAACTCCAAAGATAATGATATAGATGAAACTCAAAGATGGAATGTAAGATATAAAAAACTATCTAGGAAGATAACCTAATAAAGCTAGAGAGGAAATAAGGGTAAACTATCCTATTTTAGCTATATTTAGGAACTAAAATAATATACCGTATCACTTGCCAATATAAAAATAAAGAGTGGAAGAAGTATATATATAGTTGAAAAGGATAAGGAATACATATACAATATGAATAAACAAAGAAAAAGAGGGACATATGGTAATACCATATTCATGCACATGCATGCATATGTATATATGTATATATAGGACTACCAAAGGTAATGAATAAGATAACCAACCTAGCATCTCAAGGCATCCTAATCATTTAGGAAACTAGTGTTGGTTTAATCAGGGTCCCTAATCATAATGTCTAACCACGAGATAATTATACATAAAAATAAATTATCGTAAAAGAGAAAGGATTAGAATCATACCTCTAACCACAATATCAACCTATAATTATCCTATCACAAACCAACTATAATAACAATAATGTAATAAATAGCTAGTAGGACGAAAAATACCTAAGCAGACCCCATAAGCCCCTGCCGCCATAGGCCCAAAAGGTTTAATTGACACTCAGCAAAAAACACTCCAATTTCTTGGTATTTTTAGGCATGTATCTCTTTATCTACTTGGTCTTTTTCATAAAGGCAAATGTTTAATCATTGTTTAGGTGAATTTCAATGTTGGTTTTGAATGATGGTGTCATGAATCGAGAATACTCCCTAATCGTAACACGATACTCGAAAGCGCAAGTAATCCTAAACTAACCCATGAACTGACATACTGATTGAGCAACTGATTTAAATTGCATAAAAATAAAATTTGTTGAGCGGAAACATGATCAGAAGGAAATCTGAATGAGTATAATGCTAATAAAATTTACATCCTGGTAATATTGAAGAAAGAAACTTGAATCACATGTAATGACTTTGACTGACTATCTATAAAGTTTCTACTATACTAACTATAGATAGCTGGGACATGCCTCCAACTATAACTGATCGATACATATGTATAATCCAAATAAAGTACATGAACTATAGCTAATTGGAGGTTCTCGAACTAGGTGAACTTATCATCGGCTGACTAGAAGCTGCAAATTGTCTGATTATGATATGTAGGCTACAACTAGTACCTACATTATGAGTTAATGTAGCATATAGACACATATGTGGATCAATACTTTGGAATGTACTAAGTAAGTAGGGGTGAATGAAATCAACAAAAATGGTTAGGTACATAATCTTAAAACATGCATGCTAAATGCATGAAGAATTACCAAGAGACTGAAATCAACTGAAAGATGAAGTATCTTAAAACATGAGTAACAAACATAATCTGATAAGCTGGTGAATCACTACACTTAGTTTCTTAAATCTTTTCTTTTGGTAGAATAAGTAGAACTGAAGCTGGGAAGTGATAAAACATGAATATGTATGTAAATGTAAGACTGAGAATGAAAGATCAAGTAAAGCATGTATTGACATGATTTGAATAACATGAATAATTTGTACAATTGACTTTATAATTATTAAAATCTGTCTACTTGGTCAAGCAAATCTTAACTGGGATAAACTGAATACTGGCTGAAACTGTAAGAGGTATCATGTAACCGATATGCCCAAATATGAGCTAATTAGGGTCCAACCTGTAACTCCAGTTAGAAAGGTGTTAGCACCGTACCATAGGTACTAACACTACCTGTGTGGATCCACTAATCTGTTGTCCCAAAGGACCAGGGTGTCAAGCCTAAACTGACAGGTGACCCTGAGAGGACGCCAAGACAAAACTGATGGGTTACCCCTCATAACCTATGCTGGCTATATAGTTCTGGAGCTTAGGGATTGCCACTAATAACTTTTCCTAAACTGATAGGGGATCCTTCATCCCTGAGTTCACTAGGTGCTAAATCCTACTCCCAACTGAACTAACACTAGAATCATAAACTGATGCATGCACTAATGACTGATATGATCAAACATGGTATTCTAAAAACTGACAGTGTATGCATAATCTAAAGTTACCATGAACATGTAAACTAATTTATTTAACATGAACTTATACTAGTGAATTTATTATAAAAATGATAATCTGAATATGGGAATAAAATCATGAGTCTTACTGACTTGTTACTTGAAAATGGAAATAAGTAAAAACACATTGGTATCGGGTGTTCATAACCCGCCAACACTGAATGATTACAGAGTTTGATAACAACATTTAAAAAAAAGACGTGAAGTCATAACTCAAAGACCCCAAATATAAGATATTTTAATAACCTGATAAATTACATGAATTTAAACATAAGAGTGAGTTAACATTGAGAAAATATCATTTTTATACAATTAAATCATGAATTGGTATTGACTAAACGTGGCATAGGGGTTTGGAACTTAAATTATTTAAGAGCAAAATTCTCATGGAAAATATCATTATCATGGATTGAATGTAAAATCAATAAGGAAACAAAGTTAAGTTTCATGATTTACATTAAAATTGATGATAAATTAGAGTATAATTCATACTTTAAACCAAAATAGGGTTTTAGGGCTCAATGAGTTAAAGAAACCCATTGATGAATACCCATATACCTTAATTGAATAGATTCTTGAAGAAAACATGAAATTAACACTTGAATCTTTGTGTTATTGAGAGAAGAACATAGGATTAATGTTCTTTGGAAACGGTAGGGTTCTTACATGAGTTGTTTTGAGGATGATGGGACAATAATGCCCTTTTTGGTGTTATGAATCGTGTTTTGGACGATTGGGGTTGAAGTGAAAGGACCAAATTGCCCCTTGGACCATAGGAAGTTGAAACAACCACCTTTTCACATCTCTTAATCTGATGAAGAGACCAAAACCCCGTGCAATTTCTTTAGGGGGAGAGACCAATGCGCCGCAGGCTTATCACGAAGGCTTACTATGTCTCACAAAAATGGTCATAACTTTTTTCTCGGGTAATGGATTAAGACAAAATAGGTATCGTTGGAAAGGTAATTCAATTATATATCATTTGGTGGGTCTTGAGAGGAAAAATACCGTATATATACAAAGTAATACATGTTCAAAGTTGACCCTTATAGAATCAAATACAAAAATTCTGGCCGAATCAAAGGCTCTTAGCTCAGCTTTGCTTTAAGTGATTCCTATGAATATTTTTCACCTATTAAGCACTTCACACACTAGGATATATATAATAACTCATATATTCAAATATAAATTATGGGATTTGAGTTTATACACATAGGAATGACGATTAAAAATATAGCCCAATAATGCAGGGTGTTACATTATCTCTCCCTTGGAATCATTCATCCTTAAATGATGGATAGAAGCTTGTTGAAACATTAGAAGTATGGAATAATGTATACATCAAATGTCTGTTAATGAAGGATATAGCTGAGTTGAAACATTATAACTTTCATCATGAAATAGATTTTTGAGCTGACTTGACTCTATTGACTGTAAGTAGCAGATTCATGCCGATAGTCTTGAACTCACTTGAATTTTCATGATATGAACTTCTAAGTGATAACTGATGTAATAAAATTCCAAGAGTTACTAAGGGTAGAATAAAGTACATAATTTCTCATTAGGAATTGTTCCTCAACAAATCACGTATAGGGATAAAAAGAAAATGGCTTCATGGCATCGCCAAGTACATTATGAAATCACAAATCATGAGATAACGATACTAAGGTCGTACAAGGGGTATTACAAGGCTGAGCTAAAATACAAGGAAAACTAAGATCATGTACTAAACACTTATGAACTGAATCATAACTAAATAGATGAATCATAGACAAGATGCATGAACTGAACTAAATTGATAAGTTGGATAGGCATGAGTGAATTACCTAATGGAATAGCCATATTCATGAAACTTCGGATAGTAAGACTCGATTGACAAAATGAATACTATAGGAGCTTATCTATCTAATTTATAAACTGACTTTCTGGCTATACACACTGAATCATATTGAAAGCCTATACTCAACTGGAGAATTTCTTCAACACACTTTGTAAGAAGATCTAATAACATTAGGGAGCAAAGAATTTTGGGCATGATCTGAATAAGATATCTGCATAAGGAACCTTAATATGGATATAACTCTATAACATGAAACATAAGTTAGGATGGAATTATTAGGCCTTAGGCAATGCAACTTCCCAATTCGAGCTTAGCCCAACTCCTTAAATAGTCTTTCAACTATACTTTTTCCCTTAAATACCATGCTCATTTTATTTAACTTATAATTCTCACATAGCACTGATAACTCCATCTACTATCTGATCTAAACTAAATTGTCTCACCATGTTCAAGCTTTCTCAAAATTACAAGGTATAACACATAACACCATATTACTAATATAAACTATGAATTTGACACCCCATGCATTTTCACAACTTCTCATCTAAAGAATAATCCTCTTATCACTTTAATAAATAAATTTAACCTCTTATAAGAATTTCACTAGCACTCAATGCAGCCATCCACTTATAAACCAACATAACATTCAAGCATATCATTATATCCACATATAACCTTTTAGTCAACCAACCCACTTTGGATTGTACAATATGCTCTAACTCCTCTTATCAATAACAACTTCCATACTCTATCCCCAAGAAGACACACACAAAAGTTTTCAACTAATCATGGCATATACCAAAATCTTGGCCTCAATCTAATTTCATACTTATAGCCTTATTTAAAATAAGCTTACAACATTCTTTCCATAATAAGAAATATTTACTCTCTCCCATTGAAATAATTGTTCATCAATTGTTCATCACTATAATCTTCACATAAAGGAGAGGACATTGAAAGGTTAGATCATGAGGACCTAAAGCATTGAAGAATACTATACATAACCTTACACTTAATTGAGACCCGAGGAATAAAGTATCAATGACATGAATTCATTACAGAGATATAAACTGTGAACATACATGGCATAATCTAATTTTTTAGCGGATCATAAGGAGTGTAGCATAAGTACCAGGAACTGAACATACTTTAAATCATGGGTACATAAGTCATGAGCTGCATGACATAAGTTTGGAGTTCATTATTTTAGGGAATATGATTCATATTGCTGAGTGAACTAGAAATACTTATACTAGGAACTGGAAGTATACATAATTCTCTATGATGTGCATGAACATAGACTTTGATCATGGAGATGACATGTAAGGCATGAGTAGATGTCATGATGATTGAATTACAATAATTTGCACTGAGATAAGAATGGGTTTGGTAGCATCCTCCCTTACTGTTGTTCTATAACATACTGATATCACTTCTAGAATCTGAGAGCCTGACTTGGCTTCTTGTTCTATCATCCACTCCTTAACTGTAAGCCATCATTCTAAGTCTGTGGACCCCTTTAATAAACTCTAAACTGGACTACAACCACTCTACTCTAGATCATGAGATATAACAATACACATTAATAATAAACTCACCTTGAAATACCTAAAAGTGTAAGGAACACTACTAGTACTTCCCTTATGATATACATCTCTTAGCTTTCTATAGCCCAAAACATAGTCATTTAATGACTTAAACACTGACTAACTTAGAATTTTTAGGAGTATCGCTATACCATGAGTTCGCTCCATCTAGAATTTCAAACTTAGATTCTAACGCGTAAAAACGGATATTCCTAAATATTTTAATGAACCAAACTACTTCAATCATAGCCTACTAATATCACATCTCTAAACTTATATTTTTTTAAACCATGAGAATTTCCATTACACCTGAACATTCGACATAAACAACCATAACCCATAACTTAACTGGTAAGAACATCATATACTACACTACTAGCCTTATTCATAATTAACAACTCAAGGGTAATATCTAAGCACACACACTTCAAATACTTAGAAATACTACAATCCCATATCACTTTAGGAACATCACTAGATCATACCCACATCATCATAATTTTCTTCAAATAAACAAACTTAAATTCTTGCATACACTATTTCAAGCCTATTGATTCACTTTCATACAACTAGCCTCATGGATACATAATCTACTAAATCCAGATAAACACTATCCCCACTTTATGTTGTTAAATCTTCTAGGTTCATGCTTCTAACTCAAGATCATAAGTTGTCATAGAATTCTGAGAAGGGATCTAAGGGCACATATGACTTTGGCTTAGTGTACAAGTTTTCTTGATTATGAATGAAATCTTTCATACTTTGGAACATAAAATGCACTGATGGGATACTTTTTGAGCCAACATGCAATCCCATAACTGACTGTGGGACTGTCTGAGAAAGCTTTATCTGTAGGAATTTAAGATTCACTATTTCTGTTACCTTGAAAATAAGATAGAGTTTACATGAATGAAACATGATGAGAATCTGTACAAGTTTCTTAGAGAACCTTTCTATAGCATGATTAAGACACAAAATACGGGAAGAAATTCTTAAATGACCTATAGCATCTCAAATAAAAGTACAGATGTCTTCGTACCATTTTGCAAGGCTTTACTAGACATGACTTCATAGACACCCTAGGACATTTGAACTCTATGCTCTGATACCATGTTTGTCACGACCTGAGATTACCCCTTAGTCATAACACGATGATAGAAAACATAAGTAATCCCAAGCTAACCTATGAATTGGCATACTGCTTGAGCAACTGATTTAAATTGTATAATAACTAAATTTGTTGAGCAAAAACATGATCATAAGGAAATCTGAATAAGTATAATAATGATAAAATTTACATCACGATGAAATCGAAGAAAGAAACTTGAATTACATGTAATGACTCTGACTGACTATCTATGAAACCTCTACTATACTGACTCTAGATAGTTGGGATAAGCCTCCAAATACCACTAATCGATACATATGAATAATCCAAATAAAGTACATAAACTATAACTGACTGGAGGTTCTCAAATTAGGGGAACTCATCACCTACTGGCTAGAAGTTGTAAACTGTCTGATTATGATATTTAGGCTACAATGGTGCCTACATTATAAGACAACATAGCACATAGACACATATGTGGATCAGTTCTTTGGAATGTACTGAGTAAGTAGGGGTGAATGCAATCAGTAAATCTGGTTAAGTACATAACCTTAAAACATACATTCTAAGTGCAAGTTGACTCACCAAGAGACTGAAATCAATTAAAAGCTGAAATATCTTAAAACATGAGTAACAAACATAATCTGATAAGCTAGTGAATCACTACACTTCATTTCTTAAATCTTTACTTTTGGTAGAATAAGTACTACCGAAGCTGGAAAGCAGTAAAACATGAATACTGTATGTAAATCTTATGTAAAGCTGAAGATGTTGTAAAATTGAGCTGAGGATCATGTCTGGATACTGAACATGAAAAACATGAACATTTAAAATTGAGAATGTAATACCAAGTATAGCATGTACTAAAAAGATTTGAATAATATGAATAATCTGTACAACTGACTGAATAATTACTAAAATCTGTCTACTTAGTCAAGAAAATCTAAACTGGGATAAACTTAATACTGACCAAAACTATATGAGGTATCATGTAATTGATATTCCCCTATCTGAGCTAATCGGGGTCCAACTTGTAACCCCAGTTGGAAGGGTGTAAGTATCATACCATAGGTACTAACACTGGTTGTGTGGATTCACTAATCTGTTATACTAAAGGACCAGGGTGTTAAGCCTAAACTAGCGAGTGACCTCTGAGAGAAATTAAATGCTAATTGGATGGGTGGCGCCTTATAAACTACGCTGGATATGTAGTTCTGGAACTTAGGGATTGCTACTAACGACTCTTCCAAAACTAACAAGGGATCCTCCATCCCTTTGTTCACTTGGTTCTAAATCCTACTCCCAACTGAACTGACACTGGAATCATAAATTGGTGCATGGACTAATGACTGATATGCTCAAACATAGTGTTATGAAAACTAATAGTGCATGCATAATCTTAAGTAATCATGAACATAATATTGGTGAGTTTGTTATTAATATGATTCTGACTAACTTTTTACTGAAAATATGTAAAAACACATAGGTATCGAGAGTTCATCACTCCCCAACACTAAATGATTATAAAATTTGATAACAACAGTTAAAAATTGACATGAAATCATAATTCAGATACCCAAAACATCAAATATTTCAGTAACCTGATAAATTACAAGAATTTAAACATGAGAGCGAACTAATCTTGGGAAGATATCATGTTTATACAGTTAAATCTTGAATTTGATAAATTGACATGGTATTGACTAAATGTGACATGGGAGTTTGGAACTTAAATCATGTAAGAGCAAAATTCTCATGGGAAATATCATTAGCATGGCTTGAATGTAAAATCAATAAAGAAACATAGATTAATTTCATGATTTACATTGAACTTGATAATAAATTAGAGTATAATTCATAGTTTAAAGCAAATTAGGATTTTTGGGCTCAATGGGTGAAAGAACCCCTTGATGAATACCTACATACCTTAATTGAACGTATTCTTTAAGAAATCATGATGTTGAATCTTTAATCCTTATGTTATTAAGAGAAAAACCTTGGATTATTGTTCTAGGGATAGGGGAGAGTTTTTACATGAATAGTTTTTAGGATGATGAACAAATAATACACTTTTTGGTGTTGTAAATAGTGTTTTGGACGATTAGGGTTGAGGGGAAAGGACCAAATTATCCCTTGGCCCATAGGAAGCTGAAACAACCTCCGATTAGCATCCCTTATTTCAACGGAGAGTCCAACATACCGCCCATCTTATTCCAGCAGAGAGACCAACGCGCTGTGGGCTTATCATGGTGGCTTATTGTTTCTTACGAAAATGGTCATAAATTTTTTCTCGGATATCTAATTAAGAAAAAATAGGTATCATTGGAAAGATAATTCAATTATATAGCATTTTGTTGGTCTTGAACTGAAAAATTACACATATATAAAAAGTTATACATATTCAAATTTGACCCTTGTAGAATCAAATACAAAAATTTAGCCGAATCGAAGGCTCTTAGCTTATCTATGCTCGAAGTGATTCCTATGAACATTTTTCACCTTATAAGTACTTCACACACTAGGATAAATATAATGACTAATATATTTAAATATTAATCACGGGATTTGAGTTTCTACAAGTAGGAATGACGGTTCAAAGTCTAGCCTAAAAATGTGAGGTGTTACATTATCTCCCACTTGGAATCATTCATCCTCGAATGATGGATAAGAACTTGTTGAAGCCTTAGAAGTATGGAATAATGTATGCATGACATGCTTAGTAATGAAGGATATAGATGAGCTGACACCTTAGAACTTTCATAATAAAACTGATTTCTGAGCTGACTTAAATTTATTGACTGTAAGGTGTTGATTCATGTTGATAGTTTTGAACTCACTTGAAATGTCATGATATGAACTTACATATAGAACTGCTAAGTGATAACTGATGCAATAAAATTTCAAGAGTTACTAAGGATGGGACAAAGTACGTAACTTCTCATTAGGAATTGCTTCCTAACAAAACAAATATAGGGATCAAGAAAAGGGCTTCATAGCATTGCTAAGTACATTATGAAATCACAAATCAGGAGATAATGATACTAAGGTCGTACAAGGGGCATTACAATGTCTGAGCCAAAAAACTTGGAAAACTGAGATCATGCACCGAACACTTATAAACTGAATCATGACTAAATAGATGAATGGTATAATGATGCATGAACTGAACTGAATTTACGAGTTTGATGGGCATGACTGAATTACCTCATGGAATAGCCACACTCATGAAACTTCAGATAGTAAGACTAGATAGAAAGATGGAAAACTACAGGCGCTTATCTTTCTAATTACTAAACTGACTTTCTGGCTATATAGACTAAATCATATTGAAAGCCTAACTCACCTGGAGTATTTTTTCAACACTCTTTGTAAGAAGCTCTAATAACATTAGGGAGCAAAGAATTTTGGGCATGATCTGAATATGATATTGGCATAAGGAATCTTAATATTGCTATAACTCTGTAACTTGGAACATAGGACTATGAAACATAATCTAGGATAGAATTACTAGGCCTTAGGTAATGCAACTACCCAATTGTTTCTTAACCTCGCTCCTTAAATACTCTCTCAACTATTATTTTCCCCTTGAATACCATGATCATTTGATTCAACTTATAATTCACACTTGGCACTGATAACTCCATCAACTAAAGTTTGATCTAAACTAAATTCTCTCACCATGTTCAAGCCTACTCAAATTACAAGGTATAACACATAACACCATATTACTAGTATAAACCATGAATTTGACACCCTATGCATTTTCACAATTTCTTATCTCAAGATTAATTCTTCTTACCACTTCAACAACTAAATTCAACCTCTTACTAGAAATTCACTAGCTCATAAAACACCCATCCACTTATGTACCAACATAACATTGAAGCCTATCATTATATCTGCATATAAACTTTTCATCAACCAACCCACTTTGGAATTCTACCACATTCTCTAACAACTTTGTCAATAACAACTTCCATACACTATTCCTATGAAGACACACACAAAAATTTCATCTAACCATGAAATATACCAAAAGATTGGCCTTAATCTTAGTTCACTCTTATAGCATTATATAAAACAAGCTTACAACAATCTTTCCTCAACAATAAATATTTACTTTCTCTCGACTAAATAATTGATCATTAATTATTCATCACCACTATTTTTTCATTAAGAAGAGGTCATTGAAAGGTTAGAACATGAGGACCTAAATCTTTAAAGAATACTATACATAACTTTGACACTTAACTAATACCTGAGGAATAGAATATCAACAACATAAATTCTTTACAGAGAACTAAAATACATACATACATGACAAAATCTGATTTTTTTTCATAGATCATTAAGAGTGTAGCATGACTAACTGGAACTGAACATACCATAAAGCATGGGTACATGAGTCATGATCTGCACGACCTGAGTTTGGAGTTCATGATTTCAGGAAATATGATTCGTATTACTGAGTGAACTGGAACTCCTCATTCTAGGAACTAAGAATATACATAATTCTCTATAATATGCATGAACATGAACTATGATCATGGAGATGGCATGTAAGGTATAAGTATACATCATTATGACTGAAGTATAAAACTTTACATTGTGATAAGAATGGGTCGGGTATCATCCTCCCTTACTATTATTCTACAACATACTAGCATAACTACTAAAATCTGAGAGCCTGACTTGATTTCTTGTTCTATCATCTCCCCCTTAGCTATAATCCATTATTCTAAGTTTGTGGACCCCTTTAATAAACTCTAAACTGGACTACAACCACTCTACTCTAGATCTTGAGATATAACAATACACATTAATAATAAAATCACCCTGAAATAGTTGAAAATGTAAGGCCCGCTGCTAGTACTTTCCTTCTGATACACAACTCTTAGCTTTCTATAGACCTAAAAATCATCATATAATAACATAAACGCGGACAAACATAGAATTTTTAGAAGTATCACCATACCATGAGTTCGCACCATCTTGAATTTCAAACTTAGATTCTAACACTTAAAACGGATATTCCTAAACTTTTTAATGAACCATACTACTTCCATCATAGCCTACTGATATCATATCACCAAACTTATATTTTTTTAAACCATGAGAATTACCATTACAACTGAACATCCGACATCAACACCATAACCCTTAACTTATCTAGTAAGAACATCATATACTACACTACTAGCCTCATTCACACTTAACAAATCAAGGGTACTATAAAGCACACACACTTCAAAAAATTAGAAATACTACAATCCCATGTCACCTTAGGTACACCACTAGATCATACTTAACTTCAAATCAACAAACTTAAATTCTTGCATACGCTATTTCAAGCCTACTAATCTACCCTTATACAACTAGCCCCATGGATACATAATCTACTAAATCTAGATAAACACTCTCCCCACTTTACTGTTATTAAAACTTCTAGGTTCATGCTTCTAACTCTAGATCATATATTGTCATAAGATTCTGAGAAAGAATCTGAGGGCACATATGACTTGGTCTTAGTGTACAAGTTTTCATAATCATGAGTGATATCTTTCATGCTTTGGAAAATTAAATGAACTAATGGGATACTATTTGCGCTAAGATTCAATCCTATAACTGTCTATGGGGACTATCTGAGAAAGCTTTATCTGTAGGAATTTAAGCTTCACTATTTTTGTTAACTTAAAAATAAGACAAAGTTGACATGAATAGAATATAATGAGAATTAGTATAAGTTTCTTAGAGAACTTTTTTATAGCATGACCTGAGACATAAAAGATGGGAAACAGTTCTTAAATGCCTTATAGCCTCTCAAAGAAAAGTACAAACATCTTCATACCATTCTGCAAGACTCTACTAGACATAACTGTATAGACACCCTAATACATTTGAACTCTGTGCTCTGATACCTATTTTATCTGAACCGAGACTACCCCCTTATTGTAACACAATGCTTGGAACCATAAGTTATCCCAATATAACCCATGAACTGGTAAAATTCTTAAGCAACTAATTTAAATTATATAAAAACTAAATTTGTTAAGCGGGAACATGATCATATGGAAATTTAAATAAGTATAATAATGATAAAATTTACATTATGATAAAACAAGGAAAGAAACTTGAATCACATGTTATGACTCTGAATGACTATCTATGAAGCCTCTACTATACTGACTATAGATAGCTGGGACATGGCTCCAACTACCACTAATCGATACATATAAATAACTAAATAAAGTACATAAAATACAACTGACTAAAGGTACTTAAACTAGGATAATTAATCACCTACTGGATGAAAGCTACAAATTGTCTGATTATGATGTGTAGGCTACAACTAATACCTACATTATGAGACAATGTAGCACATAGACACATTTATGGATCAGTACTTTGGAATGTACCGAGTAAGTGGGGGTGAATTCAATATGTAAAACTGCTTAGGTTCATAATCATAAAACATATATGCTAAGTGCAAGTAGACTCACCAAGAGACTGAAATAAATGAAAAGTCAAAGTATCTTAAAACAAGAGTAACAAATATAATCTGATAAGCTGGTGAATCACTACACTTAGTTTCTTAAATCTTTAATATTGGTAGAATAAGTAGAAATGAAGTTAGGAAGCGGTAAAACACATATACTATATGTAAATCTCATGTAAAGCTAAACATGCTATAAAACTAAGCTGAGGATCATGTATGGATACTGACTATGTAAAACTTAAAATGCAAGACTAATTATAACATGTATTGACATGATCTAAATAACATGTATTTACTAAAATTTGTCTACATAGTCAAGCAAACCTAAATTGGGATAAACTAAATACTAACTAAAACTGTGGGAGGTATGATGTATCGATATGCCCCAATCTGAGCTAATTGGGGTCTATCCTTTAACCCCTATTAGAAGAGTATCAGTACCGTGGCATAAGTACTAACACTGGCTTTTTAGATACACTAATCTATTTTTCTAAAGGACCTGAGTGTTAATCCTAAATTGACGAGTGACCCATGAGAGAAAGTCAAGCCAAACATATAGGTGACACCTTATAACCTATGATGGCTATATAATTTTGGAACTTAGGTATTGAGACTAATGACTCTAACTAAAATGATGGGGAAGTCACCATCTCTGCATTTACTTGGTGATAAATCCTACTCCCAACTGAACTGACAATGGAATCATGAACTTGTGCATGCACTGATGATTGATATGCTTAAATATGGTATTCTTAAAACTGACAATTCATGCATAATCTGAAGTAACCATGAATGTATAAATATATGTATTTAACATTAACTAATACTGGTGTGTTCATTATAGAAATGATAATCTGAATATGGGAATAAAATCATGATTCTGACTGACTTTTTACTTGAAAACAAAAATATGTAAAAAAACATAGGTATCAGGTGTTCATAACCTTCCAAAACTGAATGATTACATAATTTGATAACAACACTTAAAATGGTGACATAAAGTTATCATTCAAAGACCCAAAACATCAAATATTTCAATAACCTGATAAATTACATAACTTTAAAGATAAGAGTGAATTAACCTTGAGAAAATATCATGTTTATATAGTTAAATCATGAATTTGAGAATTTAACATGGTATTGACTAAATATGACATGGGGGTTTGGAACTTAAATCATGTAAGTGCAAAATTCTCATGGGAAATATCATTAGTAGGGCTTGAATGTAAAACCATTAAGGAAACATAGATAAAGTTTTTGATTTACACTGAACTTGATCATAAATTATAGTATAATTCATACTTTAAATGAAAATAGGGTTTTAGGGTTTATTGAGTGAAAGAAACCCATTGATGAATACCCACATACCTTAACTGAATAATTCTTGAATGAATCTTGAAATTGAAGCTTGAATTCCTATGTTCTTGAGAGAAGAAACTTTGATTATTTTTCTTGAAAAAAAAAGAGTTTTTACATATGTTATTTTGAGGATGATGGGAAAATAATTCCCTTTTTGGTGTTATAAATCGTGTTTTGGACGATTTGGGTTGAGGGGAAAGTACTAAATTACCCCTTGGCCATTAGTAAGATAAAATAGTGTAGGAATAACCTCTGCATCACATACCTTATTCCTAGGGAGAGAATAATACGACACTTACCTTATTCCATGGGAGAGACCAATGTACCATGGGCTTATCACAGAGGCTTACTTTTTCTCATGAAGACGGTCATAACATTTTTCTCGGGTAGCCAATTAAGGCGAAATTGGTATTATTTGAAAGTAAATTAAATTATCTATCATTTGGTCAGTCTTTAGCTTAAAAATTCCACATATGTAAAAAGTTATACATATTCAAATTTGACCCTCATAGAATTGATTACACAAATTTGGCCGAATTTAAGTCTCTTAGCTCAACTTTTCTCTAAGTAATTCCTATGAACATTTTTCACCTCATAAGTACTTCACAAACTAAGATAAAGATCATGTCTCATGTATTCAAATATAAATAATGGGATTTAAGTTTATACACGTTGGAACGTTGGTTTAAAATCTATCCGAAAAATGTAGGGTGTTATAGAGGGGTTGAGGGTTTTGAATGGTTTTCACTTGGTCAGTTTTCCTATGGTTTTGGAATTGTTATTCATTATTTGTATCATGATAATTGAACTACATTGTGTATAAGTATGGTGGATGGGAAGTGGTTGTGGATTTCCCATAAATAAATGGATTCTTGTATTGGAATTTGTAATAACCTCAACCCACTTGCATAATTGGTTTTGAAATATGGACAATTACATGGTTTTTCTTATTTTTTTAAAATTTTTCATTGAGTTAATGACTAAGAAGATAAAAATGTTTTGGAAGGCCTTGGTCGCCATTGTTTAGTTTTAATTGGTTTTTAAAGGCCATGGTGGCCATGGATTGGTTTCAAAATTGGAAATTTAGAGTCTGTTTGGCTAATTGGTTTTGTAGTGTCATAACAGAATTAGCTTGCAAGCTTAAATTTATTTGGGATGATGATACAATAGTATATGCATAGCTAAAAGACTCCTTGGTTTATTGGATGGGCTATGTGTAAATATTTTAATTTATGCTTAAAAGGGGTTATATAGCTTACCGTGGAAGGTAGGTCCAAAGATGACTAATACTGGAAACCATGTTTTTTGGTGTAGAGGTTTTGGTGATCGTATCTATAGTTGAATGGTTGGATCCTCAGTGGCTTTGACCCTTCCTTGGATTTTCTTGGTCCAGGCGACTAACATGCGCTGAGACCCCTTCAGCAAATAGAGTTGAACCTATATAGTCCTTAGGTTCTCTTAGGATGGTTAGAGTTTAACAGTTTAGGTTGATGGTTTTAAATCTTATATATATGTATATGAATGTGTGCATATGGTTTTGGACAAATTTGTACTTGCCATTATTTTATGACTTCCTTGAGTTACATGCTAGTGCTTACCCTGCTAATCGGCCTAGGAGGTTATATTTTTTCATAATGTAGGGTCTGAAGATACCTCATTTAACCCTATGCAGTGTTATATGGATTAGCATGCCCATAAAGTTACGTTGAAGTGGTGAGCCTCTATCTTCTGGAAGGCCGAACATTTCACTGATTTCTTTATAAGTATTAAAATCCCATCAGTTTCTTTTATATTTTGGGTGTCCTTTTTGTCCATGGTCGGGGGAATGTCCCAACCTATCTTTGTTATTTTAGGTTAGAAAATTCTGTAGACAAGGTGTGGGAATGGTTATTATTTTGGACTCCTAGTATTATTTTGGGTTATCTTATCTATCTTTCTTATATGTTTGGTTATTTTCCATTGTTATTCATATTTTGTTCTAGTTGGCTAGGCTTAGGGAGTGATCTCTGATCCTCAGAGGAGTTGAGATACGTATCACAACAAGGCCCAAGGTCGGGCCACAATAAGCCTTATATCAGTGCCTAGGTTCAGGTTCATCGATTATCCCTAAAGCCGTGTTAAGTAGAGTATCTTTTATGGGTGTGTAGCATACCATACATATAAGGGGGAGGATACAAGGAATTTAGAAATGTTTCCCTTTCTTGTGTTTAATTTTGGGTTATATAGTTTAGGGTTTTGGAATTTTTCTAACTCCTGGTTTGTTCATCTTTCAGATCATGCCTCCTGAAGATCTAATGCTCGTAGAAATTCTTCTGGCACCTCCGCCTTGCCTGAGGGGAATGTGGATGAGACTCATCCTTCTTATGGAGTATAGACCTGGTGTAGGGTCCCTGCTCCTGATTGTGCTGCTTTACTTAGGGTTTTGCTAGTCCCCACTAGTCTTTTCTTGGTAGTGACTCATACTCAATAACCAAGAAACAAAGCTAGACTAAAACAAAGCTATAACCAAAATTCAAGACTAAAGAAGCAAAAATCAGCAACTAAAGAAAGAGGAGATGAAGTAGAAACAGGAAGAAAATTGCATTAAATAAAAGATAGTAATGAAACATACGCCAACTCTAATGATTAGCACCTAAGTGTATATTAAAAACTTAAACACACCTCACCATTGATGCATAAAACTTCATTCTTAGGTGGACACAAAGGGATCAACTCCTCAAGCACCCAACCTTTCTTGCCAAAATGTCAACAAGAGTGATTCCACACTCAATGATGACACTAGTTTCAATGTATTTTCCAAGACCTACACTATGGATTTTCCAAGCCCTATACTAAGGAAATAAAATACAATTTGAGTTTCACTCAATCAATTCTTCAAAACTTCAGAAAATAGAAGCCTAATTGTCTATTTATGCTTATTACAAACAAACACTAAAATACCCTTAATGAAGCGTGCTCCTTTGGAGTGTAAAAGAGGAATCTCAAAATACCATAATACCACTAAGTTAAGGTGCCTTTGGAGTGTATCCAAGGATGTCTTGGAGTATATTTAAGGTCCCTCTTCATATATTAGCAAGTACACTCCCTTTGATGAATGCCACATACTCTTACGAGCCTCCATATTCATAAATGGTACCTTGTGTGCTTGGAATTGATGAATGTCGTCTCTTTCATTCTCTTAAAATTGAGGATGGTTCATTCTTCAAGGCTTATGGTCCTTAGGTTATCATCAAGGCAAGCATCCAAGCAACTTTACACACACAAGATTGGTTTATGTCTTACTCAAAATGGGCCTTCCTTGCATATTCTTATTCCCTCGAAGTGACCAAGTCTTGATCCTTTAGGTATTAGACTCCAAAAAAGTAATCAAAATCTAAGACGACCATTTAACTTGTATCAGAGGGATATCCCTAATGTAGAGTTCTTTCGGTTTATTCATAATCTTACCCAATTGGTGATATATTAGTCTGGTCTTATTAGTTCTACTATGGTTTTATTTGAAGTTACCTCGGTTGGGTAGTTTATGAGATTGAATCCCCATACCTTCATAGTCTCTAACCTTAGAGTGATGCATACTATTGATACAGAGGGTGTGGATTTTTCCATCTATTAGATAAAGATATTGCATATTAGTGGTATGACGAGTGAGATCAGTTAAGGGGTGAGGACACTAAGCAGGCAATATAGGAAGAGTTTTTTAATATTTTTCTTGATCATTTCTTTCCTTAGGAGTTGAGAGAGTCTAATTCTAAAGATTTTGTGAACTTGAGGCAAGGTAGGGTGAGTATGAAGGAATATGACCTAAATTTCCCTTAGTTATCTCATTATGCTTTGGATTTCGTGTATTAAATGAGGGCTAGAATAAGGAAGTTTACTTCTGGTTTGTCTTATAACTTGGTATTGAAGTGTAAGGCTATGATGTTGAACAATGATATGGATGTATCAAAACATATGGTGTATATAAAGCAAGTAGAAGAAAAAAAAAGTAGGTAGAGATGGGAGACTGGCAGAACAAGAAGTTCAGGTATTTAGAGTAAGGTGCGAATCAATAGAATAGTGAAAGAAATGGTAGACAGTAGACTAAGAAGAAGAATTGGGGGAATTTTAATTCCTTTTTGTCGGCTAGTGCTCCGTATCCTAAGACTTCTGGTGATTATCAATTTCAGGCTAGTAGTGGTCCTAAGGCACAAGATGCCGTATCTAGGCTAGTGGAGCTTAGTTAGCCTCATCTTATCCTTTTTTTAGATTTTATAGTTAGCTTTACCTGGGTTATTAGGATAAGAAGAGAAATAGATGCTTTAATTATGGTTATCTTGGTCACATATAGAGGAAATATCCTGTGGCTAAGGTAGCCGCTGAGGCTAATAAGGTTCCAGTTGCCAAATCTTTAGATCCTGCACCAAAGGGTGCTAGTTTTAGTACAATCACTAGCCTGAATCATCTTTTGCTCTTGCAACTTATTAGGAATATGAGGTATCTTCAGATGTTGTTACTAGTACGTCTACTCTTCACTTATGATGTGTATTGTTTGCTTGATCCATGGTCTACCCTTTCTTATATGACCTTTTATATGGATGTACACTTTGGTTTTTGTCCCAAAAGTATTTTCAATCCCTTTTCTATGTCTACTCTAGTGGATGACTCTATTGTAGCTGGAAAGATCCATAAGGGTTTTGTGGTGTCTATATTTCATAAGGAGACACTGGTGGATTTGGTAGAGCTTGATATGGCAGATTTTAATGTGATATAAGGGATAGATTTGCTTTATTTGTGCTATGCTTCTTTGGATTGTGGAACCTGAAAGGTCAGTTTCCATTTTCCAAATAAATTGGTAATCTAAAGGGAGGGGAGTACCTAAGTACCTGAAGAAAGGTTCATTTCTTATCTTAGATCCCAGAAGTTGATTTCCAAGGGGTGTCTATGTTATCTCATTTAGGTTAAAAATTCTAATTTTGTGGCTGCCTCTTTATAATTTGTTTCTGTAGTTAACAAATTTCCTAAAGTGTTTCCCAATTATCATCCTAGAATTCCTTTAGATAGGGAAATAGATTTTGGGATTGATCTTCTGCCTGATACTCATCCTATTTCCATTCCTCCTGATAAGATTGGTCCAACTGAAATACAGGAGCTTAAGAAGCAATTTAAAGATCTCCTTAATAAGGGTTTTATCTATCCTAGTATTTCTCCGTGAGGTTCTTCTATTCTTTTTGTGCAAAAGAAAGATAGGTCTCTTTGGATACGTATAAAATATCATCAATTGAATAAGGTGACAGTGAAGAATAAGGACCCTTTTTCTAGGATAGATAATCTTTTTGACTAGCTTTAGGGTTCTAGGTACTTCTCTAAGATTTATATTTATTTATTCTATCATTAGTTGAAGATTAGGGAGGATGATATCCCTAAAACTGCTTTCCAAACCCAGTATGGTCGCTATGAGTTTTTAGTTATGTCATTTGGATTAATTAATGCTGTTGCTGCTTTCATGGATCCTATGAATTAGGTTTTTAGGTAGTTTTTGGACTTTTTTATTATTTTCTTCATTGATGATATCTTGGTGTATTTTAAGAGTAAGAAAGATCATGCCAATTCCCTTTGAATTGTGTTGTAGAGTCTTAAGGATCAGAGGTTTTATACTAAATTTTCTAAGTGAGAGTTTTGGCTAAATGTTGTGACTTTTCTTGGGCATATTATTTCTAGTGGGGGGATAAAGGTGGATCCATAGAAGTGTCATACCCCATACTTATACCTAGCTTAAATTCATCTCGAAGATGTCAAAGATATGCTTTAAAGATGAATACACTTTTATCCATGTGGAATTTCATGATTTTGACTTTTTGTTGGGTGGGAAACTAAATTATCTTTTCATTGACACCAAATTGACCAAAATCCAACACCTGGGTGAAGAGTTAGAGCCATTTTAGTATGATAGTGTGTCACCTGAGCTATCAATGCATCATGGAACATGCCAAAATAGAAATCCTCAAAATCCAGTGAGCCTCAGCGATTATGGAACGTCGTACCAAGGCACAAATTCAGAATTATCCCTTTTACAGTGTCTCAGCGCAATACCACCGCATCGCGGTGAACTTCCAAGTCCCACCCAATATTGTAACGCGATTTCACCGCGTTGCGCCGCCACAAAATTTCCCTATTGTTTATTTTCATAGACATGATGCGATAGCACTACGTCACGCTAGCCTGACAAATCAAGAAATTTTGAAGAAAATTAAATATTTCATCCAAGGATAAATGGGTCTTTTCCTATGCTTTTATTCCACCAAGATGTGGGATTTAAGCACTAAAAACGTCCTTAGCTACTTATTATTCACTTTTTACCCAATATCAAGAACATTCTCTCTTAAGAAAACAAAACCCTAGCCCTTGAGAATCAAGGTCAATATCAATAAATCCATCCACGGACTCCAAGAACCTTCAAGGTTTCCTTTCTCAGGTATGCCTAGTGTTCATTCATGGATTCCTTTCATCCATGAAGCCCAATAATCAAGTTTTAAACTATGAATTATGATATTCATGTTATGTGTTGATTATATTTATGTGGTTTTTCTTGTTGTATGATTCCCAAGTTGGAATCTTTATGTGTTTTTATGAAATTACGTTAGTATATGAGTTTAAATCCATGAATTGAGTGGTTTATGATATGTTTATTGATTATTATACCTATTCCCTAAGTGGTGCATGTAAGGTGTTTGATAAAATACCTAGAAGACTAGAAATCATGTAATATAATTCAATTGTGACTTAAGTGATGGATTAATGTTTTACCTTATGTTCAAAGAACTCCTATGCTATAAATTTGCCTTGTAAATGTTTTTTTGGATTTCTCTTGAATTAGCCTTATGAAATTATACCATGTTTACATGCAATCTTATTCATGTATAAGTTTGTGATAACCATGTACTTCATGAAATCCCCAACCTATTGTATTATGGATTGTTGATGTTTGTCATATATTTAAGAATGTCACGCTTTGTTAGTTTCCTTCTATCAAGTCCTCGGGGTGCTTATACCCAACAATTTAGCTGTGTACCTATAGTCAATGTCATGTTTTGATGTTATCCTAAGTCAAGCCATGTTCAGTAGAATGCAGTCAGTCATGTAACTTAGGAAAATTCAATAAACTCAGTAATCCTAGTAAATCTCAAAAAGCTCAGTAATTGAGTAATCTCAGTAGTATTTAAATAGTCAATGGAACTCCATGAACTTAGTCCAATTTAGTTAATTTAATCATGTTTAGTGTCTATTAAGATAAGAGTAGAAGTTAGCACCAAGTGAGCCCAAGGGTCAACTGTTATTAGAGGGTGTGATTCTTAGAAGCAATCTTTGCACTCCAGAACTACGTAGCCAGCATAGGTTAAGATATCATAACCTATTATATGAGGGTATATAAGGTGGCCTAACCTGTTATATGAGGGTCCTACCATTCTCATTAGAGTAACCTGTTATATGAGGGTCACTCACAGTTTATCCTTACTAGTGGTGTGGTATTGACACCTTTCCAATTGGGGTTACAGATTAGACCCCAACTCTGCCATATGGTGTATTAGGGGCATGTCGGTTAGATGACTACTTCCCACTACTACAGTTTCAGATTTAGTCTTACTAATAGAACTAAGATAGTTCTTCAGAATTTTGGGACTGTCAGATACTATAAAATAAGAATAGTATAGAACTCAGTTAGTTCTATCAGGACCTAGATTATCAAATATAGTTACTCAGTATCACTTATATCAGTTATCAGTAACTCATGTTATCAGTAATCAGACTCAGTAGTTAGTACCATCACAAATTCAGTCACAGTCACTTATTCATACACGTATTCTAATGTTTATGTTATATAGTTAGTTATCATTGTGCATTCATTTGAACCATTTTTCATGCAACCTACCACACATGCATACCAATACATTCAATCGTACTGACACATTTGTGCTATGGTGTTTTATACCATAGGTTCAGAAGCACAAGCTCCAGAGCATCAGTAGCATTCCAAATTTTAGCAGCCAGATATAGTAGTGAGTCCTCATTATCCGAGGATGATATGATTATTTATTTTATTATTTTATCTTAGTTCTTAGTAGATGGAGTTAATTGGGGACATGTATCATCAACTCCTTATTCAAACAGTTTAATCAGTTAGAGGGTTTTGGCCTAAACTCAAGGTCATAAGAACCGTGTGGCATTATAGGTACCAGATTTGGGGCATTACAAGAAGATTGCAGTTGTTAAAAGGTGTCCTAAACCCACGAATCCAACTGACATTAGGAGCTTCTTGGGCTTGGCTATGTATTATAGGATAGTTTTAGAGAGATTTTCATCTATTTACCCTCCATTGATGAAGTTGACTTAGAAAAAGGTTAATTTCTCATGGTCCGATGCTAGTAAGGGTAGCTTTGAGAAGTTAAAGGAGAATTTGGTTTCTGTGTCAGTTCTGACCTTGCCCGAGGGTACTAATATATTTGTGTGTATTGTGATTCATCCCATGTAGGTCAGGGTTATGTCTTGATATAACATAGTTAGGTTGTGGCCTATAATTCTAGGCAGATTAAGGTTCATAAAAGAAATTATTTGACTCATGATTTGGAGTTAGCAGCTGTGGTTTTTGTTATGAAGATTTGGCGCCATTATCTATATGGGGTATATGTGGACATTTATTCTGATCATAAGAGCTTGTAGTATGTATTTACTCTGATGGATTTGAATCTCAGGCAGATGTGGTTGCTTTAGTTGCTAAAGGACTTTGATGTGAGCCTCACTACCATCCAAGTAAAGTTAATATAGATGTTTATGCTCTTAGCAGGTTGTCCATGGGGAGCTTACTTATCTTATATAGATTAGGAGATGAGAGTATTGGTGAAGGATATTTACTAGTTATCCCATTTGGGAGTTTGTCTTTTTGACTCTAAATATGGAGGGGTAATTATTTAGGAAGTGGTCAAATCATCTCTTGGTGCTGAGGTGATGGAGAAGCAAGCTGTGGACCCTATTCTTATGTAAATTAAGGATGATGTGGGACAACAAAAGGTCATGGCCTTTGAGATTAGTGATGATGGTATCTTTAGGTACCAAGAGAGGTTTTGTGTTCCTGATGTTGAGGTCTAGGATAAAGATTCTGACTAATGCTCATGAGTTGAGCTATATAGATCATCCAGGTTCTACCAAGATGTATCATGATTTGAAGAAGATTTATCAGTGGACCAATATGAAGAGAGATATGGCAAATTTCATAGTTAATTGTATGGTCTATAAGCAAGTGAAGGTTAAACACTTGAGGAGTGGTGAGATATCTCAAGAGATAGAGTTTTTGGTGTAGAATTGGGAGATGATCAATATAGATTTCATTACGGGTGTTCTGCGATCTCAAAATTAGTATGATTTGGTTTGGGTCATTATGGATAAGATGACTAAGTCTGCTCATTTCTTTACTATAAGGCCAACAGTAGAGTGGCAGGGATGGTGGAGGTGGATCAAAAAAATTTAGGCAATTCTGGGTCTTAATTAATGGCTAGTGCACTCTATCCAAAGTCGTTGGGTGACAGGAATTTTTATGGTGGCAATAATTATAGGGCACAGGGCGCCCAATCTCAAGACAGTGGGGCCCAATCAACTCCATCATATCCTTTTTACGGATTTTGTGGTCAATTGATCAGGGTTACTATGATGAAAGAAATGACAAGTGCTTTAGCTATGGTTAGCCAGGGCATATGCTTAAATACTATCTTATTGGTAAGGTTGCTTCTGGGGAAAAATAAGGTTCTGATTGCCCCTCCATCAACTCCAGCACCAAAGGGTGCACCCTCTTTCTTCAGCACTGGTCAGAACTGACTTTATGATCTTACTACCTGTCAGGAGTCTGAGGCATTACCTGATGTTATTACTGGTATGTTGAAACTCTTTCCTCGTGCTTTGTACTATTTAATTGATTTAAGGTACACTCTTTTTTATGTGACCCCATTTGTGGCTGTGTATTTTGGTTTTGGGCCTGAGTGTATTTTGGATCTTTTTTCTATTTCTACCCTGCTGGTGACTCTGTAATTTCCATGAGAGTCTATAAGGATTGTGTGGTATCTATAGGTGGTCGGTAGACTTTGGTGGATCTTTTTGAGTTAGACATTGTTGATTTCGATGTCATATTAGGGATGGATTGGTTGCACTCGTGCTATGATTCTCTAGACTGTCAGACCCATAAGGTCATATTTAAATTCCCCAATAAGATAATTATTAAATGGGAGGGCAGTTCCCTAGCTCCTAAAGGGAGGTTCATATCATATCTTAGAGCTTGGAGATTAATCTCTAAAGGGTATCTCTATCGTCTGGTCTGGGTTAAAGATTCTAAATCGGAGAGTCCTTCTTTTCAGTCCATCCCAGTGGTGAATGAATTCCCAAAGGTCTTTCCTATTGAACTTCATGGTGTCCATCCCGATAGGGAGATTGATTTTGGGATTTATCTTGTTCTAGACACTCGTCCTATTTTTATTCACCTGTATAGAATGGCTCCGATTGTGTTAAAGAAGCTTAATAAGCAACTAAATAATCTTTTATACAAGGGTTTTATCCATCCTAGTATGTCTCTATGGGGTGCACTAGTATTATTCATGTGTAAGAAGAATGGTTCCCTTCAGATGTATATTGATTATCGGTAGTTGAATAAGGTAGCAGTAAAGAATAAGTACCCTCTTCCAAGGAAAGATGATTTGTTTGATCAGCTTTAGGGTGCTAAGTTTTATCCAAGATTGATCATCAATCTGGGTCTCATCAGTTAAAGATTAAGGGGTGGATATTTCTAAGACTACCTTCCATACTCGGTATGGGTATTTTGAGTTTCTGGTCATGTCTTTTGTATTAACTAATTCAATGGCCAAATTCGTAGACTTGATGAATAGAGTCTTCCAATAGTTTTTGGATTTTTCATCATTGTATTTATAGTTGATATTTTGGTGATCTAAAAGTGAAACCTTTAAAGATCAACAGTTGTATGACAAATTTTTAAAATGTGAATTCTTGTAAAATGCTGTCACGTTTTGGGGTTATCTCATTTCTAGTGAAGGGGTCATGGTAGATCCACAAAAAGTTGCAGTGGTTAAGAAGTGGCCTAGACCTATGACCCTAACCAATATTTAAAGCTTCTTAGGTTTAGCCAATTATTACAGAAGATTTATGAAAAGTTTCTCTTCTATAGTTGCCTCATTGATTCAATTAACTTAGAAGAAAGTGAAGTTCTTGTGGTCTGATGTGTGTGAGGATAGTTTTGAGAAGCTAAAGAATAAGCAGACTTCGGCTCCGGTCTTGACTTTGCCCAAAGGCACTATTGGGTTTATGGTTTATTGTGATGTATTTCGTGTGGGGATTGATTGCTTCTTGATCCAGCATGGCAAAGTGATAACATATGCCTCCAGACAGTCGAAGGTGCATGACAAGAATTATCTGACTTATTTCTTTGAATTGGTGGTGTGGTATTCGCATAGAAAATCTAGCATCACTATTTGTATGGAGTGCATTTGGATAACATTTTTTTATCATAAGAGCTTGCAATATGTGTTTAGTTAGAAAGAGCTGAACCTCAGGCAAAGGAGATGGCTTGAGCTGCTCAAGGATTATGACATGAGTCTTCACTACCATCTAGGTATAGCTAACATGGTTTTTTATGCGCTTAGCAGGTTATCTATGGGGAGTCTAGCTCATTTGGATGAAGAAAATTGAGAGTTGGTGAAAGATATTATTCACTTGGATAACCTTTGAGTTTGCCTCTTAGATTTTATGGATAGTGGTGTGTTTATTGATGATAGGCGATATTACGCGCCTATATCAATATATTTTGCCCATATTTGTGCCATATTTCGAGAACAAATTATATATTTCATGCACTTTTAGTCCTTTTTCCTGTAAGTGAGCTAACAAACATAATTAGCAAAGTTTCAGGTATAAATGATGCAGAATTCAGCATTTCATGGATAACTTGACGCCAAAGAAAGCTTCACGAAAGGAGAAAAGCCAAGCTTGGACGCCTAAAGGACCAAAAGTGATGCATGGAAAATCTGTCCCGGGCTAAAACAACATTTCTGAAGACTTTGGGGACTTGCAGTAAATTATTTGGATTAGGATAATAATACATTAACCTAGTACAATTGGGTTAAGTATTTCATTAGTTTATTTGGATTTGGATAATGTTACATTAACCTAGTACAATTGGGTTAAGTATTTCATTAGTTTAGTAGGATTTGGTTAAGTATTTCATTAACTTAGTAGGAATAGGATATGGGTATTATAAATACCCTATCTTGCTAGAGATTTTTATGCATTCCTCCCTTAGTGGAGAGATACATTCTACTTCTCAATTCCAAATTCTTCCTTTAATTCTATTTTCTTCTCCTATTCATCTATTCAATTCTTAATTTCCGCAACAAGAAAAGCGTTACTTTTCTAAGGAATTCACGCCTAAACGCCTACCACTTTTAGTGCAAGCCTCGTAAGTAGGGGGGATTGTAATGTGTAACTAAAATATTAAAGTAAAAAATGAAAATAGCAATGTGAAATTCTCCAAGAGGTTAATCCAGTTACGACACTAACTGTTTAATAGAAAATGGGACCCTACTACCTTGACACTATTTCTTTTCCAGACAAATAACCTTTCTTTCGAACAACTTAAATGTTATACTGGCGTATTCTAGCGTTTGCAACCACAAAGAATATAGATTAAGATGAAGAGAATAATGATATAAGCAGCATACGTGTCACGAACTCACAAACTCATAGCAATAGATAGTATCTCATTCGGTTTCCATAACCCCAACAGAGAAGTTTAGTTACCCATGAATGCGAAGGAGCTCAAGGTTGACATTGTTATTATACCCCAATACTGATTAATTTCGTGTAGTACAGGTGGTAGGCGTTTAGGCGTGAATTCCTAGGCAAAGTAACAATTCTAATCTTTCCATTAATTCTATTTGGCGGTATTGCATGCTATACTTCTCTACCGCATCTATGTTTGTTCACTTTGTTTACTTTGTTTTATTTGTTTCATTTTTTTAGTCGTAATTTTTTTTTAGTTTCGCATGAAATTATTCCAATAGGCAACATGAGATCATAACAAGAGTAGGTGCTAAAATCATGACTATTGAGACGTTTAGACTCTAATTATGATTCATTATGTGATATTGTGTGGTTCAATTCCTTCACTTGTTGGGTCGAGAGTCTATACTACCTCCAATAAAGTCGACCATGTGCCTTGTGTGTGTGAGATTAATAGTATATTCTATGTTTATAGCTGATGCTAGAACTTGCCTGGTATGTATGCAAAGCGAAAATAAGGAGTGTAAGTTTAGGAGATGATTTAGGCATTTCTTTGGCAACCTATACATGTTTACCTTCATTTTACCTACCCATGGACATCATCCTAGTTAAACCCTTTTGAGCCTTTAACCTACTTCTTTGACAACCTCATATGTAAGCCTAATCCATTTTTTTCAAGACCGTAATTTGATCCAAATTCCTAAGTGCTTTAACGTATAAAGTCATGTGACGAAATAAGAGTAAATTGGGTGAGTATGATGCTTTAAATTGCAGTGGTACTTGAATGCGTTATGAAAAAGAAAGTTCTATCATAAGAGGTATGTTATGAAAAGAAAAAAGGAAAAGAAACCTGAAAAATGAGTTATGCTTAAAATTGAAAAACAAAATAGGAGAACAAGGGTGGTAGAATAAAAGAAAGAAGAAAGGTTGAAAGAAAAATGTTGATGATACAATGTGATGTATTTAAGTGCTTAGAAACTTAGTCATTATTTCTGGCCAAAATAGTCCTACCCGTCCCTTAGCCTACATTACAACCTGTAAAAGACCTATTTGATCCTAAGCTTAGTATTCTGACATTTAGTGGAGCATTACACTAAGGGCAAGCTTATGGTCATCAGTTGCTGCATATGAATTCTTTGTGAGAGCAAGAGCAAGGATACTTTTATACCCATGTTTGAAAAATATGCTATACTTGTGAGTGATTATGGGTAATATATTGTGAGACACACATGGTTGATGAGTTTTGGGTAGTTGTATGATTCCTTGTGCCTTAACTTTTGAATATGAGTTGACCACCATCACGAGTCTATACTAGAGGTTAAACTGTTTCTACTAATGATCGGAAAAATACTCTTTGTTGATAATTGTTGTGCCTATCTTGACGAATATTTTGTATTGTTGCTGTAAAACCCTAAGTTGATGTTTAGAATGACATGATATTTTGTTCGAGGACTAACAAAGCTTCAAGTGTGGGGTGTTGATGATAGGCGATATTACGCGCCTATATCAATATATTTTTCCTATATTTGTGCCATATTTCGAGAACAAATTATATATTTCATGCACTTTTAGTCCTTTTTCCTGTAAGTGAGCTAACGAACATGATTAGCAAAGTTTCAGGTATAAATAATGCAGAATTCAGCATTTCATGGATAACTTGACACCAAAAAAAGCTTCACGAAAGGAGAAAAGCCAAGCTTGGACGCCTAAAAGACCAAAAGTGATGCATGGAAAATCTGTCCTGGGCTAAAATAGCATTTCTGAAGACTTTGGGGACTTGCAGTAAATTATTTGGATTAGGATAATAATACATTAACGTAGTACAATTGGGTTAAGTATTTCATTAGTTTATTTGGATTTGGATAATGTTACATTAACCTAGTACAGTTGGGTTAAGTATTTCATTAGTTTAGTAGGATTTGGTTAAGTATTTCATTATCTTAGTAGGAATAGGATATGGGTATTATAAATACCCTATCTTGCTAGAGATTTTTATGCATTCCTCCCTTAGTGGAGAGATACATTCTACTTCTCAATTCCAAATTCTTCCTTTAATTCTATTTTCTTCTCCTATTCATCTATTCAATTCTTAATTTCCGCAATAAGAGAAACATTACTTTGCTAAGGAATTCATGCCTAAACGCCTACCACTTTTGTGCTACACGAAATTCATCATTATTGTGGTATAACAACAATGCCAATTGTGATTTCCTATGCACTCATGGGTAACTAAACCTCTCTGTTGGGGTTATGGAAGATGAATGAGATACTATCTATTACTATGAGTTGGTGAGTTCGTGACACGTATGCTGCTTATATCATTATTCTCTTCATCTTAATCTATATTCTTTGTGGTTTCAAACACAACAATACGCCAGTATAACATTTAACTTGTTCGAAAGAAAGGTTATTATCTGGAAAAGAGATAGTGTCAAGGTAGTAGGGTCCCATCCCCTATTAAAAAGTTCGTGCCGGAACTGGATTAACCTCTTGGAGAATTCGTACCGTTAGACACGCTTTAAGCTCGAAAGATTTAAAGTGAAATAATCCTCGAATAGGTCGAAAGACGCCTGGATTTACCATCGAATACAATTCTCTATAAGCACATGCATGTCTGAATTCCGCATAACTCATAGCCAATAGAGACGTATAACTCAGAAGGTGGACATAACCCCAACGCTTCAATTCTCATTGTTTTACAACCTACTAAACATTCTTTCTTTTCACATTGCTATTTTCAGTTTTTAATTTAATATTTTAGTTACACATTACAATCCCCCCTACTTACGAGGCTTGCACTAAAAGTCTAGTAGTCGTTGCTTACTTGTTGACCAAGCTATTCCCTGAGGGATCGATACCCAACCCAGTTGGGTTCTATATTTGCTAACGACTGCTTTACACTCCTACGAGAGTTGTAGATTGAGCGTTATCATTTATTCAGGAGGTGGCAAAGTCATCCCTGGGTGTTAAGGTGAAGGAGAAGTAAGAGTTAGATCCTATCTTGATGAGGATCAAGGGTGATGTAGGTGGGCAAAAGGTAATGGCTTTTGAGCCTAGTAGTGATGGTATCATGCGGTAACGAGAGAGATTGTGGATTTTAGATGTGGATGGATTGTAAAAGAGGATCTTGGCTGAGGTGCATGAGTCAATCTATGTTATTTATCTTGGCTCGATAAAAATATATCATGACCTTGAGGAGATGTATTGGTTGAACAATATGAAGCGAGATGTGGCTAGTTTTGTGGCTAAGTGCATGGTGTACCAATAAGTGAAAGTTGAGCACATGAGGCCTAGAAGGTTATATCAAGAGATTGAGTTGCCTGTGTGGAAGTGGGAAATGACTAACATGGATTTTATTACCGGTCTCGAAATTAGTTTGATTTAATTTGGATCATCGTGGATAGGATGAGTAAGTCTGCTGACTTTTTTCACAGTGAGGACTAACTTTTTGGTAGAGGATTATGCAAGGTTGTACCTCCAAGAGAATGCAAAGTTGCATAGTGTACCTATTTCTATTATCTCAGTTCATAGTATGTAATTTTCATCGCACTTTTGGCGGTCAATTTAGAAAGGTTTTGGGACCAAGGTGAGTCTTAGTACTACTTTCAACCCACAGGCAGATGGGCAAGTAGAAAGAACTATACAGGTATTAGAAGATATGCTTCAAGCTTGTGTGATTTATTATGATGGTAGTTGGGTTGAACATTTGCCTCTTATAGAGTTTGCATATAATAATAGCTACCACTCTAGCATTGGGATAGATTCGTTTGAGGCTATGTATGGTAGGCGGTATAGGTCTCCTATTAGGTGGTTCTAGGTTGGTGAGGCAGAGATGTTTGATCTGAATTTGGTTCACCAAGCCATGGAAAAGGTGAAAGTGATTCAGGATAGGCTTAAAGTTGGCTAAAGTCCCCAGAAGTCCTATACAAATGTGAGGCATAGGAAGTTAGAGTTTGAGGTTGGGGCTAGGGTATTCTTGAAGGTATCGCCCATGAAGAGAGTGATGCGGTTTGTGAATAGGGGAAAGTATAGTGCTTGATATGTTGGTATGTACTTGGTTTTGATAATGGTTGGTAATATTGCATATGAGTTAGTGTTGCCTTCTAGTTTGAGCTCCATTCACCTAGTGTTTCATGTTTCTATGTTGAAAAAGTGTGTGGGTGACCTGTCATAAATTGTGCCTATCAAGGATATTGGTATTTCAAATTCCCTATCTTAAGAGGAGATCCCTATTAAAATCTTAAATCGGTAGATTTTTTGGTTGACGACCAAGGACGTAGCTTCGGTAAAGGTTCTATGGTGAAACCACAAGGTGGAAGAGGCTACATAGGAAGTTGAAGAGGACATAAAGTCCAAGTATCCATACCTATTTCCCATTCTGGAAAATCATGCTAGAGGTATGTGTTGCTCTTAATATCTTTGATTTCTGTCTATGTTATAGGTAGATTTTGAATACCTTGGTATTCTGCTTTCTATATTAAAGGTAACAGTAGAGATGTTTAGGGGTTTTTCTCGTGCTAGTTAATACCTTATCCCATTATTCGAGGATGAATGATCCAAGTATGAGAGAATTGAAACACCTTGGATTTTGTCCCTTTGAAATTCTTGAGCTTTGAGCTCACTGTCGTAGTAACAACTCATTATACAAGTTATGTGGTGTGTGTATGGGTCAGGTGACCCTAGTCGTTAGGTGTCCAATGGGTGTTGGTTGGATTTTGGATCTTGGTAACGACTTGGTGGTATGATTCATTAGTGACAGTGATGAGTCATTAGGATGATCCTTAACCAAATCAGTAACATAATGACTTAACTTGGCTCTGAGTACAAGTGGGTCACTAAGAGCCGTGAGGATAGGTTACGAGTTGTAGGGTTGAGTCATATGTTATCTAGTGTCCAATCCCTTGGGTTCTATCTTAGATACAACTAGACCATATGAGTCATATGGTTAGGTAATGAGTGGGGTCATGGAGTCGTATAGTGGACAGTGTATGGGTGTCCAACTCACTGTCTTGGTGATGACTTAAGGGTGTGAGTCGTATGTTGTAGTCACGAGTCATAGGGTCGACTCGTAACCACCTACGGTCTTTTTAGAATTTTTAGCTTGGGAACTTTAGACATTTCTTACTTAAAAACCCTAAGACCCCACGTCCCTATAGCACTTATTGGTCATTCATTCCATATTTTACAAGATTAAACAGTCTCTTTACTCTCCCAAAATCCTATCAAGAAAAATTGGCTAGGGTTTCTCCAAAGTGGTCATCTAAGGGCTTAAGGATCAATTTCTCTCTGTGAATCTTTGTAATTTAGGCATGTGACTCTTCCCTCATTGTTAGTTTACTAAAAGAATATGTTTAAAGCATTGTTCATGAATCATTAATGGTGGTTTTGAAACCAAGGTTGAGGGATTTAAATGCATAGTATTGAATATTGTTTTCTATGTTTTAACTTGTGTCTATGCATGTTTTTAATTATGTTTTGCACATGTGGGTGAATGGAAATGGTGATTAAATTGAGGGGTCATGGTTGAACCCCCAATTTGATGATTTTGGCTTTGATGATGGGATGCCCTCAACCTATTTGAGAAATTGTCAATGAGAATGATATTGTCACAAGTTTGAATTTTGTTTCGAACTAAGGCTTGGCATAAAAATATTAATTATTGATGAATGACTTTCAAAGGGCCTTGGTGGCCAAATGTTGAATTTAATTAAAAACCTTGTGGGGTACATGGAAATCCCCCAAGTGATTTTAATAATGGAGTTTGCAGTATACATAGGAATCCCCTAAGTATTGGCTAATGACATCGCATGCAAGCTATAGTATTTAAGATGATACCACTTTATAATGCCTTAATAATTGACTCTTGGATTTGGTGGTTTGGTTATGTGCTAAATGTTTTAATTAGGCACTAATAATGGGTTCTGATAGCTAGTAGTGAAGGTATGATTCCAACGGACGGACATTGGAAACCCATGTTTGCCGACATGAGGGTTGGACTTGGTGACCTTATGCTTGTGGGGTACAAGGGAATCCCCCAAGTTTATACTTGTATAGATGTATCATGGGGGGCGAAGGGTACACAGGACTCCCTGGACTCCTGTGATATCTCTAGTTCGTTCGGCTACACATACTAGGGCTCGTTCAAGGGGTTACACTGGATCCATATAGCCTGTTGGTGGATTTACGATGTTTAAGCTACACAATCCAGGTTAAGATTTAAATGCATGCTAAATGTTGTTCCCTACCTCGGCACGATATATATATATATGTGTGTGTGTGTGTATGTGTATAATGTTATAACATATGGTTATCTGATTGGGTTTTGAATGATGGCATTATTTAATCTTTATCCCTAAGTTACATACTAGTGTTCACTCCTCTAATCATCTTTGGGCACTACCCTACGCGATGTAGGACACGTCTATACAATGGTCAGTAAGTTAGATTCGGGGATAGATTTGACTCAGATTGAAGTGGTGAGCTTCCATACTCCAGAAGAATCCATTTCATGCTATGGACTTCTTTTCATTATTGTTATTTATTTGGTTTTGATTTTCGTTATGGTCGGGGGCATGTCCCAATCGGATATTCTTTAATTCTTGTTAGAGGCTTTGTTGGACTACTATGGGCATAGGTGGTGTCGTTATTAGTGTTAGCATTGGTATTGATATTGGCATTGGGATTGGTATTGGTTGTGGCTTTTCGACTACAGTTATAGACTTACTTTATTGTCTTTAGTTTATTATTGTTTTTTTCCTTATTACATGTTCGGAATTCATCCAATATGGGGAGTAGGGTGGTTAACGGTGGTATATTGGGTATGGTCTTCGGTCCTGGTTGAACTTGTGATACCTGACACGACTAGGCCTAGGTTCAGGTCTTGTCAGTATATCTCTATTACTCATCTTAAACCAAATTTAAATTGGTAAATTTTATTTATCTTCATAGAAGAAAAATACATCATAAGAAACATAAAATTTGAAAACCTTGCAAGAAAACTTAAATACCCTTTTTTTACAAAAAAAACAACATAAGAAAAAACATAATAATTGAAAAACACATAAATAAACAACATATTAATTTCCCCTATAAATTGATCAAAATTCAATTTTGATGTAATGATCCTCCAGGTTATTTTCTGCATTTTCACTCATTTTCTCCATTAAGATCTTTTTTATAGTTATTTCAGGTCATTTATGACTTGCTAGAGCTAACAGATCGGCTATCGAACAGTTCATTTGGTTTCTAGAATATCTAATTCAGGCTAGGGGGACCTTTGGTTCAGGTCCCAAGACTTCCCAATACATTTCAACCTATTGGCTAAATATTGATAAAATGCCCATGGGTTTGGGACTGACATTAGCTTATCAGTGTATTCAGTCATATGTTCATGAGAACAACTTATTCAAGTGTTCATGCATCAGATATGCATGTCCATCATGAGGATTCAGCTTATCAATAGTCTCATCCGGGTATTCTATGCATCAGCTATGCATGCATACTTTAGTGAAAAATTCAGTGTGTCAGTAATTTTCGTCATATAGTCATGTTTTAGATATTCACATCCCTTAAGTAAGTTCAATTGATCAGTACTCGTAACTTATCAATCGACATTCGAAGGGGAAGATAATGTTACACCCCACATTTTGGACTAGAATGAAAATTCATTATTCATATGCTTAGATGTTCCAAAAGCCTTGAATCCTATATAAATTTAGTGTGTTAATCCATTATGTAGTGTGGTAATCTATTTGAGCATGAATTAAGATCATAGAGATCCCCTAACTCAAGGACAAGTTGAAAGCTTTCCTATCGTTCAAGTTTTAGTGAGCGTCAAAACTTGGGTCAAATTCAATAGACCATAGATCCTTGTGTATATTGAATTAAAGGACCTAATATATGTCAAATGAAATGTATTAAAATTATCTTTCCAACGATACTAATTTTTCCCAAATCTTCTATTGGAGTAAAGAGTTATGCCAATTTTACTCCAGCATGTCATCCTGGAAAACTGACTGACGACATTTGCTGATAACTTATAACAAGTATGACGACTTATCACAAATGTCATCAGCCTTAGGCATAATCCTGCCCCCATTGATGATATTTCTGATTACTTATCACAAGTGTGACGACTTGTCACAAATGTCGTCATCCTTAGGCAGAAACCAACTCCTAAGTGACGACATTTGTGATGACTTATCACAAATTTGATGACATTTCAGCCTTGGTCGTTAGCTAAGACTTTCATTAATTGGGAAGTGGTTTTGTAAGGGTATTTTTGTCTTTTCCTTCACCTCCCATAACCTATAAACAACAAGAAACGTAACTTTCTCCTATTTTTCATCAGTTAAACATCTCAAAAATTCTGTCATACACTCTCAACCACAAGATTAAGGTTTACTCTAAAGATCATCCCTTACGAACAAGAACATTCTCTCCTAAAGAGTTTAAACCCTAGTTAAGAAAAACCAAGAACCTTAAAGAAACATTAGATCTCTTTCAAGATTCAAGACGATTTCACTGCTTGTTTTCACGGATCTTCAATCTAAGGTATGCGTAGTGTTCATCCATGGATCTCAAGAATCATGTTTTAAATTATAAATTGTAATTTCCTTGTTGTGTTATGACTATATTCATGTTGATGATTGTTGTTTGGATTCAAGGTTGTATCTTGATGTGTTTTTCATGAAGAATATGAGTAGGTTAGTTGAAACCCATGAATTTTGGATGGATTAAGATTGTCAAATTCATAAGTACACCTATGCCCAAAGTTGTGCATGTAAGGTGTTTGATAAAATGTTAAGAATGATAGAATCCATGTTTTTATGACTTAATAGTGCTTAAATGACAAGTCCATGCTCTATTCCTTATGTTTCCACATGAATTCCATGTTATTGATATGTGTTGTTGGTATGAGTTGTTGTTGTGATAAGGAATGCCCATGCTATTGAGATATGAAAGTATACACATGTTATATGTATTCCCTTTCATGTATAAGGTGTTGAGAATCATGTGTAGTGTAAAATAACCTACTTATGGTATTATGAATTATGGATGTTATTCCTATGATCAAGAAGTATCATGTGTGTCAGTTTCCTTCCATCGAGTCCTGGGGGTACTTGTACCCAAAAAATATAAGTATGTACCTAGAGCCGAGTCAGTTTCAAGACAATCTTAGTCATGCTATGATCAGTAGAACTCAGTCAGTTATAGAATTCAGAACTGTTAGAAAGTTACAGAACTTAAGATATCTCAGTAATTTAAGTATTGTTGTCATTCCAGCTTCAGTTCAGTACTCAGCTCAGATCTCAGTAGCATTTAAGAAATCAATTTAGAACTTAGTATCATTCAGTCAGATAGTAGATTCAGTAGTATTCCATTAGATAATGGAAAAAAGTGAACTCAGTCAGCTCAGTCATGTAAGAAACTCGGTAACAACTTCAGTTCAGTTCAAGTACAAGTTCTAAGAATCGGTTTAGAGTCTTTTAGTTGGGAGTAGGAGCTAGCACCGAGCGAGTGCAGGGATGACGGCTCCCCATCAGAGAGGTAGAGTCGTTAGGAGAAATCCCTGAACTCTAGAACTGTGTATCCAACGCAGGATGTAGGAGTCACCCATCAGAATAAGCTTGTCACACGTCAGAGAGGCTTGACTATTATACTTCCTTAGGCTTAACTTTAAACGAGGGTCACCTGTCAGCTAGGCTTAACCAGAGAGGTATTTACCCATGGCATGGTATTGACACCCTTCTAACTGGGGTTACAGGTTGGACCCCACCAGTTCAGATTCGGGGCATGTCGGCTGAGTGAGAAGTCCCACAGTTACAGTTTGAGTATCAGTCTTAAGAGTAGAACTCATAAATCAGGACTGTCAGATAAAGTCATCAATCTCAGTAAGGAACTCAGATAGTTCCACATATTCATACACCACCCACTAGATAGGCTTGGTCTAATATTAAGTTATTCAGTATCAGTACTTGCATAGGTCACCGATTAGATAGGCTTGATCTATGTCTCAGATTTAGTTGAGTATTCTCAATATCAGTTCTAGAGATCATCCGTTAGTTAGGCCTAATCTCAAGCTTAGTCAGTCTTAATCATTATTTGAAGATTTAGACTATTAGATACAGTCGCTCAGTATCAGTTACATCGGTTAGGCCAATCATCACAGTTATATAAGATAGATCAGTTGTCATAGCTTACGTTATCAGTATTAAGTTTCAAGATTATTAGACACAGTCAATTAGACCAATTCTTCATAATTCAAACTGTTAAAAATAGTCATTCATCTATTCAGTATTAGTAAACTCATGTTGTTAGCATTCAAACTCAGTAGTCAGTATTACCGCGAGTTTAGTTATAGTTACTTATGCATGTATGTATTCTCATATTCATATCAGTCAGCATTGTTCATGCATATAAACCCTTTGCATTTAACCTACCTCACTTGTATACTCAGTATATTCAGATGTACTGACGCATTCACGCTATGGTGTTTTATTTTACGTCATAGGTTTAGAGGCACGAGTTCCAGAGCAGCAGTAACATTACAGATTTCAGCAGTCAGAGTTATAAATGAGTCCTCATCCTTGGAGGACATGATTATTTCTCTATCTTCTCTTTGATTAGTTCATTAGTTGGAGTTAGTTGGGTACATATCCCATCAGCTCCTTATTCAGGTTATTCAGACAATAGAGGCTTTTAGACTAGACATAGACTAGATTACAGACTAGATTCAGACTTCAGTATTTTAGTTCTATTTTGATATTGTGATACCTCTTTATTCAAACATTTTTATTACTCAAATTATGTTCAGTATTGAACCTTATGTACTTGAGTTCATGTTTCCAAATTTATATTTATATATTATGCAATGTACAGGTACAAATATTAGTCATGGGTTAGCTTGTGGTCCTTTGGGGTCATGAGCACCGTATAGCATTTTGGTTCAGATAATCGGGGCGTTACAAACTTGGTATCAGAGCCTAAGGTTCAATAGTGTCCTAGGAAATCAAAAATCCGCATCTAGTAGAGTCTTGTACATGGGTGTGTTGCGCGCTATATTTATGTGCAGGAGACTATAAGATGTTTTAGGAACAGTTTCCCTTGTTTTATTTATCAGATCGTGCTATAGAAAGGTTCTCTAAGAAACTTATGTGGATTCTCACCATGTTCCATTCATGTCAGCTTTACCTTACTCTTAAGGTAGCAGAAGTAGTGAGGCCTAGAGTCCTACAGATAGATCTTTCTCAGAACGTCCCCATAAATGTTCAGGATAGTGTTATCTAAAGTAGGGCAGAGTATGTTTCATGAGGGTTAGTTGTATAAAAGGTGAATCAGTAGGCTTGAAACAATGTATGCAAGAGTTTAAGTTTAGTGATCCGGATTTATATGTGTTGTTAATGGAGGCATAGTGGTAATTCTTATGGTGTGGAGAAAATATAAGTTTTAGAGAGGTAACATTTGAAGTCTAGGATGAGAGTAGCATGTTTATTAAAGAATTATGGATATTCACATTATGCATTAGAGACTAAGCTTGAATCTTTGAAGAATTAAAGTGGGTGGATTTTAGACTGAGTATGAAGGTGTGGATGTATGTTAAAAGATGTGATATTAGTAGCCCATGACAGTAGTGGGTGTTATGTTGATGTACAAGTGGCTAGGCATGTTTTAGAGATTTCAGTAGGCTTGAACAGTGCATGCAAGAATTTAAGTTTGATGACTGCGGTGACTAAAGGAAGTTAAGAGTTGTACCCCAAGGGATAGTAGTAGCAATGAGCTTTATACTTTCAGATGCAGTCTTTCAGGATAAGTTATCATTTAGGTATATTATTGTACCACAGACCCTCGAGTAGATTGATTGTAGTTCAGTTCAGAGTTTAGTGAAGTATTCCCAGACTTATGATGATGACTTGAGGCTAAGGTGGAAGGTTTAGTTGAAAAAATGCAAAAGCAGTGCTTTAATTAAGCTTAAGTTCTCAGCATGAGTTAGTCAGTAAAGCCAGCAGTTCAGTTTAGCAGTCAGACAATTAGATTCGTGTAGTTTGTTTTCACATCTTTCCACCTAGTCATACTATCAAAAATCTCAGTAAGGTAACTATTCCAAGACAGAGTACGTTAGTTGTTGTGAGTATAACTCAGTTCATGCATCATGCATTAGTTTCATTAGCCTAAATAATAGATAATCGCAGTAACATAATTAATAGCTTGACATAAGATTTAGCAAACAAGGCATACAAGGGCATAATCACTTGTATTTTTCTCACCATTCCACATAACCAACAAGTACTAAGAATCGTCAATATTCCCTCAAAAGGGCACTCTCTAGTCAATTACTAAGCGTAGAGGTTTAAGGGAACTAATCATAAGTCTTGCCTTAAGGTGGGTCAACAAGCCCACATCTAAATTGCCAAATTGTATTATATGTCAATTTCTACCTCAAACTATGCTATGGTATCTAAATCAACTCTTAGATGTATAGAAAGCCACCACGAGCCCTAAGGTAGATATTCTACTCAAGCATTCTTACTAAGTCTAATGGAACTAAGGCAACCTTCACTAGTGTTTGCAACTAAGGTCAACTTACTCTAAGTATGGGAAACTGGAGCAATTTACCTAATATTGACTATTATAAGGCATTCTCATGCTAAACATGAATAATGAAGTCTATTCCACCTTAGTCAAAGGGAAACAAGTCAAGATTTTCAACCTCTAAGATTCATATAGATTAATTGGTTCAACTAACCCAAGTCTTGCATTTCATCAATCCAATACTTAAAACCCATCCCAATCTAATAAGATATAACAATTATATCAAGAATTAACTCAATTTAATAAGGAGTAACCCTAGCCTACCTCCAATCCAAAGAATGCTTAACAATCCGCTAAATTTTTGCTTTTCCCCTTTCGAGAAGCTTCTTTCTTAAAGGTTCAAAGCTATCAAAAATACAATATATACATTATTATGAGAATCTCGATACCCATATTGCACCATGGTGCTGCGGGAGCAAAAATGACACCTAAAACCCCCCATGTGGGTTCCACATACGAAAAACATATTTCCAAGATCAACCCAATGTTCAATCACCATTAAGGAATCATAACCCTCAAGAATCAAGTAAAAACCAAACTTACTTGCGCTAAAATCAAGCCCTCGATCAATTTGGGGTTTTAGCCAAAAGTGCAAGAAATTAAAGCATGAAAAGGAAGGATTCTTATCTCAAATCCATCGTTAATCATGAAAATATATGTTAAACAAGCTTTCAACTCACACCCAAGACTCAATTTGAGGTTATCATGCCATTATAGGGTTTCTAAATCTCAAAGGGGAGTGAAAAATGATCAAATATCAACCAAAGGGGCTATTTATAACCCCTCCACGTACAGAGGTACCACGTTTGCACTACATAGGGCCGCAATCACACTCACACGATCTTCATAAAACTGTCCGCAATCGTCATAGCCCCTGTTCAGTGAGGTCCGAAACTCATAAGGACTACAATTTTTGCAAATAAACTATGTCACCCCACTAAATTTGACTTTTCAGACACATTGGTCATGTCGAATTTTTCATACAAGATTGTTTAGTGAATTTATGGTCCCCACACTGATATTTTTCGATATTTCAACTTTTTGACCAATTGGTTGAAATGGGCTTAGGTGCAATGGGACCCGAACCAAAGTTCTACCTAGCCTAAAATTGATATTCCAAATCTGTTGGCATAGTCAGAATTTACATTGAAGATCATTTTACTGAGGTTTTCACTTGGAAAGTATTTGGAACAAACGAAGACTTCTAAATGGGAAATTGGTTCTAAAAATCAAACAAACTGTCCAGTAACCGAACTATCAGTTCCAGCAAGTCATAATTGACTTGGGACATCTATGGAAAAGTTTTAATGACAAAAATAAGCTAGATTATAGAAAATGACCTGAAGGGTCATTACAGGGGGTTCACAACTCATATACTATCTCAAAATAGTCAATCCTAATCTTAATATTTATATCTCTTCTCTGACTCGTGGCCTATGACAGAGGATTTTATAAAAATATCTTATTTCTATTAAAATCAATATTTCCACAGTGGTATCAATATCTCATAAATGTACGTATGCTATGAGGATGTCATGATCACAACTAAACCAGTATGGAGATCTTAAAATCTATTCAATACATGTACATGTGAGCTCAGAACCACTTAATATGTCAACCAAACATGATTTTGTATAAGAAATGTACAACTATAATAAGAAATGAAAGTAAGACGTCATTACTTTCACATTAATCAAAGCATTTGTATTTCTACCCTGACGAAAACAAGCATTGCATACACAAAGCACATAATATCATATAAGACCCCCCATACAGGATGCAGTAGTAAATGTCATCTTAAATCTCCAACAACAAGCAATATAAGCCTCCTTATGGGCACACAGTAGTTATAATATTATTTCCATGATTATTATCCATACCCATAGCATGTTTTTATAGAAATATTAACTATCCATCCCAGTCAGAAGAAAGTTAAGCCCAAACCTACATCATGATGATGAAATCCAAGTTTAGGACCTTTCATGCAGAGATTTTCCCTCTCAAAAGGCCTCAAAGTCAATTTCAACATACAAATAGTAAATCTATTCACCAAATAAGAAACCAACGATACCCAATTTGCCTATTTTTGAGTTGGGATCAAAATGGATCCTCAAAAAGGATTTTCAAAAAGAAAGAGTAAAACTGGAATTTTTATTTGTAATCACCTTAACAATGATTAAAGGAAGCCATAGGATAAAAACCAAGAGAAAATGGGTTAAAAATGGGATTTAAATTGAAGAATAAATATTTTAGGCCTTTCTAGCCAAAATTCACAAATTTCACTTTTGAAATCACAATTTAATGGGTTTTAAATGATAAGAATTGAAGTAAAACAATTGAAATAGTGAAACCCTCTCAACCCGAAGCTCAAAGTCACTAAAATGGAACAAAAACGTAAAAAGGGAACCTTTTTATGCATTCCAGCTATGATCGCTTAAGTGGTCAACACTAAAGCAGCCAAGTGCCTCATAACAGTACCCGCTGAGCCTGCACCCTTCACTTAAGTGGATAAAGGGTTGCTTAAGAGGATCGATCTCTACTTTAGTGGACCCAACTAGTGAGCCTGATCACCGACTAGCTGCATAAGTGACCTCCACGAAAGCAACACTTAAGCGGTTGCACCAGCTGGGACTTGGAAAATTTTCAAGTCTCTATTGAACCCTCGGGATTCATCCAGAATCCTTTAAAAGAAAATGAACTATGCTACCCTATTGAATTCAATGTTCCTGTCTTAGTGGCGCTATAAGATTTTTGAAAAAAGGTTTTTTCACAAAATTGACCCCCGAGACCTCATTTTATAATTTTAGAATCAAGGATTAAAATGTGATCTAAAAATCATAAAATTGAACCAACCATGCTACCAACAAAAAATCGATGTTTTGAATCTGCTGGCGCAGTTCGTTTGACCATCCGACACATAGAACAACAAATATTGACTGAAGTAAACTATAAGGCCTTTCCAACCTATAAAATTCACAAACTCACACAAATCGATTTGAATTGCATTGGAATAGTGCTAACCATTCCCACATCCTAGAAACATCATGTAGCAACCATGGGAAGGGGTAAAATAGTTAAAACACACAAAAGGAAACAATTCACAGAATCAAATCCTTACAATATCTACCACTAAGAAACTAGTTCATCCTTAAACTAAAGGCAAGGGAAATACCTGAATCTACAAAATTTGGGAATAACTACTACGAATGTTGGACTCAACCTCCCAAGTAGCCTCATATACAAAATGATGTCTCTACTGGACTTTAACCATCAGAATTTTTCTAAATTGCAATCACCTAATATCCCGGGCTACAATAGAGACTGGCTCCTTAACAAAGGACAACCTCTCATCTAACCGCATTTTGTCCCAACTAAGGACATGAAACTAATCTTGAATATACTGTCATAGCATAGATATATGAAAAACTAGATCAAGAGCTAATAAATTTAGGGGCAATGCTAACTCATAAGCTATATCCCCCATAGTCCAGAGAATCTCAAATGGCCTGATATGGTGGTTGAGCTTGCCTCCTTCCCAAACCTCATCACACCCTTCAGGGAAAAACAAAAAGAAAGACTTATCACCATCACTAAAACTCAAAGCACGAAGTCTAGGATCCGCATAGCACTTCTGCCTACTCTGAGTCACTCAAAGTCTATCCTGAATGATTCAAACTCTATCAAAATATTCATCAAACAAGTCAATACCTCGAGATCTAATCTCAAAAATCTAAAATCAACCAACCGAAGAGCGACATTTCTACCATATAAAGCCTTAAAAGGTACCATCTAATACGAGAATGATAACTATAATTATATGCAAACTCTGCTAAGGCTAGATGTTGCTCCCACTAACCTCTAAAATCCATAGCACAAGCGCAAAGCATATCCTCCAAAATATGAATAGTCCCCTATGATTGGTCAGTGGTCTGGGGGTGAAAAGTTGTGCTAAGATCAACCCAGGTACCCAACTCTTCCTGAAATGCCTTCCCAAAAATAGAGTGAAAATTGAACCTCTATTTAAGATAATAGACATTGGTATACCATAGAGACATAGTATATCACAAATATATATATGGTCTAACCTCCCGACACTGAACAAAAGCTAGATAAGGATGAAATGAGAAAACTTGGTCAATCAAGTCATGATGAACCACACACTATCAGAATTATGAGAAGTATGAGGCAACCTAATCACGAATTCCATAGTAATTTGTTCCCATTTCTACTCAAGAATAGGTAATCTCTGAAGTAAATCCCAAAACTCAAATGCTCGGACTTTAACTATTGACAACATAGGCAATGAGCTACAAAATCTACTACATCTTTCCTCATACTAGCCCATCAGTAGTGTTGTCAAAAATCATGATACACCTTGGTCACTCTAGATGAATGGAGTACCTAGAACAATGGGCCTCCTCTAAGATCAACCTCACCCAAGAACCCACTCTCAACACACAAACTCGACCTTCAATCTTCAAATCCCGATTAGAATCAAGTGAGATTTTCTTTGCCTCGTCACTCAACACATTATCCCAAACCACTCTCAAACCTTCATCTTTAAACTGATCAGACTGAATCAACTCCATCAAGGATGATCTAGCATCCATAAATGCCAAAATACATCCAGGTGTTTAAATATTAGGCCTAACTATCTAGTTAGCCAAAGAATGAACCTCTAAGGCTAAGGGCCTCTCTTGGGTCAAAATATGTGCCAAGATACCAATACTAGTCGACTTTTACCTTAAGAAATCCGCAACCATATTAGCCTTTCCTGAATAATAGAGAATAGTAGGATCATAATCCTTAAGCAACATGAGCCAACAATGCTACCTCATATTAAGATCTCATTGGGTAAAGACATATTAAATATTATGGTGATCCGAGAAGATCTCACAATAGATTCCATACAAATAGTGCCTTCACAACTTCAAAGCAAAGACAACTACTAACAACTCCAATTCATGGGCAAGGTAATTCTTCTCATGGGGCTTCAACTAATGAGATGCATATATAATCACCTCTCCCTCCTAGATCGATACAGTACCTAATCCAACACCAAATACATCATAAAAAATGATAAAACCCATGCCTTCCTTAGGCAAGGTTAAGATAGGAGTTGATGCTAATAAATCCTTGATCTCTTGAAAGCTCAGGTCACAAGCATCAAACCACTGAATAGAAATCTTCTTCTGAGTCATCTTTTTCAGAGGAGCTGCAATAGATGAAAAATCCTTAATAAAGCGCCAATAATAACCTGCTAAACCAATAAAACTCCAAAACTTGGAAGGAGAAGTAGGCTTGTCCCAATCACGAACTGTTGCATCTTGATCGGATCAAGGTCACAACATGACTGAAAAAAGAGACAGACCCCAACCAAAACTCACACTTAGAGAACATAGCATACAACTTCTCATCTCTCAACCACTAAAGTACCATCTATAGATGCTCCTCATGGTCAACTTTACTCTCTGAATTAACCAAGATATCAACTATAAATTTAATGATAAAAAAGTTAAGATATGATGAGAACACCTGGTTCATTAAATCCTTATATGCAGTTGGGGCATTGATCAATTCAAAGGACATGACCAATAACTTATAATGATCATATCAAGTCCAAGAAGTTGTCCTTAGAAAATACAAAGCTCAAATCCTTAACTGGTGATGCATAAACCCTAAATCAATCCTTAGAAACACCAAAGTGCCCTAAATTTGGTTAAGCAAATCATCAATATGAGGAAGAGGATACTTATACTTCACCATCACCTTATTTAACTGTCGATAATCAATGCACATAGGAAAAGACCCATCATTTTTCTTCATAAACAAGGCAAATGCACCATAAGGTAACACACTAGGTTAGATAAATCCCTTATCCAACAATTCCTATACAAAATTCTTTAATTTCTATAATTTTTTGGGGCCATTTTATAAGGAGGAATAGAAATAGGCTTGGTGCCTAGCTCAACATAAATACCAAAGTCAATTTCACTATCAGAGGCATACCAGGTGAATCATAGGAAAGACATCTATGAAATCACGGATATTATGGAAGAATCCAAAGGAGGTAATTAATCAACACTATTATCACAAATATGTGCCAAGTAAGACAAGTATCCCCTCTCGACCAAGTGATGAGCCTATATAAAGGATATAACTCTTTTGGGATATGAGTGAAAGGTACCCTTCCAATCTATCCTTGGTACACCTAGCGACGCTAAAGTCATAGTGTTAGCATAATAGTCTAGAATAACACGATGGGATCTAACCAATTCATACCCAAGATAACATCAAAATTCATCATATCTAAGATAATCATATCTATCCAAGTCTCATAGCCCATGAAGATCACAACGCAAGATTGGTGCACCCAATCCACAACTAAAGAGTCTCATACAGTGGTAGATACATGGATAGGCATAGAAAGAGGCTAATTAGTAGAATCAAAACCGAAAGAAAATATGTAGACATATAGGAGAAATTCAACCACTAATTAAATAACTCAATGAAGATCTAAAATAAATAGGGATAATACCTGTGATAATAGTGTTAGAAGCCCCTACCTTAGGTATGGTGGGTATAGCATAACACTTTCCATGTCTTCTGTTAGATTAAATATCTCCTCAAACACCACCATGACCACTACTACCTCTACCTATCACACCAATAGTAGCCCTTCGACCTCCTTGAGGTTCACCTTTAACTGTCGATATAGGAGTACACCTAAAAATATAGGAGGGAAATCCTTAGACATGTGGTCAAACTTTTTACACCTATAGAAACCTTTATGGCCTGACTCAACAGGAAGAGGTACAGCTAAGGAAGAATGACCACCCTAGGAAGACGCTTGACTACCTATATCCACTAAACTAGAAAACCTACTACCCGAATCTTGCAAAGCTTCCCTCATTGGTCTACCATGGTACCGGCGAAAAACTTTAAAATCTCTTCTTAGAGTGGTATGACAACTGAACTTACCATAATGGTGCACCCTCTTAGCACATCTCTAAGACGCTCAAAGGATATATTCGGCTATCTTTGGAAGATCCACTGTACTCTGAAATGACGCCCCTAAAACTACCATATGAGCTGTAGCCAATTGAAAAGAAACATCCAATCCCTTAAGAAACTTCTGAATCTTCTCAAAATTAGTGGCAATAATGGAAAAAATATTAATCAAGGCATTAAAATGTTCCGCATACTCAGCTGCAGTCATGGAGCCCTACTTCAAGTGATCAAACTTATCTCTCATCTAATCCCTCAAACTGTAGGGCATAAACTTATCCAGAAAACCCTCAACAAACTGATCTAATTCATCTCTAGAGAACCAAAGGTTCTGAAACTAACAAGTGACCTCCACCAATCCCTAGCTATATCTCTCAATTGGTAAGTAGTATAAGCAACCCTGTGCAACTCGAGCAATCCAAGGTTATGCAACCTCTCCTACGGCATCGTTGAACTTGGGTAGACATATGTGAGTAATCTATCAAACATTTTTCGATCCTCAGAAGACATAATAGGAGCCAAAGCAACAAGAGGCATAGTGAATATTATCGGTTGTGATCTTACATGAGGGGGTAACATAGATGAAAGTGAACCTCTAGTATTGAAATACCATGCTCTAATACTGGCACAAAATAAAGAACAATACTCAAAGCCAATGTATTACAATTAGTAGATGATGCAACTACTGAAGGAACCACACTCAGAACTAGAGGAACACTATAAGCAGTCTTTGTCATAGATGAAAGTACAACACTTAGAGATGGAGAAATATTAGGTGCACTTAAAGACACACCTCCAAATGAGTCAGGAAATGAATCAATAAGCCCTTTAAGACAAAGGTAGTAGTATTCTATGAAATATGAGTAGGTTTGATATCTATGGCATACTTAACCTCAGGCTCAGTGAAGATCCCCTTAGTACTACCTCTGGAAGGGGAAAATTCGCATGCCCATTCGCTACTTCAAGCTTGTCCACAACCTCTGTCTCGTCCCCTAGATTGGTCTTTCTCCTTGGATGCTAGCTCAACATCTCTAGCCTCATAGGATCTAGTTCTTAACATCTACACAGAAAAGAGTGGAACTCGATTTAAAACATGGGATATGAAAAACCCATTTCATAAAGAACAAAATAAAGAATTTTTCTAAAGATATATTATAGCCTCTAGATGATAGTTACGGACATCAACAAATCGATCCATGAGACTCTACCAGATAACCTAATATTACACTAATGAGAACGATGAGCCTCGCTCTAATACCAATTACTCACACCCCAAAAACTAAGGTCATAATGGCACTTATTGCGGCTAAGCCTTAATAACTAAGACAATCACCTAAACTAATATTCAATAAGAAACCATAACATAATTCCCAAGGAGAGACTTTTAGAGCAAAGTTAGACCATATATTTACAATTATAGTGGAAATCTGAGTAATAATAAATACCATACACCATCATAAAACTTGGTGTCATAATGTAAGAAAAATATAAATACAACTCCAAAGAAAAAATAAAACTAAAATCTAAAAACAACAAGTACGTCTCTGAATTAAACATAAATACATCATTTAGATAGGCGAAGGTCTAAGGTCGACTCTGCAAACATAAAGTGGTCACCACCTTGAATATATCAATAATTAACCGTACGAACTCAGTTGTTGTGCAATACACTCGTACTTGGATCTATATCAAGAAGGAATAGTAGGGATGAGTATGGTCCACTTGTACTCGGTAGGTATGATAGGCCGACTGAGCAAAGTATAAAATAAGATAAATAAATACATACTATGAGCATGTCACCTGTATTCAAAAAATATCCCAAATGGTAGCTCACATAGTCTCCATTAATAGTTCAAAATATTACACATAAAAATAGGTATGTAGAAGTGATAGAATGGATATAATTAGATTACGCATAAAAGTACAACACAGAAGATGCATAATATATGAAATACAACAATGATGATAAAGATGATGTGATGTGGTTGAGGTTATTGCATAACCTTTGTATACACCTACTAAACCTCAGCGCTTTAAGGTAGGAAACATGGGGGGTTTGTAAGACATATATTATCTCAGTACTCTATTCCAATGTCAATATCCATATCTTCTCTTCGAGTCATGGGCTATGGGAGAAGGTTTTTTAAAATATCTATTTTGGTTAAAATCAGTGTTTCCACAATGGTACAAATATCCATGAATGCATGTATGATATGAGGATGTAATTCTAACAACCCAGGTAGTATAAAGATTTCAAAATCTATTCAATACATGTACACGTGAGCTAACAATCTACTCAATATATCAACCAACCATGATTTCATATAAACCAGGTACCATTATATTAAGGAATATAAGTAAGAAATCATTAATTTCACATTAATCCGAACATCAGGTATTTCTATCATGAAGGAAGAAACCATTGCATACACAAAGCCAATAATATCAAATAGGGCCCCCACACGAGCCACAACAAATAAATATCATCTCAAATATAAACAACAAGCAATATAAGACTCCATACGGGAACATAATATTTATAATAGTATTTTCATGATCATTACCCATACCTACAACATGTTTTTACATAATTATTAACTACCCACCCTAGTCTAAAGAAAGTTAAGTCATAACCTACCTCGTGACGACAAAATCTAATCCTAATACCTTTCACCTAGAGCATTCCCTTCTCGAACAAACACTAAATCAACTAAACCATATAAATATAGAATCTACACATCAAAAGATAGCCAACAATACGCAATTTGCCTATTTTTCAATTTGGGTCAAAATAGACCCCCGATATGGGTTTTCAAAAAAAGATAAAATTAGAATTTTTTTTTAATGTTAATGCCTTACCTATGATAAAGAAGTCATAGGAAAAAACCCAAGTAAAAATTGGTTAAATTGGGGTTTAGATTGAAGTAAAATCATTTTAGGCCTTCCAGGCCAAAATCCCTAAATTTCATTTTTAAAATAACAATTTAATAGGTTTAAAATGTTAAATATTAAGGTAAAATAATTTAAATGGTTATTTGGATATGACCCAAACTCGAGAATGGATGAAATCATCCAAAACCCTCTCAATACGAAGCTCAAAGTCGCAGAAAAGAAAGAAATAATATAAAAAGGGACCTTTTTATATTGCCCAGCTATGACCCCTTATGTTGTCACCGCTAAAGTAGATTGGTGCCAATTAATTAGTACCCGATAAGCCTACACCCTCCACTTATGCTGACATATATCAAAACAACAAAATGAGAATCGAACTACAAAAGAAACTAAAAGATAATCGATAAGAGATAATTAGACACAAGAAGAAGTAACTACGAACAAAAGGATATATTAAATCCTAATACCCTCAATTACAAATTAATCTAACACCTGATTCTTAGAGTGACCTAGAGGGATATAAACGCCCTTTAAACCAATGCTTCTAAACAAAAGTTCAACAACAGTTGTCCAACACTCTCACTCAATGGAGAAATATTCATCAATTCATTAATAATCAACCAAAACCAAAGAAATAAGCTAGCTCTTAAGTATTTAGAGTTTAGGCTAATTATTACACATTTAGGGCCCAAAAGTGACCCAATTGCAAGAAAAGGCCCACTAGGTGCTGTTTTGACCCGCTCTTAAAATGCTAGAGCGGTTCAAGGGCAGATTTAAATTTCCTTAAGCTATTTTGACCACCCTCTATTGAAATGCTAGAGTGGATCAAATATGGATCTAAAGTGCCTTGGGTGGATATCCCTTCCAAGGGTCATTCTAACCCCGTTTTGCATTCCTTTGCTCCTCCATTAATCCTTGACCCAATACGAGTAAAATCATTAACAAATGACACCCTTTTGATGATGAGAAGACTTTTTCAAGTACCTCTCACTTCATGAACAATCCTTGGATCCTTTGGAGCTCCCGAGCTTGACTTCTTGTAAGTGGCTTGGAGCTAATCCAAATTGTATAATACTCTCCACCTTGAAAAACATTTGACCTCAAATTCAAGGGGTGATCATCTTCTATCATTTGAAAGAGTGAAAGATCACACACATTAAAGGTATTTTGCACTTGATATTTTGAAGGAAGATTAATCTTGTAGGCATTATCGTTATCCTTTTAAGCACTTAAAATGGACCATCACCTCGTGCCATTAATTTTTCTTTTCTTTGGGTTGGAAACCTATCATTTTAGAGGTCCACCCACACCCAATCACCTGGTTCAAGAATAAGCGAATTATTTCCCTTGTTTACTCTTCTATCATCCTCTTGATTCTTCTTCTCAAGGAGAATACTAACCTTCTTATGCATATTTTTCATGGTTTGTGCCCTCTTGTTTCTATCTAATCTTATCACTATATCACTTAGAAAAGAAGTGAGATCTAAAGGGGTAAGGGGGTTGAAACCATAAACACATTCAGAAGGACTCATACCAATAGTTGAATAGATAACAAGATATAAACAAATTCAGCTAAAGGTGGGCAGTCCTTCTAATAGGCCATTTTTTCTTTAACTAAGGTGCATAACATAGAACCTAAGGTACTATTTACTATCTCCATTTGACCATCCGTTTGTGGATGGAAAGATGTTGAGAAAATTAATTTGGTGCCAAGCCTACCCCACAACGACCTCCAAAAGTGACTATGAAACTTAGAGTCCCTATCATTAACAATGGTCTAAGGATGTTTGTGTATGTTGACAAAATTCTCATTAAACAAAGAAGCATCATTAGGAGCATCATCAATTTAATGAAACAAAATAAAATGGGCCATTTTTTAGAACCTATCAAACAATAAAAATGAAATCACTACCCCTCCTTATCCTAGGCAAGCCCAAAACAAAATCCATGGAGATGTCAATCCATGGGCATAGGGAGTGGGTAGTAGGTAGTGGGGTGTATAATCCTTGATGTAGAAGGTAGGATTTTGCACTTCTACAATCCATGCATTGGCTACAAATTCTAGCAGCATCTTGATGAATCTTGGGCCAATAGAATTGTTCCTTTAGGATTCCAAGGGTCTTATCAATTCTAAAGTGACCCATCAAACCACCTTCATGTTCCTCTCTTACAAATAATACTCTCTATGAGATGGAGGGAACATACAATAATCTTCCTTTGAACAAGAACCATCAAACATAGAATATAGCATCAGAGCACTATCTCTCTTCCATATTTCCCTGCCCTATATCTCACCATCTTTGTAGAATTGAGCTAATTTGGGGTTCTCCAGATATATTTTCCTTAGACTCTCAAATCCCATCAATTTAGAAGATAATGTAAAGATTAGCACATGCTTCCTAGATAATGCATCGGTTACCATATTTTTCTTTTCTTTTTATATTGAATTACATAAGAAAAAGTATCTAGGAAAGAAATCCACTTGGCATGCCTTTTATTGAGTTTATCTTAGGCCCAGATATGTTTCAAGGATTCACGATTGGTTCAAATCACAAACACTTTGGGACAAAAATAATGTTTCCAATTACCCAATGCTCTAACCAAGGTGTATAACTCTAGATCATAAGTGGAATAACATCACGACCCAAACCAGGGCCTAGTTGTGATGGTAATCTCAAGTCCACCGATGACTCAAGATCACCCCTTCCACCTAACCAAACAAAACACAATAACTCCCTATTGAATAAGTTCAAAACATATAACTAGATACCACAAGATATGTTTAAATAATAAAATGAGTGTATGATTGATAACCGGTAATCGGCCAAAACAACTAACCAACATCACCTAAGTCTACAATATTCTAACCAAGCCTTCCAACAAAAGAACCAAAACCTAGTTTTGTTCGAGACATGTCCCTGACTCTGACACATGACAACAACAATGATAATGTTAATGATAATAAAACTTTTAATTCTAATCCTTAAGAAGAACCGATGAAATTTCTAAGCCTTTCAGAGAATAAAAGCTCACATAATGAACTGATAAACTAAGTTGATCCACCTAACTTAGTGTAGGAAAAGTAAAGGTATCTTGGGTACTTGTATTGTGTGGGGATAAAACATTCGAAGAAGGTTAGCAGTTGGAGTGCTAGCATGTAACTCAAGGATAGAGGGATAAAATAATGCCATGAATAACAATTCAAAACCAGTCTAAAATCCAAAACACATAATCATATGCAAATACATATCTATATATATGTATCACACGCCAAGGTAGGGAACAGGGCTTAGCATGCACTTTAAAACCTTATCCTAGATTGTGTAGCTCATCTGTCATAACATATGAATAAAATTTGATGTCGCCTAAAACTATACTCCTCTCAGAAGTATAATATGGTTGATTGCAAATATAATAACCTAATTAGGTTGGGGTCGATCCCACAGAGAAAATGTGAATAGTTTCTTAACTTAATGTAATCCACGAGCAATATAGGAAACTAAATGGGGGGGTTGTAGTATCAATTGTAGGTAGTCACCAAAATCTTGAGTTTTTTGAGTTGTAATCAATAAGAGACAAACACTAGGTTTGTGTTCCCCCAGGCTTCTCAACTCCATAAATTTCTCGTGATCAACCCAAATATTCTATTATTCTGCATACAAAGTCTACAATATAGGTATTATCAACTATCGGATAAGACAGAAGATAAATTTCACTCTTTACCGGATAAGTCTCAGTGTGTCATCTGCATGCCCTTTTCTATGACCTCAGTTCATTCATCAGGGTAGGATTAAGTGATTAGATGGGATGCAGGGACTAAAACATAGAGGTAGAAGGGTACCAAATCACTTTCTTAAGTTCTTTTTCCAATCGCCGACTCCTTGGTAAGGTTGAATATCAATACAGGCTATCTTAAGGTATTGCAGATACTTGAGATTATATATTAAGAAACATACAATAAGCCTAGAATAATTGAATCTCATACTTCCTCTACGTAGCTAGTCCACAAGGGTTCCCACAACCCTAGTCGGGGAGATTAGCCGCACATGTCTATGCAATAAACCATGATCATCATTGAAGAACACAAAATCAATTGCACGAGAATAAGAAGAATAAACTCTAAAGTGTTTAATTGAATAAGCCCTAAAATCTTAAGAACAATTGTAACAAAATTGTAATAATATGTTAAAGTATCTAAGAATATATAATGGAACATAACCTAATAAAAGATAAACCCTAGGGTATTTATAGTTTCTAAAAAATAATGAAAAATCCTAATACAAAGGGGAAGGGTAAAGTAATATCGGTAGTCGGTACGACTCGATATTCACTCATATTATGTCAATACAAGTCGTACCCTACCCTCTCATATCAATTCCAATTTTTTATCTTCCCAAGGTTTCAACTTTCTGTTCAGCATATGACTTTTTCATATGAGTCGTAATCGAGTGTACGACTCTACTCATGTACTTTATTCTAATCCACCTGGGACTTAGTCTTTCCAAGTATTGAACACTAGTTTGTACACAACATCCCTATAAAAGTCATACCCAATTTTTTGACTCATATAATTTTGACACTTTAACTCCTGGATGGCAGCTTAGATTCTGTTATGCTTCCGAATGTCTTGAATACTGAGGGTACATAAAGTCTATAAATACTGGGGATGCATGACCAATCATATAACATGAACTAAATAAAAGTTCGTACACTAAAATACTGAAAAAATTGATATTTGTAGGCCTTAGTCAAACTGTAATACCCCAGACTTCTACCTAGCTTAAAATCATCCCAGAAATGTTAAAGACTTGTTTCAAAGATGAATCCACTTTTATACATGTGGTATTTTCAATATTTTCACTTTTTTTTCATGTGGGAAATTGAATAATCTTTCCATCGATACCAAATTTGCCAAAATCCGACACCTGGGCGAAGAGTTAGAGCCATTTTAGTAAGATAGAGTGCCACCTAAGCCATCAATGCATTGAGGAGCCATCAATGCATTTAGGAGCCAGCCAAAATAGCAATCGTCAAAATCCAGTGAGCCTCTATAATTATGGCACATCGCGCCATGGCTTAATTTCAAAATTGTCCTTTATCCAGTGTGTCAGTGCGATGTCTCCGTATCTCACCAAACTTTCAGGTCACAAACAAAGTGGAAACGCGATAGCCTCGCATTGCACCGCCATGCAGATTCCCAATTTTCCAGTTCTAGTGACTTGGCACTATAGTGGCGCATTGAACCAAGGATGAAAATTGGGAAATTTTCATAAAAATTAAAATACGCATCCAAGGGTTAAAAGGGTCAATTTCCCACCCCTATTTAAACCCAATAACACGTGATTCAGCCATTTTTCATCCAAAACATAGTGTTTCTCTAAAGTTTCTCTCAATAACAAGTTAGGGTTTTCAATTGGGCATTCAACTCCAAGACTCAAATTCAAGAATCTCTCTATCAATCTTCGTAGAATCAAGAACTAAGTTATGCACAGTGTGTATTCATGGATTCCTTTCATCCATGAAGCCCAAGAATCAGGTTTTAAATCTTTTATTGTGAATATTTTATTGTGGGTTGATTATGTTCATGTGATTATGGTTGTGTGGTTCCCAAGTTGGAATTCTTATGTGTTGTTCATGAACCTATTCTAGTATATGGTCTGAAACATGTGAAATTAAGTTGAAATACAGAGTTTTGTTGTATTAATTTGATGGTCATTCCTATTTCCTTAGTCATTCATCCTAGGTGTTTGATAAAATGCCTAAGAGAATAGAAATTATGCAATATAGCTTAATTGTGACCCAAGTGATAAATCCGTGCTTTACCCTATAACCAAGAATAAGTTCCATGATATTGTGTGCATTAAGAATGGTTGAGGGAATAGGTTTGTAAAAGTATGACATGTTTATATGCAATTCCATTCATGTTCAAGACTATGATAACCATGTGCTTCATGAAATCCCCAAATTGATGTATTATGAATTATTAATATTGGTCATATGTTCAAGAAGTGTCATGTTCTGTCAGTTTCATGCTATCGAGTGCTGGGGGTACTTGTACCCAATAATATAGTTGTGTGCCTAGATTTAGTGTCATGTTTTCACGATATCCTCAGTCAAGCCATGGTCCATAGAACCCAGTCATTCATATGACTTAGGAAAGCTCAGTAATTCAGTAATCTCAATAGTATTTCATCAGCTAACAGAACTCCATGAATTTAGTCTAGTATAGTTCAGTTAATCCTGTTCAGTGTCTATTCAGATAGGACTATGAATTAGCACCGAGTGAACCCAAGGATGAGAACTCACCTGTTATATGAGGGTGTGATTCTTAGAAGCAATCCTTACATTCCAAAAATACATAGACAATGTAGGTTGAGACATAATATCCTGTTATATGAGGGTAGATTAGGTGGATTAACCTGTTATATAAGGGTTCCCACCATTCTCACTAGAGTTACCTATTATATGAGGTTTACTCACAGATTGTCCTTAACGGTGGTGTGGTATTGACCCCCTTTCAATTAGGGTTTTAGATTGGACCCCAACTCAGCCATAATGGCGTATTAGGGTCATGTCGGTTAGATGACTACTTCTCACAATTTTAGTTATAGAATCAGGACTATCAGATACAATCATTCAATCTGAGTAATATAACTCAGATAGTTTTTTAGATTTTAGGACTGTCAGATATAGTCAACTCAGAACTGTACAAAACTCAGCTAGTTCCATTAGAACCTAGACTATCAGATATAGACGCTAAGTATCAGTTATTTTAGTTATATAATTATCAGTATTCAGTTTTAGGACTGTCAGATACAGTCAATCAGACCAGCTCTTCATAATCGAAACTATTAGGAATAGTCTTTTCTTTATTAATAATATAATATACGTTCCTCAGTACTCTATAGACTCATTTATTCATCATCCTAGTATTAGAACTCATATATCTGTAAATCTACGTTATTAAAACTCATGAGTTAGCGTTATCACGATCTCAATTACAGTTACGTATTCATACATGTATTCTCATGTTCATGTTATACAGCCAGTTAGTATTGTTCATGCATATAAAGAATTATATTCAGCCTAACTCAGTTGCATACAGTACATTCAACGTACTGAAGCATTTGCGATATGGTTTTTTATACCATAGGTCTAGAAGCACGAGCTCCAAAGCATCCTTAGTAGATCAGACGTTCAGTAGCCAGACTAAAAGTGAGTCCTCATTATTCGAGGATAGCATGATTATTTTATTACTTTATTATTTTAATAGTTTGAAGTTAGTTGGGGACATGTCCCATCAACTCCATAGTTTTCAGATAGTTTAGAGGCTTTCAAACTTTAGCATGTTTCAGACAGTTTATCTCAGTTTTGGGTATTGTCATACCCCATTACAGACATTTTATTATATTTAGTATTAGTTTAGTTTTGAACCTTATGGACTTACAACTTATATTCCACATATTTACAATGTATTATTCAGTTCTTAGTTATAGATATCAGTCATGGGTTAGCTTCTGGTCCTTTGGGGTCATGAGCAACGTGTAGCATTTCGAATTCTAGATTTAGGGCGTTACACAAACAATACTGAGAATGAAGTACTGGTCAGATTATTGGATTGATATTATGGGAGCTATCATCTAACTGACATGCCCCAATATGAGCTAGTTGGACCATGGGTACTAATTCTAGCTATGTCAATCTACTAGTCTGGTAGACTATATTGTCCTAAAGGATGAAGGGTGTCAAGCCTAATCTGACGGGTGACCCCTGCAAGATAGTCAAGCCTATGCTGATGGGTGACTTCTTATATCTTATGCTGGCTATGTAGTTCTAGAGTATAGTGACTTCTACTAATGACTCTTCCTATCTATAGGGAATCTTCCATCCTTACACTCGCTCGGTTCTAAATCATACTCCCAATTTAATGACACTGAGTTACTGACTATTTTTGAGTTCTGCTGATTGATCTAGTAATGCTTATGATATAATCTAAAGTTATTCTGAAGATACTGAAATGAGACTAAGTAAATAGCTATGGTGTTTGGGTATTCAATACCCCCAGGACTCAAAACAAAAATAGTAAAATAACACTAAAGCTTGGAGGACACAACATGAAGGCTTTTATTAAATACTAATTCTTGTAGGCACTTTACCAAACATTTGTAGTTCTTAGCGTAATGAAATCATGGTAAGGTTATGGAATTTGTTATAATAGAATGAATTCAACATGAATAGCATTAAATCATGATCTAACTCAATGATTGATAACATTAAAACATGGGGAATCGAATAACAACAACAATTTCATTCACACATGGTGTAGAATCATAGTTCATGGAAATTAATGGTTGGAAACTTAATTTAGAACAAAGTAACTTGAAAAGATTATAAATTTATTATTAAAATTGGATACTTGGACTTCATGGGTGAAATGAACCCATGAATGGACATTTAACATACATGGGTTAATGAATTTGAGAAGATTGATGGAGAGTTCTTGAGTTTTGGCCTTGAATTTGGGAGCTAGTATTTTTGTGTTCGTGATGAGAATGGATCCCCTTTTGAGTAATTTTAGAATAATGGGAATATAATGCCCTACTAGGCTTTAATTTCATGTTTAGGATGAGCTTAGGGCTTAGTAAAAAGACCAAAAATCCCTTTGAAAATTAAAAATGCGAAACTGGAAAAGTAAAATTCTCGATTTTTTGGCCTTGGTGCGATGCGCCACTATCGTGCCAAGCCACTGGAAATGAACAATGGGGACCTGGAAAATCACCACAATGCGGGGCTATTGCGGTAAGACTTTGGAATGCCATTTTGGCCAAACATGAAATTGGCCTCCTCCGTGACGTGCCATGATCGCGGAGCGTCACTGGAAAGTGAAAATTTTCATTTAGAGTGGCTCCATGATGAGATAGTGAGCAAAATGACGGTGTTTAATGACTGAAACTTAAAATTGCCATAACTTCTTACTCGGTTTACAAATTTGGGTGAATTTTATATCATTTAAAAGCTAATTGAATTTTCTTCGCAATGGCAGGCTTTAAACTAAAAAGTAATGGGTATTTCAATAATTTTATATATGAATACTCATGTAATGGGACTTAAATTATGCTAGGGAAATATGGGATATTACAATATCTCCCTCCTGGGATCATTCATCCTCAAATGAGATTGGTTAAGCTGAGGAAAACTGATGGACTGAGCTTACACACTAAAAATGCATATCTGATACATGGAATGCATGGAAGAGCTGATTTATAAATGCACGATTGACATGAACATGATGTGCAACTGAAACTAAGTATGATAGATAGAAATATTTAAGAAGATTAGTACCTAGAAAAGATGAGGGTACGTGGTCCGAATATCTGCTTTTGCTTCCCAAGTGGCTCCCTCAACAGACTGATTCTGCCAAAGAACTTTTACTAGTGGAACTTCTTTGTTCCTTAGTCTATTAACTTGGTGATCAAGAATTGTGACTGGAACTTTATCATAGGAAAGACTATTCTGAACATCTATGCTTTCTTGGGGGACAACTACAGCTGGATCACCAATACACTTCTTCAATAATGAGAAAAGGAATACTGGGTGTACTGAAGCTAGATCTGAAGGTAAATCAAGATCGTAATATACCTTTTCAAAATAATTGAGAATTCTGTAGAGATTGAAATATCGGGTACTTAGTTTCCCTTTCTTTCCAAACCTCTTTACCACCTTCATGGGAGATATTTTCAAGTACACAAAATCACTGACCTCAAAATCGAGATCCTTTCTTCTCATATCTGTGTATGATTTTTGTCATCTTTGGGCTTCTCTAAGTCTTTCTCTGATCAACAAAACCATCTCTAAGGTATCAAACACCAATTCAAGCCCCACTACTGTGGCCTTACCCACTTTAAACCAACCTATTGAGTATCTACATCTCCTACTATAGAGAGCTTCAAACGAAGCCATCTGAATACTGGAATGATAGCTGTTATTATACGCAAACTCCATCAAAGGCAAGTGGTCATCCAAACTACCTTTAAAATAAACTACGCATGCTCTCAGCATATCTTTAAGAGTCTAAATGGTCTATTCTGCTTGATCATCTATCTGAGGGTGGAAGACTGTACTGAGGTAGACTTGGATACCATGACCCTTTTGGAATGCTTTTCAAAAAAAAGAGGTAAACTGGGTACCTCTATCTGAGATGATGGATAAAGGAACACCATGTAACCTAACCAACTCTCTGAGATAGAGTTTGTCATAGTCCTAATCTAAATAAGAGGTATGGATTGGAAAAGAATGAGATGATTTGGTTATCCCATCTAAAATAACCCATATAGAATTATGATGATGACGGGTACGGGAAAAACCCATCACAAAATCCATGGTCACTTCTTCCCACTTCTATATGGGAATACTGTACTCCAGCATGGGCCCACTAAGCTTCTGGTGCTCAATCCTAATCTGTTGACACATAGATCACTTAGCTACAAACTCTACAATATCTTTCTTCCAATAGATCCCCCACAAATCATGGTATATCATAGTGACCCCTGGATGAAGAGAGTAATGCACACCATGTGCTTCTGTAAGAATTTATTGCCTCAATCCATCTACACATGGTACATATAAATAACCCTGCCAACGCAATACACCATATCACCCTTGAGAGAAAACCTCCACTTTCTGATCTCTGACAGATTCTTTCAACCTAACTCGACTGGGAACTCTATCGTGCTTTTCATTTACCTCAGAAACTAGCAAGGATTCTAAACTACTCTGTACCCATACACTAGCTTCTGCTGAATCGAGTAAGCGGATACCTAGTCGGTAAAGCTGATGAACTTCCTGAACTAACTTCTTTTTACCATAATCAGTATGAGCAACACTACCCTAGACAACCTACTAGGAGCATGTTCAATTACATTGGCCTTGCCTGGATGATACAGAACACTCATGGCAGAATCTTTCAACAACTCTAACCACCTTCTCTGATGCAAAGTTAGATATTTCTAGGAGAACACATACTGCAAGGTCTTGTGATCTGCGAACACATCAACAACTGCACCCTATACAAGTAATGTCTCTAAATATTTAAGGAAAATACTACAACTGCTACCTCAATATCATAAGCAGATAATTCTTCTCATGGGGCTTAAGTTGTCTAGAGGCATGGGCTATTACCTTACCTCTCTAAATGAGGACATATCCCAAACCTACTTTGCATGTATCATAGTACACAACAAACCCATCTGAACCATCTGGCAAGGTAAGAACTGGGGCTGAGGTGAGTCGAGTCTTTAACTCCTGAAAACTCTTCTCGCATGAATCTGACCACTGAAACTTAACTTTTTTCTTAGTCAATTTGGATGTGGGGGATGAAATAGATGAAAAACCTTCCACCAATCGATGGTAATAGCCATCCAAACCCATGAATCTCCTAATGTTTGAAGTAGAAATGGTTCTGGGCCAGTTTCTAACTGCTTCAGTCTTTTGAGATCCACTCTAATGCCATCACCAAAAATAATATGGCCAAGGAATGGTACTGACCTTAGGATAAATTTAGACATACTGAATTTGGTGAACAATGGATGGGTTCTGAGACTGTGAATACGATTTTGAGGTGTTCCGCATGACATTCTCACTATAGGAATAGACAAGAATGTCATTAATGTAGACTATAACAAACATGTCCAAATACTGATTGAACACTTAGTTCATCAAGTCCATGAAAGTTGTTTGGGCATTAGTAAGGTGACCAAACATGACTAGAAATTCAAAGTGACCATACCAAGTTTGGAAAGCTATTTTTGAAATTCCACATTCCCTGACTCTAAGTTTATGATAGCCTGATCTGAGGTCTATCTTAGAAAAGTAACTGGCATCCTAAAATTGGTCAAATAAGTCATCGATTCTAGAAAGTGGATATTTATTCTTCATGGTGACTTTTTTCAACGACAATAATCAATACATATTCAGAGAGAACTGTCTTTCTTACACACGAATAGAACTAGTGTGACCCACGAAGAGATATTAGATCTGATGAATACCTTATCTAGGAGATCCTTCAACTATTTTTTAGTTCTTTGAGTTTATCAAGAGTCATTCTGTATGGTGGAATAGATATGGACTGAGTGTCTAGGAGAAGGTCTATTCTGAAATTGATTTCCCTTTTGGGAGGAACTCCGGGAAGATCTTCAGGGAACACATATGGAAATTCCCTAACTACTAAAACTAAATCAAGGGTTGGAGTCTCTGGATTTTAGTCTTTGACTCGAACAGGATGGTAAATACACCCCTTGGATATCATCTTTCTCTCTCTAAGGTATGAAATAAACTGACCCCTAAGAGGTTTAGTACTACCCCTCTATTCAAGGACTGGTTCATTTGAAAACTAAAAATGAACTATTATATTACTAAAATAAACAGAGGCATAGCATGAATAGAGCAAATCCATACTGAGAATGATGTCAATTTTTTTTATCTCTAACTCCACGGGATCAACTGAAGTAACTTTCTGAGAAATTATGATCGGGCAGTTCCTGTATATCTATCTGGATACAATGGAAACACCTACTGGGGTAGATACTAAAAAAGCGCTCTGCAAGAGTTTTAGGACTGACCCTGAAGTTGTTAGCTATATATGGAGATACAAAAGAAAGAGAAGCTCTAGAGTTTAGTAAAGGATAAACATGTAAGTGGAAGACCTGTAATGTACCAGTAACTATGTCAGGAAAATTTTCCTAATTTTGGTGGGACTAAAGATCATATAATCTATTTGTATGATGACCATTGGTAGCACTAGAAGTGGCATCCTGCTGTGTTGGACGATCGGATGGAACTGACGACTAATGAGATTGGCCCTATTAGCGCAAATCCCTACCTTTCTGAGCAACTATCCAAAACTCCTAAATCTGATGGTCTGGCTTGCCACTTCCGAAGCACACATTATTGATGACTCTACATTCACCTTGATGATCTCTGCCATATTTCTGACATTGAGGATTCATACAGGTACTGTTAACACTGCCCTGGGACTTAGTATCTGCTGCCCTATCCCAATTATCATTTCTAAATTTGGGTACTGGGAACTGGCTGAAGAGGGTGCATGGGATGAAGACCTCTAATGGATTTGGAGAGGATTACCACCTTCTTGTAAGACCACGTAAAGTTTCCTTGTAGTTTGAGCCTTGGGCGTGTCAAGTCAAGTATAATTTTGGCCCTAAAAGATTGAGAAAATATTTCCCAAGTAATTCGTATTTAAAATATATAGAATTTTCTTAAATTTTACTCTTTTACATGTAGATAATTGAATTATCTTTCCAATTATACTAATTTCATCCAAATCTGACATCGGGGTGAGAAGTTATGGCCATTTTACTAAGAGTTGTCGGAACCACCCAGGTGCGACGGACGACCCGACAGACTGTCAAGTATGGGATGGACCATTGCTCGGCCAATCAAAACTAAGGTATTAAAATCCTTTCCTATCCTAAGTATGATGGCTAGGACAACAAACCATAAAGGCTGCGTGGGCCATCACTGAGACCGTCTCCACTGAGAAAGTGTAGCCTCATCCTGGCCAACGTGCAATGGATGATACAATGGACCATCAAGACTGTGATAGACCGTTGCTTCGATCGTAAAATAGAGGTAGTATGTCCTTTTTCTAACCGACGTGTGATGGATGATTCGATGGACTATTAGGCTAGCGAAGGACCATCGCTATGATCGTCGTAGGCCCCGTTCAGTATTTTTAACCTACTTTTAAAAGGGATTTTTGGTTTTTCCACTCTTTTATACCCTGATTTACTATAAACAAAGCAAATGGATTTATTCATCATTCAAAACACAAGAGATCTAGGGTTTCTCCCTCAAGATCAAATCTAAAACCATTCTCCAAGAAATCCAAGAACTCACCATAGATACTACAAATTGAGTTGAGATTTGAATTCCCCACGTTCAAAGGTTGAAAGAACCCTCTCTTAAGAGTAATAAGAAGATTTTGAATCAATCTTGTTCATCCAATTTCATAATCTAAGATATGTGGGGTTTTGAACAAGGGTAATCCTTTCACCCTTCTGCCCAAAGACTTATTTAAACTATAATTTTCTACAATCTATAAGCTTTTACATCATATTGAAGTAAGGTTTTTCACTCATTGTTATTGATTGCAATATATTGATGTTTCCCATGAATTACAGGTCAAATAGCATGATTTTGCTTATTTTCTTAAGGAATTGAAGCTGGGTTTATACCCTATGTTGGTACTCCTTGAGAATTTAAGAGTTTCAATGTTGTAGAAATTGCAGTATATGAGTATATTGATATTTTGAGACAAATTGCTACAACTTTCAAATTTCTACATGAATTATGAATCTATATGCTATCTATTATGAATTATGATGAGTTTTAACTTGAGATTGAATTATGGGTCATTAACCCCCTACTTGAGACTTGCAATTTTATGAACTATTGTGCTATAAAAACCCATGATTTGAGTATTTTGAGATTATTGAGAATTGTTTTGACCTAATGGTCATACAGTTTTGAAATCAACTCTACCACAAGAGATTACAGATTTGATTGTTCGATTCTTATGAACCATGAGATTATTTTGAAAGTGGATTTCCATGAGATGAGCGAGATAAACTAAAGGGAGTAGTATTTAGCACCAAGTTGGGTAAGTTACCACGGTTTCTTACCCCAAAACTACGTTCCACCGTAGGTTTGAGATTTTGGGCCTGAGGTCAAGATGGTTAGGCCTGAGGTCGAGATAAATGATCACTGAGTTGAGGTTATACTCCTTGGCAAGAGTACAATGACTCTCCCCAATGTGAGGTTTCTTCCTTAGGAGGATAAGATGTTGGACTCCATGTAGATCTCATGGTTTATGTAGCTTAATAGAACCTCCCTAAACTAAAGTATTTTCTATTGAGATAGAATATTTTTCCCAAACGCTTTGAGATGAGATATTTTCTCAAGTGAACAAATTACTTTTGAGTAATGAGAATAAGAGAAGAGTACAGATTTTAAAGTTAAGGTAAAATGATTCATGAGATTTGTGTTACATGATTCATTCTATAGATTTATGAGATTTATATTTTGACTTATTCAATCCATACGAGTCATTCCTAATTGCATGCATGATTTGGTTGAAGAGTATTGACACTGTTTTTATATAAATGCATACACCCCCATATATTCAGTAAATTCTTAAGTGTTGATCCACATATACATCTATGTGCTACATAGTCTTATAATGTAGGTTCAGGTGCTCAGTCCCAGCCTCATTAGTAAGTTCAAAGTACCTTTGTCTACATTTCTCCAGTGGTGAGTCCTCATGGTTTGAGGGCCTATCTTCAGATATTTTTGTATTTGAGTTGTTATGTTATTACTTTCAGTGCAGTTTGAGTCAGTTGGGTATATTCCCAATGGCTCTCTAGTTCATGGAGTAGTAGAGGCTTTGTTAGACTAGTTATCAGACTGTGGTTGTGTTGAGATTTTCAGTATTGTAGTTGTTTGGACCGAGAATTTCCTTCGTATTTCCTTTTATCTGATATGATAGTGCCAGTGTTTTGTGTATTCCTTCTTGAATGAGTTATTATGAGAAGTGATAGGCTGAAAGTGTTATCTTGGGGCTACTTGTAGCCCTAAGCACCGTGTGGCATCTCGGGAGGTAATTTTTGGTCGTTACACTTCTGACCTTGGTTGACTGATTAAAATTACCCGTTCTAGCCCTTTTGATCCCTCTCTCTCCTTAATCATTTGCTACTTAATTTGTTGAGCATGTACCATCAACCTAGATAAGTCTATCTCCCTAATCAAATTAGTGGTCCTACACTCCTTGACCATACTATCAGATCACCGGACACAAACTTACTCATCTTGGACCTGCTGCCAGCTACCACATGAGGAACATATCTAGCTAACAGAGTAAAATTTTGGGAATACTCCTTCATGCTCATGTTTTTCTTCCTCAAGTTAATAAATTCTATCACCTAGGCCTCCCTTAACTCTAATGGGAAGAATTTGTCTAAGAAAGTTGTTGAAAACTCTTCCCATTCTACAGGCCCTACTTTAACACCCCTATCAACCTTCTACTACTTAAACCAAGTATGGGTTATATCCTATAAATGATATGCAACCAAATCAGTACTCTTACTGGATGTCACCTCCATAGCATCCGTTACCTTTTGAACCATATCTAAGAATTCCTGTGTATCCTTTTCGGACTTGGATCCCATGAAGAAAGGAGGATTCATCCGAGTGAAGTCCCGAATTATAGTTGTAGCAGTATTGGCAACTAGGTTGGCCAAAATAGCAGCTGGCTATTCATTCTATGCTGCTATAGAGTTGTCGAGAGTGGTGAACGTAGCCTTGAATTCTGCAAGAGAGACATGCTCATCCGGAGGATATTCTGGGACAAGCGAAGCTATTGACGGGTTTTCTACTCCTCTTCTGTTATTCTTTTTTGGAGGCATGCTCTGTAAATGGAAGGAATAAATGGATAAGATTGAGAGTTTAACTTGAGAGCATGCTCACTCGCACGACATGAATATTGAAAGAAGGGAAACGTTTCCTCAACACCTTGTATCCTCCTGCCCATAAGTATGGTACGCTACACACCCATGCACAAGAATTTACTTGATGTGGCTTTTGGACTTCTTAGGACACTTTAAAACCTTAGGTTCTGATATCAGTTTGTAACACCCCGAGAGTACACCCTGGGGGTCACATGGTGCCTACAGTCCTAAGGGACCATAAGCTAACCCATGAGCTGGTACCTGCTGTGAGCACTGAATATCACAATCTTAAATGTTAAAGAATAACTAATATTTCATAATGTTTTAATATCTAAAACAAATATTGAATAGCTGAGTGTAGTGTCTGAAAAGCCTCTAAACTGACTCACTGAGAGTTGATGGGACATGCCCCAACTAACTCCACTAACTACTGATATAAAGACATGAAGTAAAATATTCTGTCCTCAAAATATGAGGACTCACCACTACTACTACTGAGTGTCTGAGGAGTCTAAGTGTGATCCAACAACTGAGCATCAACACTCATGATATAATACATCATAGCACAAAAGGAAGGTATGCGATCAGTACTTCAAATGTACCAGTATACTAAATGAAGTAGTCTAACATACATTGTTTCATGAATAAGAGTAATAATTGTCCAAATATACATAAAAAACATGGAGTATTGAATATAGAGCATGAAATCTAAATATTATAAAAATATATAAAATCTATAAACACTGTGTATGCATAAAAGTCTATAAATACTGAGGGTACATGAAGTCTATAGATACTAGGGATGCATGACCAAGCATATAACATGAACTGAATAAAAGTCTGTAAACTAAAATACTAAAATAACTAATATTTTTAGGCCTTGGACAAACAACACTGTGACTGAAGTATTGGTCTGATTATTAGACTGAGACTGTGGGAGCTATCATCTAACCGACATGCCCTCATCGGAGCTAATCGAGGTCCAACCTATAATCCCAGTTGGAAGAGTGTTAATCCCATGCCACAAGTACAAATGCTGGCAATATGTATCCACTAGTCTAGTATAATGTATTGTCCCGAAGGCCAAAGGGTGTCAAACTTGATCTGACAGGTGACTCCTACGAGATAGTCAAGTCTATGCTGATGGGTGACTTCTCATATCCTATGCTTGCTACGTAGTTCTAGAGTATATGTACTTTTACTAGTGACTCTGCCTATCTAAAGAGAAAGATTCCATATCTACACTTGCTCGATGCTAAATCCTACTCTCAACTGAATGACACTGAGTTACTGACTATTTCTGAGTTCAACTGACTGATCTAGTAATGCTCACAATATAATCAGAAGTTATTCTGAATATACTAAAATGAGACTAAGTAAACAACTATGGTTTTTGGGTATTCAATACCCCCCAGACTCAAAATAATAATAATAAAATGAGACTAAAGCTTGGAGGACATAGCATGAAGGCTTTTATTAAATACTCATTCTTGTAGGCACTTTATCAAACACTTATAGTTCATAGCTTAATCAAATAATGGGAAGGTTATAGAATTTGTAGTAATAGCATGAATTCAACATGAATAGCATTAAATCATGATCTAACTCAATGGGTGATAACATTAAAACATGGAGAATTGAATAACATCAACAATTTCATGCATACATGGTGTAGAATCAGAGTTCATGGAGATTCATGGTTGAAAACTTCATTTAGAACAAAGTAACTTGAAAATATTATAAATTTATAATTAAAATCAGATACTTGGACTTTATGGGTGAAAGGAACCTATGAATGAATATTTAACATACCTGGGTTAGTAAATTTAAGAAGATTGATGGAGAGTTCTTGAGCTTTGGCGTTGAATTTGGGAGCTAGGGTTTTTGTGTTCTTGAAGAGAATGGATCCCTTTTTGAGTAATTTGAGAATAATGGGAATATAATGTTGTACTAGGCTTTAATTTCATGTTTAGGATGAGCTTAGGGGTTAGGAAAAAGACCAAATAGCCCTTTGAAAATTAAAAACGCGGAACTAGAAAACTAAAATTCTTGATTTTTTGGTTGGGCGCGACACACCACTATCACGCCAAGCCACTACAAATGGACAATGAGGACTTGGAAAATCACCAAAATGCGGGGCTATTGTGGTAAGCCTTTGGAATTCCATTTTTCCACCTCCTCAATGATCCATGATCGCGGAGGCTCACTGGAAATTGCCAAACGTGAAATTGGCCTCCTCTGTGACAGGCCATGATCATAGAGCTTTACTGGAAAGTGAAAATTGTCATTTATACTGGCTCCGTGATGCGCTAGTGAGAAAAATGACGGTGTTTAACGACTAAAACATAAAATTACCATAACTTCTTACTTGTTTATCGGATTTGGTCGAATTTTATATCATTTAAAAGCTAATTGAATTTCATACGCAATTGCAGGCTCTGAAATAAAAAGTAATTGGTATTTAGAAATTTTTATATAGGAATACTTAGGTATTGGGACTTAATTTATTCTAGGAAAATACAGGGTATTACAATATCTCCCCTTTGGGATCATTCATTCTCAAATGAGATTGGTTAAGCTGAGGAAAACTGATGGACTGAGCTTACACACTGAACATGCATATCTGATACATGTAATGCATAACTGAACTGATTTATAAACACATGAATGACATGAACATCATGTGCAACTGAAACTAAGTTTGATAGAGATAAATCTTTAAGAAGATTAGAACCTAGAAAAGATGAGGGTACTTGGTCCGTATATCTACTTCCGCTTCCCAAGTGGCTCCCTCAACAGACTGATTCTGCCAAAGAACTTTCACTAGTGGAACTTCATTGTTCTTTACTCTATGAACTTGATAATTTTGACTGGCACTTTCTCATAGGAAAGACTGTTCTGAAAATCTATGCTTTCTAGGGGAACAACTATAGCTGGATCACCAATACACTTCTTCAATAATGAGACAAGGAATACTGAGTGTACTGAAGCTAGATCTGAAGGCAAATCAAACTTGTAAGCTACCTTTTCATAATGATTGAGAATTCTGTAGAGACTGGCATATCAAGGACTTAGTTTTGCTTTCTTGCCAAATCTTTTTACCCCTTTCATGGAAGATATTTTCAAGTACACAAAATCACTGACCTCAAACTCAAGATCCTTTCTTCTTATATCTCTATATAATTTTTGTTGGCTTTTGGCTGCTCTAAGCTTTTCTCTGATCAACAGAACCTTCTCTACGGCATCAAATACCAAGTCAAGCCCTACTACTGTGTACTTACCCACTTCAAACCAACCTATCAAGGATCTACATCTCCTACTATAGAGAGCTACAAATGAAGCCATCTGAATACTGGAATGATAGCTGTTATTATATGAAAACTCCATCAAAGGCAAGTGGTTATCCCAACTACCTTTAAAATCAACTACGCATGCTCTCAACATATCTTCAAGAGTCTGAATGGTCCTTTCTACTAGTCTGTCTATCTGAGGGTGAAAGACTGTACTTAGGTGGACTTGGGTACCAAGACCGTTTTGGAATGCTTTCTAGAAAAGAGAGGTAAATTGGGTACCTCTATCTGAGATGATAGACAAAGAAACACTGTGCGACCTAACCAACTCTCTGAGATGGAGTTTGGCATAGACCTAGGCTAAATAAGAGGTATGGACTGGAAAGGAATAAGCTGATTTGGTTATCCAATCTATGTTAACCCAAATAGAATCATGTTGATGACAGGTACGGTACAAACCCGTCACAAAATCCATGGTCACTTCCTCCCACTTCTATATGGGAATACTGAACTCTAGTATGGACCCACTAAGCTTCTGATGCTCAATCCTAACCTGTTGACACATAGAGCACTTAGCTATAAACTCTACAATATCTTTCTTCCAATATATCTCCCATAAATTATGGTACATCTAAGTCGCCCTTAGAAGAATAGATTAATGAGCACTATGTGCTTCTGTATGAACTGATTGCATCAAGCCATCTACACCTGGTACACATAAACAAACCTAGCAACGCAACACACAATATTGCCCTTGAGATAAAACCTCCACTTTCTGATCTCTGATTGATTCTTTCAACCTTACTAGACTAGGATCTCTATCGTGCTTTTCTTTTACCTCGGAAACTAGCAAGGATTCTAAACTACTTTGCACCCATACACTACGTTCTGCAAAATCGACTAAGCGATACCTAGTCAATCAAGCTGATGAACTTCCTGAACTAACTTCTTTTTACCATCCTCAGCATGAGCAACACTACCCATAGATAACCTACTGAGAGCATGTACCACTATATTGGCCTTACCTGGATGATACAGAACACTTATTTCATAATCTTTCTATAACTCTAACTACCTTTTTTGATGCAAATTTAGGTATTCTTAGGAGAACACATACTATAAACTCTTGTGATCTATGAACACATCAACATGCACCCCATACAAATAATGCCTCTAAATCTTTAACAAAAATACTACAACTGCTAGCTCAAGATCATAAATGGATAGTTCTTCTCATGGGGCTTAAGTTCTCTAAAGGCATAGGCTATAACCTTACCTCTGTAAATAAGGACACAATCCAAACCTACTAAGGATGTATCACAGTACACAACAAACCCATCTGAGCCATTTAGCAAGGTAAGAAGTAGGGCAGAGGTGAGTCGAGTCTTTATTTCCTGAAAACTCTTCTTACATGAATCTGACCACTGAAACTTAAATTTTTTTCTAAGTTAATTTGTACATGGGGGATAAAATAGATGAAAACCCTTCAACCAACTGACGGTAATAGACATCCAAACCCAAGAAACTCCTAATGTCTGAAGGAGAAATGGGTCTGGGCCAGTTTCTAACTGCTTCAGTATTTTGAGGATCAACTCTAATGCTATCACTAGAAATAATATGACCAAGGAATGCTACTGACCTTAGCCAAAATTCAGACATACTGAATTTAGTGAACAACGGATGGGTTCTGAGAGTGTGAATTTGATTCTGAGGTATTCCGCAAGACATTCTAACTATAGGAATAGAAAAGAATGTAATCGATATAGACTATAACAAACATGTCCAATTATTGCTTGAACACTTGGTTCATCAAGTCTATGAAAGTTGTTGGGGCATTAGTATGGACAAAGAACATAACTAGAAATTCAAAGTGACCATACCAAGTTTGGAAAGCTATTTTTGGAATGTCACATTCCCTGACTCTAAGTTGATGATAGCCTGATCTGAGGTCTATTTTAGAAAAGTAACTGGCATCCTGAAGTTGGTCAAATATGTCATCGATTATAGGAAGTGGATATTTATTCTTGATGGTAACTTTTTTCAACTGACGATAAACAATACATATTCAGGAAGAACCGTCTTTCTTACCTATGAATAGAACTAGTGTACCTCATGAGGAGATGCTAGATCTGATGAATCCCTTATCTAGGATATCCTTCAACTATTCTTTTAGTTCTTTGAGTTTATCTAGAGCCATTCTGTATGGCAGAATAGATATAGCATGAGTGTCTAGGAGAAGGTCTATTCTGAAATTGATTTCCCTTTTGGGAGGAACTCCGGGAAAATATTTGGAAATTCCATGACTACTGAAACTAACTCAAGGGTTGGAGTCTTTGGATTTTATTCTTTGACTCAAACAAGATGGTAAATACACCTACTGGATATCATCTTTCTCTCTCTAAGGTATGCAATAAACTAACTCCTAAGAGTTGTAGTACTATCGCTCCATTCAAGGACTGGTTCATTTGGGAACTAAAAATGAACTATTATGTTACTACAATCAACTGAGGCATAGCATGAGTAGAGTCAATCCATGTCGATAATGATGTCAAAAACTGTCAGCTCTAACTCCACGAGATCAACTGAAGTTACTTTCTGAGAAATTAAGATCGGGCAGTTCCTGTATACCTGCCTGGCTACAATGGAAATACTTGCTGGGGTAGACACTGAAAAAGGGCTCTTCTAGAGTTTTAGGACTGACTCTGAAGTTGACAGCTATATATGGAGTTACAAAAGAAAAAGAAGCTCCATGGTCTAGTAAAGGATAAACATGTAAGTGGAAGACCTGTAATGTACCAGTAACTATATCAGGAGAATTTTCCTAATTTTGGCAGGACTAAAAAGCATATAATCTATTTTGATGTTGACCATTGGTAGCACTGGAAGTGGCATCTTGCTGATTTGGGCGATCGGATAAAACTGATGAGAAATAGGACTGGAGCAAATCCCTACCTTTCTGAGTAATTACCTGAAACTCCCAAATCTGATGGTCTGACTTGCCACATCCTAAGCACATATTATTTCCTGATCTACACTTACCCTGATGATGTCTGCCATATTTTTGACATAGAGGATTCATACGGGCACTTTTAACACTGCCCTGGGACTTGGTACCTGTTGCCCTATCTCGATTATCATATTTGAATTTGGGTACTAGGGTAATGACTGAAGAGGGTACTGGGGCTGATGACCTTTGATGTAATTGGGGATGATTACCACCATCTTGTAAGACCCCAAAAAGTTCCCTTGTAATTTGAGCCATGATCTTGTCAAGTGAAGTATAATTTTGGCCCTAAAAGATTGTGAAAATATATCCCAAGTAATTGGTGTTTAAAATATATTGCATTTTCTTAAATTTTACTTTTTTTCATGTAGATAATTGAATTAGCTTTCTAATCATACTAATTTCGTCCAAATCCGACATTGGGGTGAGAAGTTATGGCCATTTTACTAATAGTTGTCGGAACCGCCTAGGTGCGACGGATGACCCGACGAAACATCAAGTCTGGGATGGACCGTCGCTCGGCCCATCATAATCAAGGTATTAACATCATTTCCTATCCTAAGTGTGATGACCAGGATAACTAACTGTCAAGACTGCGATGGGCCGTCATTGAGATCGTCGCCACTGAAATAGTGTAGTCTCATCCTAGCCAACATGCAATGGATAATTAGATGGACCATCAAGACAGACCATTTCTATGATTGTAACATTGAGGAAGTATGTCCTTTTTCTAAATGGTGTGTGATGGATGATTCGACAGACCGTCAGGCTAGCGATGGACCGTCGGTCCAATCGTTTAGTATTTTGAAATCATTTTTAAAAGGGATTTTTGGACTTTACACTCTTTTATATAATGATATATTACAAACATAGAAAATGACTTTATTCATTATTCAAAACATAAGAGATCTAGGGTTTCTCCCTCAAGATCACATCTAAAATATTTCTCCAAGAAATCCAAGAACTTACCATAGATTCTATAATTTGTGTAGAGATTTGAATTCCCCAAGTTCAAGGGTTGAAATAACCCTCTCTCAAGATTAAGAAGAAGAGTTTGAAGCAGTCTTGTTCATCCAATTTCATAATCTAAGGTATGTGGGGTTTTGAACAAGGGTAATTCTTTCACCCTTATGCCCAAAGACTTATTTAAATTATAATTTTCTACAATCTATGATATTTTACATGATATTGAATTAAGTTTTTTCATCAATTGTTATTGATTGCAATATCTTGATATTTCCCATGAATTGCAGGTCAAATAACATGATTTTGCATGTTTTCTTAAGAAATTGAAACTGGGTTTATACCCTATGTTGTTTCTCCTTGAGAATTTAAGTATTTCAATATTCTAGAAATTAAAGTATATGAGTATGTTGATAATTTGAGACAAATTTCTGTAACTTCCATATTTCTACATGTATTATGAATCTATATGCTATCTATTATGCATTATGACAGGTTTTAACTTGAGATTGAATTATTGGCCATTAAGACCTACTTGAGACTTGCAATTATATGAACTATTGTTCTATAAACACCCATGATTTGAGTATTTTGAGATTATTGAGAAATGGTTTGACCTAATGGTCATAGATTATTGAAATCAACTCTACCACATGAGATTACATATTTGATTATTGGGTTCTTATGAACCATGAGATTATTTTAAAAGTGGATTTCCATGAGATGAGTGAGATAAACTAAATGGAGTAGTATTTAGCACCGAGTTGGGTAAGTTACCATGGTTTCTAACCCCAGAACTATGTGCCACCGTAGGTTTGAGATTTTGGGCCTGAGGTCAAGATGATTAGGCTTGAGGTCGAGATAAATGATCACTGAGCTAAGGTTATACTCCTTGGCAAGAGTACAATGGCTCTCCCCAATGTGAGGTTTATTCCTTAGGAGGATAAGATGTTGGACTCCATGTATCTTACATGGTTTATGTCAGTTAAGAGAACCTCCCTAAACTAAAGTATTTTCCATTGAGATAAAATATTTTTCCCTAAACCTTTGAGATGAGATATTTTCTAAACTGAACAAATTGCTTTTGAGTAATGAGAATAAGAGAAGAGTACAGATTTTAAAGCTAAGGTATAAACTCACGAGATTTGTGTTACATGCTTCATTCTACATGATTTATGAGATTTACATTTTGACTTATTCAAGCCATGTGAGTCATTCCTATATGCATGCATGATTTGATTGAAGAGTATTGATACTGTTTTTATATAAATGTATATACTCCTATATACTCAGTACATTCCCAAGTATTGATCCACATATACGTCTATGTGCTAAATTTTCTTATAATGTAGGTTCAGGTGCTCAGTCCCAACCTCGTTAGTAAGTCCTGAGTACCTTTTTATACATTTCTCCAGTGGGGATTCCTCATGGTTTGAGGGCCTATCTTCAGATATTTCTGTATTTGAGTTGTTATGTTATTACTTTCAGTGCAGTTTGAGTCGGTTGGGTATTTGTCCCAATGGCTCTCTAGTTCATGGAGTAGTAGAGGCTTTGTCAGACTAGTTATCAGACTGTGGTTGTGTTGAGATTTCCTGTATTATGGTCGTTTGGACCAAGTATTACCTTTGTATTTGCTTTCATCTGGTATGATAGTGCCAGTGTTTTGTGTATTCCTTCTTCAATGAGTTATTATGAGAAGTGATAGTCTCAAAGGGTTATCTCGGGGCTACTTGTAGCGTTAAGCACCGTGTGACATCCCAGGAGGTGATTTTGGGTCGTTACACTTCTGACCTTGGTTGACTGATTAAAATTACCCGTTCAAGACCTTTTGATTCCTCTCCCTCTCCTTAATTATTTGGTCTTTAATTTGTTAAGAATGGACCATCAACCTAGATAAGTCCATCTCCCTTATCAAAATTGTGGTCCTACACTCCTTGACCATACTATCAGATACGCCAGATACAAACTTACTCATCATGGACCTGTTGTCAGCTACCACATGAGGAGTATATCTAGATAACAGGGTAAACTTGAGGGAATAATCCTTCACGCTTATGTTGTCCTGCCTCAAGTTAATAAATTCTAACAGCTTGGCCTCCCTTAACTCCAATGGGAAGAATTTGTCTAAGAAAGCTGTGGAAAACTCTTCCCATTCTACAGGCCCTACTTTAACACCCCTATCAACCTTCTACTGCTTAAACCAAGTATGGGCTATATCCTACAACTGATATGCATCCAACTCAGTACTCTTATTGGATGTCACCTCCATAGCATCCGTTACCTTTTAAGCCATATCTAAGAATTCCTGTGGATCCTCTTCAGACATGGATCCCGTGAAGGAAGAAGGATTTATTCGGGTGAAGTCCTAAATTTTGGTTGTAGCAGCATTAGCAATTGGGTTGGCCAAAACGGCAGCTGACCATTCATTCTAAGCTGCTTTGGAGTGGTCGAGAGTGTTGAACGTAGCCTTGAATTCTGCATAAGAGACATGCTCGTCCAGAGGATATGCCTGGACAGGCGAAGGTGTTGGCTGGTTTCCTACTTCTATTTTGTTATTATTTTTGGAGTCATGCTCTGTAAATGGATGGAAAAAATGGACTAGATTGAGAGTTTAACTTGAGATCATGCTCACTCGCACGACATAAATATTGAAATAAGAGAAACTTTTCCTCAACACCTTGTATCCTCCTTCCAATAAGTGTGGCATCCTGCATACCCATGCACAAGACTCTACTTGATGTGGCTTTAAGACTTCCTAGGATACTTTAAAACCTTAGGCTCTGATATCAGTTTGTAATACCCCGAGAGTACACCTTGGGGGTCACATGGTGCCTACATTCCTAAGGGACCATAAGCTAACCCATGAGCTGGTACCTGCTGTGAGCAATGAATATCACAATCTTAAATGTGGATGAATAAATGATATTTCATAAAGTTTTAATATCTAAAACAAATATTGAATAACTGAGTGTAGTGTCTGAAAAGCCTCTAAATAGACTCACTGAGAGTTGATGGGACATGCCCCAACTAACTCCACTAACTACTGATATAAAGACATGAAGTAAAATATTTTGTCATCAATATATAAGGACTCACCACTACTACTACTGAGAGTCTAAGGAGTCGAAGTGCGATCCAAAAATTGAGCATCAACACCTATGATATAATACATCATAGCAAAAGAAAGAGATACGATCAGTACTTTCAATGTACTAGTATACTAAATGAAGTAGTCTAACATGCATGGATTCATGAATAGGAGTAATAATTGTCTAAATATACATATAAAACATGGAATATTGAATAGAGAGCATGAAATATGAAGATACTAAAAATATATGAAAACTGTAAATACTGTGTATGCATAAAAGTCTATAAATACTGAGGGTACATGAAGTCTGTAGATACTAGGGATGCATGACCAAGCATATAAGATGAACTGAATAAAATTCTATAAACTAAAACATATAAATAACTAATATTTGTAGGCCTTGGTCAAACAACACCGAGACTGAAGTACTGGTCTTATTATTAGACTGGGACTGTGGGAGCTATCATTTAACCGACATTCCCCGATTGTAGCTTATCAAGGTCCAACCTGTAACCCCAGTTGGAAGAGTGTTAATACCATGCCACAAGTACTAACACTGGCGATATGGATCCACTAGTCTAGTATAATGTAATGTCCCGAAGGATGAAGGGTGTCAAACTTGATCTGACGGATGACTCCTGGAGATAGTCACACCTATGCTGATAGGTGACTTCTCATATCCTATGCTTGCTATGTAGTTCTAGAGTATAGGTACTGTTACTAATGACTCTACCTATCTAAAGGGAAATCTTCCATCTCTACACTCGCTCGATGCTAAATCCTACTCTCAACTGAATGACACTGAGTTACTGACTATTTCTAAGTTTAACTGACTGATTTAGTAATGCCCATGATATAATCTCAAGTTATTCTGAATATACTAAAATGAGACTAAGTAAACAACTATGGTTTTTGGGTATTCAATACCCCAAGGATTCAAAATAATAATAATAAAATGACACTAAAGCTTGGAGGACATAGCATGAAGGCTTTTATTAAATACTCATTTTTGTAGGCACTTTATTAAACACTTGTAGTTCATAGCTTAATCAAATCATGGGAAGGTTATGGAATTTGTAGTAATAGCATGAATTCAACATGAATAACATTAAATCATGATCTAACTCAATGAGTAATAACATTAAAACATGGGGAATTGAATTACAACAACAATTTCATGCATACATGGTGTAGAATCATAGTTCATGAAGATTCTTGATTCAAAACTTAATTTAAAACAAAGTAACTTGAAAATGTTATAAATTTATAATTAAAATTGGATACTTGGACTATATGGGTGAAATGAACCCATGAATGAACATTTAACATACCTGGGTTAATAAATTTGAGGAGATTGATGGAGAGTTCTTGAGCTTTGGCGTTGAATTTGGGAGCTAGGGTTTTTGTGTTCTTGAAGAGAATGGATCCCCTTTTCAGTAATTTGATAATAATGGGCATATAATGTCGTAATAGGCTTTGATTTCATGTTTAGGATGAGCTTAGGGCTTAGGAAAAATACCAAATATCCTCTTTGAAAATTAAAAATGCCGAACTGGAAAACTAAAATTCCTGATTTTTGGCCTTGGCGGACACACCACTATCATACTAAGCCACTGAAAATGGACAATGGGGACCTGAAAAATCACTGAAATGTGGGCCTATTGCGGTAATCCTTTGGAATGCCATTTTGGCCACCTCCGCAATGCTCCATGATCGCGGAGGCTCACTAGAAATTGCCCTCATCCGCGATGCGCCATGATCGCAGCACTTTACTGGAAAGTGATAATTGTCATTTATACTGGCTCCGCAATGTGCTAGTGAGAAAAATGACGGTGTTTAATGACTGAAACTTAAAATTTCCATAACTTCTTACTCGTTTATCGTATTTGGGAAAATTTTATATAGTTGAAAAGCTAATGAATTTTCTACGTAATGGCAGGCTCTAAACTGAAAAGTAATGGGTATTTAGTAATATTTATATAGGAATATTCATGTATTGGGACAAATTATTTTAGGAAAATACTGGGTATTACAATATCTCCCCCTTGGGATCATTCATCCTCAAATGAGATGGGTTAAGCTGAGGAAAACTAATGAACTGAGGTTATATACTGAGCATGCATATCTGATAAATGGAATGCATGACTGAACTGATTTATAAATGCATGACTGACATGAGCATGATGTGCAACTGGAACTAAGTGTGATAGAGAGAAGTCTTAAAGAAAATTAGTACCTAGAAAATATGAGGGTACTTGGTCTGCATATCTGCTTTCGCTTCCCAACTAGCTCCCTCAACAAATTGATTTTACCAAAGAACTTTGACTAGTTGAACTTCTTTGTTCCTTAGTCTATGAACTTGATGATGAAGAGTTTTAACTAGAACTTTCTCATAGGAGAGACTGCTCTGAACATCTATGCTTTCTAGTGGACAAACTCCAGCTGGATCACCAATATAATTTTTCAATAACGAGACAAGGAATACTAGGTATACTGAAGCTAGATCTGAAGGAAAATCAAGATCGTAAGCTACCTTTTCAAAATGATTGAGAATTCTGTAGAGACTAACATATCGACGACTTAGTTTCCCTTTATTGCCAATCCTCTTTACCCCCTTCATGGGAGATATTTTCAAGTACATAAAATCACCTACCTCAAACTCGAGATCCTTTCTTCTCATATCTCTATATGATTTTTGTTGGCTTTGGGCTGCTCTAAGGCTTTCTCTGATCAATAGAACCTTCTCTAAGGCATCAAACACCAAGTCAAGCCCTACTACTGTGTCCTTACCAACTTTAAACCAACCTATCAAGGATCTATATCTCCTACTATAGAGAGCTTCCAACGAAGCAATATGAATACTGGAATGATAGCTGTTATTTTATGCAAACTCCATCAAAGGCAAGTGGTCATCCCAACTACCTTTAAAATCAACTAAGCATGCTCTCAGCATATCTTCAAGAGTCTGAATGGTCCTTTTTGCTTGACCGTCTATCTGAGGGTGGAAGATTGTACTGAGGTGGACTTGGGTACCAAGACCCTTTTGGAACGCTTTCCAGAAAAGAGAGGTAAACTGGGTACCTCTATCTGAGATGATAGATAAAGGAACACCGTGCAACCTAACCAACTCTCTAAGATAGAGTTTGGCATAGTCCTAGGCTAAATAAAACGTATGGACTAAAAGGAATGAGCTGATTTGGTTATCCCATTTATGATAACCCAAATAGAATCATGCTGATGACGAGTACGGAAAAAACCCATCACAAAATCCATGGTCAATTCTTCCCACTTCTATATGGGAATACTTAACTCTAGTATGGACTCACTAAGCTTCTAGTGCTCAATCCTAACATGTTGACACATTGAGCACTTAGCTATAAACTCTACAATATCTTACTTCGAATAGATCTCCCAAAAATCATGGTATATCTTAGTGGGCCCTTGATGAATAGAGTAATGCGCACCATGTGATTCTGTAAGAATTTATTGCCTCAATCCATCTACACCTGGTATACATAAACGACCCTGGAAAAGCAACACACTATATCCCCCTTGAGAGAAAACCTCCACTTTTTGATCTCTGACTGATTCTTTCAACCTAACTAGACTAGGATCTCTATCGTGCTTTTCTTTTACCTCAGAAACTAGCGAAGATTCTAACCTAATTTGCAACCATACACTACCTTCTGCTGAATCGACTAACTGGACACCTAGTCGGTCAAGATGATAAACTTCTTGAACTAACTTTTTTTTACCATCCTCAGCATGAGCAACACTACCCATACACAACCTACTGAGAGCATGTGCCACTACATTGGCCTTGCCTTGATGATACAAAACACTCATGTCATAATCTTTCAACAACTCTAACCACCTTCTTTGATGCAAATTTAGATATTTCTAAGATAATACATACTGCAAACTCTTGTGATCTGTGAACACATCAACATGTACCCCATAGAAGTAATGCCTCTAAATCTTTAAGGAAAATACTACAACTGCTAGCTCAAGATCATAAGTGGATAATTCTTCTCATGGGGCTTAAGTTGTCTAGAGGCATGGGCTATAACCTTACCTCTCTAAATTAGGATACAACCCAAACCTACTTTGGATGTATCGCAGTATACAACAAACCCATCTGAACCATCTAGGAAGGTAAGAATAGGGGCTGAGGAGAGTCGAGTCTTTAACTCCTGAAAACTCTTATTGGATGAATCTGACCACTGAAACATAAATTTTTTCTAAGTCAATTTGGACATAGGGGATGAAATAGATGAAAACCCTTCAACCAAACGATGGTAATAGCAATCCAAACCCAAGAAACTCCTAATGACTGAAGGAGAAATGAGTCTGGGCCAGTTTCTAATAGCTTTGGTCTTTTGAGGATCAACTCTAATGCCATCACCAGAAATAATATGACCAAGGAATACTACTGACCTTAGCCAAAATTTAGACATACTGAATTTGGCAAACAACGGATAGGTTCTAAGAGTGTGAATATGATTCTGAGGTGTTCCGCATGACATTCTCACCATAGGAATAGACAAGAATGTCATCGATGTAGACTATAACAAATATATCCAAGTACTACTTGAACACTCAGTTCATCAAGTCCATGAAAGATGTTGGGGCATTAGTAAGGCCAATGAACATGACTAGAAATTCAAAGTGACCGTACCAAGTTTGGAAAGAAATTTTTGGAATGTCATATTTCCTGACTCTAAGTTGATGATAGCCTGATCTGAGGTCTATCTTAGAAAAGTAACTAGCATCCTAAAGTTGGTTAAACAAGTCATTGATTCTAGGTAGTGTATATTTATTCTTGATGGTGAATTTCTTCAACTGATGATAATCAATACATATTCAGAGAGAACCATCTTTCTTACACATGAATAGAACTAGTTTGCCCTACGAGGAGATGCTAGATCTGATGAACCCCTTATCTAGGAGACCCTTTAACTATTCTTTTAGTTCTTTGAGTTTAGCTAGAGCCATTCTGTATGGCGGAATAGATATGGGCTGAGTGTCTGAGAGAAGGTCTATTCTGAAATTTATTTCCCTTTTGGGAGAAACTCTGGGAAGATTTTCAGGGAACACATCTTGGAAATTCCCTGACTACTGAAACTAACTCAAGGGTTGGAGTCTCAGGATTTTAGTATTTGACTCGAACAAGATGGTAAATATACCCCTAGGATATCATCTTTCTCGCTCTAAGGTATGAAATAAACTGACCCCTAAGAGCTGTAGTACTACCCCTCCATTCAAGGACTGATTTAGTTGCGAACTAAAAATGAACTATTATGTTACTACAATCAACTAAGGCATAGCATGAGTAGATCTAATCCATCCCGAGAATGACATCAAAATTTTTTATCTCTAACTCTACGAGATCAACTGAAGTAACTTTCTGAGAAATTATGATCAGGCAGTTCGTGTATACCTTCCTGCCTATATTGGAAAGACCTACTGGGGTAGCTGCTGAAAAAGGGCTCTGCTAGACTTTCAGGACTGGCTCTTAAGTTGATAGCTATATATGGAGTTACAAAAGAAAGAAAAGCTCCAGGGTCTAGTAAAGCATAAACATGTAAGTAGAAGACCTGTGACGTACTAGTAACTATGTCAGGAGAATTTTACAAATTTTGGCGGGACTAAAGAGCATATAATCTATTTGAATGCTGACCACTGGTAGCACTGGAAGGGGCATCCTGTTGAGTTGGGCGATTGGATGGAACTGATGACTAATGGGACTGGCCTTGTTGGCGCAAATGCCTACCTTTTTGAGAAAATACCCGAAACTCCTGAATATGATGGTCTGGCTTGCCACATCCGAAGCACACATTTTTTCCTACTCTATACTCACCTTGATGATGTCTGCCATATTTCTGACATAGAGGATTTGTACGGGCACTGTTAACATTACACTGGGACTTAGTACCTGCTTCCCTATCCTTATTATCAATTCTGAATTTGGGTACTGGGGTACTGGATGAAGAGGGTGTTGGGGCTGAAAACCTTTGATGGAATTGGGGATGATTACCACCTTCTTGTAAGACCCGGTAAAGTTCCCTTGTAGTATTGTTCATGCATATGAAGAATTATATTCAGCCTAACTCAGTTGCATACAGTACATTCAATGTACTGAAGCATTTGCAATATGGTTTTTTATACCATAGGTCTAGAAGCACGAGCTCCAAAGCATCCTTAGTAGATCAGACGTTCAGCAGCCAGACTAAAAGTGAGTCCTCATTATTCGAGGATAGCATGATTATTTTATTACTTTATTATTTTAATAGTTTGAAGTTAGTTGGGGACATGTCCCATCAACTCTATAGTTTTCAGATAGTTTAGAGGCTTTCAAACTTTAGCATGTTTCAGACAGTTTATCTCAGTTTTGGGTATTGTCATACCCCATTACAGACATTTTATTATATTTAGTATTAGTTTAGTTTTGAACCTTATGGACTTACAACTTATATTCCACATATTTACAATGTATTATTCAGTTCTTAGTTATAGATATCAGTCATGGGTTAGCTTCTGGTCCTTTGGGGTCATGAGCAACGTGTAGCATTTCGAATACCAGATTTAGGGCGTTACACAAACAATACTGAGAATGAAGTACTGGTCAGATTATTGGATTGATATTGTGGGAGCTATCATCTAACCAACATGCCCCAATCTGAGCTAGTTTGACCATGGGTACTAATTCTAGCTATGTCAATCTACTAGTCTGGTAGACTATATTGTCCTAAAGGATGAAGGGTGTCAAGCCTAATCTGACGGGTGACCCCTGCAAGATAGTCAAGCCTATGCTGATGGGTGACTTCTCATATCTTATGCTGGCTATGTAGTTCTAGAGTATAGTGACTTCTACTAATGACTCTTCCTATCTATAGGGAATCTGCCATCCTTACACTCGCTCGGTTCTAAATCATACTCCCAATTTAATGACACTGAGTTACTGACTATTTTTGAGTTCAGCTGATTGATCTAGTAATGCTTATGATATAATCTAAAGTTATTCTGAAGATACTGAAATGAGACTAAGTAAATAGCTATGGTGTTTGGGTATTCAATACCCCCAGGACTCAAAACAATAATAGTAAAATAGCACTAAAGCTTGGAGGACACAACATGAAAGATTTTATTAAATACTAATTCTTGTAGGCACTTTACCAAACATTTGTAGTTCTTAGCGTAATGAAATCATGGTAAGGTTATGGAATTTGTAGTAATAGAATGAATTCAACATGAATAGCATTAAATCATGATCTAACTCAATGATTGATAACATTAAAACATGGGGAATCGAATAACAACAACAATTTCATTCACACATGGTGTAGAATCATAGTTCATGGAAATTAATGGTTGGAAACTTAATTTAGAACAAAGTAACTTGAAAAGATTATAAATTTATTATTAAAATTGGATACTTGGACTTCATGGGTGAAATGAACCCATGAATGGACATTTAACATACATGGGTTAATGAATTAGAGAAGATTGATGGAGAGTTCTTGAGTTTTGGCCTTGAATTTGGGAGCTAGTATTTTTGTGTTCGTGATGAGAATGGATCCCCTTTTGAGTAATTTTAGAATAATGGGAATATAATGCCCCACTAGGCTTTAATTTCATGTTTAGGATGAGCTTAGGGCTTAGTAAAAAGACCAAAAATCCCTTTGAAAATTAAAAATGCGAAACTGGAAAAGTAAAATTCTCGATTTTTTGGCCTTGGTGCGATGCGCCACTATCGTGCCAAGCCACTGGAAATGGACAATGGGGACCTGGAAAATCACCACAATGCGGGGCTATTGCGGTAAGACTTTGGAATGCCATTTTGGCCAAACATGAAATTGGCCTCCTCCGTGACGTGCCATGATCGCGGAGCGTCACTGGAAAGTGAAAATTTTCATTTAGAGTGGGTCCATGATGAGATAGTGAGCAAAATGACGGTGTTTAATGACTGAAACTTAAAATTGCCATAACTTCTTACTCGGTTTACAAATTTGGGTGAATTTTATATCATTTAAAAGCTAATTGAATTTTCTTCGCAATGGCAAGCTTTAAACTAAAAAGTAATGGGTATTTCAATAATTTTATATATGAATACTCATGTATTGGGACTTAAATTATGCTAGGGAAATATGGGGTATTATAATATCTCCCTCCTGGGATCATTCATCCTCAAATGAGATTGGTTAAGCTGAGGAAAACTAATGGACTGAGCTTACACACTAAAAATGCATATCTGATACATGGAATGCATGAATGAGCTGATTTATAAATGCAGGATTGACATGAACATGATGTGCAACTGAAACTAAGTATGATAGATAGAAATCTTTAAGAAGATTAGTACCTAGAAAAGATGAGGGTACGTGGTCCGAATATCTGCTTTTGCTTCCCAAGTGGCTCCCTCAACAGACTGATTCTGCCAAAGAACTTTGACTAGTGGAACTTCTTTGTTCCTTAGTCTATTAACTTGGTGATCAAGAATTTTGACTGGAACTTTATCACAGGAAAGACTATTCTGAACATCTATGCTTTCTTGGGGGACAACTACAGCTGGATCACCAATACACTTCTTCAATAATGAGAAAGGGAATACTGGGTGTACTGAAGCTAGATCTGAAGGCAAATCAAGATCGTAATATACCTTTTCAAAATAATTGAGAATTCTGTAGAGATTGAAATATCGGGTACTTAGTTTCCCTTTCTTTCCAAACCTCTTAACCACCTTCATGGGAGATATTTTCAAGTACACAAAATCACTGACCTCAAAATCGAGATCCTTTCTTCTCATATCTCTATATGATTTTTGTCATCTTTGGGCTTCTCTAAGTCTTTCTCTGATCAACAAAACCCTCTCTAAGGTATCAAACACCAATTCAAGCCCCACTACTGCGGCCTTACCCACTTTAAACCAACCTATTGAGTATCTACATCTCCTACTATAGAGAGCTTCAAACGAAGCCATCTGAATACTGGAATGATAGCTGTTATTCTATGCAAACTCCATCAAAGGCAACTGGTCATCCAAACTACCTTTAAAATCAACTACGCATGCTCTCAGCATATCTTTAAGAGTCTAAATGGTCCTTTCTGCTTGATCATCTATCTGAGGGTGGAAGACTGTACTGAGGTGGACATGGATACGATGACCCTTTTGGAATGCTTTCCAAAAAAAAGAGGTAAACTGGGTACCTCTATCTGAGATGATGGATAAAGGAACACCATGTAACCTAACCAACTCTCTGAGATAGAGTTTGTCATAGTCCTAATCTAAATAAGAGGTATGGATTGGAAAAGAATGAGATGATTTGGTTATCCCATCTAAAATAACCCATATAGAATTATGATGATGACTGGTACGGGAAAAACCCATCACAAAATCCATGGTCACTTCTTCCCACTTCTATATGGGAATACTGAACTCCAGCATGGGCCCACTAAGCTTCTGGTGCTCAATCCTAATCTGTTGACACATAGATCACTTAGCTACAAACTCTACAATATCTTTCTTCCAATAGATCCCCCACAAATCATGGTATATCATAGTGGCCCCTGGATGAAGAGAGTAATGCACACCATGTGCTTCTGTAAGAATTTATTGCCTCAATCCATCTACACATGGTACATATAAATAACCCTGCCAACGCAATACACCATATCACCCTTGAGAGAAAACCTCCACTTTCTGATCTCTGACAGATTCTTTCAACCTAACTCGACTGGGAACTCTATCGTGCTTTTCTTTTACCTCAGAAACTAGCAAGGATTCTAAACTACTCTGTACCCATACACTACCTTCTGCTGAATCGAGTAAGCGGATACCTAGTCGGTAAAGCTGATGAACTTCTTGAACTAACTTCTTTTTACCATACTCAGTATGAGCAACACTACCCTAGACAACCTACTAGGAGCATGTTCAATTACATTGGCCTTGCCTGGATGATACAGAACACTCATGACAGAATCTTTCAACCACTCTAACCACCTTCTCTGATGCAAAGTTAGATATTTCTAGGAGAACACATACTGCAAGGTCTTGTGATCTGCGAACACATCAACAACTGCACCCTATACAAGTAATGTCTCTAAATATTTAAGGAAAATACTACAACTGCTACCTCAATATCATAAGCAAATAATTCTTCTCATGAGGCTTAAGTTGTTTAGAGGCATGGGCTATTACCTTACCTCTCTAAATGAGGACATATCCCAAACCTACTTTGCATGTATCATAGTACACAACAAACCCACCTGAACCATCTGGCAGGGTAAGAACTGGGGCTGAGGTGAGTCGAGTCTTTAACTCCTGAAAACTCTTCTCGCATGAATCTGACCACTGAAACTTATCTTTTTTCTGAGTCAATTTGGACGTTGGGGATGAAATAGATGAAAAACCTTCCAACAATCGATGGTAATAGCCATCCAAACCCAAGAATCTCCTAATGTTTGAAGTAGAAATGGGTCTGGGCCAGTTTCTTACTGCTTCAGTCTTTTGAGAATCCACTCTAATGCCATCACCAAAAATAATATGGCCAAGGAATGGTACTGACCTTAGGATAAATTTAGACATACTGAATTTGGTGAACAATACATGGGTTCTGAGAGTGTGAATACGATTTTGAGGTGTTCCGCATGACATTCTCACTTTAGGAATAGACAAGAATGTCATTAATGTAGACTATAACAAACATGTCCAAGTACTGATTGAACACTCAGTTCATCAAGTCCATGAAAGTTGTTTGGGCATTAGTAAGGTGACCGAACATGACTAGAAATTCAAAGTGACCATACCAAGTTTGGAAAGCTATTTTTGAAATTCCACATTCCTTGACTCTAAGTTTATGATAGCCTGATCTGAGGTCTGTCTTAGAAAAGTAACTGGCATCCTAAAATTGGTCAAATAAGTCATCGATTCTAGAAAGTGGATATTTATTCTTCATGGTGACTTTTTTCAACGACAATAATCAATACATATTCAGAGAGAACCGTCTTTCTTACAAACGAATAGAACTAGTGTGCCCCATGAAGAGATATTAGATCTGATGAATACCTTACCTAGGAGATCCTTCAACTATTTTTTAGTTCTTTGAGTTTAGCAAGAGTCATTCTGTATGGTGGAATAGATATGGACTAAGTGTCTAGGAGAAGGTCTATTCTAAAATTGATTTCCCTTTTGGGAGGAACTCCGGGAAGATCTTCAGGGAACACATCTGGAAATTCCCTAACTACTAAAACTAAATCAAGGGTTGGAGTCTCTGGATTTTAGTCTTTGACTCAAACAGGATGGTAAATACACCCCTTGGATATCATCTTTCTCTCTCTAAGGTATGAAATAAACTGACCCCTAAGAGGTGTAGTACTACCCCTCTATTCAAGGACTGGTTCATTTGAAAACTAAAAATGAACTATTATATTACTAAAATAAACAGAGGCATAGCATGAATAGAGCAAATCCATACTGAGAATGACGTCAAATTTTTTTATCTCTAACTCCACGGGATCAACTGAAGTAACTTTTTTAAGAAATTATGATCGGGCAGTTCCTGTATATCTATCTGGCTACAATGGAAACACCTACTGGGGTAGATACTAAAAAAGAGCTCTGCAAGAGTTTTAGGACTGACTCTGAAGTTGTTAGCTATATATGGAGATACAAAAGAAAGAGAAGCTCCAGAGTTTAGTAAAGGATAAACATGTAAGTGGAAGACCTGTAATGTACCAGTAACTATGTCAGGAAAATTTTCCTAATTTTGGTGGGACTAAAGATCATATAATATATTTGTATGATGACCATTGGTAGCACTAGAAGTGGCATCCTGCTGTGTTGGACGATCGGATGGAACTGACGACTAATGAGATTGGCCCTATTAGCACAAATCCCTACCTTTCTGAGCAACTATCCAAAACTCCTAAATCTGATGGTCTGGCTTGCCACTTCCGAAGCACACATTATTGATGACTCTACATTCACCTTGATGATCTCTGCCATATTTCTGACATTGAGGATTCATATGGGTACTGTTAACACTGCCCTGGGACTTAGTATCTGCTGCCCTATCCCAATTATCATTTCTAAATTTGGGTACTGGGAACTGGCTGAAGAGGGTGCATGGGATGAAGACCTCTAATGGAATTGGAGAGGATTACCACCTTCTTGTAAGACCACATAAAGTTTCCTTGTAGTTTGAGCCTTGGGCGTGTCAAGTCAAGTATAATTTTGGCCCTAAAAGATTGAGAAAATATTTCCCAAGTAATTCGTATTTAAAATATATAGAATTTTCTTAAATTTTACTCTTTTACGTGTAGATAATTGAATTATCTTTCCAATTATACTAATTTCATCCAAATCTGACATCGGGGTGAGAAGTTATGGCCATTTTACTAAGAGTTGTCGGAACCACCCAGGTGCGACGGACGACCCGACGGACTGTCAAGTATGGGATAGACCGTTGCTCGGCCAATCAAAACTAAGGTATTAACATCCTTTCCTATCCTATGTATGATGGCTAGGACAACAAACCATAAAGGCTGCGATGGGCCATCACTGAGACCGTCTCCACTGAGAAAGTGTAGCCTCATCCTGGCCAACGTGCAATGGATGATACAATGGACCATCAAGACTGTGATAGACCGTTGCTTCGATCATAAAATAGAGGTAGTATGTCCTTTTTCTAACCGACGTGTGACGGATGATTCGATGGATTGTTAGGCTAGCGACGGACCATCGCTCTGATCGTCGTAGGCCCCGTTCAGTATTTTTAACCTACTTTTAAAAGGGATTTTTGGTTTTTCCACTCTTTTATACCCTGATTTACTATAAACAAAGCAAATGGATTTATTCATCATTCAGAACACAAGAGATATAGGGTTTCTCCCTCAAGATCAAATCTAAAACCATTCTCCAAGAAATCTAATAACTCACCATAGATACTACAAATTGAGTTGAGATTTGAATTCCCCACGTTCAAAGGTTGCAAGAATCCTCTCTCAAGAGTAATAAGAAGATTTTGAAGCAATCTTGTTCATCCAATTTCATAATCTAAGGTATGTGGGGTTTTGAACAAGGGTAATCCTTTCACCCTTCTGCCCAAAGACTTATTTAAACTATAATTTTCTACAATCTATAAGATTTTACATGATATTGAAGTAAGGTTTTTCACTCATTGTTATTGATTGCAATATATTGATGTTTCCCATGAATTACAGGTCAAATAGCATGATTTTGCTTATTTTCTTAAGAAATTGAAGCTGGGTTTATACCTTATGTTGGTACTCCTTGAGAATTTAAGAGTTTCAATGTTCTAGAAATTGTAGTATATGAGTATATTGATATTTTGAGACAAATTGCTACAACTTTCAAATTTCTACATGAATTATGAATCTATATGCTATCTATTATGAATTATGATGAGTTTTAACTTGAGATTGAATTATGGGTCATTAAGCCCTACTTGAGACTTGCAATTTTATGAACTATTGTGCTATAAACACCCATGATTTGAGTATTTTGAGATTATTGAGAATTGTTTTGACCTAATGGTCATACAGTTTTGAAATCAACTCTACCACAAGAGATTACAGATTTGATTGTTCGATTCTTATGAACCATGAGATTATTTTGAAAGTGGATTTCCATGAGATGAGCGAGATAAACTAAAGGGAGTAGTATTTAGCACCAAGTTGGGTAAGTTACCACGGTTTCTTACCCCAAAACTACGTGCCACCGTAGGTTTGAGATTTTGGTCCTGAGGTCGAGATGGTTAGGCCTGAGGTCGAGATAAATGATCACTGAGTTGAGGTTATACTCCTTGGCAAGAGTACAATGACTCTCCCCAATGTGAGGTTTCTTCCTTAGGAGGATAAGATGTTGGACTCCATGTATCTCGCATGGTTTATGTAGCTTAATAGAACCTCCCTAAACTAAAGTATTTTCTATTGAGATAGAATATTTTTCCCAAACGCTTTGAGATGAGATATTTTCTAAAGTGAACAAATTACTTTTGAGTAATGAGAATAAGAGAGGAGTACATATTTTAAAGCTAAGGTATAATGATTCATGAGATTTGTGTTACATGCTTCATTCTATAGATTTATGAGATTTACATTTTGACTTTTTCAATCCATACGAGTCATTCCTAATTGCATGCATGATTTGGTTGAAGAGTATTGACACTGTTTTTATATAAATGCATACACCCCCATATATTCAGTACATTCTTAAGTGTTGATCCATATATACATCTATGTGCTACATAGTCTTATAATGTAGGTTCAGGTGCTCAGTCCCAACCTCATTAGTAAGTTCAATGTAACTTTGTCTACATTTCTCCAGTGGTGAGTCCTCATGGTTTGAGGGCCTATCTTCAGATATTTTTGTATTTGAGTTGTTATGTTATTACTTTCAATGCAGTTTGAGTCATTTGGGTATATTCCCAATGGCTCTCTAGTGCATGGAGTAGTAGAGGCTTTGTCAGACTAGTTATCAGACTGTGGTTGTGTTGAGATTTTCAGTATTGTAGTTGTTTGGACCGAGAATTTCCTTCGTATTTCCTTTTATCTGATATGATAGTGCCAGCGTTTTGTGTATTCCTTCTTGAATGAGTTATTATGAGAAGTGATAGGCTGAAAGTGTTATCTTGGGGCTACTTGTAGCCCTAAGCACCGTGTGGCATCCCGGGAGGTAATTTTTGGTCGTTACACTTCTAACCTTGGTTGACTGATTAAAATTACCCGTTCTAGCCCTTTTGATCCCTCTCTCTCCTTAATCATTTGCTACTTAATTTGTTGAGCATGTACCATCAACCTAGATAAGTCTATCTCCCTAATCAAATTAGCGGTCCTACACTCCTAGACCATACTATCAGATACACCGGACACAAACTTACTCATCTTGGACCTGCTGCCAGCTACCACATGAGGAACATATCTAGCTAACAAAGTAAAATTTTGGGAATACTCCTTCATGCTCATGTTTTTCTTCCCCAAGTTAATAAATTCTATCACCTAGGCCTCCCTTAACTCTAATGGGAAGAATTTGTCTAAGAAAGTTGTTAAAAACTCTTCCCATTCTACAGGCCCTACTTTAACACCCCTATCAACCTTCTACTACTTAAACCAAGTATGGGTTATATCCTACAAATGATATGCAACCAAATCAGTACTCTTACTGGATGTCACCTCTATAGCATCTGTTACCTTTTGAACCATATCTAAGAATTCCTTTGTATGCTTTTCGGACTTGGATCCCATGAAGAAAGGAGGATTCATCCGGGTGAAGTCCCGAATTATAGTTGTAGCACTATTGGCCACTAGGTTGGCCAAAATAGCAGCTGGCTATTCATTCTATGCTGCTATAGAGTTGTCGAGAGTGGTGAACGTAGCCTTGAATTCTGCAAGAGAGACATGCTCATCCAGAGGATATTCTGGGACAAGCGAAGCTATTGACGGGCTTTCTACTCCTCTTCTGTTATTCTTTTTTGGAGGCATGCTCTGTAAATGGAAGGAAGAAATGGACAAGATTGAGAGTTTAACTTGAGAGCATGCTCACTCACACGACATGAATATTGAAAGAAGGGAAACTTTTCCTCAACACCTTGTAGCCTCCTGCCCATAAGTGTGGTACGCTACACACCCATGCACAAAAATCTAATTGATGTGGATTTTGGACTTCTTAGGACACTTTAAAACCTTAGGTTCTGATATCAGTTTGTAACACCCCGAGAGTACGCCCTGGGGGTCACATGGTGCCTACAGTCCTAAGGGACCATAAGCTAACCCATAAGCTGGTACCTTCTGTGAGCACTGAATATCAGAATCTTAAATGTTAAAGAATAACTAATATTTCATAATGTTTTAATATCTAAAACAAATATTGAATAGCTGAGTGTAGTGTCTGAAAAGCCTCTAAACTGACTCACTGAGAGTTGATGGGACATGCCCCAACTAACTCCACTAACTACTGATATAAAGACATGAAATAAAATATTCTGTCCTCAAAATATGAGTACTCACCACTACTACTACTGAGTGTCTGAGGAGTCTAAGTGTGATCCAACAACTGAGCATCAACACCCATGATATAATACATCATAGCACAAAAGGAAGGTATGCGATCAGTACTTCAAATGTACCAGTATACTAAATGAAGTAGTCTAACATACATTGTTTCATGAATAAGAGTAATAATTGTCCAAATATACATAAAAAACATGGAGTATTGAATATAGAGCATGAAATCTAAATATTATAAAAATATATAAAATCTATAAACACTGTGTATGCATAAAAGTCTATAAATAATGAGGGTACATGAAGTCTATAGATACTAGGGATGCATGACCAAGCATATAACATGAACTGAATAAAAGTCTGTAAACTAAAATACTGAAATAACTAATATTTTTAGGCCTTGGACAAACAACACTGTGACTGAAGTATTGGTTTGATTATTAGACTGAGACTGTGGGAGCTATCATCTAACCGACATGCCCTCATCGGAGCTAATCGAGGTCCAACCTGTAATCCCAGTTGGAAGAGTGTTAATCCCATGCCACAAGTACAAATGCTGGCAATATGGATCCACTAGTCTAGTATAATGTAATGTCCCGAAGGACGAAAGGTGTCAAACTTGATCTGACAGGTGACTCCTGCGAGATAGTCAAGTCTATGCTGATGGGTGACTTCTCATATCCTATGTTGGCTACGTAGTTCTTGAGTATATGTACTATTACTAGTGACTCTGCTATCTAAAGAGAAAGATTCCATATCAACACTCGCTCGATGCTAAATCCTACTCTCAACTGAATGACACTGAGTTACTGACTATTTCTGAGTTGAACTAACTGATCTAGTAATGCTCACAATATAATCAGAAGTTATTCTGAATATACTAAAATGAGACTAAGTAAACAACTATGGTTTTTGGGTATTCAATACACCCCGGACTCAAAATAGTAATAATAAAATGAGACTAAAGCTTGGAGGACATAGCATGAAGGCTTTTATTAAATACTCATTCTTGTAGGCACTTTATCAAACACTTATAGTTCATAGCTTAATCAAATAATGGGAAGGTTATAAAATTTGTAGTAATAGCATGAATTCAACATGAATAGCATTAAATCATGATCTAACTCAATGGGTGATAACATTAAAACATGGAGAATTGAATAACAACAACAATTTCATGCATACATGGTGTAGAATCAGAGTTCATGGAGATTCATGGTTGAAAACTTCATTTAGAACAAAGTAACTTGAAAATATTATAAATTTATAATTAAAATCAGATACTTGGACTTTATGGGTGAAAGGAACCTATGAATGAATATTTAACATACCTGGGTTAATAAATTTGAGAAGATTGATGGAGAGTTCTTGAGCTTTGGCGTTGAATTTGGGAGCTAGGGTTTTTGTGTTCTTGAAGAGAATGGATCCCTCTTTGAGTAATTTGAGAATAATGGGAATATAATGTTGTACTAGGCTTTAATTTCATGTTTAGGATGAGCTTAAGGGTTAGGAAAAAGACCAAATAGCCCCTTTGAAAATTAAAAACGTGGAACTAGAAAACTAAAATTCTTGATTTTTTGGTTGGGCGCGACACACCACTATCGCGCCAAGCCACTACAAATGGACAATGAGGACTTGGAAAATCACCGAAATGCGGGGCTATTGTGGTAAGCCTTTGGAATTCCATTTTGTCCACCTCCTCAATGCTCCATGATCACGGAGGCTCACTGGAAATTGCCAAACGTGAAATTGGCCTCCTCTGTGACAGGCCATGATCATAGAGCTTTACTGGAAAGTGAAAATTGTCATTTATACTGGCTCCGCGATGCGCTAGTGAGAAAAATGACGGTGTTTAAGGACTAAAACATAAAATTACCATAACTTCTTACTTGTTTATCGGATTTGGTCGAATTTTATATCATTTAAAAGCTAATTGAATTTCATACGCAATTGCAGGCTCTGAACTAAAAAGTAATTGGTATTTAGAAATTTTTATATAGGAATACTTAGGTATTGGGACTTAATTTATTCAAGGAAAATACAGGGTATTACAATATCTCCCCTTTGGGATCATTCACTCTCAAATGAGATTGGTTAAGCTGGGGAAAACTGATCGACTGAGCTTACACACTGAACATGCATATCTGATACATGTAATGCATAATTGAACTGATTTATAAACACATGAATGACATGAACATCATGTGCAACTGAAACTAAGTTTGATAGAGATAAATCTTTAAGAAGATTAGAACCTAGAAAAGATGAGGGTACTTGGTCCGTATATCTACTTCCGCTTCCCAAGTGGCTCCCTCAACAGACTGATTCTGCCAAAGAACTTTCACTAGTGGAACTTCTTTGTTCTTTACTCTATGAACTTGATAATCAAGAATTTTGACTGGAACTTTCTCATAGGAAAGGCTGTTCTGAAAATCTATGCTTTCTAAGGGAACAACTATAGCTGGATCACCAATACACTTCTTCAATAATGAGACAAGGAATATTGAGTGTACTGAAGCTAGATCTGAAGGCAAATCAAACTTGTAAGCTACCTTTTCAAAATGATTGAGAATTCTGTAGAGACTGGCATATCAGGGACTTAGTTTTCCTTTCTTGCCAAATCTTTTTACCCCTTTCATGGGAGATATTTTCAAGTACACAAAATCACTGACCTCAAACTCAAGATCCTTTCTTCTTATATCTCTATATAATTTTTGTCGGATTTGGGCTGCTCTAAGCTTTTCTCTGATCAACAGAACCTTCTCTACGGCATCAAATACCAAGTCAAGCCCTACTACTGTGGACTTACCCACTTTAAACCAACCTATCAAGGATCTACATCTCCTACTATAGAGAGATATAAACGAAGCCATCTGAATACTGGAATGATAGCTGTTATTATATGAAAACTCCATCAAAGGCAAGTGGTTATCCCAACTACCTTTAAAATCAACTATGCATGCTCTCAACATATCTTCAAGAGTCTGAATGGTCCTTTCTGCTAGTCTGTCTATCTGAGGGTGAAAGACTGTACTTAGGTGGACTTGGGTACCAAGACCGTTTTGGAATGCTTTCTAGAAAAGAAAGGTAAATTGGGTACCTCTATCTGAGATGATAGACAAAGAAACACTGTGCGACCTAACCAACTCTCTGAGATGGAGTTTGGCATAGTCCTAGGCTAAATAAGAGGTATGGAATGGAAAGGAATGAGCTGATTTGGTTGTCCAATCTATGTTAACCCAAATAGAATCATGATGATGACAGGTACGGTACAAACCCGTCACAAAATCCATGGTCACTTCCTCCCACTTCTATATGGGAATACTGAACTCTAGTATGGACCCACTAAGCTTCTGATGCTCAATCCTAACCTGTTGACACATAGAGCACTTAGCTATAAACTCTACAATATCTTTCTTCCAATAGATCTCCCATAAATTATGGTACATCTAAGTCGCCCTTAGAAGAATAGATTAATGAGCACTATGTGCTTCTGTATGAACTGATTGCATCAAGCCATCTACACCTGGTACACATAAACAAACCTAGCAACGCAACACACAATATTGCCCTTGAGATAAAACCTCCACTTTCTGATCTCTGATTGATTCTTTCAACCTTACTAGACTGGGATCTCTATCGTGCTTTTCTTTTACCTCGGAAACTAGCAAGGATTCTAAACTACCTTGCACCCATACACTACGTTCTGCTGAATCGACTAAGCGATACCTAGTCAGTCACGCTGATGAACTTCCTGAACTAACTTCTTTTTACCATCCTCAGCATGAGCAACACTACCCATAGATAACCTAGTGAGAGCATGTACCACTATATTGGCCTTACCTGGATGATACAGAACACTTATTTCATAATCTTTCTATAACTCTAACCACCTTTTTTGATGCAAATTTAGGTATTCTTAGGAGAACACATACTGTAAACTCTTGTGATCTATGAACACATCAACATGCACCCCATACAAATAATGCCTCTAAATCTTTAACAAAAATACTACAACTGCTAGCTCAAGATCATAAACGGATAATTCTTCTCATGGGGCTTAAGTTCTCTAAAGGCATAGGCTATAACCTTACCTCTGTAAATAAGAACACAATCCAAACCTACTAAGGATGTATCACAGTACACAACAAACCCATCTGAACCATCTAGCAAGGTAAGAACTAGGGCAGAGGTGAGTCGAGTCTTTATTTCCTGAAAACTCTTCTTACATGAATCTGACCACTGAAACTTAACTTTTTTTCTAAGTTAATTTGGACATGGGGGATAAAATAGATGAAAACCCTTCAACCAACTGACGGTAATAGACATCCAAACCCAAGAAACTCCTAATTTCTGAAGGAGAAATGGGTCTGGGCCAGTTTCTAACTGCTACAGTATTTTGAGGATCAACTCTAATGCTATCACTAGAAATAATATGACCAAGGAATGCTACTGACCTTAGCCAAAATTTAGACATACTGAATTTGGTGAACAACGGATGGGTTCTGAGAGTGTGAATTTGATTCTGAGGTATTCCGCAAGACATTCTAACTATAGGAATAGAAAAGAATGTAATCGATATAGACTATAACAAACATGTCCAAGTATTGCTTGAACACTTGGTTCATCAAGTCCATGAAAGTTGTTGGGGCATTAGTATGGACAAAGAACATAACTAGAAATTCAAAGTGACCATACCAAGTTTGCAAAGCTATTTTTGGAATGTCACATTCCCTGACTCTAAGTTGATGATAGCCTGATCTGAGGTCTATTTTAGAAAAGTAACTGGCATCCTGAAGTTGGTCAAATATGTCATCGATTATAGGAAGTGGATATTTATTCTTGATGGTAACTTTTTTCAACTGACGATAATCAATACATATTCAGGAAGAACCGTCTTTCTTACCCATGAATAGAACTAGTGTACCTCATGAGGAGATGCTAGATCTGATGAATCCCTTATCTAGGATATCCTTCAACTATTCTTTTAGTTCTTTGAGTTTATCTAGAGCCATTCTGTATGGCAGAATAGATATAGCATGAGTGTCTAGGAGAAGGTCTATTCTGAAATTGATTTCCCTTTTGGGAGGAACTCCGGGAAAATCTTCAAGAAAATATTTGGAAATTCCCTGACTACTGAAACTAACTCAAGGGTTGGAGTCTTTGGATTTTATTCTTTGACTCGAACAAGATGGTAAATACACCTACTGTATATCATCTTTCTCTCTCTAAGGTATGCAATAAACTAACCCCTAAGAGCTGTAGTACTACCGCTCCATTCAAGGACTGGTTCATTTGGGAACTAAAAATGAACTATTATGTTACTACAATCAACTGAGGCATAGCATGAGTAGAGTCAATCCATGTCGATAATGATGTCAAAAACTGTCAGCTCTAACTCCACGAGATCAACTGAAGTTACTTTCTGAGAAATTAAGATCGGGCAGTTCCTGTATACCTTCCTGGCTATAATGGAAATACCTGCTGGGGTAGACACTGAAAAAGGGCTCTTCTAGAGTTTTAGGACTGACTCTGAAGTTGACAGCTATATATGGAGTTACAAAAGAAAAAAAAGCTCCATGGTCTAGTAAAGGATAAACATGTAAGTGGAAGACCTGTAATGTACCAGTAAAATCACCTACCTCAAACTCGAGATCCTTTCTTCTCATATCTCTATATGATTTTTGTTGGCTTTGGGCTGCTCTAAGGCTTTCTCTGATCAATAGAACCTTCTCTAAGGCATCAAACACCAAGTCAAGCCCTACTACTGTGTCCTTACCAACTTTAAACCAACCTATCAAGGATCTATATCTCCTACTATAGAGAGCTTCCAACGAAGCAATATGAATACTGGAATGATAGCTGTTATTTTATGCAAACTCCATCAAAGGCAAGTGGTCATCCCAACTACCTTTAAAATCAACTAAGCATGCTCTCAGCATATCTTCAAGAGTCTGAATGGTCCTTTTTGCTTGACCGTCTATCTGAGGGTGGAAGATTGTACTGAGGTGGACTTGGGTACCAAGACCCTTTTGGAACGCTTTCCAGAAAAGAGAGGTAAACTGGGTACCTCTATCTGAGATGATAGATAAAGGAACACCGTGCAACCTAACCAACTCTCTAAGATAGAGTTTGGCATAGTCCTAGGCTAAATAAAACGTATGGACTAAAAGGAATGAGCTGATTTGGTTATCCCATTTATGATAACCCAAATAGAATCATGCTGATGACGAGTACGGAAAAAACCCATCACAAAATCCATGGTCAATTCTTCCCACTTCTATATGGGAATACTTAACTCTAGTATGGACTCACTAAGCTTCTAGTGCTCAATCCTAACATGTTGACACATTGAGCACTTAGCTATAAACTCTACAATATCTTACTTCGAATAGATCTCCCAAAAATCATGGTATATCTTAGTGGGCCCTTGATGAATAGAGTAATGCGCACCATGTGATTCTGTAAGAATTTATTGCCTCAATCCATCTACACCTGGTATACATAAACGACCCTGGAAAAGCAACACACTATATCCCCCTTGAGAGAAAACCTCCACTTTTTGATCTCTGACTGATTCTTTCAACCTAACTAGACTAGGATCTCTATCGTGCTTTTCTTTTACCTCAGAAACTAGCGAAGATTCTAACCTAATTTGCAACCATACACTACCTTCTGCTGAATCGACTAAGTGGACACCTAGTCGGTCAAGATGATAAACTTCTTGAACTAACTTTTTTTTACCATCCTCAGCATGAGCAACACTACCCATACACAACCTACTGAGAGCATGTGCCACTACATTGGCCTTGCCTTGATGATACAAAACACTCATGTCATAATCTTTCAACAACTCTAACCACCTTCTTTGATGCAAATTTAGATATTTCTAAGATAATACATACTGCAAACTCTTGTGATCTGTGAACACATCAACATGTACCCCATAGAAGTAATGCCTCTAAATCTTTAAGGAAAATACTACAACTGCTAGCTCAAGATCATAAGTGGATAATTCTTCTCATGGGGCTTAAGTTGTCTAGAGGCATGGGCTATAACCTTACCTCTCTAAATTAGGATACAACCCAAACCTACTTTGGATGTATCGCAGTATACAACAAACCCATCTGAACCATCTAGGAAGGTAAGAATAGGGGCTGAGGAGAGTCGAGTCTTTAACTCCTGAAAACTCTTATTGGATGAATCTGACCACTGAAACATAAATTTTTTCTAAGTCAATTTGGACATAGGGGATGAAATAGATGAAAACCCTTCAACCAAACGATGGTAATAGCAATCCAAACCCAAGAAACTCCTAATGACTGAAGGAGAAATGAGTCTGGGCCAGTTTCTAATAGCTTTGGTCTTTTGAGGATCAACTCTAATGCCATCACCAGAAATAATATGACCAAGGAATACTACTGACCTTAGCCAAAATTTAGACATACTGAATTTGGCAAACAACGGATAGGTTCTAAGAGTGTGAATATGATTCTGAGGTGTTCCGCATGACATTCTCACCATAGGAATAGACAAGAATGTCATCGATGTAGACTATAACAAATATATCCAAGTACTACTTGAACACTCAGTTCATCAAGTCCATGAAAGATGTTGGGGCATTAGTAAGGCCAATGAACATGACTAGAAATTCAAAGTGACCGTACCAAGTTTGGAAAGAAATTTTTGGAATGTCATATTTCCTGACTCTAAGTTGATGATAGCCTGATCTGAGGTCTATCTTAGAAAAGTAACTAGCATCCTAAAGTTGGTTAAACAAGTCATTGATTCTAGGTAGTGTATATTTATTCTTGATGGTGAATTTCTTCAACTGATGATAATCAATACATATTCAGAGAGAACCATCTTTCTTACACATGAATAGAACTAGTTTGCCCTACGAGGAGATGCTAGATCTGATGAACCCCTTATCTAGGAGACCCTTTAACTATTCTTTTAGTTCTTTGAGTTTAGCTAGAGCCATTCTGTATGGCGGAATAGATATGGGCTGAGTGTCTGAGAGAAGGTCTATTCTGAAATTTATTTCCCTTTTGGGAGAAACTCTGGGAAGATTTTCAGGGAACACATCTTGGAAATTCCCTGACTACTGAAACTAACTCAAGGGTTGGAGTCTCAGGATTTTAGTATTTGACTCGAACAAGATGGTAAATATACCCCTAGGATATCATCTTTCTCGCTCTAAGGTATGAAATAAACTGACCCCTAAGAGCTGTAGTACTACCCCTCCATTCAAGGACTGATTTAGTTGCGAACTAAAAATGAACTATTATGTTACTACAATCAACTAAGGCATAGCATGAGTAGATCTAATCCATCCCGAGAATGACATCAAAATTTTTTATCTCTAACTCTACGAGATCAACTGAAGTAACTTTCTGAGAAATTATGATCAGGCAGTTCGTGTATACCTTCCTGCCTATATTGGAAAGACCTACTGGGGTAGCTGCTGAAAAAGGGCTCTGCTAGACTTTCAGGACTGGCTCTTAAGTTGATAGCTATATATGGAGTTACAAAAGAAAGAAAAGCTCCAGGGTCTAGTAAAGCATAAACATGTAAGTAGAAGACCTGTGACGTACTAGTAACTATGTCAGGAGAATTTTACAAATTTTGGCGGGACTAAAGAGCATATAATCTATTTGAATGCTGACCACTGGTAGCACTGGAAGGGGCATCCTGTTGAGTTGGGCGATTGGATGGAACTGATGACTAATGGGACTGGCCTTGTTGGCGCAAATGCCTACCTTTTTGAGAAAATACCCGAAACTCCTGAATATGATGGTCTGGCTTGCCACATCCGAAGCACACATTTTTTCCTACTCTATACTCACCTTGATGATGTCTGCCATATTTCTGACATAGAGGATTTGTACGGGCACTGTTAACATTACACTGGGACTTAGTACCTGCTTCCCTATCCTTATTATCAATTCTGAATTTGGGTACTGGGGTACTGGATGAAGAGGGTGTTGGGGCTGAAAACCTTTGATGGAATTGGGGATGATTACCACCTTCTTGTAAGACCCGGTAAAGTTCCCTTGTAGTATTGTTCATGCATATGAAGAATTATATTCAGCCTAACTCAGTTGCATACAGTACATTCAATGTACTGAAGCATTTGCAATATGGTTTTTTATACCATAGGTCTAGAAGCACGAGCTCCAAAGCATCCTTAGTAGATCAGACGTTCAGCAGCCAGACTAAAAGTGAGTCCTCATTATTCGAGGATAGCATGATTATTTTATTACTTTATTATTTTAATAGTTTGAAGTTAGTTGGGGACATGTCCCATCAACTCTATAGTTTTCAGATAGTTTAGAGGCTTTCAAACTTTAGCATGTTTCAGACAGTTTATCTCAGTTTTGGGTATTGTCATACCCCATTACAGACATTTTATTATATTTAGTATTAGTTTAGTTTTGAACCTTATGGACTTACAACTTATATTCCACATATTTACAATGTATTATTCAGTTCTTAGTTATAGATATCAGTCATGGGTTAGCTTCTGGTCCTTTGGGGTCATGAGCAACGTGTAGCATTTCGAATACCAGATTTAGGGCGTTACACAAACAATACTGAGAATGAAGTACTGGTCAGATTATTGGATTGATATTGTGGGAGCTATCATCTAACCAACATGCCCCAATCTGAGCTAGTTTGACCATGGGTACTAATTCTAGCTATGTCAATCTACTAGTCTGGTAGACTATATTGTCCTAAAGGATGAAGGGTGTCAAGCCTAATCTGACGGGTGACCCCTGCAAGATAGTCAAGCCTATGCTGATGGGTGACTTCTCATATCTTATGCTGGCTATGTAGTTCTAGAGTATAGTGACTTCTACTAATGACTCTTCCTATCTATAGGGAATCTGCCATCCTTACACTCGCTCGGTTCTAAATCATACTCCCAATTTAATGACACTGAGTTACTGACTATTTTTGAGTTCAGCTGATTGATCTAGTAATGCTTATGATATAATCTAAAGTTATTCTGAAGATACTGAAATGAGACTAAGTAAATAGCTATGGTGTTTGGGTATTCAATACCCCCAGGACTCAAAACAATAATAGTAAAATAGCACTAAAGCTTGGAGGACACAACATGAAAGATTTTATTAAATACTAATTCTTGTAGGCACTTTACCAAACATTTGTAGTTCTTAGCGTAATGAAATCATGGTAAGGTTATGGAATTTGTAGTAATAGAATGAATTCAACATGAATAGCATTAAATCATGATCTAACTCAATGATTGATAACATTAAAACATGGGGAATCGAATAACAACAACAATTTCATTCACACATGGTGTAGAATCATAGTTCATGGAAATTAATGGTTGGAAACTTAATTTAGAACAAAGTAACTTGAAAAGATTATAAATTTATTATTAAAATTGGATACTTGGACTTCATGGGTGAAATGAACCCATGAATGGACATTTAACATACATGGGTTAATGAATTAGAGAAGATTGATGGAGAGTTCTTGAGTTTTGGCCTTGAATTTGGGAGCTAGTATTTTTGTGTTCGTGATGAGAATGGATCCCCTTTTGAGTAATTTTAGAATAATGGGAATATAATGCCCTACTAGGCTTTAATTTCATGTTTAGGATGAGCTTAGGGCTTAGTAAAAAGACCAAAAATCCCTTTGAAAATTAAAAATGCGAAACTGGAAAAGTAAAATTCTCGATTTTTTGGCCTTGGTGCGATGCGCCACTATCGTGCCAAGCCACTGGAAATGGACAATGGGGACCTGGAAAATCACCACAATGCGGGGCTATTGCGGTAAGACTTTGGAATGCCATTTTGGCCAAACATGAAATTGGCCTCCTCCGTGACGTGCCATGATCGCGGAGCGTCACTGGAAAGTGAAAATTTTCATTTAGAGTGGGTCCATGATGAGATAGTGAGCAAAATGACGGTGTTTAATGACTGAAACTTAAAATTGCCATAACTTCTTACTCGGTTTACAAATTTGGGTGAATTTTATATCATTTAAAAGCTAATTGAATTTTCTTCGCAATGGCAAGCTTTAAACTAAAAAGTAATGGGTATTTCAATAATTTTATATATGAATACTCATGTATTGGGACTTAAATTATGCTAGGGAAATATGGGGTATTATAATATCTCCCTCCTGGGATCATTCATCCTCAAATGAGATTGGTTAAGCTGAGGAAAACTAATGGACTGAGCTTACACACTAAAAATGCATATCTGATACATGGAATGCATGAATGAGCTGATTTATAAATGCAGGATTGACATGAACATGATGTGCAACTGAAACTAAGTATGATAGATAGAAATCTTTAAGAAGATTAGTACCTAGAAAAGATGAGGGTACGTGGTCCGAATATCTGCTTTTGCTTCCCAAGTGGCTCCCTCAACAGACTGATTCTGCCAAAGAACTTTGACTAGTGGAACTTCTTTGTTCCTTAGTCTATTAACTTGGTGATCAAGAATTTTGACTGGAACTTTATCACAGGAAAGACTATTCTGAACATCTATGCTTTCTTGGGGGACAACTACAGCTGGATCACCAATACACTTCTTCAATAATGAGAAAGGGAATACTGGGTGTACTGAAGCTAGATCTGAAGGCAAATCAAGATCGTAATATACCTTTTCAAAATAATTGAGAATTCTGTAGAGATTGAAATATCGGGTACTTAGTTTCCCTTTCTTTCCAAACCTCTTAACCACCTTCATGGGAGATATTTTCAAGTACACAAAATCACTGACCTCAAAATCGAGATCCTTTCTTCTCATATCTCTATATGATTTTTGTCATCTTTGGGCTTCTCTAAGTCTTTCTCTGATCAACAAAACCCTCTCTAAGGTATCAAACACCAATTCAAGCCCCACTACTGCGGCCTTACCCACTTTAAACCAACCTATTGAGTATCTACATCTCCTACTATAGAGAGCTTCAAACGAAGCCATCTGAATACTGGAATGATAGCTGTTATTCTATGCAAACTCCATCAAAGGCAACTGGTCATCCAAACTACCTTTAAAATCAACTACGCATGCTCTCAGCATATCTTTAAGAGTCTAAATGGTCCTTTCTGCTTGATCATCTATCTGAGGGTGGAAGACTGTACTGAGGTGGACATGGATACGATGACCCTTTTGGAATGCTTTCCAAAAAAAAGAGGTAAACTGGGTACCTCTATCTGAGATGATGGATAAAGGAACACCATGTAACCTAACCAACTCTCTGAGATAGAGTTTGTCATAGTCCTAATCTAAATAAGAGGTATGGATTGGAAAAGAATGAGATGATTTGGTTATCCCATCTAAAATAACCCATATAGAATTATGATGATGACTGGTACGGGAAAAACCCATCACAAAATCCATGGTCACTTCTTCCCACTTCTATATGGGAATACTGAACTCCAGCATGGGCCCACTAAGCTTCTGGTGCTCAATCCTAATCTGTTGACACATAGATCACTTAGCTACAAACTCTACAATATCTTTCTTCCAATAGATCCCCCACAAATCATGGTATATCATAGTGGCCCCTGGATGAAGAGAGTAATGCACACCATGTGCTTCTGTAAGAATTTATTGCCTCAATCCATCTACACATGGTACATATAAATAACCCTGCCAACGCAATACACCATATCACCCTTGAGAGAAAACCTCCACTTTCTGATCTCTGACAGATTCTTTCAACCTAACTCGACTGGGAACTCTATCGTGCTTTTCTTTTACCTCAGAAACTAGCAAGGATTCTAAACTACTCTGTACCCATACACTACCTTCTGCTGAATCGAGTAAGCGGATACCTAGTCGGTAAAGCTGATGAACTTCTTGAACTAACTTCTTTTTACCATACTCAGTATGAGCAACACTACCCTAGACAACCTACTAGGAGCATGTTCAATTACATTGGCCTTGCCTGGATGATACAGAACACTCATGACAGAATCTTTCAACCACTCTAACCACCTTCTCTGATGCAAAGTTAGATATTTCTAGGAGAACACATACTGCAAGGTCTTGTGATCTGCGAACACATCAACAACTGCACCCTATACAAGTAATGTCTCTAAATATTTAAGGAAAATACTACAACTGCTACCTCAATATCATAAGCAAATAATTCTTCTCATGAGGCTTAAGTTGTTTAGAGGCATGGGCTATTACCTTACCTCTCTAAATGAGGACATATCCCAAACCTACTTTGCATGTATCATAGTACACAACAAACCCACCTGAACCATCTGGCAGGGTAAGAACTGGGGCTGAGGTGAGTCGAGTCTTTAACTCCTGAAAACTCTTCTCGCATGAATCTGACCACTGAAACTTATCTTTTTTCTGAGTCAATTTGGACGTTGGGGATGAAATAGATGAAAAACCTTCCAACAATCGATGGTAATAGCCATCCAAACCCAAGAATCTCCTAATGTTTGAAGTAGAAATGGGTCTGGGCCAGTTTCTTACTGCTTCAGTCTTTTGAGAATCCACTCTAATGCCATCACCAAAAATAATATGGCCAAGGAATGGTACTGACCTTAGGATAAATTTAGACATACTGAATTTGGTGAACAATACATGGGTTCTGAGAGTGTGAATACGATTTTGAGGTGTTCCGCATGACATTCTCACTTTAGGAATAGACAAGAATGTCATTAATGTAGACTATAACAAACATGTCCAAGTACTGATTGAACACTCAGTTCATCAAGTCCATGAAAGTTGTTTGGGCATTAGTAAGGTGACCGAACATGACTAGAAATTCAAAGTGACCATACCAAGTTTGGAAAGCTATTTTTGAAATTCCACATTCCTTGACTCTAAGTTTATGATAGCCTGATCTGAGGTCTGTCTTAGAAAAGTAACTGGCATCCTAAAATTGGTCAAATAAGTCATCGATTCTAGAAAGTGGATATTTATTCTTCATGGTGACTTTTTTCAACGACAATAATCAATACATATTCAGAGAGAACCGTCTTTCTTACAAACGAATAGAACTAGTGTGCCCCATGAAGAGATATTAGATCTGATGAATACCTTACCTAGGAGATCCTTCAACTATTTTTTAGTTCTTTGAGTTTAGCAAGAGTCATTCTGTATGGTGGAATAGATATGGACTAAGTGTCTAGGAGAAGGTCTATTCTAAAATTGATTTCCCTTTTGGGAGGAACTCCGGGAAGATCTTCAGGGAACACATCTGGAAATTCCCTAACTACTAAAACTAAATCAAGGGTTGGAGTCTCTGGATTTTAGTCTTTGACTCAAACAGGATGGTAAATACACCCCTTGGATATCATCTTTCTCTCTCTAAGGTATGAAATAAACTGACCCCTAAGAGGTGTAGTACTACCCCTCTATTCAAGGACTGGTTCATTTGAAAACTAAAAATGAACTATTATATTACTAAAATAAACAGAGGCATAGCATGAATAGAGCAAATCCATACTGAGAATGACGTCAAATTTTTTTATCTCTAACTCCACGGGATCAACTGAAGTAACTTTTTTAAGAAATTATGATCGGGCAGTTCCTGTATATCTATCTGGCTACAATGGAAACACCTACTGGGGTAGATACTAAAAAAGAGCTCTGCAAGAGTTTTAGGACTGACTCTGAAGTTGTTAGCTATATATGGAGATACAAAAGAAAGAGAAGCTCCAGAGTTTAGTAAAGGATAAACATGTAAGTGGAAGACCTGTAATGTACCAGTAACTATGTCAGGAAAATTTTCCTAATTTTGGTGGGACTAAAGATCATATAATATATTTGTATGATGACCATTGGTAGCACTAGAAGTGGCATCCTGCTGTGTTGGACGATCGGATGGAACTGACGACTAATGAGATTGGCCCTATTAGCACAAATCCCTACCTTTCTGAGCAACTATCCAAAACTCCTAAATCTGATGGTCTGGCTTGCCACTTCCGAAGCACACATTATTGATGACTCTACATTCACCTTGATGATCTCTGCCATATTTCTGACATTGAGGATTCATATGGGTACTGTTAACACTGCCCTGGGACTTAGTATCTGCTGCCCTATCCCAATTATCATTTCTAAATTTGGGTACTGGGAACTGGCTGAAGAGGGTGCATGGGATGAAGACCTCTAATGGAATTGGAGAGGATTACCACCTTCTTGTAAGACCACATAAAGTTTCCTTGTAGTTTGAGCCTTGGGCGTGTCAAGTCAAGTATAATTTTGGCCCTAAAAGATTGAGAAAATATTTCCCAAGTAATTCGTATTTAAAATATATAGAATTTTCTTAAATTTTACTCTTTTACGTGTAGATAATTGAATTATCTTTCCAATTATACTAATTTCATCCAAATCTGACATCGGGGTGAGAAGTTATGGCCATTTTACTAAGAGTTGTCGGAACCACCCAGGTGCGACGGACGACCCGACGGACTGTCAAGTATGGGATAGACCGTTGCTCGGCCAATCAAAACTAAGGTATTAACATCCTTTCCTATCCTATGTATGATGGCTAGGACAACAAACCATAAAGGCTGCGATGGGCCATCACTGAGACCGTCTCCACTGAGAAAGTGTAGCCTCATCCTGGCCAACGTGCAATGGATGATACAATGGACCATCAAGACTGTGATAGACCGTTGCTTCGATCATAAAATAGAGGTAGTATGTCCTTTTTCTAACCGACGTGTGACGGATGATTCGATGGATTGTTAGGCTAGCGACGGACCATCGCTCTGATCGTCGTAGGCCCCGTTCAGTATTTTTAACCTACTTTTAAAAGGGATTTTTGGTTTTTCCACTCTTTTATACCCTGATTTACTATAAACAAAGCAAATGGATTTATTCATCATTCAGAACACAAGAGATATAGGGTTTCTCCCTCAAGATCAAATCTAAAACCATTCTCCAAGAAATCTAATAACTCACCATAGATACTACAAATTGAGTTGAGATTTGAATTCCCCACGTTCAAAGGTTGCAAGAATCCTCTCTCAAGAGTAATAAGAAGATTTTGAAGCAATCTTGTTCATCCAATTTCATAATCTAAGGTATGTGGGGTTTTGAACAAGGGTAATCCTTTCACCCTTCTGCCCAAAGACTTATTTAAACTATAATTTTCTACAATCTATAAGATTTTACATGATATTGAAGTAAGGTTTTTCACTCATTGTTATTGATTGCAATATATTGATGTTTCCCATGAATTACAGGTCAAATAGCATGATTTTTCTTATTTTCTTAAGAAATTGAAGCTGGGTTTATACCTTATGTTGGTACTCCTTGAGAATTTAAGAGTTTCAATGTTCTAGAAATTGTAGTATATGAGTATATTGATATTTTGAGACAAATTGCTACAACTTTCAAATTTCTACATGAATTATGAATCTATATGCTATCTATTATGAATTATGATGAGTTTTAACTTGAGATTGAATTATGGGTCATTAAGCCCTACTTGAGACTTGCAATTTTATGAACTATTGTGCTATAAACACCCATGATTTGAGTATTTTGAGATTATTGAGAATTGTTTTGACCTAATGGTCATACAGTTTTGAAATCAACTCTACCACAAGAGATTACAGATTTGATTGTTCGATTCTTATGAACCATGAGATTATTTTGAAAGTGGATTTCCATGAGATGAGCGAGATAAACTAAAGGGAGTAGTATTTAGCACCAAGTTGGGTAAGTTACCACGGTTTCTTACCCCAAAACTACGTGCCACCGTAGGTTTGAGATTTTGGTCCTGAGGTCGAGATGGTTAGGCCTGAGGTCGAGATAAATGATCACTGAGTTGAGGTTATACTCCTTGGCAAGAGTACAATGACTCTCCCCAATGTGAGGTTTCTTCCTTAGGAGGATAAGATGTTGGACTCCATGTATCTCGCATGGTTTATGTAGCTTAATAGAACCTCCCTAAACTAAAGTATTTTCTATTGAGATAGAATATTTTTCCCAAACGCTTTGAGATGAGATATTTTCTAAAGTGAACAAATTACTTTTGAGTAATGAGAATAAGAGAGGAGTACATATTTTAAAGCTAAGGTATAATGATTCATGAGATTTGTGTTACATGCTTCATTCTATAGATTTATGAGATTTACATTTTGACTTTTTCAATCCATACGAGTCATTCCTAATTGCATGCATGATTTGGTTGAAGAGTATTGACACTGTTTTTATATAAATGCATACACCCCCATATATTCAGTACATTCTTAAGTGTTGATCCATATATACATCTATGTGCTACATAGTCTTATAATGTAGGTTCAGGTGCTCAGTCCCAACCTCATTAGTAAGTTCAATGTAACTTTGTCTACATTTCTCCAGTGGTGAGTCCTCATGGTTTGAGGGCCTATCTTCAGATATTTTTGTATTTGAGTTGTTATGTTATTACTTTCAATGCAGTTTGAGTCATTTGGGTATATTCCCAATGGCTCTCTAGTGCATGGAGTAGTAGAGGCTTTGTCAGACTAGTTATCAGACTGTGGTTGTGTTGAGATTTTCAGTATTGTAGTTGTTTGGACCGAGAATTTCCTTCGTATTTCCTTTTATCTGATATGATAGTGCCAGCGTTTTGTGTATTCCTTCTTGAATGAGTTATTATGAGAAGTGATAGGCTGAAAGTGTTATCTTGGGGCTACTTGTAGCCCTAAGCACCGTGTGGCATCCCGGGAGGTAATTTTTGGTCGTTACACTTCTAACCTTGGTTGACTGATTAAAATTACCCGTTCTAGCCCTTTTGATCCCTCTCTCTCCTTAATCATTTGCTACTTAATTTGTTGAGCATGTACCATCAACCTAGATAAGTCTATCTCCCTAATCAAATTAGCGGTCCTACACTCCTAGACCATACTATCAGATACACCGGACACAAACTTACTCATCTTGGACCTGCTGCCAGCTACCACATGAGGAACATATCTAGCTAACAGAGTAAAATTTTGGGAATACTCCTTCATGCTCATGTTTTTCTTCCCCAAGTTAATAAATTCTATCACCTAGGCCTCCCTTAACTCTAATGGGAAGAATTTGTCTAAGAAAGTTGTTAAAAACTCTTCCCATTCTACAGGCCCTACTTTAACACCCCTATCAACCTTCTACTACTTAAACCAAGTATGGGTTATATCCTACAAATGATATGCAACCAAATCAGTACTCTTACTGGATGTCACCTCTATAGCATCTGTTACCTTTTGAACCATATCTAAGAATTCCTTTGTATGCTTTTCGGACTTGGATCCCATGAAGAAAGGAGGATTCATCCGGGTGAAGTCCCGAATTATAGTTGTAGCACTATTGGCCACTAGGTTGGCCAAAATAGCAGCTGGCTATTCATTCTATGCTGCTATAGAGTTGTCGAGAGTGGTGAACGTAGCCTTGAATTCTGCAAGAGAGACATGCTCATCCAGAGGATATTCTGGGACAAGCGAAGCTATTGACGGGCTTTCTACTCCTCTTCTGTTATTCTTTTTTGGAGGCATGCTCTGTAAATGGAAGGAAGAAATGGACAAGATTGAGAGTTTAACTTGAGAGCATGCTCACTCACACGACATGAATATTGAAAGAAGGGAAACTTTTCCTCAACACCTTGTAGCCTCCTGCCCATAAGTGTGGTACGCTACACACCCATGCACAAAAATCTAATTGATGTGGATTTTGGACTTCTTAGGACACTTTAAAACCTTAGGTTCTGATATCAGTTTGTAACACCCCGAGAGTACGCCCTGGGGGTCACATGGTGCCTACAGTCCTAAGGGACCATAAGCTAACCCATAAGCTGGTACCTTCTGTGAGCACTGAATATCAGAATCTTAAATGTTAAAGAATAACTAATATTTCATAATGTTTTAATATCTAAAACAAATATTGAATAGCTGAGTGTAGTGTCTGAAAAGCCTCTAAACTGACTCACTGAGAGTTGATGGGACATGCCCCAACTAACTCCACTAACTACTGATATAAAGACATGAAATAAAATATTCTGTCCTCAAAATATGAGTACTCACCACTACTACTACTGAGTGTCTGAGGAGTCTAAGTGTGATCCAACAACTGAGCATCAACACCCATGATATAATACATCATAGCACAAAAGGAAGGTATGCGATCAGTACTTCAAATGTACCAGTATACTAAATGAAGTAGTCTAACATACATTGTTTCATGAATAAGAGTAATAATTGTCCAAATATACATAAAAAACATGGAGTATTGAATATAGAGCATGAAATCTAAATATTATAAAAATATATAAAATCTATAAACACTGTGTATGCATAAAAGTCTATAAATAATGAGGGTACATGAAGTCTATAGATACTAGGGATGCATGACCAAGCATATAACATGAACTGAATAAAAGTCTGTAAACTAAAATACTGAAATAACTAATATTTTTAGGCCTTGGACAAACAACACTGTGACTGAAGTATTGGTTTGATTATTAGACTGAGACTGTGGGAGCTATCATCTAACCGACATGCCCTCATCGGAGCTAATCGAGGTCCAACCTGTAATCCCAGTTGGAAGAGTGTTAATCCCATGCCACAAGTACAAATGCTGGCAATATGGATCCACTAGTCTAGTATAATGTAATGTCCCGAAGGACGAAAGGTGTCAAACTTGATCTGACAGGTGACTCCTGCGAGATAGTCAAGTCTATGCTGATGGGTGACTTCTCATATCCTATGTTGGCTACGTAGTTCTTGAGTATATGTACTATTACTAGTGACTCTGCTATCTAAAGAGAAAGATTCCATATCAACACTCGCTCGATGCTAAATCCTACTCTCAACTGAATGACACTGAGTTACTGACTATTTCTGAGTTGAACTAACTGATCTAGTAATGCTCACAATATAATCAGAAGTTATTCTGAATATACTAAAATGAGACTAAGTAAACAACTATGGTTTTTGGGTATTCAATACACCCCGGACTCAAAATAGTAATAATAAAATGAGACTAAAGCTTGGAGGACATAGCATGAAGGCTTTTATTAAATACTCATTCTTGTAGGCACTTTATCAAACACTTATAGTTCATAGCTTAATCAAATAATGGGAAGGTTATAAAATTTGTAGTAATAGCATGAATTCAACATGAATAGCATTAAATCATGATCTAACTCAATGGGTGATAACATTAAAACATGGAGAATTGAATAACAACAACAATTTCATGCATACATGGTGTAGAATCAGAGTTCATGGAGATTCATGGTTGAAAACTTCATTTAGAACAAAGTAACTTGAAAATATTATAAATTTATAATTAAAATCAGATACTTGGACTTTATGGGTGAAAGGAACCTATGAATGAATATTTAACATACCTGGGTTAATAAATTTGAGAAGATTGATGGAGAGTTCTTGAGCTTTGGCGTTGAATTTGGGAGCTAGGGTTTTTGTGTTCTTGAAGAGAATGGATCCCTCTTTGAGTAATTTGAGAATAATGGGAATATAATGTTGTACTAGGCTTTAATTTCATGTTTAGGATGAGCTTAAGGGTTAGGAAAAAGACCAAATAGCCCCTTTGAAAATTAAAAACGTGGAACTAGAAAACTAAAATTCTTGATTTTTTGGTTGGGCGCGACACACCACTATCGCGCCAAGCCACTACAAATGGACAATGAGGACTTGGAAAATCACCGAAATGCGGGGCTATTGTGGTAAGCCTTTGGAATTCCATTTTGTCCACCTCCTCAATGCTCCATGATCACGGAGGCTCACTGGAAATTGCCAAACGTGAAATTGGCCTCCTCTGTGACAGGCCATGATCATAGAGCTTTACTGGAAAGTGAAAATTGTCATTTATACTGGCTCCGCGATGCGCTAGTGAGAAAAATGACGGTGTTTAAGGACTAAAACATAAAATTACCATAACTTCTTACTTGTTAATCGGATTTGGTCGAATTTTATATCATTTAAAAGCTAATTGAATTTCATACGCAATTGCAGGCTCTGAACTAAAAAGTAATTGGTATTTAGAAATTTTTATATAGGAATACTTAGGTATTGGGACTTAATTTATTCAAGGAAAATACAGGGTATTACAATATCTCCCCTTTGGGATCATTCACTCTCAAATGAGATTGGTTAAGCTGGGGAAAACTGATCGACTGAGCTTACACACTGAACATGCATATCTGATACATGTAATGCATAATTGAACTGATTTATAAACACATGAATGACATGAACATCATGTGCAACTGAAACTAAGTTTGATAGAGATAAATCTTTAAGAAGATTAGAACCTAGAAAAGATGAGGGTACTTGGTCCGTATATCTACTTCCGCTTCCCAAGTGGCTCCCTCAACAGACTGATTCTGCCAAAGAACTTTCACTAGTGGAACTTCTTTGTTCTTTACTCTATGAACTTGATAATCAAGAATTTTGACTGGAACTTTCTCATAGGAAAGGCTGTTCTGAAAATCTATGCTTTCTAAGGGAACAACTATAGCTGGATCACCAATACACTTCTTCAATAATGAGACAAGGAATATTGAGTGTACTGAAGCTAGATCTGAAGGCAAATCAAACTTGTAAGCTACCTTTTCAAAATGATTGAGAATTCTGTAGAGACTGGCATATCAGGGACTTAGTTTTCCTTTCTTGCCAAATCTTTTTACCCCTTTCATGGGAGATATTTTCAAGTACACAAAATCACTGACCTCAAACTCAAGATCCTTTCTTCTTATATCTCTATATAATTTTTGTCGGATTTGGGCTGCTCTAAGCTTTTCTCTGATCAACAGAACCTTCTCTACGGCATCAAATACCAAGTCAAGCCCTACTACTGTGGACTTACCCACTTTAAACCAACCTATCAAGGATCTACATCTCCTACTATAGAGAGATATAAACGAAGCCATCTGAATACTGGAATGATAGCTGTTATTATATGAAAACTCCATCAAAGGCAAGTGGTTATCCCAACTACCTTTAAAATCAACTATGCATGCTCTCAACATATCTTCAAGAGTCTGAATGGTCCTTTCTGCTAGTCTGTCTATCAGAGGGTGAAAGACTGTACTTAGGTGGACTTGGGTACCAAGACCGTTTTGGAATGCTTTCTAGAAAAGAAAGGTAAATTGGGTACCTCTATCTGAGATGATAGACAAAGAAACACTGTGCGACCTAACCAACTCTCTGAGATGGAGTTTGGCATAGTCCTAGGCTAAATAAGAGGTATGGAATGGAAAGGAATGAGCTGATTTGGTTGTCCAATCTATGTTAACCCAAATAGAATCATGATGATGACAGGTACGGTACAAACCCGTCACAAAATCCATGGTCACTTCCTCCCACTTCTATATGGGAATACTGAACTCTAGTATGGACCCACTAAGCTTCTGATGCTCAATCCTAACCTGTTGACACATAGAGCACTTAGCTATAAACTCTACAATATCTTTCTTCCAATAGATCTCCCATAAATTATGGTACATCTAAGTCGCCCTTAGAAGAATAGATTAATGAGCACTATGTGCTTCTGTATGAACTGATTGCATCAAGCCATCTACACCTGGTACACATAAACAAACCTAGCAACGCAACACACAATATTGCCCTTGAGATAAAACCTCCACTTTCTGATCTCTGATTGATTCTTTCAACCTTACTAGACTGGGATCTCTATCGTGCTTTTCTTTTACCTCGGAAACTAGCAAGGATTCTAAACTACCTTGCACCCATACACTACGTTCTGCTGAATCGACTAAGCGATACCTAGTCAGTCACGCTGATGAACTTCCTGAACTAACTTCTTTTTACCATCCTCAGCATGAGCAACACTACCCATAGATAACCTAGTGAGAGCATGTACCACTATATTGGCCTTACCTGGATGATACAGAACACTTATTTCATAATCTTTCTATAACTCTAACCACCTTTTTTGATGCAAATTTAGGTATTCTTAGGAGAACACATACTGTAAACTCTTGTGATCTATGAACACATCAACATGCACCCCATACAAATAATGCCTCTAAATCTTTAACAAAAATACTACAACTGCTAGCTCAAGATCATAAACGGATAATTCTTCTCATGGGGCTTAAGTTCTCTAAAGGCATAGGCTATAACCTTACCTCTGTAAATAAGAACACAATCCAAACCTACTAAGGATGTATCACAGTACACAACAAACCCATCTGAACCATCTAGCAAGGTAAGAACTAGGGCAGAGGTGAGTCGAGTCTTTATTTCCTGAAAACTCTTCTTACATGAATCTGACCACTGAAACTTAACTTTTTTTCTAAGTTAATTTGGACATGGGGGATAAAATAGATGAAAACCCTTCAACCAACTGACGGTAATAGACATCCAAACCCAAGAAACTCCTAATTTCTGAAGGAGAAATGGGTCTGGGCCAGTTTCTAACTGCTACAGTATTTTGAGGATCAACTCTAATGCTATCACTAGAAATAATATGACCAAGGAATGCTACTGACCTTAGCCAAAATTTAGACATACTGAATTTGGTGAACAACGGATGGGTTCTGAGAGTGTGAATTTGATTCTGAGGTATTCCGCAAGACATTCTAACTATAGGAATAGAAAAGAATGTAATCGATATAGACTATAACAAACATGTCCAAGTATTGCTTGAACACTTGGTTCATCAAGTCCATGAAAGTTGTTGGGGCATTAGTATGGACAAAGAACATAACTAGAAATTCAAAGTGACCATACCAAGTTTGCAAAGCTATTTTTGGAATGTCACATTCCCTGACTCTAAGTTGATGATAGCCTGATCTGAGGTCTATTTTAGAAAAGTAACTGGCATCCTGAAGTTGGTCAAATATGTCATCGATTATAGGAAGTGGATATTTATTCTTGATGGTAACTTTTTTCAACTGACGATAATCAATACATATTCAGGAAGAACCGTCTTTCTTACCCATGAATAGAACTAGTGTACCTCATGAGGAGATGCTAGATCTGATGAATCCCTTATCTAGGATATCCTTCAACTATTCTTTTAGTTCTTTGAGTTTATCTAGAGCCATTCTGTATGGCAGAATAGATATAGCATGAGTGTCTAGGAGAAGGTCTATTCTGAAATTGATTTCCCTTTTGGGAGGAACTCCGGGAAAATCTTCAAGAAAATATTTGGAAATTCCCTGACTACTGAAACTAACTCAAGGGTTGGAGTCTTTGGATTTTATTCTTTGACTCGAACAAGATGGTAAATACACCTACTGTATATCATCTTTCTCTCTCTAAGGTATGCAATAAACTAACCCCTAAGAGCTGTAGTACTACCGCTCCATTCAAGGACTGGTTCATTTGGGAACTAAAAATGAACTATTATGTTACTACAATCAACTGAGGCATAGCATGAGTAGAGTCAATCCATGTCGATAATGATGTCAAAAACTGTCAGCTCTAACTCCACGAGATCAACTGAAGTTACTTTCTGAGAAATTAAGATCGGGCAGTTCCTGTATACCTTCCTGGCTATAATGGAAATACCTGCTGGGGTAGACACTGAAAAAGGGCTCTTCTAGAGTTTTAGGACTGACTCTGAAGTTGACAGCTATATATGGAGTTACAAAAGAAAAAAAAGCTCCATGGTCTAGTAAAGGATAAACATGTAAGTGGAAGACCTGTAATGTACCAGTAACTATATCAGGAGAATTTTCCTAATTTTGGCAGGACTAAAAAGCATATAATCTATTTTGATGTTGACCATTGGTAGCACTGGAAGTGGCATCTTGCTGAGTTGGGCGATCGGATAGAACTGATGAGAAATAGGACTGGAGCAAATCCCAACCTTTCTGAGTAATTACCCGAAACTCCCAAATATGATGGTCTAACTTGCCACATCCTAAGCACATATTATTTCCTGATCTACACTTACCCTGATGATGTCTGCCATATTTCTGACATAGAGGATTCATACGGGCACTTTTAACACTACCCTGGGACTTGGTACCTGTTTCCCTATCTCGATTATCATTTTTGAATTTGGGTACTAGGGTACTGACTAAAGAGGGTACTGGGGCTGAAGACCTTTGATGGAATTGGGGATTATTACCACCATCTTGTAAGACCCCATAAAGTTCCCTTGTAGTTTGAGCCATGATCTTGTCAAGTGAAGTATAATTTTGGCCCTAAAAGATTGTGAAAATATATCCCAATTAATTGGTGTTTAAAATATATTGCATTTTCTTAAATTTTACTTTTTTTCATGTAGATAATTGAATTAGCTTTCCAATCATACTAATTTCGTCCAAATCCGACATTGGGGTGAGAAGTTATGGCCATTTTACTAATAGTTGTCGGAACCGCCTAGGTGCGACGGATGACCCGACGGAACATCAAGTCTGGGATGGACCGTCGCTCGGCCCATCATAATCAAGGTATTAACATCCTTTCCTAGCCTAAGTGTGATGGCCAGGATAACTAACTGTCAAGACTGCGATGGGCCGTCATTGAGATCGTCGCCACTGAAATAGTGTAGTCTCATCCTAGCCAACATGCAATGGATAATTAGATGCAGCATCAAGACAGACCGTTTCTATGATTGTAACATTTAGGAAGTATGTCCTTTTTCTAAATGGCGTGTGATGGATGATTCGATGGACCGTCAGGCTAGCGATGGACCGTCGCTCCAATCGTTCAGTATTTTGAACTCATTTTTAAAAGGGATTTTTGGACTTTACAATCTTTTATATAATGATATATTACAGACATAGAAAATGACTTTATTCATTATTCAAAACATAAGAGATGTAGGGTTTCTCCCTCAAGATCACATCTAAAATATTTCTCCAAGAAATCTAAGAACTTACCATAGATTCTATAATTTGTGTAGAGATTTGAACTCCCCAAGTTCAAGGGTTGAAATAACCCTCTCTCAAGATTACGAAGAAGAGTTTGAAGCAGTCTTGTTCATCCAATTTCATAATCTAAGGTATGTGGGGTTTTGAACAAGGGTAATCCTTTCACCATTATGCCCAATTACTTATTTAAATTATAATTTTCTACAATCTATGATATTTTACATGATATTGAATTAAGTTTTTTCATCAATTGTTATTGATTGCAATATCTTGATATTTCCCATGAATTGCAGGTCAAATAACATGATTTTGCATGTTTTCTTTAGAAATTGAAGCTGGGTTTATACCCTATGTTGTTTCTCCTTGAGAATTTAAGTGTTTCAATATTTTAGAAATTAAAGTATATGAGTATGTTGATAATTTGAGACAAATTTCTTTAACTTCCATATTTCTACATGAATTATGAATCTATATGCTATCTATTATGCATTATGACAGGTTTCAACTTGAGATTGAATTATTGGTCATTAAGACCTACTTGAGACTTGCAATTATATGAACTATTGTGCTATAAACACCCATGATTTGAGTATTTTGAGGTTATTGAGAAATGGTTTGACCTAATGGTCATAGATTATTGAAATCAACTCTACCACATGAGATTACATATTTGATTGTTGGGTTCTTATGAACCATGAGATTATTTTAAAAGTGGATTTCCATGAGATGAGTGAGATAAACTAAAGGGAGTAGTATTTAGCACCGAGTTGGGTAAGTTACCATGGTTTCTAACCCCAGAACTATGTGCCACCGTAGGTTTGAGATTTTGGGCCTGAGGTCAAGATGATTAGGCTTGAGGTCGAGATAAATGATCACTGAGCTAAGGTTATACTCCTTGGCAAGAGTACAATGCCTCTCCCCAATGTGAGGTTTATTCCTTAGGAGGATAAGATGTTGGACTCCATGTATCTTACATGGTTTATGTCAGTTAAGAGAACCTCCCTAAACTAAAGTATTTTCCATTGAGATAAAATATTTTTCCCTACACCTTTGAGATGAGATATTTTCTAAACTAAACAAATTGCTTTTGAGTAATGAGAATAAGAGAAGAGTACAGATTTTAAAGCTAAGGTATAGACTCACGAGATTTGTGTTACATGCTTCATTCTACATGATTTATGAGATTTACATTTTGACTTATTCAAGCCATGTGAGTCATTCCTACATGCATGCATGATTTGATTGAAGAGTATTGATACTGTTTTTATATAAATGCATATACCCCTATATACTCAGTACATTCCCAAGTGTTGATCCACATATACGTCTATGTGCTAAATTTTCTTATAATGTAGGTTCAGGTGCTCAGTCCCAACCTCGTTAGTAAGTCCTAAGTACCTTTTTATACATTTCTCCAGTGGGGATTTCTCATGGTTTGAGGGCCTATCTTCAGATATTTCTGTATTTGAGTTGTTATGTTATTACTTTCAGTGCAGTTTGAGTCGGTTGGGTATTTGTCCCAATGGCTCTCTAGTTCATGGAGTAGTAGAGGTTTTGTCAGACTAGTTATCAGACTGTGGTTGTGTTGAGATTTCTTGTATTATAGTCGTTTGGACCAAGTATTACCTTTGTATTTCCTTTCATCTGGTATGATAGTGCCAGTGTTTTGTGTATTCCTTCTTGAATGAGTTATTATGAGAAGTGATAGTCTCAAAGGGTTATCTCGGGGCTACTTGTAGCGTTAAGCACCGTGTGACATCCCAGGAGGTGATTTTGGGTCGTTACACTTCTGACCTTGGTTGACTGATTAAAATTACCCGTTCAAGACCTTTTGATTCCTCTCCCTCTCCTTAATTATTTGGTCTTTAATTTGTTAAGAATGGACCATCAACCTAGATAAGTCCATCTCCCTTATCAAAATTGTGGTCCTACACTCCTTGACCATACTATCAGATACGCCAGATACAAACTTACTCATCATGGACCTGTTGTCAGCTACCACATGAGGATCATATCTAGATAACAGGGTAAACTTGAGGGAATAATCCTTCACGCTCATGTTGTCCTGCCTCAAGTTAATAAATTCTAACAGCTTGGCCTCCCTTAACTCCAATGGGAAGAATTTGTCTAAGAAAGCTGTGGAAAACTCTTCCCATTCTACAGGCCCTACTTTAACACCCCTATCAACCTTCTACTACTTAAACCAAGTATGGGATATATCCTACAAGTAATATGCAGCCAACTCAGTACTCTTACTAGATGTCACCTCCATAGCATCCGTTACCTTTTAAGCCATATCTAAGAATTCCTGTGGATCCTCTTCAGACTTGGATCCCGTGAAGGAAGAAGGATTTATCTGGGTGAAGTCCCAAATTTTGGTTGTAGCAGTATTAGCAATTGGGTTGGCCAAAACGGCAGCTGACCATTCATTCTAAGCTGCTATGGAGTGGTCGAGAGTGTTGAACGTAGCCTTGAATTCTGCATGAGAGACATGCTCGTCCAGAGGATATGCCTGGACAAGCGAAGGTTTTGGCTGGTTTCCTACTTCTCTTTTGTTATTATTTTTGGAGTCATGCTCTGTAAATGGAAGGAATAAATGGACTATATTGAGAGTTTAACTTGAGATCATGCTCACTCGCACGACATAAATATTGAAATAAGGGAAAATTTTCCTCAACACCTTGTATCCTCCTTCCAATAAGTGTGGCATCCTGCATACCCATGCACAAGACTCTACTTGATGTGGCTTTAAGACTTCCTAGGATACTTTAAAACCTTAGGCTCTGATATCAGTTTGTAATACCCCGAGAGTACACCCTGGGGGTCACATGGTGCCTACATTCCTAAGGGACCATAAGCTAACCCATGAGCTGGTACCTGCTGTGAGCAATGAATATCACAATCTTAAATGTGGATGAATAAATGATATTTCATAAAGTTTTAATATCTAAAACAAATATTGAATAACTGAGTGTAGTGTCTGAAAAGCCTCTAAATAGACTCACTGAGAGTTGATGGGACATGCCCCAACTAACTCCACTAACTACTGATATAAAGACATGAAGTAAAATATTCTGTCATCAATATATAAGGACTCACCACTACTACTACTGAGAGTCTAAGGAGTCGAAGTGCGATCCAAAAATTGAGCATCAGCACCTATGATATAATACATCATAGCAAAAGAAAGAGATACGATCAGTACTTTCAATGTACTAGTATACTAAATGAAGTAGTCTAAAATGCATGGATTCATGAATAGGAGTAATAATTGTCTAAATATACATATAAAACATGGAACATTGAATAAAGAGCATGAAATATGAAGATATTAAAAATATATGAAAACTGTAAATACTGTGTATGCATAAAAGTCTATAAATACTGAGGGTACATGAAGTCTGTAGATACTAGGGATGCATGACCAAGCATATAAGATGAACTGAATAAAATTCTATAAACTAAAACACATAAATAACTAATATTTGTAGGCCTTGGTCAAACAACACCGAGACTGAAGTACTGGTCTTATTATTAGACTGGGACTGTGGGAGCTATCATTTAACCGACATTCCCCGATTGTAGCTTATCAAGGTCCAACCTGTAACCCCAGTTGGAAGAGTGTTAATACCATGCCACAAGTACTAACGCTGGCGATATGGATCCACTAGTCTAGTATAATGTAATGTCCCGAAGGATGAAGGGTGTCAAACTTGATCTGACGGATGACTCCTGCGAGATAGTCACACCTATGCTGATAGGTGACTTCTCATATCCTATGCTTGCTATGTAGTTCTAGAGTATAGGTACTGTTACTAATGACTCTGCCTATCTAAAGGGAAATCTTCCATCTCTACACTCGCTCGATGCTAAATCCTACTCTCAACTGAATGACACTGAGTTACTAACTATTTCTAAGTTTAACTGACTGATTTAGTAATGCTCACGATATAATCTCAAGTTATTCTGAATATACTAAAATAAGACTATGTAAACAACTATGGTTTTTGGGTATTCAATACCCCAAGGATTCAAAATAATAATAATAAAATGACACTAAAGCTTGGAGGACATAGCATGAAGGCTTTTATTAAATACTCATTCTTGTAGGCACTTTATTAAACACTTGTAGTTCATAGCTTAATCAAATCATGGGAAGGTTATGGAATTTGTACTAATAGCATGAATTCAACATGAATAGCATTAAATCATGATCTAACTCAATGAGTAATAACATTAAAACATGGGGAATTGAATTACAACAACAATTTCATGCATACCTGGTGTAGAATCATAGTTCATGAAGATTCTTGATTGAAAACTTAATTTAGAACAAAGTAACTTGAAAATATTATAAATTTATAATTAAAATTGGATACTTGGACTATATGGGTGAAATGAACCCATGAATGAACATTTAACATACCTGGGTTAATAAATTTGAGGAGATTGATGGAGAGTTCTTGAGCTTTGGCGTTGAATTTGGGAGCTAGGGTTTTTGTGTTCTTGAAGAGAATGGATCCCCTTTTCAGTAATTTGATAATAATGGGCATATAATGTCGTAATAGGATTTGATTTCATGTTTAGGATGAGCTTAGGGCTTAGGAAAAATACCAAATAGCCTCTTTGAAAATTAAAAATGCCGAACTGGAAAACTAAAATTCCTGATTTTTGTCCTTGGCGGACACACCACTATCGTGCTAAGCCACTGAAAATAGACAATGGGGACCTGGAAAATCACTGAAATGTGGGCCTATTTCGGTAATCCTTTGGAATGCCATTTTGGCCACCTCCGCAATGCTCCATGATCGCGGAGGCTCACTGAAAATTGCCCTCATCCGCGATGCGCCATGATCGCAGCACTTTACTGGAAAGTGATAATCGTCATTTATACTGGCTCCGCAATGTTCTATTGAGAAAAATGACGGTGTTTAATGACTGAAACTTAAAATTTCCATAACTTCTTGCTCATTTATCGGATTTGGGAAAATTTTATATAGTTGGAAAGCTAATGAATTTTCTACGTAATGGCAGGCTCTAAACTGAAAAGTAATGGGTATTTAGTAATATTTATATAGGAATATTCATGTATTGGGACAAATTATTTTAGGAAAATACTGGGTATTACAATATCTCCCCCTTGGGATCATTCATCCTCAAATGAGATGGGTTAAGCTGAGGAAAACTAATGAACTGAGGTTATATACTGAGCATGCATTTCTGATAAATGGAATGCATGACTGAACTGATTTATGAATGCATGACTGACATGAGCATGATGTGCAACTGGAACTAAGTGTGATAGAGAGAAGTCTTAAAGAAAATTAGTACCTAGAAAATATGAGGGTACTTGGTCTGCATATCTGCTTTCGCTTCCCAACTAGCTCCCTTAACAAATTGATTTTACCAAAGAACTTTGACTAGTCGAACTTCTTTGTTCCTTAGTCTATGAACTTGTTGATGAAGATTTTTAACTGGAACTTTCTCATAGGAGAGACTGCTCTGAACATCTATGCTTTCTAGGGGACAAACTACAGCTGGATCACCAATATAATTTTTCAATAACGAGACAAGGAATACTAGGTATACTGAAGCTAGATCTGAAGGAAAATCAAGATCGTAAGCTACCTTTTCAAAATGATTCAGAATTCTGTAGAGACTAACATATCGACGACTTAGTTTCCCTTTCTTGCCAAACCTCTTTACCCCCTTCATGGGAGATATTTTCAAGTACATAAAATCACCTACCTCAAACTCGAGATCCTTTCTTCTCATATCTCTATATGATTTTTGTCGGCTTTGGGCTGCTCTAAGCCTTTCTCTGATCAATAGAACCTTCTCTAAGGCATCAAACACCAAATCAAGCCCTACTACTGTGTCCTTACCAACTTTAAACCAACCTATCATGGATCTATATCTCCTACTATAGAGAGCTTCCAACGAAGCAATCTGAATACTGGAATGATAGCTGTTATTTTATGCAAACTCCATCAAAGGCAAATGGTCATCCCAACTACCTTTAAAATCAACTACGCATGCTCTCAGCATATCTTCAAGAGTCTGAATGGTCCTTTTTGCTTGACCGTCTATCTGAGGGTGGAAGATTGTACTGAGCTGGACTTGGGTACTAAGACCCTTTTGGAACGCTTTCCAGAAAAGAGAGGTAAACTGGGTACCTCTATCTGAGATGATAGATAAAAGAACACCGTGCAACCTAACCAACTCTCTGAGATAGAGTTTGGCATAGTCCTAGGCTAAATAAAAGGTATGGACTAAAAGGAATGAGCTGATTTGGTTATCCCATTTATGATAACCCAAATAGAATCATGCTGATGACGAGTACGGAAAAAACCCATCACAAAATCCATGGTCAATTCTTCCCACTTCTATATGGGAATACTTAACTCTAGTATGGACCCACTAAGCTTCTAGTGCTCAATCCTAACATGTTGACACATTGAGCACTTAGCTATAAACTCTACAATATCTTTCTTCGAATAGATCTCCCAAAAATCATGGTATATCTTAGTGGGCCCTTGATGAATAGAGTAATGCGCACCATGTGATTCTGTAAGAATTTATTGCCTCAATCCATCTACACCTGGTATACATAAACGACCCTGGAAAAGCAACACACTATATCCCCCATGAGAGAAAACCTCCACTTTTTGATCTCTGACTGATTCTTTCAACCTAACTAGACTAGGATCTCTATCGTGTTTTTCTTTTACCTCAGAAACTAGCGAAGATTCTAAACTAATTTGCAACCATACACTACCTTCTGCTGAATCGACTAAGTGGACACCTAGTTGGTCAAGATGATAAACTTCCTGAACTAACTTTTTTTTACCATCCTCAGCATGAGCAACACTACCCATACACAACCTACTGAGAGCATGTGCCACTACATTGACCTTACCTTGATGATACAAAACACTCATGTCATAATCTTTCAACAACTCTAACCACCTTCTTTGATGCAAATTTAGATATTTCTAAGATAATACATACTGCAAACTCTTGTGATCTGTGAACACATCAACATGTACCCCATAGAAGTAATGCCTCTAAATCTTTAAGGAAAATACTACAACTGCTAGCTCAAGATCATAAGTGGATAATTCTTCTCATGTGGATTAAGTTGTCTAGAGGAATGGGCTATAACCTTACCTCTCTAAATTAGGATACAACCCAAACCTACTTTGGATGTATAGCAGTATACAACAAACCCATCTGAACCATCTAGGAAGGTAATAACAGGGGCTGAGGAGAGTCGAGTCTTTAACTCCTGAAAACTCTTATTGGATGAATCTGACCACTGAAACTTAAATTTTTTCTAAGTTAATTTGGACATAGGGGATGAAATAGATGAAAACCCTTCAACCAACCGATGGTAATAGCAATCCAAACCCAAGAAACTCCTAATGACTGAAGGAGAAATGAGTCTGGGACAGTTTCTAATAGCTTTGGTCTTTTGAGGATCAACTCTAATGCCATCAACAGAAATAATATGACCAAGTAATACTACTGACCTTAGCCAAAATTTAGACATACTGAATTTGGCAAACAACGGATAGGTTCTAAGAGTGTGAATATGATTCTGAGGTGTTCCGCATGATATTCTCACCATAGGAATAGACAAGAATGTCATCGATGTAGACTATAACAAATATATCCAACTACTACTTGAACACTCAGTTCATCAAGTCCATGAAAGATGTTGGGGCATTAGTAAGCCCAATGAACATGACTAGAAATTCAAAGTGACCGTACCAAGTTTGGAAAGAAATTTTTGGAATGTCATATTTCCTGACTCTAAGCTGATGATAGCCTGATCTGAGGTCTATCTTAGAAAAGTAACTAGCATCCTAAAGTTGGTCAAACAAGTCATTGATTCTAGGTAGTGGATATTTATTCTTAATGGTGAATTTCTTCAACTGACGATAATCAATACATATTCAGAGAGAACCATCTTTCTTACACATGAATAGAACTAGTTTACCCCACGAGGAGATGCTAGATCTGATGAACCCCTTATCTAGGAGACCCTTTAACTATTCTTTTAGTTCTTTGAGTTTAGCTAGAGCCATTCTGTATGGCGAAATAGATATGGGCTGAGTGTCTGAGAGAAGGTCTATTCTGAAATTTATTTCCCTTTTGGGAGAAACTCTGGGAAGATTTTCAGGGAACACATCTTGGAAATTCCCTGACTACTAAAACTAACTCAAGGGTTGGAGTCTCAGGATTTTAGTCTTTGACTCGAACAAGATGGTAAATACACCCCTAGGATATCATCTTTCTCGTTCTAAGGTATGAAATAAACTGACCCCTAAGAGCTGTAGTACTACCCCTCCATTCAAGGACTGATTTAGTTGCGAACTAAAAATGAACTATTATTTTACTACAATCAACTAAGGCATAGCATGAGTAGAGCTAATCCGTGCCGAGAATGACATCAAAATTTTTTCTCTCTAACTCCACGAGATCAACTGAAGTAACTTTCTGAGAAATTATGATCAGGCAGTTCGTGTATACCTTCCTGCCTATATTGGAAACACCTACTGGGCTAGCTGCTGAAAAAGGGCTCTGCTAGAGTTTCAGGACTGGCTCTTAAGTTGATAGCTATATATGGAGTTACAAAAGAAAGAGAAGCTCCAGGGTCTAGTAAAGCATAAACATGTAAGTAGAAGACCTGTGACGTACCAGTAACTATGTCAGGAGAATTTTACAAATTTTAGCGGGACTAAAGAGCATATAATCTATTTGGATGCTGACCACTGGTAGCATTGGAAGGGGCATCCTGCTGAGTTGGGCGATTGGATGGAACTGATGACTAATGGGACTGGCCTTGTTGGCGCAAATGCCTACCTTTTTGAGCAAATACCCGAAACTCCTGAATATGATGGTCTGGCTTGCCACATCCGAAGCACACATTATTTCCTACTCTATACTCACCTTGATGATGTCTGCCATATTTCTGACATAGAGGATTTGTACGGGCACTGTTAACATTACACTGGGACTTAGTACCTGCTACCCTATCCCTATTATCATTTCTGAATTTGGGTATTGGGGTACTGGATGAAGAGGGTGCTGGGGCTAAAAACCTTTGATGGAATTGGGGATGATTACCACCTTCTTGTAAGACCCCGTAAAGTTCCCTTGTAGTTTAAGCTTTGAACATGTTAAGTGAAGTATAATTCTTGCCCAAAAAGATTGAGAAAATGTTTCCCAAGTAATTGGTGTTTAAAATATATTTAATTTTCATAAATTTTTCTTTTTTTCATGTAGATAATTGAATTAGATTTCCAATGATACCAATTTCATCCAAATCTGACATCGGGGTGAGAAGTTATGGCCATTTTACTAAGAGTTGTCGGAACCGCCCAGGTGCGATGGACGACCCAACGGACTGTCAAGTCTATGATGGACCATAGCTTGGCCCATCACAAATAAGGTATTGACGTCCTTTCTTTTTCCAAGTGTGATGGCCAGGACAATGAACCATCCGGTCAGAGGGGTTGTTTTGGTTTTGGTAAGTTGGGCCATAAATTCAGGGATTGCCCATATGCTAAACAGAGGAGTCGCGATGTTCATCCCCAGAATTAAACTATTAGTGGTCCAACCCATATGGTTTGTCCTACTCCTCTTCAGGGTTCCTTATCTAGTACTGCAGGTGCTCAATACCAGAATTAATTTTATGCTATACCACCCCGCCAGGAGCAGGAGGATTCACCAGATATTATTACTGGTACGCTTTGTGTAGTTCATTTTGATGTGTATGTGTTGATGGACCCTGGGTCAAGTCTTTCTTATATGACTCCGTTTATGGCTATGAACTTTGAAATCAGTGCTGAAAAGATTTTCGAGCCTCTTCTAGTCTGTACACTAGTGGGTGAATCTGTTGTTGCTAAGCAAATATATAAGAATTTTCCTATCACTGTCCTTCATAGAATTAGGTTTGCAGATTTGAATGAGCTAGACATGGTTGATTTTGATATTATTCTAGGTATGAATTTGCTACACTCTTGTTATGAGTCTATAGACTGTCGTACCCAGGTAGTCAAGTTTCAGTTTCACAATGATCCATTCTTTAAATAGTCCGGAAATTTTGTATCTCCTAAAATTTATTTCATATCCTATATAAAATCTAGGAAATTTATATCCAAGGTTTGTATCTATTATTTAGTTTAAGTTAAGGAGACTAAGTCTGAGACTCCAACTATTCAGTCTCTTAGTTTTGTCAATGAGTTTCCTGATGTTTTCCCAGAAGATCTCCCATGGGTACCTCCCAATAGAGAGAAAGAATTTGGAATTGATCTTCTCCCTGATACACAACCTATTTCTATTACTCCATATTGTATGGCCCCCGCAGAACTTAAGGAGTTGAAAGAGCAACTCAAAGACCTTCTTGATAAGGGTTTTATAAGACTAAGTGTATCTCCTTGAGGTGCATCCATTTTATTCGTGCGAAATAAAGATGGTTCATTGCACATGTATATCGTCAGCTTAACAAGGTCACAGGCAAGAACAAGTACCCTCTTTCTAGAATTAATGACCTAGTTGATTAGCTACAAGGTGCCAGCTACTTCTTGAAAATATATTTAAGATTCGGTTATCACCAACTTAAAGTTAGAGAAAGTGATATTCCAAATATGGCTTTCCGCACTTATTATGGTCAGTTTGAATTCTTGATTGTGTTCTTCGGGCTAACGAATGCCCTGACAGCTTTTATGAACCTCATGAATCGAGTGTTTAGATAATACCGGGATATATTCATTATTGTGTTCATAGATGATATTCTTGTGTACTCCCAAAGAGAGATCGACCATGCAAATCATCTCTGAATTGTCTTACAAACCCGTAGGGATCAATAATTGCCTTCAAAATTTAGCAAATATGAATTCTGGCTAAGTTCAGTTGCTTTTCTGGTCATATTGTTTCTTCTGATGGTATTCGAGTTGATCCTCAAAAGGTAGAAGCTATGAAAAGTTGGCCTAGACCTATTTTCCCATCTGATATTAGGAGTTTCCTCGGTCTAGCTGGCTACTATCGTCGTTTCATCAAAAGTTTCTCTTCCATTGTTGCTCCTTTGACCTGGTTAACCCAAAAGAAGGTTAAATTCTAGTGTCAGATTCTTGCGAGAAGAGTTTTCAGGAGTTGAAGACTCAACTCACTTCAGCCCCTGTGATGAACCTGCCTAATGGTGTAGATGATTTTGTGGTATGTTGTGATACTTCTAGAATTGGTTTGGGTTGCATGTTGATTCAGAAGGATACGGTTATAGCCTATTCCTCCCGACAGTTAAAACCTTATGAGAAGAATTATCCGACTCATGACCTCGAGTTAGCTAAAGTAGTTTTTGCTTTGAAAACTTAAAGACACTATTTGTACGGCGTTCATGTTGATGTCTTTACGGATCACAAGAGTTTGCAGTATGTGTTTACTCAGAGAGAATTGAATCTTTGGCAGAGGCGGTGGTTAGAATTGCTAAAGGATTACGATATGAGTATGTTATATCACTCGGGCAAGGCTAATGTAGTGGCAGATGCTCTTAGCAGGTCGTCCATGGGTAGTATAGAACATGTTAAGAAAGATAAGAGGGACTTAGCCCGTGAAGTGCATCATTTGGTTAGGTTAGGTGTTAGATTGCTTGACTCAATTGAGGGTAATGCTTGGGTCCAAAGTAGTTCTTAATCTTCCCTAGTTTCTGAAGTTAAGGGGAAGCAGGATACATATTCTCGTTTGGTCGAACTAAAAGAATCAGTTAAAGACCAAAAGGTGGAGGTTTTCTCCTAAGGGGGAGATAGTGTATTGAGATTTTAGAATAGATTTTGTGTGCCTGATGTTCATGATCTAAGGAAGAGAATTATGGCTGAGGCGCATGGCACGCGGTATTCTATTCACCCCGGTGCTACTAAGATGTACCATAATTTGAGGGAAATTTATTGGTGGAATGGTATGAAAAAAGATATAGCAAAGTTCGTAGAAAAGTGTGCAACTTACCAGCAGGTAAAGATAGAGCACCAGAGACCCGATGATGTGATTCAAGAATTTAACACTCCTACTTAGAAGTGGGAAGTGGTGAACATGAATTTTGTGACCGGTTTACCTCTCTCTCATCATCATCATGATTCTATTTGGGTCGTTGTAGACAGGTTGACTAAGTTAGGACATTTTCTGCCAGTACATACATCTTTCACTGCAGAGGACTATGCTAAGCTGTATATTGGAGAGTTAGACCGGTTACATGGAGTTCCGTTGTCTATCATCTCTCATAGAGGTCCTCATTTTACTTTTTAGTTTTGGAGAGCCTTCCAAAAAGGTCTTGGCACCTAAGTTCATCTTAGCTCCACTTTTCATCTGCAGGCAGACGGTCAGGCTGAGAGGACTATTCAGACTTTGGAGGATATGTTCAGGGCTTATGTTCTTGATCTCAAAGGAAGTTGGGATGAACATTTACTGTTGATTTAATTTGCTTACAACAATAGTTTTGATGCTAGCATTGGAATGGATCCATTTGAAGCTTCATATGGGAGAAGATGTAGATCGCCCATAGGTTAGTTCAAAGTAGGTGAAGCTGTTGTGATTGGACCTGATGTTGTATACGAGGCTATGGAGAAAGTTATGTTAATTTGGGAGAGGTTAAAGACATCCCAAAGTCGTCAAAAGTCGTATGCAGATATGAGAAGAAGAGCTCTTGATTTTGACGTTGATGATTTGGTGTATCTAAAAATCTCACCCATGAAAGGGGTGAAAAGATTTGGAAAGAAAGGGAAGCTGAGTCCTAGATAAGTTAGCCCTTATAGGGTTTTGGATCGTGTTGGGAAAGTAGCTTATAACGTGGAGTTGCCTGCAGAATTGTCAACTGTCTATCCTGTGTTTCATGTTTCTATGCTTAAGAAGCACATTGGAGACTCTGTCGTTATTGATCTGTTGAAAGGTTGTGATGTTCAGGATAGCCTTTCGTATGATGACATACTGGTTGAAATCCTAGATTATCAATTCCGTAGATTGAGGAACAAGAAAGTTCCACTAGTTAAAGTTCTGTGGAAAAATCAATCAGTAGAGGGTGCCACTTGGGAATCAAAAGTAGATATACAATCCAGTTACCCTCATCTTTTCTCCATGAGTTCAAATCAAGCTGAAGGTACTATTCCCTTACTTTAGTTTCCTTCTAATATAATGTATTCCGCTATATGGTTATTCCCTCTATGATTCGTGTATTTGGTGAAGTACTCAAAAGTTTAGAGTAAAGTGAGCCCTTAGATGTGATTCGTTCCATCTATACATCCTCATTTTCTCTTGTTCTTGGCCTATTTGGCAATATTTGAGGACAAATGTGTCCAAGAGGGAGATATTGTAATACCCTGATTGTTTTTAAGCCTAAATCCATCTTTTGAGTGGATATGTATGACTTCCAAAGTGATTGATATTTAAACCATGCTTAAATCCATCTTTTTGTCATGTACAACATTGAATAAGCTTTCCATGATACCAATTTCATCAAAATCCTACATCAGATACGTGAATTATGGCCGTTTTACTCAACGGTATCGGATCGCCCAGGTTTGACGGTCGACCTGGTGGACCGTCAGGTCCCTGGTGGACCGTTAAGTACCCCATCAAACCAAGGCATTGAATCCTTTTTTAGGCCATTGTGTGACGACCAAGTTGGTGGACCGTCAAAAAGTTGACGGTCAAGGGGTCCGTCAGGTTGAGACAAAATGTCTAATTTTTGGCCCTCGAGTGATGGACGACTTGGTGGACCATTATTTTCCTGACGGACCATCACTTCAACCATCATGTCGAGGCAGAATGTTCTATTTTTGGCATTCGAGTGACAGACGACTAGGTGGACCGTGAGTCCCTCTGACAGACCATCAGGTAGACCGTCACATGCCCCGATTAGCAAATTTCAGCATTTTCAAAAAGGGAATCTTGGTCATTTCCGCTCCTTGTGGCCTTGAATATATATCTATGTAGAGAATAGAAGATCATTTCTCTCCATTTCTCTCCAATTTCCTTTCAAGAATTCTTTACAAACCTAGGGTTTCTTCCAAACCTAAAAAATCAAATCATCTCCAAGAAATTCAAGAAATCTCCCATAAATTTCTTCAAGTTGTTCAAGGACTAAGTTTCTCAAGTCAAAGGCAGCAAGTTCTTGGTCTAAAAGTGTGAGAAAGAGGATTCAAGCAAGTTTCTATATCTTCAAAACCAAAATCTAAGGTATGTGGGGTTGAAAAAGAATACTCCTTTCATTCTTATGCCTAAAGATTTAATTTCTAATGTTTATCTACATGATCTTTGCAAGTTGGGTTACACCCAAATTTCTTTAGTTATGATTTATGAGATTTGAGTTGAGTAAGTTTGATATTTATGATATATTTACCATCATATTTCTTTAATTGAGGATTTATGCTATGAGTTGAATATTCTTATTATGAATTGATGATTTTCGAATGAGTTGAGATACGCGTCATGATTTAAGCTTTTCTATGAGAAGTTTAACTATTGAATATATATATATCGATATTTGAATCGAAAATCAAGAATGAGTTTGATGATGTTTCCTTGAAGCTTTGGCATTTGAAATGATTTGATAAGCAAATGTACATGATGCTGAGAAACATTGTTTGAATTTGAGTCAATTTAGGAATCCACAATATTATATGATTTACCGATGAGATATACTGTTGTTTTGGTCATCATGATAGACCCATGAGTTGATATTGATTAAGGTGGATTTCCTAATGCATTTTGAGCTAATTCTGAGAGAGTATTTAGCACCGAGCGGGAAATTTGGTATTTTCCCAGAACTACGTGCCACCATAGGAATGCTGTTGATATTTGTGGGCCAAAGGCCGAGTATGAGATTATGATGATGAGATTGACGTTGTACTCCTAGGCAAGAGTATGACACCCTTGCCAATGTGGGGTTCTCTCCTTAGGAGGGCAAAACGTTGGACTCCATACGTTTCACATGGTGTAGTCATGTCGGTTATAAGAAACTCCCACATCCATAATGATATAAGTCTCTTTAGTTACCAAGTCACTCTGCGTCACGAGTTAAAGATTTTGATTTTAGTTAAATAATTTATGAGATTTATGAAACACGTGTCATTACTGATGATTTATGGAAATAATGTTTTTGATAATTCAAGCGAAGATAGTTATTATTGTCAATATGAATGATTTCTCATACATTTATGATATTATTTAAAATGTTTTATCCATCCCCACAGACTCAGTACATTCCCAAGTACTGACCCCCATACTCTTTTGTATTCTATATTTCCTCGTGATATAGGTTTAGGTGATCAATCTAAGCCGTGACAATGATCTACGAGTACCTTCATCTACATTCCTATAGTTGGTGAGTCCTCATAGTTAGAGGACTTATGTTCATGATTTTTTTGTCTTACTAATTGGTGGGTTTTTATTTCTCCATTCAGCACGAGCCAGTTGCGGATCTGCAGTCTTATATAGTAGAGGCTTTGTTAGACTAGAGTACCAGTATGTACAGAACCATGGTAATTTGATTTTACAAGAAAATATTATTTTGTATCTCAGTATGTTTATGAAATGATTATTCTTCCTTATTAACGCTCGATTATTGTTATGGTGAATTATAGAAGTAAAGTCAGTCTCAGAGGATTATCTTACGGCTGTGTATGGCCTTAAGCACCGTGTGACATTTTGGGTAAGTTCTTGGGGCGTTACAGACATGGACCAATTTTGAGTCATGTCATAGATCAGTAGGTTTGCTAGATATAGACCAATGATTTGGCCTCAATTATGGTTCTATGGTAGAACCACAAGGTGGAAGAGGCTATGGGAAGTGGAAGCGGACATAATGTATAAATATTAACATTTGTTTTCTATTTTGGATATTCTTGTAGAAGGTATGTTTTCTTGATCACATCTTTTTTACTGACCTAGTTAAGGGTTAGAAAAGATCCTTGTATCTTTATTTTCTAACTTGGTTAAATTTTGTATTGATATTTGATAATGCAAATGAATTATGCTTGTGTTTGACCTACATTTTTTGTCATTCAGGGATGAATGATCCTAGTGGGGGAGACTAAAACACTGTGTATTTGGGACCATAAGAAAATTTCCTATATTTCTGGTTTTTAGTCAAGGTATGGCCAAGGGAACAGGTCGTACACTGGATAATATTGGTAAGTTTGGGTCGTACACTAAACAGAGATGGTTTGTGGGTTGGATTGGTTTCAAGAATGGGTATGACTTTGGTTAGTATGAGTTGTATGGTCGGATGGGGTCGGGTGGCTTTGTTTTCCTTCACTTAATTTGAGACTTAGTAAAGTAACTTGGATTTGAGTATGAATGTCTCACCATGGGTTGTGAGATAGGGTATGATTCATGTTGTCCAACTCATTTGTTGGACAGTGTCAACTCTTCTTTGTTCTGTTATGGGTACGAGTTAAGGGTAATAGTTGTATCTGATGAGTGATGAAATTGCCACTCATTGATGTTTGAATTAGCACACACTACAACACTTTAAAGGTATGAATGAGACAATTTTATTATTTAAACACACTAATTCCTATGTTTTAAAGGTATAAAAATTGTTGAGATGAAAAGAAGCAAAACGAGATGAAAAAGAAGCTAACAAGGAAAATAAGTGCAATAGCTGGAAAACTGTGTATCCTGGACCTCAGGTATTATGATCATTAGGTGGACACTGGGATCTTGGTAAGTTAAGAAATTTAGAAGTTCGTGATCGTATGATGAATACAGTAATTTTGGAGCTGCGATCGCGGCTAAGCCAGTGCGACCGCGGTATAGCGAGATTTCCAGCCAGGGGAAAAATTTTCATTCCATACTACCGTTTCCAAGTCTCACAAAAAGGTCTCAAAACCCTCATTATAGTAATCATCAATATACAACCCTACGTCCCATCCTTAGTTTAGTGTTTTTGTAATTTCTTGGAGTTTGAAGTAAAACTTGTACTAATATTTAGATTATAAGACATTAGAGTGACTTTTAAAGGTAGATTTGGAATCACCCATTAAAGATTCATTGGATTCTAAAGTGTGGTTTGTACTGTCTTTATTTTCCAATAGATAACTTTGATGGAAATATTAATTTATTTGTGTTTATTGTCATTATGATTTGCTAGATCTACCTCTTGGGATTGTGCTAGAAAAGGATGCAATTATGTATGGATTGTGATATATTTGTGTATATTTTAGATTGTTGATGATGGGTTCTATTATTGCTTGATTAAATTGGTTGAGATATGTGATTGAAAGCCCCAAATTACCATATAGGTTTGATTGTGGAAAATCCCAATCTCTTGAAAACTCAAACCATCTTTGAGAGAAGGGTTTTGGGCGATCTTTAGGAACACACTTCATCCTTGAAAGAGGGATGTGGGAACCAAAGAAATAGTAGACAATTCATGGGTATGTCTTGCCAATTTTTCACTATCTTAGACATAAGGGTGATTAGGAGGTTTACCAAACAATGGGTATCATCCTACAAATAGAGACACCCAATTAAGGTATTGGTGGCTTAAATTGACACACTTGTTAGGTACTCAAAAGGGTCAATGAGTGACATATTTGAGGTTTTGTTAAAAAACTAGTCTCAAAGACCTTAAACTTGGCCTACCACATCATCAATAATTCAAATTTGTACTAAATTATCATGATTCCATGCATAATTTTCCTCAGGAAAGCATGGTCCAAAGATCCATTTTAATTGATTATACTCTAATTATTCTTAGTCTTGAATTAATCCTTTAGAATCCTAATAATTACGCTCACATAAGAAAACATCAAAAAACCCCAAACCATCTTGTACCATAGGTTTGAACTTAGCAAGCAACTAGTATTTTGAACTTAAACAATCACCACTCACATTATTCCTCGTGGATTCGACCCTGACCTTCAGTTGGTAAAATATTGACAATAACCGCCTTGCACTTAAATTGATGTGTAAGTTGAGCTTTGTCAAAAATAGCGCTATTTCTGGTGAACAATTTGGCATATTGAGTTAGTTTGGAATTTTAGTTTACTTGCTTTGATTCAAACTTGTAAATAGTTTTTGTGATTTTGTTTTGTTTCTTTTTCTAGTTAGGCTCTTATTTATGTTGTTTAGTTGTTAATATGGCATCTTGGAATGAAAGTGAATTTGGTGATTGGAGATCGTATCATGACAATCCATGTCCATATTGTAATGGACTCTATTTTGGGTTAGATTATAGATATGCTCCCCGAATAGAGATGAGTGCACCATCTAGATCTTATAGGGGGTATGGTTGTTCTCTATATGGTGGTAGAGATGGAAATTGAAGTGATTGTCCAAATGTCCCCTTCCCCCATTATGCTAACATAATTGCTAGTTCTTCTTACGATTTTAATAGATCTTATGATGAAGAAAAGTAAGAACAAAGCACCAAAAATAGTGGTGTTGAAGCAATTTCTACTTATCTTCAGATGGAATCAATGGGGGCTAATATACATCTCATACATCAATCCATGAGGGCATGTAACGAGGAAATCAAGAAGATAGAAGACATGGTCATGGTGGTAAATCATGCAATTACTATGACCATGCTTACGCTTCTAAATGAGCTTGACATGGATGAATCCTTGGTGATTTCCCTACCAATCAATCCAAACATGAGAGATGATGTCGAATTTAAGGAAATGGTACTAAAGTCAAAAGGTGAAACAAACTACATTCTTTTTCAAGGCTCTAGTTCATTTCAAGAGGAGAATATCAAGAGGAATGCAACTCTAAAATAAGGAAGAAGACCTCACTTGAACCACATTTCAACATTATGCTTGTTGTATATGATGAAAGTAGAACCACCTAAGTAAATGATGAATTCTGGAGAAGAGGAACAAAATCCTTACATCTTGGAGTTCATCACTCCATACGAGTAATAGGAACTCCATCACTTGAAGGTCAAAAAATGCAAGACATAAGGTGTATCAAGTGGATCCTTGAATCTCTCATTAATACCCAATGGGTCAACTCAAAAATTCAATATAAAATTGGGTAAAAGATTTAAGTCCTCAGAGTAGCGTGGTAGAACGTGTATCATCATGCCTTTACAATTTCCCAATGCACCATGAAGATGGAATGATCTAAAGTTGGGAAAAAGGTTTAAATCCTCTAAGTGGAGACACAAATGAGGATTAAAGAGTCATCGTTCAGCGATGTTAAACCAAGATCTTGATATGAGTCAACCCATCATTTTTATGTTTATGAAATTTATTTTTAAATAATTCACAAAATTTAAAGGCTTTCAGGTGCTTGAGGTAGGTTGAAATCCTAAAATAAGGGAAAATCATGTTTGGAAGAGTAACAGCCATGCAGAAAAATAGGGCAAAATAGATGAGTAGATGGCCTCAGTTATCGTGATCACAGATTGAGAACCGCATTCGTGGTACCGCAATCGCACATATTAGGACGTTATCTCTCCTCTGTATTATGTTTTCAACAAGGTTATCAATGTGGATTTATGGAATGCTTTTATGTTATGTAATCAGGTTACTACAAGTCTTATAGTTGTGGGTACGGCCCAACCCTTTTATCTAATCATTTGTTAGCAATACTTGGAACTCAGTTCACTCAAAGCATGGAAATTTTGTTAATTAGTTATTTTCATTTTTAGTTGTCTACTTTTTTTAATAATGATGTTGGGCGTGTATTTCCCTATGATAGATAGTTTAACGACATTCTAAAGGAAAACTTGTAATTATGGGGTCTTATGCCACAGATGCAGGGGAAGTATGAGTACCCGTAGCATCAAGGCTATAAATGCAAGGTAAGTGTGAGTACTTATATTTGGTATTACGCTTATACCATTGGCGAAGTATGAGTATCCATATGGTTTGTTTGCACATATGAAGCCAAAATGTGACACCAAGACTTAGGTTGTTTACATAGTTAGCAAATTGAGCACGGTGAAAATACAGAGCAAACACCCCCCTTTAGTCCAAAATTTTTCAAAATATCAAAGGCATAAACATAAGTGGCATTATAACAATTGTTTTTACTTTTGTGTGACACCAAATTTTTGACTTGTGAAATTTGGTAAATATTCCATTTTTATCTCTAGCGAGAGGAGAAATTGAGCCTCCTTGAAAATTTGCATGCCATTTGTGGTGAGCTTATTTGTTTGAATCTCATGTATACTTTTACCATCTAGAACTTTCCCTATTAGTATCTCAAAGATAATTTTGATTTTATTTTGTTGGGGAGATAATCTTATGCTATTCTTCTGACAATGGAAGTTCACTTTAGCCTAAAAAGCCTACCCGTGCATAGATATTATCCCTAGTCACCCATTTTGATCCTTTGAACCTTTCTTAGGAAAAACCATTGCAAACCATGAGGTTCTAAAATCTTATCCCTTTTTTAAATCCTACCCTCCTTGAACTTACAATTACAACTGGAGGCTAAAAGCCTAATTTGGGGGTGGTAAAGATTGGAAGAGGTAATCTTGGGCCACAAAGTTGTAAGTAAGTGCCTATAAGCTTAAGCATTGAGAGAAAATAGAAAAGAAAAATAAAGGATCCAACAAAATATAGAAAAGCAAGAGTTATTCAAGAAAAAGAAATAAAAAGAAAGTGGGTTAACTAAGAAAGCCAAAAATAGGCACATGCATAAGGAGAGAAAACAAAGAGAATTGGCCTATAGTCACATGTTGGATTGAATAGTGTGAAAGTGATGGCGATGTTCAAGAAGGGTGTCGTTACTTCATTCCTAAATGATATCCCACCCATTTTGCCTGAACCTATATTACAAGCTTAAAAAGTCCTTTGAGATATCCAACCAATTACATTCATCATAGTGGTGATAGAAAATAAGGGCAAGCTTATGGTATGGTACAAGTTAGCATTGAGAGTTCTTAAGAGAGGGAGTGTTTCGCACTTAAATTCCTTGTTGCATACTTGATAACTTTGAATGTTTTACAGAGAAATGTTGGAACTGCTTAGAGAAATATTTTACAGAGGGTGTGGCCCAACCCTTGAACTCATGGACATTTTACAGATGAATGTTGGAACTACTCAGAAGCGATGGTTAGGCCGACAGATTGTCGAGCTAGTGATGGACCATCTCAGAAACTGTCGCAGGTAAGGTAGAAAGTCAGTCTTCTGGAAAGGATGCGACGAACAGATTGATGGACCGTCGAGCTTGTGGCGGACTATCGCCCAAGCCATCGACACTAAAGAAGTAAGTCCCTATTCTGGTCATAGTGCGACGATCAGGGACCATCGATCCAATGAAAGACCATTGAGCCAGCAATGGACCATCGCACGAGCCATCGCATATCCCATTCAGTGATTTTTAAGCCATTTTTAAAATGGTTATTTGGGTATTTTCCATCCATTTTTACCCCTAATTATACCAGATAATAGCTCATAACTTTATTTTTCATTCACAACATACAATTAGGGTTTCTCTCAAAGATCAATCCCCAAGAACAAGAAACCCTAGGTGCTTAATTCCAAGTCATGAATTCAAGTTCTCCTCCACCAATCTTCAAAAAATCATCCACCCAGGTATGTCAAGTGTTTATTCATGGATTTGTTTCATCCATGAAGCCCAAGAATCTAATTTTAAATTATAAATTATGATATTTATGTTGTGGATTGATTACAATCATGTTGATGTTGTGTATGATACCCAAGTTGCAATCATTAAGTGTGTTTTCACTAACTTATTCTATCATATGGATTGAAAACTACTAAATTATGTTGATTTATGCAACCATGATGAATTAATTTAATGTCTAAGCCTAAGCTTATAGTTATGCATGCAAGGTGTTTGATAAAATGCCTAAGAGAATAGGAAACATGCCTTATGACTCAATTATGACTAAAATAATGAACCTATATTTCACCCTTATGTTCAAATGACTCCCATGTTATTGTTATGCTTGGTGATGGGTTGATGTAATGCTCATGAGATTAGGCTTATGAAATTATGACATGTTTACGTGAACTTCTATTCATGTGTGAGCTTGTGGCATGCAAATACTTCATAAATATCCCCAATGACTGTACAATGAATTGTTGACTATGGTCATGAGTCAAGAAGTGTCATGTGATGTAAGTTTTATGCTATCAAGTACTGGGGGTACTTGTACCCAACAATTTAGTTGTGTGCCTAGAGCCAGTGTTATGTTTTCAATATACTCTCAATCAAGCCATGTTTAATAGAATTTAGTCAGTCTCATGACTCAGGAAAACTCAGTAATCTTAGTAATCTTAATAATTTTAGTCAGTTATCATATCTCAGTGATACTCTATCAGTTAACAGAACTTAGTAAACTCAGTCCAATCAATTCAGTATAATTAATTCAGTGTCTAATCATATGGGAGTAGGATTTAGCACCGAGTAAGCCTAAGGATGGGAAATCACATGCGAGTAGAGGGTGTAATGCTTAGAAGTAATCCTTAAGCTCCAGGACTACGTAGCCAGCATAGGTTGAGACATCTAACCTGTTAGATAAGGGTCCCAATATTCTCCTTAGAGTACCTGTTACATAAGGTATCACTCAAAAATTATCCTTGCCAGTGGCATAGTATTGACACCTTTCTAATTGAGATTACAAATTGGACCCCAAATCAGCTATAATGCTTTGCTTGGGGCATATCGGTTAGATGATTACTTCCCACAGTTAAAGATTCATGTCTCAGTCTCAGTAAAAGAACTCAGGTAGTTCTTCAGAATTTAAGACTATCAGATACAGTCAATTTAGAATAGTACAAAACTCAGCTAGTTTTATCAGAACCTTGACTGTCAGATACAGTCTCTCAGAGTTAGTTATCAGCAATCATGTTATCAATATTCAGATTTAGTAGTTAGTATTATCATGATTAACTTATAGTTATTTGTTCATGGATGTATTCTCACGTTCATGTTATACAGTTAGTTAAGATTGCTCATTCATATAAACCCCTTACATTCAGCCTACCTTACTTGCATACAAGTATATTCAATTGTACTGAAACATTTGCGTTATGGTGTTTTATACCATAGGTTCAGAAGCATATGCTCTAGAGCATCAGTAGCATCCCAGTCTTAGCAGTTAGAGTTAGCTGTGAGTCCTCGTCCTTCGAGGACATGATCATTACTTTATTATGACATTAATTAGTTTATTGTAGTAGTTGGAGTTAGCTGGGGACATATCCCATCAATTCCTTATTCAGAAAGTTTAGAGGCATTCAGACTAGCATGTTCAGACAGTTATTTTAGTTGTTTTGTTATTGATATACCATACCTCCAGATGTTATGTTTTATCAGATCTTTGAACTTTATGGCCTTTCACCCTTTATTTCTGCATTTATATAGTATATTATGTAGTGTACAAGTATAGATATTAGTCATGGGTTATCTTATGATATTTTAGGGTCATGAGCACCTTGTGGCATTCCAGGTACCAGTTTTAGGGCGTTATAAGTCAGTTCACTCAAAGCATTGAAATTTTATGAATTGGTTGTTTTCATTTTTAGTTGTCTACTTCTTTTAATAATGATGTTGGGTGAGTCTTTCACTATGATAGATTATGTAACGACATTCTTAAGAGAAACTTGTAGTTATAGGGTCTTATGCCACAAATGCAAGGGAATATGAGTACCTATAGCATCAACGCTATAAATGCAAGGTAAGTCTGAGTACCTGTATTTGGAATTGCGCTCATACTATTGGTGAAGTATGAGTATCAACATGGTTTGTTTTCCTATATGAAGCAAAAATGTGAGACCAAGACTTGGGTTGTTGCCATGGTTAGCAAATTTTGCATTGTGAAAATGCAAAGTAAACACCCCCTCTCCATCCAAATTTTTTGGAAAATCAAAGGCATGGACGTGAGAAGCATTGTAAAAATTGTTTTTCCTTTTGTGTGACTCCAAATTTTTTACTTGTGAAAATTGGTAAATACTATATTTTTGTCACAAGCAGGAGGGGAAATTGAGCCTCATTGGCGAATTTGATTTCCATTTGTTGTGCGCTTATTTGTTTGAATCTCATGTATACTTGTACCATCTAAAAATTACCCCATTAGTATCTAAAAGGTAATATTTTTGTATTTGGTTGGGGAGATGATCTTATGACATTCTTCTAATAATGTAAGTCCACTTTACCCTAAAAATCCTACCAGTGCATAGATGTTATCCCTAGTAACCCATTTTGAGCCTTTGAATCTTTCTTTAGCAAACATATTCCAAGCCATGAGCCTTTAAAATATTATCCATCTTCTAAAACCTACCCTCCTTGAACTTACAATTATAACTTGATGCTAGAAGTCTAAGTTAGGGGTGGTAAAGATTGGAAGAGGTAATGTTGGGCCATAAAATTATAAGTGCCTATGAGCTTAAGCATTGAGAGCAAATGAACAGAAAAAAAATATCCAAGAAAATATAGAAAATAAAGAGTTATGCAAGAAAAAGAAATGAAAATAAAGTGGGTTAACCAAGAAATTCAAAAATAGGCACATGTGTAAATAGAGAAAACAAAGAGAAGTGGCCTATAGTCAAAAGTTGGATTGAATAGTGTGAAAGTGATGTACATGTTCAAGAAGGGTGTAGTCACTATGTTCCTAAATGATATCCTACCCATTTTCCCTGAACCTATATTACAATCTTAAAAAGTCTTTTGAGATCTCCAACCAATTACTTTCATCATAGTGTCGATAGAAAATAAGGGCAAGCTTATGGTATGGTACTAGTTAGCATCGAAATTTGTTAAGAGAGGGAGTATTTCTCACTTAAATTCCTTGTTGATTACTTGATAACCTTGAATGTGAAATGAGTCTAGTTTTTGATTTAATTTCACTAATCTCTATGTTTTGTAGGTATAAAAATTATTGAGACAAAAGAATCAAAAGGAGCAGAAAATGAGGAAAAAGGGAAATAAGTTCAAAATCTAGAAAATCATACTGTTTATGCCTTAGGTATCACGATCGGGGGGTGTCCACCATGATTGTTGTAAGTTAAGAAAGTTAGAAGGTTGCAATCGTATTAATAATACAGCAATCACGGATAAGCTTGAGTTATCGTGTTATAGAGAGATTTCCAGCCTGGGGAAAAATTGGAATTCCACACTACCAATCCTAATTCTCATAAAAAGGGCTCAAAACCCTAATTATAGAAATCATCATTCAACAACTATACCTCCCATCCTTAGTTTAGGCTTTTTGTAATTTCTTGGAGCTTTAAGAAAAAACTTGTACTAAACATGGACTAAGAAGACATTAAAGAGACTTTTAAGTGTGGATTTGGCATTACCCATTGAAGATTCATTAGATTCTAAAGTATGGTTTGCCCTATCTTTATTTTCTTATGGATAACTTTGATGGAAATGTTGATTTATTTTTGTCTATTATCCATATGTTTTACTAGATCTACCACTGAGGATTATTCTAGAATAGGATACAATATTTTGTTGGTTGTGATATATTAGTGTATAGTTTAATTTTTGATGATGGGTTCTATTATTTCTTGATTAAATTGGTTGGGATTTGTGGCTGAAAGACCCAAATACTCAAATGGGTTTGATGGATTAAAATCCCAAGATCTTGAAAGCTCAAACCATCCTTGAAAGAGGGGTTTTGGGTAAACTTTAGGAACCCACCTCGTCCTTGAAAGAGGGATGTGGGAACAAAAGCAATAGTATACAATTAATAGGTATGCCTTTCAAATTTTTTGATATCTTAGACATAAGGGTGATTAGGAGGTTGACCATACATTGGGTATCATTTTAGAAATAGGGATACCCAATTGAGATATTGGGTGGCTTTAATTGAAACACTTGTTAGGTACTCGAAAGGGTTAATGAGTGACATCTTTGAGGTTTTGTTCAAAAACTAGTCTAAATGACCTTAAATCTAGCCTACCACATCATAAACGGTTTGAATTTTTAAAAAATCATCTTGATCCCATGCATAATTTTCCCATAGAAAATCATAGTCCCAAGATCCATTTTAATTTATTGTACTCTAATTATTATTAGTCTCAAATTAGTCCTTTAGAAGACAAAGAATTACTTTCACATTAGCAAATATTGAAAACCCCCAAACCATCTTGTACGATAGGTTTGAACGTAGTAACCAACTTGTATTTTGAACTTACTCAATCTCTACTCACATTCTTCCTCGTGGATTTGACCACGAATCTTAGTTGGGTAAATATATTTACAACGACCGCCTTGCACTTAAATTGATGTATAAGTTGAGTATTATTAGTATCCTTGGATACGGTTTGGCTTACATTGTCATAGCTTGACCATTGTAGGGGCTCTAAGAGAGGTCTAAGGTGAGAATGGTGGGTATCACTCATATTAGATGGTACGACCATGATGGTTGAGTCTACCCACTAGTGGGGATTTTATAAAGTTAAGTTGGGTGTAATCTGGACATTTCCCCTCTTAACCCATTATAACCCCATGACTTATATCACACTTGGGAGGTTATTTTCCCTATTATTCAAATCTAAACCACTTAGAAACACTCTCTAAGGATCTTGGGTAATAGAAGTATAAGGTTTCATCTAGGGGAGAAAATTGGGCCTTAATTGGGTAATTTTTCTCCGTCATCTTCATCATCTAAGGAAAGATACTTCTCCCTCATTGTTAGTTCTATCGAAAGGTATGATTGTTATATAATTTTAGGGTTTTCAAATATGTCTTAGGGTTTTTGGTATTAAATGCTTGGTTATTGTTTTCCCATGTTTAATTTATCTATTTACATGCTTTAATGGTGGTTTGGATAATTGGTTACATGGTGATGGTTGATTGGCAATTGAAATTAGTTTGGAAACACTATGCCACCAACATGTTTGATAAAATGCTTATGATGGTGCTTTTACTATACTATTGAATATTTAATGGATCTATTGTATGGTATGTCTTGGTAATGCAACCCTAAATAGTTTAAACAGGTTGGAATAGATAAATGGTAAGGGTTAGTGGATATGTTAATGGTTAATTAAACTTCCTTATGGAGTAAATTGGACTCCCCTAATCATACATAATAATGGAACACTTGAGGGGTACACGGGACTCCTCCAAGTTAACTTGATAATGTAATTATGGATATATGGGAATCCCTTTTGCATAAAAAAAGATGGCTAAGGAAGTTGCTTCTAAGATATAGTCGGTATGATGATACCATATCTTATAGACTTGATTAATATAAATGGAATGATGGTTTGGTTGGTTGGAAATATTTTAATTGAGCAATAATGGCGGGGAGTGATAGCTAACCTTGATGGTGTGATTCTAATGGACGGATACTGGAAACTTATGTTTTCTGAAATAAGTGGTTGGTCATATCGACCATATATTATATTAGAAGGTATAAGGAAATTCTCTAAATGGACTGTATATATATATTATGGAGAGATAAGGGTACTTAGGAATTCCCTACTATTATGGTATCTCTCATTTGTGTGGCTACACTCATCAAGGCCTGTTCATAGGGTTACACTAGACCCATATATCATGTGGGTAGTTCTACGATCATTGAGCTACATATCTCCAGGTTAATGGTTTTAAAGGTATGCTAAACTCGGTTCCCTTTCCTGGCATAGTTATATATGTATGTGTATGTATGTCATTATTTTATCCTTATTCTAAGTACTTGCTAGCATTCACCCTCGAACCCATTCTCGAGCAGTTGTATCACCATGCGATGCAAGAACCAACACCCCTCCTACTTAGTGGTCGAATTTGAGATTGGCTATTGGATTGAAGTGGTGACTTTTCATTTTCTGAAAGGCTCTATTTCATGTTCATTGGTATTTTTACATACTTTTGATATTTTATGGATATTAGTTTTGGCTCTGGTTAGAGGCATATCCTAACTAGATATTAGTTTTCTTTTTGTTAAAGGCTTTTGTGGAACTAATATGGGTTGGTATGGGCATGATCGGTATTAGTGTCATCCTTAGTATTTGCATTGGTATTAGGGCTGATACCATTAGACTAAATTTCTCATTGTTGTATCCTCTTAAATTATGTTATGGAACTTGGTTTGGTTATTATTATGGTTTTGTTTGGAAATGAATAAATTTGTATGGGTTTGTATGGTTGGACTCATTTGGGCAGGTCACGATCTTAGACCTATCCAAGAGTCTAAAAATTAAATAAAAATGTTATCTATTATACGTCTTAAACTCATCTGACTTAGGGTATATATTGGATAGTTGGGTTGTGTATCGGGGGTGGTCTTCAGTCCTGGTTGGACTTGAGATTCCCATTATGACAAAGGCCTTGGTTGGGTCGAGTCATTGTGCTAGCTAAACTAAGAAGGTGGATGTCTTGAGGGAATTAAAACTTGAAACTCATATTTGTCGTCATGAGGGTTGGTCTTGATGACCAAATGCTTGTGGGGTACAAGGGAATCCCCAAAGTGCACATACGTGTATATTTATTGTGGAGGGTGAAGGGGGCAAGGGAATCCTCGGCCATCTATGATATCTCCATACAAACACTGGGGCCTATCCAACGGGTAACACTACACACATATAGCCTATGGGTGGATTATGATGATAATTCTTCCTAGCCTAGTTAAAGATTTTTGAAGTTCATGTTAAGCCTTATTCTTACCCTAACATGTGATATTATGTATGCATAATAGTACTTCATGTAATATGATGTCTCATATATTGTACTAATTTTAAATTGCCATCATGGCATTATTTTGTTCCTTTATCCCTTAGTTTTATGCTTGTTCTCTAATCGCTAATCGTCTTTTGGATGATTTATCCCCATATGATGTAAGAATTGTCCATACATACCTATATCTTCCTCAATGACATGGATTTGGCATCAACTATGAAGCCAAATTGAAGTGGTGAGCTTTTATACTTTGGAAGACCCCATTTCATGATTATGGTTTCATTTACATTTTGACTATTTCATAGGATTTGGTTTTTGGCTATTGTCAGGGGCATGTCTCAACATAATATTTGTATTCAGTTTTGGTTTTAGTTAGAAGGCTTTGTTTGGATTAATATGGACTTAGGTGGCATTAGTCAATTATTCTGATTGAGTTTTTGGACATTGGTCATAGAAATATTATTTAGTTATATGTGTGGAATTCGTTTGATAATTTGGAATGTTGTGTTTGTTTTGTTAGGTGACGGGGGTGGTCTCCAATCTATTTGGGAATTTAGATACCCATCACAGTCGACCCTGGTTTTGAGTTATGACAAATATGGTATCAGAGCCTAGTTTTAGTGTCATTGGATGTCCAGCAAAGCTGTGTTAAGTAGAGTCTCTTTTATGGGTATATAGCACACCATACTTATAAAGGAGAGGCTACAAGATATTTAGGAATGTTTTCCTTTATTGTTTCTCAATTTTCAAGCTTTAGTGTCTAAGGTCTTGAATCTATCTAATTCCCATTTGCTCGCCTTTCAGATCATGCCTCCAAGAAGATCTGATAGGTGTGGAAACTTTTCTATCCTATTTAAGGATAACGTGGATTGAGCTCATCCTACTCCAAGAGTTTAAACCCAGTCTAGGGTTGTTACTTCTGATTGCCCTAGTAGAGTTTCGTCGGTTCCCCATAGTCCTCCTCATACAACCCAAGGCAAAGTGTTGAATGTTTAATTCCATGATTATATTCATTTGTTAACCTAAGTAGTAGTCTCTCTATAATGCTACTCTGGTCTTATTGGTAGAAGAAGGAATTAGGCTAAGATGGAGGGAGGTAGAATAAGAAGTTTAGAAATCTAGAATAGGGTAGGGGTCATCACAATAGCAGTAAACATGGGCGACAGTAGACTAAGGAAGGGAGCAGGGGGAATTCTGGTTCATAGCCATCGGCTAGATCCCCTTACCAAAAATCATCCAATAATCTTCATTTTTAAAAGAGTGTTGGTCCTAGGGTACAGAGTGCCCAGTTCAGTCTAGTAGAGCACAGTTAGTCCCTCTCTATCCTTCTCGTTGGTTTTGCGGTCAGTAGCATTATGGATTTTGTTGTGAGCGGAAGAATTGATACTTCAAGTGTGGCCAACCCAGTCATATTCAACAGCATTGCCCTTCTATTAGTGTTGCAATTGGAGCCCATAAGATTCTGATTGCTAGCTCTTCCATTTTTGCATTAAGGGGTTCTACTTCTAATACTTGCACACGTCGGAATTCTCTTTATGCTCCCACTACCTATCAGGAGTTTAATGCATTTCCTGATGTCATTACTGGGTGTTGAAACTCTTTTCCCGTGATGCGTACTATTTAATTATTTGGGGTCCACTCTTTCTTATGTGACCTTATTTTTGGGTATGCATTTTAGTTTCGGTCTTATGTGTATTTTTGACCCCTTTTTAGTTTCTACCTTGGTGGTTGACTTTTTTATTACTGAAAGAGTCAATAGGGGTTGTATGGGATTGGTGGTTTGTAGAGATACTTTGGTAGATCTAATAGAGTTAGACATGGTTGATTTTGATGTCATACTAGGGATGGATTTGTTGTATTCGTGTTATTTTTTTTAGATTGTCGGACCCAAAAGGTCATTTTTTAAATTCCCAAATGAGCCAGTTATTGTGTGGGAAGGGAGTTCCCTAGTGCCTAAGGGGAGGTTCATATTGTATCTAAGAGCCGAAAAATTAATTTCCAAGGTGTGTCTTTACCACTTAGTCTAAGTTAAAGAAACTACCTTGGAAAGTCCTTCGTTACAGTCCATTCCCATGGTAAATAATTTTTTTAAGGTCTTCCATGATGATATTTATGGTTCCCCTCCAAATATGGAAATTGATTTTGGGATAAATCTTATTTTGTACACTCGTGCTATCTTTATATCTATCCCTTCTTATGGAATGGCTCTAGCCGAGTTGAAAGAATTTAAGGAGCAATTGAAAAAACTTTTTGATAAGGGTTTGTCCGCCCTAGATTTTCTCCATGGGGTGCTTTCCTTTTTTTATGTGTAAGGATAATAGTTTCCTCTTAATATGTATAGGTTATCAGCGGGTGAATAAGGGATTTAGGGTAACCTCCTTTTGGGGTTGATTGTGTATATATTTTATGTGAGGTACTCTGTTAGTAGTGCATGATAGTTAACAGATACTAAGTTTGAACCTTAGATGTTGATTTTGGTGGAAGGTGTTTGTAAGCTCGAGGATAGCGATGCGAGATTTATGGGTGTAAATTGCTAGGCTAGATGGGGAGTGCAGAATAGATAACGTCAATGAATTAGGGAATACTAAGTGGGAAAGTTGTGATATATAGGTTTGAGGCCCAGGTTGAACTAATGGAGTGGGGATAAGTCATTTGATAGATTAGGCCATGCAGTTTGTAACAATATTCTAAACCCCAGGTAGCATCTGGATAGATAAGAATTTAAGTATAAAAGAGGCAAGTATCCCTAGTACATGTCAATGGATATACTCCTTAGAGCGGAGCGTTGTGCATATAGGCGTAGCAAGCTAGAGATCGACGGACAATCTTAAATTTTCTCCTAGGTGCTTCAAGGGAGAGTCGAGGTAAATTTGCTCCTATTCTAGAAATTCCCTCCTATTTCATTTAAGAGGAACTTTACTAGCGGCGTACGCATTCTAATAGTGCTTATGCATAAAGCTTGCTTCTACATGCTTCATATGTCCATACTCCGGCCCCTGAACCAAAGGCAATAATGGTTCTCATAAATCCAAGCTTCCAAATATTCAAGCTCTATTTCTTGACGCTTATGATCCATACATTCATGTCTCACGTTATGCCTAGTTCTAAGAAATAGTGGTTTCAAGTAGAAATCCTTCCCTCGTTCCCTTAAAATAAATCTTGACTTTATGTTATATGATGTTGGGTGTATTTGTGCATACTAGCAGTGCTATTCTAGCCTTTTTAACCTTGTTTTGAGGATGATTTGTACGCTATATGTGTTGATAATGATATAAATGTGGATCTATGTGTCTATTTATGTGGTTACAATGTTTAAAGGTGTTTTCACATGAGTTTTGATTCAAATTGATCATTTAGAATTCAACTGAGAAAACTAGTGTGACTAGCTTGAGCTAGGGGCTTGTCTAGTCTATTGTGTTGGGTTCTAACAATTTCAATGAGTTCCTATAGTTTCTATTGTGTATTTGTATGTGAAAGAACTTGGTTATAATGTTCAAGGGTCAACTGGATCAAGAAAAGAGTCAAAACAATAAGTTAAAGATCAAAGTGAATGAAGCCTAGTCCTAGCTCAAGTTTCTAGTTCGCCGTCTTTGGTATTGTGTTGTTTTGATCTCCAAATTTCTGTGTTTGATGTTATAGCATTCTTGGTGAATGGATTATGATGATATATGAAGGTTATAAAAGCTTCAAATTAAGTGTAAACAACTCAAAAAGTCTTGGAATGGATCAACAAAAGCACAATACACAAACTTGACGCAATTTGGAAACGTAGAATATCCTAAGCGCGTGGGGGACCTTGGGAATGGCCTATTTGCACGTGAGAGACACCAAAATATTCATAAGGTATCCAAAATAGTCATCTTTCATGATATGGTCCTAATAGCGATGAAGGAGGTACCGTGTCGTGGTAATGAGCCAATCGACATTTGTCCAAGTCTAGAATCTCAATGTGATTGCACCGCTTCGCGAGCTAATAGAGCTAGACACTCTATCACATTGCGATGCTGATTAAAAAGTAGAAAAAGTATTCCCAAATGAAAAAGTATAGCATGGAAACCTATTCATATTCGGTTTATGACTTGTCTACTATAAATATTCCTATTCGGTTTGGAACTTCTTGGGTGCTTAAAGGGCTGCTACAACTACTTTTTAGTTTTTTATTCTTTAATTTCTCTTTATTTATATTTTTAATCATTCATTCAATTATTTGGATGTTGATTATGGCTAAGAGTAGATAAAAACTCCCTTTTCGGGGTTACAGCCAAGAACATGTGTACTATTGTTTTGAATTAATTTGTTTGATTTGCTTATCATTATTTGTTGTTTGGTTATTCTTGATTTAACTATTTGATGGATTTATCACTTCAAAAATACTTCTATTGTAACCTTTGTGATCTCGAAAGAGGAAATAGGGAGATAGAATATAGGAATGAACAAAGTATGGTTTGTATTCTTTTATTAAATAAGGAATTCAAATTAGCATCTAGGACACAGATGTACTTAGATGCCTTACTTGATTCATACATAGGATGATAGCTTAAAGAACTTAATTGGAGTGTTACATCCCCTCTCAACGATATAGTTGTAATGTCCAAATTAGCTAAATGGTTAGAGGTCGGGAGACCATGATCACGAAATTAAAATTACAACTCTACAACAAAGATAAGCAAGTTAACGAATGAAGTTCAATAATGTAGTATATTGTTCGAAGTGCTTCAACCCTGAGCTTTACTCCGTTGTTTGTTTCAAGACCTTTATTTTACACATTGTTTCCTTTATTTTACAAATATTTAAAACATTATTTTTGTTACGCTTGCATCAATTGAATCTAAATTGTGAACTAGAATAGAATAGTCGTGAGATCATGTCCCTGTGGGATCGATAATTGGCTTTATTTAATGTCACTTTACTACTTGATAGACCATGTGCGCTTACGTGTGCACTTGGTTGTTGTCAAGTTTTTTGCGTTGTTGCCAGGGACTTGTAATTTGACAAATATTTTATTCTTAGTTTTACTTTTAGATTTCTTTGGTGTTTTTACTCTTAGTCTTGGCTTTGTATTTTTAGGAAACGGGTTTACAAGTAATAAGCTGGCAAGGGATTAGGACTTGGTTGAACCAAACTTCGAGCGTGATCAAGTTTTCCTTCAATGAAGAAGAGAAGCACTCCTTCTCCCCCTAATTCCACAAATCAATGAAGATCAAGAAGATCATACTCCAATGGCTAAAGAACAAGCAACCCGCAGGACAGTCAGAGAAATGGCAATCCCATTTGCAACTAATTTGACCTCCCCTATTTCAGAAGCTGGCATCTAGAGGCAATTTTAAGCTTAAATAGAATATGGCACAATTTCTAATTAGCAATGGACAGTTCGAAGGGCTTTCAAATGAAGATCCATAGGTCCACAGGCAAAATTTCTTAGAAATTAGTGACATATTCATTCCTACAGGGTGAATGCAGATTATGTAAGAATGATGTTGTTCCCGTTTTCACTGTTGAGGGAAGCAAAAAGTTGTTGATTATAGAGCCGTAAAATTCAATCACATCATGGAATGATATGCCTTGAAAATTCCTTATCCTATTTTTTCCATCTGGCAAGACTGCGAGACTTCACAGTGATATAGCTTGCTTTAAATAGAAGCCAGACAAGAATCTTTATCATGCTTGGGAGTGCTTCAATGAGGTACTTGGTCATACTTTTGTAGAGTCTCTTGATCACAATACTAAAATCTTGCTAGATTCAATTGTAAGTGGTCAAGCTCTTGAGATGACATATGATGAGCTGTACACTTTATTGAATCGTCTAGCTCAAGGAAACCTAAAATAGAATGCATATTTGAGGAGCACTACAGAAAGAGTTGCAGGTGTATTAGAGGTTAACCAATCACTACCATATCTGCTCAGATCTCTATATTGCAAAATCAAATAAGAAGGCTAAAAGTTAGGAGTAGCACAGTGTGTAGCCACAGTCAATGCAATCCAACAAGCTACAAGTTGGTGTGAAGTTTGTGGTAAAAGTGGCCATTTAGTGGCTATGTGTGCTTCCAATCTGGAGTCAGTAATGTATGTGGGAAATGATCAAAGGCCAAATTATGGTAACTCCTACAACATAAAGTTGAAGACTCAACCACCAATGCATATATGGAATGTGCCATAGCAATAGGCTCAAGGAAATCAGTCAACTAGAAACCTAGAAGAGATGATGAAGCATATTCTAGCTAATGAAACATAGTTGACTGCAAATGTAAAAAACTAGCAAGCAACCACAAGAAATTTAGAGTTGCAGTTGGGGCAATTATAACAGACATTAAATAGCAAGCATCAAGGTGGTTTTCTTGGAGATACAGAGAATCTAAAACAAGTAATGGCAATCACTTTGAGGAGTGGTAAAGAGCTCAATGAAAAACCTCCAAAGGTAACTAAGAAGGTAGATGCAGATTTGACACCCTCATAGGTATCCAAAAAGGTTTCTGAAAATTTGAGGAAGTCTGAGTACTCAAAAGAAAAAAAAATTGTAGAAGTGGAGAAGAAGATGTTGCAACTTCCTTTCCCACACAAACACAGAAAAGAAAAGAAGAATGCATGTTTTAAGAAGTTCTCTAATACTTTCAGAGAGATTCACATTAACTTACCTTTGTTAGATATTTTGTAGGGTATGCCTAAGTATGACAAGTACTTGAGGTATGTGGTTGCTACTAAGGTAAAGCTGCAGGATATGGAGGCGGTAGCACTAAATGAAGAGTATAGCATGGTGGTAACATAGAAAATCACCAAAAAGTAAAGCATCCTGGAAAGTATACTCTCCCTATTCAAATTAAGAGAAGTAAAGTGGTCCATGCACTTAGTGACTTAGGGGAAAGTGTCAATTTGATGACCCTCTGTTTATTTAAAACTTTGGACTTGGGGAATCCTAGACTGAGCCCTGTGCTACTACAATTGATGAATGAGATCATTTCTCGCCCAAAAGGAATAATTGAGGATGTCCTCATAAAGGTTGTAAATTTTCTATTCCTGCTGACTTTATTATTCTAGATTTTCAGGCACACGAATAGGTACCAATCATTTTGGGGAATCCATTCTTAGCAACCGGAGGAGGTTTGATTGATTCTAGAGAAGGTACGCTCACACTAAGGTTGGAGAATGAAGAGGCGGTATTTAAAGTTTACAAGGCACTGAATACACTATCCCTCTGTAAGGATTTGGGCATGATTACTATTATTGAAGGGAATAAGTGTGGGGTGGTTAGTCCACCAAAGACCTCTTTAGACAACCTCAATGAACTACCTAAGCCACAACTACCACAGTCTGACATAATACAAATTGATGAGCCTGAGAAGGATAAAGTTGAAAAATTTGCTGCACTTGAGAGTTCACACCTAAAAGGGGTGAAAGGAATAAGAAGATTGAGACCAAGTGGGAGAAAGATAAGGAAAAAGAATGAGTAAGTCATAGTTGGGTCGTGCTACGACACTATATTAGACGCTTCTTTAGAGGCAACCCAAGTTAAGTAGGTATGTTTTCTTTTTAGTTATTAGTTTTGCTTACTTCACATAGTTTTTGTTTTGTTGAGTCGTAGGTTGATGGAAAGTCTGAGTACCAGAAAACCTGAGCTAAGAATCACAGCGGATATTAAGTATGGGGTCCCCAGACCCTTTTGATATTTAAAAATGCTATTAGTTAGGCCTAGAAGCCTCAGGGAGTATTTATATCTCTTATGTTTAAGTTCACTTTGGGGATAAAGTATATTTTTAAGTGTGGGGTAGGGAAATTCCCAATGTTTGGCTCAATTTGAAAAAAAATTGTGTAAGATATTCTTGTTGGTGCAATTTTTGATTACATAGTGCAAGTGTTTTAGTTGTATGAGAATGTTAAATTATGTGAATTAGTATTTTTGAGACTCGTAGTCTCAAGTTTGTGACTCGTATACTTGTGGATTAAATTGGAGTTCATGTTATTATTTGGTTGAGTCTATGATGACCCTATACATGTTAAGCATATTCCATATGCGTGTGAGGTGTTGTATATTCCTTGTTTCATGTGATGTCTAGAACTTTTTTGGTATGTCTGCAAAGTAAAATAAAGAATGTGAGTTTGGGAGATTATATAGGAATTTCCTTGATAGCCTTGTTTTTTACCTTTTATTTGACCTACCCTTTGTGCATAATCCCAGTAAGCCCTATTGAGCCTTTAGCTTTTTCTTTGAAAGCCTCATAAGTAGCCTAATCCCTTATTTGATAGACCTTAATTTGACCCAAAAAGCCCTTAGGTGCTTTAAAGAAAAATTAATTGAGTAAGGAGTGTAAGAAATAAGAGGAGAAAAGGTGAAATTGAAGCCTCTAAGTGTTAGCTATTGGTGTTCAAAAAGCTATTATGTGTTGTGGTGAGGGGTTAGGCAATGAAAAGAGTTAGAATTTTTTCAAATTGAATGAGTTATGCATAGAATACTCCCACCATAGTGTATGTAAATGAGATTAATGAGATGGGGTAAAAACAAGAGAATGAGGTAGACAAAAATGATGTCATTTGGTTGTTGAAGAGTGTTCTTAATTTCATAATGTGATGTATTAAATCACTTAGGGAAGATAGTCACTATTATTCCAAACTAGTTCCTACCCGTCCTTTAGCCGACATTACAGCCTAAAAAAGATCTAATTGATCATAATTTAATCATTCTGATATTAGTGGAGTACTACACTAAGGGCAAGTATATGGTTCATTATGTGTAACATGTGAATTCTTTGTGAGAGTGAGCGTAAATTGATTCTTGTACCCGTTGTGTTATAATTTATATTTATATGAGTGATTATGGGTTACTCTCTTGTTGTGAGGGCACATGCTTGATGAATGTGGGTGATTTGTAATAATGTCTTGTATTGAGAAATTAGCATGATTTTTCCAATTTGGTGAGTCAAGTCTTGAGGCTAGGATGTTTTGAAGTTGGATTCTTGAGCATTCAATTATGTATGTAATATGCTAAGTGATGAAACTTGTAATCCGTGTAGTCATTGTGGTACTATTTTGAATGTATTTCTTGTTGTAGAAGTGTGGAGACTATTTAGCTCATGTTGTTTATAGTTAAGAGTTGTTCGAGGATGAAAAATGCTTTAAGTGTCGGGTGGTGATGTTGGGTGTATTTATGTATTCTAGTGGTGCTATTCTAGCCTTTTTAGCCTTGCTCTGAGGATGATTCGTATTCTATGTGTTGAAAGTGATATAAATACACATCTAAGTGTCTATGTGTGTGTTAACAATGTTTAATGGTGTTTTCATATGGGTTTTAATTCAAACTGATCATTTAGAATTCAACCAAGAAAACTAGTGTGACTAGCTTTAGCTAGGGGTTTGTCTAGTCTATCGTGTTGAGTTCTAACGTTTTTAATATGTTACTATGGTTGTTATAGTGTATTTATATGTGAAAAAAACTTTTTTATAATGTTCAAGGGTCAATTGGACCAATGCAAGAGTCAAAACAATAAGTTAAAGATTAAATTGAATGAATCCTAGTCTTAGCTCAAGTTTCTAGTTCACCGGCTTCGATGTTGTGATGTTTTGAGATCTAAATTGTTGTTTTTAATGTTATATAATTGTTTTTGAATGGATTATGATGATATATTAAGTAAACACAAGCTTCAAATCAAGTGGAAACAACTCAAAAAGGCTTGGAATAGACCAACGGAAGCATAATACACAAACTTGATGCAATTTGGATACCTGGAATATCCAGGGTGCAGGAGGGACCTTGGGAATGGCCTATTGGAGCGTGAAACACAAAAATAGATTCATAAGAGACCTAAAATAGTGACCCACTGTTATATGTTCCTAATAGAAATGAAGGAGGTACTGCATCGCGGTAATGAGCCAATCAACATTTGTCCAAGTCCAGAATCTTAATACGATTGGACCACTTTATAATCTAATAGCGATGAACACTTTAACATGACACAATGATGATTAAAAGTCGAAAAAATATGACTAAATTAAAAAGGATAGCGTGTAAACCTATTCCTATTTTATTTATGACTAGTCTACTATAAATATAACGTGTTAACTTCTATTTTGGGAATCTTTGAACATCTTGGGAGCATTAAAGGGCTGATACAACTTCTTTTTAGGTTTTTATTCTTTACTTTATCTTTATTTATGGTTTTAATCATTCATACAATTAATTGGATATTGATTATGGCTATAAGTGGCTAAAAACTCCTTTTGCGGGGTTAAAGCCAAGAACATAAGTACTATTGTTTTGAATAAATTTCATTTGATTTTCTTATCATTATCGGTTGGTTGGTTATTCTTGATTTAACTCTTTGATGCATTCATCACCTAGAAAATACTTCTATTATCACCTTTGTAAGGAATTGAAATTAGCATCTAGGACAGGGATGTACTTTGATGCCTTACTTGATTCAAACATAGGATGATAGCTTAAAGAACTTAATTGGAGTATTACATCCCAACTAAATGATGTAGTTTTAATGTCCCAATTAGGTAAATGGTTAGAGGTTGGGAGACCATGACTAAGCAATTAACCCTATGAATCTACACCCAAGATAAGCAAGTTAACAAACGATGTTTAATAACGTAGTATGATTATTTGAACTGCTTTAACCCTTGGATTTACTCCATTAATTGTTTCAAGACCTTTATTTTACGCATTATTTCCTTTATTTTACAAATATTTAAAACTTTCTTTTTGCTACGCTTGCATCAATTGAATCCAAATTGCGAACTAGAATAGAATAGTTATGAGACCAAGTCCCTTGGGATTGATATTTGGCTTTATTTAAGGCCACTTTACTACATGATAAACCACGTACACTTGCATGTGCACTTGGTTACTTTCATTATACTACCCATAATATAGGCAGTTGTTTTTCTCCCGGTGCCTAGTCCTAAGGACTTGTAATATGGTATGTTTATGTCAGAACGACCCTTCATTTATAACCTAGGTGGCTGCTACAAAGTACTTCATTCCTATTGTATCGTGTCTCTTTTCATGGGTTTCACTTTGAGTAGTTGACAAGTAGGAGTCGTAATTGAGAAGTAACCCCCTATTCTTGGTGCTTGTGCTTTTGTTCCTCAGTGACCCTTCTTATGTTAGGATGGTAGTGGCTATAAAGGCATATTAATGTTTAGGATGATGGAGTAGATGTTCTTTATTGAAAAAAATTGGGGTAACTACTTAGTCTAGAATTATAAATAAAGATGGAGGAGTAACATTAACCTTTGTTATGTGAAATAGTTAAGAAGAAGAGATGTGGTAAAATCTATCATGATAGTGATTGAAGTTTCTAGTTTTAAGTGGGAGATCCATAATGAAAGGGGTAGAAAGGCAGGCTTGAATGATGTGATTGATAGATACACACAAACCATTGTGTTATGGGTTAGTACTCTTTGATTAAGACCTGAGGTTACTTGATTGTTGTAATAAGATCAAGTATTACTATTGTAGTTTTCTAAAGTATAGGGACCCATGACTTACACTAGCACCTTTAACTCCACATTAGGATTTAACATGGGAAGGAGATGCAACAGATGCTTAGGTCGTGTAGTTATGTGTTTTATGGGGGAGTTAGGAGGTTGAAATATTGGAGTGTTGTATACATAGTTGAAAGCTTAGTGGAGAGTATGGCCATATTTAAGGGTTATTAGATGTATTTTTTAGGAGGAAGGATCTATGTGGGAAGCTACAGTGGACATAAAATCCAAGTATCCATTCCTATTACCTATTCTGAAAAATTAGGCTTGAGGTATATGTATTCCTTAATATTTTGTTTTCTATCTTTGTTAAAGGAGATTATGATTTCCATAGTATTTTTTTTTCTGTCTTTGTTAAAGGTAATGGTTGCAGTGCCTTGTGTTAAATTATGCTAGCGTGTGCCTTGTCCTACCATTCGAGGATGACTGATCCCAATAGGGGAGAATTGAAAAGCCCTAAATTTTGGCCCTTGGAAATTTCTTGAGCTATGAGCTCACTGCCTTGGTAATGACTCACCCTAGGAGCTATAAGGACATGCTACGGGTTGTAAGGACTAAGTCATGAGATGTCCAATTTTTTTGGCCTAAGACACTATCTTTATTGCAACTTGAGGTCCCAAGTCAAAAACCCTTAGAGATTAACCTCAGAGCTCTAAGATAAGAAATAAACTTCCCCCTTGGTGCATAACAAGAATGCAACCAATGCATGCCTAAGATTACATCAAAATCTACCATACCAAACTCAAATAGATTTGTCAAAGTTTGTCTACCACTCACAGATACCACACACCCCCTATAGACCCATTCAGCAATAATCGAATCTCCTATTGGGGTAGAAATAGAAATGGATCCAAAATAATATTTGGATTAGAACCAAAAGACATAGCTATATAAAGAGTCACATAGGAAAGGGTATAACCCAGATCAAGCAAACATTATACATCATAAGAGAAAATTTGTAACATACTAGTAACAACATCAGGCGATGCCTCGGATTCCTGATGGGACGCCAAAGCCTACACCCTATTTTGACCAGCACTAGAACTAGGAGCAGTAACTTAAGCAGATGCCACATTGTCGGGTGTAGGAATAGAAGATGAAGACATTGGAATATTATTCACCCCCTTAACGACCTTGTTAGGTGGACAATCCCTGAGTTGATGGCCTACTTGACCACACTTGAAGAACTTATCCTTTCCTTCCTCACAAAATCCCTATTGAGGATGGCCGTAAAACAGAAAAGGAGGACACAAAGAAATAGACTGACCTTTGTTTTCCTAACATTGGGCTCCCTATGCCTTTTAATTGTCACCATAATGAGGACGTTGACACCGAACTGCTGGAGTAAAGATCACTAGTAGTAGAAAAGGAACCAGAACTTCCCCACTTCTTTTTCTGCCACTTCCTACTGTCCTGACCACCCTGAGACTAGGAACCTCCTTGATTATAAAACCGGTCCTAGTTACCCTACTTGTCTCTATATTTTATCTGTCTTCTGTTCTCATCCTTAACATACGGAACATAAATAGTCAGCCTCGACATGTCCATATCCTTCATGAGCAAAATAGTCTTGCTCTCTAGAATCATATCCCTGTTAAAACCATATGCAAACTTTCTTATTCTCGTCATCATATCATATACCTAATCAAGAGCATACCTCGACAACTGATGAAACCTCAAAGCATACCACTTCATAGACATTCTCCCTTGCCTGAGGTTCATAAACTCCTTTATCTTATCTTCCTTCCATTCTTGAAGAAAGAACTTATCTATGAAGCCATTAGAAAAGGCCTCCCACAAATCATACTCTTCTACATCACCCTTGTCTCTATCCCACTCCTGATACCATAGATAAGAAACCTCTTTGAGCTGATCAGCTATAAAGTTTACTCACTTCTACATTAGTATCCCTCATTACCCAAAAGATCTTCTCCATCTCATCAAGAAAGGTCTGTGGGTCTTCCTCCATCTTCAGTCTCGTAAAGGTCAGAGGACACATCTTTATAAATTATCCAAGCACAGCCACCTAAGAAAACACAATGCTAGTTGTAGCCCACTCGGCCTAAGTAGCAACCACTTGGGCAATAGTATGCATAGAATAACAAAACTCTGTATTAATCACGTTGCTATGAGGGACCTGAGGAGCAATAGTAGGAACTTCGGTACAATCAGGAATAGGACCATAGATCAAAGATGAACCCCGTGAGTAGAACATGTTCCCTCACCATCATTTCCTTATGGGGTAGAAGAATTTCCTTGTGTTCCAGATCTATGAGGCATGATCTGAAAGATGAACAAATAAGGATTAGAGAAGATTCCAAGATTGAGAAGTCAAGCTTAAAGAAAGAATACCAAGAAAGTAAAAAATTCCTAAATGTCTTAGAGACTCTCCCTTATGAGTGTGCTGTGCTACACACCCCTAAAAGAGACTCTACTCGACTCGGCTTTATGGACTCCTAATTTACCATTTACCAGGACGGGGACTGCCCCCTTAACCCAAACCAACCACCTTATACAACCTTGGATAATCTAAATTTCAAGCATATAACAAGATTGTGTAATGCTCTCATGAAGACTGTGGGATAGGGTCATAATGATAACTGACCCAACCGAGTCTAACCATAGCATAAAAACCATCCATACCATACCATACCTTTTAGAAAATATCAAACCATAATATGATAATCAAATCCAAAATATAATACAATGGAAGAACCAACAATATCATCCAATGATGTTAGCCCTAACAGCAATACCAATGCTAAGCATGACATCAATATCGATCCCACCCATACCAAACCCTAGAAGTAGCACAAAGCCTATATCCAAAAGAATACAAATATACTGTTGGGACATACCTCCAACCATAGCCAAAACCAATATTCGTAAAGAAAGTAAAATGTCTAAGAATGTCTAACATAAAATGATCACTTTTGAAAGGATGGAAGCTCACTAGTTCATTCTAATAAGTTGTACCCAGATTAAGTACTATGAAGGAGCAGTTGTATAGCCGATTCCTATATAGCGTGGGTATACAACCACCAGTAGATGGGTTAGTGGGTGAACAATAACATGAAACTCAGGATAAGGATAAACTAATGCTAGTTATCAAAATTAAGTGAAAAACATACAATGTAGACAACCATACATATATATATAAGTTCTGGGAAAAGGGACCAGATTTATCATGCCATTAAAACCATTACCTGGGTTGTTAAGCTTAGTCTTCCTACCAACTACAGGCTATATAAGTGCAGCTCCTCCTATTGAAAGGTTCCCAATGCATGTAGCCGCACGACCAAGTAATTTCCATGGGATGACTAATACATCTCGCTAATATAAGTGTGACAATAGCACGTGGCCATCAGACACCCCTCATATCAGTAAATATGAGTTTTTGGTTTTGACCCCCCTAGGACCGCCACCTTTCACGGCTTAGCTTACACTTCCCGCCATTAATGCCTAATTAAAATCGAAGTCCAAACAATCCAATTATCCTTTTACTAACCAAGGCTATTTAATAAACCAGTGGTATCATTATACCACCATACTTGCAAGTATTATCCATAGACAAACCATTTAGATTAAGGGGACATTCAAGTGCCCTATTATTAGCCATATTACACCTCTTGGGAGAGTACTATGTTCTCCACAAGCATAACCAATTATCCATTAACCTTTGTAAACCATAGAAAAATATTTAACGTTTTATGTATATGCTAAAAACAATACAGAGTTATATTAAAATAAGTTAATACAATTAATATATCTTTATAAGCATTTTGTCTAACACCTTGGGGGAATAATATAACCATACCTTTAAACCATTACCATGCAATTCAATTGTCCAAAACCACCATTAATTCATAGAAAACATAATTAAAACTATAGGAAATCATAACCAAGCATTTAACATCAAAACCCCCAAATCAATAGTTGAAAGCCAAAATTACGCAAGAAAAAAACTATGAAATCAACCATGTAACCATGATTTTAATTGAAGCTACATTAGGAAAGAGAATCATGCCTTAATCCAAGAAGATTGATGGAAAGAATTCACCAAGACAAGTTGTAAAGTAATCCCTTAAGTGAAACCCTAGCTCTTTGCCCTAAAAGCTCTTTAGAGAATTATGATATATTTAGGAAGAGTCTCTAAGTGTTTAAGAGTAAAATAATAGGGTAAATAACCTTCTAAGTATATTAAAAGTCGTGGTCCTTATTATTGTAAGTAGGAAACTATCCAGAATACCCCTATATAGATCCCATAAAAACTCAACACGGGGTCATGACTAACCTTCTTATGTGTCATAACCTCCCTTACGATTGATACCCACCCAATTATAACCAAGCCTTAATCATGGATCAGACACTGTCCAGTATATAAATGATCCGCCTAAGTTGTAACTTCATCATATGGTACATACCAATGATCTGTATCCTTGGCAGAATGTAACACTAAGAGGATCAAACACTGACCACCTTATGAGTCTCCTATATGACTTGTACCAAACCATATGACACTCACCCCTAACTCATATACATTCTTGTGATAAAATCTATCTCACCAAGTAACATTGGTTAGATTACGATAGGACTTCCCCACTTATACCCTATTATACGGCTTATACCATGTGTCGTATTGAGTTCGAAGAATGATATTCTAAGAAATTTTTTAAGGGTCAAAACCTGGGATGCATCATATTTGTTCCATCAACTTTAGGGTGCAAAGTGTTTCTCTAAGATTTATGTTAGATCAGGTTATCACCAACTTAAGATTAGGGAGGTAGATATCCCTAAGACTTCCTTTAGAACCCAATACATTCACTATGAGTTTCTTGTCATATTATTTGGGTTAATGAATGCCTCAACGGCATTCATGGACTTGATAAATAGGTTTTTTCATCCATTCTTAGACATGTTTGTCATTATCTTCATTAATGATATCTAGTATATTCTAAATTTGAGGTGGATAATATTAATCACCGTTGTGCTGTGTTGCAAACTTTCAATGATCATCATTTGTTTACTAAGCTCTCCAAGTATGAGCTTTTTTTCAAATTCATAGCTTTTCTTGGTCATGCCATCTCAAGGAAGGGGATCATGGTGGATCCCCAAAAGGTCAAAGTGGTTAAAATATGGCCAAGTCCTACGACTCCAACCAATATTCAAAGCTTCTTAGGTATAGCTTGTTACTATAGAAAAATTATGGAGAGTTTAACTTCTATGGTTTCCCCATTGACCAAGCTGACCCAAAAGAAGGTCAAGTTCTTATTGTTCAAGGAATGTGAGGGTAGTTTTGAGAAGTTTAAATATAAGTTGAATTCGGCTCTGTTATTGACCTTGGCCAAGGGTAGTGATGATTTTATGGTATATTATGATGCTTCTCATATCTATCTCGATTGCATATTGATGAAACATGGTAGGGTGGTAGCCTGTGCTTTTAGGTACTTGAAAGCTCATCAGAATAACTACCCTACTTATAACCTAAAGTTGTTAGATATGGTTTTTCTGTTAAAAATATTGTGGCTTTATCTTTATGGGGCTCATGTCGATATCTTTTCCAATCATAAAAGTCTCCAGTATATATTTACCCAAAAGAAGTTAAATCTCTGACAAATAAGATGTCTTGAGTTGTTGAAAGAATATGATTTGAGTCTTTATTACCATCCCAATAAGATGAATGTAGTCATCGATGCTCTTAGTAGATTGTTCATGGAAAGTTTGGCCTATGTAGATGTGGGTAAGAGAATATTGGTGAAGGAAATTCATCATTTGGATAATCTTAGAGTTCATGTAGACTCTGAGGATGGTGGTGTATTTGTGCATCTGGTATCTTAATCATCTCTTGTTGTTGAGATAAACAAAACGTAAGTATTGGACCCTGACTTAATCAAGAGAAAGAGTAACATAGGTCAATACAAAGTTGCAGACTTTGTGATTGGTGGTGATGGTATCTTGAGATACAAAGGTAGGCTATGTGTTCCCGACGTTGATTGATTAAGAGAAAGGGTCATGGCCGAGTCTCATGGAGCCCGTTATGCCATTCATCATGGTTCCACAAAGATGATTCATGACCTTAGAGAGTTCTATTGGTAGAGAAATATTAATCATAATATGGATAGCTATGTGGTTAAGTGTATGGTGTATCAATAAGTAAAAGTTAAGCACATGAGGCCCAGTGGGTTGTACCGAGAAATTGTGTTTCTCGAATAAAAGTAAGATCCAATTAATATGTATTTTAATACCATTCTTCATAGATCTCAAAATCAATGTGATTCTATTTGGGTTATTATTTATAGAATAACCACATCTGCTCACTTCTTATGAGTGAGGACTAATTACTCAGTGGAAAGTTATGTTGTGTTGTATCTTGAGGAGATCGTAAAGTTGCACAGTGCTCTAGTTTCATTTATCTTGGATTATGGTCCTCCATTTTCATCCCACTTTTAGAAGTCATTCCAAAAAGGTTTTGGAACTAAGGTGTGCCTTAGTACAGCTCTCTACCCACAAAAGGATGGGCAAGTGGAAAAAACTATCCGAACATCGAAGGATATGTTGTTTTCTTGTATGATTGATCATGGTGGTAATTTGTATGACTACTTTTCTTTGATTGATTTCACCTATAATATTAGTTACTACTCTAGTATTGGCATGGCCCCATTTATGGCATTGTATGGTAGGAAATGTTAATCACTTATAGGGTAGTACAAAGTTGGCAAGGGTAAGTTTCTTGGCCCCGATTTAGTTCACCAATCCTTAGAGAAGGTGAAGGTGATTCGTGATAGGTTGAAAACTGCTCAAAGTTTCCAAAACTTCTATGCAAATGTGAGGCGTAGGAACTTAGAGTTTAGTGTTGGTGATTGGGTATTCTTAAAAGTACCTCCCATGAAAGTAGTGATGCAATTTAGTAAAAAAAGGGAATTTTAGTCCCCGATATGTTGGCCCCTACTTGATGGTGAAAAGGGTTGGCAATATTGCCTATGAGTTGGAGTTGCCTTCTAGTATGATTTCCATTCACCCAATTTTCCATTCCTTATTGCAAAAATATCTGGGTGATCCATCGTTGGTTATTCCCTTCAGGGATGTTGATATCTTAGACTTTTTGTCATATGAGGAGATCCCAGTGAGGATCTTAGATCTGCAAGTTCACCGGTTATGAATGAAAAATGTGGATTTGGTGAAGGTTCAGTGTAGTAACTAGAAGTCCAAGAAGCTACATGAAGCGAAAAACGACATGAAGTCCAAGTATCCGTATTTTTTCCCATTCTAGAAACTTGGGATAGAGGTGTGTGTTAATATCTTTGCTTTGATTTATGTCTTTGATAGACAATGGGATGAAGTACCCAATGTTTGAAAGTGAGTTATGCCTTGAAAGGCTATGGGTTCAAGTCCCTAATTCTTTGAAACTATGAGTGTCCTTGTTGTGATAGGTTTAAGTCCCTAGTATCTTGAGTTGATTCATTTATATGGTAAACAAAGGGTTTGAGTCCTAAATCCTTGAATTGATCTAGTATCTTTGATAAGTCAATGGGTTGAAGTCCCTAAGGTGTGAAATGAGTAAGTGTTAAAAAGTAAGGGTTTAAGTCCCTAAGTTTTGCAATGAACAAGTGTCCTCATAAATAATAGGTTTGTGTTCCAAAGATGATGAAGTGAATGATTGATTGATAATGAGCATATATGTGTGATATCCTTGTTGTATGATTGTTCTAACTTGCTTGAAAGTTGTTTTGATATGCGTTATTCGTGGATGAATGATCCAAATAGAGGAAAATTGAAACACTTACACCTTTGACCCTTACAAAATTCTCAATTTGATGTAACTGGGGTGGGTACGACTAAAGGCTTGACTCGTACTCCTTGGATAAGTGTCGTATTGTAACACCCCGTATTACGGGATAGATTGAAAACCACCATTTCCATGTGTAGATGATCTAAAAGCAATAAATCCTATGCAAATATGGCATGTTAATCATTTAATTCATGTGGGGAATTTAATGAGTTTTCCGCCGACATAAGATTCATCCAAACCGGACACTCGGTGAAGAAGTTATGGTTAATTTAAGTCTTAGTCATAAAACACCATCATTCCTGTCCTTGGCACATCGCGAAGAGGGTTTAAATGATGATGGACAATTTACAGTGAGACTCTATGATGGTGGCACGTTGCAGAGTGGGCTGAATTTCCATTCGTCAATTTCCAGTGAGCCACCACGATAGTGGTACATCGCGGTGGCCCATAAGATCGGGTTCCCAGTTTAAATCTTTCCAATTTCATTCAAAAGTTAACATGGGTGGTTTGAACTTTTTTGCAAGTCTCTTAAAATATCCAAATAGGAGATTTATACCTCTACAAGAATAATATATGACATTCTCAAGATTTTCCTCAAAATAAAAACCCTAGTTCATATGCTTCTCCTCCAAGAAACTCAAGATTCAACTGTGGATTTTCAAAATTCATTGGAGATTTGGAATCCCCAAACTATAGGCTTCAAGGATCATCCACTATTCTTCATAATTTAGGTACGTGGGGTTTTTCTAAAATAGCATAGGCATAGAAATCATGTTTTAAAGAAAAGGGTTTTCAGATTTATGAATACATTCATGTTTTAAAAATCTTGACGGTAATGTTTGATCTTTTTACTTTCCCCCAAATTCATTAAAAATTGTATACATATGTATGCTTGTGTTTTAATGTTGACGATTTAATTGAGAGCATGGCTTATGAAAAACCCCTCTCTTGTTTTGATTTTCCTTTACTTATCATATACTATAGATGTTTTGAATGTATCCTTGAAAAACATGGTTTAAAATGTCTTGAATTAAGTTCTGATTGGATTAAGATTTGGGTTTCAAAAGAAAGGGTAGTTGTGTTGATAAATGTTGAAATTATTCATATATAAAGGTGTGCATGATTTTGCCAAAAGCACATGACCACCATATGTTTAAAGGATTCTTGTATAGTTTTGTTTATACTTCAGATGATGAAATCTGTTATACTATTTACATATTTGGGTGATCTGAACTATGTTTTAATGAAAGATCATGATTATTGTACTATGGATCATAAATAGGACTTGCAAGTCTTGTTGTGACGACACCAATTCAGATTATACCATAATAATTCAGAACAAAATAAAATGCATGTTTGAAATTAGAGTTTCGGATTTTAAGATTTAGCATGATGTATGTTTAGAAGTGGTTAAAACTGGGCATAAAGAGATGTTAGGTGGTTCCTCGAAGAAGGCATGAGTTCAAACAACTCATTCACCGAAATCGTGATTTACCGATCCAGGTATATTATATTACATTGACCTAGTGTCGTGTGGCGTATCAGAAATACAAACTCCAACCCTTGCAGCACATTCGGATTGAAGGATTCCCCACCGAGTTAATGGTGGATTCCATACAGCCCATGGGATTTTAGAATTGTAGGGGCGTACCACCTAACTCAGAAGTAATACAAAGAACAGATAGTGCATTAACAAGTATCTTATGATTTTCAGATAGTGCCCATGTGTTTTGAAAACTATTTATGCATGATGTTTTAAAAAAATTTCTCCACTATTTTACTTATATAAAATTTTTATTTTGGATTATTTTGTGTACCAGTACATCTGTATTGACCCCCCTCCTCCCTCCAAGTTTTGAGGCTCAGTCTAGTGGTCCAGAAAAGCAATAGATTTTATCAGACAGAGTTGCAGTGTCCAGTTGGTGAGCCTTCTTTATTACAGAAGGCCTGTTTACTTTCAGACAACTATTATTAGATATGGTTTTGGTCTACTAGGGGCCTTGACCCAGTTTTCAGATTGTGTTAGTGAACATGTAGTAGATATCTCGCAGATAGTTTGTAGATGTTGCTAGTTGTTTTGGATTGCGTTCTTAAATGCTAAATTGATATCAAATTTATGACCATGATTCCGCTTTGCTATAATTTCCATATTTCCTTATTTATGTATGAATGGTGTATATGATTGCAAGTTAGAAGGGTGTTTAGGCCTTCATGGTTCGGGATGCACTTCATGGACAGGGCCTCGGTTTAGGTCATGAAAAACTTGGTAACAGAGCACAGTTCATGGTCCTAGGGTGTCTACAAAATTATGTCGGGTAGAGTCTTGTTTATGGGTGTGTAGTGAGCCACACTTATTGATGTGTGACCCTATGCTAACACATTTGAGGCTTTTAACTCTAAATAATTGCAAGATCTTGAGCAACTTTAGATGTTTTCGATTAGTTTACTTTGATTTTTCAGTAAATGTTGCGATGCAGGGGAACCAAAAATAATTGAAGTAAAAAGGCTGAAATATGAAGAAAACAAAAGACAAGTGTGGCTGACGACATTTATGATAAGTCACCAGCCCAGTAATAATCTATCAAAGGCAGTGTTATCCTTAAATAGGAGATGAGTTTCTTATCGAAGAGCTGACGATATTGTTTTATAGGCCATCAGGATGGTGATAAGGCGTTAAGGATACCGTCAAACGTAGATAGGACATAAGAATTGGAGCAGAAATGTGACGATGTTCTTGATAAGCCATCAAAATCTTGATAAACCATCATCATCATCGTCAGTCTTAGACAGCAAGAGCTAAAAGTGAAGAGGAGTTGATGACATCCATGATAAGTCATCAGACTCCTAATAAGCTATCACGGATGTCATCATCTATTTCGAGGAAAAGATGTAACCTTGATTTTGTTTCCATAATTAGGGTAAACTATTTAAAGCTTTATTTTAGGGTTTTCTAGGGATATTCCAAACATTATTCGACAATTTGAGGTTTGACAACATACTCTAATATTTTCTCTCTCTACACATTGACTTTAACAACACAACTATTTTGAGAGATTATTATCAGTATTTTTTGGATTTTCCATTGTGATATAATCTATGATTCACTGGTTATTATTCATCTCTATAAGTTTATCTTTCAAATCATGAATTAAATTATGTGTTTCGTTCATTGCATCATAAGTGGCTAAACACCATTAACCTGAGTTGTGGGATCTAGGGTTAGGTCTTGATGAGGTGCTAAGTATTCAAGATTCAAAAAGTGGTACGATTTCTTGATAATTTTGAAGTTTTAATTAACGTCTGTTGGTTGTAAACAGTAGACACACCTACTTTGATTTGCTTGATAAAGAAATCAAATATAGTAGGAAGTGAATTATCAACAGGGACTCAGAAATACCTCATTTAATAATCAGTGTTGTAACAAGGTTGGTTAACCTGAGGTAAAATTTGGGTAGTAAATAGAAATTCCCTAAGTCAGAGAGGATTAGTGAGTTAAATGCTTAAGTGGGTCAAGAGACATTTAAGCATAATATCGATAAAGATAGCTTGTTATCCTACCCACCGTGAGAATCTTGAACCGCTTTTAGCATCTGTCATGTACCGGAAGCCCTAGTAAACATAATTCTGGTTTTTTCATAGACTTTTCATTTACAAACATCGAAACTAAAGTGACAAACAACAACTTGTTAAACCTAAACCCCCCATTTTAGGAAACATTAAACTATCAGTGTATTAAATCACAAACAACTTGAGTTCACACCATATTCCCTATGGGATTTGACCCCAACCTAGTTGGGTTTTATATTGACAATGATCGCTTACACCCATTCAAAAGTCTAATTTGAGCGTTATCAAAAACGACGCCGTTGTCGGGGAATACGATTGTAAACTGAAGTTTGTGTGTGCAAATTGATTGTTAGTTAAGTTTCCTAGATTTATTTTTATTTGTTTTTTTTGTTTATTTATAGGATTTTTATAGTGTATGCCAAGCACCAGAATTTCTGGAGAACAGTTATTATCACCTAATCTGGAGCCGCAACGAATAAGAAGAATAACAGAACAACAAGAGTCTGACAGACTGGCAATCTTAGCTAGAGCTCAGGTAAATGTGCAAAATATCGATAAACATGCATGACATCCAAACCCTGAGGATGAAGATTTGGGGGACGAGGAGTTATTGAACCCTGGTAACCCAAGGCGTGCAGAGCAGATAGCTGCACAAATGCCACTTAATATTAACCAAAACCGTCCATTCCAAAGAAGACAAGAGTACCAGCCGGTCCAATATGATTTGAATGATAATGATGATGGCATGTATGGGGAAGATGCAACGAGTGTAATCATTCCTTCACTACTGGCACCTGGAACTACATTTAACATTACGAGCACTATGATCCAACTATTTAATATGAAGGGGTTGTTTTGAGGCCTTCCTGGGGATGACCCCAACCTGCATCTGGTGAATTTGTCACCATTTGCAAATATTTTTATAAAATACAGGAGTGGTCCAGAACGCTATATCGATTGAGGTTATTCCCATTGTCTCTATCTAGAGAGGGAACATTATGGCTGAAAGAGATTATGCTTGATTTCATCGCCCACTGGAGGGAATAGAAAGAATCATTTCAATAATGTTTTTTCCACCCTCCAGGAGGGTACAATTGAGAGATGAGATCAGCAACTTTAGATATCTCCCTACTGAAACTTTGCATGAGACATGGGAGAGATTCAAGAAGAAGCTACCACAATATCCGAACTATAATATGATGATTCTTACACTTAATGGAGACTTTATATAGGGCCCTCAATTCTGTATCAAAGATGATTGTAGATAATGCTTCTGGTGGTTCTTTTGTTGATATGTCTTTTCAAGATGCCTCAGATATGCTAAATAGGATGACAAAATAAAGTCGGGCTTGGCATACCAAGAGTCTGTGGTAGCAAGCCCCACTGTTTTTATTGATATGTCTGCTGAACAATGCAGGAGAGATGAGGAGCGGGATTAAGACATGGCCCATCTAAAGACTCAAATAAAATTTCTCACCTAACACTTATTATCAGGGAAGACAGAGAAAGTGAAAGTTGTAATGTCTCAAGGCCGAGTGGATGTGGAGCCTAAAGAAAAGGAAAATTATGTTAATAATCAGGGGGTTTCTGGAGCAATAGCCAAGGGAATCAACATGCGACTCGTTATGGCGGATAGCCCAGTAAAATGATCTGTTGGCATTCTGTATGATGTGTTGGTGAAGGTGTCCAACTTTATATTCCCTATAGACTTCGTCATTCTAGATTGCGAGGTGGAATTTGAGGTGCCCATAAATTTAGGTCAACCTTTTCTCACAATCGGAAGTGTGTTAATTTATTTAAGAGCGAATGAGCTCTTATTCTCGATGAATGATAAAGTGGTCCAATTTGATATGGGTAAGTCAATGAATAAACATGAAGAAATGAGTGTGTTCTCAGTAGCTGATGTGTATTATGAGGATGAATAAGAAGTGTCTATAGCTAAGCAACTTGTTATTGAACCTTCGGCCGAAATTATAATGAATAATGATAGTGAAAGCATTGGGGAGTATAAAGAGACCATTTTTTCTTTCAAAGGAATGGGTTCATATCCTTATGCTCTTAAAAACATAGACCTTGACCTTGCTAATCGACTAACACCACCAGCCAAGCCATCTATTAAGGAGCCTCCAGTGTTGGAATTGATAAAACTACCTGGACACTTACGGTACGTGTTTCTGGGCAATGGGAACATATTACCTGTTATTATTGTGGATGATTTGGATGATAAATAGGTAAACACACTTATTCAGTACTTCAGAGGCACAAAAGAGCTATAGGCTGGACCATTACAAATGTATTGGCATTTACCCGGGCTTCTACACTCATAAAATTCAAATTGAGGAAGATTGTATTCCAACCATAGATCATCAACGCCATCTTAACCCACCAATACAAGAGGTGGTTAAGAAGGAGATTATTAAGTAGTTGGATGCAGGAGTGGTTTACCCTATTTCTAACAGCAAGTGGGTGAGCCCTGTTCAATGCGTGCCTAAGAAAAGAGGCATAACGCTGGTTGCTAATGAAAGAAATGATTTGATTCCACTCAGGCCTTTAACTAGGTGGAGAGTTTGCGTGGACTACCACAAGCTGAATTCTGAGATTTTGAAAGACCATTTCCTAATTCCCTTTATGAACCAAATACTTGATCGATTGGCTTGAAGGGGGTGATATTACTTCTTGAATTTTTATTTCGGATACAACTAAATCTGCATTGCTACTAAAGATCAGGAGAAGACAATATTCATATGCCCATATGGAACCTTTTCATTTAAGAGGATGCCATTCGGTCTATGCAATGCGCCTGCCACTTTTCAATGGTGTATGATGTCAATCTTGTCAGACATGGTGGAGAAGACCATAGAGGTATTCTTGGATGATTTCTCTATGGTGAGCGATTCATTTGAGATGTGTTTGGTAAATCTGAATATAGCCTTGCAAAGATGTGTTGAATTTAATTTGGTGCTTAACTTGGAAAAATAACATTTCATGGTAAAGTAGGGCATCGTTCTTGGCCAAAAAATTTCTAAAAAAGTGATAGAAGTTGATCAAGCAAAAGTATAAGTTATTAAGAAACTACCACCTCTCATTACAGTGAAGGGAGTGCATAGTTTTCTTGGACATGCTGGCTTTTATTGGAGATTTATAAAAGACTTCTCGAAAGTTACAAATCCACTTTGCAAACTTTTGGAGAAAGAAGTGAAGTTTTCTTTTGATGATGAGTGCTTGAAGGCATTTGAATGCCTTAAAAAGAAGTTGGTTAAGGCACGTATTGTTGTTTCACCTGACTGGTCAAGACCATTTGAGATCATTTGTGATGCCAGTGGTATTGCCCTTAGAGTTGTATTAGGACAAAAGAGGGACAAACTGTTTCATCCAATATATTAGGCCAGCACAGCACTGAATAGAGCATAAAAGAATTACACCATCACTGAACAAAAACTTCTAGCCGTAGTGTATGCTTTTGAGAAGTTCAGAGCTTATCTACTTGGGACCAAAGTGGTTTTACCCACTGACCATGCTACCTTAAAGTATCTGATAGCTAAGAAGGATGCAAAACTACATGCTGATTAGATGGGTATTGTTGCTGCAAGAATTTGACTTTCAGGTCAAAGATAGGAAAGGTTGTGAAAACTAGGTTGCAAATCATCTATCTAGAATGGAAGGTGAACAGGAAATTAGTAATGAAACGAAGATCAATGATGCATTCTCTGATGAGGAGATCCTGGCTACCGCTGTGGAAAAATTACCTTCGTATGCGGATTATGTAAATTATGTTGTGAATGTGGTCATCCCAGAAAACCTTTCTTTCCATCAAAGGAAGAAATTCTTGCATGATGTGAATCATTACTTCTAGGATGAACCGTATCTTTTTCGGCGATGTGCATAATATTATAAGAAGATGCGTACTAGAAATAGATGTATTGCGCATATTGGAAGCATGCCATGCTTCCCCAGTTGACGGTCACCAGGCAAAGGACCGAATGGCTAGGAAGGTGTTACAGAGTGGCTATTACTGGACAACATTATTCAATGTTGCTTATGAGTTTGTGCTGAAATATGACCAATGTCAGAGGTAGAGGTCAATCTCAAAAAGACATGAGATACCCTTGACTAAGATGCTTGAAGTGGAATTGTTTGATGTTTGGGGCATTGATTTCATGGGTCCTTTTGTAAGCTCATATGGGATGAAGTATATCTTAGTTACTGTTGACTAAGTCTCAAAATAGGTCAAACCAGTCACATTGTCTGATAATGAAGGAAAGAGGGTTGTTGTTTTTCTCAAGAAGAATATTTTTTCTCACTTTAGATTACCACGTACTATTATAAGCGATGGAGGATCTGATTTTTTCAACAAACTATTTTGAGCATCTTTAACAAAATATGGGGTGAAACAACACCGAGTAGCTACTCCATGCCACCCACAAACTAGTGGACAAGTGGAGGTGTCAAATAGAGAGATTAAAGCCATCCTAGAAAAAATGGTATGCTAGATGGAAAGATTTGTCTTGAAAGCTCGATGATGCCCTGTGGGTATATCAGATTGTATTCAGGACACCCATTGGCATGTCACCATTTCAGCTACTCTATCGAAAAGCTTTCCACCTACCAATAGAGCTGGAGCACAAAGCTTTATGGGCACTCAAAAGGCTAAATTTAAATTGGAAGGAGGCAACAAAGCTAAGATAGGAGCAACTAAATGAGATGGATAAATTCTATCTAACGGCATATGAATGAGCATATCTGTATAAAGAAAAGATAAAAAATACCACGATTGGAGGATAGAGAAATGAGACTTTCAAAAAGGTGACATGGTGCTTCTGTTCAATTCCAGACTCAAATTGTTCCTAGGTAAGCTAAAATCTAAGTGGTTGGGCCCTTTAAAAGTTAGCTATGTCTACTCGTCTGGAGTAGTGGAACTTGACAATGATGATGGCAGTACCTTAAAGGTAAATGGGCAACATGTCAAGCTTTACATTAGTCTGAAAAAAATAATGAAAAGTGTCCCCATTATCTATCTCGATGAAGTCTAAAGTAATCAAGATACATAAGTCGTGCCGCAACATTAAATCAGGCATTGCATAGGAGGCAACCTATGAACCCCAGAATTGATCCACTCTAGGTATACTCTAACCCTTAGTTTAGCTTTATTTTTAATTTTAAGTTGACGGTGTAAGGTAGGATGTTGTTGTAATAATTTTGGGTAGATAATTAGGAGTAATATAGGTACTTGAGGCAGTTAGCTTGTTTTGTGACTTTTGAGCACCTTTTTATTGATCTGAGTTTATAACTGTGTGAATTGCATTCATCTGTAACTGTGGTGCACTTTTTGTGGCATTAATCAGGCCACTTGAATATTGTTGTTGAACAAATTACATGAATCGAATAAGTAGTGATATGTGATGTACTTGTGTGCCATGTGTATGTGAGGTCTTACTCATCTCCTGTTATGTGATGAATCTAGAACTTGCCCTGTTAGTCCTGCCCAGGTTGTAAGATAGGGGTTAGGAAAGAATCATAGGCCATGTTTGATTGTAACCCACTTTTAGCCTAAATGACCTTCCCAATGTGAATAATATCCCTTGTTCCCAAATTTAAGCCTCTATGCCTATTTCTTTCTGTGAAACCTCTCACCTTCCCGTTTACCTTACAATGGACCTATTTTGGCCCTGGTCCTCCTTGGATACTGTGAACCTTGACTTAGGCAAACAACCTAAGTTAAGGGTGGCTATCATAGGGGTGTATGATGCAAAATGAGTATGAAAAGAGGTAGAATAAGAGGAAAGAATAAAAAGTTAGGTGCGGTGAAAAAGGAATTAGAAAAGAGAAAGTTGTGTTAATTATGATAAAAAGATAATATGATGATTGAAAAGACTGCATCTATCTTGAGCATGTGTGCTCAATAAAATAGAGGAAGAAAAGAATGTTGATAAGTGAAACCCTAAGAGTTTAGTGTAGTGTCAAGGAGGCATAGTCACTCTAAAATATCAATGAATATCATACTAGCTCTGACCTACGATACAAGCTTAAGAAAAGTCCTATAGTGATCCTTACTGACCTGTCTGAAAACTTGGGTACTGACTACAAGGGCAAGCCTATGGCATTTGACATGCAGTGTTTGGAACTTAATTCTGAGAGTGAGTCTTGTGATTGTCCCTATGTTTATGTATGTGAATTTTGATACGAGTGAAAAAGGGATTTCTTTATTGTGAGGGCATAATGGGTATGCTGCTAGTAACTGACTTGTTCAGATAGTGTGATCTTGGTATGGCATATTTGTTATTGCTGAATTTTTGCATCTTGATTCTTGTGAGTAGCATGGGCGTTCTTCAAAACATCAACAGTGAGTTTTAAATTGACTGACCTTGGAGATGGTGAATGTATTCTGAAATAATATGAGTAGTTAGCTGCCAAAGTGTACTTTGTATTCTCTTAGTTATGTCATAGTTGCTTGAGGACAAGCAATTGTTTAAGTTGAGGGTGTTGATGTGTGAGCCTATGCTAACACATTTGAGGCTTTTAACTCTAAATAACTACAAGATCTTGAGCAACTTTAGTTGGTTTTTATTAATTTACATTGATTTTGCAATAAATGTTAACATTCAGGGGAACCAAAAATAATGGAAGCAAAAAGGCTAAAATGTGAAGCAAATAAAGGATAAGTGTGGATGATGACATTCATGATAAGTCATCATCCCAGTGATAAGCTATAAAAGACAACATCATCCTTAATTAGGAGATGAGTTTCAGCTGGAAGAGTTGATAGCATTTTGTGATAGGCTATTAGGATAGTGATAAGGCATCAAGGATACCGTTAGTCATAGATAGGACATGAGAATTGGAGCAGAAATGTGATGATATTCTTGATAAGCCATTAAAATCCATATAAACAGTTGTCATCATCGTCAGTCTTAGACAACAAGAGCCAAAAGTGAAGAAGAGCTGACGACATCCGTAATAAGTCATCAGACTCCTGATAAACTATCACAGATGTCGTCGTCAATTCCGAGGAAAAGATGTAACCTTGATTTTGTTTCCATAATTAGGGTAAACTATTTAAAACTTTGTTTTAGGGTTTTCTAGGGGGATTCCATACATTATTTGACACTTTGAGTTTTGACAACATACATTGATAATTTCTCTATCTATGCCTAGACTTTAACAGCACAACTATTTTGAGAGATTATTATCAGTATTTTTGGGATTTTCCTTTGTAATCTAAAATATAATTCACTGGTTATTATTCATCTCTGTAAGTTTATCTTTCAAATCATGAATTCAATTATGTGCTTTGTTAACTTCATCATGAGTGGCTAAACTTCATTAACCTGAGTTATGGGATCTAGTGTTAGGTTTTGACAAGGTGCTAAGTATTTAAGATTCAAAAGATGGTAGGATTTCTTGATAATTCTGAAGTTTTAATTAATGTCTGTTGGTTGCAAATAGTAGACACACCTGCTTTGATTTGCTTGAGAAAGAAATCAAATATAGTAGGAAATGAATTATTAATAGGGGCTCGGAAATACTTTGTTTAATAATTAGTGTTTAAACAAGGTTGGTTAACCTAAGGTAAAATTTAGGCAGTAAATAAAAATTCCCTAAGTCCGAGAGGATTAGAGATTTAAACGCTTAAATAGGTCGAGATATATTTAAGCATAATATCAATAAAGATAGCTTGCTATCCTACCCACCGTGAGAATCTTGAACCACTTTTAGTATCTGTCATATACCGGAAGCCCTAGTGAATATAATTCTGGATTTTTCATAAACTCTTGATTTACAAACATTGAAAGTAAAGTGATAAACAGCAACTTGTTAAACCTAAACCCCCTATTTCAAGAAACATTAAACTATCAGTGGATTAAATTGCAAACAACTTGAGTTCACACCATATTCCCTGTGGGATTCGACCCTAACCTAGTTGGGTTTAATATTAGCAACGATTGCTTACACCCATTCAAGAGTGTATTTTGAGTGTTATCACTTATAAGCATTAGGCTACAAGTTATTTAGGAATGTCTCTCCTTTTTATGTTCTAGTTCGTGCAATTGAGTCAGAATGTTCCTCTTTCATACTCTAATTTGTGCTATGGTGTCACCCATACGAAAGTAACAGTCATCCCAATTCTTTTTTTACTCTGATGTTCTCATACATGTCTTATTATTGGGGTGATTTAAGTACAGAAATTTAGAGTCTAAATGACATGGTTCTTTCTGATAGAGCCATATAAGATTTTAAATTGTGCAAGGATTTGTGAAGAGTCCGTTAGTGCCTCGGAGTGTATTGATTATATTGTGAACTTTTATTATGATAAAATTGGGCCTTTCAGCCTACAGTATTGAGTATATTCAATCCTTTTTAGAATTTATGTTACTGACGTCATACGTAGGGGGGTAGAATATTGGAAGTGTATTTCCACCTGAGTAGTAGTATAAGTTAAGTGTCGGTGTCATGACCTATTGGTAGTGATGTTGGACCAAGAAGTTGGTGATGTGAAGTCACAAAGTTAGAAGTGAGAGTGAGGGTGACTTTTGTGTAAATAAATATTTTAGTTGAATAACCGATGTTTGAGGATGATTTACCCCTTTTTAGTGATAAACTAATGTGGTAGCTAGTAGCATGTACAGATTGTATGGTATTCTGCGGGGAAAGTATTTGACTCAGATTTTTTTTATTTATACAAAGTAAGATATGTATCCTTAGATCATTGATTATTGTATGTTGAGTTTCTGCCTTTTTGTAATTTTGTTATCATTATGTTGTTGAAACTCAAATTCTAGTGGAGCCGTGTGATGCCTATTTTGATTCATTAGCAACTTATTGTCCATTTTAATGGTTCTTGTGTTTGATGGAACTGGGGGTTTAGAGGCAAAATAGCAGGAAAAGTGGTAAGGGCAATTTATTGAATATATGATAGCCGAATCTTTTGGCATGAGATTGAGTTGGTTTAGTACAAGGTAGAGAAGGATTAATTATCTAAGGTGAGCTTTTGTTTGCTTGAAGTATGAAAATGGCTAAATTAGCCAGTAAGTTGTAATTATAGACACAAGGTTTTTTGTGGAGTTTAAAGGTAGTCTAAATGTACGCTTGGTTAAGTAAGTGTGATGTGAGAAAGCCGCATAAGTAGATAAGATTGTATGGGGTTATAATATAATATTAAGGTTGACCATGTCTATTATGTGAGTCTACCCCCTTGACTTTCTTTTCTTTGGTAGTTGCAGACTAGTACTACTTGTGAGAAAGTATGTAGTAGATTTTGAGGCATAGTAGTGATGTCATGAAGGTGGATGTGATTATTTCTTGATTAATGATATTAATTTTATGGAAATGATCTAACAGGTTTGAACAGTGCATGCAAGATCTTAAGTTAATTTGGTTCGTAATGAAATATAATGTTGTAAGTATGAAGTAGAAGTATGCCAAGGTGATATAAGGTTGCAGTATTTTTTCTAAGGCTATTACATATTGTGTGTTCCTAGTGGTGCTATTGAGTTGCTAGGTAGAAAAAGACTAGTTAAATGGTATATGGTGTTCTAAATAGCCAAGTTAAGGAGTTTTGATAGATAATGTTAATCCTTTTGATATGATCTTGATTCTCATAGTAGAGAGATATAAGTTTGGATTCATAATAGTAGTAGACTATCACAAAAGTGGTATGGTCCGACAAAGATTTGGAGATATCCATGGTTATTTTTAGAAGTATCTAATTTGGTGAATATTTAAGATATTATATGATGACTTTTGGGGATATAGAAACCTAATGGTTGAATCTTAGAAGTAGGTATTAGCATTGGTTGTTATACATGCAGATACCGTATTATAGGGTAAGTTTAGTTTTATGTGTATTGTTATATCCCCGACTCTAGAGTAAAGTAATTTTAGTTTATACCAGAGTGTATATAGTGGTTCACAGACTTAGAGTAGTGGCTTAAATCTAAGGGGTAGATGATAGAACGAGTAACCAAGTCAAGTTTTTATATGTGAAATATGCTTTGTGAGTGGTTGTTTAGAAGTGCACATATGGGTATGAAGATAGGCTTGAATGTCAAGTTTGTATGCATATGGATGGATGCCTTGAGTGTTTGTGAATGTCTAATGCAAAGTTGAAGGTGATTGCTGGAGTGGCAATAAGAAAAATGCATAAGATAAGGAATTGTGAAATGCAGGGTGTGCTGAATTCATGATTCAGACTAGTACTACAGTATTATGTGGTGTGTCTTTTGATTTTGAGTAAGTCCCAAAGATGGTGAGGGAATTTAGTTCAGTTTAGACATTAGTAGATGGAAATATCAGTGGCCATATGAGAAAAATTAGTGAAATCAATGAGCATGGTGTTTAAGAGAAAAGTATAGTTGAGAGAATATTTTTGAAGTGTGGCTAAACTCGAAAGTAGGAAGTTTCATTGCCTAAGGTTTGGTAATTCTATCCTAGTTTATGAGTTATATGTCTATATTCCATGCTATAGAGTAGTGTCATTGTTGTGATTCCTTAGTTGGATGTCTTGTATAACTCATGTCAGAGATTCTATGCGCCTTGATGCTACTAGAACTTCTTTAGAAAGTGTGTTGAAGAGATACTCCAGTTAAGTATAAATGTCCCGTATAATTCAGTTTAGCAGTCAGGCAGACAAGTTACTGTGGTTTTCCAACTTTTCACCTAGCCCTACTATCTTAATTCCAATGCGTATGACCATCCCAAAAGATAATTTATTCCATCTTTGTAAGTTGTGAACTCAGTTCAGTCCAAGAATCATGTTTCAGATTCAGTTATTTAATCATGACTCAGTTCATAAGAGTTCAGCATATAATCTTAAATTTTTCCAGCTATTTTAGCTCAGACAAAGTAATACCTTTGTACGATCTAAATCTTGTTGCCTTATTATTCGTACTTACCTAAGTTATCACTTCCAAATCCAATGTGTGTGATTTGAGCATAAACGCTTCGGGGGGGGGGGGTATCCTAAACTCTCGGCTAAATCAGCTCCTTAATACAAGTCAGCTCATAATTCAATTTTGTGATAGAAGTTTAAATGTTTAACATCAGTTATATCCTTTCTTATGAGGCACATCAGGTCCGCATTATTCCATACCTTTAAGTTTCAACGTTCCTACCCATCATTTGGGGATGAATGATCCCAAGAGGGAGATAATGTAACACCCCACATTTTGGGCTAGAATAAAAATCATCATTTTTATGCGTAGATGATCCAAAAGCAATAAAGCCTATGCAAATATGGTATGTTAATCATTTTAGTAGTGTGGGAAATTAAATTAGTTTTTTGTCGACAAAAGATTCATCCAAAACGGACACTAGGTGAAGGAGTTATGGTTAATTTAAGTCCTAGTCGTAAAACACCGTCACTCTTGTCCTTGGTGCATCGCGGAGAGGTTTTAAATGATGATGGTCAATTGTTAGTAAGACTCCACGATGTTAGAGCATCGAGGAGTTGGCCAAATTCCCATTCGCCAATTTCCAGTGAGCCAACGTGATAGTGGCGCAACATAGTGGCCCATAAGATCGGGTTCCCAAATTAAATTTTTTTGCAATTTTTTTTAGAAGTTAATAAAGTTAGTTTGGACTTTTTTCCAAGTCTCTTAAAACGTCCAAATAGGATATTTAGACCTCTACAAGCATAATATATGATATTCTCAAGATTTCCCTCAAAACAAAAACCCTAGTTCATGTGCTTCTCCTCCAAGAAACTCAAGATTCTACCGTGGGTTTTCAAAATTAATCGGAGATTTTGAATTCCCAAACTATAGTCTTCAAGGATCGGCCATTATTCTTCATAAACGAGGTACGCAGGGTTTCCTAAAATCTCATGGGCATAGAAATCATGTTCTTAAGAAAAGGGTTTTCAGATTTATGAATACATTCATATTTTAGAAATCTTGACGGTATTGTTTGGTCTTTTGACCTTTACTCACATTGATTCAAAATTGTATATATATATATATACTTGTGTTTTAAGGTTGATGATTTAATTGAGAGCATGACTTATGTAAAATTCCTCTCTTGTTTTGATTTTCCTTTACTTATCATATGCTATAGATGTTTTGAATGCATCCTTGAATAGCACGGTTTAAAATGTCTAGAATTGTGTTATGATTGACTTAAGATTTTGATTACCAAAGAGATGGTAGTTGTATTGATAAATGTTGACAATATTCACATAATGAAAGAGTGCATGATTTTGTCAAAAGCACATGACCACCATATGTTTAAAGGATTCTTGCATATTTTTGATTTATTCTTCAAAACAGGAAATCTCTTAACTATTTGCATGTTTGGGTGGTATGAACTATGTTTTAATGAAAGATCATGCTTATTGTACTATGGCTCAAAAATAGGACATGTAAGTCTTGGTGTGACAACACCATTTCAGATTATGCCATAATAATTCAGAACAAAATAGAATGCATGTTTGAAATCAAACTTTCAGATTTTAAGATTTAGGATGATGTATGTTTAGAAGTGGTTAAAATTGGGCATAAAGAGACGTTAGGTGATTCCCTGAAGGAGGCATAAGTTCAGATAACTCATTGTCCGAAACTATGATATGTCATCCGGGTATATTATATTACGCTGGCCTAGTGCTATGTGGAGTATCAGAAATAGAAACTACAACCCTTATGGAACACTCGGGTTGGGGGCTTCCCGTCCGAGTCAATGGCAGATTCCATACAGGCTTTGGGATTTTAAAATTTTAGGGGCATACCACCTAACTCAGAAGTAATATAAAGAACAAACAGTGCATTGACAAGAATGACTTATGATTTTCAAAAAGTGCCCATGTATTTTGAGAGCTATTTATTATGATGTTTTAACAAATTGCTCTCCACTATATTACTTATATAAAAGTTTTATTTTGGATTACTTTGCATACTAGTACATCTGTATTGACCCCCCTCCTCGCTCTAAGTTCTGAGGCTTAGTATAAGGGTCCATAAAAGCAATAGATTTTATCAGACAGAGTTGCAGTGTCCAATTGGTGAGCCTTGTTAATTACAGAAGGCCTATTTACTTTCAGACAACTATTATAAGATATGGTTTTATTCTACTGGGGGGCTTGTCCCAGGTTTCAGATTGTGTTAGTGATCATGTATTAGAGATTTTGCAGATGGTTTGCAGATGGAGCTAGTTAGGTTTGGATTTTGTTCTGAAATGCTAAATTCATATCGGGTTTATGACCATGATTCCGCCTTGATATAATTTCCATATTTCCTTATTTATGTATGAATGGTGAATATGATTTCAATTTAGAAGGGTGTCCGGGCCTTCATGGATCGGGATGCTCGTCACGACCAGGGCCTCGATTTAGGTCATTACACGTATCCAATCTCTCCTCACCTCTTATACCTTTAGATTCCTAGGAGGGTAGTATATTTTCATTATACGAGTAACCCTCCCCTCAATCGTACCCTAAGTATACGAGTCCTTCCTAACATAATCGTATAGAGGGAAGCCCTAGCTTGAGTGGACTATTTTGGGTACGGGTGGTGTACACGAGTTAGGGGTTAAGTTTTACCCATTGTATATAACTTAAGAATGTGTGATTTTACCCTTAACAGTGTAGGTGACCTAGGAGAAGCCTATGGTACGATTCAAGGTACCACTTATAACCTAGGGTATGGTTCATAAGGTGAGTGGTACCCCTACAAGGGTTTATTTTAGAGCTTTTAAGTAAGGGCCTGTGGTCATTTACCATACCTAAAACCCTAAGTCCCCTCACTATATAAGTACTTCTAGCCTACTAAACATAAATTTTTGATGGATCGAACACCCTAAAAACTCTCTCAAACTCATCTTTGAATAATTGGAGGCAAGGATTTCAAGGGTGATCTTCAAGAGAAAAAGTGAAGTCAAGTATCTTGGTGAATCATCTTATTTAAGGCATGTACCTGTTCTCCTTGTTAAATTACTCTGTACCCATGTATTTTATATTTGGATTTGTAAGTGTACATGGTGATTGTGAAATCAAATGAAAAGGGTTTTGTGGACTAATGATGAATAATGTTGACTCTTTCTTAGAGTCATATTTTTACATGTTAATTATGATGATTTGAATATGTGGATGATTGTTGTGTGAGTTTTAACATGAGGGTCTTGAGTAACCCTAACATTGATGATTTCAACAATGAAAATTGTCTTGTTAAAGGTATGTATGTAAGATGTTTGTGAAAATGTCTAAGTGAATTGCCTAGTCATATGTTAGTTATGTTCTGAACTTGAACAATGGACTAATAAGTATGAATTATTGATAAATGTTATCTTAAAAGTATTGTGATCTATGTATTGTATTGTTGATGACCATGTTGGGTTAAATGACTAATAAGGGGTTAAAGTCCCTAAACATGAAATGTATTTGAATTGTGTGTTGAACCAAGTGTGGTGAGAATGTGGTATAAGATGGTTAATGAAATGTGATTAGTTTATGAGGGTCTTGATGACCATAACTTGAATTGTACGATGGATTGAATGAAGGAAATGGCCTATTGACATGGTTGAGCAATGAAGGCTCCCATAAGGACCATGGGGTCACCTATAGTGTTGAATTAGTTAAATTATTAAAGTGCTTAAGTGTGGTAGGGAATGAATGTTGATGGCCAAAGGATTAAAGTCCCAATGTCAACTATTGCTAGTTGTGATGGCTTGAGGTTAAATTCCCTTGCCTTATGAAATTGGTTGAGGTTGAAGTCCCTTTCCTTATGGATTGGTTTGAGGTTGGTTTCCCTTTCCCAATGAAATTGCTCGAGGTCAAAGTCCCTTGCTAAAATATATCTCTTAAGGTTAATGTACCTCACCGAATGAATCGGCTTGCGATTAAAGTCCCTTGGCATGAGGTTAGATTCCCTTGTCTAACGAATGGGCATGAGGTTGAAGTCACTTTCCTTGATGAATGTTTCTGTAGTTAGAATCCCTTGTTTGAATGATTGTTAATATGGTTAAAGTCCTTGGTTAATGAATGTGTGACCACAGTTATATCCCTTTTGCCTAATGGTATGTGATTAAGATTAAAGTCCTATGCCTAAATAGAATTGTTGAATCTAAGTGTGGAAGGTCAGAGTCCTCCACTTTATATCTAATGAATGAATGTTCAACAATGTTGTTAAGCCTTGATTTCTTTATTAGCAAGTGATATATATCTATATGTAACGTTAAAGTGTATAAATATGATTGAATAAGATATATTGGCGTGTTGTTGAATAATGATGCTACTTTATCCTTATCCTTGAGTTACATGCTAGCATTCCAACCACTAAATGTCTTCGAACACAATGTCCCTATGCAACATAGGGCCCCGAACATCATCTTCTCTTCCTGCACAGTGATTCAGTGATCGAAGTGGTTCGTACATTGTCTTGGGAATGGTGAGATTCCTTACTGACACGACCCGTCCTAGGGCATTATTGTAATAGTCATCCCAAGTCCGTCCAGGACTGGAGACCACCCTTGTTACCCAACCCAACCTTCAACCGCCTGTACTGAGTTGGTTGAATTCCAAGTTTGTAACAAGATAGTGCAACAACTCACCCAAAGACTCTAGGATAAGATCACAACCTTGACCAACCCAACTGAGTCCAACCATCCCATACCAATAATCCAACCATGACAAACCATACAAAAACAATGGCCATAACCAAGAACGTTCCAAAACATAATATAATTAATCCAAAAATTAAATAGGATGGAACAACCAATAATCTCATCCAATGATGTCAGCCCTTTAGCTTATTCTAATGCCAATACCGACACCAATACCTATCCCGCCCATTCCAACCCATAGAAGTACCACAAAGCCTCTAACCAAGAAAGTAGTGAAATCTGGTTGGGATATGCCCCTAACCATAGCCAAAACCAATATCCAAAATAAAGTCAAAGTGTCGAGAAATATCAATAACAGTAAATGATGCCTTCCAAAAGGATGGAAGCTCACTACTTCAATCCAAAAATTGATCCCGAGTCAATCAATATGTAGGATTAGTAGAATTGTTGGTTCCTGCGTAGCATAGGTATAAAGCCGTCAGTAGATGAGGTTAGAGAGTGACGGCTAGCATGATCGCAGGGTAAGGTTAAAATAATTCCATTTATAAGATCAAGTGAAATCATCCATATGCACGCAAACATATATATACATATATAACCATGCCAGAAAAGGGACTGAAATTAGCATGCCTTTAAAACCTTTACCTAGGTTGTGTAGCTTTGTCGTCCAAAACAACCTAGGGGTTATATATGTTATCTCCCCTTACTGAAAGGGCACCGGTGCATGTAGCCACACAACCAGAGAAGTATCCCATGGGATGACTAGTACATCCCCCTAATATAGTGTGACAACATGCACACAGAGACCAAGACCAACCTAATATCGATAAATATGATTCCTATTTTAGCTCCCCTAGGACCTCCACCTTCTACAAATTTGCAACACATTCCACCATTATTACCAATTAAAACCAATTTCCAAATAACCAAACCATTATTCATTTATTAACCAAGGCCATTGACATTGGAATCATCATGCCAAACCTTACTTGCAGGTCTCATCCATAGCAAACCATTTATAGGTTTAAGAGGACTTTCAAGTGCCAATCCATTTACCATATTAAACCACATGGGAGACTTCTATGTTACCCACTAGAATAACCAATTAGCTATTTACCATTCCAAACCATTTAAACCATGCACAATTCCTTTTCCAAGTTTTAAACATGCAAGAGTTCCATTAATAACAGTTAATGCAATGAACATATCTTTATAAGCATTTTGTCAAACACATTGGGGGGCATAATATGACCAAAACCAATTACAATTACCAATAAACCATTCCCATGAAATCTAATTATCCAAAACCACCATTAATGCATATAAAAACATAATTAAAACCATGGGAAACCATAACCAACCATTTAACATCAAAACCCCATAATCATATTTGATAACAAAAATTACACAATCAATGAAATCATGAAATCATTCATAAAAATCATGTATTTAATTAGAATTAATAATGAGGGAAGATTACATATATTAAACCAAGTTGATGATAGAAACAAATCACCAAGACAAGCCCCAAATTGATCCTTTAGTTGAAACCCTATCTCCCCTTGCCAAAAAGCTCTTGAGAGAATTATGGAGCGTTTAGAAAGAGATTCTAAGTGGTTATGAATAGAATAATAGAGTAAATAACCTTCCAAGTAAGTTAGAAATTATGGGATCCTATTAGGATAAGTGGGAAAATGTCCAGAATACCCCCCACTTAAGTTGTACCAAAATCCTATCGCAGGGATACAATGGACCCACACGAGTCGTACCCTCCGATATGATTTGTATCCACCACTCATATCATGAACCTCTACCCTTGGACCAAACACTGTCCAGTATACGATGCATCAAACCAAGTCGTAAACACAGTATACAATCCATATCCATGACCCATATCCCTGGCAGAATAAAATACCTAGAGGATTAAACATTATCTACCATACGAGTCCTTGGTACAATTCGTACCCTAGTTTACGACTCATGGTGATCCACTCATGCTCAGATCTAACCTAAGTAACTAAGTATAAGATTAAGTTAATTAACCAAACATTCTATAACCACCAATACAACGGGTACCCCTATGTCGTATCTATTCTAGTAACCAAAATCCATCCCACCAACCAACACTGGTTAGTATACGATTAGACCATACCATTTGTACCCCATTATAAAGCTTGTACCTATAAGTCGCATTGGGTCCAGAGGTAGAAATTCCAAGAAATTTTCTAAGGTCCAAAAACTAAGGTATTTTACTCTCCCCAACTATGAACATTCGTCTTCGAATGACGGATAAGGTAGTGGTAACCACATCCAAGAGTCATTTTTATTATGCTATCAACATATTCCTAATCTTTAAGAAAGTTTGAAAACAAAGAGGAAAAAATATTAATCTTTCCTTTAAAAAATTTTGAAAGCAAAGATATGTTGAAGACACATACCTTCCACATGAATCCTAGGAGCAGAAAACAAATGCGCATATTTAGACTTTATGTCCTTTTCTACTTCCCATGTAGTTTTTCCACCTTATGGTTCCTCCAAAGAGCCGTGACCAAACCCACATACTTGGTCCATAACCGACGAACCTGCCTGTCCAAGATCGCAATCGGAACCTCTTCATAAGAACAAGAATCAGTAAGACCCAATCCTTCCAAAGGAACAACTGAAGAAGGATCACCAATGCATTTCCTAAACATGGAAACATAAAAGACCATATGAACCAAGACTAATCTAGAAGGAAACTCCAACTCATAAGCAATATTGCCAACTTTCCATAAAATTTCAAAAGGACCCATATACCAACAACTAAGCTTCCCCATCTTATCAAACCACACCACTCCCTTCATAGGAGATACCTTGAGTAAATCCTTATCGCCAATCTTAAACTCCAAGTCTCTATACCTAACATTTGCATATGACTTTTGGCAACTTTGAGTAGCCTTAAGCCTATCCTAAATCACCTTCAACTTGTCCATAGCCTGGTAAACCAAATTGGGACCAAATATTTCCACCTCACCAAGCTCAAACAAACAAATAGGAGAACTACACCTTCTACCATACAATGCCTTAAAAGGGGCCATACCAATACTAGTATGATAACTATTGTTGTAAGCAAACTTCACCAAAGGTAGCTCAACCCAATTGGCACCACAATCAATCACATAGGATCGAAGCATATTCTCTGATGTCAGAATAGTTCTCTCCACTTGCCCATCCATCTGTAGACAAAAAGTAGTACTCAGACTAACCTTGGTCCCCAACCCTCTCTGAAAAGACCGCCAGAAGTGAGATATAAACAGCATTCCATGATAAAAAAATAATCAAAATAGACACCCTGTGTATCTTTACAATCTCCTGAAGATACAGCTTAGCATAATCCTTTGCTGAGAAGATATTCCGCACTGTAAAAAAGTACATAGACTTAGCCATCCTATCCATAATGACTCAAATCAAATCACATTGACTCTAAGACTGAGGAAAACAAGAAACTAAGTCTATATTGATCAATTCCCACTTTCCACTCAGGAAAATTAATTTCTTAATACAACCATCCTGGCTTTATGTGCTCAACCTTAACCTACTGACACACCATGCACTTGGCTATAAAATCAGTCATATCCCTCTTTATGCCATTCCACCAATAGATATCCTTGATATCTTGGTACATCTTAGTCGAGCCTGGCTGAAAACTTAGAGTGACTCAAGCTCCTCATCCAAAATCCTTTGCCACAAACCGTCGATATCATAAACGCATAAGCTCCCTTGGTACCGTAAAGTACCATCACCACTAATCTAAAATACCATTATATTTTACCCACCATCACCACTCTTGATTTTCATCAATATAGGATCCAGCACTTGATTCTCATTAATCGCTACACTAAGAGATGATCAAACCACTTTTTGTACCACCACTCCACTATTTTTAGAGTCCAAAAGGAGAACTCTAAGACAACCTCCAGTTGCCTGCCCTGAGTTGGCTAAATTCTTAATATATAATGTGATAGTACAACATCTCATCCAAAGACTCTAGGATAAGATCACAACCGAACTGCTCACCCAAAGACTCTAGGATAAGATCACAACCATGACTAACCCAATCGAGTAAACCATCCCATACCAATAATTTAACTATGCCAAACCACACCAAAATAAGGGCCATAAACCAGGTCATAACCAAAAACGTTCCAAAACATAATATAATTAATCCCAAAATAAAATAGGATGGAACAACTAACAATCTAATCCAATGATGTCATCCCTTTGGCTTATTCAATTGCCAAGTCCAACACCAATAATGATCCTATGCATTCAAACCCATAGAAGTACAACAAAGTCTATAACCGAAAGAGTGGTAAAATTTAACTAGGATATGCCCCCAACCATAGCCAAAACCAATATCCAAAATAAAGTTAAAATGTCTAGAAATATCCATACTTTGAAATGATGCCTTCTGAAAGGGTTAAAGCTCAGCACTTCAGTCCAAATACTGATCGTGAGTCAATCTCTATGTATGAGAAGTAAAATGGCTTATTCTTGCATAGTATGGGTATACAACAACCAGTAATGATAATTCTCAACTTACACATTAGTTTAAGTGTAAGGCGATCATCATCAATGTATTTACCCAACTTTAGAGTCGAGGTCAAATCCATGAGGAATAATATGAGTAAATTAGTTTGAAATGATAGATACTAGATAATTCAAACCAATAGTATAAAAAGATAATAATAGGGGGCATTCAAAGGTATCACAATTAATATTTTTTTTCATGTACAAATTTGAGGCTACAAATACGTAAAGATTATAAAATTAGGCACAGATCATGGGATTATACTTTCCTAAAGGAAAGATATGCATTGAGACATGATAATTTGATTCATGTTCTAATTGATGATTATGTAGTAGGCTAGGTTGTAAGTCCTTAGGGCTAGTTTGTAAACATAGCCTTAAAGATTTCACTCATTGACTCTTTTGAGTACCTAGCGAGTGTGTTAAATAAAGCCACCGAATACCATAATTAGGCATCCCTATTTCTAGGATGATACCCAACAAATAGTTAACTTCACAATCTCTCTTATGTCTAAGATAGTGAAAATTTAGCAAACTATGCCAACAATTGTCTACTATTTCTTTGGTTCCCATATCCCTATTTCATGAATTATGTTGGTTCCTAATATTCACCCAAACCCTTCTTTCAAAGATAAATTGAGTTTTCAAGAGGTTGGGATTTTCATCCACAAACCCATTTGGATATTTGGAGTTTTTAACCACAAATCCCAACCAATGTAATCAAGCAACAATAGAACCCATCAATCAACATATAAACATATGCACAAATAAATCACAACCCACATGCAGTTGCACCCTATTCTAACATAATCTCAAGAGGAAAAAGTAGCTACTCATAAGATAAATAAGTAAAGATTTTACCCAAAACCTCCATTGATTTGATTTGAAAAAATCTAAGTGAATGTTACTTCAAACTATGAGATCCAACAAATCTTTTAATGGGGATTCACTAATTCTTCACTTGAAAGTGACTCCAAAGTATTCTTCACCCAAAATTTATACAATATTTTTTTCATTAAGAATGAAGGCTACAACCCTAGAATAAAAAAAATCTCAAAGTTGGGGAAGATGGAATATTTTAATGGATGAATAGGGTTTAAGTCTTCCTTTTTGTTAAATTATAGAGAATCTATGTGCTTTTATATTTCTCCCCTTAGGCTGCATTTTTCTGCTAGACCGTAATTAAGTAGGCCTGGCTGCAACTACGGCTACCATGACTACAATTATCTTATGCGATGGTGGTAAGTTGACCTTATTAACCGACCCTAATCGCACTCCTTAAATTGCGACAATGATAACTAAGGCCATGTCTGCTCCAAGTCTTCTATTGTACTATCTGGCTTTCTTTTCATCCTTTTTAGCTCCAATTCATATCTTTCCATCTCATCAATAATATGTCTACAAAATATGAATATTAGTGCATTCAATCACAATTACGTATTATTTCTTCATTCAAAACATGGTAATGTTCATGAATGTTAAGTATAAATAAGTGGTATAATCACCACTCATTAGTAGACGAGATTAGTAAGTGTTCGCTAGCATGATCTCAGGGTAAGAATAAAATAATACCATTTATAAAACCAAGTAAAATCATCCATATTCACACAACCATATATATATATACACATATATAACTATGTTGGGGAAAGGGACTGAGTTTAGCATGCCTTTAAAACCTTTACTTAGGTTGTATAGATTTGTCGTCCAAAACCACCCAGGGGCTATATCGGTTTAGCTCCCCCTGCTGAAGGGCCCCTGTGCATGTAGTCACACAAATAAGGAAGTATCTCATGGGATGACTAGTACATCCCCCAAATATAGTGTGACATTATTCATACGATCTCTAAGACCAACCTCATCTCAGTAAATATGAGTTTCTAATTTTGGTCCCCCCGAGGCCACCACTTTCAATGGCTTTGCTACATATCCCGCCATTATTGACCAATTAAAATAAATTTTAAAATAGCAAAACCATTTTCCATTTATTAACCAAGGCCATTAATATTGGTATCATCATACCAACCCTTACTTGCAAGTATCATCAATCGCCAATCATTTATAGGTTATGGGGACTTTGAAGTGCCTTTCCATTTACCATATTAAACCACTTGAGTGACTTTTGTGTTCCCTACAAGCATAAACAATTATCCATTTACTATTCCAAAATATTTAAGCCATGCAAAATTCTTTTACTAAGTTTTAAAACATGCAAGATTTCCATTAAAAGTAGTCAATGCAAAAAACATATCTTTATAAGCATTTTATCAAACACATTGGGGGCATAATATGACAAAAACCAATCCCTATTACCAATAAACTATTCCCATAAAATCCAATTATCCAAAACCTTCATTAGTATATTTAAAAGCATAATTAAAACTATGGGAAACCATAACCATTTATTTAACATTAAAAACCCCAAATTATATTTGAAAACCAAAATCATATAATCAGTGAAATCATGAAACATTCATAAAACCTATGCCTTTAGTTAGAATTAACAATGATTGAAGAGAGAATCCCTTAAACCAAGATGATGGAGGAAATAAATCACCTAGACAAGCCCCAAATTAACCCTTTACTTGAAACCTAGCTCCCCTTGACCAAAAAGCCTTTGAGAGAATTATAGAGTGTTTAGGAAAAAATTTTAAGTATTATTGAATAAAATAATAGGGTAAATAACCTCTCAGGTATGTTAGAATTTATGGGACCCTATCATGATAAGTGGGGAAATATTTGAAATACCCCAACTTAAGATGCCCTAAAATCCCATCACAAGGATACGACTGACCCACACGACTCATACCCTTTGATACGATCGGTATCCACTGCTCGCATCCTAAACCTCCACCTTTGAGCCAAAAATTGCCCATTATACAACTCATCCAATCAAGTTGTAACCACAGCATACGATCTGTATCCATGACTCTTATCTCTGGCAAAATAAAATACCTGGAGGACTGAACACTGTCTATCATAAGAGTCCCTAGTATGATTTGTACCCTAGAGAGATATGTGCACCATCTTAATCTTATAGGGGGTATGGTTGTTCTCTATATGGTGGTTTATATGGACATAAGAGTGATTTTCCAAATGCCTCATTCCCCTATTATGCTAACTTGATTGTAGTTCTTCTTACAATTTTAATAGATCTTATAATAAAGAAAAGGAAGAATGAAGTACCAAAAATAGTAGTATTAAATCAATGCTTCAACTTATCTTGGATCAGGTGGAATCAACGGGGGGTAGTATGCATCTTATACATCAATCCATGGGGGCATGTAATGTGGAAATTAAGAAGATAGAATACATGGGCATGGAGGTCAATCAGGCAAATACTACGACCAAGCTCGGGCTTCTAAATAAGCTTGACATTGATGAATCCTCAGTGATTTCCCAACCAACCAATCCAAATATGAGATATGATACCAAATTTGAGGAAATGGTACTGAAACAAACCACATCCTTTGTGAAGGCTCTAGTTCATTTTGAGATGAGAATGTCACGAGAAATGCAACTACAAAATCAGGGAAAAGACCTTACTCGAACCACTTTTTAAATTATGCTTGATGGATATGATGAAATTCAAACCACTTAACCAAATGATGAATTTTGGAGACAAGGAAACAAATTCTTACATCTTGGAGTTTGTCACTCCAAACATGTAAGAGGAAGCCCACCACTTGAAGGTCATCAAATGCAAGACACAAGGTGTAGCAAGTGGATCCTTGAAGTTCTCATCTATACCCAATGGACCAACTCAAAAATTCAATATAAATTGGGTAAAAGATTTAATTAGTCAAAGTGGCATGATAGAACATGTGTCATCATGCCCTTAAAATTTCCCAATGCGCCACAAAGATGGAATGATCAAAATTTAGGAAAAATGTTTAAATCATCTAAGTGGAGACACAAATAAGGATTAAAGAGGCATCTTGTCGCGTGTTAAACCAAGATCTTGATGGGAGTCAGCCTATTGTTTTTATGTTTATCAAATTTCCTTTTAAATAAGTCATGAAATTTTAATGATTTGTAGGTGCTTGAGGCAAGTTGGAAGCCACAAACAAGGTAAAACCCAGTTTGAAGTGTATCAGCTATGCAAAAAAATAGGGCAAAAAAAGGAGTAGATGGCCTCTGTTACCACGAGCTCGGATTGAAGACCTCATTCATGGTACTGCGATCGCACCTATTAGGCTGTAATTGTGCCTATGTGTCCAGCTTTTGGCATGGTTATCAATGCAGTTTTAGGGAGTAATTTAGACCCTTCTTCTTCTTTTATGTTATGTAGTGAGGTTACTACAAGTCTTATAGTTGGGAGTACAGCCCTACCCTTGTATGTATTCATTGGTTAGCAATACTTGAACTCAGTTCACTCAAAGGTTGGAAATTTTGTGAATTGGTTTTTTTTATTTTTAGTTGTCTATTTGTTTAATAATAATGTTGGGTGAGCCTTTCCCTATGATAGATTGAGTAACGATATTCTTAAGGGAAACTCGTAGTGCTGGTATCTTGAGCCACAGGTGCAGGGGACGTTTGAGTACCCATAGCATCAAGGCTATAAATGCAAGGGGTAGGGGATGTATGAGTACCTATGGCATCCTAGATTTGGGATTGTGCTAATACCATTGGCAAAGTCCGAGTAGCCAAATGGTTGGTTTGCCCGTATGAAGACAAAATATGAGACTAAGACTTGGGTTGTTTGAACGGCTATCAAATTATGAATGGTTCAAATGCAAAGCAAACACCCCTCTCCATCCAATTTTTTTCAAAAATCAAGGGCATGGACGTGAGCGGCATTATAATAATTCTTTAAACATTTTTGTGACTCCAAATTTTATAATAGTGAAAATTGGTAGATACTCTATTTTTGTCTCTAGCGGGAGGAGCAATTGAGCCTCCTTCGCAATTTTGCATGACATTTGTGATGAGCTTATTTATTTGAATCTCATGTATACTTTTACCATCTAAAAATTTCCTCATTAGTCTCTCAAAGCTAATTTGGATTGTATTTGGTTGGGGAGATGATCTTAGGCCATTCTTGTGACAATGGAAGTCCACTTTAGCCTAAAAAGCCTACCTATGAACAGATGTTATCCATAGTTACCCATTTTGAGCCTTTGAACCTTTCTTTGGCAAACATATTGCAAGCCATGAGCTATTTAAATCTTATCCCTCTTTTAAAACCTGCCCTCCATAAACTTACATTTGTAATTTAAGGCTAAAAGCCTAAGTTGGGGGTGGTAAAAATTGGAAGAGGTAATGTTGGGCTACAAAGTTATAAATAAGTGCCTATGAGCTTAAGAATTGAGAGCAAATAGAAAACAAAAAGAAAGGATCCAACAATGGATATAAAAGCATGAGTTATGCAAGAAAAAAAAATAAAAAAAAAGTGGGTGAACCAAGAAAGCCAAAATAAAAAGAAAGTGGGTGAACCAAGAAAGCCAAAAATAGGCACATGCGTAAAGAGAGAAAACAAAAAGAAGTGGCCCATAGTCAAAAGTTGGATTGAATAGTATGAAACTGATGTAGATATTCAAGGACGGTGTAGTCACTTTGTTCCTAAATGAAATCCTACCCATTCTCCCTGAACCTATATTACAAGCTTAAAAAGTACTTTGAGATCTCCAACCAAGTACATTCATCCTAGTGGTGATAGAAAATAAGGGCAAGCTTATGGTATGGTACTTGTTAGCATTGAGAGTTCTTGAGAGAGGGAATTTTTTGCACTTAAATTCCTTGTTGCATACTTGATAACTTGGTGTGTAGAATTTTCTTTCTTGTGAGGAGGCATGTGAAAAAGTTTAGGTCAGTGATTTTGTCATCTCCCAAAAAATGAGGCAAAAAGAAGTATAATATGGTTGAGGTAAAATGGTGAGTCATTTCTAGAGTATTAGTGATTGTTGCATGGTTACTCTTTAGAGTCTTGTGCATCTTTGAAAATTTTATTTCATGTCGAGGGGTATCTTTAAATTGACTTTGCCTATGTGTGAAGAGCTATGTGTGGTAGCAATCAAGTTAATGTCATTAGGATCATTGAGAAATAAAATTTGTTCATACAATTACATTGTCTTGTATGAAATGAAATGGCGTTGCAAAGATTTAAGTTGGTGGTGTTGATGAGTGGTGAATTTGCAAATTATCAACATTTGAATTAGCACACAATACTACACTTTAAAGGTATGAATGAAACTATTTTGTGATTTAAATGCACAAATTCTAATGTTTTGTAGGTATAAAAATAGTTGAGATGAATAGAACAAAAACGATCTAAAAAGGGAGCGAAAAGGGAAGATAAGTGTAAAATATAGAAAATAGTGCAGGATGGACCTCAGGTATCGTGATCGCGGGGTGGCGGGATTTCCATCCAGTAGCGGAATTGTCATTCCACACTGCCAATCCCAATTCTTATAAAAAGGACTCAAAAACCTGATTATAGCAATCATTATTCTACAACCCTACCTCCCATCCTTAGTGTAGGGTTCTTGTAATTTCTTGGATCTTGAAGAAAAACTTATACTAATCTTGAGCTAAGAAGACATTAGAGTGACTTTTAAGTCTAGATTAGGCATCACCTATTGAATATTCATTGGATTCTAAAGTGTAGTTTGCCCAGTCTTTATTTTTTTCTATATAATATTGATGGAAATATTGATTTATTTGTGTTTATTCTCATTATGATTTGCTAGATCTAACTCTTGGTATTATGCTAAAATAGGATGTAATTATGTGTTGGTTGTTATATATTTGTGTATATTTTATTTTGTTAGTGAGGGGTTTTAGGTGAACTATAGGAACCCATCTCATCCTTAAAAGAAGCAATAGTAGACAATTCATGGGTATGTCTTGCCAATTTATCACTATCTTATACATAAGGGTGATTAAGAGGTTGACCATACAATGGGTATCATTTTAGAAATAGGGATACTCAATTAAGGTATTAGATAGCTTTAATTAGGACACTTGTTAGGTACTTGAAAGGGTCAACTAGTGACATCTTTGAGGTTTTGTTGAAAAATTAGTCTCAAAGACCTTAAATCTAGCCTACCACTTCATCAACGATTTGAATTTACACAAAATCATCATGATCCTATGCATAATTTTCCTCTAGGAAATCATAGTCCCAAGATCTATTTTTATTAATTATACTCTAATTATTCTTAGTCTCTAATTTGTCCTTTATAAGCCCAAGCATAATGTTCACATTAGCGAACACTAAAAAACCCGAAACCATCTTGTATTATAGGTTTGAACTTAGCAAGCAACTTGTATTTCTGTAATGCCCCAAGAACCTATCCCAAGATGTCACATGGTACTTAAGGCCACACGTGGCCTCAAGGTAACCCTCTAAGCCTATCAACCCTTATTGAACTTGCTTTGACGATAGTCATGGAAAAATAAAAAAGGATATCATATCATGGACATACTTGAAAGAAAAGATATGTTGTCCTGTACAATCAAACTACTGACATTCTATACCTACTGATGCTCTAGTCTGACCAAGACTCTACTAATCAAGACTAAAGAGCCATTGGGACAAACTCCAAACTGACTCAAACAGTACTGAAATCCATAACAACAGAATGATATCATCAAAAATATATACAAGGTCCTCGAACCTTGAGGACTCACCACTGAGGGAACGTTGTTGAGGCACTCGAATATCCCTAACAGGGCTACGGCTGAGTACCTGAACCTGTATTACGAGAAAATATAGCCCATAGGAAAATATGTGGGTCAGCAGTTTGGAATGTACTGAGTATGTGGGGGTGCATGCGACAATGTAAATATCATCATCAATTTCATAAAAATATGCATATGTACAATGATGGCTGACTTGGATTGAGTTATATTGAAACATATTTTTCATGATCTTATAGTAAATAAATCATATGATAAAAACCTCATAAATCATCATAAACAACTCAAATCTTCAACTCAAGGCTCGGAGTGACTCGGTAATTCAAGAAACTCAACTCGTATGGACATGGGAGGTTCTTATAATCGACATAAACCATGTGAGATACATGGAGTCCGATGTTTTTCCCTCATAAGGAGAGAACCCCATATTGGCGGGAGAGTCGTACACTTGCCAGGGAGTACAACCTAAATTTAGTGATCACAATCTCATACTTGGCCTCTGCCCCACAATTATCAATATCAATCCTACTGTGGCACGGAGTTTCGGGGGAAATACCACACTTCCTACTCGGTGCAAAATACTACTCCCAGACACAATCTCAGAACGCATTAGGAAATCCACACAAAAATCACAAAGGTCTATCATGAAAACCAAACCAAATATCTTTCTCGTATATCAAATCATAATCAATTTGTGGATTCCTAAATCGACTCAAATCAAATCAATCTTTCTCAATATCAAAATGTATCAATTCATTAAATCATGGAAACATCAATAACTTTTAGCAAATATCAAGACTCATTGTAACAACTCAATATCATGAATCAATATACTCAATAATTCAATTTGTCATAAGGAAGCTTAAAGCTTGACACATATCTTGAAAGCACTTGAAATATCAACTCATGGTAAAAATATGAAATTCACATTATTAAATATCAATTCCTAACTTGGGAATAGTAAAATAATAATGTATAACAATTCTTGAACAATTTATATTCTCATAATCTAATGATGAAGTAATTTGGGTATAAACCCACTTGCAAAATCATATAAATCCATAATAGAAATCAAAGCTTTGGGCACAAGAACGAAAGTATTGCTCTTGTTCAAAACCGCACATGCCTTGGATTATAACTTTAAGATTAAAAGACTTGATTGGAAACTCTTTTTCACACTTTTGATCTAAGTTTCTTGATACCTTTGACTGGGAGAACTGGATTCTTGAAGAACTTGGTGAAATCTATGGAAAATCTTAATTTTTTTAGAAAAGATTTGATTTGGATATAGAAGAGAGAAACCCTAGTTATATATATTTCTTGGAAGAGAAATGGAAAAGAATGGATTTCTCTTATCTACTTGAATCTATATATAGAGGGCCAAACTGGCGGAAAGACCAAAAGGCCCTTGAGCAAATACTAAAACTGGAGCCCAATTTTTAGCCCTGGCGTGACACGCTATGATCGTGGTCCTTCACCAAATTTGTAAAACTGGGAGACTACCAGTGGCGCGACGCGATGAAATTGCATTACCACCTTGGTTATGACGTGGAAAGGCACCGCGATGCAGTGGAATCGCGTTGGTGCACTGGAATTTGACTATCCTGATATTGAGCCTTGGCGCGATGCGGTAATATCCTGGAGGCTCACTAGAAAGTGAAAATTAGGATATTACTCATCCCCGCAATGCACTGAGGGTCTAAATAACAATGTTTCACGACTAGGACTTCATATAGTCATAACTTCTTGCTCCAATCTCCGATATTGATGAAATTGGTATTGACGGAAATCTTATTCAATTTTCCATATGATAGAAAGTAGAAATTAGGGAATACAGCAGGGTTTAAAAATCATTCACTTGGAAGTCTTTCCCATTCACTCAAATGACAAATTTAAGCTTACGAAATGGTCAGAGTATTACAATATCTCCCCCTTGGAAACATTTATCCTCGAATGTTGCTAGTTAGACCTAAGGTCAAAGAGGACACATGAAAATACCCTAATAAAATAATTTATTTAACAGGATTACTTTACTCTAGACTTTCAGATACTTTACTGAATGCGCGAATCATGTTTGAAGAAAACTATATAACCGATTAGACTGGATTAGGAGGAAACTAAATTAAGGAAAAAATAATACCTTCAGCTTGCTTTAAACTTGCAGAGAAGAGATGGGGGTACTTAACTCATATATTTGCTTCTTTTTCCCAAGTAGCACCCTCAACTGATTGATTTCACCACCGAACTTTGACAAAAGGATCTTCCTTGTTTCTTAGCCTACAAATTTGATAATCTATGATTTCCACTGGAATCTCTTCATAAGAAAGGTTATCCCGAATGTCTACATTCTCCGATGGATCAACAACAATAGCAGAATCTCCAATGTGCTTCTTAAGTGTAGAAATGTGAAAGACAGGGTGGACAACTGACAACTCCGTAGGAAACTCAATCTCATAAGTTGCTTTCCCAACATGATTCAAAACTCTTTAAGGGCCAATATATCGGGGACTAAGCTTTTCTTTCTTACCAAATCTCGTTACCCCTTTCACGGGTAAAATTTTTAGGTACACTAAATCATCAACTTTAAACTCAAGAGCTTTTCTTCTCACATCTGCATATGACTTCTAACAAATCTGGGATGTCTTTAACCTTTCTCATATCAGCTTAACTTTCTCCATAGCTTTAGATACAGCATCAGGTCCAATCCGAGCAGCTTCACCCACTTCAAACCAACCTATGGGTTATCTACATCTCCTTCCATATAAAGCCTCAAATGGAGACATTCCAATGCTAGCATGAAAAATGTTGTTATGAGCAAATTCAATCAATGGAAAATGTTCATCCCAACTTCCTTTGAAATGAAGAACACATGCCCTCAACATATCCTTTAAAGTTTGGATGGTCCTCTCAGCCTGACTGTCTGCGAATGAAAAGCAAAACTAAGATGAACTTGGGTGCTAAGACCCTTCTGAAAGGCTTTCCAAAACTAAGAAGTAAATTGAGTACCTCTATCTGAGATGATAGACAACAAAACTCCATACAACCTGACTAACTCTCAGATGTACAACTTAGAATAGTCCTTAGCGGTGAAAGATGTATGCACTGGCAAGAAATGTTCGGACTTAGTCAACCTGTCGATAAAGACCCAAATTGAATCACTATGATGGCGAGAGAGAGGTAAACCGGTCATAAAATCCATGTTCACCTCTTCCCACTTCCAAGTAGAAATGCTAAATTCTTGTATCATACCATCGGGTCTCTGGTGCTCTATCTTCACCTGTTGGCAAGTTGCACACTTCTCTATGAACTCTGCTATGTCCTTCTTCATACTATTCCACCAATAGATTTCTCAGAAATTGCAGTGCATCTTGGTAGCATCGGGATGAATAGAATACCGCGCACCATGTGTTTCAACCATAATTCTCTATCTCAAATCATCAATGTCAGGAACACATAACCTTTTTTGAAGCCTCAGTATGCCATCTCCACCTTGGGAGAAAACCTCCACCCTTTGGTCTTTAACTGACCCTTTCAGTTCGACCAAACGAGAATTTATATCTTATTTTTCTTTTATCTCTAAAACTAGAGAAGATTCAAAACTACTCTGGACCCAAACATTACCCTCATCTAAATCAAGTAACCTAACACCCAACCTCGCCAAACGATGCACTTCGTAAACTAACTCCTTCTTACCTTTCTCTACAAGCGCTACACTACCTATGGACGACCTGCTAAGGACATTCGCTAATATATTGGCCTTGCCTGAGTGGTACAACATACTCATATCATAGTCCTTCAACAATTCTAACCATTACCTCTGTTGAAGATTCAACTCTCTTTGTGTAAAAATATACTGCAAACTCTTATGATCTACAAAGATATCCACATGAACACTGTACAAGCAGTGTCTCCAAATTTGTAAAGCAAAACCCACTGCAACTAATTCGAGATCATGGGTCGGGTAATTCTTCTCATGCGGTTTCAACTGCCTGGAGGAATAGGCTATAACCTTACCTTTCTGTATCAATACGCAACCTAAACCAACTCTAGAGGCATCACAATACACCACAAAATCAATTACACTATTAGGAAGGGTCAACATGGGGGCTGAAGTGAGTCAAGTCTTCAACTCCTGACAACTCTTCTCACAAGAATCTGACCTCTGGAATTTAACTTTCTTTTGGGTTAACCAAGTCAAAGGAGATGCAATAGAAGAGAAAGCTTCAACAAAACGATGGTAGTAGCTATCTAGACCCAAGAAACTCCTAATATTAGATGGAGAAATAGGTCTAGGCCAATTCCTCATAGCTTCTACCTTTTGAGGATCAACTTGGATACCTTAAGAAGATACAATATGACCCAGAAAAGCAACTGAACTTATCCAAAATTCACACTTTCTAAATTTGGAAAATAACTGATGACCTCTAAGGGTTTGCAAGACAAATCAGAGATGATTTGCATAGTCGTTCTTACTTCGATAGTACACAAGAATATCATCTATGAACACAATAACAAACATATCCAAGTACTGTCTGAACATCCAATTCATGACGTCTATAAAAGTTTCTGGGGAATTAGTTAGCCCGAAAGACATAACCAGGAACTCAAAATAACCATAATGGGTGAGGAAAGTTATCTTTGGAATATCACACTCTCTAAACTTAAGTTGGTGATAATCGGATCTCAAATCTATTTTTGAGAATAACTGGCACCTTGTAGCTAATCGAACAAGTCATCAATTCTAGGAAGAGGATATTTGTTTTTTATTGTGCCCTTGTTGAGCTGATGATAGCCAATGCACATACGCAATGAACCATTTTTCTTTCACATAAACAGAATAGGTGTTCCCCAAGGAGACACACTGGGCCTTATAAAACCCTTATAAAGAAGACCTTTGAGTTGCTCTTTCTACTTTTTAAGTTCTGCAGGGACCATGCAATATAGCGGAATAGAAATAGGATGTGTGTCGGGAAGAAGATCAATCCCAAATTCTACCTCTCTACTGAAAAGTACCCCTAGGAGATCTTTTGAGAAAATATCATGAAACTCATTAACCATACTGATAGACTGAATAGTCAGAGTCTCGAACTTTGTATCTTTTACTCAAACCAAATGATAGATGCAACCCTTAGATATAAATTTTCTAGCTTTAGGTAAGATATGAAACGACTTTTAGGGGATACAGAATTTTCAAACCACTCAAAGACTAACTCATTGGAAAACTGAAACTTGACTACATGGGTACGACAGTCTATAGATGCATAACAAGAGTGAATCTAATCCAAACCCAGAATAATATCAAAATCAAATATGTCTAGTTTAATCATGTCTGCAAATAAGACTCTGTGAAGGATAGTGATAGGACAATTCTTATACACTTGTTTAGCAACAACAGATTCGCCTACTGGAGTAGAAACTAGGATAGGCTCAGGAATCTTTTTAGCACTGATCTTAAAATTCACAGCCACCAATGGAGTCACATAAGAAAAGCTTGATCCAGGGTCTATCAACACATACACATCAAAATGAAAGACATGGAGTCTACCAGTGACAACATCTGGAGAGTCCTCCTGCTCTTGGTGAGGTAGTATAGCATAGAAGTAATTTTGGCGTGAACCACCAGCAGTACTAGAAGAGGGCCCTAAGAAGGAACTGAGAGGACTACGAGAGCAGGGGCACTTATAGCCTAACTCTGGGGACGAGTATCTCAATTCTTCTGTCTAGTATATGGACAATCTCTAAGTTAGTGGCCCAACTTGCCACAACCAAAGCAACCCCTCTGATCAACAAAACACTCGCCAAAATAATCTCTAACATACTTGGAATATAAAGAAGGATGAGGTCGGTTATCTATACTTTACTGAGACCTAGACGAGATAGGCCTATTCCCCTACTCTTGCCTACCTCTAGGTGCGGGAGCACTAACTGAGAAAGGCATGGGCATAAATGGATGATTCTAGAACTGAGGGCAGTTCTCTCCAGAAAATCTAGTCTGACTATACCCCTGCTGCTCTGACTCAACCCTCTTATTTCCTTTTACTCTCTGTCTTTTCTTTACCTTATCAGTTTCAATCTATTGGGAATATATCATCAACCGAGAAAGGTCCATCTCCCTATTAAGCATAGCAGATCAACACTCTTTTACAACATAACTCGACACATCGGTCACAAACTTACTTATGATGGTCCTGGATTCAGCCATCATACTAGGATCATATTTGGATAATTGATTGAATCTAAGACAATAATCCTTAACAGTCATGGAGCCTTGTCTCAAATTCATGAATTCCTCTATCTTTTCTTCCCTTATCTCAAGAGAAAAGAATCTGTCGAAGAATGCATCCTGGAATAACTGCTAAGTCATGGGAGTGGCATCCTCCCCCTACTCTTCCCCCACATCTTCACTCAGTTATATGCAATATTTTTCATTTGATAGGCAGCCAATTCAACACTCTCCTCCTCACTCACGTGTATAATCTGAGTGATCTTTCTCACTTTATCCAAGTACATCTGTGGGTCTTCACCTACCTTCGACCCATAGAACTTAAGTGGATTGATCCGCTTAAAGTAACAAACTCGAGCTACAGCAAAAGTATTCTCTTACAGAGGCATAAAAATAGCCTGGGCATTAGCTTGAGCATTGGCGGTAGCTGCCTGGGCTAGTTCCTGAAAAGTTACCCAAAATTCCGCATAAGACACATGCTCATTCAAGGGATCAACGGGTTGAGGTTTCTCATTATTTCTACAAGCTTAATGAGGAGGCATTTTCTGTTATAAGAGAGCATGAGTTAATCGCAGATAAAGAGACAGTTGTAGGCACGATAAACTTTAGAAAAAAAGAAATAACTTTTCCTAAAATATTTCATAGCCTCTTGCTCATAGATGTGGTGCGCTACAAACTGATGATCAAGACTATATGTAAAGCGGCATATCAGACTCCCTAGGACTCTTTAAACCTTAGGCTCTAATACCAAGCTTGTAATGCCCCAAGAACTTATCCCGAGACGTCACACAGTACTTAAAGACACGCGTGGCCTCAAGCTAACCCTATAAGCCTGTCATCCCTTTTTGAACTCATTTTGATAGTAGTCATGGCAAAATAAGAAAGGATATCATATCATGGACATACTCAAAAAAAAGATATGTTGGCCTATACAATCAAAATACTGACATTCTGTATATATTGATACTCTAGTCTGACCAAGCCTCTACTAATCAAGACTAAAGATCCATTTGGGAAAACCCCAAACTAACTCAGATAGTACTGAAAGCCATATCAATATAATGATATCACCAAAAATATGGACACGGTCCTCAAACCATTAGGACTCACCACTGAGGGAATATAGTTAAGGCACTTAAATATAGGTAACATGGCTGCGACTGAGTACCTAAACCTATATTATGAGAAAATCTATCCCATAAAAAATATATGGGTTAGTATTTTGAAATGTACTAAGTATGTGGGGGTGCATGGGACAATATAAATATCATCACCAATTTCATGAAAATATTCATATGTACAATGATGGCTCACTTGGCTTGAGTTAGATTAAAAAAACATACTTTTCATGATCCCAAAGTAAATAAATCATAAGATAAAAACCTCATAAATAATTCAACTCTTCAACTACAGACTCGAAGTGACTCGATAATTCATAAAACTCAATTGTTATGGACATGGAACGTTCTTATAACCGACATAAACCATGTGAGCTACATAGAGTCTAATGTTTTGCCCTCCTAAGGAGAGAACCCCACATTAGTGGAAGCGTCGTACTCTTTCCTGGGAGTACAACCTAAATTTAGTGATCACAATCTCATACTTAGCCTCTGGCCCACAATTATCAATATCAATCCTACAGTGGCACATATTTTCAGGGGAAATATCATATTTTCCGCTCGGTGCTAAATACTACTCACAGACACAAGCACAGAACACATTAGGAAATCCACCACAAACATCACAAGGGTCTATCAGAAAGACTAAATCAAATCTCTTTCTCATATATCAAATCATAATCAATTTGTGGATTTCTAACTCGACTCAAATCAAATAAATCTTTCTCAATATCAAAATGTATCAATTCATTAAATCATGGAAACATCAATAACTTTTAGCAAATATCAAGACTCATTGTAACAACTCAATATCATGAATCAATATACTCAATAATTCAATTTGTCATAAGGAAGCTTAAAGCTTGACACATATCTTGAAAGCACTTGAAATATCAACTCATGGTAAAAATATGAAATTCACATTATTAAATATCAATTCCTAACTTGGGAATAGTAAAATAATAATGTATAACAATTCTTGAAAAATTTATATTCTCATAATCTAATGATGAAGTAATTTGGGTATAAACCCACTTGCAAAATCATATAAATCCATAATAGAAATCAAAGCTTTGGGCACAAGAACGAAAGTATTGCTCTTGTTCAAAACCCCACATGCCTTGGATTATAACTTTAAGATTAAAAGACTTGATTGGAAACTCTTTTTCACACTTTTGATCTAAGTTTCTTGATACCTTTGACTGGGAGAACTGGATTCTTGAAGAACTTGGTGAAATCTATGGAAAATCTTGATTTTTTTAGAAAAGATTTGATTTGGATATAGAAGAGAGAAACCCTAGTTATATATATTTCTTGGAAGAGAAATGGAAAAGAATGGATTTCTCTTATCTACTTGAATCTATATATAGAGGGCCAAACTGGGCGAAAAGACCAAAATGCCCTTGAGCAAATTCTAAAACTGGATCTAGATTTTTGGCCCTAGCGCAATGCGCCATGATCACGGTCCTTGACTAGATTTGGAAAACTATGAAACTACTCAATGGCACAATGCAGTGAAATCGTGTTTTTGCCTTGGTTATGACCTGGAAGGGCACCGCAATGCGGTGGAATTGCATTGTTGAACTAGAATTTGACAATACTAATATTGAGCCTTAGAGAAACAAGGTAATATCATGGAGTATCACTGAAAAGTGACAATTGGGATATTACTCATCCCTGCGACGTGATGAGGGTCTAAATAACAATGATTCACGACTAGGACTTCAGACTGTCATAACTTCTTGCTCCGATCTCTAATTTTAATGAAATTAGTATCAAGGAAAGCTTATTCAATTATCCACATGATAGACGATAAAAATTTGGGAAATACAGCATATTTTAAACATCATTCACTTGGAAGTTTTTCCCATTTACTCAAAAGATAAATTTAAGCTTACGAAACGGTCGAGGTGTTACAATTTCAAAATTACTCAATCGCCACTGACATTGTTCCTCTTGGATTTTACCTCAACTATTAGTTGAATAAATATATTGACAATGACTTTCTTTCACTTATATTGATGTGTAAGTTGAGCGTTATTAGTATCCTTGGATACGGTTTGTCTTGTATGTTCGTATGTTGAGTAGTTTGGGGTTATAAAGGAGGTCTAGGGTGTGAGTGGTGGTTATCACTCATATTGAAGGGTATGACCGGTATTATTGAGTCGTACCCACTTGTGGGGATTTTATAAAGTTAAGTTGGGGATAATCTGGACATTTCTCCTCTTATCCCATTATGACCCCATAACTTATATCACACTTGGGAGGTTATTTTCCATATTATTCTAATATAAAACACTTAGAATCACTCTCTAATTTACTCAAAGTCTCTTAGGTAATAGAAGGACAAGGTTTTATATAGAGTAGCAAATTGGGACTTAATTGGGTAATTTCTCTCTATTTTCTTTATCATCTAACGAAAGATACTTCTCCCTCATTGTTAGTTCCAACTAAAGTCATGATTATTGTATGGTTTTTATCTTTCAATTATGTCTTGGGGTTTTTCGTATTAAATATTTGGTTATGGTTTTCCCATGTTTTATTTATGTTTTTACATACTTTAATAGTAGTTTGGATAATTGGTTGCATGGGAATGGTTAGCTGGTAGTTGGAATTGGTTTCAAAACACTATGCCCCCAAAATTTTTGATAAAATGCCTATGATAATGCTTTTACTATACTATTGAATTCTTAATCGAGTTCTAGAATAATATGGTTTGGTAATAGAACCCTAAATAGTTTAAATGGGTTGGAATGGATAAATGGTAAGGGTTGGTAGTTATGGTTATCATTAATTAAACTTCCTTGTAGGGTATATGGGATTCCCAGAATCAAACATAATAATGGACACTTGTAGGGTACACGAGACTCCACCAAGTTAACTTGACAATGTAATATATGGATACATGGGAATCCTTTTTCAATAAAAAATATTGGCAAAGGACATTGCTTGCAAGCTATAGTCGGTATTACAATACCACTACTTGTAGACTTGGCTAATATAATGGAATAATGGTTTTGTTGGTTGGAAATTATTTTTATTGGGAAATAATGGTGAGGTGTGATAGCTAACCGTGAAGGCACAAGTCAAATTGACAGATACTAGAAACTCATGTTTTCAGAAATAAGGGATTTTTCATAGATACCATATATAATACTAGAAGGAACATGGGAATCCTCTAAATAAATTATACATATGTATCATAGAGAGTTAAGGGTACGTAGGAATTCCCTACTGTTATGGTATCACCAGTTTGAGCGGCTACACGCATCAAAGCCCGTTCAGGTGGTTACACTGGACCTAATGGTTAAGATACACATATTTAGGTTAAGGGTTTTAAAGACATGCTAAACCTGGTTCCCTTTTCTAGCATGGTTATATATGTGGGGAGAAGGGGGTTTGAATGTATATGGTTGGTTTACTTGGTTTTATTGGATGGCATTATTTTATCCTTATCGTGAGTACTTACTAGAATTCACATGCTAACCCATTCTCAGGCGATTGTATAACCATGTAATATGGGAATCGTCCATTCTACTCCTCCTGCTCAGTAATGGGATTCAGGATCGGCTATTATATTGAAGTGGAGAGCTTAAGGATCCATTTTATGGTCATGGATGTTTTTACATACTTTGGATATATTATGGATATTTTTTTTGGCTCAAGTTGGGGGCATATCCCAACCAAAAGTTAAATAAAATACGTTATCTTGTTATATATCCAAAATTTATCTGATTCGAGTATATGATAGATGGTTGGGTTAGGTACCGAGGGTAGTTTCTGGTCTATGTTAGACTTTAGATATCTATTACAACAAGGCCCCTGGTCAGGTCGTCTCGTTATGATAGCTAAATCTAGAAGGTGGATGTCCTGGAGAAACTGAAACTTGAAACTCATGTTTGAGGGTTGGTCTTGATAATTATGTTCTTGTAGGGTATAAGGGAATCCCAAGAGTGCACATATGTATATATGTATCATGGAGGGAGAAGGCTACAAGGGAATCCCCGACCATATATGACATCTCTATACACGTACTAGGGCCCATCTGGGGGGTTAGACTGGACCCATATAGCACATAGGTGGATTATGACCATAATATTTCACAACCCAGGTAAAGATTTTTTAAGTTCATGCTAAGCCTTATTTCTGACCCCAACATGTGATATTACGTATGCATATAAGTACTTCATATGATATGATTTATCATATGTTGTACTAATTTTAAACTGCCATCTTGGCATTATTTTATTCCTCTATCTCTGAGTTTAATGGTAGCACTCCAATTGCTAACCGTCTTCAAATGTTGTATCCTTATACGATGCAAGAACTAGTCATACATCTCAATCTTCTACTCAATAACTTTGATTCAGAATTAGCTAGTGATTCAAATTAAAGTGGTAATCTTCTATACTTTGAAAGACCCCATTTCATGATTATGGATTCATTTACATTTTGACTATTCCTTTAGATTTGGTTTTTGCCTATTGTAGGGGGCATGTCTCGATATATTATTGGTATTCAATTTTGGTTCTTGTTAGAAGGCTTTGTTTGGATTACTGTAGACTTAGGTGATGTTGATCGGTTGTTTTGACCAAGTCATTGGACATTGATCATAGAAATATTATTTTGTTATATGTTTGGAATTCATTTGATAATTTGAAATGTTGTGTTTATTTTTTAAGGTGCAGATGGTGGTCTCAGATCCATGTGGGACTTGATATACCCATCATGGATGACCCTGGTTTGAGTTATGACAAAGAAGGTATCATAACATAGTTTAGGTGTCATTAGATATCCAACATTGTTGTGTTAAGTAGAGTCTCTTTTATGGGTATGTAGCATGCCACACTTATAAGAGAAAGGGTATGAGATATTTAGGAATGTTTACCTTTCTTGTTGCTCTGTTTTCAAGCTATAGAGTCTAAGGTCTTAAATCTCTCTAATTCTTATTTGTTCGCTTTTCAGATCATGCCTCTAGGAAGATCTGATAGTCATGGAAACGCTTCTATCCTATCTAAGGACAATGTGGATGGAGCTCATCCTACTCTAGGATTTCAAAACCATTCTAGGGTTGATGTATCTGATTCCTCTAGTAGAGTTTCGCTGGTTCCCCTTAGTCCTCTAGAACACCCCAAGGAAAAGTGTCTAATATTGAGTTCTATCATTCTATTATCTATTGACCCCGGTAGTAGTCTCTCTTTCTTTCCAGTCTATTTTTGTTGGTGAGATAATTAATCGATCTAAGGTAGGGAGAGGTAGAACAAGAGGTTTATATATCTAAATCAAGTGGGTCATCACAATAGCAATAAACATAGGAGATAGTAGACTAAGAAAAGAAGCAGGTGAAATTCTGGTTCATACTCATTAGCTAGATCCCCTTACCTAAAGTTATCCAGTGATTGTCATTTTTAAAAGGGTGTTGGTCTTAGGTAATAGAGTCCTAGTATCAGTCTAGTGGAGCCCAATTAGTCCCTCTCTATAATCTTTGCTGATTTTGTTATCAGTGGCATCGTGGGTTTAGTTGTGAGGGAAATATCAATGCTTTAATTGTGGTCAAACCTAATCATATGCAGCAGCATTGTCTGTCGATCAGTGTTGCAACTGGAACCAATAAGATTTTGATTACTAGCCCTTTTATTTTTTCACCAATGTGTGCTACTTCTAATACCAGCACAGGTTAGAATCATCTTTGTGCTCTCACTACCCGTCAGGAGTTAGGTGCATCTCTTGATGTCGTTACTGAGGAGTTAAAACTCTTTTCTCATAATGTGTACTATTTAATTATTTGGGGTCAAATCTTTCTTATGTAACCCCATTTGTGGCTGTGCACTTTGGTTTTGGTCTTGAGTATATTTCTGACCCCTTTTCTATTTCTACCTTGGTAGGTGACTTTGTGGTGGCTAGAAGAGTCTATAGGGGTTGTGAGGTATTGGTGGGTTGTAGAGAGACTTTGGTAGATCTAATAGAGTTGGACATGGTTGATTTTGATTTCATACTGGATGGATTAGTTGCATTCATGTTGTGTTTTTTCAGATTGTTGGACCCGAAAGGTCATTTTTAAATTCTCCAATGATCCAGTTATTGAGTGGGAAGGGAGTTCCCTAGTGCCTAAGGGTAGACTCATAGCGTATCTTAGAGCCCAAAAATTAATTTCCAAAGGGTGTCCTTACCACTTGGTCTTTGTTAAAGTTTTTACCTCAGAAAGTCCATTACATTACATTCCCGTGGTAAATAATTTTCTTAAGGTCTTCCATCATGATCTTACTGGTGCTTCTCCCAATAGGGAAATTGACTTTGGGATAGATCTTGTTTTGTAATACTCATACTATCTCTATCCCTCCTTATGGAATAGCTTTAGATGAGTCAAAAAAATCTAAAGAGTAGTTGAAAGAACTTCTTGATAAGGGTTTGTTCGCCCTAGAATTTTTTCACGGGGTGTTTTCCTTCTTTCTTGCATAAAAATAATGGTTTCCACTGAATGTGTATAGGTTATCAGCAGGTGAATAAAGGATTTTAGGTAACCTCTTTTGGGGTGGACTGTGTATATATATTTTATGTGACGTACTTTATTAGTAGTATGTGATAGTTTATAGACACTAAGTTTGAACCTTAGATGTTGAATTTGGTGAAAGAAATATGTAAGCTTGAGGATAGCAATACAAGATTTATAGGTGTAAATTTCTAGGCTTGATGGGGTGTACAGAAAAGATGAGGTTCATGATTTAGGGAATACTGGAGTGAAAAAGTTATGATATATAGGTTGGAGGTCCAAGTTGAACTGATAGATTGGGGGCTAAGTCATTTGATAGATTAGGGCGTGGAGTTTGTAAGAATATTCTAAACCCTAGGTAGCATCTGGATAGATAAGGTTTTAGGTATAAGAGATCCAATTAACCCTAGTACATGTCCATGGTGATACCCCTTAGCGCAGAGTATTGTGCTTATAGGTGTAGTAAGATAGATATCGGAGGATAATCTTAAATTTTCTCCTTGGTGGGCTTCAAGGAAGAGTCAGGGTAAATTTACTCCTATTCTAGTGATTCCCAATTATTTCAGTTAAGAGGGCACTGTACTAGTGGCGTACGCATTATAATAGTGATTATGCCTAAAGCTTGCATTCTACATGATGCATTTGTCCATACTCCAGCCCCTGAACCAAAGGCAATAATGGTTCTCAAAATTTTGAGCTTCTAATTATTCAAGCTCTACATCTTGATGCTCATGATCCATACATTCATGTCTCACATTATGCCTAGTTCCAAGAAATAGTGGTTTCAAGAAGAAATCCTTGCCTTGTTCCCTTAAAATAAATCTCAGCTCTATGTTATACTGCCTATGATATAGGAATTTGTGTTTCTCCCGGTGTCCAGTCCTAAGGACTTGTGTGATGGTATATTTATGTCAAAATGAACCTCTATTTATAACTTAGGTCATTGCTACAAAGTACTTCATGCCTATTGTACCGTGTCTCATTTTGCACGTCTCACATTGAGTAGACGACAAGTAGGAGTCATAATTAAAAGTAACCCCCCACCGTTCTTGGTGTTTGTGCTCTAGTTCCTAGTGAACCTTCTTATATTAGGATGGTAGTGGATATAGAGGTGTAGTACTGTTTAGGATGAGGGATTAGATGTTCTTTATTGTAAAAATTTTAGGGTGACTACTTGGGCTAGAATTATAAATAAAAATAAAGGAGAAAAATGAAGTTTTGTTAGGTGAAATAGTTAAGAAGAAGTGGTATGGTGAAATCGATTGTGATAGTGATTGAAGTTTCTAGTTTTTAGTGGGAGATCCACAAACAGAGGGGTAGAAAGGTAGGCTTAAATAATGTTATTGATAGTTATGCGCAAATCATTGTGTTATGTGGTTAGTACTCCTTGATTAAGATCTGAGGGTACTTGATTGTTGTAAATAAGGTCGAGTAGTTCATTGTAGTTGTCTAAAGTATAGATACCTATGACTTACACTAGTACCTTAAACTCCGAGTTGGGATTTACCATGGAAAGGAGATGCAGCAAATTCTTGTGTTGCGTAGTTATTCATTTGTGAGGTAGTTAGGAGGTTGAAATGGTGGAGTGTTGTATTTATAGTTGAAAGCTTCGTGGAGAGTGTGGTCATAGTATGGTTATTAGATGTATTGTTTGGGAGGAAGGAGCTATGTGGGAATCTAGAGAGGACATAAAATCCAAGTATCCATTCCTATTACCTATTCCAAAAAATTGTGCTTGAGGTATATGTTTTCCTTAATATTTTGTTTTCGATCTTTGTTAAAGGAAATTGTGGTTTCCATGGTATCTTTGTTTTCTATCTTTGTTAAAGGTAATGGTGTGAGTTCATTATGTTAAATCATGCTAGTGTGCGCCTTTTCCTGTCATTCAAGGATAACTGATCCAGGGGGGAGAATTGAAACGCCCCAAATTTGGCCCTTGGAAATTTCTTGAGCTTTGAGCTCATTGCCATGGTAATGACTCACCCTATGAGCCATCTAGACATGTTACGGGTTGTAAGGACCAAGTCATGAGATGTCTAATTTTTTTATCCTAACACACGATCTTCATTACAACTTGAGGTCACAAGTCATAAAGACTCATAACGAGTCATAACGATCAAATCGTAGGATTTCTAATTTTCACCGAATTTGGTTCTACTCTGACTATGACTTAGACCCTACGAGTCGAAGGGTCACGGGATGAGTTTGTTCGCTGATTCATAGGGACAATACCAGGTGGGGTTGTGGAGACTATTTTGGTTACGAATCATGGTGACGAGTCGTAAGATGTGGTTATGAGTTGATGGGTTACTCGTAGCCATGGGAGACACTTTTTCAACTTTTAAGTATTGGCACTCTGGACAATTCCCACTTTAACCCTCTAGACCCCATGACTTAAAACCATCTTTGGAACTTTATTAGCCTGCAATCTCTATCAAATAATCTCTAAAATTCTCCGTTAAAGTTAATGCTAGGGTTCCAAGAGAGGTTGTCATCTAGGGTTCCAGGGGTGCTTTCTTCTCCAAATTTCTTAGTGTTTGAGGCATGTTAATCTTCCCCTATCATGTTACGCTTTCCCTATACTTTTACTGTTTAATGGCATGATTTCAATAAGTTTTATATGGTTTTGGATGTTGGATTTTGGACTTCGGTTGAGGGCTTTCGAATATAAGTTGTTTAAATACTTTTTCCATGATATAAAATTTATTTACATAAATTGATGGTTGGTAAATGTTTTTGGGTGCATGGGAATAGTGGATGGACATGGGTATAATGGATTCCCTAAATTGGTAAATTATGGAAATTAGGGTACAAAGGGATCCCCAAATTAATTGATTTGGTAATGGAAATCGGAAACAACCTCAATTCACTTGCATAATTGGTTTTAGAATATGCACTATCACTTAGTTTTATTTGTTTTTGGACATTAATGCATGGCATAATTGGTTAATTGGATGATAATGGTCATATAAACCTTTTGGGGTACACGAAAATCCCCTGAGTGATTTTTATAAGCAAATCTTTGAGGTACACGAGAATCCCTAAGAGTTGGCCTAATGACATTGCTTGCAAGCTATAGTTGGTATGACGATACCACTTAAAAGTACCTTAATAATTAAATCTAGGAATTGGTGGTTGGATTCAGGATCAACTAGCAAGTCAGATTAAAGTGGTGAACTTCCATACTTCAACAGACCCCATTTTATGGTTATGGTTTTATTTACATTTCTACTATTCTTTTGGATTTGGTTTTTGGCTATTGTCGAGGCATGTCCCAACATATTATTGGTATTCGTTTTGGTTTTTATTAGAAGGGTTTGTTTGGATTAACATAGACTTGGGTGGCTTTGGTGGATTGTTTCAGTCAGGTCATTGGATATTGATCATTGAAATATTATTTAGTTATATGTTCAGAATTCATCCAACAATTGAGAATCTTGCATTTATTTGGTTAGGTGTTGTAACACCTTGAATCTGGTAACCGAAATGCTACACGATTATCATGAACCCAAAGGACCACAAGCTAACCCATGACTAATATCTATAATTGAGAACTGAATAATATACTGTAAATATGAGGAATATAATTTGTAAGTCCAGAAGGTTTAAAACTGAACTAATACTGAATATAAAACAACGTTAGTAATGGGTATAACAATACCCAAAACTGAAATAAACTATCTGAAAACATGATGTAGTCTGACAGTCTCTAAACTGTGTGAAAACTGTGGAGTTGATGGGACATAACCCCAACTAAATCCGAAGTATTGAAATAATAAAGTAATAAAATAATCATGTTATCCTCGAATGATGAGGACTCACTACTAGTCTAACTGCTAAACGTTTGATCTACTAAGGATGCTCGGGAGCTCATTCTTCTAAACCTATGATATAAAACACCATAGAAAAAATGTGTCAGTACTTTGAATGTACTGGTATATAAGTGAGGTAGGCTGAATACAAAGGGTTCATATGCATGAACAATACTAACTGGATGAATAATATGAATGTGAGAATACATGAATGAATATGGAACTGTAACTGAGATAGTGATAGGACTGAATACTGAGTTCTAACTACTGAGTCTACTGATAATAGAGATTTACTGATATCAGAGTTTACTATTACTGGAATACAGATTAACCGTATTACTGGTAAGCTAACAACTGAGTTTACTGATATGGATATCTGAATATTTTTTTTGATAGTTTTGATTATGAAGAACTAGTAAGATTAAATTTATCTGACAGTCCTGAGTACGAATACTAATAACATGAGTTTCGTATAACTACTATACTAATACTGAGCGACTATATCTGACATTCTATGTTTTGATGGAACTAGTTGAGTTCCGTACTATACTGAGTGACTGTATCTGACAGTCTTGATATCTATAGAACTATCTGAGTTCTATTAATGGGAGTGAGACTGAAACTGGGACTGTGGGAGGTAATCATCCAACTGACATGCCCCAAAACTAACTGGTGGGGCCCAATATGTAACCCCAGCTGGAAGGGTGTTAGTACCATGCCACGGGCAAAGACAAACTGTGAGGTAACCCTCTATGATAGAAAGCTCTTCCGCGAACCCTCTTGTAGGAATAACCCCAAACGAGATGTATTAGTAGCCCTACGCATAGGGGTATATCTCAACCTATGTTGGCTACGTAGTTCTGGAATGCAAGGATTGCTTTTAAGGATCACACCCTTCTCTGAATAACAGGTGAGTCCCCATCCTTGGGTCCACTCGGTGCTGAATCCTACTCCCAACTAAATAGACACTGAACTTATTAACTGAGCTAAACTGATACTAAAGGTATTGTTTAGCGGAGCTAAACTGAGTTCATTAAATTCTGTTGACTGACGGAATACTACTAAAATCTGATAATTGACTATGATTACTGAGATTACTAAGTAAGACTGGACTGCTACTGAATTTATTGAGTTTTCCTGAGTCATGAGATTGACATAATTCTATTGATCATGGCTTGACTGAGATTATCATGAAAATATGATATGGCTCTAGGTACACAGCAAAATTATTAGGTACAAGTACCCCCAGGACTCGATAGAATGAAACTAACAAGCCTTGACACTTTTGATCACATAACCAATATCAATAATTCCTAATTTCATAGTTGGGTATTTCATGAAGAACATGATCATCATATTGTTGTACATGGATAGTAATGCGTATAAATATGGCATAATTTAATACTTCTAATCTGATGAACATCTCATCAAGCAATCACAATGTTGCAAGGGAATCATCTTAATCAAGTAGGTATAGCATAACTTAAGAGGCATGACATAATCTTGACACATGAAAACTAAGTACTTGATCATCATTCATTCATTAGGGCATATTATTAAAAAACCTTGCATGCACACTTAGGGCATAGGTGTGATCATCAATTAATTCAACATAGTTCCACAATTTAACTCAATTGCATGAGTTTTAACCCTATACTAACATAGTTTCATAAAAACATGATAAAGATGCAATCTTGGCAATCATACAACAATAACAACATGAACATAATCAATCCAAAATAAGAGAATCATGACATATAGTTTAAAATAGGGTTCTTAAGCTTCATGGATGAAAGGAATCAATGAATCAACACTGTGTATACCTTAGTTCTTGATTCTACACATATTGACGAAAAGATACTTGAATTTGGGTCTTGGATTTAAATCCCCAATTAAGAACCCTAGATTGTTCTTGAGAGAAACTTGAGAGAAACCCTATATTTTGGGTAAAATATGGTTGAATCATGTGTTATTAGGTTTATATAGGGTTTAGAAATTGACCCTTTTAACCATTGGACACGTATTTTATTTCTAACAAAATTTCTTGATTTGGCAGGATGGCGTGATGCGGTGATATTGCTTCGTGTCACTGGGATTGCCAACTGGAAACTGGGCTGACGGAGCAATGCGGTGAAATCGCATTGTGATACTGGATGGGACTTAAAAGTTCACTGCGATGCGGTGGCATCATGGTGAGACACTAGAAAAAGGATGATTCTAAATTTGAGCCCTGGAGCAACGCACCATAATCGCGAAGGCTCACTGGATTTTGACGATTGCACTTTTGACCTTCTCCGCAATGTGCTGATGGCTTAGGTGGGACACCGTCTTACTAAAATATCTCTAACTCTTCACCCAGGTGTCGTATTTGGGTAAATTTGGTAGCGATGGAAAGCTTATTGAATTTACCACATGAAAAAAAGTGAAAATATTGAAAATACCTCATGTATAAAAGTAGATTAATCTTTGAAACAAGTCTTTGATATTTTTGGGACGAATTTAAGCTAGGTAAAAGTAAGCGATATTACAATATCTCCCCTTTGGGAACATTCATCCTTGAATGAGACTGACTAAGATGGGATAAATGATAAGCTGAAGTATATTATGAACAAGAACAACTGAAACATGACTACATGACTGACATTACTGATTCATATTGAGCATGCATATCCGATGCATGATTTTATGACTAAGATGATGCATGACTAAATGATTGAGATTACAGATAAGCTAATCACGCAAATCTGATGTTTGAATACATGAATGAACGAACTCATGTGTATGTGAATGAATATGTAAGGGTAAAGATACCAAGTTTGAAATAAAAACTGAGCATGGAACTGAATACCACATTGGTAACTAAAATTTGTACATAAAACTAGATAGGCTTGAGAAAAGGTATTACCTTGGGCTGAAACTGAGCTTAATTACTCAATATGCATGAGCATAAACATGAGAACATAGTTGGGTATCGTGAACTGAATTGAGCCATTGCGTACATGGCTTACGGCTGATACTAGATCTAGAGGGTCAGCCTATGAGTACCCCCTACTCGTAAACTGGATTCCTTATGTGAATAAATAATAGGATGTTATTGTCATGAAAGTTTGGGGGTTCATAGTGTATCTCCCCCTTGGTATACTATTTTCCTTGAAAAATACTGACTTGGCTGAGTCGCTGTAGAAACTGAAGCGATGCACAAGGCATCTACGAGCTGTCTCTTAACTTAGTATCTGGGATCTGAAACTGAGGCATGATACATGAACTGGGCTTAGCTTGCACCTATCTATTTGGTTGATCTTAGAATGGTTACATTTATGAGGCTTAATATAGTATGTCCAGAATAGAAGAGACAAAAACCCAAACCATACGAACTTGTCTCTCTAACTGCGAAATTGAATGACTGATTTTATGGACTAACTCATGATGAAAACTTAAGGTTGATTGGAGCCTTTCAATTACACTCTTTCTATAGAGTTCCAGTGGCCTTAGGGCGCAAGGAGATCTTAGCCTTGTCTAAACAAGACAACTGAATAAGAAAATCATCACATGGATAAAGTTTGGTAAGATGGGTTGAGGCCTACGAACAATATTTAAGATGAAATAATTAAGTCTCTTGCACTGCAACTGAGGCAACTAAAACGATTCACATCGTGTTGAGCACGAATGCATAAATATACTAACTGATCTGACTAACTGAATAACTTATACATGAATGATGCCATATAATACTGAACTATACTTAGTCTGAACGATTAGCCTAAGGTTGTAGAGTATTTTGCATAGAAGTTAAGGACTGACTGAGTGACATGAGGTGACTGGGCATGGATTTATGAAAACTGTGTTACTTGAAATTGCAAAGCCAAGCTTATGACATGATTCAGAAACATTCTTTAACTGAGGTACTAAAATACTAATGACTGAGTAACTGATAGCTATATGCTATGGCCGGGTAATCATGAAAGAGAACTGAGTTTCTAATCAGGCTAAACTAGGACTGGGTCTAAGATTGGAGATAAGATGGAAATTAAAGACTATAACCATACCTAAGACTGTAACTGGGACTGAATACAGGTTTTTGATAACTAAGTTTTATCTGATACTGAAGTGCTTAATTCTAAGACTGAACACTGATTACTAAGTATTAAACACTGAAACTGTAACTGAGATAGCAACTAAATTCTGATAATTACATGATGGGAGCTGACATAAGTCAGGGATCCGAATGCACACTCACACCCTGTACTTTCCCAACTTCTAAATACAAACTCTTGCTAGCCATTTACTTGTACACAAATATGACATTCAAGCCTATCTTCTCCACTACACCCTCATGTAAAATAAGAATGTAAAAATCTTGTCTTAACATGAAATATTCACTCTTTCCCTTCTAAGAAACTTCTTCCACTACATTATTTTCACAAAGATAGATCACTAAAGGTTTTAATCAGGAGGACAATAAGAATGAATGGACACTAACTGAACTTGACACTTGACTGAAGCCTGAGGAATAGAATATAAATATCACGGATTCACCAAGAGGTCTAAACTAAGGATATGAAAAACATAAGGATATGAAAAACATAGTCTGAATTTAACTGATCAGTGGAGGTATAGCATGAGCCATGGAAGATGAGTATATTGTAAAGTACGATATGTGTACATGAGTCATGAGCTGCATAACCTGAGTAAGAAATTTTTGAATTTGTGAGACATGATTCGTAACACTGATTGTGAACTAGAATAAAACTCCCTATGATGGGAACTGAGAGCACACACAATTTTATTGAATACATGTGAACATAAGCTTTATTCATGGAACTGAGATGTAAAGCATGCGTAGACATCATGCTGACTGGGGTACGAGACTCTACACTGAGATAAAGATGAGCTAGGGAATCGTCTACCCCTTACTGCTTTTCTATACATACTGGGACTATTACTGGAATCATAGAGCCCGAATTGGTCACTTGATCTAACATCTCCAACTTAGCTTTAAGCCATCATCATAAGTCTGTGAATACTTTACTAAACTCTGAACTGAACAGCAATCATCATCACTTACTAATACTATGTTCGATACTTTCCCACCTTACTAAACACATTATCTGCTTCTATTTCTTCATAGACTACTAATACCACATCACCTAATTCACATCCACACCTTCATACTTAATATCAAATTAATAAAATTAAGTGTTATCTTGCACTGTTCAAGCCTACTAATTTACCTTTATACAACTATCCCCATGAATACAAAATTAGTTCAACCTAGATAACATTATCCAAACTCTACTACTGCTAAACTCTCCAGCTCATGCTTTTAAATCTAGGTCATATGCTATCATAGAATTCTGAGAAGGGATCTGATGGTAAACCAATTTTGGGTTCGCGAATGAGTTCTCATGATTATGAATAAGAACCGTACAACTTTGGAATATAATAGAAATGATGGGATACTTTTAAGCCTGTGGGCAATCCCATAACTATCTGTACAGATTATCTGAGAAAGACCTACCCCTAGGACCTTGAGCTTCACTGTTTTTGTTACCTTGAAAGTAAGGTGGAGTTAATATGAGTGGAGCATGAGGAGAATCTTTATGAGTTTCTTAGAGAACTTTTCTATAGAATGATCTGAGGCATAAAAGAAGGAAAACTATTCTTAAAACATCTAATAGCCTCCTGCACATAAGTGTGGTGCACAACACACCCAAGAACAAAACTCTACTAGATGTGGCTTTTCAGACTTCCTAGGATACTGTTGAACCTTAGGCTCTGATACCAAGTTTGTAACGCCCCGAATCTGATACCCAAAATGCTAAACAATGCTCATGACCCCAAGGACCACAAGCTAACCCATGACTGATATCTCTAACTAAGCAGTGAATAATATATTGTAACTATGCATAATATAAGCTATAAGTTCATAAAGTTCAAACCTAAAATAATACTGAATATAAAACAATATTAGTAATAGGGTATAACAATACCCAAACTGAAATAAACTATCTAAAAACATATTGTAGTCTGAAAGCCTCTAAACTATGTAAAAACTGTGGAGTTGATGGGATATGTCCCCAACTAACTCTGAAGTACTGAAATAATAAAGTAATAAAATAATTATGCTATCCTCGAATGATGAGGTATCACTGCCAGTCTAGCTGCGTAACGTCTGATCTACTAAGGGTGCCCGGGAGCTCGTACCTCTAAACCAATGTTATTAAACACCATTGCACAAATGCGTTAGTACTTTGAATGTCCTGGTATGCAAGTGAGGTAGGCTGAATACAAAGGGTTCATGTGCATGAACAATACTAACTAACTGAATAATATCAATGTGAGAATACATGCATGAATACATAATTGTAACTGAGATCATGATAGGACTGAATACTGAGTTCTGACTACTGAATGTACTAATAATAGGGATTTACTGAGATCTGAGTTTACTACTACTGGAATACAGATTAACTGTATTACTAGTAAGCTAACAACTGAGTTTACTAATATAGATATCTGAATATTTGTTTCTGATAGTTCTAATTATGAAGAACTAATCTTATTGACTGTATTTGACTGTCCTAAGTCTAAATATAGATAACATGAGTTTCTTATAACTTGTATACAAATACAGAACAACTGTATCTGATAGTCTAAGTTCTGATGGAACTAGCTAAGGTCTGTACTATATCGAGTGACTGTATCTGACAGTCTTGAAATATGCAGAACTATCTAAGTTCTATTACTGAGACTGAGAATGAAATTGAGACTGTGGGACATAATATTCTAACCGACATGCCACAGAACTGACTGGTTGGGCCCAACCTATAACCCTCACTAGAAATATGCCAGTACCATGCCACGGGTAATGAAAAACAGTGACGTAACCCTCTCTATTAGAAAGCTCTTCCATCAACCTACTTGTGGGAATAACACCAAACGAGATATATTAGTAGCCCTACGCATAGGGGTATAGCTCAACATATGTTGGATACGTAGTTCTAGAATGCAAGGATTGCTTATAAGGATTAAACCTTCCTCTGAATAATAGGTGAGTTCCTATCTCTGGGTTCACCCGATGCTAAATCTTACTCCCAATTGAATAGATACTAAACTGATTAACTGAACTGAACTGATACTAAAGTTATTATTTAGTGGATCTAAACTGAGTTCACTAATTTTTGTTGACTTACGGAATACTACTGAAATCTAATAACTGACTAAGATTACTGAGATTAATAAGTAAGACTAGACTGCTACTAAATTTATTGAGTTTTCCTAAGTCATTAGACTGACTAAATTCTACTGATCATGGCTTAACTGAGATTGTCATCAAAACAAGACATGGCTCTAGGCACACAGCTAAATTATCGGGTACAAGTACCCCCAAGACACGATAGAATGAAACTGACAAGGCTTGAAACTTTTGATCACATTACCAATATCAATAATTCATAATTTCATAGTTGGGGATTTCATGAAGCGCATGATCATCATAATGTTGTACATGGATAGTAATGTATTTAAACATGGCATAATTTCATACTTCTAATCTTAAGAACATCTCATCAAGCAATCATAATGCATGGGAATCATCTTAATTAAGTAGGTATAGCATAACTTAAGAGGCATGACATGATCTTGACACATGGAAACTAAGTACTCGATCATCATTCATTCATTGGGGCATACTATCAAACACCTTGCATGCACACTTAGGGCATAGGTATGATCATCAATTTAATTCAACATGGTTCCACAATTTAACTCAATTGCCTGAGTTTCAACCGTATAATAACATAGTTTCATGAAAACATTATAAGGATGCAATCTTGGAAATCATACAAAAATAACAACATGGACATAATCAATTCAAAAGAAGAACATCATGACATAGTTTAAAATAGGGTTCTTGAGCTTCATGCACAAAATGAATCCATGAATCAACATTTTGCATACCTTAGTTCATATTCTAAGAATATTGACGAAGATATTCTTAAATTTGGGTCTTGGATTTGAATCCCGAATAGAAAACCCTAGCTTGTTCTTGGGAGAAACTTGAGAGAAACCCTATATTTTGATAAAATATGGCTGAATCACGCGTTATTGGGTTTATATAGGGTTGAGAAATTGACCCTTTTAACCCTTTGATGCGTATTTTATATCTAAGAAAATTTCTCGATTTGGAAGGCTAGCTCGATGTGGTGCTATCACGTCGTCTCATTGTAAATTACCAACTGGAAACTGGTTTGATGCGCGACACGATGAAATTGCATTGCAATACTAGATAGGATCTAGAAGGGCAATTCTTAATTTGAGCCCTAGTGCGATGCACCATAATTACGGAGACTTACTGGATTTTTATGATTGCCATTTTGACCTACTCTGCGATGTGCTAATGGCTCAGGTGGGACACTGTCTTACTAAAATGGCTCTAACTTTTCACCCGGGTGTCGAATTTATGAAAATTTGGTATCCATGGAAATTTTATTGAATTTTCCACATGAAAAAAAGTGAAAATCATAAAAATACCATATGTAAAAAAGTGGATTCATCTTTGAAACAAGTTTTTGATATTTTTTGGATGAATTTAAGCTAGGTAGAGTACGGTGTATTATAATATCTTTTCCTTGGGAACATTCATCCTCAAATGAGAATGACTGAGATGGGAGAAACTATAAGCTGAAGTACATTCTAAACATAAACAACTAAAACATGACTACATGACTGATATTACTAAGATTGATACTAAGCATGCATATCTAATCCATGATTTTATGAGTGAGCTAATGTATGACTGCATGATGGGGATTATATATAATCAGATCACGCATATCTGATGTGTTAATATATGACTGAACCAACTCATCCTTATGTGATTGAACATTTAAGGGTAAAGATACCAAGTTTGAAATGAAAACTGAGCATGGAACTGAATACCACATTTACAACTAAAATCTGAATATGAAACAGGATAAGCTTGAGAAAAGCTATACCTTGGGCAGAGTCTAAGCTTAATTACAAAATATGCATGAGCGGAAACATGAGAACTTAACTAGGTATCATGAACTGAAATAAGCCATTGAGTACATGGCTTACAGGTTATATTGGAGCTAGAGGGTCAACCTATAAGTACCTCCTACTCCTAAATTAAATTCCTTATGTGAAGAAAGAATGGGATGTTCTTGTCATGAAAGTTTGGGGGTTCATAGTTTATGTCCTCCTTGGGACACTATGTCCCTCAAAAAATATTGACTTAGCTGAGTCGCTGTGGAAACTGAAGCGATGCATAAGGCATCTACGAGCTGAGTCTTAATTGAATATCTAGGATATAAAACTGGGGCATAATACATAAACTAGGTTGAGCTTGCACCTATGTAGTTGGTTCATCTTAGAATGGTTACATTCATGATGCTTAAGATAGTACGTCTAGATGGAAGGGATGGAAACCCAAACCATGTGAACTTATGTGTCTAACTGCGAAACTAAATAATTGAATTTATGGACAAACTCATGATAAAAACTTATAGTCGACTAGATCATTTATATGACACTCTTTCTATATTATTCTAGTGGCCTTAGGGCACAAGGAGATCTTACACTTGTCTAAACAAGATAGCTGAATAAGCAAATCATCATATGGATAAAGTTTGTTAAGATAGGTTGAGGCCAACGAACACCATTTAAGATGAAATGACTAAGTCTCTTGCACTACAACTGAGGCTACAGAAAAGATTCATATGTTATTGAGCACGAATACATAAATATACTAAATGATCTGATTAACTGAATATCTTATAGATAAGTTCTGGCATATAAGACTAAATTGTACTTAGTTTAAATGACTAGCCTGAGGCTGTAGAGTATTATGCATAGGAGGTAAGAACTGACTGTATTACATGAGGTGACTGGGCATAGATTTATGAAAACTGTGTTACTTGAAATGGCGAGACCAAGCATATGACATGATTCTGAAACATTCTATAACTAAGGTACTAAAATTCTAATGACTGAGTAACTGATAGATATATGCTATGGTCAGGTAATCCAAAAAGCAAACTGTGTTTCTAATCTGGCTAAACTAGGAGTGGGACAGAGATTGGAGCTAAGACAGAAATTAAGACTGTAATTGTAACTAAGACTGTAACTAGGACTGAGTACTGGTTTCTGGTAACTAAGGTTTATACTGACACTGAAGTGCGTAATTCTGAGACTAAACACTAATTACTACGTATTGAACACAGAAACTACAATTTAGATTGCAACTGAATTCTGATAGTTACACGATAGGGGCTGACATAAGTCAGGGATCCGAATGCACACTCACACTCTGTACTTTCCCAACTTCTTAATACAACTTCTTGCTAACCATTTACTTGTACACTAATATGATATTCACGCCTATCTTCACCACTACACCCTTATGTAAAATAAGCATGCAACAATCTTATCTTAACATGAAATATACACTCTCTCCGTTCTAAAAAACTACTCTCTACTACACTATTTTTACAAAAAGAGCTTACTAAAGGGTTAAATCAGGAGGACATAAAGCATGAATGGACACTAACTGAACTTGACACTTGACTGAATCCAAAGGAATAGAATATAAATATCATGGATTCACAAAGAGGTCTAAACTGAGAATATTCATAATACAGTCTGAATTTAACTGATCAGTAGAGGCGTAGCATAAGCCATGGAAGCTTAGTATACTATAACTCATGATATGTGTACATAAGTCATGAGCTGCATGACCTAAGTCTGAAATTTCTGAATTTGCAATACATGATTCGTAACACTGAGTGAACTTGAACTAAATTCCCTATGCTCATAACTGAGAGCGCACATCAATCTATAGAATATGTGTGAACATAAGCTTTTTTCATGGAATTGAGATATGAAGCATGCATGGTCATCGTGCTGACTGAGGTACAAAACTATACACTGAGATAAAGATGAGTCAGGGAATCATCTTCCCCTTACTGCTTTTCTATACATACTGGCACTACTACAAAAATCTGAGATCCTGAATTTTTCACTTGATCTATCATATCCACCTTAGCTTTAACACATCATCATAAGTCTGTGAATATTTTACTAAACTCTAAAATGAATAGTAATCATTGTCACCTACTAATACGCCATTTAATACTTTCTTACCTTACTAAACACATTTTCTGCTTTTATTTTTTCATAGACTTCTAATACCACGTCACCTAATTCACATCCACACATTCATACTTAGTATCAAATTAATAAACTTAAGTTCTAGATTGCACTGTTCAAGCCTACATATTTACTCTGGTACAATTTTCCCCATGAAAACAAAATCTGTTCAACCTAGATAATATTGTCCTAACTCTAATACTGCTAAACTCTAAATTTCATGCTTCTAAATCTAGGTCATATGCTATTATAGAATTATGAGAAGAGATATGATGCCAATATAATTTTGGGTTCGCGACTGAGTTCTCATGATCATGAATGAGATCTGTACAACTTTGGAACATAACAAAATTGATGGGATACTTTTGAGCCTGTAGGCAATCCCATAACTATCTGCGTGGACTGTCTAAGAAATCCTTTCCCCTAGGAACTTGAGCATCACTATTTCTGTAACCTTAAAAATAAGGTGGAGTTGATATGAGTGGAGCATAAGGAGAATTAATATGAGTTTCTTAGAGGACTTTTCTGTAGCACGATCTAAGATATCAAAGAAGGGAGACTATTCCCAAAACATCTCATAACCTCCTACACACAAGTGTGGTACACAACACACCCATGTACAAGACACTATGAGATGTGGCTTTTTAGACTTCCTAGGCTACTGTTGAACCTTAGGTTCTAATACCAAGTTAGTAACACCCCAAATCTGATACCCAGAATGCTACATGGTGCTCATAATCCCAAAGGACCACAAGTTAACCCGTGAATGATATCTATAACTGAGCACTAAATAATATATAGTAAATATATGGAATATAAGTTGTAAGAGCTACCCCTAGGACATTGAGCTTTACTATTTCTGTTACCTTGAAAGTAAGTTGGAGTTGATATGAGTGGGGCATAAGGAAAATCTTTATGAGTTTCTTAGAAAACTCTTCTATAGCACGATCTAAGGCATAAAAGAAGGGAAACTGTTCTTAAAACATCTAATAGCCTCCTGCACATAAGTGTGGTGCACAACACACCCAAGTTCAAGACTCTACTCGATGCGGCTTTTTAGACTTCCTAGGATACTGTTGAATCTTAGGCTCTGATACCAAGTTTGTAACAAACCGAATTTGGTACCCAAACTGCTAAACAGTGCTCATGACCCCAAGGACCACAAGCTAACTCATAACTGATATCTATAACTAAGCAGTGAATAATATACTGTAACTATGAATAATATAAGTTGTAAGGCCATAAGGTTCAAAATTGAACTAATACTAAATATAAAGCAATGTTAGTAATAGGGTATAATAATACCCAAAACTAAAATAAACTACCTGAAAACATGTTGTAGTCTGAAAGCCTCTAAACTATGTAAAAACTATGGAGTTGATGGGACATGTCCCCAACTAACTCCGAAGTACTAAAATAATAAAGTAATAAAATAATCATGCTATCCTCGAATGATGAGGACTGACTGCTAGTCTGTTTCTTAACGTTTGATCTACTAAGGGTGCTCGGGAGCTCGTTCTTCAAAACCAATGTTATAAAACACCATTGCAAAAATATGTTAGTACTTTGAATGTACTGGTATGCAAGTGAGGTAGGCCAAATGCAAAGGGTTCATATGCATAAACAATACTAACTGACTGAATAATATGAATGTGAGAATACATGCATGAATACGTAACTGTAACTGAGATCATGATAGGACTGAATACTGATTTGCTACTAATATAGGGACTTACTGAGATCTGAGTTTATTACTGCTGGAATACAGATTAACTGTATTAATGGTAAGCTGACAAGTGAGTTTACTGATATAGATATTTGAATATTTGATTCTGATAGTTCTAATTATGAAGAACTAATCCGATTGACTATATCTAACTGTCCTAAGTCTAAATATAGATAACATGAGTTTCTTAGAACTAGTATACTAATACTAAACAATAGTATCTGACAATCTAAGTTCTGATGGAACTAGTTGAGTTCCATACTATATTAAGTGACTGTATCTGATAGTCCTGAAATGTGCAGAATTATCTGAGTTCTATTACTAAGACTGAGACTAAAATTGAGACTGTGGGAGGTAATCATCTAACCGACATGCCCCAGAACTGACTGGTTAGGCCCAATCTGTAACCCTTGCTAGAAGAAGTCAGTACCGTGCCATGGGTAATGAAAACCTGTGATGTAACCCTCTCTATTAGAAAGCTCTTTCATCAACCTACTTGTAGAAATAACACGAAACGAGATATATTAGTAGCCCTACGCATAAGGGTACATCTCAACCTATGTTGTATACGTAGTTCTGGAATGCAAGGATTACTTATAAGGATTAAAACCTTCCTCTAAAAATAGGTGAGTCCCCATCTCTGGGTTCAACCGGTGTTGAATCTTACTCCCAACTAAATAGACACTAAACTTATTAAATGAACTAAACTGATACTAAAGTTATTATTTAGTGGAGATAAACAGAGTTCACTAAATTTCGTTGACTTATGGAATACTACTGAAATCTAATAACTGACTAGGATTACTGAGATTACTAAGTAAGACTGGACTACTACTGAATATATTGAGTTTTCCTGAGTCATGAGACTGACTAATTCTACTGATCATGGATTAACTTTGATTGTAATCAAAACAAGACATGGCTCTAGGCACACTGCTAAATTATCGGGTACAAGTACCCTCAGGACACGATAGAATGAAACTGACAAGGCATGACACTTTTGATCACATTACCAATATCAATAATTCATAATTTCATAGTTGGGATTTCATGAAGTTCATGATCATCATAATGTTGTACATGGATAGTAATGCGTTTAAACATGGCATAATTTCATACTTCTAATCTTAAGAACATCTCATCAAGCAATCATAATGCATGGGAATCATCTTAATCAAGTAGGTATAGCATAAATTAAGAGGCATGACATGATCTTGACACATGGAAACTAAGTACTTGATCATCATTCATTCATTAGAGCATACTATCAAACACCTTGCATGCACACTTAGGGAATAGGTATGATCATCAATTTAATTCAACATAAGTCCATAATTTAACTCAATTGCCTGAGTTTCAACCCTATAATAACATAGTTTCGTGAAAACATTATAATAATGCTATCTTGGAAATCATACAACAACAACAACATAAACATAATCAATTCAAAAAAAGAACATCATGACATATAGTTTAAAATAGGGTTCTTGAGCTTCATGCACGAAATGAATCCATGAATCAACATTGGGAATACCTTAGTTCATATTCTAAGAAGATTGACGAAGAGATTCTTGAATTTGGGTCTTGGATTTGAATCTCCAATAGAAAACCCTAGCTTGTTCTTGGGAGAAACTTGAGAGAAACCCAATATTTTGGATAAAATATGGTTGAATCACGTATTATTGGGTTTATATAGGGTTGAGAAATTGACCCTTTTAACCCTTCGATGCGTATTTTATATCTAATAAAATTTCTCGATTTGGCATGTTGGCATGATATGGCGCTATCGCATCTTGTCATTGGAAATTACCAACTCGAAATTGGGTTAACGGCGCGACACCGTGAAATCGCGTTTTAATACTAGATAGGACCTGGTAGGACAATTTTGAATTTGAGCCCTAGTCCGATGCGCCATAATCGCGGAGGCTTATTGGATTTTTAAGATTGCTATATTAACCTGTTCCGTGATGTGCTAATGGCTCAGGTGGGATATTGTCTTACTAAAATGGCTCTAACTATTCACCCCGAGTGTTGAATTTAGGAAAATTTGGTATCCATGGAAAGTTTATTGAATTTCCCGCATGAAAAAAAGTGAAAATCATAAAAATACCATATGTGAAAAAGTGAATTCATCTTTGAAAAAAGTTTTTGATTTTTTATTGATGAATTTAAGCTAGGTAGAAGTACGGGGTATTATAATATATCCCCCTTAGGAACATTCATCCACGAATGAGACTAAATGAGATGGGAGAAACTATAAGCGGAAGTACATTCTAAATATGAACAACTGAAACATGACTACATGACTAATATTACTAAGATTGATACTAAGAATGCATATCTAATGCATGATTTTATGAGTGAGATGATGTATGACTGCATGACTGGGATTACAAAAAATTAGATCACGCATATCTGATGTGTGAATACATAAATGAACCAACTCATGAGTATGTGACTGAACATATAAGAACGTAACTGGGTATCATGAACTGAACTGATCCATTCAGTATATGGCTTATGGTTAATATTGGAGCTAGAGGGTCAACCTATGAGTACCCCCTACTCCTAAATTAGATTTCTTATGTGAAGAAAGAATGGGATGTTATTATCATGAAAGTTTGGGTTTTCATAGTTTATGTCTCCCTTGGGACACTCTGTCCCTCCAAATATACTGACTTGGCTGAGTCACCGTGGAAACTGAAGCAAAGCATAAGGCATCTACGAGATGAGTCTTAATTGAATATCTAGGATATAAAATTGGGGCATAATACATGAACTGGACTGAGCTTGCACCTATGTAGTTGGTTCATCTTATAAGGGGTACATTCATGATGCTTAAGATAGTACGTCTAGATGGATGGGACGAAAACCCAAACCATGTGAACTTGTCTGTCTGACTGCAAAACTGAATAACTGAATTTATGGACTAACTCATGATAAACACTTATAGTCGACTGGATCCTTTTTATGAAACTCTTTCTATATTGTTCTAGTGGCCGATAATGCAAAAACTAGTAGTATATGAAGAAGTAAAATTTCTTGGTCTTATTTCTTAGTTTCATGCCTCCTGGATTAGTAAGGGCCCCAGGTGAGGATGCTTTTAATTTTTGATTTATTGTTAGCAGAGGCTATATAAATTAGGCTTTGTAGAGGCTTATGGTGTGACCATATTTGAGTTTTATTGGGTATCCAGATAGTGGTGGAGAGCATATATTAATTCTAGGTTAGTTGGATATACACTAATGGCATGAACTTAACTAGAACAAGCATCCAAGAGGTTAGTTTACATTACTGGAATAGGGTTCTATGTTGTTTATTAAGAATGAAGTGAGGCTCCATAAGTTTGCTAGACATGCAACTATGATTCTAGTGGATACGTTATTTTGGTAGAAGGATAAGGTTTCTTTTTATGTGGTTGTTCAGATCCTAGTTGTTTTCTTTCATATATATTATTGACTATTCCCAGTCGATGAAGTAGATGCATTGAAATTCCTAAGTGGACAACAATAAGAGGATGCAGTAGTAGGGCAATTATAGTGGGAATCACATTGATCTCAGTTTAGGGCCAGAGTTTCTTAGGGTAGATACCCTCAGCATTAGTCTAACCAATATCATATACAGTTTAGTAAGCCTGTATAGGTTGTATTTTAGCTTTTAGATAGGGGTTAACCTAGTTATTATGGTGGTTTTGATCGAGGAGTGCATATTTAGGGTCTTTAAGCTGAGGTGGTATTCTAAATTAGCCACACTTTTATGATAAAGCAAAGAACATGGGGCATGTTATAATTACGGTATTATAGATAAATTTACCATAAAGTGTCCTCGGTGCGAGATAATTAAGGCTTAAACATAAAGTGCCCAACTAATCAGGTTAGTACTACCTAAACTAGGGGTGGTATGTACTATTGTAGAGTTGATCCCTAAGGTTCTAAAGATGGTCCTTAAATAGAAACTAAGATTGGAAGCAAAGGGGTTAGTTATATATTATTGTAGATAGGTCAGAGGTTGAGTATTTGGATGTTGTTATCACAAGTATGATTTTATAATGCTATCATCTAGCTTCTACATTATTTGATCTGGGCTCCATATGTTCATATATTTTTTCTTATTGTGTAGTGCAATTGGGATTGTATTATGAGCCATTATCTGTGCCTTTTCAAATAGCTATTCTCGTGGGTTAATCTTTAGTAGTAGATTATGTATATAGATTATGTGTTTTGACCTTTTGAGTGTATGACATTTAGGCTGACCTTATGGTGCTAAATATGGTGTATTTCTATGTTATTCTAGGCATGAACCGATTATCCCCTATCATATGGTCTTGGATTTCTTTGCCACGACCATTACCTTATCCATGCCTGGCATACCCCTAATTGTGTGGCATGGTTCTTTTGATGGTGCGTAAATGGGGATTATTTCTTATGTTCAATCTAGGAGACTGGTACCAAAGAGTTTTGATTCATTTCTTGCATATACTCGTGATATGCAGAGAGCCTTTCACTTGATTATATTTTACAATATTTGACTTCCATGATGTCTTTCTTACCAATCTACCCGGCCTTCCTCCTAAGCATGATTTTGAGTTTATTATTGAGCTTGATGTAGGAACAAGACCTATTTCTATGATACCTTACCATATGGAACCTACTGAGCTAAAAAATCTAAATTTAGCTTTAGGATCTTATTGGTAAGGGTTCTATTAGGCTGAGTATATCGCCTTAGGGTGCTTCTATTCTGTTCATTAAAAATAAGTACTATTCTATGCATATGTAAATCAACTATAGGCAGCTAAATAAGGTAATAATGAAGAATAAGTATCTTATGCCTCATATAGATTATTTATTTGACCAGCTTCAGGGTGAGGCAGTTTTTTCTAAGATTAATCTGAGATCTGTCTGCCATCGGTTGAGAATTCGAGCAAAGAACATCTATAAGACAACCTTCAGGACTTGCTCTAATCATATGAGTTCCCAATGATGTCTTTTAGATTGATAAATTCCCCAACTGCGTTCAGGGACTTGATAATGGGTTTTTATGCCGTATTTAGACTCCTTTATAAAATCCAAATTGACTCCACTCATTTTAGATCAATGCTTCGACGATAACACCTAAGGATCCAAGACTTGATCATCCTTAGAAAGAAAGTTTTTGTATGGATGATAGCTTGGTGTATAAGAGGAGCTATATCAGTTGATGCAATACATGTGGTCATAGAGCAAAATCATATATGGATGATAGTTTGGAGCAGAGGAGATTTCTTTCTAAAAGTGTCCATTGTGCCTCTTTGTCATATTGGGTCACTTTTGGGCACATTGTAAAAAATAGCTCATGGCTATAAATAGTTAGGCCTTTATTCATTTTTAAGATAGTTGATGAATGATGATGAAAAATACACTTGCAAGTGTTTTTAAACTTGTTGGGAGCTTATTGATTTATTGTAAAATATAGGTTGGGAGTGGATTAATTTCACTCAGGGTCTTCATAAGAGAATTGGTGCTTGTAGGATTTTTCATTGGGGTTTTGGGGTTTAATATACTCATTAGTTTCATTGATTTTCCTATGTTTTGTCATTCTATCTATCCTTTTGATTTCAATACTTGTGTTTTCTTTCCATATTTTCTCTTATATTATTTTGTATCAGAGTCGAGCGTAGACTCATTCCCATGATTCTAGTCTTGGGTTTTGTTATCTTACAAAAAAAAAGGATTCTAAAAAATTGTTTTTGGGTGTTTTTCAAATTTTAAGTTTTTTATTTTTAAGTATTCTTGTGTTTCTAGTGCTAGATTAGTCGTGTTCCCTAGTTTATTTGAGTCATAATCTAAAATTTAAGATTATTCTGATAAGATTTGAGTGAATTGCCATTGTTGAAGCTTACGTTTAAAGAAATTCTTAAGTGGGTTCATAAATCTAAAAGTTTTGGTTGAGCGTTTGAGCTAAAAATTTCTTAGGTTGTATCCGGGGGCTTGAAAGGAGCTTGGGTTTTGAATTTCATCATATTTCGAATCTATTTGCTTAAAGGTTAATTTTTGAATGTTCTTGTATTCATCATAATGTCCATATCTTTAAAAAGAAGAAGATTATTCATAAAGGAGTGTTTTATCCATACAAAAATGGAAAAAAAATTTGGGTGTTAGTACAAAGGAATATCCCAAAAGAAAAGGGAATATCCTGGGAGAAAGAATGCAAAAGGGCCCACAAAAAGGACAAATTTGGAGTTCCAGCTAAGCTGGATGGAGGCACCTGTTCCTACCATCCTCACACATAGGAGGCACCTATGGCCATATCTCAATAGTGAAAGCCACTCCAGCAAAACCCTAATTTGACATAGAAGTGGCACCTACGAGGGCATGTGCGCATCTATGGCCACAACTCAGAAAATGCATGTTAAGCATCCCAAATTTGATTTTCACTCAGGTTTCGGCATCCTAATTCTGTTTCTTGATTCTTAATCTTATTTCTTTGTTATTAACACTAATTTTCAACTAGTAAATGATTTACTTAGTTGGATAATTAGTATTTAAGGTCATTTTTCTTTCTTGTCCTTTTTCGTTATGTGTTTTATTCTTTTGTTTCCTAGGTTAACTTGTTTGATTTAAATCCTTGAGCTTTTATCTAGTCGTCCATTTTTTATTTGTCCTATTCCTCAAGTGTACTAAGGACAATGGGTGGATCAACCCTTGATACCATCTTGGAGATACTACTAGGGTGCAATAAATAGTAAAGAAAATGAGTGGAACCTTGTCACGCATTGAAGGAACTATGACACATATGGAAGGCAAGGAATAAAGCATGGTGAACCAATTCCATAACCAAACAACCATCACTACACTGGGGTTCATCCATCAAAATTTTACTCCAAAACCTCAATAACATGTTCCTTCACACAAACCAATTTAAATTAAGCTCCGTAAAATGTTGTTTGACCACTCCAAATCCAATTATGTAAAGACCATTTCCCTCTTAGGTCCACTAATTGCAATAACAGCATTTTACCTACTATCAATCTTCCATTTGTGTAGGTTCATGAACAAATAATTATATAGGAAGATGCAACGAAAGTGCCTCTCAAAAATGAGCTTGAAGGCCTAATGAAGTTCTTACCAAATGATTCCAAACTTTGAAAGTGTGACGACAAGCCAATAAAAGAGTTGGATTTGGGGTCGAATCCTTTTCAATGAAAGGAGGAGGATACAAACCAAATCGACTCCATTCTTTTGAGAGCTATACTTCAACGACAACACCTAAGGATCCAAGACTTGATCATCCTAGGGAAGCAAGTATGTGTTTGGGCGATAGCTTGGTGTAAGAGACGAGATATATATGTAGATACAATCCATAGGGCCATTGAGAAACATTGTATTTGGATGATATCTTGAAGCATCGAAGGTTCCTTGCTAAAAGTGTCAGTTGGACCTATTTGTCATGTTGGGTCACTTTTGGGACCATTTAAAATAATTAGCTCATGGCTATAAATTGTTGATTCTTCCTTTATTTTTAGGATAGATGATGAATGATGATGAGATATACACTTACGAGTGTTTTTAAGTTTTTTGGGAGCATATTTTTTGGTTGCAAGATGTAGTTTGCGAGTGGATTAATTTCCATCAGGGCTTCGTAAGAAAATTGGTGCTTGTATGATTTATTATTGGGATGTTGGGGTTTAATGTACCTATTAGGTTTATTGATTTTTCTATCTTGTGTCATTTTACCTATCCGTTTTTTCTTATCTTTCAATTTTTGTACTTGTGTTTCATTGTCTTATTTTTTCCTATATCACTCCTTCATGATAGTCATTATCAATCTTTTTTATTCGCGGAGGAAAAGCATGAGCAACATTTGAGAATCGTGCTCCGCACTTTGAGAGATCATAGTCTTTATGCCAAATTCTCAATGCGAGTTTTTTCTTGAGTCTATAGCTTTCTTGGGTGATGTGTAGTACAAGGATAGTGTTATGGTGGATCTAGTAAAGATTTAGCCTATTCGTGATTGGGCTAAGCCTACATCATAGTTTTATTGGGTTGACGGGCTACAATAGGTGGTTCATCGAGAGATTTGCTACCCCATGACTAGATTGACTAGGAACAATCATCTATTTTAGTGATCGAATGGTTGTGATGCATGATTTATTAAGCTCAAGGACTTGTTCACTTCAACTCCTATTCTGACTCTTCCAATTGAGAGTGAAGGGATTATTGTTTATTGTCTTGCTCCTAGTGTTGATTTGGTGCGTGTTCTAATTCTGCTGGGTTGAGTTATTACTTAATGCTTTGAGATAATTGAAGGTGCATTATAATGCTCAAATACACACTTGAAATGAATGTACACAGTTTTATTTACCCAACATAGAGATGGTGTAAAATCCACAAGGAATAATGTGACTACCGATCAACAAAATAAGTAATAAAAGTAACTTGCTAAAATGCAAATAAAGATACATTTTTTGGGGGAGGGGTAGGGGCTTGATATATAAAAGCATAACACGGATAGAACCAATTAAATTATGAACAAGTTTATCTACGGTTGTTACAATAATTGGAAACAAGGGATAACACTATGGGAAATCTATTCGATCAACAATCAAAAGTATTTAAGTCAAATAATCATCATTACTATGGGTTAGCAAGTAGCGTTGAAACCTCAAGTATCTGCCACACCTTTTGATCGACTAAAAAATATTTCAAAGGAACACTAGCCAAGTGTCAACACGAATTGTTCCAATGTATGGCTATCCTAGGATTTGACAATGTCTAGTAACAAGATCCATAAGATGGGTTATACATCCCAAATCTCTCTAAATTATCTTTCCCAACCTCAATTAGATCTTTCAAACAATAATTAAAGTAAATGGGAAGCACCCCTTCTAGTCTCCACGTTCAAGCTCAACTAGAGTAGAAATTGATAAAGCATGAAACTAATTTAGATGAGAAAAAACCATTTATAATTTAAAAAAAAAAGTATTCAACTATTGCGAAAGCATGAGATAGAATTGAAACTCAAATTCAAAACATAAGTATTGCATTATATTTAACTTTAAATACTCAAGAATCAAATTTAACTACAGCAAAATATCCTATACAAATCAACAAAAAGAAAAAATGTTTGAGAATTTAATATTACATAGGTATCAATATTCAAATCCAAGGATGTAAGGTAAACAACCCTAGCCTCCAAGGTTCAAAAATATACAAAAGATTATTTGGAATAACGGACTGAGTATTAGATGAATTAGGATTGAAAATAGTGGAATTCCAGACTTGCTCTAGAAAAAGGGCCCAATAACTTCTCAAGCGGTCCAAATAGACTTTTAATGGATACCTTTATCTAAGATCAAATCACTAAAGAGGTCATAATGGTCGATTATGTGACATTTGAGTGGACTTGACTGATGTCACGATCCAAATTAGGGCTTAGCCGTGATGGGTATCTTATGTCCGCCAAGTTCTGGAGACCAACCCAATTAGCCTAGACAACCAAAACACCATATAACTAGAAACATTTGAGTTCCAATCATATAACAAGATAGAGATGAGTTATGGGCATTTAACAAGATAGAAAAATCAATAACAAGAGGGACCAAAGAATCCATAACACAATCCACCCAGACTTTTTCCACAAAAACCTCTAAAGCTGAATCGAATGTCAAATAAGGCCGGGACATGCCCCCGACCATCATAGTGACAATGACATGAAAATGACAATGTTAATAGGAACTCCTAAATTCTAAAATATGGAAAAACACTAATGGAATGACCAAGATTTCTAAAGGATGGAAGCTCGCCACTTTATCGCGAACCAATCAGATCACATAATGTTGCATAGGGGTAAAAAAAAGTGTCTTTGGACCCTACATTATAAAATAATGTAGTGTCCTAGGACGACTAGCAGGATGAGCGCTAGCATGTAACTCAGGATAAGGGATAAAGTAATTTCATTTAAAAATCAATCCAAACTCAATGTACATGTTCATATATATTCAAATTTACATGTATACATGATGTTGGGGTAGGGAACAGGTTTTAAGCATGAACTTTAAAACCATTAACCTAGATTGTAAAGCTCTAACTATTTTAAAAATGCCCACGGGCTATATGGGTTGGATTCCCCCACCGAAAGGTCCCCAGTTATGTTAGCCGCACGAACCAGAGAAATCCGAGGAAGGGTTAGGGATTCCATCGTACCCCAGCCATCCAAATGTCTAAATAATGAGAACTATGCCCATAATCATAAAGACCCCCACACTGGCAAATGTGGTTTCAAGTATTGGTACCTTCGGGACCTCTACCATCCACAGCGAGATACACAACCCCTTTAATCACAATTAAAATATTTATGCATAACCCATCCGTTAACCAACAATCCTGCATTAAGGCATTCACTGTTGGTATCACTATACCAATTGAACTTGCAAGTTAATTCCACCATGCCATTCCAATTATCCACTAACTTGGGGGAATTCACAACCCCCAAACTCATATTTAAAATCATATCATGTCCACTAGTTCCTTTCAAATCCATTTATAGTCCTTTAGCCTTTTATGTAATGCATTAGTTTAGAGAAAAAAAAGTGGGCAAAACCATATTTCAAACCAATTATGAAATTGGGTTAAGGTTATTACCAATTCCAAGACCAACAATCCATTTATTTGGGGAAATCCATGAGTGCTGTTCCATTTCCCATACCCATGCACCCCAATGAGTTCACAAACCATCAATTCAAAGCATGAATAATGCATAATAACCATGGGAAAAGCGTTTAAATAATTACCATCCAAAACCCTCAACCATTTATTTAAAACCAAACATTAAAACCATGGAAATATCAAGCCACTGCATTCCATAATGAAAATACAAATTTAGGAAATGAGATACACACCTGAGACACCGAGAATTTTGAAGATGAAATCATCCTTTGAGCCCTAGATGACTAGTCTCTTGAAAAAACCCTAATTATTCTTAACTAGGGATTTTATAAGAAGGGAGAAGTGTAATTGATTAGGTGATGAAGGTTTTTGGGGTCCCTTATATTATTTTATATCTTGAGTTATAATTGGGGATGAGAGGAAATGATCAATGTTCCTTTACTTAAATATGCAAAAAAATGTCGGCCAGTCGTTATGGGTCATGTCACAACTCATGACAACTGGACATGAGCCTTATCCAGTACTTGTAGTCTGGGAAAACTCTTAGACCCCTTTCACTGGATTGGACACAAGTCGCACCCTATGACTCATGACCTCACCTTATGAATCGTAGGGGTCCAGACTTGACATAAATAGAAACTTGGGCATTCCTCACTAGTTTGCCTATGACTTGATACCTATGACTCATTATGAGTCTTCACAACTCTTTAGGTGAGTCGTTACTTGGGTAGCGAGCACAAAAGTTAAGAAACTTTTAGAGGTCAAAATCTAGAGTGTCACAACTAAATTGCAAAAGCCATCAAGACTAGTGGTGAAGTGCTCTTTAACTGTGTTAACCACTGTTTAAGCGGTCCTCAGCCCACTTTAGCAGTACCTGAGGGCCATTACTGCTTACTCTTTCGTAATTTCTCCATTTAAGCTTTATTTTTCTTATTTCAACTACTTTCCATCAAAACATATTGTAAACCCAAAATAACTAAAACAAAAACATTTCAAAGTATAATTAGCTTCATAATATGAATAAATGACATAAAATCATAAGAAAAGATACAAATAAGTGAAAAAACTACCACTTATTAGCACACAAGTGCAACTACCCCACTCATTATTTGGAGTTGGAGATGTAATTTACATGTTTAATATTTGGAGGCATTACTTTTATGGTGTTTGCTGTTACATCTTCACGGACCACTAGTCTTTGGTACATTACGACCCAAAGGAAGCTTACTTTGAGATAGCATAGGAAGATTGATTTTTTGAAGGACTGCGACCGCTCTAATTCTTTACCACTGTGGTAAGATAATTATGGAAGTAGACTCCAACTACATATGAACAGTCAACCTCTAGATGTATATATCATTAATTAGCAAGGCAGTCTTGCTCTCCAGAATCAAATCTCTATTCAACCCAAAAGTGAACTTCCTCATTCTCAACCTTATATCAGCCACCAAATCAAGAGAATACCTTGATAGAAAATGGAACTTCAAAGCATATTCCTTTATATACATCCTCTCCTACTTGAGGCTTATAAACTTCTCCATATTTCCTTCCCTTAACTCTTGATGAAAGAACCAATCCAAGAAGGCATTAGAAAAAGCCTCCCAGAACCCTTCCTCTTCTATATTACCTCTATTCCTAACCCACTCTTCATACCACTAATAAGCAACATCTTTGAGTTGATAAGATGTAAAGTTAACCCTCTCTGCATTATTATCCTGCATCACCCAAAAGTTCTTTTCTATCTCATCTAAGAAGCCTTATGGATCCTCCTTCACCTTTACTCCAGTAAAGGTTAGAGGACCTATTTTCATAATTGACCAACCCTTGTAGCCTCAGTAGATAAAGCACCAGTCGTACCCTTCTCAACCTGAGCAATAACCAATTAGACATTGATATGAATAGATTGATGAAATTATATATTTTTTATATTGTCCTGAGGGAACTAAGGAGAACTATCCAAAATAGGAGGAACTCCAGCATCATCAAGAATAGGACCATAAGATCAAAGATGTAATCCAAACTTAAGACATACTCCTTCAGCATTATCCCCAGATGGTGCCGAAGAATTTTCTTGTGTTCTCGATATAGGAGGCGTGATGTAAAAGATGAACAAACCAAAGATAAGAGGAGATTCTAGGATAAAGAACTCAAGCTTGAAAATAGAATAACCAAAAAGTGAAACATTCCTAAATATCTTACAACCTCTTTCTTATGAGTGTGACAAGATTCACACCCATAAAAGAGACTCTCCTCAACATGACTTTGTAGACTTCCCAGTTGACCATAAATCTAGGCTTTGATACCAACTTGACATGATCTAACCTTGACCCTTGTTGTAATAGGCATCCAAAGTTCAACCAAGATTAGGGATTGCACCCTATTACCCAACCCAACCACCTATATCTAGCCTTAGATGGAGTGAATTTTGAACATATAACAAGAAAACATTACTGTTGATATTAAAACTCTAGGATAGGGCCACAACCATGACCGACCCAACCGCATCCAACATACGGCACCAATCGCCCAACTATACCAAATAAAACCATAGACCATAAACCAAAAGGAAATGCCAAAACATAATATGAATATCAATCCAAAATATAGTAGGATGAAAGAATAAGAAACCATGTCTGATGATGCCAAAGTCAAAATCAATACCAATGCTAAGGCTGACACCTCTATCGATCCAACTCATACCAACCCCCAGTAATACCACAAATCCTCTATCCAAAAGAATAAACAAATATGGTTGGGACATTCCCTCCAACCATGGACAAAACTAATATCCAAAATAAAAAAAAAATTCTAAAGAAATCCAAAACATAAAATAATGCTTCCTGAAAGGATGGAAGCTCACCACTATAATCCAAATGCTGATACCAAATCTGCATGCTAAATAAGAGGAGTAGAATGGTCGATTCCTACATAGCGTGGGTATATAGCTGCTAGTAAATAGGGTTAGTGAGTAACTGCTAGCATAAATCTAAAGATTAGGATAAAATAATGTCAGTCATAAAATCAAGTAAAATCATCCATGATGCATGCAACCACACATATTGTAATACCCTGAGAATCCCAACCGATAGTACAACCATGCTTCAACCTTATGAGAAATAAATTATAGTGATTGATAGTTTTATGATCAAGTTAGATTTATATCAAGTCCTCAAATACATCCTAGCTATTAGAAGAATCAAAACATCCCTTACCGATTGAATTGTTTAGAAGGATATTGTCATAGTCAAATTCAAACAATTATATCTTATGTTATATTTCTAATTTTTAATCTCATGATATACCAACAGATAGATAATTGAATTTTATTTCAAACAATACTAATTTTTCCAAAATCCGGCGTAGTAAAAAGTTATGGCCATTTAACTGAGAGTTATCCGAGCTGCCCAGGAGCGACGGGAAAGATGACAGACCATCAAGTCAGTGATGGACCATTGCTTTGGCCATCGCAAATGAGGTAGTAAGGCTTTTTTTGGCCAAAAATTGATGGTTGGAGTGATGTTCAGTCACCAGAGTGACGGTCCGTCACCCAGACCATCAATTTTGTCTGAAACAATGCTGAAACAACATTTTAAAGGGCTTTTTGGGTCTTTTTCCACCCTTTTAACCCCTAATTACATCAAATTAAAGAACATAACTCCTCATTAATCCATAACATCAAAATTAGAGTTTATTTCAAGATCAAAACCCAAGAATAAGATTCAATCCCTTCTCAAAGAAAATTCAAGAATCAAAACGTCACCATTTAAGAACCTTCAAGAAAAGTTAACCTCCTTCAAGATTCAAGCTTTTGAGGTATGTAAAATGTTGATTCATGGGTTTATTTCACCCATGAATCTCAAGAATCCAATTTTTAAACTCATGAATTATGATTTCCATATGGTGGATTGATTTTAATTATGTTGATGTGGTTGTATGAATCCCAAGTTGGAGCCTTTATGTACTTTTCATGAAATTATGCTAGTATATGGGTTGGAAACTTTTAAATGGAGTTGATTAAAGTAACCATAATGTTTTAAATAATGTATATAGCTAAGCCTAAGGTTATGCATGCAATATGTTTGATAAAATGCCCAAAGAACAAGAATCATGCTTTAGGACTCAATTATGACCAAATTGATGAACCCATGCTTTACCCTTATGTTCAAAATAATTTCCATTTTATTGTTATACATTAAAATTATTTCATGCATTTTCATGAGATTAGCCTATGAAATTATGACATGTTTATAAGCTTTTCTATTTATGTACCAAACCATTATAATCAAGTGCCTCATGAAATTCCCCAATGATTGTATTATGGATTATTGTTTATGGTCGTGAGTCTGGGAAGTGTCATGTCTTATCAGTTTCATGCTATCGATTCCTAGGGTACTTGTACACAACAATTAAGCTATGTGCCTAGATCCAATTTAATGCTTTCAAGATACTCTCAGTCAATCCATGTTCATTAGAATTCAGTCAGTCTCATGACATAGGAAAACTCAGTAATCTCAGTCAGTTATCAAATCTGAGTAATATTCCATCAGCTAATGGAACTCAGTAAATTCAGTCCAATCAATTTAGTATAATTAATTTAGTATCTAATCAGATGGGAGTAGGATTCAGCACCGAGTGAGCCCAAGGATGGGAACTCACCTTTGATTAGAGGGTGTGATTCTTAGAAGCAACTCTCGCACTCCAGAACTACGTAGCCAGTGTTGGTTGAGACATCTAACCTATTAGATAAGGGTTGATGAGGTGGCTTAACTTGTTAGATGATAATCCCACCATACTCCTTAGAGTACCTGTTAGATGAGGGATCACTCACAGCTTGTCCTTACCAGTGGCACGGTATTGATACCCTTCTAGTTGGGGTTACAGATTGGACCCCAACTCAGCTATAATTCTTTATTTAGGGCATGTCGGTTAGATGACTACTTCCTACAGTTACGGTCTCAGTCTCAGATTCAGTAATAGAACTGAGATAGTTCTATAGAATTTAGGACTGTTAGATACAGTCACCTAATTTAGTATGGAACTCAGCTAGTTCCATCAACAATAGGACTATCAGACACAGTCATTCAGATAATAGTATATCAGATATAAAAAACTTATGTTATCATTATTCAGACTCAGTGATGTCATGATCTCAGTCATAGTTCACGTATTCATACATGTATTCTCGCATTCATGTTTTCGGCCAGTTAGTATTGTTCATGCATATAAACCCCTTGCATTTATCCTACCTTAATTGCATACCAGTATATTCAATCGTACTGACACATTTATGCTATGGTGTTTTATACCATAGGTTCAGAAGCATGAACTCCAGAGCATTCTTAGTAAATCAGCCATTCAGCAGATAGACTAGTAGTAAGTCCTCATCATTCAGGGATGTTATTATTTGACTATTTCATTCTTTCAATACTTAGTTTATTTCAGCAGTTAGAGTTAGTTAGGAACATGTCCCATCAACTCCTTATTCGGATAATTTAGAGGCTTTTAGACTAACATGTTCAGACAGTTATTTTAGTTGTTTTGGTATTGATATACCATATATCTCCAAATGTTATGTTTTATCAGATTTTTGAACCTTACGGCCTTTTAACCTTTGATTCTATATTTATACAGTATGTTATGTAGTGCTTAGTTATAGATATTAGTCATAGGTTAGCTTGGAGTCCTTTGGTATCATGAGCACCATGTGGTATTTTGGGTACCAGATTTGGAGCGTTACAAACTTAGTAGCAGAGCCTAAGGTTCAACTGTGTCCTAGGAAGTCTGAAAAGCCGTATCTAGTAGAGTCTTGTGCATGGGTGTGTTGTGCGCCACATTTATGTACAGGAGGCTCTAAGATGTTTTAGGAATAGTTTCCCTTCTTTTAGTATTAATATTATGCTAATGAGAATTTGCTCAAATCTAACTCTCAGTCTAATCCATTTCTCCTTTTTATTTATAGATCATGCCTTTCGAAAGGGCTAACAAAAGGAGAACAGAGAATCGGTCAGTAACACAGCCCATCCAGGTGGATTCCCTAGATGAGCATGTCATTCATGGAGAATTTAGAAGTGACTCCCTTACTTTATATTACACAATAGCAGCCCAGAGCCATCAGCAGGATATTGTACCACCTAGGAATATGATTTATGCCAAGCAGAAAGAGGTGGGAAAATATAGGGAGAATGAAAGAAAAAGAGAAAATAAGAGAGCTAGAACAGGTAGCTTTAATTTCAATCAGCCTAAGTCAGAGAGTGGGAATCGTTAATTTTGTCCAAAGTCCTCAGTTTTAAATCAACCCCCAGTCAATATCCCAGCACCTAAGTTCAGAAATAGTAATAGTGATAGGGTGTTAGGATCTAAGTCTCAGGGCAATGTAGCATTTGCCCGAACTAATCCTCTTTATCATACTTATGGTAAGAGCCACAAGAGTATTTATAGAGCTGGCAGTGAGGTGTGTTTCATATGTGGCAAGCCCAGCATAGAGTTAGAGATTGCCCCCATTCAGGGTTTTAGGGTCATTAGAACCATTCCTCAGTTCAGTCTGATAGCCCAAATCAACAGGATACCATTTTCAGTACAATTAGTGGGCAACGCCCAAATCGACTCTAAGCTCTTTAGTCCCGACAAGAACAGAAAAATTATCCTGATGTGGTCATTTGTACGTTAAAGATCTTTCATTTACATGTTTACACTTTGCTAGATCCAAGAGTTTTTTTTGTCTTTTGTTACTCCTTATATAGCAGTTGATTTCAGAGTCATTTCTTAAATTCTAGTAGAGCCCTTCTCAATCTCTACCCCAGTAGGTAAATCTATCATAGCCCGATGGGTATACAGGAACTGTCCAATAATAGTATCTCAAAAGTTCACTTCAACAGACTTAGTCGAATTAGAGATGACTAATTTTGATGTCATTCTCAGCATAAAGTGGCTTCATTCCTGCCATGCCACAGTCGACTTCAGAATCAGAGTTGTCTAGTTTCAATTCTGAATGGACCTGTCCTTGAGTGGAAGGGTAGTATTTCAGCATTCAGAGGTCAGTTTATTTACTAGCTATAGGCTAGGAAAATAATATCTAAGGGATGTGTCTATCATCTTGTTTGAGTTAAGGACTCTAATTCTGAAACTCCCAGTCTTGAGTCAGTTCCAGTTGAGAATGAATATTCAGATGTTTTTCCCAAAGATCTTGGATTTCCTCCTAAGAGGGAAATAGACTCCGGATTTAACCTTCTTTCAGATACTTAACCCATATCTATTCCACCATACAGAATGGTATAGTAGAACTCAGCAAATATGATATTCCAAAAATATATTTCAGAACTCGGAAAGGTCATTTTGAATTCTTAGTCATGTCCTTTGGTCTTACCAATGCCCCAACAGCTTTGATAGACTCGATGAACCATATATTCAACTAGTACTTGGACATATTCATCATAGTCTTCATAGATTACATTCTTTTCAACTCCCACAGTGAGCATGATCATGCAGACTATCTCAGATAAGTGTTACAAACCCTCAAAACCCATCAATTATCATGATATCTATTTATGTCCTACAAGTTAACTCTATGATCATTGCTCATATTTGTGCACGTTAGTGAGAATCATGTACGCTCACAATTCCTAGTATAAGGAGTTCCAGTTCACTCTATGTTACAAATCATGTCCCATGAGTACAGAGACTTCACACTCAAGTAATACAGCTCATGACTCATGCTTCACTTTGAATGACCAGCCAAACTCAGATTATGTCATGTATACCCTCAGTTTAGATCCCTCAATGAAATTTATGGTGTTGATGCTTTATCCTTCAGGCATCAGTTATAACATTAATTCCGTAATCAATATTCAGTAAAGAACTCAGATAGTCCTGCAGAACTATGGCTTTTAGCTTTCAGTTACTTAGCAATCAGAATTCAGTGTTAGTCTAAACCTCATTTATCAGTCTTCGACTATAAAAACCCAATATTTAGTTCTAGTATGAGTCCAGTTGTAGTCTTAGTTACAGCGTTAGCTCTAGTTCAATAATCAGATTAGAAACTCAGTCCAGATCCATGTTTACTTGACCATAGCATATGGTTATTAGCTATTCAATTATTAGTATTTGAGTTCCTCAGTTTATAGAATGTTTCAAAATCATGTTATATGCTTAGTCTTACATCTTGAAGACAATACAGTTTTCACTCATTCATGCTTAGTTATCTCATATTACCCAATTAATTATTACCTTTTCTGCATAATGCTCTATATTTTCAGTCCAATTATTCAGACTAAGCACAGTTTAGTCTTACCTACCCAGTATTCAGTTATCAGCCATATAGTTAATCAGATAATTTAGTATGTTTATGCATTCATGCTCACCACCCATGTGAATATTTTCAGTAGTCTCAAGTGATGTGTTGTACTAAGGAAGAAAGTATAGTGGAAGGAGTATTTGAGTGATATGTCTAAGCCTGAAAATTTTAGATGCAGTGCATAAGGCTTAGTCACTAGATTTTAGATGATGTTTCGTAGGCATTGTCTCCTAGTATAAGAATCCTAGCCATGTGGTGATCCCCTATTCAGATGTCCTTCTCAGACCAGACCAAGATTTTTTTTTCTCCCTATAGTCACTAGAACACTATAGAAAGAGTGTCATAGAAATACTCCAGTCGAGTCTAAGGTTTCAGTATGAGTTAGTCCGCAAAGCCATTGATTCATTTTAGCAGTCAGACAAACAAGTTCATATGGTGTGTCTTCCCATTTTTCCATCTAGTTGCACTATCCAAAGTCTCATAAATTTAACTATTCAAATATGGATCAACCAGGTAGTTGCGTTCCAACTCAGTTAATGTATCATGCCTTACTTTCAGAATCTAGATATTCAGTCACAATTCAGTTCATAGTTTCCTTGTGCATCACCTCAGTTTCCTTATAGATCAAAAAAAAGGAAAAATCAGCCCATCATTCTTCAAGGGACATAGTGTCCCAGGGGAGAGATACAATATAATCCCCCAAACTTTCATGACATAAACATGCCACTCTTTTCACGTAATGAACCTATTTTGGAGTAGTGGCTACCTATAGGTAGACCCTCTATCTCCAATCTCAGTCGTAAGCCATGTACTCAATAGGTCAGTTCAGTTTACAATAGACAGTCAATGTCACAAATTACAGACTTAGTCATGTTCTTATGTTCCTGTTCAGTAAAGGATCTTGAGTTGAGATCAAATAAAATTTATTAATCTGAAAATCTCTCCCATGAAGAGAGTGAAGAGATTCGGCAAGAGGGAAAACTCAGTCCCTAATATGTCGGTCCCTTCAAAATTGTTAGACGCGTAGGCAAAGTAGCTTATGAGCTCGAATTGCCTTCAGATATAGCTTCAGTTCATCTAGTCTTTTATGTCCCCTTGTTAACGAAGAGCATAGGTGATCTAGCAGTTGTAGTCCCAGTTGAGGGCATAGATATTCAGAACAGTCTCTCATATGAGAAAATTCCAGTTGAAATTTTTGACTACTAGATTCGCAGATTGAGGAACAAATAAGTCCCTCTAGTTAAAGTTCTTTAGTGGAATCAGTCTGTTGAGGGAGGTACTTGGGAAGTAGAATCAAATATATGGACCAAGTATCCTCACCTCTTCTCCGCTAATTCAGACCTAGCCTAAGGTAATAGCTTTCTTTAAGTTCATTCAGCTTATGGTTCAAATTTCAGTTACAAACTATGCTCATTTTTTGTTTCAAACTTGGTATATTTACCCTTATATGTTCATTCACATGTTCATGAGTTAGTTCAGTCATGTATTCACATATCAGATATGCGTGATCAGCTTATCAGTACTCTCAGCCATGCATTCATGTATTAGCTCAGTCATAAAACCATGCATCAAATATGAATGATCAGCATGAATCTCAATAATGTCAGTCATATAGACATGTTTTAGATGTTTTCATCCTTTAAGTAAGTTAAGTCTATCAGAGATTTCATCTTAGTCTGTCCCATTCGAGGACGAATATTCCTAAGGGGGAGATATTGTAATACCCCGAGAATCCTAACCGATAGTAGAACCATTATTCAAGCACATGAGAAATAAATTATAGTTATTTGGTAGTTTTATGATAAATTTACACGTACATTAAGGCCTCAAATACTTCCTAGATAATAGACGAATAAAAATATCCCTTACCGATTGAATTCTTAAGAAGGATATTGTCATAGTCAACTTCAAAAAATCATATATTTTGTTATACTACTAATTATTTATCTCATAACCCAAAAATAGATAAATAATTGAATTATATTTCCAACAATACCAATTTCACCAAAATATGGTATCGTAGTAAAAGGTTATGGCCGTTTTACTGAGAGTTATTCGAGCTGCCCAGGAGCGACGGGCAAACTGACGGACCATCAAGTCAGCGATGGAACGTCACTTTGACCATCACAACTGAGGCATTATGGCTGTTGTCTAGCCAAAAACGGATGGTTGGAGTGATGGTTAGTAACCACAGTGACGTTCCGTCACCCAGACCGTTAATTTTGTTCGAAACAGCACTGAAACAACATTTTAAAGGGCTTTTAGGGTCTTTTTCCATCCTTTTTAACCCCTAATTACATCAAATCAAAGCACACGACTCCTCATTCATCAATAACATCAAAATTATGGTTTATTTCAAGATCAAAATCCAAGAAAAAGATTCAAACCCTTCTCCAAGAAAACTCTAGAATCAAAACATCACCATTCAAGAACCTTTAAAAAAAGTTAATCTCCTTCAAGATTCAAGATTTTGAGGTATGTAAAGTATTAATTCATGAGTTTATTTCACCCATTAATTTCAATAATCCCATTTTTAAACTCATGAATTGTGATTTCTATGTGGCGGGTTGATTTTAATTATGTTGATGTGGTTGTTTGAATCCTAAGTTGGAGTCTTTATGTAGTTTTCATGAAATTATGCTAGTATGTGGGTTGGAAACTTTTAAATGGAGTTTATTAAAGTGACCATAATATATGAACTAGTGTATATGCCTAAGCCTATGTTTATGCATGTGATGTGTTTGATAAAATGCCCAAAGAACAAAAATTACGCTTTAGGACTCAGTTATAACCAAATTGATAAACCCATGCTTTACCCTTATGTTAAAAATGACTTTCATGTTATTGTTATGCATTGAAATTATTTGATGGATTATTTATGAGATTAGCTTATTAAATTATGACATGTTTATATGCTTTCCTATTCATGTACCAAACCATTACAATCGAGTGCCTCATGAAATTCCCCAATGATTGTATTATGGATTATTGATTATTGTGGTGAGTCCAGGAAGTATCATGTCATGTCAGTTTCATGCTATCGAGTCCTGGGGTTACTTTTACCTAATAATTTAGTTGTGCTCCTAGAGCCAGTGTCATGTTTTCAAGATACTCTCCGTCAAGCCATGTTCATTAGAATTCAATTAGTCTTATGTCTCAGGAAAACTCAGTAATCACAGTAATTTAGTCATTATCAGATCTCAATAATATTTTGTCAGTCAATTGAATTCAGTAAACTCATTCCAATTAGTTTAATATAATTAATTCAGTGTCTAATCAGGTGGGAGTAAGATTCAACACCGAGTGAGCCCAAGGATAGGAACTCACCTGCGAGTAGAGGGTGTAATTCTTAGAAGCATTCCTTGCACCTTATAACTACATAGCCAATGTAGGTTGAGACACCTAACCTATTATATTAGAGTTAATAAGGTGGCTTAACCTATTAGATAAGGGTCCCACCATTCTCCATAGAGTACCTGTTAGATGAGGGATTACTCACAGCTTGTCCTTACCAATGGTGCAATATTGACACTCTTCCAATTAGGGTAGCAGATTGAACCCCAACTTAGCTATAATGCTTTATTTGGGGCATGTCAGTTAGATGACTACTTCCCACAGTTACGGTCTCATTCTCAGTTTCAATAATAAAACTCAGATAGTTCTATAGAATTCAGGACTGTCAGATACAGTCACCTAATTTAGTATGGAACTCAGGTAGTTCCATCAGCAACAGGACTGTCAGACACAGTTATTCATAGAATAGAATATTAGATATACAAAACTTATGTTATCATTATTCAGATTCAGTGATGTCATGATCTCACTCATAGTTCATGTATTCTCACGTGCATGTTATTCAGTCAGTTAGTATTGTTCATGCATATAGACCCCTTGCATTCAGCCTACCTTACTTGTATACTAGTACATTCAATCGTACTGATACATTTGCGCTATGGTGTATTATACCTTGGGTTCAGAAGCACAAGATCTAGAGCATCCTTAGTAAATCAGTCGTTCAGCAGACAGACTAGTAGTGAGTCCTCATCATTCGAGGATGTTATTGTTTGACTATTTCATTCTTTCAGTACTTAGTTTCTTTCAGTAGTTGGAGTTAGTTGGGTACATGTCCCATCAACTCCTTATTCAGATAGTTTAGAGGCTTTCAGACTAGCATGTTTAGACAGTTATTTTAGTTGTTTTGCTATTAATATACCATATCTCCAGATGTTATGTTTTATCAGATTTTTGAACCTTATGGTCTTTTAATATTTTATTCCATATTTATATAGTATATTATGTAGTGTTTAATTATAGATATCAGTTGTAAGGCCCCATAAAGTTCCCTCGTAGTTTAAGTCATAGAGCATGTCGAGTAAGGTGTGATTTTGTCCCTAAAAGCTTTCCATCGATAGAAGATTTGACCAAATCCAACACTCGGGTAAAAAGTTATCACTAATTTAAGCATTAGTCATAAAACTGCATCATTTAACTGCCTGGCACATCGCAAAGAGGGTTGATTTGGAAATTGTCAATTTTCAGTGAACCCCCCAATAATGGCACATTGCGGAGGAATCCCAGGTCCAAACCAGTGGAAAAACATGAGGTCTACATATCGCGAAGGCTGCCAATTTCTCAATTATCAAATTCCAATGAGCCACCACGATAAGTGGTGCGTCGCAGAGGCTAATGAAATCTGGTTCCAGTTTTATTCTTCCAGTTTTGTACAGATGTTTAAAAGGGAACTTTGGACCTTTTCCAAGCCTATAAAATCATGGAAACACTAAATCAAATCCATTTACAAGCAACTTATAAGGTTTTTCTCAATTTTTATCTCAACATAAACCCTAAGTATCCAAATCCTCTTCCAAGAATCTCAAGAATCCATCATGGATTTCCTAAATTGAGTCAATATCCAAGGTTCCCAAGTCAAGGACCTCAAGAACCCTCATTCTATAGCACGAATAGAGTTCTAAAAGTGAGAGTTCATCAAAATATTCTAATTCAAGGTATGTGGGATTTCTGAACAAGGGTAACCCTTTTACCCCTGTGCCCCAAAAGGCTATTTACATCATGAAATTATTGAAATATTTGAGGTTTATTTATTACATAAATTTGAATTGGGTTTTTTACCCATTATTATTGAATGCATTATATTGATATTTACCATGAATTAAGAGTCAAATAGCATCATTTCAATATGTTTTCTTGAGTATTTACTGCTGGGTATAAACCCCATGATTTTACTCCTAGATAAGCTAATATTTGCATTATTGAGATATTGAAGCATATGGCTATATTGAGATTTTAAGGTAACTTGCTGAAATTCTGATATTGCCACAATTTATGAATCTATATGCTATATATTATGCTTTTGATAAGCTTTAACTTAAGATTGAATAATGGATTAGTAAGCCCTATTTGAGACTTGTGAACTTATGAACTCTTGTGCTATGAGCACCCATGTTTTGAGTATTTTGAGATAATTGAGAAATGAATTGACCTAATGGTCCTTGAGCTTTGAAATCCACTTCACTATATGAGATTATTGATTTGATTATTGGGTTCGTGGTGAACCATGTGATTATTCTAAAAGTGGATTTTTTTTATGAGATGAGCGCAGATAATCTAAAGGGAGTAGTTTTTAGCACCGACTGGGTAAGTTACTATGGTTTCTTACACTAAAACTATGTGCTACCATAGATTGGGCCTGAGGCTGAGTTTATGATGATTATTATTGGGCCCAAAGATGATTTTTGTTTAGCGATCACTAGACCTAGGTTATACTCCCTGGCAAGAGTATGATGCTCATCTCCAACGTGGGGTATCTTTCTTAGGAGGAAAAAACATTGGACTCTATGTAGCTCGCATAGTTTATGTCGGTTACGAGAACCTCCGTTGACATTTAGACTTCGAGATAAAATACTTATTTATCTTCCTTATTAGCTATTTTCCTAAATGGTTGCATTGCAAAGATATTTCCCCAACTAAAGTATTTCCTCGATGTGAGTTATTTCCTAAATGAAAGCATCTTCCCTTGTTATAGTACTTTTTATAAAGCCTTGAGATAAGTTGTTCCCATTAACTAGAATTCCTTTCCATTTGAGTTGGAGTAATTTCTCTAAAGCTTGAGATGAGATATTTTTCTAAAGTAAATGAAATGCCTTTAAGTATGTTTCAAGTTATATGATTCTGAATTCCAAGTATATGAGTTCTAAATAGTTATAAAATGTTGAGCATTGAAGAAGTTTTACTCTCCATGAGACTTATGCATGAGTTGAAAGTATTGTTTAAAGTCCCTTAGCGTTTAGGTATTGAGAATAAGAGATGATTTAAAATTTTAAGATTAAACAATGATGACTTACGAGATTTGTGTTACATGCTCCATTATACATGACTTATGAGCTTTATATTTTATACTTGTTCAAGCCATGTGAGTCGTCTCATAATACATATATAATTTGATTAAAGAAGATTGTTACTATTTTATTCATATGCATTCACCCCTACATACTCCGTACATTCCAAGTACTGATCCACATATATGTCTATATGCTATATTGTGTCATAATGTAGGTTCAGGTGCTCAGTCCTAGCCTCGCCCGTGATTTTTTGAGTACCTTGCCTATGTTTTCTACAGTGGTGAGTCCTCATGATTCGAGGACCAATCTTCAGATATTTACCGTACTTGAGAGACTATATTTTATCTTCAGTTCATTTCAAGTCAGTTGGGGACCTGTCCTAATGGCTCTCTATATTTTGATTTGTAGAGGCTTGTCAGACTAATATCAGACTTATGATGTGTCAAGGGTTTGATATTGTGGTTTTGTTGAGATTTCTCTATATTGTGGTCTTATGGACCGAGTATCTTTTCCATATTTCCTTTCATGTGATATGACTATGATAGTGCTGAGTCCATTCTTATCTTGAATTGAGTGTCATTGGTAGAAACCAGCTCTAAGGGTTAGCTTGGGGCTACTCGTAGCCTTAGGCATCGTGTAATATCTCGAGAGATGATTTTGGGTCATTACAAACTTGGTATCAGAGCCTACGATTTCTAAGGAGTCATAGGGAGTCTACAAGCCGAATTGAGTAGAATCTTGATCATCAGTGTATAGCACACCACACCTATGAGCAAGAGGCTACGAGACATTTTAGGAAAAAGTTGTTTCTTCTTTCAGATCCTATCGTGCCTACAGTTGTCCCTCTTATCTAATGCTCCATGCTCTTTCATTTTTAGAAAATGCCTCCTCGAAGAGTGAATGTCTGTGGAAAAAATGATGAACAACCCTCACCTGTTGATCCTTTGAATGAGATGATGTCCCATGCTGAGTTTAGGGAGGCCTTTCAGGCATTAGCCCAAGTGGTCACCACAAATGTTTGGGCCAATAACTAAGCCCCAGTTGCTAACCAGTAGGGTAGTGATGTAGCCGCAGCTAGGATTTATGACTTTACACGAATGAACCCGCCTGAGTTCTATAGTCAAAGATAGATGAGGACCTACAGTTGTACTTAGAGGAGGTAAGAAAGATCACAGACGTGATGCATATTTCAGAAGAAGAAAGTATTAAGTTGGAATCCTATAGACTGAAGGACATTACTTATGATTGGGTTGTGTCATGGAGGAAGGGTAGAGGTGATAATTTTGCTCCTATGACTTGGTAAGTTTTCCAAGATAGCTTCTTAGATTATTTCTTTCCACTTGAGATGAGGGAGGTAAATATTGAGGATTTTATGAACTTCAGATAGGGCTCCATGACTGTAAAGGAGTACTATTTAAAATTCAATTAGTTGGCCAAGTATGCTCCTAATTTGATTTCTGACACTCGAGATAGTATGAGTAAGTTGTGACTAGTGTTTTTGGGATGGTACTAAAGGAGTGTAGGGCTGCAATGATGCATAAGGATATGGATCTGGCTAGGTTGATGATGCATTCCCAACAGATAGAGGCGGATAAGCTTATAGAAAGAGATAGAGTGATGGGTAGCAAGAGGGTGAGATCTAATCAACATGAGTTTAGTTGGCCTAGGTTCTATGGAGGGAACGGCTGTTAGTTTTAGAGATGTCCGTCTATTCCAGTTCCTTTTTCAGCTAGTGCTCTTGCGCCTAGAGGTAAGCCAGAGCAAGAGAGCAGGACTTTCATGTCTGGGTTACAGAATAGTATTGGTTATAGGCCGGTTATCCTTCTTGTGCTAAATGTGGTAAAAATCACCTTGGGGAGTGTTTCGGAGATGTGAGGGGTTGTTTTGGTTATGTCAAGCAAGGCCACATACTTAAAGATTGTCCCCATGCTATACAGGGGATAGAGATACTCGGCCTTAGGTACAAGCTGCTAGTGCACCAGCTCTGGTACTCCGTTCTGCCCCTTCTTAGGGCACTTCTTCTAGCACCATTAGCAGTCAATGCCAGAATAGGTTCTATGCTTTGCCACCCCATCGGTAGCAGGAGGACTCTCCTGATGTTATTACTGGTATAATTCGTTTCTTTTATCTTGATGTTTATGTGTTGTTGGACTCAGGGTTGAATCTCTCTTATGTGACCACACTTGTGGCTGTGAATTTTAAAATGAGTCCTAAAAAAAGATTCTTGAACCTTTCCTAGTTTCTACACCTGTCAGAGAATCAGTTGTTCCAAAACAAGTGTATAGAAATTGCCCTGTTACTGTGCTTCATGGAGTCATACTTGCAGATTTGATAGAGTTAGACATGATAGATTTTGACCTTATTTTGGGTATGGATTGGCTTCATCCTTGTTATGCATCTATAGATTGTCGTACTCGTGTGGTCAAGTTTCAGTTTCCTAATGAACTAGTGTTTGAGTGGTTTAGGATTTTGGTATCTCCCAAGAGTCATTTTATCTCCTATATCAAAGCCAGAAAGCTTATATCCAAAGTTTGTATCTACCACCTAGTTAGGGTCAACGACACTAAGTTTGAGACTCCAACCATCCAGTCAGTTGATATTGCTAATGAGTTCTCCGATGTCTTTTCAAAAGATCTCTCAGGTGTACCTCCTAATAAAGAGATAGAGTTCAGAATTGACCTTTTTCCTGACACTCGACCTATTTCCATTTCTCCATATCATATGTCACCTGCCGAGCTTAAGGAGTTGAAGAAGAAACTCAAAGATCTCTTAGACAAAGGTTTCATTAGACCCGGTATTTCTCCTTGGGGCAAACCTATTTTTTTATGTGGAAGAAAAATGGATCTTTACGTATATGCATTAACTACCGTCAACTGAATAAGGTTACAGTCAAAAATAAGTATCCTCTTTCAATAATTGATGACCTGTTTGATCAGTTGCAAGGTGCAAGTTATTTTTCCAAGATAGACCTTAGATCCGACTATCATCAACTTAAAGTAAGGAAATATGATATTCCAAAGACAGCCTTCCGAACCCATTATGGTCACTTTGAGTTTCTAGCTATGTCTTTAAGGCTAACCAATGCCCTAGCAGCCTTTATGGACCTCATGAATCGAGTGTTCAAGCATTACCTTGATACGTTCGTCATTGTCATCATAGATAACATCCTTGTATACTCCCATGATGAGAATGACCATGCAGCTCATCTTAGAATTATCTTGCAAGCTCTTAGAGAACACCTATTATTTTCCAAATTCAATAAGTATGAATTTTGGCTATGGTCTGTAGCCTTCCTGGGTCATGTTATTTCAGCCGAGGGTATTAGAGTTGATCCTCAAAAGATAAAAGATGTGAGAAACTGGCCTAGACCTATCTATCCATCTAACATTAGGAATTTCTTGGGTCTAGTAGGCTATTACCATCGTTTTGTTGAGGTTTTCTCTTCCATTGCATCTCCTATGACTCGGTTGACCCAAAAGAAGGTTAAATTCCAGTGGTTAAATTCCTGTGATAAGAGTTTTTAGGAGTTGAAGACGACTCACTTTAGCGCCTATGTTACCTTTACCAAATGGTACTGATGGTTTTGTGGTGTATTATGATGCCTCTAGAGTTGGTTTGGGTTGTGTGTTGATGCAAAGGGGTAAGGTGATAGCCTATGCATCTAGACAGTTGAAGCTGCATGAAAAGAACTACCCGACCCATAATCTTGAGCTAGTTGTTGTCATTTTTGCTTTGAAAATTTAAAGACACTATCTTTATAGTGTCCATGTTGATGTGTTTACTGATCATAAAATCCTGCAGTACGTGTTTACCCAAAAGGAGTTGAATCTTAGGCAGAGGAGGAGGTTAGAGATGTTGAAATATTATCATATAAGTATGTTGTATCACCTGGGCAAGGCCAATGTGGTGGCGGATGCCCTTAGTAGATTATCCATAGGTAGTGTTGTGCATATTGAGGAAGGTAAGAGAGAGTTACCTCATGATGTTCATTGTCTGGCAAAGTTGGGTGTTAGATTTCTTAATTCAGGGGAGGGTAGTACGTTGGTGAAGAGTAGTTCTGAATCTTATTTAGTTTTAGAAGTGAAGGAGAAGCAGGATAACTATCCTAGTTTGGTCAAACTGAAGAAGTCAGTTAAGGACCAAAAGGTTGAGGTTTTCTCCCAAGGGGGAGATGGTGTGTTGAGGGTGCATGGTAGATTGTGTGTTCTATGTGTTGATGATTTGAGGCGGAGGATTATGGGTGAAGTGCATGTTGCGCATTATTCCATTCATCTTGGTACTACCAAGATGTATCGCTACTTACGGGAAATCTATTGGTAGAAGGCATGAAGAAGGATATCACCGAGTTTGTAGCAAAGTGTGCGACATGTCAACAGGTTAAGGTAGAGCACTAAAGATCAGATAGTCTGATGCAAGAGTTTAGTATACCCACTTGGAAGTGTGAGATGGTGAATATGGACTTCATGATCAGGTTGCCTGTTTCGCGTCGTCATCATGATTCTATTTAGGTTGTTGTGGATAGGTTGACTAAGTTTGCACATTTCTTGATCATGCATAAATCTTATACGGCTGAGGATTATGTTAGATTGTATGTTCAAGAGTTGTTCAGACTACATGGAGTTCCCTTGTCTATCATTTTGGATAGGGTTACTCAATTTACTTCTCAGTTTTGGAGGGCGTTTCAGCAGGGTCTTGGCACCTAAGTTCTTTTGAGTTTCATTTTTCACCCGCAAACAGATGGTCAGGCTGAGAGGACCATTTAGACCCTAGAAGATATGTTAAGGGCATATGCTCTTGATTTCAAAGGTAGTTGGGATCAGCATTTTCCATTGATAGAGTTTGCCTATAACAATAGTTACCATGCTAGCATTGGGATGGCACCATTTGAGGCCTTTTATGGCAAGAGATGTAGATCACCCATAGATTAGTTTAAAGTGGGTGAAACTGCCATGATTGGGCCTGATGTAGTGTTTGAAGCTATGGAGAAAGTTAAGTTGATTAGAGAGAGGTTAAAGACAGCTCAGAGTCATCAAAAGTCATATACCGATGTGAGGAGAAGAGATTTTGATTTTGAAACATCTGATAAGATTTCAATCGATATAAGATTTGCCTAAATCCAATACTTGGGTAAGAAGTTATGGCTAATTTAAGCCTTAGACGTAAAACTGCATCATTTAACTGTCTGGCGCATCGCAAAGAGAGTTGATTTGGCAATTGTCAATATCCAGTGGAACCCCGCAATAGTGGCACGTCGCGAAGGAGTCCCAGGTCCCTACCAGTGGGAAAACATGATGGCTCCGCATTGCGGAGGCTTCCAATTTCCCAATTGTCAAATTCCAGTGAGCTACCGGGATAAGTGGCGCATTGCGGAGGCCAATGAAATCGGGTTCCAGTTTAATTTTTCTAGTTTTGTACAGTTGTTTAAAAGGGCACTTTGGACCGTTTTCAAGCCTATAAAATCGTGGAAACACTAAAGCAAAGCCATTTACAAGAATCTTATGAGGTTTTTCTTAGGTTTTCTCTCAACATAAACCCTAAGTATCCAAAGTTTTTTCCAAGAATCTCAAGAATCCACCATGGATTTCCTAAAGTCAAGATTCAAGGTTCCCAAGTCAAGGACCTCAAGAACCCTCATTCTAGAGCACGAATAGAGTTCCAAAAGTGAGACTTCATCAAAAGCTTCTAATTCAAGTTATGTAGGGTTTCTGAACAAGGGTAACCCTTTCACCCTTGTGCCCAAAAGGCTATTTACATCATGAAATTCTTGAAATATATGAGGGTTTTTTTTACATGAATTTGAATTGAGTTTTTTGCCCATTATTATTGAATGCATTATATTGATATTTCCCATTTATTAAGAGTCAAATGGAATGATTTCTACATGTTTTCTTAAGTATTTACAGCTGAATATAAACCTCATGATTTTACTCCTTGATAAGCTAATATTTGCATTGTTGACATATTGAAGCATATAGCTATATTGAGATTTTGAGGTAACTTTCTGAAATTCCAAGATTTCCACATGATTTATGAATCTATATGCTATATGTTATGCTTTTGATAATCTTTAACTTGATATTGAATAATGGGTTAGTAAGCCCTATTTGAGACTTATGAAATTATGAACTTTTGTGCTATGAGCACTCATGTTTTGAGTATTTTGAGATGATTGAGAAATGAATTGACCTAATGGTGATTGGGAATTGAAATCCACTTCACTATAATCTAAAGGGAGTAGTATTTAGCACCGAGTGGGAAAGTTACTATGATTTCTTACCCCAAAACTACGTGCCACCATAGGTTAGGACTGAGGCTATGTTTATGATGATTATGATTGGGCCCGAGGCCGAGTTTCATTTAGTGATCACTAAATCTAGGTTATACTCCCTGGCAAGAGTATGTCGCTCCTCCCTAACGTGGGGTTTCTTCCTTAGGGGGATAAAATATTGGTCTCCATGTAGCTCGCATGGTTTATATCGGTTATGAGAACCTCCCTTGACATTTAGACTTTGAGATCAAATATGTATTTTCCTTCCCTATAAGTTATTTTCCTAAATGTTTGAATTGCAAAGATGTTTCCCCAGCTAAAGTATTTCCTTGATGTGAGTTATATCCTAAATAAAAGCATCTTCCCTTGTTATAGTACTTTTTATAAAGCCTTGAGATAAGTTGTTTCCATAAACGAGAATGCCTTTCCATTTGAGATGGAGTGATTTCCCTAAAGCTTCAGATGAGATATTTTCCTAAAGTAAATGAAATGCCTTCAAGTATGTTTTCAATTTATATGATTCCAAATTCCAAGTATATGAGTTCTAAATAGTTATGAAATGTTGAGCATTGAAGAAGTTTTACTCTCCATGAGACTTATGCATGAGTTGAAAGTATTGTTTAAAGTCCCTTAGCCTTTGGGTATTGAGAACAATAGAAGATTTCAAATTTTGAGATTAAACAATGATGAATCACAAGATTTTTGTTACATGCTCCATTCTACATAACTTATGAGCTTTGTATTTTATACTTTTTCAAGCCATGTGAGTCGTCTCATAATGCATACATGATTTGATTAAAGAAGACTGTTACTATTTTATTCATATGCATTCACCCCCGCATACTCATTACATTCCAAGTACTAATCCGCATATATGTCTATGTGCTACATTGTGTCATAATGTAGGTTCAGGTACTCAGTCCTAGCCTCGCCCTTGATTCTTTGAGTACCTTGCCTACGTTTTCTACAGTGGTGAGTCCTCATGATTCGAGGACCGATCTTCAGATATTTACTGTACTTGATAGACTATATTTTATCTTTAGTTCATTTCAAGTCTGTTGGGGACCTGTCCCAACGGCACTCTAGATTTTGATTTGTAGACGTTTGTCAAACTAGTGTCAGACTTGTGATATTTCGAGGGTTCGATATTGTTGTTTTGTTGAGATTTCTCTATATTGTGGTCTTATGGACCGAGTATCTTTTCCATATTTCCTTTCATGTAATATGACTATGCTAGTGTTGAGTCTATTCTTATCTTGAATTGAGTCTCATTGGTAGAAACCGGCTCTAAGGGTTAGCTAGAGGCTACTCATAGCCTTAGGCACCATGTGACGTCCCGAGAAATAGTTTTTGGTCATTACATCAGTCATGGGTAGATTGTGGTCCTTCGGGATCATGAGCACTGTGTGGTATTCCAGGTACCATATTTGGGGCGTTACATATATATAAGTGCCATGAAAGGGGATCGGGTTTAGCATTCACTTAAAACCTTTATCCGGGTTGTGTAGCTTTGTCGTCCTAACCAACCACGGGCCATACGGGTTTAACTCCCCTATTGAAAGGGCACCAATGTGTGTAGCCGCATGACCAGGGTTATCCTATGGGATGAATAATACATCCCCTAATATAAAATGTGACACACACACATGGTCATCAAGACCCCTCATATCAGCAAATATGAGTTTCTAGTTTTGGTCCCCTGGACTGCCACCTTCCATGGCTTAGATACACTCCCCTTCATTAATGCTCAATTAAAAAAATATGCAAAAAAATATATTTTCCATTTATTAACCAAGGCTGATATTAGTGGTATCATCATACCACCTCTTACTTGCAAGAAATATCCATAGCCAAACCATTTTGATTAATGGTACCTTAGGTGCCCTTCTATATAGCATATTTAATCCACTTGGGAGACTTCCATGTTCTCCTAAAGAATAACCTTTCATCCTTTAGCCTTTTCAAACCATTTAATTCATGCATAAATCCTTTGTTTAGTTTAAAACATGCAAGAGTTCCATTAAAAGATATCAATGCAATGAACATATCTTTATAAGCATTTTATCAAACACCTTGGGGCATAATATAACCAAAACCAATTCCAAATACCATTAAGCCATTACCATGCAATCCAATTGTCCAAAACCACCAATAATGCATATAAAAGCATGATCAAAAACCATAGGAAACCATAACCAAGCATTGAATATCAAAACCCCCAATAATAGTTGAAAACCATAATTTGTGAAATAGTAAAACCATGAAATCAATCATAAAAACCATGTCTTTAGTTGAAATTACAATGAGGGAATACATTATTCCTTATACCAAAAAATTAATGAAAAGAAATCACCAAGACAAGCCCTAAAGCAAACCTCAAGATGAAACCCTAGCCTTCCTGCCCCAAAATCTCTTGAGAGAATTATGAGATGTTTGGAATAGTTTCTAAGTGTTAATTAATAGAACAATATGGTAACTAACCTCCTAAGTTTATTAGAATTCATGGGTCCTAATTAGGGAAATATCCAGAATACCCCTACTTAAATCCCTTAAAACCCTATCACAGGGATATGACTAACCTATACAAGTCGTACCCTCCTATAGGATCGGAATCCACCACTCGTACTTATGCCTTAACCCTTGGATCAAACTCTACCCACCATACAAGTAGCTGCTATGACTCGTACCAAACCCTTACAACATATACCTCTAAATCACACCCATTCCAGTGACCAAAACCATTCAACCAACTAATATTGGGCAGTATATGAAAGGACCATACAACTCGTAACCTAGCATACGACTCATACTTATGTCTCGCAGTGGGTCTGGCGAATGGATTTCTAGGAAATTTTCTAAGGATAAAAAATCAAAATATTTCATTAGACCGCATGGTACTGATTTTCTTCATGAATCTTTGGATTAGGTTTGAGTGATTTGAGATTGTCTAAGTTTTTTTTAAAGGAGAAAGAAGAGTTATGTCGATTGTAGACTTTGTTCCTTAATATTCAAAGTTGGTGACTAAGTTTTCCTTTATGTATCACCCAAGAAGGTTGTGATGAGGCTCGGGAATAAGTGCAAGATCAGCCCTAGGTATATCAAACAATTTGAGATACTTCGGTTAGTTAAGGCAGTGGGTTATAATTTATCCTTGTGTACAGCTTTTTCAGGTATCCATTAATCTTTAATGTATCACTATTGCAGCGTTATATTTTAGATGAGCCTCACATGCTTTGGTGGGACTCTATTTAGTTGGATGAGAGGTTGACCTTTATGGAAGATCAAATATCTATCTTAGCAGAAAAGTTGAATGGTTGTATTCAATAGATATTCTTATGGTTATGTTCAGTGGAGACACCATACAATTAAGAAGGCTTTTGAGGAAACCAATAGTCAGATGTAAACCTATTATCCCTACCTATTTATGCCTTCAAGCACTTCTTAATCCATTACTTTTACAGACTAAAGTCCTTTTAATAGTGGATGTTGTATTGACCCTCAAAATTATTTACTACCTTTTCATGATTAGTTTGAGTTTAGAGATTTCCTATAACTACCCCAATCATTTATGACTTTTTGAGACTAAAATTTTGATTACCGAGTAGATTATTTGGTTTTTAGAGTCGTTTTCTTATTTTAGAGATTTTGTTGTTAACAATGAGGTCTAGACCTAAACTTTAGGTAAACATCCTCAAATGTTGATTTTTATAGTCATATTAGCTCGGTATGTTAATGTTATGCTAGGGGACACTTGGTCTAGGTCCCTAGGTTTCTAAACTCCTTTTAATGGGAGGATTTTTGCTAAAATAGACCCATGGGTGTGGGGCCACTTTAATCAAATATCCTTGGATGGAAATTTTAATGGTGCAAATGAGTCTGGAATGGTAAATTTTGTAGGGTAGCTTAGTTTATTTGCATTCATGATTTCCAAACAAATCCACATAAAGAAATTTAGCAGTGTATAAAAGTTGTTGGCGATTTTGCATTTGGTACAGGCCAAAAATGGTCTTTGCGTTCATGTGGCCTTACTGCATTTCATGAGAATCAAGGATTTGACCTCCGTGTATATGGGCCATCCTTTGCATTTAAAAAGAGGAGGCCAGCTTAGCAGGACTAGTCTTCTTCTATGTAATTGCAATGGACTGACTGCATTCATAAAGATCTGTCTAGGCTAGCTCTCACATTAACGATAAGGGTCTCATATTTATGAAGAAGGACCCCATGACAGTATATATAGTTGGTTCCATCATTTTCAGCTCAAATTTTAAGTTTGAAACACCATAGCAGGCATTTGAGAGCTCGAAAATTATGGGACATTTTATGCCTTGTGATCACCCTCAACATACTTCATAATTTATGGGCAAGGCAATCATTGTCAAATACATTAACCCAATGTGAGTTGGGGTCAAATCCTCGAGGAGTGAATCTAGTCATCAAATCCTATCGGTATTGAAAGCGTCTAAGTATATACTCGTAGTGTGAAGAAATACATAAATTAAAATAGGGGGTGATTGGAAGGTTGTTCTAGTGAATTCTAATCAAATTATGAATTAAAAGCAACAAGAGTGGATAATGTTCCAATATGAAAATTGTCTTAGGATTATGTCTTCAAAGGGAAAATAATGAATGCGTTCATGATAATCCAAAGGGAACCTAGTTAATGATTATATGGGTAGGTTAGGTTAGAGGTTTTGATGCTAGTTCTTCAACCAAGCACCAAAAATATCACCCATGTATCCTTCAGATACCTTATGGATGTGGTAAACAAATCCACCTAATACCTTAATTGGGAATCCCTATTTCTAGGAAGATGCCCCAAACATAGCAAATTCTCCATCCATTCCCTATTTCTAAGATAATGTAAAGGAATAAGATAAATACGTAATTATTGTTCACTGGTCCCTTGTCACCTATATCCCTCTGTCAATGATGATATAGGATCCATAGGAAAACTCGTATCCCTATTCCAAGGATGATGTGAAATTTAACCAGTTTGGAATTTTCACCATTATATTCTCACTCAATCAAGCAAGTGTTATCAAAACCCAATCATTATTAACCAAGATTCTACACTAATAATCAAAACTCACATATAAGTGCACTCTATTCAAACATAATCCCAAGTTGGATATTTATCTACTCATGAAAATAGGAACAAGAAAATTACCCAAGTTAACATTCATTTCTTCAATTGGAAATAAAGAAAGAGTAATCCCATAATTCCTAGCTTGAATTACAACCAAAAGTACCTTTTTTCAAATATTTAATATAATTCTTCTCTCATACAAATTGGAAGTTCTACTCTCTCTATTTTATTTTAAAAGAGTATAAAGGTGATTCCAAGTGAAAGGGTTTATGTCCTTTGAAGAATTCAGGACCAACTATGGGAAATTATAACTCAGCCCCTAGGCTGAATCCTGCCTCATCGTGATTGCCTGAGCTTGACTGCGATTGTTCTATTGCAATTATGGAGAACCAAACGCGATCTCCATATTGACTAATATTGACTTATCAAAATTGTGACTCTCAGATCAAAATTGCGGTAACTGAGGGTCAGTTCCTGCTCAGGTGCTTTTATCTTTTGCACTAACTCTTCCCTTTTTGACCTCTTTTCAGCTTGTTTTCCTTCTTTTCTTCCCATCACCTGTGTATCTATAAAGAAAGAGAATTTGTGCAATCAAAAAATAAATTTGTCTCATTAATACTTTTAAATAATACCTTTAAATCATAGTAGTGTGCATATATTTAGATGTATATGAGTGGTAAATTAACCACTCATCGACACCCTCTACTTAAATCTTTGTTTGTCCTCAAGCAACACTACTTCTTACTCAATGAGACGATATAATTTTAAGCCCATTTAAATAACCAAATGATCACAGTGACTTTGAACTTTATTAATACCGACAAGTAGCTCTCAAGTATGGGAAAAGGTATTCTCGCAACTCCCCTCAACATGAAACACAATTTTGAGGATGCAAAAGACTTTAAAGAACAACAATCCAATAATCACTAACTCTCTAAAGGTGACTCTCTATTGATAGCAACTGAATTATACTCTTTTGCCTCATTTTTGGAAAATGACAATTTCACCCACCTCAATTTGTCTATATGCCTCCTTACAAGAAGGAAATCCCATATACCAAATTATCTAATAAGAACCAAGGGATTTAAGTGCAAAGCACTCACTCTTACAAAGACTCTTTCAATACTAACAAGTATCATACAATATACTTTTTCGTATTTTTAATCACCACTACAATGAATACACTTGGTTGTAGATCTCGAAGGACTTTTTGAAGCTTCTAACATAGGTTCGGGTAAGGGTATGAAATCATTTGCATACAAAGCGACTAAGCCTCTTTGAACATCTACATCACATTATTTAACCAAACTTTTGACCATAGACCACTTCATTTGTTTCCAAAATTCACACATGCCTACTTTTGCAACCTTGATTCATCCAATTCTTTGAAAACATTCTCTTTTTGACTATTTCTTTTACAATCCGTGCTATTCCTTTGACTATTTCTTTTGTAATCCATGATATTCCTTCTTTTAATGAATCCTTCTTTTTCATTTTATCACTTTCTCCCTTTTTTAGCTTTTTTTAGGCATCCACTTACAATATCACAACCAAAGGTCACTTCTTACAAATCTTACCACCCCCAAATTAGGCATTTGGCCTCAAGTTTCATTTTCCAAGTTCAAGGAGAGTAGGTTTCAAAAGAGGGATAACCTTTAAATGGCTCAAGGCTTGTAATGTGGTTGCCAAAGAAAGGATTGAAGGCTCAAAATGGGTAACTATGGATACTATTCTATGTACGGGTAGGCTACTTAGGATCAAGTGGGTTCCTATGTTCAAAAAGAAGGCCTATGATCATTTCACCAACCAAGCATAATCACAATTATCCTTGAGAGACTAGCGGGGCAAGTTATAGACGATACAAGTATGCATGAGAGATACACAATTAGTCTCATCGCACATAGCATGCAAGCTTTTTAAGGAGGCTCAATTGCATTTCCTACTGTAGACAAAAGGAATTATTTACCATACACTACAAACTAAACACTTTGGAGTCACAAAAAGAGGTAAAATATTTTTACAAAATTGTCCACATCCATGCCCATAGTTTTCAAAAAAAATTGGATGGAGGGGGGTGTTTGCTTCGCATTTACACCATTCAAAATTTGCTATTAATTGTACCAAACTAAGTCATCATCTCAAATTTTGGATCTTATGTGGGATAACCATATGGATACTCAGATTCACCATATGTATAAGGGCGATCTCAAAACTCTAATGCTATGAGTACTTAAACTTACCCTGCAACAATGGCTCAAACCCCAATCACAATGATTTTCCCTTAAGATATTGTCAGTCAATCCATCATCGTGAAATTCTTATCAATCAAGAGGAACACACCAATCTCTATTCTTGGGGTGAAACTTTTAGACTACGATGCCAGAACACAAATGTAAACCCATCCCCCTAACTTAAATAGTTGAAGTGCCCTCACTACAGAATGTAAAAGAAATACAAAGTTAAGAGGGACTCCCTTAAGAAACCAGTACCAATTTTATTTTGGAATGCCATGATAGCAACAGGATATACCATGATTGCGAGACCGTGATCAAGGCCCTTAAACCGTGATCACGGTAACTGAGGCTAATTTTTCCCTATTTTTGCTCTATTTTTTTTCTACAATTGCAAACTTTCGAACTCTATTTCTCCCCTGATTCTTGGACTTCCAACTTGTGTCAAAACACCTACAAAATATTAAAATGCAATAAGGGTGTAAAGTATGGGTTGCCTCCCATCAAGTGCCTAATTTAACATTGTGCACGACTCTCCTTTATCAATATGTAGGATCTTTGAAATGTACCAACCCCACCTTGGCCACCTCGTGGCCTCCAAAATTGTAGTGTTTCACTCTTTGGTCATTTACTACAAACCTCTTTTTCTCATTATCTTCTAATTTGATGGCACCACTACGTAAATATTAGAAATTACAAAGGGGCCCAACCACTTAGAACAAAGCTTTTCTCCAAAAAGATTCAAATGAGAGTTAAAGAAAACACTATCGCCTATATTTGAATTCCCGCCTTAGTATTTTAGAATCATGCCATTTCTTTATTTTATTCTTATACAAGCAGAACTTTCATAGGCCTTGAGTTAGAAATCCTCCAACTCGTGAAGTTTAGTGACCCTTGACTCACAGGTTTTCTCCTAATTAATGTTTAATTTCTTCAATTCCCATGAGGCTTTATGCTCAAGATCAATGGAAAAGTGACATGCCTTCTTAAACACCAATTGGTAGGGAAACATACTAATTGGGGTTTTGTAGGCCGTCCTATATGCCTAAAGTGCCTCATCGAGTTGTCTTGCCCAATTATTTTATCCTACATTCACGGTCTTCTTGAGTATGGCTTTGATTTCTTATTTTGAGACATTAACTTGGACACTTTTTTTTTTTGGGGGGGGGGGGGGGGGGTATCAACCTTGTGATTCACCCCATATTTGTCAAGAAATGCCCCAAATACCCAATCACAAAAGTGTGAGCCTCCATCACTAATGATGGCATATGGTGCTTTGAACCGTATAAAAATTTATTTCTTCATAAGAAAATGATGCTTTTTGTCTCATTGTTTGGAAGTTCCCAAACTTATACCCATTTAAAAACATAATCAATTGACACCGGTATATATTTGTTACCAATGGGTCTTACAAAAGGGCGCATAAAATCAATCCCCTACACGTCAAAGAATACAACTTCAAGATTTGATTTAATGAGCATTTCATTACTTCTCAAGATGCCACCTTACATTTGACGTTGATGACATGCTTTTACCTACTCAGTGGCATCCTTATGAATGGTGGGGAAATAATAACCACATTAAAGAATTTTAGTGGCAGTTCAGAACCCCCTTGGTGATCGCCAAAAGGTGAGGAGTGATATGGTTTAAGTATATCCTTCATTTCGACTTCCATAACACAATGTCTAATCACACCATCTGTGCACTCCAAAAATAGGGAGGTTTCATCCCAAAATTATTTTTTTACATCGAACAAGAACCGCTTCCTTTGATGATATCTAAGCCCCTTGGGGATTACACCACTCGCCACATAATTAGCACAGTCGGCATACCACGGTGCAACTTTCCCTTAGATTGACATGACTAACTCACCAGGAAAAACTTTATCAATCTCAATCTCCCCATGTTTTTCATGAGTACTCTCAAGATGTGAAAGATGGTCGGGCACTTGGATTTCGCAACCCTTTCGATCCTTTACCTCAAAATCAAATTCTTACAAAAGAAAGATCCATCTAATTAGGTGTGTATTAGATTCCTTCTTTACCATGAGGTATTTAAGAGAGGCATGATCCATGTGCTCGACTGTTTTCATGCCTAACAAGTAGATGTGTAATTTCTCAAAAGCATATTCTACTACCAACAATTATTGCTCAGTAATGATGTAGTTATGCTGAACATAATTCAAGGTATTTCTTGCATAATATATAGGAGGAAATAGTTTTCCTTGTGTTGATCCAACACCGCTCCTAATGTAATTCCTTTTGCATCACACTTCACTTCAAATGAGAACAACCAATCTGTAGCTACAATAATGAGAGACGACACAAGCAACTCCTTGTGACAATTAAAGGACTTTAAGCATGCATCATAAAAAATAAATTTTTCCTCCTTTACAAGAAGTTTGCATATTGGATGAGCTATTTTGGATAAATCCCTAAGAAATCACCGATGAAACCCGGCATGCCCAGGGAAACTCCAAACACCTTTTACAAAAGTGGGGGTAACTTAGCTATTACCTCAAACTTGGCTTGATCAACCTATATACCCTTCCCCAAGATCTTGTGACCTAAAACAATACCCTTCTTAACCATGAAATGACATTTCTCTCGATTGAGGACAAGCTTGGTCTCCAAACATCTCTTAAGTAACTTACTTAGATGCTCAAGGCATGACTCGAATGAGCTCCCCACCACCTAGAAATCATCCATGAAGAATTCCATCAAATCCTTAACCATATCCTCAAATATTGATGACACACACTATTGAAATGTTGTCGGTGCGTTGCACAAACCAAAGGGTAACCGCTTGAATACGAATGTGCCATAGGGGTAAGTAAATATTGCCTTCTCTTGGTCTTTCGAGGTAATAAAAATTTGATTGTACCTTGAATAACCATCTAGAAAGCAATACCACCCTCTCCCAGACAACCTATCTAGCATTTGGTCCATAAAGGGCATGGGGAAATAATCCTTTTCGATCCAAGAATTCAACTTATGATAGTCGATGCACACCCTTCCCCCTCCCCAACTGGTCGTATGGGAACAAAGTCATTCTTTTCATTAACAACTACCATAATTCAACCTTTCTTTGGAACACATTGCACCGAGCTTACCTATGTGCTATTGGAGATTGGATAGATGACTCTGCATCTAGTCATTTTATAATCTCTTTCTTCACCACCTCTTGCATGGGTTAATTTAACCTTATTTCATGGTCCACACTTGGTATATAATCTTCTTGTAGTTTTATCTTATGGGAAAAAAATATCGGGGGCTATGCCTATGATATCCGCAATTGTCCATTCGATGGTGCGAATGAACTTTTTCACTATCAACTTTAAAGCTTCCTCTTGGTAGGGTTCGAGATCACTTGCAATGATGATAGTAAAAGTGTATCCATCCCCCAAGAATACATATTGAAGGTGAGACAGCAATGGATTTAATTCAATCTGTGGTAGCTCAAAAATGGATGGTTTTGCGTGTGGATTCTCACGGCTCTTAAGATCAAGGTCCAACTTTACAAGGTTCTTCATATAAGATCCAAGTCCCGTTAATTATGCAACCACTTCATCAAATGCTTCAACTTTATCTCTTTTACAATTCCACAAGACTCCTACCAACAAGTCATCCACCAAACTCATCAACATAATTTATCAATTGATGGTATCGATCACCGAAATTACTTGCAAATCCATTAGTTATTTGATTGACTTGCATTTATTAAAAGAAACCTCTTCATTATTTAGGCAAAACTTCATCTCCCCACACTCTACATCCACCAATGCTCTCCCGGTGGCTAAAAATAGTCTTCCAAGAATAATAGAAATCACATGATCCAAAGCACAATCAAGAATCATAAATTTGGCCCGGAAGAAAAACCGATTGACTTTAATTAGCAAATTATGAAGTATTCCCATAGGTTTCTTGATGGTCCAGTCATCCATTACCAATCTCATCATGGTGGGTTGTGATTTCTCCAATCTTAGTTTGTGAAATATGGCAAATGGTATTAAATTTACACTTACCCCAAGGTCATATAAGGCCTTTAAAAACTTTAACAATAAAATGGTGCATAGGATTGTGAAAGCACTGGGGCCTTTCTTCTTCTTCATCATGGTTCTCAACATAATTGCACTATAATGATGTGTTATTTCTATCATCTCATCCTCCACAAGCCACTTTTTGGAGACCAATTTCTTTATAAATTTTGTATACCCCGGCATTTTTTGCAAGGCTTCTATCAAAGGAATATTGATGTAAAGGTTGCTAAATTTTTCAGGGAACTTTTTAAACATTTCCTTTTCCATTTTATTTTGAACCATTGATGAAATGAGGGGTTGTGATTGGCGACATGGAGACAATTTGGCATTCTTTCATCTTTGAAATTTTAATGATAACCTCATTTGTCCTTAAATCATTATCATTCAACCTCTTTCTCTTAAAATTTGTTTGCTCATCATTTTCACTTTCATCTATATCATCATCAAGCTTCATGCCCTTGCCAAGTGATTTTCCACTTTGAGTGACCATAGCATTTGTTACCATACTGCTCGGTATCACTTCATTTTCCCTTTCTATGAGGTGCACTAATATTTGATTCAATTTTTCCTCTAATTATTGGATGGCAGGTGAATGAGACTTAACTATTTGATGTATCTTAGAGAAATTGTTCCTCATTTTCTTCACTATTTTGTTAGTCCCCTCAACTCCTATCAAGATTTGGACCAAGATATATTCATAATACATCCCTACTTTTCACACTGATACATACCTCATTTTTCATTGTTTCAACCTTGATTCCCACCTTACCTTTGAGAGGCAACGTGGAAACCCTCTGGATAATTTGGCAACCATCTCCTCCCATCATCAAGTATCTTCTCTTTCGCATCATCACATGTCTTGGTATCCTTTGTATCTATAACATTGACTCTTTTAATGGAGGTTCCCAACACATGTTTAGTAAGAAGTTCAAGGAGTGAAATCAACTTTATCATACTTACATCTCTTTCCTCCTCTTGACATCTTTGATCTTGGCACACAAAGAATGAGGAGGGAGCCTTCACGGCCACCTCAACATCCGTCATGTACTAACCCCTTTCCAAACAAACAACTTGATATAATACATTTAATACAACCCCATCTTACAATTTAACAAAGGATCCACCAGTTGCATTGTCCTCTATGGCTTTGTTGATTTGCTCCAACACCCTATAGAATATTTGGAGAATCATCTTCTCCGGCACTTCATGGTTTGGAAACTTCATAATACTGTCATTAAATCTTCCCCATGCTTTATACCAAGTATTCCCATGGAATTAATGAAATTTTATTATTTCATCCCGCTATTGTAACTTCTTTAAAGGTGAGAAGTATTGATCCAAAACGGCCTTTATTATCTTTACCCACGAGGTGATGGACCCAAAAGGTATAGATCTTATCCACAATATTACCTCACCCATTAGAGAGAATGGAAAGAGGCACAACTTTATGGACTCTTTTGATATGTGAGAAATGTTGAAAGGGCACATACTTCCATAAAATTTTTCAAGTGTAAGTTCGAGTCTTGTAAAGCAATTTTTCATTATTTCTTCATGAGCTTGACCTCCAAACAAACCCTTCATATGAAAAAATTCAAGCATCATACTTGTGACATAAAATACTCTATTACCCTTAGTAAGGGAAATACGGATGGCACTAGCGTGCTCTTCCATGCCAAAATAATCCATAGTTTCAAAATATTCATATTATGGGTAGTTGATGACTCCCTCTTGACTCATAGTTATTCATAATAAATAATGATCACCTAATCAAAAATCAAAAATAACAACCAAAATAAATAACAACCACTATGGGTAAACCCAAAGCTACTATCAACACCGCACAAGTGAAAACTAAGTTTCACTCCTCGAAAACAGCTCCATTATGATCAATCTCAAATTACTTTATAATTTATGGGCAAGGCAATCATTGTCAAATATAATAACCTAATGTGAGTTCCGGTCAAATCCACGAGGAGTGAATCTAGTCTTCAAATCCTATGGGTATTGAAAACATCTAAGTATATACCCAAAATATATACAACATGAAATACATAAATTAAAATGGGGGGTTTGATTGGAAGGTTGTTATAGTAAAATTTAATCAAACTATGAATTAAAATCAACAAGAGTGGATAATGTTCCAATATGATAATGGTCTTGGGATTATGTCTTCGTAGGGGAAAATAATGTATGAGTTCATGATAATCTAATGTGGAACCTAGTTAATGACTATATGGGTAGGCTAGGTTAAGGGTTTTGATGTTAGTTCTTCAACCAAGCACCAAGAATATTACCCATGGATCCTTTCGGATATCTCATGGGTGTGGCAAACAAATCCACCTAATACCTCAATTTGGCATCCCTATCTCTAAGAAGATGCCCAAGACATAGAAAATTTGTCATCCATTACCTATTTCTAAGATAATGTAAAGGAATAAGCTAAATGCCTAATTATTGTTCATTATTCCCTTGTCACCTATATTCCTCTTTCAAGGATGATATAGGATCTATAAGCATACTCACATCCCTCTTTCAAGGATGATGTAAAATTTTAGGGATTTTGGGGTTTTCACCCACAAATCCCCACTCAATCAAGCAAGCGCTAGCAAAACCCAATTATCATTAACCAAGATTCTACACTAATAATCAAAACTCACACATAATTGTACCCTATTAAATATAATCCCAAGTTGGATATTTAGCTACTCATGAAAATAGAAAGGAGAAAATTACCTAAGTTAACATTCATTTCTTCTATTGAAAATAAAGAAAGAAAAATCCCACGATTCCTAGCATCAGATACAACCAAAAGTACCTTTCTTCAAGGATTTAATTACAATTCTTCTCTCATAGAAATTAGAAGTTCTTCTCTCCCTATTTTCTTTCAAAATGAGTTGAAAGATGATTCCAAGTGAAAGGGTTTATGCCCTTTGAAGAATTTAGGACCATCTATAGAAAATTACAACTCTGATCCTGGGCTAAATCCCACCTCATCATAATCTCCTGAGCTTGACTACGATCGCGGCTATCACGATTGCAGAGAACCAATCATAATCTTAGTCTTGACTAATTTTACCTTGTAGCAATCACGATCATCAGAGCGTGATCACGGTAACTAGGGTCAGTTTCTACACAGGTGCTTTCAATTTTTGCGCTAACTCTTTCCTTTTTGACTTCTTTTTAGATCATTTCTCTTTTTTTCTTCCCATAACCTGTGTACCTACCAAGAAAGGGAATTAGTGCAATTATATAATAAATTTGTCTCATTAATACCTTTAAATCATAGTAGTGTGCATAGATTTCGATGTATAAGAGTGGTAAATTCACCACTCATTACCTGGTGCTAAGATTAGATTGGGGATGTTATGGTGATCATTTTCTTGTCATTATTTCTGTAACTTTCTATTAAATGTCTAGTTTAATTCATTGATTAAATTCTAATCCATAGATTATGTTGAGCCAGATATTTAGACTATTTTATGCTTTGATTATGCCTAAATTTTTAGGAAAAATAGTCATGGAGATGAGAGAAACATTGTGACGGTTTTAATTTTGTTATTCTACAATCAGTCCCCGGTGGAATTTTTAGTCAGATTTGGTACTTGGAGCAAAAATACAAAATATGGGTATTAATTTTCTCTCTTCATATGTAGAACCTTAATTTGGTAGTGTGATAACAGTGTAGGATTCTTAGAAGAGAAAAGCTCCGAACAGGGTAGGCTTACCTTTCTCTTAGATTATGATTCATTGTAGTGTTAGAGTAGTATTTTGTATCAATAGATGGGTGCTTCTGACCCAATTGTAATTTTAGCATTATTGATCAATTTAGCTAATTAGGGGCCCTTTTTGGTATAATTCCACCCCACCCTTATATTAGCCTATGATTAGCCTTAGAATTGGTTTTATCATACTTAGTGCCTTAGGATGGGGTCAAAAAGTCATAGGCTAGGTTTGGAATAGGTGATTTCCTTAGATTGAATTTTTAAGATTGGTAGGGCCCTACCAACACTTCTTTTAGAAAAATTGCCTAGGATAACTCCTTGTTAACCTAAATGACCTTTATTCGTTATCTTAGGCTAATTATTAAGTTTAGGATGCCTTAATCATTTTCTGTAACCGTTCTTGGCTTGTTACTCCAAGTGGGTAGTATTTGATCATAAAATTTCACTCTTGGCTTAGTGACTCAGACCCATATCGCCTTTAAATACTTGACCGTCTGACCATAAAGATTATGACTAATTAGGCTTAATAGGAACTATGATCTTAGATCCTTATTAATTTTTAGTGTCTTTGTTAGTTTTGATTCAAGTCCAACATCTATTAATTGCATTATTGTTCCTTTGTTTCGGTCCAAGTTTATTATTTTACTATTATAAATTTACCCACTAATTCTTGTTTGAATTTGGCATTTATAATCTACAGGATATATAAATCTGGTAAAAATGGGTAATGTAGCACCTCAGTTGTTTAAAAGTATCCTACATCCCGTGAAGATGGCTTACAAGCCTAAATTTTATCATTTTACTATAACAATGTACATGATTCGAGAACATATGATTTAAATTTGAAGATGGATTATTGTCTTCCAAAAATGTCTTTTAATTTAATGAAAAATTCCTTATTTATGATCTAATTAGGTATGTATTTATTTTACAACTGTTACATAATTTATTGATATTTTAATGGAGAGAGTAAGTTCAATTATGTGAATAAATTATTAATATGAGAGGTAGGCTTTATTCGATATAATTTTTTTATTAATTGTGGTATACGTAAGAAGTTCTATTTATTTATTATGAACCTATGCAATATCCCAATATTGACATAATGGGATAGAAATAAATTGAGTATGTCACCTCCACTTCCATGTTGAAGAGGAGGGAGTGGACAACAGACTTTATTTATTAGGTGGCATCACCTTGTACATGTTAGAATTAACTAGTAGTTAATTGTAAACATTTTCCTTTCTTATTCTGTACATGTGGTGTGTATATATTAGACTCTACCATGTCTTTTCTCATTTTATTTTCATTACTAAAAGCAATATAAAGTGTTTCATACGTAAGTAAATATTTTGGACTTTAAAATTATTTATAATTTGGAAAATCCTTACCAATACTAGTCTTAGAATTTCTAATTTCTATAAAGTTGCTCATCTTGACAAATCTTGATCCATGATATGGAGAGTTGACATGGGAATGAGAAATTGGCACAACGAGTTGTCTTTTACTAGTAGTAAATTCCTCTTTATATATATTAATGCATATTTACATATTTAGATAAGTGGGGTATTTTATCCAAGCTATATTTCATTGATGTGAAATCTAGTTTCAAGGCTCCCTTCAGTAGATTTTTGGATTTCAGCGATTTCAGTAGTGGAGTAATAGGTATGTTAAGGCTATTCCTTTATTTTCTTAGTATGATTTCATAAAATGTGTGACTTTCAGTTCTATCGTGCTATCCAATGAGTCGATTATTAGGTGTCTCTAAATTGTAGTTGGTATTATCCTTGTTAAAAACTTGTATCCAGGTGATTTTGATTCCGTGTCAAATTTGTACTATACGACTGATTCTGTAGTGCTCATAGTAGCACTTTTAGTGGTCCATTAATTTGAATATTATGCAGAAGTAATTGATCAAAATGAGAACAAGACTTAATATTTTGTTTATTGGATGCTAATTTCTATAAATTATAATACTTGTACCATTTGGCTCAACTCTTCTGTTAGTGTCACAACCCGATTTCGCGAGTCATGATGGCACCTACATTATTCTAGTAGGTAAGGCATACCATAGCCCAAAACTACAAGTATGGTCTAGTCGGGGAAACATAGCTTAAATTTTAGAATTACGCAAGTATTTGGATTACAAGCCATAAAGCATAAGAATAATAGCATCATATCTGAAGAGAAATAAGAAAGGAGTAACAATATCCCACGACCTAGTAAGGTCGTACAAGAGTCTCTAGCAAAAGAATAAGAGTATTATCAATGTCAAATATACAATAGTCTCAAATTAGAAAGACCATCCAAAATAGAAGAAGGACAGAAAGTCAACTCTGGCTTTGAAAGCTCACCCTATCTCCAAACTCTGACTCAGATTAATAAAGCATTAACAGTGGCAACTAGTACTTGAATCTACACTAGAGAAGGGTATAGAAGTATAGTATGAGTATCAAATAAACAAGCACTTAGTGAGCATCATCGGATGACTAAAATAAATCATAATATACATATAATAAGATACAAGATAATAAGCTAAGTATAGGAAAATAGGGTGACCCTAGAATAATGCTCCAAATACTGAAAGTAAACAAATAAATAAATAATATCAATGAAAACATAACTATCTATAGCTTAATTGGGCCCCAAAAATCCCAGTAGAAGCAAATAAAAGTAAATAATCCAACATGAAGCATGATCGATGTAATCTAGCAGATGTAATAACAGTAAATATTCCAAACATCCAAGTCTTGAAACCATAATTGTGGATCTTTCAACACCATAAACACTAGACTCAAATTAGTTCCATAACCGTCATAAGTAACCTTTAATGCCGGAGTTGAACCTGGAATAGTATCTCACATGCCGGACTAATACCAGCAATATAATCATAGATATTGGACTTAAATCAAAAATAATATCTAATTTGCCGAGCTTGTACAATGTCTTAATATCTCCCAAGTACAAGCCTAAAAAAAGTCAGAATATATCTAAATCCTCCTCAAGCTTAAGAATGTAAATAAGATGATGTATAAAGGCCCATTAAGTTTACAAGGATCTAACAGTGATCCTGGGCTAAGGTGTGCCGGAGGGGCCCATTTCTAGCCCCAAAAGTTTGTTCTAAGAAAAATACTATCCCAAACTAAGTTAAGGTTCCAATCACACTACAAGGTGCTAGATAAGAATCATTGAGTTCCAACATAGCAATTCAACCTAAGAAACAAGTTAAGTTAAATATGCCTAATTACAATTCACTAATCGGCTAAACAATCTATTTTCGCTAAATATACCACCAAGTCCCAATTTCCGATCCAAAGCTAGCATAATTGTATATTGATACCATAATAAAGTTCAATCAAAGAGAAGAGTAAGCCTAGCATACTTGGACGCCAAATAAAGTCTGATAAAGTCTTGTAAATTGGTGATTTCCCCTTCCGAGAAGCCTCCGCATGATACCACACTATCAAAATAGTGATCTACTCATTAATATGAGAACATTGTGCCCATATTCTATTTTTATACTTTAGGTCCAAAATTAAGTCAAAATCCCATGTAGCTCCCGCTTGTAGAATCACACTTTCACAATCGTCAACACATTCCTCTATGATCAAGTACTATTTACCCTCAAGAATGCAAAAATTTAGAGCTCAAATGATACCAAAATCAATCCATCAAAAAACTAGGAAATTGTTACTAAATTGGAGAGTTAACTCAAGAATTAGATGAAAACGTACGAGGATTATGACAAAGAAATGATTATTCAAGCTCTCAAATACCCCATAATTACTGATGGATCAATCTCCTAATTTTCCATACTCTCTAGGGCTTTAATGTTCCTGGGAATTGATAAAAATGGGAGAAAATGGGTAAAATACTAAATTAAATTCCCTCCCAACAAAAGATTTAGGCATGACTTAAACCCTTAAAAAAAATCTAACTATGGAAACTAAACTCTGTGTAGCTATCTAAGAGAAAGTATCAATCCCCAAGAAAACCACCAAATTTGCACATACTCTATCAGCAAGATAGATGCATCATGCCTAGACAACTCATGCAACCAAGCCTCATACTCCAAGAAGATCATAAAACCATGATCCAATCTCAAGAAATAATCTTTAGGCACTCTCTAAGGCTATGAGGCATATACTTCTTTAATAAAATCTCAAAGAATTATGTCCATGTCAATAAGAAATATCCAGTTGTCCTTGAATCAAGATAACCTCTCCAACAATGCCTAGTTGTCATGTCTAATTGAAAGGTGGTGTATTCGACCCGATAATCCTCTACTAGGCCTAAATTATGGAGCCTATCCTTATAAACAGTCAAGAACACAAATGCATCCTGGCCTATTACCTTAGAAAACCTAGGTGCTTAGAAATCTATTCAACATCCTCTGCTCCTCAATGAACATAGCAAGTTGAGGGACTACAGGTTGAGCAACAATCAATGTTGGAAGAATCTTAACTTTAGGATTATAGCAATAGGTTGTGCCCCTACCTCATACCACTCAGATCTATAGACTGAAAACCATTGGATAGTGAACCACCAAACCAAACCCAATAGTTATACCAGAGCATCTCTTTAGAGGGACAAAGAAATAAATCCTGATGGAGCCAGGGCTATCCTCTAGCCCAGCACTAACTGGAGTGGAAGAATCTCTAGAGTGGGTGGAAAAATAAGGTCTGGTGAAGGACCCTTATTCAGATCTCTATCCAGGGATTCAACTCTTATCTTTCCCTTACCTCTATTTCATCTACATACTTTGGTAAGATCTCTAGTAGCGGACCCTCAACTCCAATAGCAAAATTTTGTATCCTAGCCATCTGTAAAAAAAGATAGAACCAAGTGAATCAAATAAATCAACACAGACTCTTAGCACAAAATGAGTTATAGGAGTAAAGATCTCCTAAGAATGTCCTATAGCCTTTTGAATATAAGAAAAAGATGTCATCGTTCTAATCTATGAGACTCTACTAGACACTTGCTTGTGTACCAACAATACTAGTAAACCTAGGCTCTGATTCCAATTTGTCATGACTTGATTTTATGAGTCATGATGGAATCTACTTTATCCCACCAGTATGTAAGCCAAATCATAGATAAGAATGACAAGTAAATGCCAGATGTACACTAGTAATTAGGTTACAAGCCATAAAGCATAAGAATAATGGTATAACTAAAGAGAAATAAGAAAGGAGTAACAATATCCCACGAACTAGTAAGGTCGATACAATAGCCGTTAGAAAAATAATAATAGTATATCAGTGTCAAATATACAATAGTCTGAAAACAAAAGGAATATCTAAAATACAAGAAGGAGAAAATGCCAACTCGGGCTCTGAAAGTTCAACCTATCTATAAACTCTAACCCATACTAATTAAGTGTTATCTGTGGTTACTAGTACTCGAATCTACATTATAAAAGTGTACAGAAGTGTAGTATAAGTAGCAAGGAAATGGGTACTTAGTAGGCATCATTGGACAACTAAGCTAAATCATAATATAAGTATAACAAGATACAAAATAATAAGCTAAGTCTAGGAAAATAGGGGGAACCTGGAATAATGCTCCAAATATAGAAAGTAAATAGCCAAATAAATAATATCGAGGATAACGTGACTATATAAAGCTTAATTAGTCCCCCATAAGCCTATGAGACATAAACAAAAGTAGATAATCCAACACAAGCCTCCTTAATCCTAGTGGATACAACCAAGAAGATGTAATAACATTAAATATTCCAACCATCCAAATCTCAAAATAATAATTGTGGATCTTTCCATGCCATAAATAGCGCATTCAATAGGTTTTATAATCATCAAAAGTAACCTTTCAATGTTGGACTCAAACTGGTAATAATATCTTATATGTCAAACTTGAACTACTAGCAATATCATCATAGATACTGGAACTAAACCAAAAATAATATCATAATTTTCCATACTTAAGCTGATCTTAAAATCTCACAACAAGCCTAGTCAAGTCTAAATATATCTAAATATACCTTGGTCTCAAGAATGCAAATAAGATGACCTGTAAAAGCCTATTGAGTCTAAAAGGAGCTAATAGTAATATTAGCCTAAGGCGAGTTGAAGGGGCCCTAATTCTAACCCCACAAGTCAATTCAAAGAAAAATACTACCCCCAAACTAGGCTAAGGTTTCAATCATACTACAAGGTGCTATATAAGATTTATTGATCCCTATGATAGCAATTCAACCTAAGGAATGAGTGGTTAATTCAAATAGCCTAATTATGGTTCACTAACCAACTAAACAATCTATGTTCACTAAATATACAATCAAGTTGTAATATTCAATCCAAAACTAGCATAATATTATATTTTACTATAGTTAACCTTAATTTAAGAGAAGAGTAAGCCAAGCCATCTAGATGCTAAAGAAAGCCCAATAATGTTTTCTAAATTGGAGATTTCCCCTTCCTAGAAGCCTACGCAAGATGGCATACTATCAATGAGTCGATTATTAGGTGTCTCTAAATTGTAATTGATATTATCCATGTTAAAAATTCATATTCTGGTGATTTTGATTTCATATCAAATTATGCACTATAGGATCGATTCTTTAGTGCCATATAGTAGCACTTAAACTTTTTGGTTGGTCCATTATATTTAAATCTTATCTTCTAAAGTATGTTTATATAATCTAAGTATTATGCATAAGTAATTGATAAAAATGAGAACATGACTCAATATTTTTTTGTATTGAATGCTAATTGTTTTATAAATTATAGTATCTATGCCATTTGGTTCTAGTCATATATTAGGGGGTAGTATTTCTAGTCTATTATTAGTTGGAATATGAGGAAGAACCATTAAACATTTTGGAATTGAGAATTTGCAAGTATAATATATTTTAGAATTAACATAAGGATATCATTAGAAACTTAATTTATCTATATGTCATTTGATATTAAAATTACTGGTTATATACTGGTAATGTTAACATGGACTGTATGCAAATAAATATAATTGAACCATAGTATATGAGTATAACCCAACAATCACTTACTAATTAGCAGGAAGGGAACAATGTTGCATTTCTTAGGCAACCAGGCTTAGAATAAAGAACCAACACGACAAAAATTAAGGTTGTGGATATCCTCTTATGTGGTGGTGAAACAGGGAATCGATGGACAGTAACATGTTATTGGTGGAGTTTCTATTTAGCGAAAATACACATTTATCCTTTACTTCATGTTTGAGATATCATGATGGCCTTGTCGACCCGCATAGTGATTTACATTCTTTTAGATATCATGGTGGTCTTATAGGCTCATATTGTGATTTATGTGCATTTAGATATCATGATGGTATTATCGACATGCACAGTGATTTACTTATTTTAATTATGGACTACTAGTTAGTCTAAATTATTCAAGATTATTATTGTGGTATGATTTGCTTATTGGTTGCCCACATGTATTTTATGCATTTTGAGGCTAGGGATTGAGGTGTATGCTGACGCTACATGTATTGCATTACATTTTATCTAGTAGTGTAATATGACTTTAGTTTATTATTATTAGTTATGTGTGGGGCCTAGGGAGCATTATGGTGATATAAGATGCAGTTGCAGATAGAATTGTAAGTGAGTTACTGATAGTAGTTTGTCCATTGATAGTTGTGATAGTTGTATGATCTAGAATAGGGAAGGTAAGATTAATAAGGCTATGTTTGTTTGGTACTGATAGTTTTGCACTGCATTACATTCATTATCATGTGTTTATGGTTAGCATATGCCAAACTTATGTGGGATTGCATTATTGGTTGATTCGCTATTGATACTAGATTTACCTCTTACCTTATTGTAGAGTAAAACCTAAAAAGGAAGGTTTATGTAAGTAACTAAACACGAAATGAAATTATATAGGGTTTAGTAAATATAACATTATTGTGGTGTACAGTTCTATTTATGACTATAAAAATATACTTTAGAAAGCTAACATATGCTATATGTAGTTTCTATGATGATCTGCTAAACTACAAGGGACGAGGTCCCTGTACATGCAAAGTACTATACAACTGGCACACGATATCTGCACAGTTTTGTCCTCTTATGTAACAAACTTACAGGTGTTATTTTTTACTGACTTGGACAGCTAGTCCAATGGTATTTGATCTTGGGTATATTTATATGCCTAAGCATCATAGCTTACCCATATTTTAGCTAAGTTTGGAGAACAAAGTACCTAGTTTCTTATGTTTTTACTCTAATTCTATGCAATTGAGCTAACCGATGTGATTAGCATGATTTCATGTATTGATGAGGTAGATGGAGACATAATGAGACTGTGGAATACGGATGGCATATGACACTAGATAAAAGTAGCTTGTTGGATGAAATGTGTCGCCTAGAAACTATGTCCAAGACTAATTGTCATTTATAATTAGTTCAGGGACTGAGAAGGCAAATATGAGAGAAAAGATAATTAAAAAGACTTGAAGCTGAATTTTTATGATTATTCATTATTCTGTATTAGTTTTGGAAGAAGGATAGGGGTGGCTATAGCCTTGGAGAGAGAGAAAACATTTTTCTCTTATTTGCAAGATTTGCACACCAAGATCATCTACTAGTGTTGGGTATGATAAATATATTTATGACGATTTTCGTTTTGTCCATGAGTAGCTAAGCTCATGGGTTAGGGTTATGGAAACCTTGTAACATACAATCTATTACTTTGGGTTTTGAATTCATTATGCATTGAGTTGTTTACATCATACTCTCTTCATTTATCTTGAATGCTCGTGGTTGCAAACATAGAGAATATGCCTTAAAACACAGCTTGTTTGATAGAAAGGTTGATGTACAGAAAAGTGAGTAGTGACAAAAAAAATAGGGTTTCCAACCCCTATTTCATATGTTAATTCCTTGATAGGATTAACTACTTGGAGATTTGGTATTGATTTTGTAAATACTTTTGATTCGAGAGAACTAAAGTGAATTAGTCCTTGATGGTTGAGAAACACTAGGATTATGTTATTAAAAGCAATACATTTCTCTGTAAGCACGATGCATATACAAATTCGTAAATCCCATAGTTAGAAAGTATTGAAAACGACAAGGTAGACATAACCCTAGCTTGCTATTTCTCTGAATTTGACCACTACCACACATACTTCATCTTGTTAAACTGAAACCATTAATTTGTGAACTGAATCAAATCCCCCCTTTTGTTTTATGGAAATGAATGATTAAAAGTCAACTAATTTGCATACAACTTAATTATCACCATATTCCCTATGGGATTCGACCCCAACCTAATTTGGTTCTATAATTGACAGCGACCACTAACTCTCTCATAAGAGAGGTGTAATTTGGACCTATCAAATTTTGGCATCATTGCCGGGGAATATGATTGTCGATTGAGTTTATGTGTGTTAATTGACTGTTAGTCAAGTTTCCTTATTTTACGTTTATTTGTTGTTTTTGTTTGTTATAGGCTCATTGTTGTTTATGCCACAAACCAAAAGTTTAGAAGAACCATTATTACTCTTCAATCCTGAACCTCATCTCATTGAAAGAATGTCTGACCAACAGGAAACTAAAAGATTAGCCGCTTTGGCTAATGCTTAATTAAATCAATAGAATCCTAATAACCCAGGCCAGTTACCTAATCTAGATGAAGAAGACTTGGGAGATAATGATTTAATTTACCCGACTAATAGGAGGCATGCAGCGGGAGTAGTTGCACCTGTAAATCGAAATTGTCCATTCAGAGAAAGACTAGACCGCCAAGATATGCAGTTTGTTATTGACAATGATAAGGATGATTTAGATGGAAATGGAGCTACAGAGGTAATCATTCTACCACCACTAGCTCCTGGGGTGAAATTCAACATCAGCAGTACTATGATCCAGCTACTGAATTTGAAAGGACTCTTTGGTGGATTACTAGATGATGATCCAAATCTATATTTGGTGAATTTCATCAATATTTGTAAGTCGTTTAATAATCCTGGAGTGGTAAAAAATGATATTCATTTTAAATTATTCCCACTGTCTTTGTCTGGAGAGGCAACTATGTGGTTGAATGAGCTGACTCCTGATTTTATAACAACCTAGAGACAATTGGAATGAGCTTTCCTAGAAAGGTTCTTTTCGCCCTCCAGAATGTTACAGTTGAGGTATAAGATCAGCAACTTTAGGCAATTGGATAATGAAGCTTTGCATGAGACTTGGGCTAGGTTTAAAAAGATGTTGACTTAATTCCCAAATCATAAGATGACTGATAAACACTTGATGGAAACATTCTCTAGAGCTTTGAACTCACTTACAAAGCCAATAGTAGATAATGCTGCAGGAGGAGCTTTTATGGAGCTCACCTTTACTGAGGCTACGGACATGTTAGAAAGAATGACTAAGACAAGTAGAGCTTAGCATACCATAGATTTTGTGGTAGCAAGCAATACTGGGTATAATGTAATATCAGCAGAGCAGTATAGGAGAGAAGAGGAGCATGATCAGGATATGGCTCATATGAAAACCCAGATAGATTTGCTCATGAAATATTTGCTATCAGGGAATATAGAACAGGTAAAATTTGTGGGGTCCCACGGTAAGGGAGCTAAATCAAACACTAAAGAAGAGGCTAACTACTTGCATAACCAGGGGGTTTCCTGACCGGTGGTCAAGGAAACCAAGGTTGGAACCATCAAGGATATTGGAAGAATAAAAGTGAAAAGAGTGGACAATATCTACCTCCTAGAAGTTGTGATAATGTTGCCACCAGTTCAAGAAAAATATCCATAGAGGACATAATGGAGAAACTATTAAAAGGAGTTAAGGCGAACAATTCTGGGGTGACTACTATGGAGAGTGGCATATCTTCCATGAGTCAAATAGTAAATTTACACTCAATATCTATTAAAAAACTAGAACAGCAAATGAACTAATTATCCATAGCATTTAACTAAACACAAAATGGGACTCTACTAAGTGATACAGTTTAGAATTTGAGGACTGATGGATCATGTATGGCCATTACCACTAGGAGAGGTAAGATGTTATCTAGTTCAGAATTAGGAGCATTCTCTCAGACTGATGTGGTCGAAATAGATTAGGAGATAGTTGATGAATCTTTAGTGGTGCCTGTAGAGTTGGGAGGTTTCGAAAAGAAGAGTACGGAGGTGGAACACCACCTAAGACAAAGAATGTTAGTGATGTGGAGCAAGGTATAAGAATAGAGGTAAAAGTTTCTCCAGCTGAAATCCCAAGGCCACCACCCCCATTTCTATAACGATTAAAGAAGAAAGAAGATGAAGGGAAGTTTAATAGCTATATTGAAGCAATTGATAGTGAATGTGCCTTTAGTTGAAGCACTGGAAGAAATGCTTGGTTATGCTAAGTTTATGAAAGATCTTGTGACAAAGAAAGGAGTTGTAGTCTATGATCTAGTGGATAATCTCCATTATTGTAGTTCTATTTCTACAAGGTCACTAGTGCAGAAGAAGACAGACCCAGGAGCATTCATCATCCCTTGTCTAATTGGGTATCTGGATTTTTGCTAAGGCCTTATGCGACCTGGGAGCTAGCATCAATTTGATGCCGCTAGTTATTTATAAGAAGTTGGGTTTGGGAGACCCCACACCCACAAACATACAAATTGTTATGGTGGATAGATTGGTGAAAAGACTAGTTGGGATTCTACATGAGGTACTTGTAAAGGTGGACGATTTTATATTTTCTATCGACTTTGTAATTCTTGATTGCGAAGTAGACTATGAGTTAACCATAATTTTGGGCAGGCCATTCTTAGGAACTAGGAGAGTGTTAGTTGACTTGGAGTTGAATGAGCTAAAATTTAGGCGCAATGAGAAAGAGGTTAGTTTTAATGTGTGTAAATACATGAAACAACAAAAGAAGATGAGTGTTTTTTCAATTGTTGATGTATTCTATGAAGATGATCAAGATGTACCAGTTAAGGATAATCCTACTGTAGAGACCATGCCTGGTTTGGTTGAACTTGCAAGCAAGGATGTGAGTGACTTCAAAGTTGTTGGACTTGGAATAACGCATTTTTTATCCGACAAATGAGGTACAAATGGTATCATTGATGTATCTTGACGAAGTCTAAGTAGTCAAGATAACTAATTCGTGTCACAACGTTAAATCAAGTGATGCATGGGAGGTAACCCATGATTTTATTTTCATTTTATCATGTTAAATAAAAGTACAAAAATAAGATTCGAGCCACAACTTAAACTACGGTGCTTGGTGGGAGGAAACCCATCCTTCTAATAATTTTTGTTATTTTTGATTAAGTGTAGGTGCACGAAGTACTAAGAAGGATATTGGTACCAAATTTGTTTTGGAATTGAGCCATATCAATGGTGGTAAGTTAGGAGTAACAGTGACATTATAGGTAAGTTGGAGTGGTCAAATGTTAAGGCTCGAGTCATGACTCGTGTTAGAGTTGTGACCTAAATCATGTTAATCCGCCCCTCAAAGTTTCACAGTGCGACTTTATTTTGTGATTTTCAAGGAGGCCTGTGGAGTTAGCATAGGGATTGAGCCGATAGGCCCGATCTCGGAGCCCATCACTAACCTCGATGGGGGTGCGGGTGCGGGTGCAAAGCTCTCACGGTACAGACCTTTCTTAATGCTTTATATGAAGAATGGGGTGCATGTCATCTAAGTTTTAGTGTACTATAGGATGTCGTGTCCAAGTTTACATAGATCATGGCAAAGGTGTCACCTAAGACATAGCCTAAGCCCACTACCACAAGTAGGCATTGCCATGTACGGCGTATACCTTAACTTGTGCAACACCTTATACAGTGCACACTTTAATATTGGTAATAGCTTGTGCATCGCACACGCAACCGCACACCCTCACTATTTCACTTATGGGATACCTTGGGCGGCGCACACTTAACTTGTGCATAACATATGTGTTGCATACTTATCTTTGTGCGATAATATATTTGTTGCACACCATACTGCATAGGCTCACTATTTCACATGTACGATGATCAATGCAGCGCACACTTAAACTCGTGCGATAACTTGTGCGCCACACCCCTTCCAATTTCAACATAAATCTTTCTTTGAATTGGGTCAACCGACCCGGATTTCATTCTTTCAATAGATTCGACACCCTAAATGCCAAAATTCATCCTTATTTCACCCCCAAGCCATACAAGATTTCTCTCTCATTATTCTTTTTGTCCTTCAAGATTACTCTTTGCTTAACAATCTTAAGAATTTCTCCTTCCTTCCTCAATCTTCCATCTTCAAGGTAAGTTTTACTTTCTTAACCTTAGTTATTGTGACCTTTTATTATAGTGAATTGATTTCCTAAGGATTACAAATTAAATTCTTGCCATGTCTATGTCAAAGAAGGATTTTCAACATATTGGGAAGATAAGAACCATTGTTGTAGTACTTGAGCTTGTACATGTGAGTGAATTTTTCATAACCAACATGGTAGTTGTGTAACTATTAGTTTCCATCTTATTATGTTGAACATAATGTTGAGAAAATTATGTGAAAGTGATGGTATTCTGTATATCTTTATATGGTTGAAGTTGTAGGGCATGATTTTGTTCAAAAAGTGCTTCATTGAAATAGAATTAGGGAAATTAAAGTGAGTAAATTGTATTGCGAATAATGCTGGTGAACCATATCAAAGTGTATGTCGGCGAAGTCTGAGTACCCGATAGTAACACTTAATTAGTTTATACTAACAAATTAAGTGTGGGGTGGTGATTTCACCACCTTCATCTTAATTATAGTTAGTTTCATTATGTGTGGTTGACATGGCTAATGTGATGAATACAGGAAAAATGGCTCCGATGATGATCTCCATGCAGGTGGTATGACTCCTAATATGGATGAAGAGTACAAATAGCTAGGTCCTTTATCTGGTTATTTTCACTGGGGACAGTGCCTAGATTAAATATGGGGTGGCTGGTTACTTTGTTGCTTGTTTTGTAAGAAATTAGTACCTTCTCCTTAGTATACTTCTGTGATAGGATTAGTTATTTTGTTTATTTTATTTCTTGTTAGATGTTTGTTTGATTTAGTCATAGTTAGGTGCTTTTCTTGATGATGGATGGATGACGACCATCTTAAGAGAAAATTAGTCATTTGTTGTATGTAAATGTTCTTATGGATCGCATGGCATTATAGCATAAGTATGTGATGGATCATTACGTTTGAAATACCTAGGCTCTAGTTGTGACTCTTGTTGTGATTGTTGGTTTTAGTTGAATACATTTAATTGTTGGATCGAGAATCTATAATTCTTCTAATTGAGTTGACCATGTGCCATGAATGTGTAAGACTGTTGTATATTCCTTATTGCAACTAATGCTAGAACTTGACTGGTGTGTGTGCAAAGTGAAATAAAGATTATGAGTTTTGGAGATGATTTAGGCATTTCTTTGACAGCTATTGTTCATGCCTTCTTTTAACCTACCTTTGCACATTATCTTAGCTATCCCCATTAAGACTTTAGCTTGTTCTTTTGCTATCCTCATATGTAGCGTAACCCATTATTTAATAGACCATAATTTGTTCCAAAAGCTCCTAAGATCTTTAATGTAAAATCAATTTGAGTTAGAAATTTGACAATAAGAGGAAAAAGGTAAAATTGATGCCCCAAAGTCTAGTTATTGGCATGTGTAATTTATGTGGTTGGGAGTAGTGAAAATTGTTGAAAAAAGTTCCAAATTTTATTCTGGACATGTTACAATGAACCTGTTTTGGCCCTGGTCCTTCTTGGACATTGTGCACCTCAACTAAGGCAAATCGCTTATGTTGAGGGTGGCTAACATAGGGGTGCGTAACGTGAAATGAGTGAAATATATATATATATATATATATATATATATATTTGAAAGGGTTGCATACTCCCATCATTGTGTTATTAATTGAGTTTAATAGGATGGGGTAAAAACAAAAGATATGGATAGAATGAAAGTGGTGTAAATTGGTTGTTAGAAATTGGTCTTAGTTGCATAATGTAGTGTATTAATGCGATTAGGGAAGATAGTCACTATTTTTGGCCAAAATAGTTCCTACCCATTCTTTAGCCTGCTTTACAACCCGTAAAAGACCTATTTGATGCTAATCTTAGCATTTTGATATTAGTGGAGCATTACACTAAGGGAAAGCATATGGTTATTAGTAATAATTTGAGAATTCTTTGTGAGAGTGAGTGCAACTTAATTCTTATGCCCATATTGTTAGAAATTGCATGATTGTAAGTGATTATGGGTAACTTTCTTGTTGTGAGGACACATAGTTGATGAAGGTTAGGTAATTTATATGATTTCTTTGCTTAAATGGTATACATGAATTTTCCAACTTAATGAGTCTATTCTTAAGGGTAGGTTGTCTCTAGTAATGATCCTTGAATTTACTTCTTGTTCATAATTATTGCGTGAGCCTATTTGAGCATCTTGTTTTTCCTTTGTGGGTGCTAAGACTTGTGTAGGATGCATAAATGGATATGTTGTTCGAGGAAGAACAAATCTTTAAGTGTGGGGTGGTGATCTTGGTTGTATTTATACGCCTAAGCATCATATCTTACCCATATTTTAGCTAAGTTTGGAAAACAAAGTGCCTAGTTTCCTATGTTTTTACTCTAATTCTATGTAATTGAGCTAACCGATGTAATTAGTATGATTTCAGGTATTAATGAGGTAGATGGAGACATAATGGGACTATGGAATGCGGATGGCATATGACACAAGAGAAAAGTAGCTTGTTGGACGACATGTGGCGCCTAGAAACTATGTCCAAGACTTATTTGTCATTTAAAATTAGTTCAGGGACTTAGAAGGAAAATTTGAGAGAAAAGATTACTGAAAAGACTTGATGCTGAATTTTTATGATTATTCATTATTCTGTATTAGTTTTAGAAGAAGGAGAGGGGCGGCTATAGCTTGAAGAGAGAGAAAATATTTTTCTCTTTTTTTCACAATTTGCACACCAAGATTTTTAGTTTTTGGTATGATGAATATATTTATGACAATTTTTCGTTTTGTCCATGAGTAGCTAAGCTCATTAGTTAGGGTTATGGAAACCTTGTAAAATATAATCTATTACTTTGGGTTTTGAATTCATTATGCATTGAGTTGTTTACATCATACTCTCTTCATTTATCTTGAATTCTCATGTTTGCAAACATAGAGGATAAGCCTTAAAACACAACTTGTTCAATAAAAAGGTTGATGTACGAAAAAGAGAGTCGTGACAAGAAAATAGGATTTCCAACCCCTATTTCATATGTGAATGTCTTAACAGGATTAACTACTTGGAGATTTCGTATTGTTTTTGTAAACACTTTTGATTCGAGAGAACTGAAGTGAATTAGTCCTTGATGGTTGAGAAACACTAGGATTATGTTATTAAAAGAAATATGTTTCTCTATAAGCACAATGCATGTATGAATTCGTAAAACCTATAGTTAGAAAGTATTGAAAACTACAAGGTGGACATAACCCTAGCTTACCATTTCTCTGAATTTGACCACTACCACACATACTTCATTTTGTTAAACTGAAATCATTAATTTGTGAACTGAATCAAATCCCCCCTTTTGTTTTATGAAAAAACATGATTAAAAGTAAACTAATTTGCATACAACTTAATTAGCACCATATTCCCTGTGGGATTCGACCCCAATTTAGTTGGGTTCTATATTTTACAGTGACCGCTTACGCTCTCATAAGAGAGGTGTAATTTGGGCGTATCAGTATTTCAGCCTTAATCATCACCCAGCTATAAAGGGAGAGATGCACCTCTTCAATAATTGATTTTTTGCAATTTTAAAAAGTGAGGTGAGGCAACAAAAACCCAGTTCAAAAATTGCTCAAGTTTTTACCGGATTATGTGAGGTTAAATTAAAATTGTTTTTGAGTGTTGATTTATAAAAGAACTATGCATGTTATAGGAGTAGTGTTTTCTTTTGAGATGTCTTCTTAGGTAGAGTTATCTAAGATTGTTGCTGATTATAGGTAATCAGTTGAGAGAGTCCTTGGTAGCGTTACCAAGATAAGCTTATGGTAGAGTTACTACTAGTGAAAGAAGCCTAGAGGTAGGCTAAAATTTTACTGTAATCAGGAGGTTGATTATAGTGGATTTGGAGGTGATTGTGAGTGTAAGTCATGGTTTTTCCTGTTCTAGATTTCCGTGTAAAAATATTATGGTTTTATTCTTCTTGTATTGCCTTGAATGTCTCAACATCTCATAATTGCAGTACAGTTCTATTACTTGTAATTGATCTTGAGGAACCTAGTCCTTCCCTGTGTGGTGCAACCCCCAAGGGTTCAACAATTGGCATTAGAATCAGCTCACTCTAAAAGTTTCATACGTAGAGTGTTCTAGTCATCATGGCTGCTATGACTAAGCTAGTGGTGGAAACAAAAGAATCAAGAGGGAAGAGAATCCTGGCCCTAAAGGCTCTACAATCTAACCTAGGTGAAGAAGAAAACGAAGCTGCACTTCTAGCAACAAATATTATTAGAGCTATAAAAAGGGTTGGTCAGCCTAGAAAAAAGAATGATCAAAATCCTTACAAAAATAAGATGGAAAGATGCAATCAGTAGTATAATAAGGAAGGTGTTGGCTACACAAGAAGTCTCCTGAAATAAATCTAAGAAAGACAAGGAAAATAGAGATGGTCTCATGCTAAAACATGGAGAGAAGTGGATAATCTTAGGTTCATGTAGCTCTCTAATGGCCACTACTAAAGAAAAGAAAGAAAATGTGATAGAATAGGGGGATGACAACCAAAACTGGTTTATAGATAATAGTTGTTCTAGACACATGACTAGAAGGGTTGATTGTTTTCTCACTCTCAAGACACTTCAAAAGGGAGGTGTGTTATTTGGAAATAGGTAAATGGGCTAAAATATAGTCTTCTAAGTGTTTCCCAAGTCTGTGACAAGGGAAATAAGATAAAATTCTCATTTGATGGATGCACTGTATCAAGCATGAAATCTGAAAATATTATTCTCAAGGACAAAAGAATTAAGAACATGTACGGAGCTGATCTAGAGTCTATGGTTAATGGGGAATTAACGTGTTTAAGTGCACAATGTGAAGATGCAAATTTATGGCACAGAAGATTAGGCCATGTGAGTTCCTCATTGTTAAACAAGTTGATCTCAAGGGACCTGGTCCATGGTCTGTCAAAGCTAAAATTTCCAAACAATAAAGTCTATGATGCGTGTGTTAAAGGAAAATAGACCAGATCTTCATTCAAATTGAAGAAGCAAGTAAGTACTTTTAGAACCCATGAAATACTTCATAAGGATTTATGCGGACCCATTAAAGTCCAAAGTAGAGAAGGGAAGAAATATGTGTTGGTCATTATGCATGACTATTCCATGTTCACTTGGACAATGTTTATAAGAACCAAGGATGAAAAATATGGGGTTCTTGTGGATTTTGCCAAGAAAATCCAAGTGAGGCTAAATTGCAAAGTTGTTGAATTTAGGTCTTATTATGGGACTGGATTTAAGAATTCTCAAGTTGATGAATTCTATATTGAGCATGGAATAATTCACAACTTTTCAAATCCTAGAACTCCTCAACAAAATAGAGTTGTTGTAAGGAAAAACAGAACTCTTATAGAGATTGCAAGGACTATGCTAATTGATAGTGGTCTTCTTAATAATTTCTAGGCTGAAGTAGTGAATACTGCTTGTTATGTGACTAATAGGTGTTTAATTAGATCACTTCTAAATAAAACTCCATATGAGTTGGTATTCAATAAAAATCCTAGAATAGACTATTTTAGACTTTTTGGATACAAATATTTTATGCTAAACAATGGGAAAAGAGAATTGGGAAAATTTAATTCCAAGAGTAATGAAATTATGTATGTAGTCTCCTCCTCAACTAATAAGGCCTACAGAGTGTTCAGCAAAAGAACTATGTATGTTAAAGAATGTATTCATGTGATCTTTAATGATTCAGGAAGACAAATGAACACTAGAGATGGTAAGAGCTCAGAAGATAAAGAACTCATTCCTCTTCAAAGGGATGTTATTACTAAAGAGGATGATCGAGGGATCAATTATGCATATAAAAGTGATGATGAGGATGATAATCAAGGATCTCAGCCACAAATTGCAGCTCCACTAAATGAACAACCAGGAGAAACTAGTCAGAATTCATAGGGACCTGTTCCCAGTGGTATAAATCTCAGAAGACAAAGTTGGAGACATAAGTACTCTCATCCCCTTAAGAACCTGAATATACCCTTGAAAATAGGAGTCCAAACAAAACTTTAAGCCAGGAATGATATGGCATTTTTAGCCTTTCTATCTCAAATTGAGCCTAAGAATGTAAAAGGGGCCCTAAAAGATGCTGATTGGATTAATGCAATGCAAGAAGAATTGCATTTGAAAAAAGTAAAATCTGGCATCTAGTCCCTAGTTCTGTTGATAGAATAATTATTGGGACTAAATGGGCATGGAAAAATAAGCAATATGGAGATGGAAAAATTAATAGAAATAAGGTAAGGTTGGTTGTTCAAGGTTATAACCAGGAGGAAGGAATTGAATATGATGAGACCTTTCCCCTGTAGCAAGAATAGAAACAATTAGAACTCTTGTTGCTTTTGTTGTATATATAGGATCCAAACTATGTCAGATGGATGTCAAAAGTGCCTTCCTAAATGGAAATATAAAAGAAGTATATATCAAACAGCCACCAGGCTTTGAAGATATAGATTTTCCTTATCATGTCCTTAAATTGGACAAAGATATTTATGGGTTAAAGCAAGTACAAAGGGCTTGGTATAAGATACTCTCAATGTTTCTCCTAGAAATGGCATCAAAAGAGGGAAAATAGAAAATAATCTATTCCTAACGACCAAGGGTAGCAGCCTATTGATTGTTCAGATATATGTTGATGACATAATCTTTGAAGCTACTTCTAAATACTTGTGTGAAGAATTTGCTAAATTGATGGTAAGTGAATTTGAGATAATAATGATAGGTGAATTGAGCTTATTTCTAGGTCTCCAAATTAAACAAACTTCTCAAGGGACAATGATATACCAGGAGAAGTATATAACATAGGAGATGTTAAGCCAATTGATACCCCAATTAGAACCAGCTAAAAAATGGATAATGATGAGTTAGGTCCTTTAGTAAATGAAACAATGTATAGAGGGATTATATAATCCTTGCTATATTTTACAGCAACTAGGCCTGACATTATTTTCAGTGTAGGAATGTGTGGTAGATTTCAAGCATGCCCAAAAGAGTCTCACCTGAAAGCTATAAGAAGTATTCTTAGGTATCTGAAAGGTATAGGTGTCCTGGTCCTATACTATCCATCAGGAGACAGTTTTGACTTAGTAGGCTATGCTGATGCTAACTATTCTAGATATTTAGTAGATAGAAAAAGCACCTCGGGAATGGCATATTTTCTTGGCTCATCCTTAATTTCCTGTGGTTCGAAGAAGCAAAATTTAGTTTCTTTATCTACTGTTGAGGCTAAATATGTTATAGAAGCTTCTTGTTGTGCACAACTACCATGGATCAAGCAGCAATTAAAAGACTTTGTTATTATCTTAGATACCATCCCTCTAATGTGTGACAACATATGTGCTCTAAATAGGCCAAGAATTTGGTGCATCATAAGAGGACTAAGCATATTGATGTGAGGTATCACTTCCTAAGAGATAATGTTGATAAAGGAGCAATCTGTATAAAGTTCTTCAATACTGAGGATCAAATGGCAGATATCTTTACTAAGGCTCTACACAAGGAATAATTTGTTAGAAATAGTCTGAAATTAGTCCAGATCAAAATGATCTAATCTACCATGTGAATCAATAGTTCTCCATAAAATTAGTTATGATTAGGAAACAGGTATCCTTGGTAAAATATGTAGTTGTTAGTCTAAATCAACATCATACCTTATAGGTATACAACATGGGAACAGCTTTGGAAGAAATTAGATGAAGTATGCACAAATGTGAGAAGTCACTCAAAGAAGGAGAGGGGCCTAGTCCCATCTCTCAAGTTGGTATAACGAATATGTATGCTTTTCTTCTTATTTTATTAAAAAGGCTAGAATATCTCTCCCTATGTTAGTAAACTTATCTAAGGCTAAACTAAATCCAATTTTATCTTTGTATTAACCTCATAAACCTTGCTTAACTCAATCATATAAATCATCGAAACACAAAGCCTTAATAGAAAATTCTGAACATCCTACAAAAAGGCACCAAATTTTAGAAGGAACCGATCCCAAGAAGAAGAAAATTCTTGTGCTAAACTTTGCAGATATTAAAAAAGAGAGAGGGAAGGGAACATTAGAAATTATATACAACAAAAAAATAATGAGTTTGAAATGATGGTTAAAATGTTAACCAATGAGTTACATTTGTTACATGGTCCCAAGATGGCCTCATATCATCAAACTTTCTCCCACAATCCTACAACTTTACTTCTAATTTCTATGGTCTTTTTATGGAACTTGAAGTGAAACTCTTTCACTAAAAAGTGATACATAATCTATTGGACATGGATAATTCTACCTAAAAGTTATTCTTCATGTTAGTGTTGCCTCAGTGGCCATGAGTTAACTAATTTCTGCTTAATTTACTCTTGGTTTACTGTTAATTCTTTTGGGTAATGTTAAAAGAGGGAATACTTCCTTCATATATAAGTACCTGGAAGCATGGTATGGTAGCTGTAATGCCCCGACTCTATACCTCAACGCTACACAATGCTTACAACCTCAAAGGACCACAACCTAACCCATGACTGATATCTTCTATGAGCACTGAATAATAATACTGTAATAAATGGAAAAAATAGGATGAAATGCCATAAGGTTCAAAAAATTTGAAATACTGATAAACAAAATTACTGAACTAAATACTGTCTAAAAGTCTAGTCTAAAAAGCCTCTAATTGAATTGTCTGAAAGTGAAGTTGATGAGACAATCCCCAACAAACTCGATCTACTGAAATACTGTATTTACTGAAAAACTGAAATAATAGAATATCCTCAATAGATGAGGACTCACTACTAAATCTGACACTGCTGGCTGAATTTGAATCTGTCTTTGTATGGTCGGGAACATAAGCGTTCGAACCTATGATATGAGACATCATAGCACAAAGAAATAGTATGTTTCAGTACATGGAATATACTGGTATGCTAGATGAGGTAAGGCTGAATGCAAGGGTTCATATGCATGAATAATAACTGATAGAATGATATAGAGTAACTGAACATAAGAGTACATGGATAACTGATACTAATGTAAATACTAAGTATTCCCTACTGTGCATATAAATAAATACTATGACTAAGCTTATCTGAAGCTAAGTCTTGAATTCTAATACGGAGTAACTGATATCTGAAGTTAGTGATAACTAAGTTACTGATACTGATTGACTATATCTGAAAGTCCTGATTCTGTAGAACTGAACTGAGTTCTATACTGAGACTGAAACTGAGACTGTGGGAGGTAATCATCTAACCGACATGCCCCAAAAAGATAACTTAGTTAGGTTCCAACCTGTGACCCCATTTGGAAGGGTGCTAATACCGTGCCACGGGTACTAACATTGGAAAACCAGAATGCTAAGCCTAACTGAGTGGTGACACCTGGGCGGAACCAATCCTAATCTAACGGGTGACCCCTGGGAAGTAGTCAAGCCTAGTCTAATAGATGACTCTTCATCCTGCGCTGGCTACATAGTTCAGGAGTACAGGGACTACTACTAATGATTCTGCCTCTCTGACGGGGAAGCCGTCATCCCTGCACTCGCTCAGTGCTAAATCCTAGTGCCAACTAAAAGACACTAAACTGAGTATACAAAATTGGACTTGACTGATACTGAGTTTACTGAGTTTTCCTAAATTCTGTGACTGACTGAGTTCTACTGAGATCTATAGTTGACTGAGCTTTCCTAAGTTCTACTGAGTTCTATAGTTGACTAAATTCTAATGATCGTGACATAACTAATACTATTCTATAACTGACACTAGCTCTAGGTAAATAGCTAGATTGTCGGGTATTAATGTAATACCCCATATTTTCCTAGCTTAAATTTGTTCCTAGAATATTAAGGAATAGTTTCAAAATGAAGAATATTCATTTCATGTGGAACTTCCCAAGTTTAGACCTCCCATTGTGTATGAAATTGAATAATTTTTCCATCAATACCAAATTCGCCTAAATCCGATATGTGATTGAGAAGTTATGGCATTTTTAACTTAACAATGTGCCAGTTGGGCATCTAGCACATCGCAGAGAAGGCAAAAATGACAATCGTCACATTCCAATGGACCTCCACGATGTTGGCGTGTTGTGTATATGTCGTATTTTACATTTTTCAATTTCTAAAAGTCCAACGTGATATTGGTGCATCGCGCCAAAGGCCAAAATGGCATTTCTATAGGGCACCGCGATGGTGGCATTGAAGTTTCAGGTCCCATTTGTCAAAATAGAGTGGGACAGAGCTATAGCTCCATATCATGGAGATCCCTAATTTCCCAGTTGTCAATTTCTAGTGAGCCACCACGATAGTGACGCATCACGGTGGCCCGTTAAATCAAAATTTTCAGTTCCCTTTTCCAGTTTTGCTTAGAAGTTTAAATGGGGTATTTTAGTCAATTCCGAAGCCCCCAATCCATCCAAAATACAAGATTAATCATATTCAAAGAACTTTGAGCTCATTATTTGTCATTCTCTTCAAAAGAAAAACCCTAGAGCTCCAAAGCTTCTTCTCCAAGAAATCAAAATCCACCATTGTTTCTCTAATAAAGCTCCAAATTAAGGATTCCAAAGACAATACAATCAAGAACTCATCTCCAAGAACTCAAATAGGAATCCAAAAATTCAAGGTTTCTTTATCTCATCATCAATCAAGGTATGTGGGGTTATGAACAAGGACAATCCTTTCATCCTTGTGCGCAAAACTAGTTTTATTTTACAAATTCATATGATTTTGAATGTTTATACATGAATTTTATATTAGGGTTCATACCCATTATACCTAATTGCAAGATTATAAGATTTCCAATGTTTTAGAAGTTGAATTGCATGTTTATTTTCATATTTTCATAATTATTGCAGTAATTTACAAATTTTGAGATGAATTATCATTGTTTTCAATATCAAGCATGATTATTATGATGTTTTGACATAAGATTGAAGCATGAGTTATTATCCCAAGATTGATTATTATTATTTTAAGAAAGATGATGCTTAAAGTATCTTATGATGAGATTTATTATAGATTTATAGTAAATCTTTGACCTTTTGGTCCTCAGATAAGAGTTGGAATTCACTTTACAGATTTCTATAGCTTACAAAATTCAAAATAGCTTTATTTATAGACTTAATCAGATAAGTGCATAATTGGTTTCAGATAAACGCTTATGCTATTTTTAAAGTGAATTTCCAACAGAATGCGCATAGCAAGCTAAAGGGAGTAGTATTTAGCACCGAACGGGAAGTGTGGGTTTAGCACATCCTACTTCCACAGAACTACATAGCCAATGTAGGTACGGATTATTAGATTATTACCACTTCTACATGAATGACAGTTATAGATGTAATCACTTAGCTCAGGTTATACTCCCTGGCAAGAGTATGACACCACTTCCCATCATGAGATTTTCCCCTTAGAGGAACGAGATGTTGCTCGCATGGTTTATGTCGGTTAAGAGAACCTCCCTACTAGTAATAAAATATTTTAGAAAACTAAGTCTAAAGGCTCACAATTTACTCAGATTATGCTTTAAAGAAAGATAACAGTTACAGACTTCAACTTTTAGATTTCAAATTTCAGAAGTGAGCTCTTTCTACACTTAGACAGTATGATTTACAGACAGAATACTAGTACAGCTTTCAAAACTAAATGTTATGACTCATTAGATTTATAAAGTATGATTGATTTATTATTCATGATTTCAGTATTTTAGATATTCCACTTTATGTGAGTCATTTACATTTAGCAGGAACTTTTTTACAAATTATGATGATGAGATGAGTTTTTACATATATATTCACCCTCATATACTCAGTACATCCTCAAAGTACTAATCCACATATATGTCTATGTGTTTCATTATCTAATAATGTAGGTTCAGGTGCTCAATATCAGTAGCATGAGTAGTTCGAGCATCTCCATCTACATCCAATAGTTGGTGAGTCTTCATAGTTTGAGGACTTAGTCATTCAGATATTTTAGATTATGAGTTTATATAATTCAGCATTCTTTTTAGATAATTCGAGTTAGCTGGGGGTTTGTCCTAGTAACTCTCTAGCTATTAGTAGAAAAGGCTTGTCAGACTGCTAGTTTAGATTTGGATTGTTCGGTATTGATGTTTCAGATATTATTTTCAGTTATTCTCAGTTATATTTAGTTAGTTTTCCACATTCAGTATGAATTTTATGATGATATTTCCTTTATTATGAGATTCAAACTGAGTAACAGGTACACAGGGTTAGCTTAAGGCTACTCGCAGTCTTGATCATCGTGTGATATTCTGGAGTCAGATTTTAGGGCGTTACAATTAAATACCCCTAGTATTCGATAGCATAAAAATAAAGCATAGAATAATCTTGAAAGACATAACAATAATTACTTGTCCATAATTCATTCATAGAGTATTTTATCAAACACTTGTAGGGCATAAGTTTGTACATATACTAGCATGTCATGATTGTACTATTTACTTTACATAGGCAATTTAGCAAACACTTGGGGAGCATGGATTATTTACATGATAACGGCCAACACATGAACATTACGATACATTAATCAATTTATAAATTCAAGGGTTTATCAAAAAAATCACATATTTATCACACATGCTATTCAATTTTCATGAAACTTGCAATTAAATCATGTATTGAAACCTAACTAATATCATGAACATGAATTCAATCTAATTCAAACATGGAAATCATGAATTTGAGATCTCGTATGTTTAAAAGGGGTTCTTGGACTTCATGGGTGAAAGGAACCCATGAATGAATACCTAACATACCTTGGAATGTTAATTCTTGAGGGTTTTTGGAGAAATTCTTGAGCTTGACCTTGATTTTTAAAACTTGGGTTTTTGCCTCTTTGAGAGAGAATGCTTTGATTTGGGGGAAATTAAATGAATAATGGTTCAACTAGGTTTATTAGGGTTGAATTTCGTGTTAAAGAATGACGGGAGTAAGGGAAAAGTACTTAAAAGCCCTTGGAATTAAAACTTGGAATTAGCTGAAAATCCTGATTTGATAGGCTGGCGCGATACGGTGCTCTCGTGCCAAGTATCTGGAAAATGAAAACTGAGAACTGGGAGCTTGGCGTGATGGGTTGAGCAACACCCCCAGGCCTTATCATAAAAAAAACAAAAAATAAATCCAAATTTGTTGATTTTTCTACATCTATATGATCTACTAAAGTAGATCAGGGTTGGAAAGAAGGCTTTTACCTTATTTCAGATGGGTTAGTGCGTATCTGTTCGGGCGGAGGTGGATAATGAAAAGACAAAAAGAAGTGTTCTAATGGTGAAGGAAGAAATTTTTACAATAATGGCGATAATGGAAACAAAGCATGCGGCAAGGCCTCCTAATCCAAGAACCTAGTGGAATCGCGATGCCACTTTTGATTCTGAATTTCAGACTCATTGTGATGCAGTGGGATCGTGTTGGAACAGTATAAAAGGAAAATTCTGAATTGAGCATATGGTATGATCTGCCAAAATCACAGAGCAACACTAGAATTTTCCAATATCCATTTGGCTGGCCTTCGCGATGCGCTGACATGTATTTTGGTACACTGCTTTACAAAAATGGCTTTAACTCTTCACTCGGGTATCGGATTTGGGTGAATTTTATATCGTTGGAAAGATGAATAAATTTCCTATGCATTGGTAAGCTCTGAATTAAAAAATATTTAGTATTTAGAAAAATTTATATATAATAACTCACGTACTAAGAGTTAAAATGAGCTATGGAAATACAGGGTATTACAATATCTCCCCCTTGAAAACATTCATCCTCGAATGATACTGATTAAGCTGAGAAACACTAATAGACTGAGTTTACACACTGAATCATGACTAATTGACTGAGCTACTGACAAACTAAGTTCATATACTGAGCATGCATATCTGATGCATAGAATACATGACTGAAGCTACTGATAAGCTGAATTTTCGTACTGAACATATATATTTGATGCATAAGTACATGTCTGAACTGATTCATGAATGTATTAATGAAAATGCAATGGTAACGAATACCAAAATTATAACTGTAACTGAATATGAAACTGACTAGAGCTAAGGAAGACTGTCACCTTAAGCTGAGAATACTAATGAACCTGAGATCATTTACTGAACATGAATGAATGGGAAAATAAGAACATGACTGAGTCTGAAACATGATACATGAACTGAATATCATGAACTAAATTAATTTATTAAATACATGTCATGACATGGGAATGATCACACGGCTGATATTTGGAACAAGAGAGTCGACTTATGAGTACTCACTACTCCAAATGGGGTCTTGTTATGTGAAGAGAAACTGGAAGGCTTAGGACATAAAAGTTTCGGGGTTATAGTGCATCTCCCCCTTGGGACATTATGTCCCCCGAAGAATTCTGACTTGGCTAAAATACTGAGAAAAAACTGAGATGATGCATGGGGCACTTACGAACTGAATCATTACTGAATATCTAGGATTTGAAATTGAAGCATGATACATGAACTGGGCTGAACTCGTAACTACTAGGGTGTTCTATCTTTGAATAGTCATATTCACAAAACTTCAAATAGTACAATTGATTGGAAAAATGGGGAAACCATACGAACTTTTCCACCTAACTGCTAAACTAAATTCCTGGCTTCACGAACTAACTCATACTGAAAACTTATACTCAAATGGAGCATTTCTTGACAGTCTTTCCATAAAGTTCTACTGGTTTTAGGGAGCAAGGAAATCATGGCATGGTTTGAATAAGACATTTGAATTAGAAGCCATAAAATGGCTCCTATTCTGTAATGTGGAGCAAGGGCTACAAAACATCATCTAAGATAGAGTTACTATGCCTCGTGCAATAAAACTACTAAATTGCTATCCTAGCCACATTTCTCAACTATTCCCTTAACTGTAATTTCTACTTCAATACACATTTCTCTTGGGGCTACTGAAAATGTTTACTTGGGCACTGATAACTCTACCTCCTGAGGTTTGAGCTGGACTGAATTCTCCCACTATGTTCAAGCCTACTCAAGTCTCTGAAATGCATTTAGCCACTTACACATCAACATGAAATTCAAGCCTATCTTCATAACTACAGCCTCGTGTAAAACTTGCATGCAACAATCTTTTCTTAACATAAAACATTTACTCTCTCCCTTGTAAGCAACTTTTCATCACTACATTATTTAATAAGGAGAGTTCACTGAAGGTTAAAACATGAGGACCTGAAGTATGAATGGCACTATACCAAACTTGACACTTAACAGAGGCCTGAGGAATAGAACATCAACATCTTGGATTTTATTAAGAGATCTAAACTGAGGAGATACATGACGAAATTTGAATTTAGTTGATCATTAGGAGTGTAGCATGAGTCATGGGAAATGTGCACACTGCAAGGCATGAGTCATAAGCAGCATGACCTGAGTGTGGAGTTTCTATATTCATGGAACATGATTCATAACACTGAGGAAATTGGAACTCTTTATAGTAGAAACTATAAGCGCACATGATTTTCATTAATTTGCATGAGTATGGGCCATTATCTTAGAGTTGATATGTAGGGCATGAGTAGATATTGTGATAACTGAAGTATAAAACTTTTCACTGAGGTAAAGACGGGTTGGGCATCAACCTCTCCCACTGCTTTTCTATGCATACTGACATTACTACTAGAATCTGAAAGTTTGACTTGGTTAATTATGCTACCATCTCCCCTTAGCTTAAACTCGTTATTCAAAGTCTGTGAACCACTTAATTAACTCTAAATTGAACTTAAACACTTTACTCTAGAGCATGAGATATAACAATACTCATAAACACGAAACTCATTCTGAAGGACTACTCCTGATAATGTAAGGTCCACTGCTAGTACTTCTTTCAGATACATGATTCTTAGCTTTCTATTTCCCCAATAATCATCACATAGCAACCTCAACACTGACTAACTTAGAATTATCAACTTTTTTTCTCCTATTTCTATCTAGAGATTCAAACTTAAATTATCTAAAACTGAGGTACTACCTCTTCATTCAATGATTGGTCCATCAGGAAACTAAAACTGAATGACTCTATTACTGAACTCAACTAAAGGGATTTTCTGAAATACAATAACCAAGCAATTTTTGTATACTCATCTGGATGGAATAGATTTACCTACTGAGGTAAGAATTAAGAAAGGTTCTATTAATATTTCTAGTCTGACATAAAGTTGACTGCTATGCAAGGAGTTACAAAAGACAGCGAAGCTCCTAGATCTAATAAGGCATGAATATGTAAATGAAAGATCTGTAACATACTAGTGACCACATCAGGAGAACTTTCTTGATCTTGCTTGGACTTAAGTAAATAAATCCTATTTGGGCATTGCCCACTGGCGGCACAAGAAGTGGCACCCTGCTAGTTTGGGCTACCAGACTAAGCTGAAGAATGATTGGACTGACCCTGTTGGTGCAAATACCTTCCTGTATGAACCATTACACTACATTCCTGTATTTTGTGGCCTGGCTTACCATATATAAAACATATATCACTGCTATCTCTACACGTACCTAGGTGATTTCTACCACATTATTCACAAAGCGGATGGGTATGACCATTGGTCACACTACCCTAGGTTTTGGAACCTGGTGCCTCATCTCGATTATCATTCCTGAACTTTGGTATTGGCACACTAACTGAGGATAGAGCTGGAACTAAGAACTTTTGACTAAACTGAGGACGGTTACCACCCTCTAAGCCTGGCTGAGAGAAACTAATGTTACTCGTTCTGGCTCTTTTGTTTTCTCTCTCTTTTTTCTTAAGTTTTTGCTCCCTAATCTATTAATCATGGACCATAATCTTAGATATGGCCATATCCTTAATCAACATCATAGTTCTACACTCCTTAACCACACTATCTGATACCCCAGATATGAACTTGCTCATTTTGGACCTTTTGTCTGCTACTACATGGAGAGCATACCTAGCTAATTGGATAAACTTAAGGGAATACTCTTTCACACTCATACTACCTTGCCTAAGATTGATGAACTCTAACACCTTGGCTTTTCTCAGCTCTAAGGGAAAAAATCTATCTAGGAAAATGGTAAAAAACTCTTCCCACTTTATGCGCTCTGCATCTGTGCCCTTGTCTACCTTTCACTGCTTAAACCATATATAAACTAAATCTTATAGCTGATAGGAAGCTAACTCAGCACTCTTACTAGAAGTTACTCCCACAATATCTGTGACTTTCTAGACCTGATCGAGAAACTCCTACGAATCCTCTTCTAACTTAGATCCTGAGAATAGGAGAGGATTCACTTAGATGAAATCCCGAATCCTAGATACAGAAGTATTGGCCACTGGGTTGGACTGAACAGCCGCTGGCCATTCATTTTGAGCTGTTATGGAATTGTCTAGAGTAGTGAATACAGCTCTGAATTCTGCATGGGAGACATGCTCATCTAGAGGATCTTCCTGAACGGGCTGAGGTGCTGACTGATTTCTAGTTCTTCTTTCATTAGTTTTTTTGGGAGGCATGTTTTGGAAGTGTAAGGAAGAAATGAATTAGACTGAGAGCTTAACTTTAGCTCATGCTCACTCGCACGACATGAATACTGAAAGAAGGGAAAATTTTCCTAAAACATCTCATAACCTCTTATCCATATGTGTGACGAGCTACACACCCATGCATAAGACTCTACTTGATACGGATTTTAGACTCCTTAGGACTCTGTTGAACCTTAGGCTCTGATACTAAGTTTGTAATGCCCCGAGTCTGTACCTCAAATGCTACACAGTACTTATAACACCGAAGGACCACAAGCTAACCCATGACTAATATTTGTTATGAGCACTGAATAATAATACTATAATAAATGCAAAAACTAGGTTGAAATACCATAAGGTTCAAAACATCTGAAATACTAATAAAGTATATTACTAAAATAATAATATGCAAAATAAAATACTGTCTGAAAGTCTAGTCCGAAAGCCCCTAATTGAACTGTCTAAAAGTGGAGTTGATGGGACAATCCCCCAACTAACTCCATCTACTGAAATACTGCATCTATAGAAAAGATGAAATAATAGAATTTCCTTAATAGATGAGGACTCACTACTAACTCTGACACTCCTATCTGAATTTGAATCTATCTATACGCCGTCGGGAACTTAAGCGTCTAAACCTATAATATGTGACATCATAGCGCAAAGAAAGAGTATGTGTCTGTACATGGAATGTACAGGTATACTAGATAAGGTAAGGCTTAATGCAAGGGTTCATATACATGAACAATAACTGACTGAATGATATAGAGTAACTAAACATCAGAGTACATAGATAACTAATATTGCTGTAAATACTGAGCATGCACTACTGTGCATATAAATAAATATTGTGACTGAACTTTCCTAAAGATAAGTCTTCAGTTCTGATATTGAGTAACTAATATCTGAAGTTACTGATAACTAAATTACTGATGCTGATTGATTGTATCTGAAAATCCTAATTTTGTAGAACTGAACTAAGTTCTATAATGAGACTGAAACTAATATTATAGGAGGTAATCATCCAACCGATATGCCCCAAATAAGGAAACTGAGTAGGGTTCCAACCTGTGACCCCAGTTGGAAGGGTACTAATACCATGCCATAGGTACTAACATTATAAAACCAGGCCTAACTGATGGGTGACACCTGGGCGGAGCCAAGCCTAATCTAACGGGTGAACCCTGGGAGGTAGTCAAGCCTAGTCTGATGGGTGACTCCTCATCTTGCGCTAGCTACACAGTTCTGGAGTATAGGTACTGCTACTAATGACTCTACCTCTTTGGTAGGGATTCTGTCATCCCTGCACTCGCTCGGTACTGAATCCTACTCCCAACTGAAAGGCACTAAACTAAGTATACTATACTAGACTAGACTGATACTAAGTTTTCTAAACTTTCCTGAGTTCTGTGATTGAATGAGTTCTACTGAGTTCTGTAGATAACTGAATTCTACTAATCATGACATAACTGATATTATTTTGTAACTAATACTAGCTCTAGGTAAACAGCTAGATTGTCGGGTATTAAATACCCGCAAAACTCGATAGCATAAAAATAAAGCATACCATAATTTTGAAAGACATAACAATAATTACTTGTCCATAATTCATTCATAGAGACATTTTATCAAACACTTGTAGGGCATAAGTTTGTACATATACTAGCATGTCATGATTGCACTATTTACTTCACATGGGCAATTTAGCAAATACTTGGGGAGCATGAATTATTTACATGATAATGGCCAACACATGAACATTACAATGCATTAATCGATTTGTAAATTCAAGGGTTTATCAAGATAATCACATATTCATCACACATACTATTCAATTTTCATGAAACTTGTAATTAAATCATGGATTAAAACCTAACTAACATCATGAACATGAATTCAATATAATTCAAACATGAAAATCATTAATCTAAGATCTTGTATGTTTAAAAAAGGTTCTTAGACTTTATGGGTGAAAGGAACCCATGAATGAACACCTAACATACCTTGGACTGCTAATTCTTGAGGGTTCTTATAGAAATTCTTGAGCTTGACCTTGATTTTTAAACAAAGTTTTTGCCTTTTTGAGAGAGAATGTTTTGATTTGGGGGGAAATTTAATGAATAATGGTGCAACTAGGTTTATTAGGGTTGAATTTCATATTAAAGGCTGACTGGGATAAGGAAAAAGTACTTAAAAGCCCTTGGAATTAAAACTCAGAATTAGTTGAAAATCCCGATTTGGCAGGCTAGCGCGACACGGAGCTATCGTGTTGTGTTTTTGGAAAGTGACAACAGAGAACTGGGGGCTTGGAGCGACACGATGGAATCACAGTGCCCCTTTTGATTCTAAATTTTGAACTCATTGTGATGCGATGGGATCGCGTCGGAACACTGGAAAAGGATAATTCTTTACTGAGCCTATGGCGCAACGCGCCAATATTGTGGAGCAGCACTGGAATTTACCAATTGCCATTTGACTGGCCTCCACGATGCGCTTGTACTTTGGCACACTGCTTTACAAAAATGGCTCTAACTCTTCGCTCGGGTATTGAATTTGGGAAAATTTTATATCGTTGGAAAGTTGACTGAATTTCCTATGTGTTGGTAAGATCTAAACTGAAAAATACTGAGTATTTAGAAAAAATTATATAGAATAAATCACATACTAAGAGTTAAAATGAGCTATGAAAATACAAGGTATTACAGTAGCATAGTGACAAGGAAAAATGTGTGTAATGACAAGGGGAAGTGTGTGAAAATGGAAAATTCAAAGACAATGAAAAATAGCATGGTATGGTAGCATAGTTACAAGGATAAGTGTGTGAAATAATAAGGGGAAGTGTGTTCAAATAGCAAATACAAAGGAAGTGACAAAGGGAAGTGTGAAAATAAAAAATACAAAGGCAACAAATCAATTGGGCATGATGACAGGGGGAAGAAATGCAAATGCACAAATTGAAGGTGCATGATAACAGGGGGAATTTTTTGTTGCAAAATAACAACAAAGGACTAAGTCCCTGTGTTGCATAATCGAGAAAGCATAATGACAGGGTGAACATTTATCTTCAGGTGGTAGTCACACTAATTAAATGTAGTCACACTAATTAAATGTAATGAATGTTCACTGATGCTCAAAATTGTATAATTTGGTTTGTCATCATCAAAATGAGGGAAAACTACTATATGTTGCTTTGATGATAAGTAGCAAAACTGCAAAGGACCATGTCTCTGTATGTTAAAGTATTGTACAGCTGGCACATGGTATCTGCACAGTTTTGTCCTCTTGTGTAACAAACTTCCAGGTGTTATGTTGTACTAACTTGGATCGCTGGTCCAATGGCATTTCAGCTATAATCATCACCCATCTATAAAAGAAAAGATATGCCTCTTTAATAATTGGTTTTTTAAAATTCTAAAGAGTGAAATGGGGCAGCAAAACCCAGTTCAAAAACTACTCAAGTTCTTAGCAGAGTATGTAAGCTTAAATTAAAATTGTTCTTGAGTGCTGATTTGTAAAAGAACTACTCATCTTATATGAGTAGTGTTTTCTTTTGAGAGAGCTGCATAGGTAGAGTTATCTAAGCTTGAAGGAAAGCTGTGGTTTTTTTGCATTTTGGATTTCCATGCAAAAACCTTTTGCTTTTACTCTTCCTGCATTGCCTTGAATTTCTCAACATCTCATAATTGCACTACAGTTTATTTCTTGTAATTGATCCTGAGGGACCTGGTCCCTCACTGTGTGGTGAAACCCCCAAGTGTTCAATAACATAGCTCGATAACTTTTATCTTTATGACCAAAGCTAGTTTTTCTATTAAGAACCTAAAATAGGGGTCGCAAGATAGGAAATGTTTCTATAGTTTTCTTGTTTAGAAACCCCCTATGTGATAGTGTCAGTATTCTAATGATATCTCTTTATACAAAATGTATTTTGTGATGAATTGGGATTCTTTCTAACTCAAGACACACCTATAACTTTCATGAAGCCTTTAAATCTTGTTTTATCATTTACCTATTCTAAAATAAGCTATAAAGTTTGATTTTTTCATTTACCTATTCTAAACTATGTGACAACACTATACAGTGAAGTTGTCTAGATTTACGATTTTAAGGGTTTAGTGAAATTTGTGCAAACTAAGCTATATTTTTTAAACTAATCATGATTTACATTAATAAGCTAGATTTATTGGAAATTTAAGAGGTATTAAATTGTGTGTTAAGGTTGTATATACTCGTTTATAATCTAAAGAACTTGAAATAATAGTTTTGGTTATGATTTGAACTTTTCAAGCTATGATTGTGTTACTTATATGTTAAAAGACTAGGGTTTGTGTATAAACTTGACCTTTTACTCTTGTTAGCTGCTAGTGTATTTTAAATGTTCATTTTATTATAAGCTCTAGTTGTCTATTTTATCGAATACTTCATTTCATTCACACAATCACATGTTCCTTTAATTCAATACCACTTCTGTCGTGTTAGTATAATGTAACCTTATGAGTTCTTGTTAATTTAATCATACAATTTTTGTACGTACTTAGAATGTGCAATTGTTCTTAATTGGAATCTGTCCATGTGCCTCAATAGTTTCCATGTTGATTTATCCTTTGATTTGTTATCATGTAGTAAGCATTTATTATAGTCCGAACATCTTCTCTTCATTTGAGGAATTATGTGTCTTCATTCAAAACGCACACATTTGGAATGTCTAAATGTATTTTAAATGAACTATGTACCTAACATAACTACTTGCTCCTTTTTTATACACCTTAATAGACCATTTATGCATGCCCTAAATTCTTTAATTCTCACACGTCTTCATGGCTCATTTGTGTAAATTCATTGTGTCCAATAAATTTCATTGAGTCCTATATGTTTCTAAGTATCACATTGAAGTCTCTTTTTACTTCATATATCATTATTTGTGCCTCGAGTATTTTTTTCACATGTCTACATCATATGTCTATAGTTCCAAAAGATAAAAGAATTATGACTAAAAGTTAATGATCTTAGAAGTTAAATAAATTAAGTAACACAAATATGTTTATATAGGTGGCAACCCAGGGGTTTGATACCTTGAATGGGCCAATCCTAGTTGATGTATTTATGGATAGCAGTTCAGGGATTATGATACCTATCATGGGTCAATTCCAATTGATGTTTTTTTAGGGCCATCCTCTTCTACCACTGATCAGTTGGTCATTGTGGAACATGCTACAAAGTTTATAAAATAAAGAAATACAAAGTAAGTAAAGAACGTAATGTACATGATTTCACAATTATAAGTAAAGGTGGTCTTCTATCCTTATCCAAATACTTATCTATTGATACCTGATTTTATTTTACCTTTTATATGTCACTTTTGGCTCATATATTTAGCACATTCATTCATACTAATGTTCTCATTACCTGGGGGTACTGTATTCATGTTTGCATTTAATTAGGTAGAAAGGATTCCTTGTTCCATATGATCGAGTTCAGTTGATGGTTAGTATGCTTCATTCTTTTTGGAGCTACCGAGTCTAGAGTTTACTTTAGCTTGAATAATTAATGAATACTATGGGTCCTGTCCTGACTAGTGATTAGCGATTTCTCATCATAAATGCTTATAGACAGTTGTTGTGGGTCAAGTATCAGTTACAGTCTAATTGTCCTTGTATTATTCTTTTGTTGTATTTGTCTTTATCTCATTTTTTTCAAATATAATTTTGTCATGGCTCAAACCAGGGTCTAGCCTTGACGAGTTTCTCAAGCATGCTGAGGACCAGAGACCACCCCCTTTGCCTAGTCAAGCAGAATACGGTACACCTAGAAGTGGATGAATTTTGAACATATATCAAGATAGAATAATCAATAATAAGATTGTGCCAAGAATCCATAATGCCAAATCCCAATCCACAATAATCACTAAGCATCTAACAAGTCCAAACCAAACTAATGTCGAGATATGACCCCGATGATAGCCAAAACAAGTCAAAATAAAAGTCTATGTTAAGCTATGAATCAAGAAGTAACGGCCTTCTAAATGAAAGAGGTTGTAACACCCCGAGATTTTTGGTCCTTGAAAATTTCTAAACTTTTATCCTCATTGCCTAGACTACTACTTCCTTTATAAGTCATAGGGAGTCTTGATGGGTCTTATGGACCCAATTGTAGCCTAGCCAGTATGTTGGCCTGGAGTTTCTGCCCTGACTACGACTTAGACACTACTAGTCATAGGGTATTGTAATAAGTCATATGGTGTCTTTCGTAACCAAACTAGGGTGATGCCCAAATTTTTTTTGCTTTGACAACGACTGGGTCAAGCGATTCATAATGATTGAGTACAAGTCATTTGGTATGACTTGTAGACAAGTAAGTGTTGGGGATCCTAGACACTGTCCATCCTATGACTGGATGATAAGAGTCGTAGGGTGACCCTATGAGTCATAAGGTCACCCATAACGACTGATGGTAATTTTTTAGTCTTTTCATTAAGGAATTCTGGTCAATTCCCTTTTTCCTTACTTAGACCTCATGACCATAAAGCACTTTAAGGGGTTATTTCTCATTCATAACTCAATCAAAAACACTCTCAAACTCTCTACATTCTCTCAAGCAAGATACTTAGGGACTCTTGATATTTCAGGCATGTTACTCTTTCCCCATTATTACTTTATAAAAAGTATATATTTAAATAGTTTAATTGGATGGTTTTGAAAATGGGTTTTTAAAACACCCTAGGTTCTGGTTCTTAGAACTTTTTCTACGTTTGAGCATTTTGGACATTCTACAACTTGATGGTACTTTTCATATGATGTGGATATGGTTTAGGGACCCTGTCGTATATTACTCAATATGGTTTTGGTTAGTTTCTATCCAAGGTACGAGTGAACATCATAAGGGTCATAAGGATATGGTACGATTAGTATAGTCCAATTCATAGATTATCCAGTGTCCAACCCCTTTGATTCTGTCTTGGATAAGGTTTGAGGGTACTAGTCATATAGTATGGATATGACTTAGGAATAAGAGCCATATAGTGGATAGGGTGTGATGTCCAATATTGTTTCTAGGGTATGAGTGGTGGGTACCACTCGTATATTGTGGGTACAGTTTGGATGATGTGGTCGTACCCTCCTACAGTGATTTTTATATTTTAAGTTGAGGGTATTCTAGACATTTTCCCTCTTAACTTCTTTCAACCCCACAACTTAAAACACTATTGGGACTTTATTTACCTTATTATTCTCAATCAAAAACACTTTAAACACTGTCAAATCTTTCTTAAGGCTTTTGATTCAAAAAAAAAGCTAGGGTTTTCTTCAAGGTAGTCAAATAGGGCTTTCAAAGGGTGTTTTCCTTTTACCTTCATTGGTATCTAAGGCATGGTAATCCTCTCTCAATGTTAGTTCAACTAAATTCATGTTTTAATGAATAGTTTTCATGATTTAATCATGGGTATTGTTTAATTTTGAAATATTTGTTGGGGGTTTTGGATGTAAATGGTTGGATAATATTTTCCCTTTCTTTACTTAAGGTTTTTCATATTGTAATATTGGTTTGAACATTGTGGAATGCATGGTAATGGTAAATAGGTTTAGGGGTACTACGGATTCCCCAAAATGATTAGTTTTGGTCCTGGAAACTATATGCCCTCAACATATTTGTTAATATACCTATGAGAATGGTTTTTTCACATAGTTTATCTTTTGTTGAACTCTTTGCGTTGTATAATTTGGTAATGGAACCTAAATTGGTTTAAAGAGTTTTAAATGATTTGGTAAGACCTTGGTGTCCATGATTTTGGTTTAATTGGAAATCATATGGGGTACATAGGAATCCCCTAAGACTTTTCTAATGACATTGCTTGCAAGCTATAGTTGGTATAACGATACCACTTCATAATGCCTTGGTAACTAACTCTAGAATTGTTGGTTTGGTTATGTACTAAAGGTTTTAATTGGGCAATAATGGCGGATTGTGATAGCTAACAATGGATGGACATTGGAAACTCAAGTTTGCCGACATAAAGGTTGGTCATGGTGACCATATATTTTTGGGATACATATGAATCCCCTAAGTTTATACTTGTATATATGTATCATCGAGGGCAAAGGGTGCACGAGAATCCCTTACCCTAATGATATCTCTAGTTTGTTTGGCTACATGCACTAGGGCCCGCTCAAGGTGTAAATCTAAACTCATATTGCCCATGGGTGGTTTTAGGATGGTCAAGCTACACAACCCAGGTTAAGGTTTTAAATAAATGATAAACTCAATTCCCATTCCCGGGATGGATTATTTATATATATATAAAGTGTGTGTGTTTGCATATGGCTATTTACTTGGTTTTAAAGGTTGGAATTATTTTATCCTTACTCTTGAGTACACGCTAGTGTTCACTTATTATCCCATCTTCGAGCATTGTATCCCCATACGATGTAGGGACCAGCCATACTACTAGTCCTGCTCAGTGATTAGATTCAAGGAACGCTTGGTATTGGATTGAAGTGGTGAGATTCCATACTTCAAAAGGCTTCATTTTATGTTATGGTCTTTTCTACATACTTTTGTTATTTTATTGACTTTAGTTTTGGCCATAGCCGGGGGTATGTACCGATCAAAAGTTGTTTTGATTTTAATTAGAGGCTCTATGAGACTACTTTGGGTTGGCATGGGCGGTGTCATTATTGGTGTCACCCTTAGCATTGGTACTGGTATTGGGGCTGACATTATTTGACTATATTTGATTTATGATTGTTCCACCTTGTTATGTTATATAATCAAAATTTATTCAACATATGGTACAGGGAGATTATGGTGGGGTAATAGGGGTGGTCTCGGTCTTGATTAGACTTAAGGTACCCTACACGACTAGGTCCTAGTTTGGGTTGTGTCAAATTGGTATCAGAGCCCTAGGTTCAAGATCACTTAGGAATTTACAAAGTCGAGTCTAGTAAAGTCTCTTTTAAGGGTATGTAGCGCACCATACTCATAAGAGAGAGACTAGAAGACATTTAGGAATGTTTCTCTTTTTTGTGTCCTATTTTCTAGCTATAGAGTCTAAAGTCAAAAATTCTCCGCTAATTTCTATCTGTTCACTTTTCAAATCATGCCTCCTTGATAATCTGAAGCTCACAGAAACTTCTCTCTCCCAACTGAGGACAATGCTGGTAGGACCCATTCTACTTATAAGGTCCATACCTAGTTTAGGGGCCCAATTTAGGATTGTTCTGCAGTTTCATCGATTCTCTCTAAACCTTCTTAGAATCATCAAGCTGAAGTGACAAACGATGAGATTTGTTAGTCCATTCAATGTTGGCACAGTTGGTAGCTACTTAGTCTAAGAGTGGTGTTCGTGTTACTCTATCTTATGAGGCCATAAGGGTTAGCCAATTCATGAGGTTGAACCCTCTAACCATTATGAGTATTAAGGTTGAGGAGGATCCTTAAGGTTTTCTGTATTAGATAGAAAAGATCTTTCATATTATGCATGCCACGAATGTGGAGGGCATAGATTTTTTTGCCTACAAGCTAAAAGATCTGGCGTACCAATGGTACGAGGAATAGGATTAGGAAAGGGGTGATAATGATGAGGCATCACTATGGTAGGATTTCTCCAATACTTTTTTGGACCGCTTTTTTCCTCAAAAGTTGAGGAAAGTGAAAGCAAAAGAGTTTGTTAATCTAAAGTAAGGTAAGATGTATGTCAAAGAGTATGCCTTGAAGTTTCACGAGTTATCTCTGTCTGCTCCAAAGATGGTTTCTAGTATGAGGGCATAAATAAGAAAATTTTCTTTGATATTATCTCATGATTTAGTCCTTGAGAGTAAGGTTGACTTGTTAATTAACTACATAGATATTTCTAGGTTGGTTGTGTACATACAGCAGGTGGAAGAAAAGAAGAAGAAGAAGGAGAAGAAGAAGAAGAAAAGAAAAAGAAGCAGGCTAAAATGGAAAAGAGGCAGGGAAAGAAGTTTAAGTTCTCTAAGCAGGGTTGTGGCCAATAGCAAAGTGGCATAGATGGTAAAACATCGCGCAATAATAAGTGGGGCAATTTTAGATCTTACTTGACGGCTAGTTCCCCTTACCTAAAGCCATCAGGTGATAGGTATTTCTATGGTGACGACAACTTTGAGTCACAGGGTGTCCAATCTCAAGCTAGTAGGTCCTAGTTAGATCCATCATTTCCTTCTTATAGGTTTTGTGGTAGATTGCATTGGGGTTTCTGTGATGAGGAGAGGGATAAGTGCTTCAACTATGCTTAGCCAGGCCATATGCTTAGCAACTGTCCTATTGGAAAGGTTGCTTCAAGGAGAACAAGGTTCCAGTTGCTTCGTCATTATCTCTAGCCTCAAATAGTGCACCATCTAGTTTTAGTACTAGTCAAAATCATCTTTATGCTCTCACTACTTGACAGGAGTCTGAGGCATCATATTATTTTATGATTGGTATGTTGAAACTCTTTTCCTATGATGTGTATTGTTTACTTGATCTAATATCCTCTCCCTCTTATTGACCCTATTTGTGGTTATGCATTTTGGTTTTGGTTTGGAGTGTGTTTTGAACCTTTTTTCTATTTCTACCCTAGTAGGTTACTATGTGATTGCTAGAAGAGTCTTCTAGGGGAGGGGGTATTTGTTGTTAGTAAAGAAACTTTGGTGGATTTTTTTGAATTAGATATAGTGAATTTCAATGTTATATTGGGGATGGATTAGTTGCACTCGTGCTATGCTTCTCTAGACTGTCGAACCCATAAGGCTGTCTTAAAATTCCTTGATGAGTTGATTATTGAGTGGGAGGGTGTTTCCCTAGATCCTAATGGGAAGTTCATATCTTATCTTAAAGCTTAGAGATTAATCTGCAAGGGGTGTCTCTATCATCTAGTTTGGGTTAAAGATTCTAACTCGGATGGTCCTTCTTTGTATTTTTCCCCGTGGTGAATGAGTTTCCTAAGGTCTCTCTTGATGTCCTTCTTGGTGTGTTCCTCCTGATAGGGAGATTGAGTTTTGGATTGATCTTGTTTTGGACCCACGTCCAATTTCTATTCCTCCATATAGAATGGCTCCATCTGAGTTGGAAAAGATTAACAAGAAACTCAAACATCTATTAGATAAAGGTTTCATTCATCTTAGTGTGTCCCCGAGGTGTAGAATGGTGTTATTCATGTGTAAGAAGGAAGGTTCCCTTCGGATGTATATTAATTATCGGCAGTTAAGCAAGGTGATGGAAAATGATAAGTATCCTCTTCCAAGGATAGATGATTTGTTTGATCAGCTGCAAGGTGTTAAGTTTTTCTCCGAAATTGATCTTCGATTCGGGTATCTATAACATCCAAGGTTTTTGACCCTTAAAAAATTTCTTGGATTTCTAGTTTCTGGACAAGTTACAACTAGGAAAAAATAAGTCGTACACTGGGGTACTAGTGGTATAGGTTGGTCATATGGGTTGGATTTGGTTTTTGAAATAGATACAACTTAAGTGGTATGAGTCGTATTAGTGGATCTTAAGCAGGGAAAGATGGTTGTCAAGGAATATGCCTTGAATTTTCATCAACTATCAAGGTATGCTCCGAACTTGGTGTCAAATATAAGGGTGACGATAAGAAAGTTCACTTAAGGGATATCTCATGATTTAATCCTTGAAAGCAAGACTACTTTGCTAATTAAGGATATTGATATTTTAAGGTTGGTGGTTCATATGCAGCAGGTGGAGAATGAAAGAGGAAACAGGCAGAGTTTGGGGAAACGCTGGGTAAGAAGTTTAGGTCTTCTGAAAAAGGTGATGGGAAACAACAAAGTGGTCAGATGGCACTAAGTGGCCAAAGAAGAAGTAGGAAGTTCTAGACCCTTTTCTTATGCTAGTGCTCCTTACCCAAAATAGTCGGTTGATAGGCGTTAACTGGGTAGTGATAATTTCCAGGCACAGGGTTCCCAATCTCAGGCGAGTGGGGCTTAGTAGACTTCTTCATACTCTCTTTGCCAATTTTGTGGTCATCTTTATTAGAGTTTTTGCAATGAAGGGAGGGATAGGTATTTTAAAAGTGGTCAGTCAGGCCATATGCTCAGGAATTATCCTTGTGGTAAGGGTGCTTTGAGAGCGGCCAAAGCTCTGGTTACTTCATCTTCAGCTCTTGCACCTAGTGGTGTTGCTTTTATATCTTCTCCTATTTATAGTACTAGAACTGGTTGGAATACATTATATATTCTTACATCTCGATAGGAATTTGAGACATCACCTGATAATGTGACTGGTATATTATAACTCTTTTCTTGTGAAGTGTACTGTCTGCATGATCTGGGGTCCACTCTTTCTTATGTGACCCTATTTGTGGCTTTGTGTTTTGGTTTTAATCATGAGGTTATTTCGGATCCATTTTCTATTTTCACCCCAGAAGGTATCACGATTATTTTTAAGAGAGTCTATAGGGAGTGTGTGGTATCTGTTGGTAATATGGATACTTTGGTGGATTTATTTGAATTGGATATAGTGGATTTCAATGTTATTCTGGGTATCGATTGGCTATAGTCTTGTTACAGATCCTTAGATTGTAGAACCCATAAGGTTGTTTTTAGGTTCCCTGGTGAACCGGTTATAGAGTGGGAGGGTGGTTCCCTAGCTCCAAGGGGGAGGTTTATTTATTATCTTAGAGCTCAGAGATTTATCTCTAAAGGGTGTCTTTACCACTTAGTTTGGGTTAAAAATTATAACTTGGAAGGTCCTTCTTCTTATTTGGTTCTGGTGGTAAGTAAGTTTCCTGAGGTCTTTTTGAATGATCTTCCTAGTGTTCCTCCGGATAGGGAGATTGAGTTTGGCATTGATTTAGTTCTAGACACTGATCCAATAACTATTTATTTATATAGAATGGCTCCGGTTGAGTTGAGAAAACTCAAGTAGCAGCTTAAGGATCTTTTAGATAAGATATTTATTCGTCTTAGTGTATCCTCATGGGTGCACCAGTGTTGTTTGTATGCAAGAAGGATTGTTACCTTCGTATGCGCATTGACTCTCGACAGTTGAATAAGGTAACTATTAAGAACAAGTATCTTCTTCCAAGGATATATGACTTGTTTGATCAGTTGCAAGGTGCCAAGTTCTTTTCTAAGATAGATCTTTAATCTATAAATCATTAGCTTAATATTATGGAGGTGGATATCCCTAAGATGGCTTTTTATACTCGGTATGGGAACTTTGAATTCTTGGTGATGTCATTTAGCTTGCCTAATGCCCCGGCGGTATTTATGGATTTGATAAATAGGGTTTTCAGGTAGTTCTTGGATCTTTTTGTCATTGTGTTTATTGATGACATTCTGGTTTATTCTAAAAGTGGAATGGATCATGTCAATAACCTCCCTGTGGTGTTACAAACCTTGAAATAACAGCAGATGTAGGCTAAGTTCTCCAAGTGTGAGTTTTGGTTGAATACTGTGACTTTCAAGGCTCATATTATTTCTAGTGAGGGAATCATGGTAAATCCACAAAAGGTGGTTGTGGTTAAGATGTGGCCCATACCCATGACTCCAATCGATATTTGGATCTTCTTGGGTTTGGCTGGGAATTATAGACAGTTTGTGGAGAGTTTCTCCACGATAGTTGCCCCATTACTAAGTTGACTCAGAAGAAGGTCAAATTTGCTTAGTCAGATGCATATGAAGGGAGTTTCAAGAAGCATAGGGATAAGCTAACTTTGGCTCCAATTTTGACATTGCCTGAAGGCAATGAGGGGTTTGTGGTTTCTTATGATGCATATCGGGTGGGACTTGGTTATGTTTTGATGCAACATGGGAAGGTGATCGCCTATGTTTCTAGGCAATTAAAGGTGCATAAGAAGAACTATCCTACCCATGCTTTGTAGCTTTTGGTGGTGGTTTTTTCTTTAAAAATTTGGTGGTATTACTTGTAAGGAGTGTACGTGGACATCTTTTTTATCGTAAGAGTCTATAGTATTTATTCACTCAAAAAGAGCTAAATCTCAGGCAAAAGAGATGGTTGGCACTTCTCAAGGACTATGATATGAGTCCTCACTACCACGCAGGTAAAGCTAACATGATTGTTGATGCACTTAGCAGGTTGTCCATGGGGAGTTTGGCTCAAATGGAGAAAGAAAAGGGGGAATTGGTGAAAGATATTCATCGTTTGGCCAATCTTAGATTTCATCTCTTGGACTCTAAGGATGGTGATGTCATGGTGCAGGAAGTGTTTAGGTCATCTCTTGGTGCAGAGATCAAGTAGAAGCAAGTGATAGATCCTATCTTGATAAAAATCAAGAGTGGTGTTGGTGTGCAAAGGGTGATGGTCTTTGACATCAGTGGTGATGGTACTTTACGGTGCCAAGGGAGGTTTGTGTTCCTGATGTCGATGATTTGTGGCAAAGGATTTTTAAAGAGGTGCATAAATCATGCTATGTTATTCTTCCCGATTCAACAAAAATGTATTATAATCTCAAGGAGATATATTGGTGGAATGGTATGAAAAGGGATGTGTTTGATTTTGTAGCCAAGTGCATGGTGTGCCAACAAGTCAAAGTTAAGCACAAGAGGCCTGGTGGGTTGTATCAAGAATTTGATTTACTTGAATAAAAATAGAAGGTAATTAATATGGATGTTGTTACCGGTCTTCCTCGATCTCAGAACCAATTTGATTTGATTTGGGTCATCGTGGATAGGATGACGAAGTCTGCTCACTTCTTTTCAGTGAGGACTACCTTTTCGACAGAGGATTATGCAAAGTTGTATCTTCAGGAGATTGTGAAAATGCATGGGGTACCTGTTTCAATTATCTCTGATTGTGGTACACAGTTTTCATCTCATATTTTGTGGTCTTTTCAGAAAAGATTGGGCACTAAGGTTAATCTGAGTACTACTTTTCATCCACAGATGGATAGGCAAGCAGACAGAACTATTCAAATATTGGAGGATATACTTTGGGCATGTGTGATTGATTATGGTTGCAATTGGGTTAAGCATCTACCTTTGGCAGAGTTTGTTACAACAATAGTTATCATTCTAGCATTAGTATGGCCCCTTTTAAGGCATTGTATGGTAGGAGGTTTAGATCTTCTATTGGTTGGTTTGAGCTTAGTGAGGTGGATATGTTTGATCCGAATTTGGTCCATCGGTCTATGTAACAATTGAAGGTGATTCAGGATAGGCTTAAGGTTTCCCAAAGTCACAAAAAGTCTTATGCGGATGTAAGGTGTAGAGACTTAAAGTTTGAGGCTGAGGATTAGGTGTTCCAAAAGAAATCTCCCATGAAGGGAGTAATGCGGTTTAGTAAAACAGAGAAGTTTAGTCCCCAATTTGTTGGTCCTTATGTGGTTTTCCGGAGGGTTGGTAATTTGGCTTATGAATTATAGTAGCATTCTAGTTTGAGCTTTATTTATCTGGAATTTCATGTCTCTATGTTGAGGAAGTGCATTGGTGATCCTTCTTTGGTAGTTCCTTTGAAAGAATTTGGTATCTTGGATTCTCTGTCTTGTGAAGAGCTCTCGATTGAGATATTGGATCGGCAAGTTCATCGATTATGAACCAAGGATGTGGCCTCAGTTAAGGTTCCATGGCAGAACCACAAGGTGTAAGAGCCTACATAGGAAGAATAAGAGGACATGAATTCCTAGTATCCGCATCTATTTTCTGCTCCTAGGATTCGTTCGAAAGGTATGTATTTTTCAACGTACTTTTGTTTTCAAACTTTGTTAAATGGAAGATTAATTACTTTGCATTTTTATTTTATAACTTGGTTAAAGGCTGGAATGATATTTGAAAATACAAATGAATCGTTCTTGTGGTTACCCAACCTTATCCGTTATTCGGGAATGAATGTTCCTAGTAGGGAAGACTATAACACCCTGGGTTTTTTACCCTTAGAAAATTTCTTGGATTTCTGGTTTCTGGACAAGTTACGACTAGGGGAAACAATTTGTACACTGGCGTACGAGTGGTAGTGGTTGGTCATATGCTGACCAGTGTTGGTTGATGGGTTAGATTTGGTTTCTGAATAGATACGACTTGAGTGGTATAAGTCATATTGGTAGATATGGGTTGTTCAGTTTGGTTCTTTCCTTCACTAAATCTTAGACTTGGAAACTTAAGTTGGATCTGAGTAGGAGTGGCTCAGTCGTACCATGGACTCGTATGGTGGACAGTGTTTAATTTTCTTTTGACTCTATTCTGCCAGGGGTAAGGTTCAGAGGTCCGATTCATATGCTTTAGGTACGATTTAGTTTAGGTAGGTCGTACCTTAGATAGTGTTGGGTACAAGAGGGAGGCCTAAGGTATAAGTGATGGGTACCACTCCTATTGAAGGGTACGACTGTTATGGTTAGTCATACCCTCTGATAAGATTTTACGCAGTTTAAGTGAGGGCAATATGGACATTTCCCCACTGAACCTAATATGGCCCCATGACTTTTAACTCACTTGGAAGGTTATTTGCCCTATTATTCTATTCATTAACACTTAGAAAACACTCTCTAGTCCTCTCTAAAGTTCTTAGGCAAAGAAAGCTAGGGTTTCATCTTAAGGATTAATTTAGGGCTTGTGTTGGTGATTTCTCTCCATTACTCAATTAAGGCATGTACTCTTCCCTCATTATTAGTTCCAACTAAAGCATTATTTTATACAAAATTTTCATGGCATGATTTATTGTATGGTTTTAGGTTTTCAAATATGTGTTGGGGTTTTAGTTATAATGACTTGGTTATGGTTTTCCCATGTTTCAATTATGTTAGTACATGTTTTAATGGTGGTTTTGGATAATTGGTTGCATGGGAATGGTCACATGGTAATTGGTTTTGGTTTTGGGAATACTATATCTCCAACATGTTTGATAAAATGCCTATAATAATGATTTCACTATATTATTGGATTTTTAATGGAACTATTGTATGGTATGGTTTAGTAATGAAACCCTAAATGGTTTAAATAGTTTGGAATGGTTAAATGGAATAGTTTGGTTTTCATGATTATGGTTAATCGAACTCCTTATGGGGTACAATGAAATCCCCCAAGTAAACATGGTAATGAACAACTTGTAGGGTATAATGGAATCCCCCAAGCAAATACAATGGAACACTTGTGGGTAGATGGAACTCCCCCAAGTTAACTTGGTAAATAGGTACATGGGAATCCCTTTACCTTAAAAGGTTTGGCTAAGGACAATACTTGCAAGTTATAGTCGGTATGACGATACCACTATTAATAGCCTTAGTTAATAGTAAATGGAATAATGGATTGGTTGGTTGAAAATAGTTTTTATTAGGGAATAATGGCAAGGTGTGACAGCTAATCGTGAAGGTGGGAGTTCAATGAACGAACACTGGAAACTCATGTTTGCCAACATGAGGGGTTAGTCATGGCAACCATAGATGATACTATGAGGTAATTGGGAATCCATTAAGTACACTGTACATATGTATCATAGAGAGCTAAGGGTACTTAGGAATCCCCTACTCTTTTTGTATCTCTGGTTTATACGGCTACACACATCAGAGCCCGTTTAGGGGTTACATTGTACCCATATAGTCCATGGGTGGTTAATGTTTTGAATATATGCTAAACCCAATTTCCTTTCCCTGCATGGTTATATATATATATATAGTTTGTATGCATATATTTGGTTTACTTAGTTTTACTAGATGGCATTATTTTATTCTTATACTGAGTTCATGCTAGCGTTCATCCGCTAACTCATCCTCTGGCAGTTGTATCCTTATACGATGCAGGAACCAGATATTCTACTCTTCCTGCATAGTGATCAAACTTTGGGATCAGCTTTTGGATTGAAGTGGTTAGCTTCTATCTTTCTAGAAGTCTCTATTTCATGTTATGAATATTTTCATATACTTTGGTTATTTTATGTATATTGGTTTTGGCTATGGTTAGGGGCATGTCCCAACCGGATATTGGTTTTCTTTCAGTTAGATGCTTTTCTAGAACTACTATGGGTTGGAATGGGCAAAATTGATATTGGTGATAGTACTAGTATTGATATTGGTATTGGGATGTGATACAAGATCAAACCAACAACACCAAGAGCTTCGGATTTCAGTCCAACAACACAAGAACAACAAGTTTTTAGTTTTTCGGTTTTTCAGCTTACAACCCAAGAACTAGTTTCGGTTTTCAACTTGCAACACAAGAACAACAAGATAGAGAACAAATGCTAGTGAATCGAAAAGAGCCCCACACGGCTTCACTAGACTTTCAAGATAACAAAAGCAACACAACAACAACAAGATAAAGAAAGATAGATAACTTGACATATAACATTCAAGAAACTAAGAACCCTAACATCAAGAGAGGACCCTAAGTCTAATGAATATAAACACCAAGTTCTTACGAGGACCAAGAGGCACTCAACGACCTCAAAACCCTTGTTTCTAGCCAAAGAGACAACACAAGTATCCCTCTACTTGTGAGGAGATAGTGGCGGCTCCTAAGAGTGAAATAGAGAGGAAATGTTTAGTGTTTTTAGGTTACAACTTTCAGATTTCAAAAACTAAGTCTAACTCACTATGATGTTCTATTTATACTACAACAAAAAGGAGTAAAACCCGGTTGTATGCAAATTCCACCAAGGGTAGGTGTTCTTCCCATGAAGTCAGTTTACCCTTAACCATAGAACGTAGCATAGACCCTAAGGTTCTATTTACTACCTCCGTTTGGCCGTCGGTTTGTGGGTGGCAAGACGTGGAGAAAAGTAACTTCGTTCCAAGCCTACCCCACATGGACTTCCAAAAGAGACTTAGGAACTTGGAGTCCCTATCACTCACAATGGTCCTTGGTACCCCGTGAAGCTTTACAACATGTTCAACAAATAATGAAGCTACACTAGGAGCGTCCTCGGTTTTAGCACATGGAATAAAGTGAGCCATTTTAGAGAATCTATCAACAACCACAAAAATGCTATCTCGGCCCTTTCTAGTCCTTGGCAGCCCCAAAACAAAATCCATCGAGATGTCCAGCCAAGGTCTAAGGGGAGTAGGGAGTGGGGTGTATAATCCTTGAGGTTGGAGGCGAGATTTAGCACTCCGGCAGGCCGCACATTGATTACAAATTTTTGTGACATCTTTGCGCATCTTGGGCCAATAGAAGTTCTCCTCTAGGATTCCGAGGGTCTTGTCTACCCCAAAGTGACCCATGAGGCCTCCGTCATGGGCCTCCCTCACAAGTAATTCCCTCCAAGAACTAGAAGGAACACACAACCTCCTCCCTTTGAACAAATACCCCTCGAACCGAGAGTAGGAGGAATGGTTATTTTCCTTAAGCCAACGGTCCCTTCCCCACTCTTCGCATTCCCTAAAAATAGGAGCAAAGGTAGGATCCTCGGGATACAACATCCGCAAGCTCTCAAAACCCATTAACTTCGAAGATAAGGTAGCAACAAGCACATGCTTCCGAGACAAGGCATTGGCAACAACATTTTCCTTTCCCCTTTTGTAATGAATTACATAAGGGAAAGTCTCGATGAACTCAATCCACTTAGCATGACGCCTATTCAGCTTGTCTTGGCTCTTAAGGTGTTTCAACGACTCATGATCCATTCGTATCATAAACTCCTTAGGCCACAAATAGTGTTGCCAATTTCCCAAGGCTCTAACAAGGGCGTACAACTCCAAATCATAAGTCGAGTAATTAAGAGTTGCCCCTTTGAGCTTTTCACTGAAATAGGCAACGGGCTTACCTTCTTGCATCAAAACAGCCCCAATGCCAACCTTACTAGCATCACACTCTACTTCAAATATCTTATCAAAATCGGGCAATTGTAATAAAGGCGCCGAGATGAGCGTAGCTTTCAAGGCCTCAAAAGCCCTAGCTTGCTCTTCACCCCATTTAAAGGGTCCGTCCTTTCTAATTACCTCGGTCAAGGGGGCTGCTATGGAGCTAAATCCTTTGACAAACCTCCTATAAAAGCTTGCCAACTCGTGGAAACTTCGGATTTCTCTAATAGTTTTAGGGGTCGGCCAACTTCGTATAGAGTCTATCTTGGAGTCGTCCACTTCCACACCCCTTGAGCTCACAACAAAACCCAAGAATACAATTTTATCAACACCAAAAGAACACTTCTCCATGTTGGCATACAACTTCTCCTTTCGGAGTACATCAAACACACATCTCAAATGCATTACATGATCATCAATAGACTTACTATACACCAACACATCATCAAAGTAAACCACCACAAACTTTCCAATATAAGGCTTCATTACATGATTCATTAGCCTCATAAATGTGCTAGGAGCATTGGTAAGGACGAAGGGCATGACCAGCCACTCATATAGACCAAATTTGGTCTTGAATGCGGTCTTCCATTCATCACCGGGTTGCATGCGAATTTGGTGATAGCCACTCCTAAGGTCCACTTTAGAAAACACACAAGATCCGTGGAGCTCATCTAGCATATCATCTAGTCTAGGGATCGGATGACGATACCTTATAGTGATTTTGTTGATGGCTCTACAATCGACGCACATGCGCCAAGTTCCGTCCTTCTTTGGCACCAAAAGCACCGGGACAGCACACGGACTCAAGCTTTCCTTGATATATCCCTTGTTGAGAAGCTCCTCAACTTGCCTTTCAATCTCTTTAGTGTCCACGGGGTTGCTCCTATAGGCCGGTTTGTTCGGAAGTTGTGATCCCGGCACCAAATCGATTTGGTGTTCAATGCCCCGAAGTGGGGCAATCCTTGCGGAAGTTCTTGAGGAAACACATCTTCATACTCCTGCAACACACAAGAAATCAAAGGGGAAATGGAAGGATTAGTGGGGTTAGTATTAAAGCAGTAGGCCAAAAGTAGCATCGGCTTGTTTTCATCATGGTCCACGAAGAGTTCTTTCCTTCTAGCCAACATCACTACATTTTCCATCTCCCTTGGTGTGGGGACAGCCTCGGATGCCCCTACCTCCTTACCTACGGCATCCCCCCCTTCTCTCCCTTCTCGGGTTCCTTCCCCTTTCCCTTTAACTCTCGCATCTTTTGATGCCACTCATTTACTTGGGAGGGTGAAAGAGGGTGAAGTGTGACCTTTCGGCCATCCTTCTCAAGCGTATACCGGTTGGTCCTCCCATCGTGTTTAGTAGACCTATCATATTGCCATGGTCTACCTAACAACAAGTGACATGCTTGCATTGGAATCACGTCACAAAGCACTTCGTCGTAGTAGTTTCCCACCTTGAACCGAATCACACATTGCCTTGTGACCCTTAATTCACCACAATCGTTCAACCATTGTAGCTTGTAAGGACTAGTGTGTGGAGTAGTCGGTAGTTTCAAGAAATTGACCATAGCATGACTCGCGACATTTGTACAACTTCCACTATCAATTACCATGGTGCACACACTCCCCTTTACAAGACACTTAGTATGGAATAGATTTTCCCTTTGACTCGGATCATCTATCGCCTTACTAATCATGACACGTCTAACCACAAAGTTTGGAACCACACACTCCCCTTCTTGTGGATAGACATCTTCACTATCATCCAATCCATCATCATTCGGTCCATTTTCAGCTTCCTCTCTATCTTGAGGCTCGGCCTCGTCTTCCCCCCTTTCGGAAACCACCTCCTCACCAAGGTAGTACACTTTCCCTTCTCGTAGGATCACATTACGCCGGTTCGGACATTCATTGGCCTTATGCCCCTAACCTTGGCACTTGAAGCATTGGAACCCCTTTGGATTGGGATATTTGTGAGCCGCCGGTCTTGGAGGAATCTTAGGGACCATTTTGGGCTCGGGCAGCTTAATAGGACCAGTTTGGTCCTTGTTTTTGGGCCAACCCGAGGGGGTTTGTACCCTTGCCTTGAAGGTTGATCTCTCCTTAAGTTCCCGTTCAATCTCTAGGGCCGCTTGGAATATACCGTCAATGGTTTCAAACCGGTGAAAGGTCAAGTGAGTGGAGATTTCTATGTTTAATCCACACTTGAACCGGATGATGTCGTGACTGATTTGCTCCCCACGGTGATCAAGTTTCAACATGAGTTGTTGGAACTCGTCAAAATAGGCCATCACACTCTTGCTTCCTTGCCACAAGCCATATAGCCTAGCAAGTAACTCATGACGATATCTCTCGGGAAGGTATCGTTGCCTCATCAAGTACCTCAACCGATACCAAGGTGGTGGCTGCCCATCAATTACTTCATTACCAAACCGTTTAACATACTCCCACCAAGTGTTAGCATAGCCCTCGAGGTGAGCTATAGCGTAGCAACTCTTCTTTTCTTCCGAGATGTCATTAACTTGGAAAACCTTGTCACAAGCCGATTCCCAAGTCAAGTAGGTCTCGGGGTCACTTTCACCCTTAAAGATAGGTAGGCTCAACTTGATGGTGTTGATGCCTACGTCTCTCTCTTGGTGTTGGTTTCCCCTATCTCCATACCCCCGGTATCTCCTAGGTTCTCCTCGACCCCCTCTTAACTCCTCCTCCCTCATATAAGCATCATCAAGGGCTCCCTCTCCATCATACTCCTCTCTACCGTATCCGTCAAAGTGGGCTGGTCGGCCTTGGCCATTTTGATTCGTAGGAATTGGAATTTGTGGTCTTTGGTTTAATGGAGCTTGGAAGGGAGGGTTCGGATTTAGTGGAGGTACTTGGCTCCCAAATCCCTCTTGGGGAATTGGAGGAGCTTGGAAATGTAGTGGTCTAGTGGAGTCTCGGTTTGGAGGAAAGTTGGTAGATTGGTTTGCGGTATTTAGTGGAGCTTGGGGTGCATTTAGCATTTGGTGGACCATTTCGGGTGTGATGGTTGCGGAGGAGGTCCGATCATGACCATTGGTAGAGACATGTAGAGGAGTCGATGGCCGAGAGTTCCTTTGACTCTCCACTTGATCTAGCCTCCCACTAATAGTCGATACTTCCCCCCTTATTGCTGCCAAGTCCCCTCTCACGGCCCCAAATTCCGAATTCATCCTTTCAAGTGTCCGAGTAACGGCCTCGAGAGTGGCCCTCATTGAGTCAAGGGCATTAGTATCCGCATTATGAGATGTTGTTCCTTCCATCGTCAAGGTATTAGCCGCTTTAGTCACCACAAGTTCGTGTTCCACAAGTGTTGTATAATTGGCTAGTAACCGTGAGATTTACAAGGTTTGAGTAAGCTCTTATCCGGAATGGATTCTTGTTTGAAGACTCAAAGAATTCTTGCCGGACTAGAATCAAAATCAGCAACTCATTCAAACGAATAAAAGCACACAAACAACCGTTGATTCGAACAAACGGCTCAAGGAACTAGTTGACAACCTAGTAGGAAAGTACTAGTTTGTTAATTAGTTCTAAGACCAAGTAAGGGAAACCAAGAATCAACAATTAGCAACCAAAGAATATCCTAAGTTGAGCTTATAGTGACATGGTAGCATGCAATGGTCCCACACGTTCTTCTTCTCTCGGATTTTTTTTTCTCTTTCTTTCTCCTTTTTTTTTTGTTCGGTTTTGGTGTTAAGATTCACACAACTTGAGAAAATTTGAAAAGTGTTTTGGTGGGAAAACTAAAATCTTGAAGTCTTCACCCTTTTTCAAACTCAAGAAAGTGGGTTTGGTTGACAAATTCCACAAAACAAGGATCCTTGATTTAGGGGAAGTGATTGACAAGACTACAAGTGATGGGTGCAAGTCTTTCACAACAACTTTATAAATTTACCACTTAAGCACACAACAAGATGAACACTTCAACAAGATGAACAAGATGACAAGTTCAAAAGATAAACACTTCAACAATCTTCAACAACTTCTTTGTCACATAAACACACAACCACCGAATTTCCTTTGGTTATCAACAACATACAACTTTCGGCCACTACAAGTCACTACACAATATTCAAGTTTCAAGCTCAAATTTCGGATCTAGACACCTTAGTGTTGGTGAGAAAGAAACCAACACTAGAAACTCACTAAACAAGCAAAACAACACCTAGATCTAAACATACAAAATCATTCTCGATTTCAACATTTAGTGGACAGATTTTAGAATTTCTTGTGGTGTAGTTGTTTAAGCCGTGATCTAGCCCAAGATGGGTTATGTTGGAACACAACCGGTCTTGCTCTGATACCAAATGATACAAGATCAAACCAACAACACCAAGAGCTTCGGATTTCAGTCCAACAACACAAGAACAACAAGTTTTTAGTTTTTCGGTTTTTCAGCTTACAACCCAAGAACTAGTTTCGGTTTTCAACTTGCAACACAAGAACAACAAGATAGAGAACAAATGCTAGTGAATCGAAAAGAGCCCCACACGACTTCACTAGACTTTCAAGATAACAAAAGCAACACAACAACAACAAGATAAAGAAAGATAGATAACTTGACATATAACATTCAAGAAACTAAGAACCCTAACATCAAGAGAGGACCCTAAGTCGAATGAATATAAACACCAAGTTCTTACGAGGACCAAGAGGCACTCAACGACCTCAAAACCCTTGTTTCTAGCCAAAGAGACAACACAAGTATCCCTCTACTTGTGAGGATATAGTGGCGGCTCCTAAGAGTGAAATAGAGAGGAAATGTTTAGTGTTTTTAGGTTACAACTTTCAGATTTCGAAAACTAAGTCTAACTCACTATGATGTTCTATTTATACTACAACAAAAAGGAGTAAAAGACCCATCCGCCCTTGCTTTCTTGTGGCAACCTTGGGGATTAGTTTATTACACTTTAGGACCCCTCTTCACACATAAAAACGTTTAGGTCCTTTGTTGGTTCGACCAACAACTCACACACGGCCATTTGCATGAACAAGGCTTGGAGTGTTTGTAATTCCCGAGCTTGGCTTCGTGTGAAAGGCCGTGTACCTGTGGAGGCTGCCTTAACCGTATCAGGATGACACCGGTTGACTATATTATTGGTTTTTCCATCCTCTTTTATTTTAGGATTATATATAATTATTATGAAACTCACACGATTATGGTTTTGAATTATGGTTTGGTTGGTATTGGTTATCGATTGGGGATCGGACGGTTGGACTCATTTAGGTGTCACGGATATAGACCTACTTTAGAGTCTTAGATTACGCAATAACATTATCTTGTTATATATTCAAAATTCATTCAACTCAGGATATGCGTTGGTCGATTGGGTTGGGTAATGAGGGTGGTCTCCAATCCCAGTTGGACTTGGGATGCCCATTACGATAAAGCCCTAGTTCGGTTTATGTCAGTATCATCAGTTAAAGATTAGGGAGGAGAATATCCTTAAGACTACCTTTCGTACCCGGTATGGGCATTTTGAGTTCTTTATGATGTCATTTGGTTTGACCAATGCCCCGATGGCATTCATGGATTTGATTAATAGGGTATTCCATCAGTTTTTGGATCTGTTCATTATTGTTTTCATAGATGATATTCTAGTGTATTCTAAGAGCAAGGTGGACCATGAGAATTACCTCCACATTGTGTTACAGGCCTTAAAGGAGCAGCAATTGTATGCCAAGTTTCTAAAATATGAATTCTAGTTAAACGCTGACACTTTTTTGGGTCATATCATTTCTAGTGAAAGGATCATGGTGGATCCACAGAAGGTTGCAGTGGTGAAGAAGTAGCCTATACCCACTACTCCAACTAGTAGTCAGATCTTTTTGGGTTTACCTGGTTATTATAGGAGATTTGTGGAAAAATTTTCAACTATAGCTTCCCCGTTGACTAAATTGACTTAGAAGAAGGTAATGTTTTTATGGTTAGATGCTTGTGAGGGTAGTTCTAGAAGTTAAAGGATAAACTAACTTCAGCTCTATTTTTGACTTTTCCTGAAGACACTGAGGAGTTTATGGTCTACTGTGATACGTCCTATGTGGGGCTTGGGTGCATTTTGATGCAGTATATAAAGGTGATAGCTTATGCCTCTAGGCAGTTGAAGGTGCATAAGAGAAATTATCTGACTCATGATTTGGAATTACTAGTTGTGGTGTTTGTATTAAAAATCTGGTATCACTATTTGTATGGAATGCATATGGATATCTTTTATGATCATAAGAGCCTACAGTATGTGTTTACTCAGAAAGAGCTTAACCTCAGGTGAAGGAGATGGCTTGAGCTCCTCAAGGATTATGACATGAGTCTTCACTACCACCCAGGTAAAGCTAAAGTGGTTATTGATACTTTTAGCAGGTTATCCATTAGGATTCTATCTCATGTGGATTAGGAGAAGAGGGAGTTGGTGAAGGACATTCACCATTTAGCTAACCTTACATTTCATCTCTTGGATTCTGAGGATGGTGGTGCATTGGTGCAGTAAGTGGTGCGGTCATCTCTTGGTGCTGAAATCAAGGAGAAACAAGTGTTAGATCCTGTGTTGATGAGGATCAAGGGTGATGTAGGTGGGCATAAGGTGATGGCCTTTGAGATTAGTAGTGATGGTACTTTGTGGTACCAAGGGAGGTTATGTTTTCCCAATGTTGATGGTTTGCATGAGAGGATCTTGGTTGAGGTGCATGAGTCATTCTATGTTGTTCATCCTAGTTTGATGAAAATGTATCATGACCTTAAGGAGATGTATTGATGGAACAATATGAAAAGGGATAGGGCTAATTTTGTGGTCAAGTGCATGGTGTGTCAACAAGTGAAAGTTGAGCACATAAGTCTCGAAGAATTGTATCAAGAAATTGAGTTACCTGAATGAAAGTGGGAATTAATCAATATGGATTTTGTTAACGGTCTTTCTCGATCTCGAAACCAATTTAATTTGGTTTGGTTCATCGTGGATAGGGTAACAAAGTCGGCTCATGTTTTTTCAGTGAGGACTAACTTTTTGGCTGAGGATTATGTGAGGTTGTATCTTTATGATATTATGAAGTTGCATGGATTACCTATTTCTATCATCTCTGATTGTTGTACGCAGTTTATATCTCACTTTTGGTGGTCATTTTAGAAAGGATTGGGGACTAAGGTTAGTCTGAGTACTACTTTTCACCCGCAGTTGGATGGGCAAATAGAAAGGACTATTCAGACATTGGGGATATGTTTCGTGCTTACATGATTAACTATGATGGTAGTTCGATTGAGCGTTTGCCTTTTGTAGTGTTTTCTTACAATAATAGATACCACTCTAGAATTGGGATAGCTCAATTTGAAGTGTCACATGGTAGGTGGTATAGATCTCCTATTTGGTAGTTTGAGGTTGGTGAGTTGGAGATGTTTGGCTCGGACTTGGTTCAACAGGCTATGGAAAAGTTAAAAGCAATTTGGTATAGGCTTAAGGCTGCCTAAAGTTGCCAAAATTCCTATACGGATGTGAGGCGAACAGAGATAGAGTTTGAGGTTGGGGAAAAGGTGTTCTTAAAGGTTTCTCCCATAAAGAGAGTGGTGCGATTTAGTAAGAAGGGAAAGCTCAGTCTTCGATATGTTAGTTCATATATGATTTTAAAGAGGGTTGGTAATGTTGCATATGAGTTGGAGTTGCCTTCTAGTTTGAGCTCTATTCACCCGGTATTCCATGTCTCTATGTTGAGGAAGTGTATTGGTGATCCATCACAGATTATGCCTATCAAGAATATTGGTATTTCAAATTCCCTATCTTATGAATAGATCCCGATTGAAATCTTAGATCGTTAAGTTCGATGGTTGCGATCCAAGGATGTGGCCTCGGTAATGGTTCTACAGAGGAACCACAAGGTTGAAGAGACTACATGGGAAGCATAAAAGGACATGAATTCCAAGTATCTGTATTTGTTCCCCATTTTGGAAATTCATGCAGAAGGTATGTGTTCTTCATAATGCTTTGTTTTCAACCTTTGTTAAAGGAAAGATTAAATTCCTTGTGTCTTTGTTCAGAGTTAGGGGGTTGGGTTGTAATTGTATTTGTACTGCCTTGTTCCTTTATTCGATGATGAATGATTCAAGTGAGGGAGAATTGAAACACCCTAGGTTCTGTTCTTTAGAAATTTTTCTAAGTTTGAGCCTTCTAGACATCATACTACTTGAGGGTAGTTGTCGTATGATATGGGTATGGTTTAGGGGTCTTGGTCGTATGTTACTCAGTATGGTTTTGGTTGGTTTTGGTCCAAGGTAATAGTGGACATCATAAAGGTCGTAAGGATAGGGTACGAGTGATGTAATCAAATTTGTTTATTTTCTAGTGTCCAACCCCTTTGATTCTATCTTGGATACGATTTAAGAGTACTAGTCGTATGATATGGATACTACTTAGGCAAGGGGAGTCGTATGGTATAAAGGGTGTGATGTCCAACATTCTATCTAGGGTACGAGTGGTGGGTACCACTCTATGTTGTGGGTACGGTTTGGATGGTGTGGTTGTACCCTCCTGCGTTGATTTTTACAATTTAAGTTGGGGTTATTCTAGACATTTCCCCTCTTAACCTCTTTTGACCCCATGACATAAAAAACTATTGGGACAGTATTTGCCCTATTATTCTCAATCAAAAATACTTTAAACACTCTCAAATCTCTCTCAAGACTCTTGGTTCAAGAAAAGCTAGGGTTTTCTTCAAGGTGGTCAATTAGGGCTTTCAAAGGGTGGTTTCTCTCCTTCTTCTTTGGTATCTAAGTCATGTTACTCCTCCCCCATTGTTAACTCAAATAAATTCATGTTTTAATGAATAGTTTTCATGATTTAATCATGGGTATTGTTTGGTTTTGAAATATGTATTGGGGGTTTTGGTTGTAAATGGTTGGATAATGTTATCCCATGCATTACTTATGGCTTTTCATATTATAATGTTGGTTTGAACATTGTGGAATGGATGGTATAGGTAAATTGGGTTTAGGGGCACTATGGATTCCCCAAATTGGTTGTTTTTGGTCTTGGAAACTATATGCCCTCAATATGTTTGCTAAAATACCTATGAGAATGGTTTTATCACATAGTTTTTCTTTTATTGAACTCTTTGCATTGTATAATTTGGTAATGGAACCTAAATTGGTTTAAATGGTTTTAAATGATTTGGTAAGGCCTTGGGGGCCATGGTTTTGGTTTAATTGGAAATCATATGGGTTACATAGGAATCCCCTAAGACTTAGCTAATGACATTGCTTATAAGCTATGGTCGGTATGACGATACCACTTCATAATGCCTTGCCAATTAACTCTGGAATTATTGGTTTGGTTATGTGCTAAAGGTTTTAATTTGGAAATAATGGCGGGTTATGATAGCTAACTGTGAAGGTGTGAGTCCAATGGACGGACAGTATAAACTCATGTTTGCTGACATGAGGGTTGGACTTAGTGACCATATATTTGTGGGGTACATAAGAGTTCCCTAATTTTATACCTATATATATGTATCATGGAGGGAGAAGGGTACATGGGAATCCTCTACCCCTGGTTTATACAGTGACACACTCTGAGGCCCATTCAGGGGATAAACTGGACCCATATAGCCCATGAATGATTTTAAGATGGTCAAGCTACACAACACAGGTTAAGGTTTTAAATACATGCTAAACCCGGTTCCCTTTCCCTGCATGGATTTTATATATATATATATATATATATATATATATATGTAGGTATGGATGGACTGATGTGATTGTATATGGTTATTTACTAGGTTTTAAAGATTGGCATTATTTTATCCTTACTCTTGAGTACATGCTAGCGTTCACCTGCCAACTCATCTTCGAATGTTGTATCCCCATACGATGCAGGTACCGGCCATACTACTCATCCTACTCAATGATTGGATTCAGGGATAGCTTGGTGTTAAACTGAAATGGTGAGCTTGCATACTCTGAAAGGCTCCATTTTATGTTATGGTCTTGTCTACATACTTTTGTTATTTTGTAAACTTTGGTTTTGGCCATGGTTGGGGAGATGTCCCGACCAGATGTTGTTTTAATTTCAATTAGATAATTTGTGAGACTACTTTGGGTTGGCATAGACGGTGTCAGTATTGGTGTTAGCCTTAGCATTGGTATTGGTATTGGGGATGACACCGTCTGATTGTATTTGATTTATGATTTTTCTACCTTGTTATGTTATATAATTGAAATTTATTCGATAAATAGTGTAGAGAGGTTATGGTGGGGTAATGGGGGTGGTCTCTAATCCTGGTTTGGCTTGAGGCACACAACATTACTAGGCCTTGGTACAGGTAATTTCAGTTTTGATATGGTTTAGGGTTTTGATATAGCTGATTGCTAAATTATTTTCCCATGATTTATTATCCAGTGCTTATGCTTTATTGGTGGTTTTGAACTTATGAGGTGCATGGGAATGGTGGATAAACTAAGGGGTCATGGTTTCCCCCAAAATTGGTATTTGAATTTGGAATAGGTTTTGAATAATTGTGTCTCTTCAACCTATGATATTGCATTGTATTAATGATTAAACAATTAACATGGATTTTGAAAGCCTTGTTGGCTATTATTTGATTTAATGAACAAAGATGGTCGAGGCATTTCCCCCAAGTTTATGTGATTGTTACGGCATAGAGATAAGCTTGCAAGTGTAAGGGTATGACGATACCCATAGTGTGCCTTAACGGTTGGTTCATTGGTTAATAAATAGGTTATGTGAAACTTTCTTTAAATTGGGCTTAATGAGAGTTATGTAGCGAAGCCGTGAAGGTGTGGGTCTTGGATAACTTGTATTGGAAACTCATGTTTGCCAATATAAGGTTTGGTCTTAATGACCAGTGTGCATAGTTCACACTATTGATATATTTGTATCTTGGACTAATGTGGGGTCGGGGCATTCCCTGGTCTTCCTTGATAACTTCGGTTCGTGCGGCTAACACGCACCGGGTCCCTTTCATAAGGGGATTTGAACCCATATAGCCCATGGGTGCCTATTTATGGTGGTTGAGCTACATAGTCCCGGATAAAGTTTTACTTCATGTTAAGCCTTGTTCCTTTTCTTGGCATGACATATTTAAACGTATATATATGATTATGTCCATTGCTTTGAATGATTTTGAAAATGTGGTTTATGAAATATTTTATCCCCTACCCCTGAGTTACACACAGTGCTTAACCCGCTAACCATCTCCGGATGTTGTATCCCCACGTGATGCAGGCACCAGAGATACTTTTACTTTTCCTATACAGTGTTTGGTGGATCAGCTCAATTTGTCAGTCATTGGTGGTGAAGTGGTGAGCTTCTATTCTTTGTAAGACTTGGTCATTTCATCAGGTTTCTTTCATAGACTAGAATTGAAAAGTTCATATTAACATTGTCATTGTCATTGTCAGAGTTTGGGGCATGTCTCGACACTTTATTGACTTTGGTTTATTAGAAGGCTTTGTGGATTACTGTGTACTTGGGTGATGTTGGTTGGTTGTTTTGGTTGGTTATCGGTTATCGGTTATAGACATGTCTTAAAATCTTTGAGCTTATCTTATTCTATCTTGTTATATGTTCGGAATTCATCCGTTGTTAGGGTTATTGCGTTCTGTTTGGCTAGGTGCAGGGGTGGTCTTCAATCTTTGTTGGACTTGAGATATCATTATGGCCAAGACCTAGTTCGGTTCGTGATAAAGGCTCACCACTTCAAGCTAACTACTAACACCCCAGATATCTTATCACTATGCAAAAAAAGTAGATGTGTCTCCATGTCTTACATCGCATGGGGATACAGCGTCCGGAGATGGTTAGCGGGTTGAGCTCTAGCTGTAACTTGGGTATAAGAGGTAAAACAATCTCATGATCAATGGTCAAAATCAGTCAAATCCAATGCACACAATCATATGGTTATACATATAAATATGTATATTACATGTTAGGGTAGGAAACAAGGCTTAGCATGAACTTTAAAATCACTAACCTGGATTGTGTAGCTTAATCATCATAATACTACCCACGGACTATATGGTCACCAGTTTTCACCCCTAATCTAGCCTCAGTGCGTGTAGTCGCACGAATAGGAGAATAATCATAATATATATGTGGGAACTCAAACCTCCCAATCAGATACTAAGGGTGATGTGAACACCCGATCATGTAATAAGGGAGACTCAAACCACCCGGTCATTTAGCTCTCTGCACCGACAAATGCGGTTTTCACTGTTGATCCCTTTGGGACCTCCACCTTCACAACTTTGCTACACAAACCCCATTAAGCCTAGTTAAAATATTTAGTACATAACACATTCAATCATTCAAGGAGTCATTCATTAAGGCATTATCAAGTGTTATAGTCATGCCAACTATAGCTTGCAAGCTTATAATTTTGCCAAATCAAACCATTTAGCCAGCTGGGACTCTAACTCATTAGCCCATGGGACTCCAACCTATTTAGCCATTTGGGACTCTTACCCAACAGCTAACAAGACTCCGACCTATTTAGTCAAATGGGACTCTAAGCCATCAGCTAATAGGACTTCAAAATATTCAACCAATTGGGACTCAAACCCGTTTTAGTCAGTTGGGACTCAAACCCATTTATTTTTTTATAAACCTTTTTATGTCATGTAATAGTTCCAAAGATAGTTCAATATGCACATTCCCGTATTCAAACCAATTTTACAAGATTAGGTTGGGGTTGTTATCAATTCAATTGTCAATATTTACAAAAATAGGGGAAATCACAATGCCCTAGTTTATGCACCATGCCCGTGCACCCCACAAGTTCAAAACCATAATAAAGCATGAACAATCATATGTAATCTATGGGAAACATCATTCAGAAAACACACATTCAAAACCCTCAACCCATGTTTTAAAACCAACATTAAGACCACATGAATAACACTTTAAGACACATGCTTTAACAAAATAATACTTGGGGAAGAGTAACATGCCTGAGATTTTAAGATTTACGGAGAGAAATTAACCCTTGGAAGCTCTAGATACCAATTTCTTAAAACCCTAGCTTGGTCTTGCCTTAGGGATTTTGAGAGAGTAAGAGAGTATTTTGATTTGCTAAATGATGAGAATAATATCCTAAAGGTATTTTATGTACATGGGGTCTAAGTGCGGTATAAGGAAAATGACCATAATGCTTTTACTTAAACTACTGGAATTTACTTCCCAGTCGCTACGGGTCTCATAATGACTCGTTCAGACACGTTACGACTCGTCACCACAAGTTGTAGTCAAGCTAGTGACATTGGGGCTTTTCACTATTAACCTTATGACTTGCACCCTACGTTTTGTAATGAGACCCTGCGATTCGTAGGGTCCAGTCATAGTCAATACAGAATCCATTTGGGCATACACTGGTCATCTTATGATTGGGACATTACGACTTGTATAGAGTCATTACGAATCTTGACCTTAAATCGTACTCACAACAGTAGCATGGGCACCACCTACTGGACAGGCTATAATTTGGGTCATACGACACGTATAGAAACCTCACGACTCGTATAGTGAGTCATAGGTTAGGCAATAAACTTCAAAGGTCAAGAAATTTTTAAGGTCAAAATTTTGGTGTGTTATAAATTTAGCCTTAACGTTCTACTAATGTTGTTTGTTTGGGTTTCAGTTGATTCGTTCAATCAAGTGTGGCACCAGGAGCTAGTCGTATCTTCAGGATTTTGAAGTGTAACAGATAAGACTTGGGATTATGATTGAATAAGAGTTCTAGGTACACTTATCACCCGCTAGCGCGTATTATATTTATTATTGTTGTTATTCCATTTTTATATTGGAGTTAATCCTTAGTTGTATCAATCGGGTTTATGGGGGCTCGGTTGGGTTGTTTTCTTCTTGTTTATGCCTTCTAGGCTTATAGATGGACAATTAGCTTATAGCTAGATTTTATTTCCGCTTTTGATTTACTTATTTTACATATTTATCGCATCTTCTCGGCATGATCTACTATTCTTGTTTTTGCCTCTGTATTTTTTACTTTATCTTAGATCTCACACTTTATTTATGTTTTTACTGTAATTTAGCTCAGTCGGCCTATGATAACGATTGAGTATTCATTGTTTTGGTACTCATACTACTACACTTTTTTATCTTTTTGCTGAGTCACCACCACTGACATTATCCTTGGGTTATTCTATTTCGGAGCTAGGATGAGCTTGTAGAGACTGGAGTTGATCATCCTCCTTCTGCTATTTCTAGATAGTCATTTTGTACATTCTTAGATTATCTTGTATATTTGGCATTGTCTAGTACTCCGAGTTAGCTTAGTGGATCTTGTACCGACCTTACTCTGTCATGGGGGAACTCATTGTGTATACTTTATCCTCATCCCTTTGTCGTGTGGTATTTTCATATCTATTTATTGCTATATTCAGTTACTTCATAGGTTTATTACTTATCCATTTCCTTTGTTTTATTGTCTTCCACCGATTAGCCTATTACTTGTTGTTTCTGTCCACAATTTATCTTACCTACTGATGGATAAAAGTAAGTGTCATCATGACTCGAGAAATTAAGTCGTGACAATAGATCTCAATATAAATTTTCCAGCAAGAATGTCTTATATTTGGATAAAAGGCACTCGTCTAAATCGACCTTAATTGGTACAATTCACAGAAGGTTAGATTTCTAAGATTAGTTGTACACTTATTTTTTGGATTAGTCCTCCTTTTGGTGCGTACAAATTCAATTCGGATAGTACATAAAAATGTAATCCAAGCCCTAGCTCATGGGCATCTTATATCATAAAATATGGGGGAGATTTGATTCAAGCGAAAGGAGCCACCATGTTTCATAATACAAGCAATTGAATAGGGATTGGAATGTTGTGTACAATAGTAGTATTTACTTGTCATTGGATACAGATTCACTAGATAAGAGAAGATTCTGGAGGGATAGTGATAACCCTCATGTAACATAATTATAAAGGTTTGGAGAATCGGGGAATGGATAAGAGGTGGTGGCATTCAGATTGAGCACACAATGAGAGAGGGCAATCAAGTTATAGATATTTTTAGCTAACTATGTTTTCTATTTTGCAAGTACACTAGAATATCATTATGTCCAAGATTTACCTACTGGAGCATCTAAGTGTTTTAATATTGAGAAGTAACAGATTCCCAAATTTAGATTCAAACATACAAAAAGCTGAGGCAACATTCACAACAACAAATAAAGGGATAGCACAAGTCATAACAAGAAGTCCAATATACATTTTTCATAATTTTCAGGGTATACGCCAGATGCATAAAGGAAACATGGAAATCTCTAAAATATTTTCTATCAGGAGTGGTATTAATTGGCTGTGTAAATTTCCAAATTAAAATTAGGTGAAATGGTCTAGTAGACTTATATTTGTATGAATTTGTATTTTAAACCTTCCTATTTATTTCTTTGTTAATTGAACTCTTCAACTCAATAAAGCTCAATATTTTAAACTCTTTTTTCATCTAGTTAGTGGTATGTGGAATACAACCACTCCATGTCAATTTTCACGTCTTTTTTAAATGTTACATTAAATTTCAGATAATTTTTAAATGTCACATAAAAATTATATATTAAGAATAAATTTAATTAAATAAGCAATTTTTTTAAATTGTAGAAAAATTTCAATAATCATGTTCTTGATATTTGCTCATAAATTGAGCACCAAATTCACTCCAAATAGTTGAAATTCATCTCCAATTAATTAAAATTTTCAACTATTAATTCACATACACAAACACAATGACAATTTACAATTTTGCATATCTTTGACAACTCTACAAAAACCCATTTATTATTCTTCAAACTTGAACTTAAGTTCTTCAATTTTTTAATATTCACTATCAATCACTTTCACTTCAAGTTAAATTTTAATCCTAAAAAAACATGGAAAGTTTGAATTGAGAAAATAATTTGCCAAAAAAAAATAAAAAAATGAATCGTGAACGAAGAAAAAGAGAAATTTCGAAGAAGAAAGATAGATTATTATTTTTTTTGAATGCGATAGAAGTGAGGGCTCAAGAAAAAGAATAGTAGAGTGGGATGGTGCATAGGGGGTGGGGGAGAGGTGGTGAGTACAAAGAAAAAAAAATAGTGGGTGGGTTGGTGAAGGAGTGAACAGTAGTATGGGTGGAGAAGAAAGAAACAAAAAAGTTGGGAGGGTGGATGGGTTTAGGGGCCAGGGGGGAGGGGGTTTGGGGCTGTAGGAGAAGTTTTACTTTTTAACTTTTCTCATTTAAATTTTTTTTTTTTTTTTTATATAATTTTAATATAAACATGGTGTTCACTAAAAAAGGACAGTCCGGTGCATTAAAACTACTGCTATGCACAGTTTTACCTTGCATTTCAATCAAAGACTGTTTTCAAGGCTTTAAACCTGTGACTTCCTAATCACATGACAGCAACTTTACCAGTTACTCCAAAGCTTTCCTTCATGGTGTTCACTAGCTTTTGTTTGTTTTTTCTTTAATAATTTTAATACAAACATGGTGTTCACTAGCTTTCAAACGCGTGTACTGACACGATATGTCCAACTCAATCATCTTAATGTCACATAGACTTGATCAATGTTCAAAGAAATTTAAAATATTGAGTTTTATTAAGTTTAGACATCTTAATGCCAACAGAGAAAATTAAAATGTTGAGTTTTATTGAATTTAAGAGTTCAGTTGACAAAAAGCTGACTATAAGGATTCAGAATACTAATTCATACAAGTATAAGAATCCACACCACCGTATTCGCCAAATAGAAAAGCAACGAAGCTGTGTGGTAAGAAATACATTCAATCTTTTCTGAATCTACCGAGGAAGTTCAGAAAATTTCAGACAACATTTATTTCGAAAGTAATTTCTGAAATATCCAATTTTTGGAGAAGATTTAAAATATACTGCAGATGAGATACATTATCAATATAACTTCCTCCTCATTATATGGATCCTTTCCCTATGCAAAAATGGAAGTACGGCCCATCTGATTATCTAACGTAAATACTTCCATAGAGTGCATCCTGCTGCACGATAATTGGAAACTCGGAGCTCTCGCTGCTGCGTGCTGAGACCAGGATAGACATTTCCAACCAGATCTCACCCGACCTTCCCAGGCCCGCCCCCTGCCCCCACAACCCTCCTAGACTTCTCATGAAAAGGAGATCTCCATATCTGAGCAAAGAATGCAGCTTCACCATGATATCATACCTTAGTCGCTATGAAGTTTTCTCCTCTGGCACCTGTTTATATACCACCTAGCATGCTTTTTGAGGCCAATACTAACCATTACTTTAAGGCTTGCAAGCATAACAAACGTCATTGCAGATAGAAGGAAAATCCAGAAGAACCTCCACGGCAGCGGATTATAGGGAAGATGAGCTGCAAACACAGGACGCAACACGCGGATTACCTGCCATGTAAATAGGCTGCTCGGTAAGGAATAAATCAGTTCCGGATAAATAGGATAGGGTCCAAGTGAAAAGATTCTGATTCCCCTATTTTCCATATTCACGAAGTATAGTTTTTCCAGAATACAGACCAAGAGTGATTCAGAAATTGTAAAGAGAGAAGATGGTAGCTTCAGTCACGTCAGAGGGAAAAAAAAACTCACCACACAAGCAGGTGCCAAAGGGACGAAACTGAGGTTATTCTTTACATTGTCTGTTTGAATATTCAGCGTCTGTTGATAGCCAAAATAAGAGTAATGTCAAAGACAGAATCATCAAAACAGCTCAGCAGGATGAAGATTGGTACCAATATAGCAGTATAACACTACAAACAATTCAATCTATCAGAATAAGTCCACCAGCTTAAATAGCTTGACTCTATAAGCAAAGCCAAACAGCAGCCTGTAAATTAGATGTACCTGCTTACAGAGATCTTCAAGAAATTCTGAAAACGCAATTGGTTTGATGTTGTTAAATTTTGCGATGAATGAATGCTTGATGATATCAATTGTCATCTCACCTATGTAGACGACGAGTGCATTCTGTAAGATTCAAACATAATTATTTTATCATGAGCCAATTACAAGGGTAGGTAAATGTTTTCCAGTGAAAACAATTCAGTAAATTAATCACTTCATTGTATAAGGAGCGTCAGGAGCAGGTCGTACACAAATAAAACTTCCAAACCAAGGTCCATCGGCCTCCAGAAGGTTTTGAGCTAAGACAAATAAGAGAAATGCTGAAATATGGAACCGCTCCACTGAATCTGCCCACAGCCAATGGAATTAAAATTAAATGCACAGAAGCTTTCTAATCAAGCACAACCTTAGAAATTAAATCAGTACCAGAAGATTGAGCATTTCCAAACACCACAAAGCTTAAACAAAATGATAAGTAGAACAACAAACAAGTAGTCGGCTTAGAAATAAATCAGTACCAGAAGATTGAGCATTTTCAAACACCGCTAAGCTTAAACAAAATGATAAGTAGAACAACAAAGAAGTAGTCGGCTACTAATACATGGATGGGTGAACATGGGAACTAGCAAAAAAGGAGGAACAAAAAAGAGAGAGAAACCACACCCAGCAATAAAATCCAAATTCGATCAATAGCAATACCAAAGCCCACAGTGTCCTTCCGAGGTGTCAAGAAGCACTATGTTAAGGGAAGGGGGAATCATTTTTTGCGTTGCAATTCTTCAAGTCAGAGAGGAAGAAGATTGGGTAAGATTTAAGCATAAACTGAGAAATAAATTGGCACCATATGAAGATAGTGATAAAGTAGTGCTGCTAACATTTCTAGCGAAGTAGGTTCTGCAACCATTTCTACTTGATACAGCTTTTTTACAAACAATATATTTGACTCTACACCCAAGTGCTCTGAGCACTTCTCTGTGCACATATATAGCATAGCAGATCAGAAATAATCATTTATCTGAGTGTTGTGATATACCACTCACACTGTCAGACAAAACAATGATCCACAAAGGGAACGCCAATCATCACCTTATTTGTATTTTGTGGGTTAAATTTTTATTTTAGTTCACATTTAAGAAACAACCCTAACAAAATGAAAGACAAGTCCAATAATGATGGTGAAACCAACAATATGAAACGGGAATTAATCTAGGGTCTATAAGACTCAATGTAACCATGAGAACCGTAAAAATGTGGATGTGAAGATTGATGCCTAGTCATACAAGGTTAGAGAATATTAGAAATGATCGCAATACACAGAGTTTCAAATTCGCACTTATAAAAGATAAATAAGAGTCAAAATGTTATGGTCTTGTTCTACATAAAACCATCAAATGAGCAATCCAGTAAATGTGACTATGATGGTTCGACATGCTTAAAAAAGGATGAAGTAGACATAAAAATCATATAGATGGAGTTTCAAAAAAGACTATCTCCCAAAATTAACGAGGATTTAGGTAAAAACATTTGAATGGAAGCAAAAGATTCATTTTTTATCAGGTGGAAGCAAAAGATTCATATATGTGATACCAACTTGTTGATAAGGCGTAGATATACCTGTGATGTTAAAGTCATCGTTTGTCACTTTAAGGGAGGGATCCATTAAAAACGAAGTTTATAACTCAGAGAAGCATTACTCTGAAGCGCAACTTCAGTCAGTCAGGCAAAAATGAATCCCAATTAGAAGGCAATTGATTCTTTGTATCTAACTTGTAACTATGGAAGAAATAAAAAGGAATGCCTACTTTCCACATATGCTTTCTTTTTGTTGTCGTTGTCATCTTCTTCTTGAGTTTGTAATGCCTCTTCTTCTTCTTTTTAGTTTGCCCAACTACAAGTGCCGGGTAACTCTTCCACCAAGACTTGGATAGATAGGAAGAAATCATCTAGTGTTTTTGCCTACGGTGGGACTTGATGGTTCTCATCCACCTCATTGTCCACTAGGCCAAATCCCCATTTCAACCCACTTACTCTACATCCTTGATTAACCTCTCTTTCTATTCTACCAATCATGAATTTTCTAATATGCAAATCGCCATCTTTTACTATTGATTTTGAGTTTTTGTTTTTGCCTCTCTTCTCCTCAAGTAATAAAATTACTAAAGTAATTAATTATAAATTTGATGCTAAAAAAGATTTCTATTTCATGCTTTGATTATAACAAAATATTGAGTGTCTTCTCTTTTCTTTTCTTTTCTTTTTCCCATAAACGTCAAATTTGCACCTGAAGTTATCTTGCGATTGATTTTTTTTTAGAACGATAACAATTAATCTATAAATCCACAAGTATCCTCCAACAAAAGTGTAGTCCCCCTTTAAAAGAGTTGTATCATACAAAATCTACTGAGATCTACTAGTTACAGCCTATGTTGCTCGGACTCTTCAAAAAGTCTGCGGGTGAGTGTCGGATTCTCTAAAAGCAACATATTTTTGGAGAATCCGACACGGGTGCGGCATCAAAAATGAAGAGTCCATGCAACTTAGGTTACAGCAAATCAATTGCATTTAAAATATCTTCTGTATGACCTATCCACTACTTATTTACACCAAAATTAATAGAGGCCTCAACAATTCAACTTGATTTTCTGAATGTTATTCGCTTCTGCTCAAAGCACCTCTGCTTTCTTTCACTCCAGACAGTCCACCATAAACTAGCTAGGACAATCTTCCATCTCCTTTTTTATTTTTTTTTGGGGGGGGAGGGGGGGGAGTGTTATTGCCACTTTAGATGCTCCTCTCATATGATCTTTCTTTTTGAGGTGAACATCTGCCACAATTGACCTGTCCACTTACAATGTAAAAAGAGATGGTTGATTGTCACATCATACAACAAAGTTGAAATTTTCTTTTGTCAAGACTCTCATGAGTCAGTACTACCTCCTTTACCAATAACCAGGTAAAGCAATTCACCTTATAGGTATTTCATTCTCCAGATCATCCTACATAGCCATCCTATCTCTTATGGTCCTGTTGGGATCAAATCTCTATAAGCAGAATTGAAAAAGAAGTTTCCTCTGTTATCCACCTTCCACACCACTGTACCAATTTCGCCACTGTTCCCTGGAAAGCTGCCATAGTTGACATTTCCCCATCATTTAGGTTTCTTCTAAAATAGAGATCTCATTCTTGTCCTGTCCATAATTCAGTCACAGTTACTTGCTGGAGTTGACAAAGTATGTATAATTCTGGGAAAGCTTGTTTCAATGGTACTTGATCGCACCACCTGTGATTCCAGAATGCCACCTTCTCACCATTGCCTACTTTAAATATGATCTGTTTATGACCAGAGGCCATAACTTTCTTATAGATCTCCATACACTGCAATTGTATGGACTGGTCACCAACTTCGTCATCCACTTATCCTCCATACCATATATCGTTGTGATTACTTCCTTCCATAATGTGCTTTCTGGAAATTCAATTTCCATAACTATTTCATCATCAAGCTATTGTTCAGGATGCTTAAATCCCTGATGTTCAAACCTCCCCTCTTTTCTTGCTGACTTTTAGCTTCCCTCCCATTTAACCAGATGATACTACTTCTAGTCTTCGTTACCCTGCCAGAAGAAATTCCTTCGAAGTGTGTCTACCCTCTTTGTCACGCTAACAGGAGCAGGGAACACCAGACATCATATAGGCAGGTAGGGCATCCAAGACACTATTGATCATAGTCAATCTGCCTCCCAAGGATAAATATTGACTCTTCCAGTTTGTCAACTTCCTTTCACACTTCCCTATTACACCATTCCATGTCTTTTAGCTTGCTTTTTGCCCCCAAAGGCACCCCCAAAGTAAGTTGTTGGTAACTCACCCACTTTGCCCCCAATTTTCTAGCTAACTACACAATATTAGCTACTGCATTGACTGGGTATATGAAACTCTTACCCCAATTTATGCGCAACCCTGATACAGCCTCAAAAATGATGAAAATGACTCAGTGTCAAAATATGCTCCCCAACCACTTCACAAATCACTATAGTATCATCAACATACTGTAGATGAGTTCTCTCTGAGTTGTTTACTGCTCTATCCTCCACTTCGAATCCTCTTTATCCAACCAAGTCCTTGGCTCTTTGGATTAGATTACTCAGTCCTTCCACTGCTAGGATGAAAAGAAAAGGGGATGGATCCCCTTCTCAATCCCCTTTGAGATGGAAAGAAACCACATGGGCTTGTGTTAATCAACGCTGAAAACTTTACTATGCTAATACACTATTTGCTCCATCTGACCCATCTGGTATAAACCCATCTTCTGTAGCATGCTCATTAGGAAGTTCCAATTCAAGTGATCATATGCTTTCTGAATATCAAGTTTGCATGTAATGTGTGGCTAATTGTCATTCTATCTGGAATCAACACATTCATTAATTCAAAATTGCATCCATAACATGCCTCGGTAAAGACCATTTGTTGTCTGCATAACTATCTTCAACCTTTCTACCAGTAGTTTTGCAGCAATCTTACTTACTTCCCCCACTAAGCTAATGGGTCTAAAGTCATTTTATTCCACTGCACCCACCTTCTTGGGAATCTCAAAGCCACAAAGGCTGCATTTATACTCCTTTCAAACACTCCTTCCCCATGGAAGTTTTGAACTGCTAGCAACCATCTGTGTTAATGATGTACCAGCACTGGTTAAAAAAAAGAAGTAGAAAAGCAATCTGGACATGGAGCTTTGTCCCCAGCACATACCTTAATGTTTTCTAGAATTTCCTGAGCCTCAAAAGGTGCCATCAGTTGATTGTTATCTTCTTCATCAATCATAGGGCAATCTCTCATTTCTAGATATGCCCTCCATTCTGCTGTTTTTGAGTATAACTTTTCATAAAAGTCTATGATTTCCTTTTTCACCTCTTCTGGATTAGTCACAATCTCTTCCCTGACTTTTAATTTGACAATTGTGTTTAATTTCTGTGTGCATTAGTTGTTTTGTGAAAGAAGCATGTTTCTGTGCCCCTGCTTGAGCCAGACTGCTCTAGATTGTTGTCTACATGTTGTTTCTTCATGCTTGGTTGTTTCCTCAAACTCTACAACGAGAGCTATTCTAGAGGCTATCTACCCCTCCTCCAAAGTTCCCTGTTCCTAAATCTATTCTATCTAAGCTAATTGGTTTAGAACATATTGCTTTTGTTGCTTCAAATGTTCTTGAATAGTCTAATGTTCTTGAATAGTCTTACTCCACTCCTTTGGCTCTCTCTTTAGAGCTTTCAGCTTTGTTACTCCACTCCTTTGAATACTCTTACTCCACTCCTTTGAAATCAGGTTTTCTATTGGAGTCAAAGGAGTCCCACCAGCTTTTGTCTATGTCATTAAACTCTTCTATTTTCAGCCACCAGTTTTTGAATTTAAAGTAAGACTTTGTTTCCTCCCAATCTCCACATTGTAGCAGCAATCATGAGTGGTCAGAAACAATTCTCTGTAGAACAGACACTGCTTGATGTTTCTGAATTTTGTATCCCATTCCTCTGAGAAAAGAAGTAGTCCAGTTTTGCAGCTGTGGTGTGTCTGTCTCCTTTCCTCCAAGTAAATTGCCCCTGATAGGCTAGGTCCATTAGCTCCATATCTTCTATAAACTCTGAAAAGATTGCCATTGACCTACTGATTCTATAGCAGTTGTTCTCTAATTGATGCCCTACTATATGAAGTCACCACATAGTATCCAAGGACCAGTAAATAGACCTCTAGCACCCACCTCCACCATGTTTCTCACCTCTCCAATCTGTCATTTGGAGCATATATCCTTGTTATGCGCCACTTGAACTCTTGATTTTCCCTTGTAAACTGCAAGAAACCGAGTAAGCACCCAAACTGCTCACCTCTCCTTCCTGTATTCTTTGATCCCACATTATAACAATGCCTCCCCTAGTCCCACTTGCTTCTAATTATACATAGTAGGTTCATCTGCTACCCCAGACATCTTTGATAATATCTGCAATATTCCCCTCCACCTTAGTCTCCTGGAAACACATCAGCTTTCCAGGCACTCATTATATTTCTGATCATGCTCCTTTTCCTTCCACAATTCAATCCCCTCCCATTCCATAATACAATGCTTGAATTGATTGATCCATAATGGCCAGATATCCCCCTCTACTTCTGGTACCATTGCTCATGAACTTTGTGCCATTGCAAACTTTCCAATTCAAGTAACCCTTTCCTCTTAGCTATTGTTTGTTCATATTGTTTCCCAGATTCACTTGTTATAGTTTTCAATCTTCAAAGACCGTTCCTTCGCCTTTTCTATGCAACCTTTAAAATTGACCACTTTCTGAGGTTAATGTGATGATATGTTGTTACATCCACATCGACATGCTCAATTCAGTGTTCTCTTCCTCTGGAAATTAAATTTCCAAAGGAACCGCTTCTTCTGCAATTATACTTGAATTTACCTCGCGGTACTGGAACTAAGTGAGCCCCTCTCCCCCGTTCTCACCAAGCTCTGTAATATCTGATGTTGTACTGTCGATCTTCTTGTTTCCTTGGACACTCAGGATTCCCAATTCTCCTTCGCTCTTTTCCCCTGCATGCAAGCAACCTTTTGTTTTGTTGGCTTGTATCTCGATATTAACTATGTAATCAGTTTGGGTTTCAAAACTTAATGAATAAGATTGTTCCGATTCAATTGGGTCTAATACTGTAAGGCCCAAATTTAAATTTCTTCTGGTTCGACCCATTGTGGCATTAAGTGGTCCTTTCTCCTTCCGCGCATTGTCTCATGGCCCACATTCAAATTCGCCCCATCATTTAAGGTACCCACGTGCCCTACTGTTCTTTTCGCCGCATGTGTCATATGAAAGGACTGTCATGCTCTATTATTCGTTGGATAATTGCTTTGTTCCTTTCTCCTCTTCTACAATTTTCACAGTGACCGGTGCTTCGCACAACACCGAAATATTGTAGGTTAGGCCGTCATTGGTCACCTCAATCTCCTATGGAACCAATTCTCCATCTCCCTTCACTTGATTCTGGCCTAGTGGAGATGATTTTTGAAAGAGGTCTCCTCCTCCGTCTCAATAAAACCTCCACACTGGCTACCGATATCCTTGAACATCTCCTGAGACCACAAATACATGGGTAGACCTAACAGACTGATACATAGGCGGTCTCTTCTTATTTCTGTAACCAGTACCCCATAGTTGGATTCCAGCACTCTAGACTTACTTCATCTTCTCCCAAATCCATTGACCTGTTAGAACATGCTCTGCGGCTGTTCTTGAAGGAAGTTCAAACATGAAGTGTCCATCATTCATGGCATAAACCTTGACCTCTATATCGCTGACTTCCATGAGTTGCATGCCCATCTTCTCACATCATTCAAGTCTTAACCAGACGGCATGATCTTGATTCTGTCATCTGTGCTCTGTATTTTCGCCTTTCGCGTTGCCTCCGCCATCCATCTGTTGCGGTTGAATGCTTCTATTCATGATCTATCAAGCTGTTACTTATCGTTTTCTTTTGACCCTTGTATCTTGGCTGGTTCACGGATGAACGCTGCAATTTTGTTTCCAATACTCCCCCACCTTCCTTTGTATGTAGATTTTGGTGTTATAATGATCGACTTGTTTTGCCCTAGAATAGCAATCAAGCTGATGTATCTCCCACATTCATTGTACTTGAGAGTGCAATAAAATTCCGATAAATGGTCCTTCATGTCCCAGCTCTTCATTTTTCTCCCCTTGTACCTTCGATGCCTCGATAAATACAGCAACTAACCATCTCAGAACTTTAATTCTAACATCAACTCTTCTCAATAAAGTTTGACTGCATTCGACCCATTTGAACCCTATGTTGTAGTGTAATGACCCTCAAAATCATTTTCTTAATTTCGTGTGTTTTCCTTGTTTTAGCCTTCCTGTAGTTGCTCTAGGGTATTTATGACTTGCCAGGACTGGTGGATCGATTTCGGGGGAGTTCGATTAGGTTTTAAACCAATTTCCCTGTTTTGGAGCTTTTAATGTTAAGAAGTTTGACTTCAGTCAAAATTTCAAGCAAGCAGCCTCACATGAAAATTCTGACAGATATGTTAGCTCCAGAACGTGGATTTTGGGCTAGGGGACCTCTAATTTGGATCCTGAGGCTTTCGAACTCATTTCGGTCGCTTGGGTGGATTTTAATGTAAATCGGAAAAGTGATTATAGACTTTTATACAGAAGTCATAACTAATTAAGTAGATAGACTTTTACAAAAAAAAAAAAAGGAATAAGAAAATTACAACAAGAATCACAAAAAGCTAACCCCAATATTCAATTATAATAGACTAATGTCCGAGTTCCAGCATGTTACCAGCATCAGGAAAAAAAATGCAATAAGGCCTTACACGTAGGAGAAAATAAAAAATCAGTTATATAAATTAGCTATCAAGGCATCGAATATGAAACCATAAAAAGGATCAAGAAAAATTCTTAGTTGGAGGTTGAAGAAGAGCAATGTTCTGGAAGAAATGAATATGCCTATTGGTTTTCTCAGATAAAAATATATATAAAAAACGATAGAATTTGTAAAGTTACCATGCAATTACATGGAATACTTGCACCCAATTCTTTACCCTCCCTTGAGAATTGGAAAGTGTAATCACACCCTTCCAGTTGCAGTCAATTCCTCTCTAACTTCGTAATTATTTGCTCAACAAACATGTCAAACTATGTAATTACACCCAATTTCAGTTTCCCTGTGGATTTTCAAACAGGCCCTTAGTATTTTGAATGAATGAGCTCAATAAAGCAGAATGGACCAGAGGATTCATATAGTCTACCATGACCAATATAGGATTGAGAATTAAATTGATTGAGTGATTTTCTTATGAAAAGGTAAATTAATTAATAAGAGTGATTGATTTGACATTGAGATGCAACACTATATGGACCACAAACATGCTAAAGAACAAACTAGCCTGGCAACATCAGATCGATAAGAAATTCTTAATCATTGCAAAAGAACCTAAAGAATGTAAGGTAAATACTGCGAGAAGATAACTCACCATAATATACTAGATTGTGAACATTATCTTTGCTGTAGCGTTTGAATACGTTGCTCTTTATTTCCGCAAAATTGTTTGATACAAGCAAAGCAAATAATGCATTGTTGTGGGCAACTATACAAGTTGACAAAGTGATGGCTTGAGCTAGCAGGATGAAAGAATGAACAAGTGTGAGGAGTCAAGGAAACCAGATAAATACAAGGAATGAAATTTATGATATTGACCAATATACAGGAATGGAAAAGGATATTTGATGAAGCCACAGCTACAACTTCATCCACAATAAATCTTCTAATCCAATATTGCATACTTTCAGTTGAGCTATTTGCAAGCCCTTCTGCTGTATTAAAAAGAGTCTGCATCACATCTCCACCAAAGCTTTGGCACAGTTTATCAAAAACCTGCCAAAGAAAGGCAAATGTTACCTCAAATTTGTCTACAAATATCAGAAAAGAGTATCAATTAAAAAAAGTATAGTGAATGATGTTAGGACAGGAACATGCAGATGTAATAGACCAATGTCTGGTACCAGACTGGAACAGAATGGATATTTGATGTCAAATATATATATATGTATAATATATATATATATATATTTGTGTGTGTATGCAATTTGAAGCATATGCATGCATTACAGTCTATGAAATTTATTAGAGTTCAAACAACTTCAACATTATGAAGACCAATCATAGACCAACTAGTCAGCTTCTCACCTCCAACACATTGTAAACCACATAAAGCTTGATTGTTCCTTGACCACGAATCATGTGATAGATTAGGCTGATATCTGCCATATAAAATTGGGAACAGGTGTAAGTCTAACCAAAAGAAGCCAAATAAGAAAGCCATAAAATGAAGAGTCAAAGCTCAGATGCGTGGTTAGGGTAATTAGCATGTGACAAATATTTAAGAGCATTGGCGAGGATTAAAGAATCTAATTCTACCTGTTTGTTGCAACAAAATCGCTCCACTAGCAAGGGCGACACAACAGCCAATATCAGAAAGCTCAACTGCGGAAAGTTTCTTGAGCTGCCTGCCATGAGCATGGTCAGGTTATTTTGTAAACATACGCTGCAGTTAAATAGATTTACTTTAACACAACAAAATCAGGGACAAGAAGTGTAAAGACAGGCTTCAAATGGGAGGGCGAACAATTTTTGTTAGAGTTACCATAACCGACAACAACAGCGCAAGAAAAAGAAAAATAAGAGGACAAATTCTCTGCTTCGAAGGGCAAATCAAGAAGGCAGTCTCTCTTTTGTCCCTCTGAAATTTGACGGAAAATCTCCTACTTCAGAGGTAAACAATAAAATAACTTTGAAAGAAATACCCCTAGCCTCCACCCTCTTAGGTAGTTGAGGGCATTACCCTTGTTTTAACTGATAGTTCGTCCCATAAGTTACGCTCAGAAAATTCACTTAACCAAGGCACTATTACTTGGCAGTAACAGAAACTTCTCCAGGTGCAACTGGAGAACACTCTTGAAGAAAACATCACCTCTGGGGCACCAATCAAACAACTATTTTCAACGAAAAGAAACTCAATTTCCCTTTACTTGATAATCCATATGACTCCTAAAATTGTTGTCCTTTTCCAGGGACTGAAATAACACAAGACATAAACTGATACTCCATGAATTTCATTTGGCAGCAGAAGTTGTAAAAGTCTTCTTTTTAATGTTATGAACCATACCGCATTTCTGATAATTAAATAAAAAGGTATAATTGGTGTAATATCCAATCTCTGGCCATGAAGATATGCCCAATCACAAGTAAACCCAACCAAAACACAAGACATGAAGGTATGCCCAATCAGTATTAAACTCCCAAAATCACATAAAAGGGGGAAAATCTATAATCAACACACCCACCAATGACCATCCCTCGTCTCATTCAAGTTGACATTTTAGGCAACGCACACCATACGCCAGCTATAACTTCACACCAACAGAACTGATGAGTAACCCAGTAATTGAAAACCATTGACAGATACACTGTTTCCAAAAGTATAAGTACCACTAAAAATTATCAGCCTCTTTGAATAGATAGTTTGTTAGGAAGAAAAAATCGCAGAACGAAGGAGAAATTTTCCTATTCCCCTCAATTTTGGCTCGAGATATTATAGTGATTACATATGTTATAGTTTTGCTAAAGAAAATGATCCTATGCATGATTACATACCTAATATTTGCACAAATATGATATTCATTATCAAACTAGACAATCTATATATACGCAAAACCATATAACAAACATAACACTCCTCAAACTGGATTAATTTGATATTACAGAAAAACTTCTGAACCCATCTGCTGTGAGGTCACAATGGTATGATGAATTATTTTAGAACTGTCTCATAGACAAATTTCCCTGATAGTGGAGATCCCAAAAGAATCATTTCAAGATCAAACAAAAGGAATAGGAAAAGTATGAGATACAAACCTTGTCTTCAGAAACCTCCAACAGATCATGATTAACCTCGTTGGCATAACAGTTAGCAGTGAAAGGAATGAATCCAAGCAGACAAAACAACCAACATCAATAAGCTGCAAAAGCAATAGTCTTGTCATCGATGCAGCTAAACCAGCTTGATAGTTTCTGAGACAAGACCATATCCAAGAAGAACTACAAAGAACAAGGAATTGACCTCACAGCCTGCAGTTAGTTCGGAAAGAAATTGGGAAGGAAAAAAGAAAAGATCTTGTTTGCACTATCACACTCTTGGGCACATATAAATAACAGAGGAGCAAAAGATGCATGTCAAGCAACAACAGGCAACTAGGAGCAATTAAAGAATGACGTACTCAAAATAATTTGAGAATGTTACATATAGCATTGACTTTTATAAAGTATTATACCAGCTCACATCGCCATGGTAAGCGGAATATAGTATCATAAACTCTTTCCCGCTCTTTCTCATTTCCAAGGGCAACCGTACTCCTTAAGGAATTACCAGCATACATCTCTTCCATGAAGCACTTCACTGGTGACTTATCCACAGGAAATGTTTCTAACAAAATACCACACAACATAAGTGAGAGAAAAGAAGGGATACATGGGAAGTTTTCTTCTGTAACTAAATAATTAGAAGCAAAATTTAGAGACAAATGGTGACCTCCCCACCACCCAACAAGAGGAATTTATTTTTGTCTTACATTTAGGAGAAAGTCAAATGGTAAATAACTGTCATGACTCCAATTTAAGTACAATGACACTGTTGTTCAACATAAAAAGAGAAATGAAGATTAAGGACACCTCATTCAAGCTTCTCATTAGAACTAGAATTTCTCAATCCAAGTCCTAATCACCATCGTTTCTCTACATGCGTATATATCACAAAATTATAGCATTCAAGTACGCATATGCATATTGATTGCCTTGGTTCCCCTGTGTACCATGGACAATACAGAATTCTAGTAGGTGCTCATGACATACTAAGGCCATAATTTCGTGATATCTAAGGGATTTCCCCTCCAACTGAATTTTAATATCATCAGCTAAAGGATCATTAGCTTCTTTCTTGCACAGGAAAAAAGAACAGAAAGGAGAAAATTCTGTATTTGGGAAAGCTAAAAACTTCCTTTTCCACAGCTGTAGAAGCAATTGGTACAGATAAAGAGACACTGACAGAACCTACAAGTTTTGCTTCTATCGTGAAAGGGTCCTTATTCATTTTAAGGTAAAGCCCCTAAAAACAGTAAGCGTGAGTGTAAAGGTTTCTAGTTATTCTACACTCTACATGAGTGTCAGGGTTTCTAGTTAATCTACAGGATGGTAAACCTAGGATAACTACATTTGCTAGGGGATTTAGCGATATTTTATCAGTTCCTAACTTCATAAGATTGTCATTCACTTATCAAATTTCATTAACATGTAGTTCCTCTACTCCATTTAGTTGACCTACTTTAAATTTTTGTCCTTCCCAAACTTAGGACATCTTCCCTAAAAAAGCAAGTATTAGCAATTTAGAGTATTGCTTGTTTGATTTGATAAGTTTGTACGTTTCTAGCATCTTCCGACATCATTTCACTATTTTAGAGTATATCTATCAAGCACAAACATAAATATTTCAAATACATTCATGCAAAATGGGAGGGAAGGAGCTAAAGCTGTCTCCAACTGCCACATATTGTTAATACTTGAGTCAGAACACACTTGGTAGAGTGCATTGAAAAACTAATGCAAGCATTAGTTTAATGTGTATTATTAATACCTTGTTTGGTATACTTTTGCACCCTATGTATAACTAATACTTGCATTAGTTATACACTCTATTGTGTATTGAGGTGTGTATTACCAATACCTCAAAATCCATGGTATTAGCAACGCAATGGATCCAATACATGCATTAACATGATTAAAGACATTATTATCCCTCAAAAAAAAATTCACATCCTTTCCAACATATATACGGAGGATATTTTTGTAAAAAAAAAAATTTTAGAAATTATTTAACTCATGTTATTTTTAATAACACTGCATAAGAAAAATATAAGCATAACTAATGCAAGAATAGCTAACACAAGCATTACTAACACACCATATTTTGCATTATTCATATATACCCTACCAAAGACCCCTTCAGAATCACATTCTGACATTGGCAAATTGGCAGGAAATGAAAACATTTAAGAAAAAATAAAACGAGGTAAATACTTACGATTGGGATCTTCAGCCATCAACTTCTTCCAATCTAAAGACACTTCCTTTTCCAAACTCCTCCCTGCAGTCCCATCCATATTCAAATTCACTTCAACTCTCGAGTTTGGCATTGGATCCAATTCCTTAACACTTTCACTTTCTTTCTCAGCAATCTGTGGTGATCCAACACTCTCTTCAGTCACTCCATTGACCATTACATTTCTCTGTCTCAACTCCCCAAACGGAAGTCCAGTAACTGAACTCACTAAACAATTGCTGTGAGGCATTGGCGGCGGCAGCGTCTCATGATCCTCACATACAACAACACTACTGCTCTGAGAAATACTGTAACAGTAACCTTTAAATTCCCCGACGGGAAATAGGCGGTCTAGCTGCTCGTCGTCTAAAATCGCGGAATGTTCCGTGATTCTCTTATGCTTCTTCCTTTTCTTCTTCCTCTTGCGATTTCCGATAGAGCTTGTGGCATCATCGATCGGAAGAATCTGAGAAGAGGGATCGGAATTTGATTGGAGGCAAGTCGAATTGATGGAGGAATCGTAATCGCAGCCTTCATCTAGGATGGAAGTTGAGAGAATGTCAAATGAGAACTTCCGTCCAGTTGATCTCAACGCCATTGATGAAGATTGGAGCTATGCCGACGTTGACGATTCATGGAGTTTGCTGATCGGCGGTTACACCCTCTGCTAAGAAAGTAGAGAGGAATCAGAGGAAGAGGCTAGAGGTGGTGGTGAAGATTTGAGTATCTCTAGGTGGGTTGGGCTTTTGACTGCGAGCCCTACGGGCTTCCTTCTTTATCTCAACTACAGTGAGAGCCCATGGAAAAAATGGAAAAGTTTCATAAAACCACAATTTAACATATTAAGTAGTTGTTTGGCCATTGAAATTTTTTCTTCTTTCCGAAGAATTATTTCACTTTAGTGAAAGTGAAATAAGTAAAAATATGCTCCATTTGATCATGAATTTTTTAATTCTAACTCCAAAAAATTATTTATAAGTAAAAATAAGTTTTTACTTTTTTCACTCATACTTTTCTAATAAAATTTCAAAAACAACTTTAATTTATATTCATAATCAAACACAACTCCAACTCCAACTTTAACTCCAACTCTAATTTCAAAAAAAATAATTTTCATGGTCAAACGGGGCCTAAAAATACTAAAAATTTCTTCAATATGCAAATATTACAAAAATCTCTATTTTTTAAATTTATCCATGTTAAGAGAGCTTATTTTTTGCCGAACTGAAGGAGCAGTTTTCTCCTCCATGTCACACCCTTTTTGTTTAACTCCAAAAGAATTGATTTTAAGGGTCGAAAGTTTGAAAGGATTTTTATTACTAGGTGACAAAATGAAGAATTTGTTTCGAAAAGGACTTTTAACTATCAAAGCTCAGAGTCGCCACTTGGCATAATAGGGTGTACCAAGTCACCTTTGAAAATCCTTTTTCAAAATTATTTTTGACTCTTTAAAACTGATTTGCGAACAGAGATTCCGATTAAGTAATTTTGTTGACCGAGGGAAAGGTGTTAGGCACCCCTCGATCCCGTGGTTCGACCACGGTCGCTTGACGGAGTATATCGACTAATTTAAATATTACGAATGTATAAACCACACAAAGCATGCAAAACAATCAATCAAGCAAAGCAAAACAAAACAATACAAAATTTAGTGTTCAGTCCAATTATACAGTCCCGAAAAATAAAAAAAATACGGAAATATAAACCTACTCTATTCTAGCCTAATCCTAACTACACTCCATTGCTTTCTCCACTCAATATTCTGGGCCTTGATCGTGCGCCGTCTTCAGGTACATGATACTTCGGGGCATTCTCCGGATAAATCAATACAAATCCCTCGGGGCATTCCCCGGCCAAATGAATACAATAGATTTCAATGCATAAATCAAAACTACTCCACAAATATTTCATCATTTCAACAATCACAGATCCTAAACTTTGCCTACCCAACCTACTTTTTGCCTACCCAACTAGACCTATCATGGCACTATCACGATCGACAGCGTCAATGAATCAAAACAACCATAAATAAAAATTAATCTTAATTCACTTTAGCAAATTTTCAATTCGCGCCCCAACTTCTTTTAACACGATTAAACCAATTCAATATACAATCCACCGATCAAGTTTTCATATCAAAATCCAACATCAACCTACACATCACGAAGATTCAAACATGCCAAATACATAAATCATTCATAATTATGTAAAAAAAAAAACTAAAAAATAGAGAAGATAGAATTGAACCTCAAATGTTGCTCGATTAAAGTTGCTCCTTCGACGGGACCGCATCCATAGTCTCGGATCTAACCTCACAAAACGAACAACTCCAACTTCGATATATCCTCTTTGTTTCGTTTTTCGCCAATACCAAATCACAAACAGACCTCGAACTCAACTGTCGAAAACCCAAAGGTGAACGCACTGTTTTCTCTATATTATTGGGACAATTTTGACCAATTTGGCGTGTTCCAGGCGTAAACTCTGTCGCCGGAACTGTACCAGCAGTGGCGGCAGAGTAGTCGGGCACTGGTGTCACGATTTTAAGGGGTTTGAAGCTGGTTTCGATTAGGTTTTAGGGAGGAGTGGACGGACTCTACGCAGAGGCACTATTTCGGTGACAAGCTCACCGAAAAAAAGCTATTCTTCCCCCTACTCGGTTCATCGTTCAATGTTCACACCGGCTGACCACTCTTCATACCCATTTTTTATTTTCTCTCTCCCGATTCTCTCTTTCTCCTACAATTTTCTCTACGTGTGTGCGTCTGTATAAATGAAAAATGGAGTTTTCTCCTAAAGAAGACGATGGCTACGGTCCCCCTTTTTCTGTGTAGATGACCATGTATATATGAAAGGTGTACTGTATATGTTGTTCTTGGAAAAAGAATGAGGAGTGATGAATGAAATTATTTCCAGTGGACCCCCTTAGAATGAGAAAAAATAGTCTAGAGTATGTAATTTGATCAATTCCCCGTATGGAGGTGTATGATTCCCTTTTTCTCAATTTTGTTAGTCTAAAGATGTGGGACCTATGGTATGAATTTGTTAGGTAAAAGACAAAGAAAAATAAAAATGTGTAAGAGTGACCACGTGGGGATAGTGGTGAGTGGGGTGATAAGGATAAAGTGTGAGTTGGTTAGGATGATTTAAAATTTGTTATAGGTTTGTTAAGAATTGTTATTTTTTTGTATTTTTGTGGGATATAATTACATAGGGTAGGACACATGGTAAGGTGAACTAAAAATAGATAAAATTAGACTTCGGGAAGGACAAAATTAGATGTCTACATCATGCCTCCTTTGAATGTAAACATAAAGTTTTCAAACAAAAAAGTAGACAGCGAGACCAAATTTTGACCCAACCATTAATCAAAGAAAGAAACAGAAGGAAGAAGGACAACCGGGTCTTGACTTAAGACATCCTACCTACCCAAGTTATGAGAGAATTAAGTCACAGGTATTTCAAAGGATTGGAAAGAGAAGGACTATACCGAGTTGGAGAGTTGAGTGAGGTTCTATCAAGGTTCCGGCCCGCGGCTCTGTCATTACATCAAAAATAAAAATTACAAGTTAAAGAATAAATGAAATTACAAAAATCCTATCTATGTAACTTCTTTTGGACTCTTGACTTGCTACTTCATCACCTTATTCTTCAGGCAGGCTCCTGACTTGTAATTTCTTCACCCTATTCTTCAGGTGGGTTCCTGACTTGCTATTTTTCAATTTGTTGACTTTTAATATTTTCACCTTGTTGCTTGACTTTCAACTTCTTCACCATATTTCTTGACTTCATTTATTCGTCGTGTTCTTCAGGCGGGCTTCTGAAATCACATCAAAACTAAAAAGAAAATTATCCCAAATAAAGATTATATAAAGAGATCATTTGTAAGAAAAGTGAAGTTCCAAACAACAAGAATTAAATTTTGCCCCAGTTTATCATCAAAGGACTTTTATGAAAGTCACATCATTATAGGAATTAAGGAGAATGACTCGACTAAAAGGTACATCTTCTAGGGGTTAAGGGAAATCACTCGACTAAAAGGTGCGTCTTATAGAAATCAAAGGGAATGACTCGACTAAAGGGTACGTCTTATAAAAATCAAAGGAAATGGCTCGACTAAAAGGTACATCTTCTAGGGGTCAAGGGGAATGACTCGACTAAAAGATACGTCTTACAAGAATCACAAGGAACGACTCGACTAAAAGATACGTCTTATAGAGGTCAAGGGGGATGACTCGACTAAAAGGTACGTCTTATAGAGGTCAAGGGGAATGACTCGACTAAAAAATACGTCTTCTAGGAATCAAGAAGGTCGACTAAAAGGTACGTCTTCTAGGAATCAAAGGGAATGACTCGACTAAAAGGTACATCTTATAGGAATCAAAGAAAATGACTCGACTAAAAAGTACATCTGCTAGGGATCAAAGGAAATGACTCGACTAAAAGGTACATCTTCTAGTGGTCAAGGGGAGATGACTCGACTAAAAGGTACATCTTATAGGAAACAAGGAGAATGACTCGACTAAAAGTTACGTCTTATAGGAATCAAGGGGGATGACTCGACTAAAAGATACGTCTTCTAAGAGTCAAAGGGAATGACTCGACTAGAAGGTACGTCTTCTAGGAATGAAGGTTCAATTTAAGATGTGTATCACCCTGCAAATGAAAACTAAAATCCCTAGACAGGAAAGTGTGTCTCCGAGGGATATAAGATTATGAGTTTTTACTATGATTTAATTATCAAACCTGTGTAGCAACATTGCTTCCTGCATTTGTAAAAGCGAGAAATTAGGGACCTTGATGTTTAATCTTTGAAATCCTTGATTTGAAGGTGGCATGTGTTCCTGTTTCATGCAAAGAAAAGTTGTGAGTTTAAAAACATGGAGGGAGGTTTGCGACTTTGGCTTTCGTGACAAACGCGCTTGCCATCATCATATTGAACCTTGCTTCCAACAATTACATATATCACTGACTTGATGCATCATTGACCCAAACTCAGATTATTAAGAGTGACTGAAATAAACACAGTATCTCTGCTTTGCCATGCTTCTCAGATAGACCCTTTGAACCTTGGTATTTCCATGAGTTCCTTGACTTGTCTGTTGACAAAACTTTCTGCATGCTCTTTTCTTCGTCTCACAATCATGTCTCTTTTATGTGCTAGCTTTTGTCTTGCTTTGTGCAATTAAAGAAGTTGGTAGCCAGTTTTGAAATCTTTTCTCACTTGTTTTGACACGGATTTGACTCAAAGACAAAAAAGAAAAAAAAGAATGACGATTTTTTTTATTCGGATAACTGACTCAAGAAAGACAAAACAAAAATAAAAGAAGAAAGAAAAGACAATGAATGTCCCCATTTGAAATAAAGAAACAAAAAATTCATCTAAAAGTGACAGTCAAGTCTAATGATTATGCCATGCATTTTGGATTAAGCAGCTTGATCTTTTCATCCGAACTTTCTATCAATTGTTGTTGAGTTAATGGCCTTAAAACTGAGTTGCTTCCTTAGGCCAAATTCATTCGGAAACCTCATTCGGCTAGTGGCGCCAACAAACCTATTTTTTTTCTTAGCTCACCATTGCCTTATGGTGACCGTAAGAGTTTTCACCAATAAGACTCTCTTATTTTTATTTATTTCAACTTACCATTGCCTTACGGTGCCCGTGAGGGTTTTCACCAATAAAACTCTCTCATTTTTATTTCTCTCCTGATTTCTTATGATGAGGAAGACAAGTAGTACCCAAAATGCATCATCATATCCATTGCATACTTAGCCTTAGCATTCTCAAAGATTAATCTGAAGGTCTTTCTTTGGTTGTAACTTAACTTTTGGATAAGGTTAGAAAGAAGGGATGACATAAGACCCAAACAACACTTGAAGTGGTGTAGGACTTACAACTTTTGGAATCGACTCAAAAAATGAGGATTAACTTATGCCCCAGTTTCTTTTGACTGGGTAGTTCTAAATTGTTTACTTAGTTGGATCGAGCCCAGAGTAGGGCAGCCTACATATTTCACCCCAGAGAGAGGAGAATCGTGTCACGCGTAGTTCTGACAGCTTATTCTTTTTTTGCTTGATTCTGACTTATTCTTCTTCTCTTTTGTTTTTACTCTTTTTTCTTTGTGATTTTTCTGACTCTAATTTCTTGACACTCTTTTCTTCCTTCGTGGACACATTTTTCTCTCTTTCCCTTCTTTTTGAAACTTTATGTCTCTATTCTCTTGCTCGATACCTTTCTTTTGAGCTTTGCTGACTTTATCTTGATTCCAAAAGAGGGGTATGAAAGAAAATAACACTAAGACTCAAATGGAGTAAACAAAGGATGACACAATGTTTGGATAACAGAATAAAATGCCTTCGTCATATCAATCCTTGAAAATACTAGTACATAGCATGCAATGTGAAAGTGCACGATCAACATCACTTATGACATGTTTTACAACACTAACTTGCCCTGAGCATGTGTGTCACCTCTTTTTCTATACTTTTCAAACATACAACTCCACATTTGTTGTACATCCCTCACTTTGAATGACTCATGCTTTCGTGGAGTTGATTTTCTTTCTGTTCCTCTTGATAGGATCACGCAGACACTGTTTGACCTAATTGAGATATGTCTTTCAATTGATGACCAAGTTATTCTTGTGATTCTCAAAATAAATAGCCTTAATTTTCAAAGAAGTCTTGAACTTGTCACCAAATATCTCAGCACTCTACTATTTTCTCAGATGTTTCTCCTACTTTAGCGCTCTGATCCAATATTTCATGGTTAAATTGGATTTTAAGATCTGGCTGAAAATTTCGCAAACATGTCATATCACTAGAGTCAACATAAAATGTACTATATAAAGAAAACAAACAAACAACACATATTTAAAATACAAAGGAAAATGGATAATTCATTTAGTTGAAATAAAAGATAGAAGGGTTTGAACCTAAACGACAAAAGGACAAAACAAGATAGATCCCGAACTACAACCCTGAAATAATTCAAAAAACAGAAAAGAAAACAAAACAAACTACCAGATTTGTTTTTAGTAGGGAGAGGGGTGACTTTTCAATTGCTCAGCCTAACAACTTAACCACTGGTTTGCATATCAACCTGACTAGAGCCTCCCTCACTGTCAATGTTCTGCACTATAATTGATCCATCTTAAATCATCTTTTTAATTTTTCTTTTCAAATCTTGACAATCTTTAATACTATGACCCTGAGCATCAGAATGATACGAACATCTTACATTAGGATCAAAATTTCTTGAACGCCGATTAAGAGTCACCCAAGGAGAGGAGTGATCATACCCTATTGTACCAATCTCTGAAATAAACTGGCATACGACTCTCTAATTGGTGTGAAGCTATCTCTCGACTTCTTTCCCATTTTATTGTTTGGCTTGGATCAAAAATTAGGTTTAGGAGGGTTTTATTATGTTTGTAGAGTTAGAGGACGACTCTGAGGAGTTGGTGTGTTCCACTGTGGGTAAGATGGGGGTTGAATATGAGGCTGTGCATTATATACTGGATATAGAGGTGGAGGAGCAGAGTATAATGGATTTTGGGAGTGATTATGTAGAGCTTGGGCATGAACTTGGGTTTTTGCCTAAGAGTGACGACGACGGGGTCTTCTTGACCGTTCCCGTTATCCAACTACAATAGCAGATACATCTTTCTCATTCTTTGTCTCCCCAAGACTTCCTGAACCCTTTTGAATTGCTTGAGTAGTTGCTTTCAATGTTGCAAAACTCACAATGCGACCCATCTTAATTCCCTCTTCTATCATCTCCCCTATTTTTAGTACCTCAATAAATGACTTGCCCAATGTAGGCAACAAATGTTGATAATATGTTTCATCCTACGCTTGAATAAACACCTCTACTATTTTGCTTTCTTTCATTGGCGGTTTCACTCTAGCAGCTTGTTCGCGCCATCTGATCGCATACTCCCTGAAGCTCTTAATATTATTATTCTTCATACTAGTTAGGGATTTTTTGTCAGGGATCAACTCCACATTGTATTGAAATTGTTGCACAAATTCATTAGCTAGGTCATCCCAACTAATCCACTTGTCGATGTCTTGGTCAACAAACCATTCCAAAGCTAGGCCTGAAAGACTCTCCTCGAAATAAGCCATGAGTAGTTCTTCCTTCCCTCCAGCGCCTCTTAATTGGTTATAATAGTGCCTCAAATGTGCCACTGGGTCCCCATGTTCATCATATTTCTCAAACTTTGGCATTTTAAAGCCAGGAGGAAGGTTGACACCTGAAAACATGCATAAGTTCTTATATGTGACACTTTTGTAACCCCCAAGTACTTACAAGTTCTTCATATCCAGTTCTAAACTTCTCAATTTTCTGGTCATTTCCTCTTATTCTTCTGTCATAAAAGGATTCTCAGTGTTAGGAGGAAATTCAGGCGGGTGAGTCTCACCATAAAGACCAGTCAACTTGAATGTAGGCTCGAAAGTGTAACGCTAATCACCAGTAATATTCAATGCAGGCTCTCTTGTAAAGTAGGGAGGCACAACTTGTGGATGAACATCAAAAGTAGGAGCTTCAGGTGGGGTGGCGCCAAAAAATCATGAACAGCAGGTGGAGTCGAGTATGTGGTAGTCTTGGATTGGGGAGTGAGAAACTGAACATTGGAAGTGGTTGGATATTGTTTCCCCAGAGTCGATCCTGATGCATGTTGTGGCATATCAACAAAAATGGGAAATTGTGCATATGACACGGAAGGCAAGATACAAAGATATTCCAGATTATCAGTGGGAACTGGAGGAGGCGGCAACCCATTAGCCCAAGCTCGATGCATTTCTGTCATTTGTTGTCTTAATTTTCGAATCTCTTCATTATCTCCTAAATTCTCATTTCTCGAATTCCCTATCTGATTAATAATAAAAAACTCGGTATCCTTGTTGGCCATAACCTTCTCTGTGACTTGGTGCAATATGGAGGACCAGCCAAAATGCCACAAACCGACCACCTCAAACTAACTGAACAAGAGATAGCAAATGCGTTAGAGTTCAACACTTTCTCAAAATCTCTTCATTTTTTTAAAAGATCACCGAACCCAAGAAGGGCGCCTACGTATCTCACTCCCAAAAGAGGAGAATCAGGTGTGCGTAGTTCGTGAAGTCTTGCCAAAATGGTCAATTAAACTCTTTTTCTTTTTCTTGAAATTTTAATAAGAAAAGAAAAATGACAAATTGTCAAAAAAATAAATGAAAATCTTTTTTTGAATTTTTCAGCTTTAATAACCTATAAAAAATGAAACCTATGATTACCAAAGAAACTCTTTTTGGGTTTTTAATTTTGCACTTCATACGAAAATGAAACTTGAACCTATTAAAGGAAAATCTTTTGTAGTTTTCTTTTATTGATGCATATGACACCTACTCTAAATGAAGAGTGAAAAAAAAAATTGGATTTTTAAAATAAGATCAGCCAAAAATGAAACCTATGACTATTGAGAAATTTTATTTTTTTTATATTTTTTTTCAAGACATGTATGAAACACCTACTCTAAATGAAGAGTGAAGAAAATCTTTTTGAATTTCTTAAATAAGATTCCCGAACCTATATAGGCTGCCTACATATCTCACTCCCGAGAGAGGAGAATCAGGGGTGCGTATTTCGTCCAGATTGGAGAATTAATGATTAAATCACAGATTGTACCCTGACTTGAGACACGACCAAAGACAGACGATGAACAACATAACAAAATCTTTTTTTGAGTTTTCAATTTGACACTTCACATAAAAAATGACACCAACAGCTATGAAAGAAAATCTTTTTGGTATTTTCGTTATATGAAATGTACAAAACTTCTACCATATTTTTTGAATTTTATAAAAAGCTCCTATTAAAAGAAATCTTTTTTAAAATTTTCAAATTATGAAAGCTTATTAAAGAAACAAAGAAAAATCTTTTTGATATTTTTGTCTTTGACAAATGAGTGCAAAAGGTAAAAAAAAAATCTTTTTGAATTTTTGATTGTGAAGAACAAAAGCCATAAAGAACTCTAAAAATAAATTATGAAATTCTCTCTTTTTTTTCAAGCCTACACACTTTACTTCCAACACATGTTTTTCCCCAAATCAGTTCGTCAAATGACCACGTTACCCTCAAAGATACAACATTTAGCACGTAGGGATGCTTCAGAGGTGAGTTTCCTACAAAGGACCAAGTGGGTCCCGCTAGGTCTCAATATGATGCAGATAAACATGACCTAAAGGCTGACCTACATTGTGGTTCACTAACAAGGCTGTTCGGGAGAGCATATGGTCGATAGTGGTTGTTTTGCTTTCCACCTACTCCATACATCCAATGTCTCTCTCTCCTACAATAAGGGTGACTCAACTAGAGTTCATACGCACAACGTGCACTCCGGAACTTGTTGTAGAAAGAAATGACTCGGGTTATGCACATGATGCCAGATATAAAGCGGTAACACACAAGAAAAAACTAAAAATACGTAACACTCAACAATGATAAAATAAACAACAAACAATAGCACAAACAATGTTTATATACCCATAATGTCAAACTAAGCCGATACAAGTCCAAAAATAAGCTCGAATTCATAAAAATCCCCAGCAGAGTCGCCAGAGCTGTCACACCCCCTTTTTTTTAAATCCAAAAGAATTGATTTTAAGGGTCGAAAGTTTGAAAGGTTTTTTATTACTAGGTAACAAAATGAAGAATTTATTTCGAAAAGGACTTTTAACTATCAAAACTCAGAGTCGCCACTTGGCATAATCGGGTGTACCAAGTCACCTTTGAAAATCATTTTTCAAAACTATTTTTGACTCTTTAAAACTAGTTTGCGAACATAGATTTCGATTAAGGAATTCTGTTGATCGAAGGGAAGGTGTTAGGCACCCCTCAATCCTGTGGTTCGACCACGGTCGCTTGGCGGAGTATATCAACTAATTTAAATACTACGAATGTATAAACCACACTAAGCATGGAAAATAATCAATCAATCAAAGTAAAACAAAACAATCCAAAATTTAGTGTTCAGTCCAATTATACAGTCGCAAAACATAAAATAATTAAAAAAAAAATTACAGAAATATAAACCTACTCTATTCTAGGCTAATCCTAACTACACTCCATTGCTTTCTCCACCCGACATTCCGGGCCTTGATCGTGCGCCGTCTTCAAGTACATGAAACTTTGGGGAATTCCCTGGATAAATCAATACAAATTCCTCGGGACATTCCCCGACCAAATGAATACAATAGATTCCAATGCATAAATCAAAACTACTCCACAAATATTTCATCATTTCAACAATCACAAATCCTAAACTCTGCCTACCCAACTTACTTTTTGCCTATCCAACTCGACCTATCATGGCACAATCACAATCGACAACGTCAATGAATCAAAACAACAATAAATAAAAATTAATCCTAATTCACTTTAGCAAATTTTCAATTCGCGCCCCAACTTCTTTTAACACGATTAAACCTATTTAATATACAATCCACCAATCAAGTTTTCATATCCAAATCCAATATCAACACACATATCAGGAAGATTCAAACATGCCAAACCCATAAATCATTCATAATTATGTAGAAAAAACTAAAAAGTCTCTAGAGAGGATAGAATTAAACCTCAAATGTTGCTTTAGATTAAAGTTGCTCCTTTCGACTGGACCGCATCTATAATCTCGGATTGAACCTCACATAACAAACAACTCCAACTTTGATATATCCCCTTTGTTCCATTTTTTGCCAATACCAAATCAGAAACAGACCTCAAACTCAACTGTCAAAAACCTAAAGGTGAACACACTATTTTCTTGATATTATTGGGACAATTTTGACCAATTTGGCGCGTTCCAGGCGTAAATTCCATCACCGAAATAGTATCAGCGGTGGCGGTGGTGGTGGAGTAGTCAGGCATTGGTGTCACGATTTTAGGGGGTTTGAAGCTAGTTTCGATTGGGTTTTAGGAAGGAGTGGACATACTCTACACTGAGGCACTATTTCGGTGACAAGCTCACCGAAAAAAAGCTGTTCTTCCCCCTACTTGGTTCACCGTTCACTGTTCACGTCGGCCGACCACTGTTAAGACCCATTTTTTTTTGCTCTCTCTCGATTCTCTCTTTCTCCTATGATTCTCTCTATGTGTGTGCGTCTGTGTATATGAAAAATTGGAGTTTTCTCCTAGAGAAGATAATGGCTACGATCCCGCTTTTTCTGTGTAGATGACCATGTATATATGGAAGGTGTACTGTATATGTTGTTCCTGGAAAAAGAATGAGGAGTGATGAATGAAATTGTTTCTAGTGGACTCCCCTAAGAATGAAAAAAAATTGGTCTAGAGTATGTAATTTGATCAATTCCCCGTATGGAGGTGTATGATTCCCTTTTTCTCAATTTTGTTAGTCTAAAGATGTGGGACCTATGGTATATATTTGTTAGGTAAAAGTTAAAGAAAAATAAAAATGTGTAAGAATGGCCACGTGGCGATAGGGGTGAGTGGGGTGATAAGGATAAAGTGTGAGTTGGTTAGGATGATTTAAAATTTGTTATGGGTTTGTTAAGAATTGTTATTTTTTTATATTTTTGTGGGATATAATTACATGGGTAGGACACATGGTAAGGTGAACTAAAAAAGGATAAAATTAGACTTTGAGAGGGACAAAATTAGGTGTCTACCCTCCATCAACAGCGCTTTTTAAGGTTTGATTTCTTGTCATTGTTATCTCAACTTCTTCATATATTTAATAACAAATATTTAATAATTTTTTATTTGTGCAATTTTTCCTCTACTTCATCTTTATTTTTCATCTTAGCAAATTCAACAATTTCTGTCAATTATAAAAATAAATCAATTACACTAATTTTTCAACCTCTTTTTTTAAAATTATTTTGTATTCATAGTTGTTGAAAGTTGAATAATTTAAAGGATTTAGTGAAAATCAATCAAAAAATAACAACGATCCTATTATGATGAAGAACTAACTAAAGAATTTGAGTAATTTGAAGTATTGACTAAAGATTTTCATGAAAATCGATCAACAAAATAACAACAATCCTGTTATGATGAAGAAATTAAACAAAGCAGTTAAAGCACAACTTAAGATACATATTTGACTATGTTTGATACATTTTTCATATTATATCTCTAAGTATCTAACACTGTATATGTATGTTTCTCTCATATTATTTTGTTTGTGTCAAAAATGCATAAGAGAGATGCATACTAATAAAGCAAGAGATACATATATAATACTTATATGTGTAGTATGTAACTCTCAGTAATATATTTTTTTTGATTAATTGTATATGTGAGAGATACATTTTATTAAATACACTTAAGGTTCTTATATGTTTAGTATGTATCTCTTACAATATATGTTAATATAGATATTACTGTAGATACATGTTTGTTTTAAAATATTATGTATCTCTTAGAAGAGATAAGAATAGTATTATTGACCCGACCCTACTTGGGACTTTATCATAATAGGCATCTCAAGTCTGATCGGGACCGAAGACCACCCCGGCTACCTAACCCAACCTTCAGCCGCCTACCCGAGTTGGCTACATTTCAAGCATATAACAAGATAGTTTAGCAACTCATATGAAGACTCTGGGATAGGATCACGACTGTAATCGACTTAACCGAGTCCAACCATCCCGTACCAACCTCCAACCATATCAAACTAAACCGAAACCATAAATCCAACCATAACCAAATACATTTCATAAATAATTAAATGTATAATCAAAAAATAAAAGAGGATGGAACAACCAATAATATCGTCAATCAATATCAGTCCCAATACCAATACCAATGCTAAGGCTGACACCAATACCGATCCTGCCTATTCCAGCCCATAGTAGTTTCACAAAATCTTTTAACCAAAAGAATATAAAAATCTGATTGGGATATGCCCCCCAATAGTAGCCAAAACCAGTATCCATAAATAATCCAAAGTATGAAATAATGTCCATGAAATAAAGCCTTCCGGAGAAATGAAAGCTCACCACTTCAATCTAAAGCTGACCCCGAATGTCCGAATCTAAGTAGGAGGAGTAGAAAAAACAGTTTCTACATTGCATATAGATACAGCCGCCCGAAGATGGGTTAGCGGGTAAACGTTAGCATGAACTCATGATAAAGATAAAATTATGTCAATTAAGAAAATCAAGTAAAACCATCCATATGCATACAAACCATACATATATATATAACCATGCCAGGAAAGAGAACCGAGTATAACATGCATTTAAACCTTTAACCTGGGTATGTGAAGCTTAACTGTCCTAAAACCATCCACAGGCTATATGGGTCTAGTATAACCCCCTGAATGGGCCCCGATGTGTGTAGTCGCATAAATTGGAGATACCATAAGAGTTGGACATTCCCATGTACCCTTCACTCTCCATGATACATATGTACAGTGTATTTAGAGGATTATGTGTACCTCATAGTATCATAAAAGGGTCACTATGCCCTACCCCTCATGTCGACAAATATGAGTTTCTAGACATTATAGTGAAAACCCAATATTATGGTAAAAACATTGTTATAGGCATTTTATCAAACACATTGGGGGCATAGTATTTTCAAAACAAAGCTAATTACGAAATAATCATTCTCATGCAACCAATTATCCAAAACGACCATTAATGCATATAAAGACATAATTAAAACATGGAAAAACTATAACCAAGCATTTATAACCACAACCCCCAAATCATAATTGAAAACACAAAATCATACAACATTCAAATTATGAAAACATTATATAAAATCCATTCCTTTAGTTAGAACTAACAATGAGTGAAGAGAACATACCTTAAACCAACTAAGATGATGGAGAGAAATCACCAAGACAAGCCCCAATTTACTCCTTTAGATGAAACCCTAGGTTCCTTTGCCTAAAAATTCTAAAGAGGATTTAAGAGTGTTTTCTAACTATTTGAGAATAGAATAGTAGGGCAAATAACCTTATAGGACCTAAATAGGATAAGTGGGAAAATATCCAGATTGCTCTCACTTAAACTGCACTTAATTCCTGCCATAGGGTATGACTGACCCTTATGAGTCATACCCATCTTGTACGAGTGATACCCTATAATACCCCGATCGTTTCTTAAGCCTAAATCTGTCTTTTGAGTGGATAGGGGTGGATTCTAAAGTGATTGATATTTATATTGTATTGTATTTCTTTAATTTTTACTTCCTATCATTTAGATCATTGAATAATCTTTCCATCGATACCAATTTCATCAAAGTCCGACATCAGACGAGGAAGTTATGGCCATTTTACTGAGCATTGTCCGAATCGCCCAGGTTTGAAGGTCGGTCTGGTGGACCGTCAAGTCCTTAGAGGACATTCGATCGTCCTATCAAACCAAGGAAGTGACTTCTATTTCTGGCTATCGTGCAATGTCCAAAATGGAGGACCGCTAAAAATTTAACAAACCATCAAGGAGACCATTAAGTCAAGGCAAAATGTCCCATTTCTGGCCTCGAGTGATGGACGATCTGGTGGACCATCAGTTTCCTGATGGATCGTCACTTTGACTATCACGTCAAGGCAGAATATACCAGTTTTGCACTCGAGTGATAGGCAATTTGGTGGACCGTCATTTTCTCTGGCGGGCCATTAGTTCAACCATTACACACCCGATCGATAATTTTTAACTCAGATTTTTTAGGGGAATTTTGGTCATTTCCACCCATTTTGGTCTTGTATATATATATATACAAGCAGATGATAAAACCTCATTTTCTCTTATTCTATTCCAAGAAATATCTAGAAGCTAGGGTTTCTCTCTAACCCAAAATCCAATCTTCTTCCAAAAAAAATTCAAGAATCTTCCATAGAGTTTCAAAGTGGTTCAAGAATCAAGCTCTCTCGGTCAAAGGCTTTAATAACCCTATTTAAAGAGTGTAAGAAAGAGTCAAAAACAAGTCTCTTCATCTTAAATTCCGAATCCAAGGTATGTGGGGCATTACAAGCTTGGTATCAGAGCCTAAGGTTCAAAGAGTCCTAGGGAGTCTGACAAGCCACATTACATAGAGCCTTGATCATCGGTGTGTAGCGCGCCACATCTATGAGCAAGAGGCTACGGGATATTTTAGGAAAAAAATATTTCTTTCTTTCAGAAGTTGATTGTGTCTATGACTGTATCTCTCTGCTATTAATTCGTGCTCTCTTTTGACAGAAAATTTCTCCTCGTAGGGCTCGCAGAAATAACGAATGACCTCAATTCATTGATCCTTTAAATGAGACAATGACTCATGCTGAATTTCGGGCAGCTTTTTAGGAGCTATCCCAAGCAGTTACTGCCAATGCTCAGGCTATTTTTCAGGCCGTAGTTCCATCTCCACAAGAAGGTAATTCAGCGATAGCTTGAGTTTATGATTATATGTAGATAAATCCACCAGAGTTTTATGGGTCAAGGAAAAGTGATGACCCATAGATGTATCTTGATGAGGTGAAGAAAATCACCCAAATTATGCATTTAACAGAAGAAAAAAATATAGAGTTAGCTTTCTATCATTTGAAAGATATTTCTTATGATTGGATGGAGATATGGAGGAAGAGTAGAGGGGGGATGCCGCTCCCATGACTTGGTAGCTTTTCTAGGATGCATTCTTAGACAGGTTCTTTCTCCTAGAGTTGTGGGAAGCAAAACTAGAAGAATTTATGAACTTGAGACAAGGTTCCATGACAGTTAAGGAGTATTGTCTTAAATTCAACCAGTTATCTAAGTATGCTACCAGTATGATGGCTGATTCTAGAACCAGTATGAGTAAGTTTTTGATTGGCGTATCGAGTTACATAGTGAAAGAGTGTAGATCCGCTATGCTCAATAGGGAGATGGATCTTTCTAGATTAATGATACATGCTCAGCAGATTGAGGCGGACAAGGTGAAGAAGAGAGAGAAGGTAAGAGGGAATAAGAAAGTTAGATCAGTGTAGTAGTGGTATAGTTAGACTAGATTTTTTTAGAGGAATTTTCCCTCAGTTCTAGAGCCGTTCTTTTCCGCTAGCGCCCTCATCAGCTAGTGCTCTCACACCCAAAGTCAGACAGGAGCAAGGTAATAGGCCTACTGTGTCCAGGTCTCAGGATAGTATGAGTAATAGACCTAACTATCTCCCATATGCCAAGTGTGGTAGAACGTATCTCGGAGAGTGTATGGATGAACAGAGAGGTTGTTTTGGTTGTTAAAAGTTGGGCACTAACTCAGAGATTGTCTATATGCTAGACAGGGGAGCCATGCTGTTCGTCCCTAGTGTCAGGCTATTAGTGCTCCAGCCCCTTTAGTTCGTCCTTCTCCTCCTCAGAGTGCCTCATCTAGTATTGCCGGTGGTCAGTGCCAGAATTGCTTTTATGCTATACCACCCCGCCAGGAGTAGGAGGATTCACCAGATATTGTTACTTGTATGCTCCGTGTATTTCATTTTGATGTGTATGTGCTGATGGACCCTGGGTCAAGTCTTTCTTATGTGACTCTGTTGGTCACTGTGAATTTTGGGATCAAGGCTAAAAAGATTCCTGAACCTATTCTAGTTTCTACCCTAGTAGGTGAATCTATTGTTGCTAAGCAAGTATATAAGAAGTGTCCTATCACTGTCCTTTTCTGGGTATGGATTGGCTTCACTCTTGTTATGCATCTATAGACTGTCATACCCGTGTAGTCATGTTTTAGTTTCCCAACGAGCCAGCTTTTGAATGGTCCAGAAATTCTGTAGCTCCCAAGAGTCATTTTATATCTTACCTTAAAGCCAGGAAATTGATATCTAAGGGTTGTATCTATTATTTGGTTTGAGATAAAGACATTGAGTCTGAGACTTCGACTATTCAGTCTATTAGTGTTGTCAATGAGTTTTTTTATGTTTTCTTGGAAGATCTCCCAGGGGTACCTCCCGATAGAGAGATAGAATTTGGGATTGATCTTCTTCCCGATACACAACCTATTTCTATTCCTCTGTATCGTATAGCCCCCACAGAACTTAGGTAGTTGAAAGAGAAACTCAGAGATTTTCTAGATAAGGGTTTTATAAGGCCTAGTGTGTCTTCGTGGGGCGCACCCGTTATATTCGTGTGAAAGAAAGATGGTTCATTACGCATGTGCATCGACTATCATCAGCTCAAAAAGGTCACAGTCAAGAATAAGTACCTTCTTTCCAGGATTGATAACCTGTTTGATCAGCTGCAAGGTGTCAATTATTTCTCAAAAATAGATTTGAGATCCGATTATCACCAACTTAAAGTCAGAGAGTGCGATATTCCAAAGATGGTTTTTCTCACCCATTATGGCCATTTTGAGTTCCTGGTCATGTCCTACGGACTAACAAATACCCCAACAGCTTTTATGGACCTCATAAATCGGATGTTCAGACAGACCTAGATATATTTGTTATTGTGTTCATAGATGATATTCTTGTATACTCCCGAAGTGAGAATGACCATATAGAAATCATCTTCGAATAGTCTTGCAAACCTTTAGACATTATCAACTATTTGCCAAATTTAGCAAGTATGAATTTGGGCTAAGGTCAGTTGCTTTTCTGGGTCATATTATTTGTTCTGAAGGTATTCGATTTGATCCTCAAAAGGTAGAAGTTGTGAAAAATTGGCCTATACCTATTTCCCCGTCCGACATTAGGAGTTTCTTAGGTCTAGCTGGCTACTACCGTCATTTTGTTGAAGGCTTCTCTTCCATTACTGCTCCTTTGACCCAGTTAATCCAGAAGAAAGCTAAATTCTAGTGGTCGAATTCTTGCGAGAAGATTTTTTGGGAGTTAAAGACTCGCCTCACTTCAGCCCCTGTGTTGACCCTGCCTAATGGTGTGGATGATTTTATGGTATATTGTGATGCTTCCAGGGTTGGTTTGGGTTGCATGCTGATGCAGAAAGGTAAGGTTATAGCTTATGCCTCCTGACAGTTGAAACTACATGAGAAGAATTACCCGACCCATGATCTCGTGTTAGCTACAATGGTTTTTGCCTTAAAAATCTGGAGACACTACTTGTACGGTGTTCATGTTGATGTCTTTACGGATCACAAGAGTTTGCAGTATGTGTTTACTCAGAGAGAGTTGAATCTTCGACAGAGGCGATGATTAGAATTGCTAAAGGACTATGATATGAATGTACTGTATCACCCAGGCAAGGCCAATATAGCGGCAGATGCCCTTAGCAGGTCGTCCTTGGGTAGTGTAGCACATATCGAGGAAGATAGAAAAGATTTAGCTTGTGAAGTGCATTGTCTGGCTAGGTTGGGAGTTAGATTACTTGATTCAGCTGAGGGTAATGTTTGGTTCCAAGGTAGTTCTGAATCTTCTCTAGTTTCGAAAGTAAAGGAGAAGCAAGATATGGATCCTCATTTGATCGAACTGAAAGAGTCAGCTAAAGACCAAAAGGTGGAGGTTTTCTCCTAAGGGGGAGATGGTGTATTGAGATTTCAGAATAGATTGTATGTGCCTGATGTTGATGATTTGAGGCAGAGGATTATGGCTAAAGCGCATGGCGCACGGTATTCGATTCATCTTGGTGCTACCAAGATGTATCACAATTTGTGGGAAATCTATTGGTGGAATGTCATGAATAAGGATATAGCAAAGTCCGTAGAGAAGTGTGCAACTTGCCAATAGGTGAAGATAAAGCACCAAAGACCCGGTGGAATAATGCAAGAATTTAGTATTCCTAATTGGAAGTGGGAGGAAGTGAATATGGATTTTGTGACCGATTTACCTCTTTCTCATCGTCATCATGATTTTATTTGGGTCGTTGTAGAAAGGTTTACTAAGTCCACGCATTTCCTGCCAGTACTTACATCTTTCACCGCTGAGGACTATGCTAAGCTGTACCTCTGAGAGTTAGTCAGGTTCCATGGAGTTCCGTTGTCTATCATCTCCGATAGAGGTACTCAATTTACTTCTTAGTTTTAGAGAGCCTTCCAGAAGGGTCTTGGAACCCAAGTTCATCTTAGCTCTGTTTTTCATCCGCAGACAGACGGTCAGGCTGAGAGGACTATCCAGACTTTGGAGGATATGTTGAGAGCATGTGTTCTTGATTTCAAAGGGAGTTGGGATGAACATTTGCCATTGATTGATTTGCATATAACAATAGTTTTCATGCTAGCATTGGAATGACTCCATTTGAAGCTTTGTATGTCCGGGGGTGTAGATCACCCATAGGTTGGTTTAAAGTAGGTGAGACTGTCGTGATTGGACCTGATGCTGTGTTCGAGGCTATAGAGAAAGTTAAGTTGATTTGGGAGAGGTTGAAGAAAGCATAGAGTCGTCAAAAGTCGTATGCAAATGTGAGAAGAAGAGCTCTTGAGTTTGAAGTTGATAATTTGGTGTACTTGAAAATTTTGCCCATGAAAGGGGTGAAAAGATTTGGAAAGAAAGGGAAGCTTAGTCCCCATTATATTGGCCCTTATAGAGTATTGAATCGTTTTGGTAAAGCAGCTTATGAGATTGAGTTGCCTGCAGAGTTGTTAGTTGTTCACCCTGTCTTCCACGTTTCCATGCTCAAGAAGCACATTGGTGACACTGTTGTTGTTGATCCGTCAGAAAGCTTTGATGTGCAGGATAGCCTTTCGTATGATGAAGTTCTGATCGAGATCCTAGATTTCCAAGTCCGTAGAATAAGGAACAAGGAAGTTCCCTTGGTCAAAGTTCTGTGGAGAAATCAATCAATTGAGGGCGCTACTTGGGAAGATAAAGCAGACATGTGAGCCAAGTAAGCCCCATCTCTTCTCCGCGAGTTCAAATCAAACCAAAGGTACTATTCTTCCTCAATTCTGTTTATGTCGGTTATAAGAAACTCCCAAGTCTATAATAGTCTAAGTTTCATGAGTTACCGAGTCACTCTAAGTCTTAAGTTAAAGAGTTTGAGCTAACCATAGTGATTTATGAGATTTATAATGCTTGTATTACCATTGATGATTTATAAGGAATATATTTCAATTAATTCAAGCGAAGAGAGTCATTATTGTTAGCATGCATGATTTTCTTATATATCTATGATATTTTTTTTTTAATGTTGCATACACCCCCTTATACTCAGTACATTCCCAAGTACTGATTCACATACTTTTCTGTGTTCTATATTCCCTCGTGATGTAGGTTCCGGTGCTTAGTCTCAGCAGCGACAGTGATCTTTGAGTACCTTCATCTATATTTCTGCAGTTGGTGAGTCCTCATGTTTCGAGGACCTAGGTCCCTGATTTTGTCATGTTGGTAGATGGTTGTTTCCTTTCAGTTTAGTGCGAGTCAGTTGGGGACCTGTCCCAATGATTCCTCAGTCTTATGTAGTAGTGGCTTTGTCAGACTAGATTACCAGTATGTATAGAACTACAGTATTATGATTATACAAGACAGTATTTCTCTGTATTCCAGTATGTTCATGACATGATTATTCTTCCTTATTACAGCATCATTATTGTCATAGTGAGTTATAGAAGTGAATATAGTCTTAGAGGGTTAGCTTGAGGCCGCGTGTGGCCTTAAGAACCCTGTGACATCCTGGGATGAGATCTTGGGGCGTTACATACCCACTTCTCGTACCCTAGGCTTTCCCCCTTGGACCCAACACTGTCCAATGTACGCACACCCAAACCCAAGTCGTATCCAAGTGTACAACTAGTACCTATAAATCGTACCCCTGGCAAAATAGAATTTCAGGAGGTTTAAACATTGACCACCATACGAGTCCTTGGTATGACTCGTACCCTGGCTTACGGCCCATGGCAAGCCACTCATACTCATATCCAACTTAAGTTACCAAGTCTAAGGTTAAGTGAAATAACCAAACAACCTGTATACACCGATACGACTCGTACCACCCAAATCGTACCCATTCCAGTAACTACATCCATCCCACCAACCAATACTGGTCAGCATACGACTGGACCATCCCAACCATACCTAAGTGTACGACTCATTCCCCTAAGTTGTATTTTGCCCAGAAACCAAAAATCAAGGGAATTTTCTATGGTCCAGAAACCATGGTGTTTCAGTCTCCCCCAAAAGGAACATTCGTTCCCAAATAATGGATAAGGTATGGGTAACCACGCACACGAATCATTTGCATTATCAAATATATTCCCAATCTTTAACAAAATTTGAAAAAAAATGCAAATATATTAATCTTTCCTTTAACAAACTCAGAAAATAAATATATGTTGACGAACACACACTTTCCGCACAAATCCCAGGAGCAGAAAATAGATGCGGATACTTGGACTTCATATCCTCCTCCACTTCCCATATAGCTTCTTCCACCTTATGGTTTCGCCAAAGAACCTTACTCGAAGCCACATCCTTGGTCCACAATCGACGAACCTGCCTATCCAAGATCTCTATTGGGACCTCTTCATAAGATAGAGTCTGAGATATCAACCCCTCCAAAGGAACAATCGAAGAAGGATCACCAATGAACTTTCTCAACATGGAAACATGAAATACCGAATTAACGAAGCTCAAACTAGAGGGTAACTCTAATTCATAAGCTACATTACCAACCCTTCGCAGAACCATATAATTACCAACATACCGGGGACTGAGCTTCTCTTTTTTACCAAACCGCATTACTCCCATTATGGGAGATACCTTTAGGAACACCCTATCCCCAACCTTAAACTTTAATTCTCTATGACTTACATCCGCATAGGATTTTTGGCAACTTTGGGCAGCCTTAATCTTATCCCGAATCACCTTCACCTTTTTCATAGCCTGATAGACCAAATCCGGAATGAATATATCCACCTCACCAAGCTCGAACTAACTAATAGGATATCTATACCTCCTACTATACAATGCCTCAAAAGGTCTATACTAATACCAGAATGATATCTATTGTTGTAAGCAAACTCTACCAAAGGTAGATGCTCAACCCAAATACCACCATAATCAATCATACATGCCCGAAGCATATCCTCTATGTCTGATAGTCCTTCCCGCTTGCCCATCTATCTGAGGATGAAAAACAGTACTTAGAATCATCTTAGTACCTAATACCTTCTGAAAAGATCGCCAGGAATGAGATGAAAAACCGCGTACCATGATTAGAGATAATTAAATCAGGTACCCCATGCAGCTTCACAATCTCCTGAAGATACAACCACACATAGTCCCCAGCCAAAAAGTTAGTCTGTATCAGTAAAAAGTGAGCGAACTTTTTCATCCTACTTATGATGACCTAAATCGAATCAAATTAGTTTCGCGATCGAGGAAGACCGATAATGAAATTCATATTGATTACCTCCTATTTCTATTCGGGTAAATTAATTTCTTTATACAACCCACTAGGTCTCATATGCTCAACTTTAAATGGTTAACACACCATGTATTTGGCCACATCCCTTTTCATACCATTCCACCAATACATCTCCTTGGGATTGTGATATATCTTTGTCGAGCCGGGATGTATAACATAGCGCGATTCATGCGCCTCAGCCAAGATCCTTTGCCACAAACCATCGACATCAGTAATGCATAACCTCTCTTGGTACCTTAAAGTACCATCACCATAAATCTCGAATATCATTACCTTTTGCGTACCTACACTACTCTTGATTTTCATCAAGATAGGATCTAATACTTGCTTCTCCTTAATCTCTGCACCAAGAGATGAATGAACCACTTCCTATACCATCACCCCACCATCCCTGGAGTCCAAGAGATGAACTCTAAGATTAGCCAAACAATGAATATCTTTCACTAATTTTCACTTTCCTTTCTCCACACGAGCCAAACTCTCCATGGACAACCTGCTAAGAGCATCAGCAACCACGTTAGCTTTACCTGGGTAATAGTGAAGACTCATATCATAGTCCTTGAGAAGTTCCAACCACCTCCTCAGCCTAAAATTTAGCTCCTTTTGAGTGAACATATACTATAGACTCTTATGATCGGAAGAGATGTCTACGTGCACTCCATAAAGATAATATCACCAGATTTTCAAAGCAAAAACCACTGTAAGAAGGTCCAAATCATGAGTAGGATAATTCCTCTCATGCAGCTTCAACTTTCTAGAAGTATAGGCAATCACATTCCCATGCTACATTAAGACACAACTAAGTCCTACCCTAGACGCATCACAATAAACCACAAATCCCTCATTTCCTTCAGGCAATGTCATAACTGGAGCCAAAGTTAGCTTATCTTTCAACTTCTCAAAACTCTCCTCACAAGCATCCGATAAAGAAAACTTCACCTTTTTCTGAGTCAACTTAGTAAAAAAAAGATGCTATCATTGAAAAACTTTCCACAAATCATCGATAATACCCAGCCAAACTCAAGAAGATCTGAATGTCAGTTAGAGTCATGGGTCTAGGCTACATTTTAACCACAACTACCTTTTGTAGATCCACCATGATTCCTTCGCTAGAAATAATATGACCAAAAAAGTCACAACATTCAACCAAAACTCACACTTGGAGAACTTGACATATAACTGTTGTTCCTTCAAGGTCTACAATACCATACGGAGGTAATTAGCATGATCCACCTCACTCTTTGAATAAACTAGAATGTCATCAATAAACACAATGACAAAGAGGTTCAAGAACTGCTTGAAAACCCTGTTCATCAAGTCCATAAATATTGTCGGGGCATTAGTCAAACCAAATGACATCACCAAGAATTCAAAGTGCCTATACCGAGTATGAAAAGTCATTTTAGGGATATTTTCCTCCCTAATCTTAAGTTGCTGATACCCAGACTGAAGATCTATCTTAGAGAAGAATTTGGCGTCTTGCGACTAATCAAACAAGTTATCTATCCTTGAGAAAAGATATTTGTTCTTAACTGCCACGTTATTCAATTATTAATAGTCAATGCACATCTGAAGGGAACAATCCTTCTTGCACACGAACAACACCGATGCAACCTATGGGGGTACACTAGGATAAATAAACCCCTTAGCTAGAAAATCTTTAAATTTCTCCTTGAGTTCCCTCAACTCAGCTGGAGCCATTCTATAAGGAGGAATAGATATTGGACGAGTGTCCAGAACTAAATCAATACCAAACTCTATTTCCTTATCCATAGAAACACCAGGAAGATCATTTGAAAAGACCTTAATAAACTCATTTACGACCGAAACTAAATGTAGAGAAGGACCTTTCGAGTTAGAATCTTTAACCCAGACTAAGTGATAGAGACAACCTTTAGAGATTAACCTCCGAGCTCTAAGATAAGAAATAAATCTCCCCTAGGAACTAGGGAACCACCCTCCCACTCTATAATCGATTCACCAGGGAACCTGAAAATAACCTTATAGGTCCAGTAATCTAAGGACTCATAACAAGAGTGTAACCAATATATCTCTAGAATAATGCCAAAATCTACCATATCTAGCTCAAACAGATCTACCAAGGTCTACTTTCTACCAACAGACATCACACACCCCCTATAGACTTTTTTAGCAATACCCAAGTCACCTACCGGTAGAAATAGAAAAAGGATCTGAAATAACCTAAGGATCAAAACCAATACATACAGCCACGAATGGGGTCACATAAGAAAGAGTAGACCCTAGATCAAGTAGACAATACATGTCATGAGAAAAAAGTTGTAACATACCAGTAACGACATCAGGTGATGCCTCAGATTCCTGCCGAGATATAAAAGCATACAACCTATTCCAACCTGTGCCGGTACCAGAAACAGGAGCAGATACTGAAGCCGCACCACTAGGTGCAGGAGCAAAAAATGAAGCAACTAAACTTTAAGCACTCTCGATGCACCCTTTCCGATCGGATAATTTTTGAGATATGGCCTGGCTGGCCACATGTAAAACACTTATCCCTGCCTTCATCATAATAGGCTCGATAAAAATAACCACAGAATGGACAAGGATAGCATAAAAAAGCAGACCGACCCCCACTCGCCTAAGATTGAGCACCTTGTGCCTGGAAATTATCACCCTTTTGCAAAAGCCTATCACTCAACTACCTCGAGTAAGGAGCACTAGCAGTAAAGAAGGAACCAGAACATCCCCCCTTCCTCATTTTTTCTTTGGCCATTTACCTCTACCCAACCATCCTGATGCTGAGCACCACTCTGATCAGAGAACTTACTTCTCTTACCCATCATTTTCTCAAACTTTGCCTCTTTTCTTTTTTTATCCCCCACCTATTGCATGTGGACAACCTACCTTGAAATGTCTATATCCTTGATCAAAAAATAGTTTTGCTTTTAAGGACCAGATCCTGAGATAGCCCAGAAGTGAACTTTCTCATCCTTGTCCTTATGTCAGCCACCAAATTAGGAGCATACCTTGACAACTGATGAAACTTCAAGGCATATTCCTTGATAAATATTTTACCTTGCTTGAGATTCACAAACTCTTCCAGCTTCACTTCCCTCAGCTCTTGAGGAAAGAAATGATCCAGAAAAGCATTAAAAGAATCATCCCACAAAGATAACTCATCCACATCACCTCTATCCTTATCCTACTCCTCGTACTATTGGTATGTAATATCCTTGAGCTGATAAGCTGTAAAATTCACACCTTCCATATTTGTGGCCTACATTACCCTGAATATCTTCTCTATTTTATCTAAGCAACCCCGAGGATCCACCTCCACTTTCACACCAGTAAAAGTAGTAGGATTCAGTTTCATAAATTAACCAACCCTTGTGGACTCAACAAATAACCTACTGATGCATGTCGCTCAGCCTGAGTAATAGTATTAATAGACTAGCGAAATTCTGCATTAGTCATCTCACCCTGAGGAGGACTAGTTGTAATTGGAGGAACTCTAGAATAATCAGAGATACAACCCTGAGAATGAGTGTGAACTCCAGGTGTAGTGCGTACCCCATCAACATCAACCCCAGATGGGGCAGAAAAATTTTCTTGTGTTTTAAATTGTCGAGGCATGATCTAAAAAGTAAACAACCAAGTATTAGAGAAGAGTTTTAGGACTCGAACTCCAAGCTTGAAAACAGAATACCAAGAAAGTGAAACATTCCTAAATGTCCTATAGTCTCTTTCTTATGAGTGTGGCGTGCTACACACCCCTAAAAGAGACTCTACCATACATGGTTTTGTAGACTCCCAATTGACTATGAACCTAAAACTCTGATACCAACTTGACATGACCTGACCTGGGGCCTTGTCGTAATGGGCATCCCAAGTTTGACCGGGATCGTAGACCACCCCCGCTACCCAACCCAACCTCCAACCGTATGCCCTGAGTTGGATGAATTTTGAGCATATAACAAGATAGTGTAACAACTCATATGAAGACTCTGGGATAGGATTACGACCGTGACCAACCCAATCGAGTCCAACCTTCCCGTACCAACTGTCCAACCATACCAAACCAAGCCAAAACCATAAATCCGACCATAACCAAATAAGTTCCATAAATAATTAAATATATAATCCCAAAATAAAAGAGGATGGAACAACAATAATATCATCAACCGGTATCATCCCCAATACTAATACCATTACCAATGCTAAGGCTGACACCAATATTGATCCCGCCCATTCTAACCCATAGTACTTCCACAAAGCCTCTAACCAAAAAATACAAAAATTCGGTTGGGACTTGCCCCCAACCATAGACAAAACCAATATCCATAAATAATCCAAAGTATGAAATAACGTCCATGAAGTAGAGCCGATCGGAGAAATGAAAGCTCACCACTTCAATCTAAGACTGACCCCTGAATGTTCGAATATCCGAATGCTAAGTAGGAGGAGTAGAATGGTCGGTTCCTATATTGCGTGGGGATACAATCGATCGAAGATAGGTTAGCAGGTGAATGCTAGCATGAACTCAGGATAAGGATAAAATAATCTCATTTAAGAAAACCAAGTGAAATCATCTATATGTACATAACCCATACATATATATAACCATGTCGGGAAAGGGAATCGAGTATAGCATGTATTTAAACCTTTAACCTGGGTATGTGAAGCTTAACTATCCCAAAACCTTCTACGGGCTATATGGGTCCAGTGTAACCCCCTGAACAAGTTACGATGCATTTAGCCACATGAATCGGAGATACCATAATAGTCGGGGAGTCTCATGTACCCTTCACTCTCCATAATACATATATATAGTGTACTTAGAGGATTTTCTTGTACCTCATAGTATCATAAAAGGGTCGCCATGCCCTACCCCTCATGTCAGCAAACATGAGTTTTCAGTGTTCGTTCATTGAGCTCCCACCTTCATAGTTATCTTTTACACCCCACCATTATTGCCAATTAAAACTAATTTCCAGCCAAACCATTATTCTATTATTATTAACCAAGGCTATTAGTAGTGGTATCGTCACACCAACTATAACTTGCAACTATTGTCCTTAGCCAAACCTTTTAGTGTTGAAGGGATTCCCATGTACCCATAGACCCTGTTATCCAATTAACTTGGGGGATTCCCATGTACCCTACAAGTATCCATTACCATATTAACTTGGGGAATTCCCTTGTATCCCACATGTATATTTACTAAGCTAAACCATTCCAAAACTATTTAAACCATTCATATTATTTAGGGTTCTATTACCAAGTTTAAACCATGCATAAGTTCCATTAAAAACCCAATATTATGGTGAAAACATTGTTATAGGCATTTTATCAAACACATTAGGGGCATAGTATTTCCAAAACCAATGCCAATTACCAAACAACATTCCCATGTGACCCATTAACCAAAACCACCATTAATGCATATAAAGGCATAAGTTAAACATAGGAAAATCATAACCAAGAATTTATAACCAAAAATCCCAAATCATATTTGAAATCCAAAATCATACAACATTCAAATCATGAAAACATTGTATAAAATTAACGTCTTTAGTTGGAACTAACAATGAGTGAAGAGAACATTCCTTAAACCAAGATGATGATGGAGAGAAATCACCAAGACAAGCCCCAATTTACCCCTTAATATGAAACCCTAGCTTTCATTGCCCAAAAACTCTAGAGAGGATTTAAGAGTATTTTTAAGTATTTGAGAATAGAATAGTAGGGAAAATAACCTCCCAAGTGCAATATAAGTCATGGGACCTTATTAGGATAAGTGGAGAAATATCAAGATTGCCCTCACTGAAACTACACTTAATTCCCATCATAAGGTACTGTAACGCCCCGAGTCTGCACCCTGGGCGCCACATGGTGCCTATAGTCCCAAGGGACCACAAGCTAACCCATGAGCTAGTACTTGTTGTGAGCACTAATAATATAATAACATATACGGAAGAACAACTGATAAGCCATAAGGTTTTAAGTACTGAAACTAATGGAATCTGTAAACCAATTGATGAAATAATCTGACAATGTCAATTAAAGTCTGAATACTGAATAACTAATTGTAGTGTCTGAAAGCCTCTAAATTGACTAATTATGAGTTGATGGGACAGGCCCCAACTAACTCCAACAAATTACTAAACTAAAAATATGAAGATAAATAATTTGTCATCAAAATATAAGGACTTACCACTGCAACGGCTGGTAGTCTGAGAAGTCTATACGCAATTTAGAAACTGGGCATCTGAACCTATGATATGATACATCATAGCGCAAAAAAAGAGTATACAATCAGTACTTTAAATATATGGTATGCTAAATGAGGTAGGATGATATGCATGGTTTTATGAATATGTATAATAATAACTGTCTGTATACATGTACGTAGTTATATAACATGTAAAACTAGATAGAGTGCATGAAATCTATAGACACTAAGGATACATGAAGTCTATAAATACTGGAAATATGAGAAATCTGTAAATATTGAAGATGCATGACCAAGCATGTAACATGTTCTGAATATTTAGTAAATACTGAAATACTTAAGTCTGATAATTGAATCACTGATATCTGTATGCTATGGTCACACAATTGAAACTGGATTACTAGACTGAGACTTGAGAGATATCATCTAACCGACATGTCCCAATGAACAAGTTTAGGGTCCAACCTGTAACCCCAATTAGAAGGGTGTTCATACCGTACCACGGGTACTAACGCTGGAGGTATGGATCCACTAAACTAATATATTGTCCTAAAGGACGAAGGGTGTCAAGCTTAACTGACGGGTGACCCCTACGAGGTAGTCAAGCCTAATCTGATGGGTGACTCCTCTTATCCTACACTGGCTATGTAGTTCTGGAGTACAGAGACTGCTACTAACGACTTTGTTATCTGATGGGGAAGTCACCATCTCTGTACTCACTCAGTGCTAAATCCTACTCCCAATTGAATTGGCTCGGAATGCTTAACTATTATGAGTTTAACTGATTATGATATCTGATTGAACTGATATTGCTCATATTATGTCTGAGACTATTCTGAATCTTCTGAGACTAAGAAAACAACTATGTTTTCGGGTATTCATAACCCCCAGGACTCGATAGTAATAATAGTAAAATATTACTAATCTTTAAGTATATAACAAGGGAGCATTTATTTAAAATCCACTGTTGTAGGTATTTCATCAAGCACTTGATATGCATGGTGCACACTAAGCATGAAAGTAGTTTGAAGTTTGTAGTAAAAGCATAATTTCAATACCTATATCACAAATCATGAATTAAAATTAGTGAACAACAAAATTTAAATATGTGAAGTGTAATAATCAACATCAATTTCATAGAAACATGGTATAGGACAAGATTAATGGGATTTCATCGTTAAAATTACAATTCAAAATCATAATAACTTGAAAAGATCATAACTTGTATTTAAATTGGATACTTGGGCTCCATGGGTGAAAAGGAACTCATGAATGAACACTTAACATACCTGGGTGATGAATTCTTGAGGTTTCTTGGTAAAATCATTGAAATTTGCTCTTGAATTGAAGGTTAGGGTTGGCTAATTTTGAAAGGATATTTGAATCTTGAGAGAATTTGAGCAAATAATGACTAATTAGGTTATTTAGGGTATTAATCTCGTGTTTAGGACTGATTAAGATCATGAAAAAAAGACTCAAATACCCCTAGAATGATTTAAAAATTCAGAACTTAAAATTGAAAATCCCAATTTTTGGTTTTGCCGCGACACGGTGGAATCATGGTGAGCCACTAAATAAGGGACAACCGGGAACTGGGCCCTTTGCGCGATGCGGTACAATTACGATACGCCTTTGAATGCAATTTGGCTTTTGGCGCGACGTGGTGGGATCACGGAGTCACACTAGAATGTGATATTTGAGAACTAGAACTTTACCGCGATATGCTAGGATCGCGGTGGTTCACTGGAAATTAACGAATGTTATTTTGCTTGTCACCGCGATGCGGTGCTTGTGAATTTGGCACATTGTCTTACAAAAAGTGCCATAACTTCTTACCCGGATATCAGATTTGGGTGAATTTAATATTGTTGGAAAGCTAATTCAATTTCCTACACATTGGTAAGTCTTAAACTTAAAAATACTGAATATTTTGAAGGTTTTATGTAGAGATGCTCGTATACTGAGATCTAAACTAAGCTAGGGAAATACGGGGTATTACAGTATGACTGACCTTTACGAGTTGTACCCATCCTGTACGAGTGATACCCACTTTTCGTACCCTAGGCTTTCCCCCTTGGACCCAACACTGTCTAATGTACGACACACCAAAACCCAAGTCATATACAAGTGTACAAATAGTACCCATAAATTGTACTCCTGGCAGAATAGAATTTCAGGAGGTTTAAACATTGACCACCATACGAGTCCTTGGTATGACTCATACCCTGGCTTACGGATCATGGTGAGTCACTCGTACTCACATCCAACTTACGTTACCAAGTCTAAGGTTAAGTGAAATAACCAAACAACCCGTATACACCGATACAGCTCGTACCACCCAAATCGTACCTATTTTTATAACTATATCCATTCTACTAACCAACACTGGTCAACATGCGACTGGACCATCCCACCCGTACCTAAGTGTACGACTTGTTTCCCTAAGTTGTATCTTACTTAAAAACCTGAAATCAAGGAAATTTGCTATGGTCCATAAACCAGGGTGTTTCAATTAGGAAAAAATTCAGAAATAGCAACTATAGAGCCTTAATTGTAACTTTTATAGCAACAGTTTCATAATTACAAAAAATAGTAAATTGTATTTTGTATTTAAGTAAATTGTTGCTATACAAATACATATACAATAAGATTTACTGCCCTTGTTTTACTCAAATTAGTTGAGTCAAATAAGGAATAATTATCCCATCCAATTAAATTCTCATAAATTACTCTTATTTAAATTAGTAGATTTCTTTTTCAAATCAAACTCAAATATGAAGATTATTATTTTCATGATCTTTAAAATTTCAAAATATCATTCTCTTATATCTCTAACTATTTTTTCTTGTTAATTTTTTTTATTTTTTAATTTTTTTTCTTAATTTCAATTTCTTTCTTTTTTTCACTTTTTTCTTTCCACTTTATTTTCTCTCTTCTACTTCTCTTCTTTTTTTTTTTCTTTTTTTCTTTATCTTTTTTTTTTCGATTTTGTTTTTACACTTCTATTTCTAGTTTCTATTTCTCTTTCTTCTTGTTTTCCTTTTTCATTTTTTTTTTGAATTTTTATTTTTTGTTTTTGTTTTTTTCTATTTTTTCTTTTTTTACTCTTCTATCTCTATCATTTACTTTTAAAAGATAAATATCTATATCATATATACATATTAAAAAATATACAAAATAAATAGACTTACAGATCTGCATATATATTTATGGTAAAAAATATACATATATATCTGCATATATATTTACAGAAATACATATCTGATTCACATGTATATATAAACATATAGGACACAAAATTTCTATCACAAAAATGACAATTATATATATATACATATAGGTAGTAAAAAAATACATGATACATATATTAAACTGTAAAATAAACAAATAAGTACATATGTTACCTTCTAAAATGACATAGTATGTACAGTTCAAAGATAAATCCAACATCGTATGAAATACATACAGCTCTACATATGTATTTATGGAAAACATACCTGATCCATATGTATATTGTTATTTTATATAAGTCACCTATGTATTTCGCAAATACATATGAATATATATATAGTATAGTATGTTTGTTACTGTTTAATATGAATATGATAAGTATTTCATAAATACATATGTATGTTTTGTACTGTCAATACATATTCAGATCTATATGGCTATGTATTTTGTATGTGTTTTAAATATGTGTATATGATATGCATATTTGTCTTTTCAAAATAAAAGTTAGAGATAGAAGAGTAGAAAAAAAAGAAAAAAGAAAAAGAAAAAAAACAAAAAAAGAGAAGTTAAAAATTAAAAAAAAAAGAGAAAAAGAAGTGTAACATAAAAAAAAGAAACAAATAAAATAGAAAAAAGAAGAAGAAAACGAAAATAGAAAAAAGAAAAAAAAGATATGAGAAGGAAAAAAAAGAAAACAAAAAAGGAAAAAAAAGAAATAGAAGAGAAAAAATAAAGAGAAAAAAAAGAAAAAGAAATCAAAATAAAAAAATAAAATGATAAAAAAATAAGATTAAAAAAAACTAATAGGAAAAAAAAGGTAGAGATATAAGAGAGTGAAAGACAGTAATAGTGTTTTATTTTAAAATCTTGAAGATCATGGAGATAATTATCTTCAAATATGGAAAAGGAAAAAAAACAAAAAGAAAAAAGAGAAAAAAAAGAAATAGAAGAGAGAATATAAAGCAAAAATAAAAAGATAAAAATAAAAAAAATAAAAAAATAAGATGAGAAAAAAGCGGTTAAAGATATGACTATATTTGAGGGAGATGAAATAGTGGAGTAAAAATAAGAAAATGTAAAAGTAGTGAGAGTAAAATATGAACTTACCTAGTTAATAAGTAAAATAATGCTACTCTTACTGTAAACTGTAATTTTATAAAAGTGTTGCTATTTATTGTAATTATAGTTTTAAGTATGTTACTTTTTGTAAATTTTTCTTTTAATTATGTGAATATTATGTCATTTTTCTGTGTCAACAACACCATACACGATCGACAATATACTTCCTAACATTAAAAAATAAAATATTATCTCACTGCGATAATTAAATTTGACTTAAAAATCTAATAAATACAGTAAAAATCGAATTGAAAAAAAGAATTAATCAATATCACAAAAAAGAGAAGAAGAATAAATCTACAAATTGATTATGGAGATGAATTGGTAACAATATACCATCTTTCATGAGATTTTTTTTAGTTAACTAGATGATTAGATGTGTTAATTGCTAATTAAATATTGCATTAATTGTTACATCCCTTAATTTAAGTTAATTAGTTAAATAATAAGATGTATCATTAACTTGTATCTCACTTAACTTATACGTGTCTGAAAACCCAAAATATGAAATTTTATGAGATTTTTAAAAAATGGAAAAAGATGTAAATATGGATTAACTTGTTCGGGATTTACGTAAATTTTACTAAAACGTTTAAGAATTCATCATACGTGTTAATTGGAGATAACAGTTACTAGTTAAATTGAATTTGAACACCATAAATTATTTATTCAAATTAAATTTGAAGATTAAAGTTACTTGTTCAATTTGGATTTGAATATCGAAAATAGATGGTCAAATTGTCAACTTAATGTCAAGCTTAACAATCTTAGAAAGTATGTTTGGTGGTTTAAATTAAAATCACTAAAATGCCTTCAATTAAAAACTTCCAATTAGAAAATTACCTAAATATCCTATTAAAAACCTGCTTGTTCTTTTTTTGTTTGTTAACAAAAATAACGTTTGAATACCAAAAGATGTATCTTTAAGTAAAAAGAAATTCACTCATGACTGTGCTCCTTGAGAAAAGATGCATCTATTAAATGTTGAAGGGAAAATGCATCGTTTCCACCCCAAATTATACCTAGAAAGTCGAAGTCACACCTAAACTATACTAGTGATCTATTACACACCTAAACTATAAAAAAGTGAAACTATTTACACCCTAGATCTAACGTGGAAATAAAATTAAAATAAAAAGAAAAAAAGGCGCGTCTAAAACCAAAATTATTCTTTAAAACCCCCACTCCAGCACCCAGCCCCACACAGATTCTCTCTCTTTCAACCCCATTTTTTATTTTTTTTCTATTTCTCTCTCAATCTTCTTTCTTCTTCATTTTTTTTCAATTCACAACCACTGCTCCTTGTGATTGACAAAAATAATTTCTTCATAGTAGTTTTTGTAGAGAAAAAGAGAAGTTGAATCGGCGTGTTGAAGTGAGAAGAAGGTTCACCGGACGCAATCAAACTATTGCTTTCTAAATTCAATTCATCTTGTTGATGTACTTTTAAATTAATCTGTTCTTGTACTTTCAAAATTCTTTACTCATCTTGTTGAAAATCATTGAAATTAAAAAAAATCGATCAATTTTTTTTTATGAGACTTGTAAAGATTGGAGAAAACTTATTGGAGAAAAAGAAGAAGAATATGACATTGAATTTGAATGAAGTTTTTGTTTGGCTGTATTGATTTTTTATCAACAATGGAAGAAGAAGATGACATTATGGTCGCTGGGAAATTGAAGAAAAAGAAGAAGATGGTTTTGGACATTGAAGAAATTGAAGAAAAAGAAGAAGAAGATGAAATTGAATTTGAATGTAGTTGTTGCTTGGGTGTATTGATTTTATATCATCTTTTCGTTAAGAATATTATTCCGTTAATTTTTTTTTTCTTTTTGGTAATTGAAGAAAAAGAGGAAGATGGTTTTGGACATTGAAGAATTTATTGAAGAAAAAGAGGAAGAAGAAGAAGGTTTTGGACATTGAAGAAGATGATTTTGGACATCGAAGAATACCTGCACTTCGATGGTTTTGTACATTGAAGAAAAAAATATTATTATTTAAATAAAAAAAAATTATGAAGAAGAAATAAATAAAGAAAAAGGATTTAAATTAAAAAGAAGAAAGAAAAAAGAAGAATTTATGAAAATAATAAATTTATTATTTTTTCGGATGATGCTGATGTGGCACTGACGTGGCAGCGCGTGTAAAACACCACACCACATGCAAGTGGTGTAATGCCTGACAGGGTGTAAAATGTATCACTTTTTTTTTTTATAGTTAAGGTGTGTAATAGGTTACTAGTATAGTTTAGGTGTGGCTTAGACTTTTCGGGTATAGTTTGGGGTGGAAACGATGCCTTTTCCCAATGTTGAATCTAAATTGTGGCTTTATATCTCCAAGCCTTCACAAAAAACTTCCTCATTCAAATCATATAACTTTAAAAGGTTGAATATCTTATGACTTTTTTAACAGGTAATATTTTTAATTTTCTATATTTTATTGAAGTACATTTCTCAAATGATTATGATATTTTTAATTTAGTAAAATCATTTAATATAGCCACTTATCTTATTTTTTATGCCAATAAAAGAGTAGAGAATCTAGTACTCTAATTTCACAGGGGCCTATTACCCTCTTAACTCAATTTTAGTATATATTTATCATCCTTTTTAGCTGATGTGACACCTTTGATATGAGTCTCATTTCTATGTAATAAAGATGTCATGTCAGCACAAACGGGTGACAAAAAAAATACTAAAATTGAGTTTAGGGGATAATAGCATCCATGTAAAGTGGAGTGTGTCGTAGAACCTTTGGTCATAGTTCAAGTTCAAGGAGACACTGGATGTTTATCTCCTAATAATTATTTAGCTTATATCTTATTTTCTTGAAAACCACTCTAACTGGAGAAGATAACTTTCTTCACCGTAAACTCACTTTGGCAGGCCGTACAAAGTTAAAGAGTTAATTCATTGTCCTACATCATTGATCATAAGTAGTACTAGAATTTGTTTGAAGTCAATTACTATAACAAAATAAAAAAAGTAAAAAAAATAGGACACATTTAAAGAAATACTTATTTATATACTCTGTTCTTATAATAATAACTAGTTATTAATAGCCCGAGTAAGGCCCGGGCCCAACAAATATTTTTTTAAAAATTTGAAATACTTATTTATATACTCTGTTCTTATAATAATAACTAGTTATTAATTGCCCGGGCCCGACAAATATTTTTTTAAAAATTTATTTTAATTATTGTGATTTATAATATTTTTTAAAAATATATAATAATTTTTTTTATAGATATTTTAATCTGTTAATTATTGTAATTTATAATACCTTTTATGTCATTTTTAAATAATATATATTGCTCTTGCTGTCCAAACTTTTGTGGCATTAATAGTCAATCACATTTTTTTAAACAATTTAAGTTTTAAATTATTGTGATGTATAATATTTTTTTTATTCCAATTTAAGTGTCATAATGCTTATATAAATATAATAATTAATTATGAGTGATATGGTAAATTTACGATTGAAGCAGCGAAGCAGACATGTCTTAATGACTCACAACAACTAATTAGAAGTGATATAACAAAATTACTATAAAAAATATTTGTAAATTTTTTTTGATTAACTTATTATTTTATATCTATTTTACTTTTTTTAATCAAATGTTATTATTGATACAATGCTCAAATAGTCATACTAATTAGGGAAAATGACAAAAACGACACTTCAAATTAAACTATTTTCATAAAAATGGTCATGAAATTTAAATTTTACTTTCTAGCTATTTCAATTTACTGACTTGTTCTATACCGTTTCTACACACCTTCTATACAGTTTCTATACATATCTTATATATATAAATATTCTATATGAAAATTTTACAGTTTTGACACATAATTTATACAATAACTGTACATTATTCTTACACATTTTATACAATAATTATATAATTTTCATACACTTTCTATATATTTTTTTTATATATTTTATACATATACAAATGTGATAGAATTATACAGTTTCTATACATATATTTTATATAGATACATATTCTATTTAACAATTATATCATTTTTATATAATTTAATTATAACTTTTAAACAATAAAAAAAAGTAGAATATCTGATCAGTTAAAAAATTTATAGCAAAAAAAAATTAAAATATTTTTAAAAGGGCCTAATTGCCAAATTGAATTCTGTATCAGTATTGTATATAGACTATATTAGTATTGTATATGAACTGTATATGGACTATGTAGGCCAAAATGACCCAAATTAGAAAATGACTATAAAGCAGAAATAGAGCTACTTTTTGAAAAGTTTTCAAACTTGGGCAATTTGTTTTAAAAAGTGTTATAGAGTGTCCTTTTCCCTAATAATTAATTAGGAGTGACACAGTAAAATCAAGATTGAAAGAACGAAACAGATATGTCTAATTAGAAGTGATACAACAAAATTACTATAAAAAATACTTGCAAAAAAAAATTAAATGGGTCTCATAGAAAACGTCAAGTAAAATTTAAAATTAAATATTATTGATTTTTTAATACTTATATGAATTTATAATATTTTTTAATATTTAAATGACTTATAATAATTAATTATGGGTGATAGAGTCAAATTATAGGTGAAACAACTGAAACAAACATGGCATAAATATCTATTTTAATTTTTTATTAAATATTATTAATTTTATAATATATAAATAACTTATAATAATTAAGTAGAGATGGTATAATAAAAAATTACGGAGGAAGTAACTTATGAAGTAGGCAAGAGAAACAGGCATGTTAACGGAGACCTGCCTGCTTCTCCTTGCCATTCCCTCTTATTAGAGAGTAATTTTACATTTTTATTATATATTATTAATTTTCTAATACATAAATAACTTATAATAATTAATTAGAGATAACATAATAAAATCACAAAGGAAGCAGCTTATGTAAGCAGGATAAACAAACATATTGACGGAGATAATTGAAGCAGTTGAAGCAGAAATGTCATAAATGCCTATTTTACTTATTTTATTAAATATTATTAATTTTTAATATGTGAATAACATATTATAATTAATTAGGGGTGATATAATAAAATCAAGTACTAATTAAAAGTGATATAGCAAAATTACTATAAAAAATATTTGTAATTTTTATTTTAAGTGGACCTCATATAAGTCGTCAAGTTCATTTAAAATATCAATAGTTAATTTATCATTTCATATTATTTTTTACCTTTTCTATCAAATATTATTATTTTTTAATACTCAAATGAGACATAATAATTAATTAAGAGTGATATTTAATGAAGCTACGATTGAAGCAGCTGAAGAAACACGTCATAAATGTTTATTTTACTTTTTTATTAAATATTATTAATTTGTTAATACATAAATGACCTATAGTAATTAATTAGAGGTGATATAGTAAAATCATGGAACAAGCAGTTGAAGAAGAAGCAGGCAGGAGAAGCAGACATATTGATGGAGAGCGGCCTGCTTCTCCTGCCCTTTGGTTAATTTATCATTTCATATTATTTTTTTACCTTTTCTATCAAATATTATTATTTTTTAATACTCAGATGACACATAATAATTAATTTAGAGCGATATTTAATAAAGCTACGATCAAAGTAGTTGAAGCAAACACATTATAAATGTCTATATTACTTTTTTATTAAATATTATTAATTTTTTAATACATAAATAATTTATAATAATTAATTAGAGGTGATATAGTAAAATCACAAAATATGCAGCTGAAGAAGAAGCAGGCAAGAGAAGCAGACATGTTGACGGAGAGCTGCCTGCTTCTCCTGCCCTTTCCCTCTTATTAGAGAGTAATAATAAAGCGATCATTTGGACGGAGTTCAATTTTATGAAGTACAATAGTTTATTCTCATGGAAAATCAAAAGGCTATATGACACTTTCTTCTCACTTTTTGAATTTTCTCTGTTAATTCTTTTGAAGTTTCTACATATTCTTTGGTGTATTGACGGATAATGGTGAAATCAAAATCTAAAATGGTGAAGATAATGTATCGGGTGTAAGTATTATTAAACTTTGATACGTTATTCTTTTCAAAACATAAATTGTAGAGGATATTTTCAATTGATTTTATTTTAGTACTAAGGTTTATTTTATCTTGTCATGTCCTTTTTGAATTGGATGGAATAGAGAAAAGATGGGAAAAGTACATGAAAGTATAGTGGAAGTGTTGTAAAAGAAAAAATAAAGATTCTTATTTTTTTAAAAATTGTTTGTCCAAATTTTCGGTGCATAATTATAAATTTTAATGTTTAATCTTTAAGTTTTATTAATTCTGACTGAAAATTATATGTTTAAAAAATATGATGAACTTAATTGTATTCTGCATTTTATATGGGCATTAATGTAAGACCCCATAAATTATTCTTTTATTTTTGACCTTCATGTGTGCGTAATGTTAATTTTTGACTTGAATTATGATAAGGGGTGTTAAAAGAGTATTTTGAGATAGTTTCAGAATTTTTGGAAGAGGTTTGGAGCTATTTTGGGATCCCGAGGCAGTGAGGGTCCGAGATAGTGACGTGCCACACCACTTATGCTCCGCGATAGAAGCATGGAATAGAGGTTGCCTTTCGCGATAGTGGCGTGCCACACTGCTAGGTTAATTTCGTGCAGCTTTATTTTTTTTCACTTGGGGTGAAGACCTTTTTGGTCGTTCACCCCTTAAACGACTTTAAAACACTTAGATGACCCTTTTTTATTCAGTTGTCAAGATCAAACATTACTTTCTCTTCTTTCACTCCCAAACCAAGAAAGTTCAAGGGTTTTACAAAAAATCACTACTCCGGGCTCCAAACTTCAATTTCTCTTCAAATTCTTCTGTATGTCAGGCTTGTTTCTCTTTTCTTAACTTGAATTTTACAGTGTGGCATCAATTTATTGAATATTCATGTGATTTGAGTTGATGGCTTTGAAATTAGGTTGAGAATTTTTTATTGTTATTACTTGAATTACTTTTTTCATGTCATAAATGAATTATTCATGCTTTAATTGGTGGTTTTGGGATTGAATTGATGCATTGTTATAATGGTTGAAATAGGTGACATGATTTTCACCAAAAATGATGAATTTTTGACTTGGTAAGTGTAATGACCCTTCAGGTCATTTTCTATATTTCCACTTATTTTCACCGTTAGAGTTTTTCTATAGCACCCCAAGTCATTTATGACTTGCTGGGACTGACAGTTCAATCACCGGATAGTTCATTTAGTTTTTAGAGTTAATTTCCTATTTTGAAGTCTTCACTAGTTTCAAATGGTCACCGGGCAAAAACATCAGCAAAACAACCTCGTATACAAATTCTGGCTACGTTAGCAACTTCAAAATATCAATTTAATGCTAAGTAGATCTTTGGTTCGGATCGCAAGACACCCTAGCCCATTTTAACTTATTGATCGTAAATTTAAGAAAATGAAATACGGGTGTGGGACCCATATTAGGTCGAAACAACCTCAGATAGAAAATTCGATTGCCCTATTGAGTTTGAGACATTAAATTTGATATTGTTACATAGTTTGTATGCGTATATGGGATTTTGGATGAATCCTGAGTGCTTGGCTGGGACTTAAAATTTCCAAGTCCATTGTTGTCAGCTGATGCATCACTATCACAAGCCAAGGGTCGCGATTGCAATACCCTTGGCAGTCAGCTAGTATCGCAATCACACTATGTAGGTCGCGATCGTGATTGGCACCAGAAGGCTCAAGATGCAAAGCCTCATATTGCTATAACGACTTTCGAGTACTTTAACTGGGTATAAAAGGACTTCTTTTCCATGATTTTGCCCATTCTTCATCACTTTCTTGAGACATAAAAATCCTAAATAGTGTGGGAGCTTAAAATTGAAGCTTGTTGGTGATTGGAAAGCTATGCTAATATTTATTTTCACGATTATCTTTTGAATTGAGGTAAGAATTCATTTTTTTTCTTGGTAAAATTTTTTTATTTATTGCTCAAAACCCCAAAACCTTTAGGGCTAGATTTTAGACCCAATTTATCTTGGGTTTCACCTATTTTCGAGGGTAATGATTCCTCGAGCTTGATATTGCATTGGGTTGATTTCGGAAACTTAATTTCCCTAAGTGAAACCCACATGGGGTTTTGGTATGATATTTGGACCCAAAGCATAATGGTGCAATATGGGTATCATTGTTCTTGTATTGATGAGTCGAATGTGTTTTTGCTAGCTTGACACATTGAAGAGGCTTCTCGAAAGGACAAATAGTGGTTTAGCAAATCATTGAGCTTTCTTCAGCGTCTGGTAGGCTAGGTTTATCCCTTGTTAGATTGAGCCATTTCATAGTATCCTTACGATATTGTGTTAGATTTGAGATGGGTTTAGGTGTTGGATTGATAAAATACAAGACATGGGATATTTGGACCGTTTAGGCTAATTTGAAACTGTAGAGTTGGAATAATTAGCTTGTTCCTTATGCCTTTGGTAGATTGGACCTTATTACTCATGTTTAACATGAGAATGCCTGAGATTTCTCAATATTAAGCAAAATGCCTTAGATTACTCTAGTAAGGTAGAAGTGACTTAGTCACACATGCTCAGAGTAATATTGGCCTTAGTTGCTTACATTAATGAAGGTTGCCTTAGTTTTCATTTGACATAGTTGCTGTGATGAGAAAGAATCTCTACCTTAGGGATACTTGTGGCTTACTTAACATCTAAGAATTGATTTAGATAACTTAGCCTAGTCCAGGGTAGAACTTTCCTTAGAATGTGTTTTGGGATTTAGAAGTGGGCTCTTGGCCCACCTTAAGACAAAATTGATGGTCAATTCACTTGAAACCCTTATACGCTTGTGAAACACCTAGAGAATGCCCTTTGAGGCAATATTAGGGGACATAGTAATTGATTATGGAGATAAAGACATTCCAAGTAATGATCATAGACTAATTGATTAGATTGTGGTTATCCTATGATGAGCTCTGGACCATGTTATGGTAAGTTAGAAAAAATGTTATGGATTTCTCTATTAATATGGTATAGATCATACTTTGATAACTATCAATGACTCAAATGATAAAATTGAATATACTATTGCTAAGCTATTGCTCATGATAATGCTTATAATTATGATCATGCTAAGAAATTATGCTAGTAATCATTCTAGAAAACATCTTCATTGATGATATTAGCAATTATGCCATGAATTATGTTAGAAGTCATGCTTATTGATTATATGATAGGTTATTCTATTAATTATGCTTGAAATCATGATGCTTAATTATATGATCACTTATGCTACTGATTATACCCGGTTCAATTTTGAATGATGATATTTACCCATCAAGGTCAGAAGATGATTATGATTCTATAGATACTCGACAAGGACGGAGGATGATTATAATGATATATTAATACCCAAAAAGGACGTAGGATGTTTACGATGATACATTAATACATGGCAAATCCATAGGATGATTATGATGATATATTACTGGCAAGGACGAAGGATTTTTATGATGATACATTGATACTTGATAAGTCCAGAGGATTATTATGATGATATATTGATATACGATAAGGCCGAAGGATGTTTATGATGATACATTAATACATGGCTAGGCCGGAGGATGATTATATTGATGTGTCTGTGTACATCTACCGATTCTAGTATGGATATGCCATATGTATGGCTATTATATATATATATATATATATATATACTTATATGTAGTGAAATTTGATATTATCTCGGCCGGATATGGCCCGAAAATGGTAAATGATTAGAAGATGGTATAATTGATGATTAGTGATAAAATAATGACTAGTTGATAATCGAAGATTAGTTGGTAATTGATGTTTAAGTAATAAATGATGTTAGTTGATAAATGATGATTGTCTAATAAATAGAGATTAGCGAATATTTGGTAAATAGTTAATAAATGATGACCAGAGGTTGTATGTTGCTTAGTAACTAAATGAATTATTTTATGAGAGATGCTTATCTATAAATGGTGACTAGTGAGTATCAATGATAAAGTTATTAAAGGACGGTAATATTATAGAATGTGGGTACTTTGTGAAATATTGGTAAATTATTGAATGATGGTTAAATATCAAGTTGATTAGTTGTAACGATGGATGATTGCATTATTCTATCTTTTGAGTATACACTCCAGGCGTATGGGAGTTTGTGATGAGTTGTTTAATTTTTTGTATCAATTGGTGTATGGGAGCCAATTTTATAGGTTTGTTTGTTTGTGTTGATGCTTTATGATAAGTTATTATTCCGCATTGTTTACTTATTATGCACGGGTATATTGGCACGTGTTGATGCCTTATGTATACTGTTATTCTGATGTAATTACTTATTACATACAACGATGTTGGAGATGATTCAGGTTCGTTTCTGTGCCCTAACTTAGTTATGTTATCTTGCATTTTATCATACTTATACTATGATCTAGCTCAGTCACTTGATGATGCCTACTAACTACCCATTGTTTTGATACTCATACTAAACTTCTATACCTTTTTGGTGCAGATATGAGTACTAGCTGTCGCCGTGATCGTTGATCATGCTATGTTGATATTTCCAGTGATAGGGTGAGCTCTTAGAGTTCGAGTAGCCCATTTTTCTGTATCTTTTATATTTAGTCTTTTGTTATCGAGACATATGTTGTTGAATGTTCTAAGTCTTTAAGTTGTAATACTATTAAATGCTCTTGTACTGGCTCTACCAGGTCATAGGACGGTATCTTGTATTGATTATTTTTATATATATCGAATGCTTTACCTATTTATAAATTGTGTTCTTGAAATTCGTCTATGTTGGAGATTTTTTACCGAATTAACCTATTGCGTTAGCTCTGGGTTATGGTTTGGCTTGCCTACTGGTGGAATTTAGTAGGTGCCATTATGACTCGTAAATCGGTTTGTGACAGTAATGGCATTAACCTCAACCCACATTATAAACTTGATCGTGAATATGGATATTTTTATGATTTTTTAACTATTTTTGAAATATTGAATTGCATTAAAGTATTAATTAATAAAAATGGATTTGGAATGTCCTTGGTGGCCATGGTTTTGGATTTAAATCGAACTTGGCAGTCTAATTATTAAATGGACTGATTTTGCATAATTGAATTAGCTTGCAAGCATATTGGTATGAAGATACCATGTTGGAGAATGTCTTAATAAAGGCTCCTTGGTTAATGGTTGGGTTATGTGCAAATTATTTTAATTTGGACTTAATGGGAATTATGTAGTTCACTAAGAAAGTGTAGTCCCAGGGAGAGGGGGGATGGACAATATTGGAAACCACGTTTGCCAATGTTGAGGGTTTGTATGATCATGTGTCTGATGAACACATTATATTTTGGATGGCTATCACCTTGATATCTTTAACCTTTCCTCGATCATGCGGCTAACATGGACTAGGGCCCTTCCGATAGGGGGAGCCGGACCCATATATCCTGTGAGTGCCTGGAATGTTGGTATGAGCTACATAGTTCATGCTAATATTTTGCCTGGAAAATTGGTATGAGCTATATAGTTCATGCTAATATTTTAAACTATCATGTTACTCGACCTCTATCCCTATACCGACATACTACATGCTACAATCCATTTTTGAAAAGTAAAAAACGTTCCATAAATTCGTGGCGAAAAAAGAGAAAGTTTAATTAATTTTATTTGAAAAAGTAATTTAGAGTCGCCACTTAATTTTAGGAAAATTAAGAAACCATTTAAAAAGATAATTTTGAAAGATAACCTTTGAAAAATATCTGGAGTCTGGATAAGAGATCACGTAAATTCGAAAAAAGGTGTTAGTTACTTTTGAAAATCCACAAAGTGTGGTGCTCGACAGATTTAACTTGTTTGGCTAAACTTGAAAAACATTTCTTAAGTTAAAAAAATCTTGAACGTATTTTGAAAAAATCTTGAATTTATTTTGAAAATCTTATTTTGAACAATAGAAATTATTTACTACTAATCCATCTAATCTATTCTAAGTAATAAAATAAACTAAAAATCAAAGTTTTGAAATAACTCTAACTTTTAGAATTTTATCCAAATTAAGACTTTATGCTAAATAATTAACCCAACTTTTTAATTGTGGATTTGGGCCATAACTATAAAAGGATATAAAGAAATTCTCAAATTATTCTAAAAGCTTAAATTTACCTAAATAAAGAAAATAAATAAAAATATATTAAATAATAAAAATAAAATGAATAGCCTTAACATAAACTTGTTCCCCGAGTATTAATCTAAATTAGATTAAATTACAAATAAATAATCAAAATTACAAGCAAATGAAGAAAAAGATGAGATTTGGCCCCTTTTTAGCTCATTTTCAATTACCTTTTCAAGCCATTTTTCAGTAGTATATCAATTGTATATTATAACCTTTATCTCTTGTGTTTTTTGTATACTGTTGCGTATCTGTCTATATATCAACATACATAATTGTATAACTACATATATCCTTTGTCTTCCACTTGTATACTTGTTGTTTCCTTCATTTCTACTGTATATAACTGTATACAAGTGTATACAGTCCATTTGGACTTAGTCTTTGTGCTTGACTCAAAGAGGGTCGAATCGAGGGGATATGGAGTCTGAATGGACTCGTCTTGGGTAGTTCATACACAAGAAGTAAAAGGAGAATTAGGAACAAATTTAATTCCAAGTAGATGAAATAAATTCAAATAATAAGACAATTTAATTTGAGAGCACAATTTCTATAACTAAGGCTAGAATAAGACCACACACCATGCAATTATGTGAGCAGAATATGAGACATAATTTAAACCAACACATTCTCATAAAATGCTTAGATGTAGCTAAGGAAATATACAAAAAACTAATTTAACATAAACTCATCTTGGTATGTTTGAATTTGAATATCATAAAGAAAGAATCAATCATGAAGAACTTATTGCCTTATCATGTCATAGACGAGAAAAACCGATGATACCTCAAAGACATGATAAAAACGAATCCGAACTTAAAGAAAAGAGCACAACAAGTGCCAATAGTGCAGGACATTTAAGTTATAAAAGAAAAGGAACAATCTCAAGCTCAATATCACAAACTTTAGTTATACACCAAACCTAAGTAGATTAAGCATTAGAATATGTTTAAAAGACGCCTGGATGAGATTGAAACACTGCCATACTCCAATACGTCGATTGTTAAATGAACTTTCAGCTCGGTGGAATTGTAAAATCTTCAAATAGTACTACAGGTTAAAACCAAATTCCAGAAATTCAGTTAATTGGATATCCTATCCAATTTATTAATAAAAATTGGATACAAATTTGTAAAAAGTTTTTTTCTCTAACAAATTAACTCATTTCAAGATAACGAGATCACTAGAAAATTGAAAAAAACAAAGCATGAAATAATAGGAACCGTTAAAATCAAGTGTAAACTGCAACAAAAACATTGGCTGAATTTGCTAAAAACAACTTATGAGTAGGAACTCGTCATAACAAATCAGTATGCTAATTAAGTATAAAGGAAAGACAACTAGCTTTTCCGAATTTTGAACCAACAAAATTAGCGCACCAAACAATACAAGAAAGAATTACGGGACAACTTAGTTCTATCTTTTCTCACATTTAAACTAGGGGTGAATACATTCTTATAACAAACAAGGCTAGACAATTATTACCACAAAACTCATAATTTGACAATGCCTAACCAGTTTTGATAAAGGCCAGGAACAAATAATCATAGCAGAAGCATAAATGAAAATAACAAAGAAAAATCCTAAGTTTCTACAACACATAGTCCCAACAATTACGATTATGAGAGAAGTCTACAAAGAAGAAGATGAAGAACAACCAACTAAAAAATTTAAAGAAAAAAGAAAGATGTGTTCACCTTTTTTGGAGCAGCTCACCGGGATAACGAGTCAACGACGACTTCACCAACTTCTTCAATTCCAAAACAACAAGAAGATTCAAAAATATTAAGCCAAAATTCTCATGACTCTAGGCTGGGTACCAAGGTCCAAAATCCTAGCTGAGTTAAGAGAATCTTCAGCTCTTTTTTCATTTCGAAAAAAAAAATCCCCTATTTGAACAACGTAGTGGGGAGGGTTTATATAGAAACCAAAATCACCAATTTCTTCAATAATTTTTGATGTGGGATAGAGTAATTTGGGGGCAATTTGGGAATTCCTAATTGAAGATAAAGTTTTTTAATGAGTTGGAACCGTACTATTTAGTACAAATTTGAATTTCAAATTTTGGGATATTGTTGTTGGTAGAACTTTGGTACGCGACTAGTGCTATTTTAGGAAGCCAAGTTCGCTGGATTTTTGCTGGTGATAGGTCAGGTTGCTGGAGTTGTTTTTATCGGCTGAAACTGTTGTTCTTAATTAGGTAAAGGAAAAGAAGGGTGGGGGAGTTGGACCTGTTGGCTCTGGCCAAGAAGGAAGAGAAATGAAAGTTGATGGGTTGATTTGGGTTATTGTAAATGGGATGAGTATGGGCCTGGTTCAATTAAATTAGGGAATGGGTATATTAGGAGGACTTTGGGGTTATTTTTTAAATAACCCCAAATAGATTAGGATTTAACCATCTTATTTAATTTTTGGCTAAACTGAAAATCAATTGTCAAATTGCATTGCAGTTGTGGCCAATTTGATTTCAATCATGCCCCAAATTTAATAAGTTGGCTAAATTAAATTATAATTCGACATGAATCAATGCCCAATTTAATTCCGAGTTTCTTGGTTAAATAAAATCAAACAAATATTATCCAAATAAATCATTTTTGAGGACAAACTATTTTTGAATCAAGATTTTACTCATTTGAATTAATTTTCAAGATAACCCTTGATTAACATTCAATTTTTTCATAAAGTAATTATTTAAGTAACAAAATTATATGATGTCGTATACAAGGATACGAAAACATATAATCGCTACTTATTGTGACAAAATTACCTAGATAAATATTTTGAAAAGTTTTTATTCGAATAAAATAAATATTGTAATTTTATTTAAAATTGATGAAACTCAAAACTAAACTTAGTTGTGAAGGGTAAAAAGTAGCTGTCAACACTACATATATATATAAATATTGTGCACGGGGTTTATGACTAGATTTTGGCAAATACATATATTTTATCCCTATCTCTTGAGTTATATGCAAGTGTTCGCCCCACTAACCGTCTCCAGACGCTGCATCATTTCATGATGTAGGTTTAGAGAACTTATCTATTGCTCTTGTGCAGCGTTAGGTAGTTAGGTACTTCTATTGATCAGCTATAAAGTGGTGAGCCTCCATCCTTCGGAAGGCCCTACCATTTCATTATTCTTTTATTTTGTCTTAGTACTTTGGATTCTTTTTATCATAATATGGGGCATGTCTTGACTTAGTTAGTATTTTTGCTTTAGAGGCTTTTGTGGACAATATTGGGATGTCTTATATTGACTCCTATCTTTATTTGGATTTATATATCTTTTATATACTTTTTTGGATTCTGTTATTTAATTTTATTATGCTCTTGAGATAAGTCTAAGGAAGTCATCTCCATCCCCATGGTGGGTTTGAGATGCCCCTCACGACCAGGCTCGGGTTTGGGTCGTGAGAAGCTTGATATTAGAGCACAGTTTAGGATCGCTAGGTGTCCACAAAACTGTGTTGAGTAGATTCCCTTTTATGGGTGTGTAGCGTGCCACACTAATAAGTGGGAGGCTATAAGGATTTAGGAATGTTTCCCATTCCTGTGTTCTATTTCAGGCTATAGAGTCTAGTTATCATGAAACTTCTCTAACGCCTAGCTTACTCGCATTTCATATCATGCCTTCCCAAAGATCTAACAATTATAGAAACCCTGCTGGAACCTCTATCCTACGTGAAGAAAATATGGAGGGAATTTTCCCTACTTATGGAGTACAAACCCGATGTCACTATTTAAACTAGGGCCTGGCCATGACGGGCATCTCAAGTCCACCGTGGACCGGAGACCGCCCCTTATACCTAGCTGAAACACAACACACTACCTAACAATGGCTGAATTCCGAATATATAACAAGATAACATAAGATAAGCTCAAAGAATTTAAGATATGTCTATAATCTATAACCGGTAACCAACCAAAAACAACCAACCAATATCACCTAAGTCCACAATAATCCAAAAAGCCTTCTACAAAACCAAATCAATAAAGTGTCAGGACATGCCTCTGACCCAAACAATGACAGTGACAATATTAATGATGATGTGAACTCTCAATTATAATCTATGAATAAAAACTGATGAAATGTCCAAGTATTTTGGAGAATGGAAGCTTACCATTTCACTACCAACGACTAATGAACTAAGCCAATCCATCTAACACTATACAAAAAAAGTAGAGGTATCTCCAATGCCTGTATCGCATGGGGATACAGAGTCTGAAGATGATTAGTGGGTTGAGCATTAGCATGTAACTCAAGAAAAGGGGATAAAATAAATTCAAGTCAAATCTAATTCCAAACCATGTGAACATCATCATATACATATATAAATAATATGCCGGGAAAGAAAACAAAGCTTAGCATGCACTTTAAAACTTTAGCTTGGATTGTGTAGCTTAATTATAATAATATAAAAAGCACCCATAGGCTATAAGTTAAGCTCTCCCCCAGCTAAAAGGGCTCCAGTGCGTGTAGCCGTATGAACTAGAGGACATACATATGCACCATGGGGGACTCAAAACTCCCAGAATACCAATTCTTGAGTAATAACTATTATTATATGCAAACTCAATGAGAGTAAAATGGTCAACCCAACTACCACTAAAATCAATCGCACAAGTCCTCAATATATCATCCAAAGTCTGTACCATCCTTTCTGTTTGTCTATATGTCTGAGAGTGAAAAGTAATGCTATAACACCCTCAAATTTTAAGCAATTTATTTTTTGTCATCTCATGCTTGAAATATTAATTTTTGACCTAAATTATGTTCGGGGATGTTAAAGGGGTAGCCTGGAAGATTTTTCAAATTATTGGATGGGGTTTGGGGTAATTTCGAACCTCGGAGGCAACAAACCTCCACAATAGGGGCATGCCACGGAGGCTATCACAGAGACTAGCCTCTGTGACATGGAGGTTGTGTTCCATAATAGGGTATATGGAACGGAGGTTGTGTTTCATAATGGGGTCTATGACACGAAGGCTGGGCCTCCGAGATGAGGTTTGTGCTACAGACCTATGTATTCTCTGTGGCTTTTTTGTTTATTTTAATAGGATGAGGGGCAATGGGGTATTTTCACTTAAAATAACCCTTATACACTATATAATCCAATTTTCATCAGTTTTCACGATACGAAAGTCATTATTTTCACTCTCAATCATTCTCTCTCAAAATCCCCTTTTCAACTCCAGGCTATGACTTAAAGATATGATCCTCTGGGGTCCTAAGGAAGTTATTTCTTTTGAATTTCTTGGCAATTAAATCATATACATCTTTCCCAATACTTATACTTTTCCTAATGGCATGAATTTATTATTAATTCATGGTTTTGATATGGAATTTAACATAGTTGAGGGCTTTTGACATGATTGATCATTTATTGATTTTTCATGGTTATTTATGTAATATTCATGTTATTATTAAATTTAAACATTGTGGGATTCATGGGAATGGTGATTAAATTGAGGGGTCATGGTTAACCCCCAATTTGATGATTTTGCCTTAATTATGGTTTTGGAAATTGTGTCCTCAAACTGTTTGTGAAATTGACAATGAATATGATTTTGTCACAAAGTTTAAATTGCTCACTTGTACTAATGCATTAGTATAAAAGATAAATGGAGTATAAATGCTTTTTTTTGAAAGGCCTTGGTAGCCATCGATTGATTATTGAATTGGAACCTTGGGGTTCGATTGGTTAAATGAGTTTGAGTCCCAAATAGTTAATTACTTAGATGTCTTTTGGGCTGATGGGTTAGAGTCTCAGTTGGCAAAATAACTGACATAGAATGATGATATTAACTTGTAAATGATATTAGTATGACGATACCAACTAGTTGGCTTAATGTATTATTGGTTTAATAAAATAGGAATATGTGTTAACTATCTTAAATGGGCTTAAAATAGGGATGTTTAGCTAACTATGGAAGAAGGAGATACTGAGGGGACCAATTTTTGTAACCGCGCTAGTCGGTGTGGGGGTCACTACGACTTGAGGGTTTGAGTCCCCTTTCTTATGACCAGGTAGTTCGAGTCAACCTTATTATTATTATTATTATTATTATGTGATTGGGAAGTTCAAGTCCCCTATATCATTTTACATGATCGGGTGCTTAAGTCACCTTAGTATATGTAGTGAGGTTCGAGTCCCTCGTGTATATATATATAATCTTTCTTCGGTTCATATTGCTACTCACACTGGGAGCGACCAAAGGGTGAGAGTTGAGGCCCATATAGACAGTGGGTACTATTATACGATGGTTAAGTTACACAACCTAGGTTAAGATTTTAAATATGCATACTAAGCCTTGTTCCCTACCCAGCATATCATTTACATATGTATCTATTTGCATCTGATGGTATACACGAGATTTGAGTGGTTTTGATTTATTATCCATGACATTACTTGTTCCCATATCCCTGAGTTATATGTTAGTGCTCCAATCGCTAACCATCTTAAGACGCTGTATCCCCACGCGATGTAGGAACTGATCATACCTCTATCCTTTTTGGACAGTGAACATGTGTTCATGATTGGTTCATAAGTTGACTTAAAGTGGTGAGCTTCTATCCTTCATAAGATTTCATTTCATGTCTTGGTTTCTTATGTTTTAGACTTTATTTCATATTTATTTTGGCTATGCTCGGGGTCATGTCCCGACACTTTATTGGTACTTGGTATTTGTTAGAGTCTTTATGGATACTATGGACATAGGTATTATGGATAGTTTGAATATTGATTTTATATAGAAGTTTTAGTGTACCTTTCATATTTTGTCTTATATAGGTATTCATCCGCTGCTAGGTGTTCTCAGTTGTATTGGAATAGGCTTAGAGGGCGGTCTTCAATCCTCGATAGACTTGGGATACTCGTCATGGCTAGGCCCTAGTTTGGGTTATGAGAAAGTTTGTATCAGAGCCTAGGTTTTGGTGTCATGGGGTATCTATAAAGCTATGTCAAGTAGATTTTATTTTATGGGTGTGTAGAGTGTCACACTTATAATAGAGAGGCTATGAGGCATTTAAGAATGTTTTCCTTTTTTACTGTCTTATTTTTGGGATATAGAGTCTAAGGTCTTGAATATCTCTAATTCCTGTTTGTTTGCCTTTTAGATCATGCCTTCCAGATGATCTGATGTTTGTGAAAACTCTTCTGTACCGACTAAGGATAATGTGGACGAAGCTCGTCCTATTCTTGGGGTATAAACTCACTCTAGGATTGCTGCTTCTGATTTTTCCTGTGGAGTTCCACCTATCCCTACTGATCCTTCTCTAGGTGGTGGCATTCATACTCAACTACCTTAGGGAGATATTACTAATGTTGAGTTTTGCCAGTACATTTATCTGTTAACCCAATTAGTGACATCTCAATCACGTTAGATGAGTTTTGCTGGTATTGCTGTGATTTCTTCTAAGGCCGCTAGAGTTAGCCAATTGAGCCCTCCGACTTCCTATGGTACCAAGGTTGAGGAGGATTATTAAAGTTTTATTGACTAGATAGAGAATCGTTTAGGTTATACATGCTACTAAGATAGAAGGTGTAGAATTTATTGCTTATTAGTTGAAAGATATAACATACCAATAGTATTAGGAGTGAGAGTATCTTAGGGGTGATGACGCCGAGTCTTCTTTGTGGGATGACTTCTTTAGTGCCTTTCTTGACTACTTCTTTTATTAGGAATTATGAGAGGCAAAAGTGAAGGAGTTTGTGAATTTGAAGCAAGACAGGATGTCAGTGAAGGAGTATGCCTTGAAATTCCACCAGTTGTCACGGTATGATCCTGAGATAGTGTCTAGTATGAGGGATAAAATGAGGAAATTTGCTTCTGGTCTGCCTCATGAGTTGATTTTGGAGAGCAAGGCTACCTTGTTGAACAAGGACATCTCTCAACTCGTGGTGTATATACAATAGGTTGAAGAGGAAAAGTTGAAGTAAGTAGATATGAGAGAGAGGTAGACTAAGAATTTTTGGTATTCAAATTAGGGTGGAGGTCAGTAATAGAGTGGTAGAGATGGTCATAAGTGGTTGAAGAAGAAGTGGGGCAACTTAGGTTCCTATTCGACGGCTAGTGCACCTTATCTGAAGCCATCTGGGGAGCATCATTTTTAGAGTAGTGATGGGTATAGGGCATAGATTGCCCAATCTCATGTCAATGGAGCCCAGTTAGCTTCATCAAATCCTCCTTGCAGATTTTGTGGTCAGATGCATTACAGTTTCTGTGATGAAGAGATGAATTGGTGTTTTAGTTATGGTCAGATTGGTCATTTGCAGTAGAATTGTCCTTTAAAGGTTGTTCTAGGGCCAATAAGGTTCCTGTTGCTACTTCATCAGCTCCTGCACCAAATTTACTACTCATCACGAGTCGAAGGCATCTTATGATGTAGTCTCATGATGTGTACTATTTACTCAATCTGGGTTCTACCCTTTCTTATGTGACCCTATGTATGGTTATGCATTTTGGTTTTAATTTTGAGTGTATTTCGGACCCTTTTTCTGTTTCTACCCTGGTGGGTGACTTTATGGTTGCTAGAAGGGTCTATAGGGGTTGTGTGGTATCTATTGGTGGTAGGGAAACCCTAGTGGATCTATTTCAATTAGACATTGCTATATGTAGTTTTGATGATAAGCAGCTAAACTGCAAGGGACTGATCTTTGGATGTGCAAAGTACTGTAAACTAGCACACAATATCTGCACAGTTTTGTCCTCTTTGTAACAGACTTGCAGGTGCTATTTTGTACCGACTTAGACAGTTGGTTCAATGATATTCCATCCCCAATTATCACACAACTATAAATAGAAAGAGATGTCTCTTCAACAATCAGTTTTGGCCAATTCTAAACAGAGAGAAGTGAGAAAGTAAAAACTCCATTTAAAGGTTGTTCAAGCATTGCTCATGTTCTTAACTTTGTACTTTACTTAAAGAGTGTTGATTTGTAAGAGAATTACTCAAAGCTATAAGAGTAATGCCTTGTTTTTTATTGAGAGTGCTGCTTAGGTAGAGTTGCCTAAGCTTGAGACTGATTAGAGCTAATCAGTGTAGAGAGTCCTTTGTAGTATTACTAAGATGAGCTAATAGTAGAGTTGCTGTTAGAGCAAGGAGCCTAGAGTTAGGCTAAAATCTAGACTTTAATTAAGAGGTTGATTATAGTGGATTTCGTTGGTGCTTGTGAGGGCAAGCCGTGTTTTTCCCATCCTGGGCTTCCACATGAAAATCCTTGTGTCTTTTACTCTTTCTGCACTATCTTTAGTTTTCTTGCTCTCTATTGTTTGATTGCCTGTGATTGATTTTGAAGTACCTGGTACCTTACTGTACGGAGCAACCCTAAAGGGTTTCAACAATTGGTATCAGAGCCTGGTCACTCTAAAAGGTTCACACCTAAAGTGTCTTTTGTATTATGGCTACTCGACTTAATCTAGAAGAAGGGCAATCTACAACTAGACCATCAAGATTCAACAGACAATATTATGGGTGGTGGAAAACTAAAATGTTTAACTTCATCATAGCTGAGGATAGTGAACTGATGGACATTATTCTTGATAGTCCTCATATACCTATAAGAGAAGTCAAAGAAGGTGATATGATGAAAATGATTGTCAAAAGTAGGAGGGAGTTTAATAATGAAGATAGGAAAAATATTAAAAAGAATTAAAAGGCCAAGAAGCTGTTAGTATGTGGCATAGGTCCTGATGAATATAACAGAATTTCTGCATGTGAAAATGCTAAAGAAATCTTGGATTTCTTGAGGATTGATCATGAGGGCACTACTGATCTGAAGGATTCTAAGGTAGATTGTAATGACCCTTCAGGTCATTTTCCATATTTATGCTTGTCTTCATTGTTTGAGCTTTTCCATAGTTGCCTAAGTCATTTATGACTTTCTGGGATCGACGGTTTGATTATCGGGTAGTTCGTTTGATTTTTACAGCCAATTTCTTATTTTGAAGTCTTCGTTGGTTCCAAATGACCATCGGCAAAAACTTTAGTGAAAGATCTCAGATGCAAATTCTAACTGTGCTAGTATATCCAGAATATTGATTTTAGTCTAGGTAAACCTTTGGTTCGGGTCACAATGCACCCGATCTCATTTCGACCAATTGATCAGAAAGTTAAGAATTAAAAAGAATTGCTGGGAACCCACATTTGGTTGAAACAACCTTGGATTGAAAATTCAACTTCACCATAGCATTTGGAACATCAATTTTAGGCTAGGAATACCCTTGGTTCAGATCCCAAGGCTCCCAGACTTATTTTTGGCTATTCGGCGTATTTTATGAATAGTGATGAAACTATAGGTGTGGGCCCCACTTTTTACCCAAACGATCTCTGATGAAATTTTAGATGATTCCAATGGATATGAAATATGGTTTACACTGAAAATTCACTACGAATTATGTTCTTTGGATTTCAGATGAGTTCCAAGGGTCAAAAACTTATTGTTGAGTTTACTGTCATCTGGTGCAACCGCGATCGTGGCAAAGAGTCTGTGATTTTAAGTAGCACGATCATAGTCTGTAGGACTGCGATTGCGATATCCGAGTACCTTTAGGGTCTATATAAAGGCCCCAAGATGCATTTGGGGCATTTCCCCTTCACCATTTAGACCTAGAAACCCCAAAATAAGTGTAATAACTCAAAATTGGTAATGGGGGGTGACGTGGGAGCTTAATTATCATCTTGTATCATGATTATAACTTGGGAGCTTAATTATCATCTTGTATCGTGATTATCTTCAAGATAAAGGTAAGAATTTCTTGAATTCATGCTTGAATTTCTTTGTTTGGATGCAAAACACGAATTTAGCTTAGGGCTTGATTTTAGCCCAAAGTATGCGTAGTTTACACCCATTCTTTGGGGGTTTTGATTCCTTATTCATGTGTGAATATTGGGTTAGTATCAAAAACTCATTTTTCATACGTGGGACCCACTTGGGGTTTTGGTGTCATTTTTTGAGCCAAAGCATAATAGTGCAATATGGGTATTATTAGACTCGAATCCATGAGTAGATTATAGTTTTGATAGTGTGATGACATTTTAAGGATTGTAAAGTGAAGACGAGCATGTGGTGCATGAAGTGAAGTTTTGCGGTTTTGCCTTGAGGTAGGCTTCTATCCATTTTTCTTCATAGATGATGTGTGATATATTTTGCTTGTGAATATGGATGTTAGGCTTGACTATGAGTAGGATATCCTGGCCATGATTATTGATGTTTGGGAATTAGATGAGGGTTTTGGACCCGTAAGATGGCATGTTTATAAACCTTTTGTATCCTATTGCGTTTCCTCTTTAGTTTGGATTAGTTATAACACGGATATGATATAATGCTATATTTGGAATATAGTTTTAGCATTTGAAGTATGATTTGTATATTTAGCCTTGTTGAGTTAGTGTGGTAGTCTTGATTGTAAGTTGCCCAGAGTTGACTTGAGTACCCTTATTTCTAGTCGAAGTTGCTATCTTAGGCTTGAATATGGCTTACTTGACATCTAGATGATAAACTAGATACCTTATCCTAGTTTGGGGCATAGTGTCCCTAATTATGGAAATTATGGAGTAGAAATAGGATTGTTCGACCCACTTAGGCCTAAGATTATGTTGTCTTGTTGACTTAGTTGTAGATGTTAGACATAGATGAGGCTAGTAAACCTTTGAATAAGGTTACTTTGTAAAACTTGTATTGATGTTCCAAGATTGTGGCTTTTTAGTTATTGTTGTGATGCTCCTTACAAAAGTGATATTGGGCATTTAGAGATGATATTCCTCCTAGATACATTATGTGGCCTATAAAGATGCTATTTTCTCTTAGACTTAATGCTTGGACTATAGTGATACTATTTCCTCTTATACATGATGATTGGCCTATAAAGATGCTATTTCCTCTTAGACTTGATAATTGGCCTATAGAGTTGGTAATTCCTTTAGTCATGATTGTTGGACCTATAGAGATGATGTTCCTCTTGGATATGTAAATTGGCCTAAAGAAGTGATATTCCTCGTAGTCATGATGTATGAACTATTGATATAAGATATCCTATAGACAATTACATGCCTTTATATATTTTGCCTCCTATATGTAAGATGCCTCTTCTATAAGAGCTGATTACATGCCTATATAAATTATGACTCCTAGATGTAAGATGCCTCTTGTGTGAAAGATGATTACATGCCTATATATATTATGCCTCCTAGATGTGAGATGCCTCCTATATGTGAGATGATTAGAGATATGCTACGGCTTATAAATATGATTATTGCTATGAGTTTCGGATATGTGTATGGGCCTAAGGTTGTGATTCTGATATCGTTATTATTTTGGATATATTAATGGGCCAAGGGTCATGTTATGATATTGATTGAATAGACGAGAAGTTTTTATCATTATAAATGATGTTATTACAATTTATGAATATAAATATGTATTTGTTTGTATACACATCTCTCCGATTTGGGAAAGATAAAGACGTGGTATGATGCTTATTATTCAACTAATTAAATACTGGTGATGGCATGCATTGATTTGGTATGTTCATGATTATTTACCATTATAAATGATATGATTATAGCTGAAATCTGATCTTATGACTGCTCTTCTTGTTATATGGTGAAGCTATGTGGTAACTACTTGTCTATTAGGGGACTATAACACTTGATGGCTAGGAATCTAATGTATTAGTTAATGAATCTTGCTTAGTTGAAACATGGTAGCTAACGATGGTGTAACTCCCTAAGATCCCATTCCGAGACGTCACATGGTACTTATGGACCCGAAGGACCACAAGCTAGCCCTTTTCTAATATCTATACCTGTACACTGCATAATATCTAAAATAAATGCGGAAACTTGCCATAAGGTTCAACATATCTATACATACTCAAAACTGAAAACTGAATACTAATACATCCATCTAAAATCCTTTAAACTATCTGAACTGTGGAGTTGATGGGATAGGTCCCCAACTAACTTCGTCAACTAAAAATAAATAAAATCTGAACAATAATAGTAAACTGAGATTCATCCTCGAAAGAAGAGGACTCACTACTACTGCTGCTGATAGGGATTGAACTGCTGAGGATAATTTGAATCCTGTGCCTCTGAACCTATAGTGTTAAATAAAACACCATAGCGAAAATGCATCAGTATAGGAATGTACCGAGTATGTAGACGAGGTAGGCTAATGCAAGGGCTCATGCATGCACAATATCTAAACTGAATAATCATGAAAGATGCTGCATGAGAACACATACATGAATGCACAGAACATGAACACAATCATCACAACTCTAGATATTGAAACTCGCATACCACTTTACTGCAGACTGAACTCACTATTGACATTGAGATACTGAATCACTGACTCCTCTGATACTGATAACTGAGGATCTGGATGTGCTTACATCAAGGGCTGTATTCTGAGCTTACTATTTTCGACTGACAGATTATTCTGGATGCGATTATCAATGATAAGAAGTAAGATTATATCTGAATCTAACGACAAGAATTTGCAATAAAAATCTGATACAGTGATCAAGCCTGTCTGGCGGCATATCTCTGAATATGATATCAATCAACTATGTATGTGACTAAGCCTATCTGTCGGGATGGTTCATGAATCAACGAAACTATCTGAGTTCCTCATAAAGATAGATGACTGTATCTGATAGTCCTAATTTCTGAAGATTGATTCTGAAACTGAGACTTAATCTGAAACTTAAACTATGGGAAGTAGTCACTTAATCGACATGCCCCAACCTACCACAGGTGGGGTCCAACCTCTACCCCCGGTTGGGAGGGTGCCAATACCGTGCCATGGGTAAATACAATATCTTTATGTGCACTATCTTTATGTGACCCTCATCTATCAGATGCTCAAACGAGAATGGTGGAGCCCTCATCTAACAGGTCATGCCACCTCATCTACCCTTATCTAACAGGTATGATGTTTCTCATCTACCCTCAATTAGTAGGTATGATGTCTCAACCTATGCTGGCTACGTAGTTCTAGAGCACAAAGATTGCATCTAAGAATCATACCCTCTACTAGTAGGTGAGTTCCCATCCTTGAGATAGCTTGGTGCTATTTTCTACTCCCAACTGAAAGACTCTGACTGAATTCTTAACTGAGCACAACTGAACTGAATCTGATATTGATTATGTTTCTCAAAAGATCTAACTGAGTTATGCTGAGATTACTTAGTTCCGTATCTGACTAAAAAGACATCAAATCATAGTATCTGACTGGTGATATAGAGCTTGAATAGATTACTCAAATCACTTATGAGATTAGAATTGAATCACTTGAATACTATTAGATCTACGCTGATTACAGGACTAAGTCTAGATTACTAGCGATACAGAGATTACAGAGATTACTGAGCTTTGTTAAGTTCTGCACTTGTCTGGGGATACCGAGTTCTATAGTTCACTGAGTTCTAAGAATCATGGATCAACAAGAATTATCGAGAAACTGACACGGGCTCTAGACAACAGCTCTATTTTTGGGTATAAATACCCTCAGGACTCGATAGCATAAAAGTAAGCATCATCATTCATTCATCATCACAAACATTTATGTATCATCACAATCATTCAAGAATCTTCACAAGTAATTCAGGAATCATGCCATATGTTCATTTTCACAGTCATTAAACATCACTTCAAGCATTTAAGGATCTCAAACGTCTATTCATCATCACAGTCGCCAAGGAGTCACTTTAAGCATCTCAAAATTATAATCATATAATAACGTAGGGGAAACATGCTACTATTTGTACTCCCTTCAACAAGGTTTTACCTCAGCTATTTCATACCCATATCAATCTTGACATGTGTTTGGTATCCCATGGCTTTGGAGAGACTTCATACTATCACGTCATAACTTACTTGCTAACCACTTGGCATGTATTAAAAGCTTACCATATACCAAGAGCACATAATTGGGGCAATTTACAACCATCATATCTCGACTTGTTCACTAGGGTCTTTCAACAACCACTAGACATGACCAATTTTACACCTACTTGGGAATTTCATGCTATCTTGGCATATTTCACTCACTAAGACATTTTATCAAACACTAGGCATGCATGAACTAGCTCACAATTTGGGGTTTCCTATTCAACATACTATAGTGGCCCTTATGCTTCACCTAAGCTCTTTATCAAACCTATGGGGAACGTTCTTCACTTATTCAACTATTTATACACCCAAAAGTCATGAACACATCACATGGAAAAACAACTTCAAGAGGGTCTATCATAAACATCACATGAATTCCACATACTAGGGTCAAAGCTCAAAAATTTTGTTGGCAAACATAAATCAAAACTCAACAATACATTAAACATCCATTTCAACTCATACAAATTATTAACTACTCATAAACATAAAAATCTTTTAGTTTTAAAAAGGGTTCTTGAGCTTCTTGGATGAAAGGGACCCAAGAATCAACATCTACATACCTTAACCTTTGAAATTGGATGAACTTTAGTGCTTGAAACTTTATCCACACTTGAAATAAATAAATTCTTGAAGCCCACACTATGAGAAACTTGATTCTTGAAGAAACCTTGAAGAATTTATCGATGAATTTTGGAATATTAGGGTTCTTGAATGAAACCCTAGATATTCTTGATAGAATTGGAAAAGAAAATGATTGAATTAGGGTTTAAATGAGGGTCCATATATTTATAGAGACCCAAAAAAGGTGGAAAATAACCAAAATAACCTTGCAAAAATGCCCTTGAATTGCTGGAAAAATATACTTGACGCCATCCGTGACAGGCCGTCAGGTCCGTGATAAGCCGTCAGGTCTGTGATAAGCCGTCACAATTGGTCATCACAAAAGGGGTTCAAATTCTTGATTTTCTTCCTAGGGCTAATGATGTCATCAGAAATGTCGTCAGACTGTGACGACGTCATCAAAAAGGTTGTCAGAAATGTGATAGCCCGTCAGAAATGTCGTCACCATTTTCCAGCTTGACATGCTGGAATAAAATGGGGATAACGCTTTGCTCCGATATCGGATTTAGGTGAAATTAGTATCGTTGGAAAGATAATTCAAAGATATTTCATTTGATATATATAAATACACCCATTTATTCATATACAATGAGTTATAGTCGATTGAAGTTGACCTAAATTTTTACGATCACTAAAACTTGAACGATAGGAAAGCTTTCAACTCGACCATGAGTTAGGGGACCTCTATGATCTTAATTCATGCTCAAATAGATTCCCATGCGATTCAAAGTATTTTATACTTGGGAGGATATTTCTAAAACATTTTGACTCAGATTTTTGCTTTACCAAATACGCTCTAAGGCTCAGACTAGAAGAGGATATTGTGGGGCATTACATTATCTCCCCCTTGAGAACATTCATCCTCGAATGTCACTTGCTAGAATGATATTACAGATCAACAGAACTCACTCAATAAATGGAAATATCTCAGATCAGGACTATGCAACTATAACAACTGACATATAGAGTTCTCACACTAGGCATACATATATGATGCATGGAATACTCGACTGATGATACTCATAGCTGAATTCTCATAATACACATGCATATCTGATGCATGGACTCATAACTGGGATGATCTCATGAATACATGACTGAACACACACTGACAAGGTGAACTCTTTCTACTAAATGCGCATATCTAATGCATGAATGTCCAGCTAAGCTGACTTTTGAAAACACGACTTGACAATGCAACAATGATTGATGCTAACTTTATAAGGAAAATCTGAACATGCATCGAGATGAATCTAATGGAATGCAATATCATAATACCATAGGGTATCTCCCCCTTGGGACTCTACGTCCCTCTAAACACACTTCGCTAAAATATTGGAGCGGTGCACGGGGCACCTACAGACTGGGTCATAATTGACCGATCAAGATCTGAAACTTATGCACGACTAATGCTAACATATAAGCTCAAAATAAGAGAAAAGGATCTATCAATGCATAACATAAAAATAAAGGGCTCATAACATACCCGGGTTAATTTCAGGGGATTTTTCCTGATCAAGGCGAGCCTGAAGTGCATATAATCTATTATGAGCTGAAGGATGACTATGCTGACTTCGAGGACCTGGATTAGGACAGTCTCAAACTTTGTGACTGGTCTCTGCATATCCAAAGCACACATCACTACCGACTCTACATACACCCGTATGATTCTTACCACATTCTTCACACAGCGGGTAGGTACGAATACCACTAGTATTACTCTGGGCTTTGGAGCTTGGAGCTCCCTCAAATCTGACACCCCCAAACGCAGGTACGAGTACACTAGATAAAGATAGAGATGAAACTAAAAATCTCTGACCATACTAAGAACTACTACCACCTTGAGACCCTGACTGGGATAAACCACGACTATCTTTCTTGGTTCTCTTACTTACTCTTCCTCGCTCCTTCATCTTATTTTCCTCAATCTATTGCGCATGAATCATTAGCCTAGAAAGATACATATCTCTATTTATCATGGCATCTCTACACTCTTTCAACACATTACTTAATACCTCTGTCAAAAACTTACTCATACTCGCTCTAGGTTCAGCTATCAAGTCGGGAGCATACTTAGCTAATTGGTTAAACTTAAGACAATACTCTTTCACTATCATGGAGCCTTGCCTTAGGTTCATAAACTCTTCTACCCTAGCTTCTCTCATTTCTAGCAGGAAAAACTTATCTAGAAAGGCACTCTGAAACTCTAGCCAAGTCATGGGAGCTGATTCCCCCCTCTACTTTTCTCCCGAATCACTACCCAATTATGAGCAATATCTTTTAACCTATAAGATGCTAACTCAACACTCTCCTCCTCTGATACATGCATAATCTACGTGATCTTCTTTACCTCCTCAAGAAACAACTGTGGATTCTCACCTACTACTGAGCCAAAGAATTCTGGCGGGTTCATTTTCATGAAGGTTTTAATCCTGGCTATGGCAGAATTCCCATCTTGCTGAGGTGGGATTGCAGCCTGACGGTTGCTATGAACATTAGTTACCACCTGGGCTGGCGCCTGGAAAGATGCCAGAAACTTTACATATGACACACTCTCATTTTTAGGATCTACTGGCTGAGGGGGCAAATCATCAACCCTATGGACAAAGTCTCTGTGAGGAGTCATACTCTGTAAATGAAAGAATGAAGTGGATTAGACTGAGGATCAACTTGAGATCATGCTCACTCGCACGAAATGATCACTGAAAGAAGAGGAACTACTCCTAAGAACATCTTGTAGCCTCTTGTTCATAAATGTGGCATGCGACACACCCATGTACAAGACTCTACTAGATGCGGATTTTAAGACTCCCTAGGACACTTTTGAATCTTAGGCTCTGATACTAAGTTTGTAATGCCCTGAGATCCCATTCCGAGATGTCACACGGTTCTTATGGACCCGAAGGACCACAAGTTAACCCTTTTCTGATATCTATACCTGTACACTACATAATATCTAAAATAAATGCAGAAACTTTCCATAAGGTTCAACAAATCTATACATACTTAAAATTGAAAACTGAATACTAATACATCCGTCTGCAAAACCACTAAACTGTATGAACTGTGGAGTTGATGGGATAGGTCCCCAACTAACTTCGTCAACTAAAAAATAAACAAAATCTGAAACAATAATAGTAAACTGAGATCCATCCTCAAAAGAAGAGGACTCACTGCTACTGCTGTTGACGGGGACTGAACTACTAAGGATAATCTGGATCTTGTGCCTCTGAACCTATGGTGTTAAATAAAACACCATAGCATAAATACGTCATAATAGGAGTGTACCGAGTATGTAGATGAGGTAGTCTAATGCAAGGGCTCATGCATGCACAATATCTAAACTGAATAATCATGAAAGATGCTGTATGAGAACACATATATGAATGCATAGAACATGAACACAATCATCAAAACTCTAGATAATGAAACTCGTATACCACTTTACTACAGACTGAACTCACTACTGACATTGAGATATTAAATCAATGACTCCTCTGATACTGATAACTGCGGATCTGGATGTGATTACATCAAGGACTGTACTCTGAGCTTACTGCTTTCAACTGATAGAATAAGAGATCAACTTTGCTAACAGATTATTCTGGATGCAATTATCAATGATAAGAAGTATGATTATATATGAATCTAACGACAAGAATATCAATAGAAATTTAATACAGTGATCAAGCCTGTCTGGCAGTATATCTCTGAATATGATATCAATCAACTGTATATATGACCAAGCTTATCTATCGGGATGGTCCATGAATCAACGAAACTATCTGAGTTCCTCATAAAGATAGATGATTGTATCTGAAGTCCTGATTTCTGAAGATTGATTCTGAAACTGAGACTGAATCTAAAATTGAAACTGTGGGAAATAGTCACTTAACCAACATGCCCTAACCTACCACAGGTGGGGTCCAACCTCTACCCCCAGTTGGGAGGATGACAATACCGTGCCACAGGTAAAGACACTATCTTTATGTGACCCTCATCTATCAGGTGCTCAAACGAGAATGGTGAAGCCCTCATCTAACAGGTTAAGCCACCTTATCTACCCTCATATAACAGGTATGATGTTTCTTATCTACCCTCAATTAGTAGGTATGATGTCTCAACCTATGCTGGATACGTAGTTCTGGAGCATAAAGATTGCATCTAAGAATCACACCCTCTACTAGTAGGTGAGTTCCTATCTTTGAGCTAGCTCGGTGCTAGTTTCTACTCCCAATTGAAAGACTCTGACTAAATTATTAACTGAGCACAATTGAACTAAATCTGATACTGATCATGTTTCTCAAAATATCTAACTGAGTTACGCTAAGACTACTTAGTTCCGTATCTGACGAAAAAGATATCGAATCATAGTATCTGACTGACGATACAGAGCTTGAATAGATTAGTCAAATCACTTTTGAGATTAGAATTGAATCACTTGAATACTATTAGATCTGAGCTTATTACAGTACTAAGGCTAGATTACTAGCGATACAGAGATTACACAGATTTCTGAGATTACTGAGCTTTGTTAAGTTCCACATTTGTCTGAGTATATAGAGTTCTATAGTTTACTGAGTTTTGAGAATCATAGATCAACTAGAATTATCGAGAAACTAACACGAGCTCTAAACAACAACTCTATTTTCGGGTATAAATACCCCAGGACTCGATAGCATAAAAGTAAGCATCATCATTTATTCATCATCACAATCATTCATGCATCATCACAATCATTCAAGCATCTTCACAAGTAATTCAGGAATCATGCCATATGTTCATTTTCACAATCATTAAACATCACCTCAATATTTAAGGATCTCAAACGTCTATTCATCATCACATTCGCCAAGGAGTCACTTTAAGTATCTCGAAATCATAATCATATAATAACGTAGGGGAAATATGTTACTAGATTGTACTTCCTTCAACAAGGTTTTACCTCAGCTATTTCATACCTATATCGATCTTGACATATGTTTGGATATCCCATGGCTTGGGGAGACATCATACTGTCACGTCATAACTTACTTGCTAACCACTTGGCATGTATTAAAAGCTTAACATATATCAAGATCACATAATTGGGGGAATTTACAACCATTATATCTTGACTTGTTCACTAGGGTCTTTCAACAACCACTTGACATGACCAATTTTACACCTACTTGGGAATTTCATGCTATCTTGGCACATTTCACTCACTAAGACATTTTATCAAACACTAGGCATGCATGGACTAGTTCACAATTTGGGGTTTCCTATTCAACATACTATAGTGGCCCTTATACTTCACCTAAGCTCTTTATCAAACCTATGGAGAACGTTCTTCACTTATTCAATCATTTCTACACCCAAAAGTCATGGACACATCACATGGAAAAACAACTTCAAGAGGGTCTATCACAAACATCACATGCATTCCACATACTAGGGTGAAAGATCATAAATTTTGTAGGCAAACATAAATCAAAACTCAACAATACATTAAACATCCATTTCAACTCATACAAATTATTAACAACTCATAAACATAAAAATCTTTTAGTTTTAAAAAGGGTTCTTGAGCCTCTTGGATGAAAGGGACCCAAGAATCAACATCTACATACCTTAACCTTTGAAATTGGATGAACTTTACTGATTGAAAATTAATCCACACTTGAAATAAATAAATTATTGAAGCCCACACTATGAGAAACTTGATTCTTGAAGAAACCTTGATGAATTTATCGATGAATTTTGGAAGATTAGGGTTCTTGAATGAAACCCTAGATATTCTTGAGAGAGTTAGAAAAAAAAATGATTGAATTAGGGTTTGAATGAGAGTTCCTCATATTTATAGAGGCTAAAAAAAGGTGGGAAATAACCAAAATACCCTTGCTAAAATGCCCTTGAATTGCTGGAAAAATATATTTGACGCCATCCGTGACAGACCGCCAGGTCCGTGATAGACCATCATGAATGGTCATCACAAAAGGAGTCCAAATTCTTGATTTTATGCCCAGGCTTGACAACATCATCAGAAATGTCATCAGAATATGACGACGTCATTAAAAAGGTCATCAGAAACATAATAGCCCGTCAGAGATGTCGTCATCATTTTCCAGCTTGACATGCTGGAATAAAATAGCGATAACTCTTTACTCCGATATTGGATTTAGGAAAAATTGGTATCTTGGTAAGATAATTCAAAGATATTTCATTTGATATATAGAAAGCCACCCAGTTCTTCATATACAACGAGTTATGGTCAATTAAAGTTGACCTAAATTTTTACGGTCACTAAAACTTGAACGATAGGAAAGCTTTCAACTCGACCATGAGTTGAGGGACCTCTATGATCTTAATTCATGATCAAATATATTCCTATATGATTCAAAGTGTTTTATATTTGGAAGGATATTTCTAAAACATTTTGACTTGGATTTTTGCTTTACCCAATACGCTCTAAAGCTCAGACTGGAAGAGGATTTTGCGGGGCATTACTGATGGTTTATTAATGAACGGTGTCAGTTAATAAAGAATGTTTAGATGACAAGTAGTAATGTGTTGTCTTGTAATGATTAAATAACATAGGATGATTAGTTGATAATAATGAATGGTGGATAAATGATGGTTTTGGTCTAGTGATGAACGTTGACTAGATGATAGAGATTGGCTATTTAATAACTAATGGTTTTTTGCTATCCCGTTAGGAAGGATTATGTGAGGGGTAATGTTTAGGCTAATAACTAGAGGTTTTGTGATGACTAGTAAACTAGTAATTCTATTATAACGAGTGTTGTTTAACTAATAACAAGTAGTTGGGAAGTATTGACTAGATAGATATTCTATGGTGATATGTCTATGTTTCTGAGTATTTTAGTATATCTTATTCCATAATGATAGTTATGATTATATTGATACCCAGCAAGGCCAGAGGATACTATTATGATGATATTGATACCCGGTAAGGCCAGGCGATACTATTATGATGATATTAAAACCTGGAAAGGCTAGAGAATACTACTATGATGATATTGATACCTACAAGCTCGGAGGATACTATTATGATGATATTGATACTTGATAGGACCAAAGAATACTATCGTAATGATGTTGAAATCCAATAATACCAGAGGATATATTGATAATATGTTGATACCCAGCAAGGCCAAAGGTTGATTACGATGATGAAGGTCTTAATGAGGATAGTCATGATGATTTGTGACATTGATTGTGTACTTTGGATTCATTCTTGCATGCCCACTTCCTATCACCAGTATATACCTATGTCTATCAGCGGGTATAGGATGGTTGCATAAATATGGGTAAAGAATATGCCTTGTGTTGTTGTATGTTGATTGAACCTTCTGAGCCTAGGATGGTAGGGTACACATAGTCTCAGCTAGGTATTTGGTTGTTCGAAGTAGCCAGTTATTCACGTTGTTATTGATATTGTTGTTATCATTGTTATGATCATTATTATGGCTAGCTTATGACGGATTGGTCTTTGATTAAGTATTGGGATTTGAGGTATGTCTTTGGCCTCTCCTATCTTATGATTGCATTATTATGCATGATTATTTCATGTCTATCCATGTGGATTAGAAACCCCGAATAATAGTATTTAAATCTCAATTTTATTATAATGAGGTTTCAAAATGCGAATATGATGATATAGGTTATGCTTTGACATGCCCTCATGTTTATATGTATATATACTTATATATGTCTAGCTATATGAAGCTATGATACTATTGTATATCCCTTCCTTCGTTGTTCATATTGTACAATCATTTCTTTGCCTTATATGTTACTATGTATATTTTTCTTTTGATTTTTATTTGTACATTGACCTGGGATATATGGTATAGCATTAACGTATATTAAATATAGCTGAAATAGGATAGTTTACCCTAATACTTCCTTAGTTTTATTATGTTAGACTATTGGACATGAATAGGATAAATGTTCTTTATTATCTCATTGACTTGTCATTTGATTTCTAGACTCTTGGGTGTAGTTTCCATTCTATTTATATGATGTATATATCTGCTTTATCTTTGGAGCTCACTTGCCAGTAGCCTACTGAGTACCATTCGTTTGGTACTTATACTACATTTCTGTAGCCTGCAGATCATATTATGGGTTATCGATGTTAATGTGTGTATCGTGCGGAGTAAACCTAGTTCAGAGTCTTAGACTGAGCTCTTGACGTTTAGAGTATTACTTATCTCTCTCTTATGTATTTGACTAGTCTCTATGTTGTATTAGTGTATATCTCTTGATATTTCACTTTTCCACTCTTTTTATATTAGAAACTCTTGTATTGGTACCACCAGATTTTGGGATTCTTCTCTGTATTGATCTTTATTTATATACTTAATATACTTTTCCTTATATTATTGAGTAGTCCATTACTAGCCATTCCAGACTATGGGTTTGCTTGCCTACTGGTGTGATATGGTAAGCGCCATCATGACTTAAGGAAATCGAGTCATGACAAATTGGTATTAGAGCCTAGGTTTTATTGGTGTATAGTATAAGAGCTAAGTATTAGTAGAATCCTACGGATCGGTGCGGAGATGTCCATAACCTATCTTCGGGAGGCTACAGTGATATTTTAGGAAATTCACTTCATGACTCCTTATCGTTTGTCCGCATTCCTAAGAACCTTGAATACATTCTTTAACTCTATTCTATCCCTGAAGGACGATGCGATATTTTCAACAGATGAGGATGAGACTCTGATCTTGGGTGTATTTATACGTCTAAGCACCATAACATATCCATGTTTTAGCTATGTTTAGAACAAAATGCCTAGTTTCTTATATTTTTACTCTACTTCTATGTAATTGAGCTAACCGATGTGATTAGCATGATTTCAGGTATTAATGAGGTAGATGAAAACATAATGGGACTATGGAATGCGGATGGCATATGACACAAGAGAGAGTAGCAGTCTGGACCAAATGTGGCGCCTAGAAACTATGTCCAAGACTAGTTTGTCATTTATAATTAGTTCAGGGATTTAGAAGGCAATTATGAGAGAAAAGATTATTAAAAGGCTTAATGCTGAATTTTTATTCATTATTGAATTATTCTGTATTAGTTTTTGAAAGGAGAGTGGCGGCTTAGCTTGGGGAGAGAGAGAGAAAAATGTTTTTGTCTTGTTCTCACAATTCGAACACCAAGATCATCTTCTAGTTTTTGGTATGATGAATATTTCTATTGTGATTTCTATTTTATTCATGAGTATCTAAGTTTATTAGTTAGGGTTATGGAAGCCTTGTAGCATACAATATATTACTTTGGGTTTTGAATTCATTATGCATTGATTTGTTTACATCATACTCTCTTTGCTTATCTTGAATTCTCGTGGTTGCAAACATAGAGGATATACCTTAAAACGTAACTTGTTCGAAAGAAAGGTTGATGTTGAGAAAAGAGAGTAGTGACAAGAAAATTGGATTACCAACCCCTATTTCATAGTTAATGACTTAGCAGGATCAACTACTTGGAGATTTCGTATTATTTTTGGTAAACACTTTTGATTCGAGAGAACTAAAGTGAATTAGTCCTTGATGGTTGAGAAACACTAGGATTATGTTATTAAATACAATACGGTTCTCTATAAGCATGATGGATGTATGAATTCGTAAATCCCGTAGTTAGAAAGTATTGAAAACTACAAGGTGAACATAACCTTAGCTTGCTATTTCTCTGAATTTTAATACTATTACACGATTTCATCTTATTAAACCGAAACCATTAATTTGTGAACTGAATCAAATCCCCTTATTTATTTTACGGAAACGAATGATTAAAAGTCAACTAATCTGCATACAACTTAATTAACACCGTATTCCCTATGGGATTTGACCCCAGCCTAGTAGGCTTATATATTTGACAACGATCGCTTACTCTCTTGTAAGAAAGGTGTAATTTGGGCTTATCAAATTTTGGCACCATTGTCGGGGAATACGGTTGTCGACTGAGTTTATGTGTGTTAATTGACTATTAGTCAAGTTTCTTAATTTTACGTTTAAGAGAGTTGATTTAGAATTTCGGCCTACTTGCTTGAATTCAAACTTGTAAATATTTGTCTTTAGTTTTCTTTTGTTTCTTGTGTTAGGTAGATTTTTATTTTAGTTTACTTATTACTATGGCATCGTGGAATGAACATGAGCTTGGTGGTTGGAAATCTTATCTTGATGATCCATGTCCATATTGTAATAGACCTCACTTTTGGAAAGATTGTAGATATGCTCCCTGGAGAGAAATATGTGCACCATCTCCATCCTACCGGGAGAATAATTATTCTTTATGTGGTGGTCGAGATAGTTATTGGAGTGATTACCCTAATGCCCCCTCCCCATATTGTGATAACCCAAATTCTAGTTCTTCTTTTGAGTTTAACTCTTATGGTCAAGAAAAGGAAGAACAAAGCACCGGAAGGAGTGGCATTAAAGCTATGTTTCAACGAATGTTGGATCTCCAGGAAGAAACATATGGTATCGTATATGATCTGCATCAAGGCATGAGACCAATCATTCATGAGGAGATAGATATAGAGTTCAATCATTCAAAGCACTCTTCTATAATGTACTTAGATGATATCTTGTCTGTGGAATCATTTAACATAATGGAAAAGTGTGAAGATGAGGAGCTAGAACCTTATATTGATGTTGAGCAACCCTTAGTGACTTCCCAACCAACTGAACCAACCATGAGAGATGATGCCAAGATTGAGAACTTGGTGCTAGAGGAAAAATAAGAAACCAAGAAAATCTCTAATAAAGACTCTAGCCCAATTCGAAAAGAAGATGTCGAGAAGGTGAGTAAAAGTGAGTGTGTAGTAGATAGTGTAAATTTTGAAGTAGAATTTGTTGGGCCTCACTCGAAGCATTTTCCATAATATGTTCAGATGATATCTTATCTGTGGAATCATCTAAAATAGTGGAAGAGTGTGAAGATGAGGACCAAGAATCCTATATTCTTTATTTTACACTTGATAAGCAACATAAAAACACACCTCACTTTAAGACCGAGTTGTTTACCATGCATCATCCATTACTCAGCTTTTTAATTTTCGCACCACCCCCGTATGAGTGAGGAAAAAAGATGAATGTGATGTTGGGGGTGAAATTCATATCCTTAAGGTGGAGGAAAAAGTTGAGTGGGTCGTGCCGCGACACTAAATTAGGCGCTTGGTGGGAGGCAACCCATCCTTCTAATCATTTTTGTTGTTTTTGATTAAGTGTAGGTGGATAAAGTACTAAGGAGGTGATTAGTACCAAATGTTTTTTGAAATTGAGCCATGTCAACCGTGGTAAGTTTAGGAGTGATGGGAATGTTACAGGTAAGTTGGAGTTGTCAAATATGTAAGGCTTAAGTATGATTCGTGTTAGAGTCGTTCCCCGATCTATGTTAATCCGACCCTAAAAGTTTTGCAGTGCGACTTTATTTTATGACTTTTAATAAGGTCTATGGTGGTAGGCCCGATCTCGAAGCCCACTACTGAGCTCGATGGGGGTGCAGGGGTGAAGCCCCTATGGTATGGACGTTTCCCACTGCCTCATATGAAAACTATTGTGCATAGTGTCAGATTTTAAATGTACTATTGGGTTTGGCGCTCAATTTCACTTGAATCTTGGTAAGGGCATCATTTAGCACTTAGTATAGGTGCATTGCTTCATACCAGGCAAAATGAGGGCATGTGTGCATCGCACATCTTCATGTGTGCGACCAAGAGTGCACCACACATCCTATCGCACATGCTCACTGGACTAACTATGCGATGCACAATGCATCGCACACCTAGATGTGTGTGAGAACTTATGCGTCGCATACTTAAACATGTGCGATAAGAGATGCGTTGCACACCTAGCCACACATACCCACTGCCTTAAGTCTGCGATACCTTATGCGACGCATACCTTGATGTCTATGATAGGTAGTGCGTCGTCGACTTCTCTGCATAGGCTCACTATCCCATCTGTGTGACAACGTATGCGACATACACTTTGAGATATGTGATAAGATGTGCGTCGCACACTTAGTATAAATAAGACTAAAACCCGACTTCCAACTTTAACTTGGGTCAACCCGACCCAGATTTTCATTCTTTAAGTAGACTTCACACCATAAATGCCCAAATTCATCCGTTTTTCACCCTTAAGCCATACAATGTTTAGCTCTCACCATTCTCTTTGTCCCTCACTAATCTTCCATCTTCAAGGTAAGTTTTAATTTCTTAATCCTTAGTTATTGTGAATCTATGTTATAGTTAATTGATTTCTTAAGGATTAACGAATTAAATTCTTGCCATGGCAAAGTTATGAAAGTGATGGTTTTTGTATATTTTGATATGGTTGAAAGTGTAGAGCATGATTTTGTTAAAAAAATGCTTTATTGAAATAGAATTTGGGGAATTAAAGTTGTATTGTGACTAGTGTTGATGCACCATGTCAAAGTGTATGTCGGCAAAGTCTGAGTACCTGACAACAACACTTAATTGGTTGATACTAACAAATTACGTGTGGGGTGGTGACTTCACTACCCTCATCTTAATTATAGTTAGTTTCATTATGTGTGGCTGGCATGGATGATATGACTAACACCGGAAAAATAGATCTAATGATGATCTCAATGCAGGTGGCATGACTCCTAATGTGGATGAAGAGTACTACTGGCCAGGTTCTTTATCTTATTATTTGCACTGGGGATAGTGCTGAGATTGAGTGTGGGGTGGATGGTTACTTTGTTGCTTGTTTTGTAAGAAAATAGTACCTTTTCCTTAACATTCTTCTGTGATAGGATTAGTTATTTTGTCTATTTTGTTTCTTGTTAGATGTTTATTCTATTTAGTCATAATTAGGTGCTTTTCTCGATGATGGATGGATGACGACTGTCTTAAGAGAAAATTAGTCATTTAATTGCATGTAACTGTTCTTGTGGATCACATGACGTTATAACATAAGTATGTGATGGATCATTATGTTTGAAACACCTAGGCTCTAGTTGTAACTCTTGTTGTGATTTTTGGTTTTATTTAAATTCATGTAATTATTGGTTGAGAATCTATAATGCTCTTAATTGAGTTGACCATGTGCCATGAGTGTGTAAGACTGCTGTATATTCCTTATTGCAACTGATGCTAGAACTTGCCTGGTGTGTGTGCAAAGTAAAATAAAGATTGTGAGTTTGGGAGATGATTTAGGTATTTCTTTGGTAGCCATTGTTTATACCTTCTTTTGACCTACCTTTGTACATTATCTTAGCTAGCCCCGTTTAGACTTTAGCTTGTTCTTTTGTTAGCCTTATATGTAGCCTATTTCGTTCTTTAATAGACCATAATTTGATCCAAAATCTCCTAAGCACTTTAATGTAAAATCAATTTGAGTTAGGAGTTTGACAATTAGAGGAAAAAGGTGAAATTGATGCCCCAAAGTCTAGTTATTAGCGTGTGAAATTGATGTGGTTGGGAGTACCAAAAATTGTAAAAAAAAGTTCCAAATTTTATCCCAGACATGTTACAATGAACCTGTTTTGGCCCTGGTCTTTCTTGGACATTGTGTACCTCAACTAAGGCAAATTGCTTAAGTTGAGGGTGGCTATTATAGGGGTGCATAACATGAAAAGGGTGTAAAAGAAAATATTTAAAAGGGTTGCATACTCCCACCATAGTGTTATTAATTGAGCTTAACAAGTTGGGGTGAAAAGCAAATCTGTGAAGGTAGCAGAAGTGGAAGTTGGTTGTTAGAGATTGGTCTTAATTGAATAATGTAGTGTATTAAAGCGCTTAGAGAAGATAGTCTCAATTTTTGGCCAAAATAGTTCCTACCCATCCTTTAGCTTGCATTACAACCCGTAAAAAACCTATTTGATCCTAATGTTAGCATTCTGATATTAGTGAAGTATTACACTAAGGGAAAGCATATGGTCATCCATTATAATTTGAGAATTCTTTGTGAGAGTGAGTGCAACTTGATTCTTGTATCCATTTTGTTAGAAATTGCATGATTGAGAGTGATTATGGGTAACTTTCTTGTTGTGAGGGCACATGGTTGATGAAGGTTTGGTAATTTATATGATTTCTTTTCTTAAATGGTATGCATGAAATTGCCAACTTAATGAGTCTATTCTTGAGGGTAGGTTATCTCTAGTAATGATTCCTAAATCTACTTCTTGTTCATAATTGTTGTGTGAGCCTATTTGAACATCTTGTCTTCCTTTGTGGATGCTAAGGCTTGTGTAGTATGCATAAATGGATATGTTGTTCGAGGACGAATAAAGCTTTAAGTGTGGGGTGGTGATCTTGGGTGTATTTATACGCCTAAGCACTATAACTTATCCATGTTTTAGCTAAGTTTAGAGAACAAAATGCCTAGTTTCTTATGTTTTTAATTTACTTCTATGTAATTGAGCTAACCGATGTGATTATCATGATTTAAGGTATTAATGAGGTAGATGAAAACATAATGGGACTATGGAATTTGGATGGCATATGACACAAGAGAGAGTAGCAGCCTGGACTAAATGTGGTGCCTAGAAACTATGTCCAAGACTAGTTTGTCATTTATAATTAGTTCAGGGACTTAGAAGGAAATTATGAGAGAAAAGATTATTAAAAGGCTTAATGCTGAATTTTTATTCATTATTGAATTATTCTGTATTAGTTTTTGAAAGGAGAGTGGCAGCTTAGTGTAATACCCCGCATGTTTCTAATCCTGTGATTCATACTTGAGTACATGACTTACAATGAATATCCTAGTGGTAGGATAGCTTATAATGCAATAAGCATGTTCATATGAGTCACTTAAGGTAATGCAAGCTAAGAGTTTTTGAAACCATCAAGTTTTAGTGTTAGATTTTGCAAGGGTCATCTTTGAATGAGTATAACTCGATGCTAATGTGGTATTTTGGCTGATATAGACCCACCAAATTGTAGAGAATCAAATTATCTTTCCAACGATACCAATTTCGCCTTAATCCAATACCCAAGCAAAAAGTTATGCCCATTTTCGTGAGAGACAGTAAGCATAGGCGATTGGTTAGGCGCCGCCTAACCCAAGCACAGGCGATTGGTTAGGCGCCGCCCAACCCAAGCATAGGCGATCACTTGGGCGCTGCCTAAGCCAATTCTAGGTGTCAAAAACACTCCGTCTTGAGTTATATTAAAGGTAATTAAGTCTTTAAATACTCCTTACACGTCCCTAAACTTAACCCTACAAAGTATATAACTTCTAAACCTATTGCAACCCTTTTTTCATCTCAAAGCTCATCATCCTATAACATTAAAGGAGAAAAACAAATAGGGTTGCATAATTAAGCTTGAAGATCTGATTTCAAGGAAATTCCTTCGTCAATCATCAAGAATCTTCCTTCTAAGGTATGCGTAATGTTCATCCACGAATTCCTTTCGTCCGTGGAGTTCAAGAATCAATCTTTAAAAATACAAAAGCTTGGTTGATTGTGGTGATATGATCATACCCATGTTGATGCTTATTTGTTTTCCTCTTTTTCATTATAAAGTATGATTTCTATATTGTTGGGTGTTGATGATCATGTTGTTGATATTGGGTGATTCCCAAGATGGAATCTTTATATGTTTTTATGAATTCATGATATCATATGAGTTTGAAACAAGTAAATTTGGTTGTTCATGATGTATAATTTGGTGATTTCACCTATGCTTAAGATGTACATGTAAGGTGTTTGGTAAAATGCCTAAGGAACTAGAAATCTTGCAATATAGCTAAATTATGACTAAGTGAAGAACTCATGATATGCACTTACGTTCCAATGACTTCTATGTTGTTAATGTGCCTTGTAAATGTTGTTGGAATACCCATGAACTATTCTTACAAGATTATGGTATGTTTACTTGCAAATCCTACTTATGAACAAGATGTAGGATAACCATGCAACCCACATGAACTTCCATGCTATTAGTATGTGTTGCCAATATGATTATGCAACGAACATGATATTAAGATTGTGCAAGTACTTCCATGTGATATGAAATCCTTTCCATGCAATACATTGTTGATAACCATGCATAGTATGAGATCCCTACTTATGATATTATATATTATGGACTCTACTCTTATGATCAAGTCAGTCATGTGTGTCAGTTTTCTTCCATCGAGTCCTGAGGGTACTTGTACCCAAAAACTATAGCTGTGTGCCTAGATCCATGTCATGTTTCACGATATACGAACTCAAGCTATGATTCCATGGACTTCAGTCAGTTATGTGACTCAGGAAAACCTCATGATCTTAGTCAGTTGTCAGATATCAGTAACATTCCGCCAGTCAACGGAATTTAGTAAGATGAAGTCTTGCACAGTTAGTTATTCATGTCCAGTCCCTCCAAATAAGAGTAGAGGTTAGCACCGAGTGAACCCAAGGATGGGAACTCACCCACCAGTTCAGGGTGTGATTCTTAGTAGCAATCCTTATGTTCTAGAACTACGTAGCCAGCGTAGGTTGAGACATCTTAACCCGTCAGCTTAGGGTTGATGAGATGGCTTAACCCGTCAGTTTAGGGTTCCCACCGTTCTCATTGAGTACCCGCCAGATAAGGGTCACTCACAGCTGTCCTTACCAGTGGCGCGGTATTGAACCCCTCCAGTCGGGGTAGAAATTAGACCCTAGCTTAGCCATAACGACATACATGGGGAATGTTGGTTAAACACTACTTCCCATAGTTTTAGTAATAGTCTCAGTAAAAGAACTTAGGGCGTTCTTTAGAATTTAGTATATACAGGACTGTCAAATACAGTCATCCATGTTATTAGTTTCAGTAACAGTCTCAGTAAAAAAACTCAGATAGTTCTTCAGATTTTAGTATATACAGGACTATCAGATACAGTTGCCTATGTTATTAGTTTCAGTATCAGTCATGATAGTTATCAGTAAACCATGTAAAAGTCATACTATCACGTATTCATGGTCATAGTTTCTATATATATGTGTTTGCACTCCCACGTTCATATTAGTCAGTCAGTGTTGTTCATGCATGAAACCCTTTATGTTTATCCTACCTTCCTGGTGTACTCAATACTCCAGTTGTACTGACGCATTTGTGCTATGGTGCTTTCTTTTCATATTACACCATAGGTTCTGAAACACAAGCTCCAGCTCAACAGTAGCGGTAGCATTCCAGTCACGGAGACACAGTGATTCATCATTGATTTGGGGATAATATGATTTGATTCATTTATTTATTCTTCAGTTCAGTTTTACAGAGTTAGTTGGAGACATGTTCCTTCAACTCTTTATTCAGACAGATTAGAGGCTTTCAGATCTACTTTTAGATTTACTTTCAGATTTATGTTCAGATTTAGTTATTTTGGGTATTTTTGCCCACATGATTGTATTTAGTTGAACCTTATAGTTCCATGTATTCCGCATTATTATATCATGATTTGTAGTATACAGGTACATATATCAGTCATGGGTTAGCTTGTGGTCCCTCGGGGTCATGAGCACTGTGTAACATTCCGGTTCAGCAAATCGGGGTGTTACAAACTTGGTATCAGAGCATAAGGTTGAATAGAGTCCTAGGAAGTCTGAAAGCCGCATCTAGTAGAGTCTTGTACATGGGTGTGTTGCATGCCACATTTATGCGTGGGATTGTATAAGTTGTTTTAGGAATAATCCTTTATCTTCATTATTCATGTCATGTTAGTGAGCATAATCACAAGTTAAACTCTTAGTCTAATCCATTCTTTTCTTATTTCAGACCATGGTCCCAAAAAGAAGAAACCAGCCAACTCCTCAGCCCAAAGATCCTTTGGGCAAACATGTTTCCCACGCGGAGTTTAGATCCATATTTACCACACTTGCTTATTCTATGGCTACATAGAATGAACGGCCATCAGTCATTCCGGCCAATCCAGTGGCCACTCCCAAAGCAGCTAAGGTTCGGGACTTCACTCGAATGAACCCTCCATCTTTCCATGGGTCTAAGTCTAATGAGGACCCTCAGGAGTTCATTGACCAAGTCTAGAAGGTTATTGACATCATGGGTGCTACTTCTATTTAGAGTGCTGAGTTAGTCACATACCAGTTATAAGATGTTGCTCATGATTGGTACAAATAGTGGAAGTCTAAGAGGTTAGATGATACAGGCCCTATCGAGTGGGAGGAATTTGTCACAGCCTTCTTAAATAGATTGTTTCCCCAAGAGCTGAGGGAAGCCAAAGTTCTTGAGTTCATCAACCTCAGGCAGGGGAATATGACAGTTAGGGAGTATTCTCTCAGATTTACTCAGCTAGCCAGGTATGCTCTTCATGTAGTTGCAGACAATAGAGATAAGATGAGCAAGTTTATGTCAGGGGTCAATGATAGCGTGGTAAATGAGTGTAGTTCTGCGATGCTGATCGATGATATGACCTTAGCAAGACTCATGACACATGCCCAACAAGTAGAAGAGCAAAAGTTTAAGAATATGGAGAGGCAGAACAATAGAGCAAGGTCAGGTAATTTCAACTTTACTCACCCCAAGTCAGATGGAGGAAACCGTTCACAGTTTTGCGCCAAGTCATCCATTCCAGCTCCTTCCTCTACCAGCGCTCCAGTGCTAAAGTTCAGAGACGGCAATAGAGACAAAGCGTCAGGCTCTAAATTTTAGGGCAGTGTTAGCAGTTCCCGAACGAATCCCTTTTGTCAGACTTATGGTAAGAACCACAAGGGCATTTGCAGAGCCTGTAGTGATGTCTGTTTTTGTTGTGGCAAGCCACGCCACAGGATTAGGGAGTGTCTACAGTCAAGTCTTCAGGATCAGCAAAATCATTCTACAGCTCAGTCCAGTCGCCCAAACCAGCAGGGTGCCTATTCCAGTGCTACCAGTGGGCAACGCCCAAACAGACTCTATGCTCTTCAGTCTCGGTAGGATCAGAAAAAATCTCCTGATGTCGTTCTGGTACGTTATAGATTTTCCATGTTCATGTTTATGATTTGCTAGACCCAGGTGCATCTTTGTCTTTTGTTACTCCATACATAGCAGGCGATTTCAGAATCAGTCTTGAAGTCCCAGAAAAGCCCTTCTCAGTCTCTACCCCAGTGGGTAAAACCATCATATCCCAGCGGGTATACAGGAACTGCTCGGTTATGATATCTCAAAAATCCACGTCAGCAGATTTAGTGGAGTTAGAGATGACTGATTTTGATATCATTCTCGACATGGATTGGCTTCATTTCTTCTATGCCACAGTCGACTGTAGAAACAGGATAGTTCAGTTTCAGTTCCCGAATGAACCCGTCCTAGAGTGGAAGGGTAGTACTTTAGTGTTTAGGGGTCAACTTATTTCCTACCTTCGAGCAAGGAAAATGATTTCTAAGGGGTGTGTGTATCATCTCGTGCATGTTAAAGATTCTAGTTCTGAATCTCCCAGCCTCGAAACAGTCCCTGTTGTTAATGAATACTCAGATGTCTTTCCTAAAGATCTCCCTAGCATTTCTCCCGAAAGGAAAGTAGACTTCGGCATAGACCTTCTTTCGGATACTCAACCTATTTCTATTCCACCATACAGAGTGGCACCGACAGAACTCAAGGAACTAAAAGATCAGTTGAAGGATATTTTAGATAAGGGATTTATCAGACCGAACATTTCCACATGGGGTGCGCCAGTATTATTCTTGTGCAAGAAAGACAGTTCTCTCAGGATGTGTATTGATTATCATCAAGTCAACAAGGTAAAGGTCAAGAACAGATATCCTCTTCCCAGGATTGATGATCTATTCAACCAACTTTAGGATACCAGTTACTTCTCCAAGATAGACTTTAGATCAGGCTATTATCAGCTCAGTGTTATAGAATGTGACATTCTAAAGACAGCTTTCCATACTCGGTATGGTCACTTCGAATATTTAGTCATGTCATTTGGTCTTACCAATGCCCCAACAGCTTTTATGGATTTGATGAACCATGTGTTCAAGCATTACTTGGATATGTTTGTCATAGTCTTTATAGATGATATTCTGGTCTATTCTCGCACAGAGCAAGATTATGCAGACCATCTCAGGATTGTTCTTCAGACTCTCAGGGATCACCAATTATCGCTAAGTTCATCAAGTGTAAATTTTGGCTACGATTAGTATCATTCCTTAGCCATATTAGTTCCAATGATGGCATCAGAGTAGATCCTCAGAAAACCGATGCAGTAAGAAACTGCCCAGACCCGTATCTCCAGCAGATATTAGGAGTTTCTTGGGTTTTGCTGGCTATTACAGATGGTTTATCGAGGAATTTTCTTCTATTGCATCTCCCATGTCCAGATTGACTTAGAAGAATATTAAGTTTTAGTGGTCAGACTCATGCGAAAAGAGCTTTCAAGAGTTGAAGACTCGACTCACCTCTGCTCCAGTTCTAGCTATTCCTGATGGTTCAGAGCTTTAGGTTGTGTCCTCATGCAGCATGGTAAGGTCATAGCCTATGCCTCTAGACAGTTAAAGCCACAAGAGAAGAATTATCCTACTCATGATCTTGAGTTAGTAGTGGTAGTTTTTGCCTTGAAGATTTGGAGGCATTATCTCTATGGAGTTCATGTATATGTCTTCACAGACCATAAAAGCCTCCAGTATGTCTTTTCCTAGAAAGATCTCAATCTTTGCCAGAGAAGGTGCTTAGAGCTCTTGAAGGATTATGACATGAGTATTCTTTATCATCCGGGAAAGGCCAATGTTATGGTCGTGGCTCTTAGTTGACTCTCCATGGTTAGTATTTCTCACGTAGAGGATAGTAAGAAAAAGATGGCTCAGGAGATCCATCATCTTGCCAGACTAGGCATTCGCTTAGTCGATTCTTCAGAGGGTGGTGTATATGTTCATCGTAGTTCAAAGTCATCTCTAGTTTCCGAGGTAAAAGAGAAACAAGACAGGGATCCTAGCCTTGTCAAGCTCAAAGAGTCAGTTCAGAATCAGAAAGTTGAGGTTTTCTCCCAAGGGGGAGATGGTGTTCTTCGTTGTCAGGGTTGTCTATGTGTTCTAGGTGTAGATGAATTGAGGCAGCGAATTCTTGCAGAAGCGCATGGTGCATGATACTCTATTCATCCAGGGGCCACTAAGATATACCACAACATGCGGGAGATCTATGGGTGGAGTGGGATGAAGAGAGATGTTACAGAGTTTATGGCTTAGTGCTCTACATGTCAGCAGGTTAAGATAGAGCATCAGAAACCTAGTGGTTCCATACAAGATTTCACCATTCCTACTTGGAAATGGGAAGAAGTTAACATGGACTTTATGATGGGTTTGCCTAGAACTCGTTATCAGCATGATTCAGTCTGGATCATTATAGATAGAATGACCAAGTCAATTCATTTCCTTCCTATTTGTACTTCTTATTCCACCGAGGATTATGCCAAACTCTATATTAGGTAGTTAGTCAGGTTATATGGTGTTCCACTATCTATCATCTCAGACAGAGGTACCAATTTACTTCTCACTTTTGGAAAGCATTCCAAAATGGTCTCGGTACCTAAGTCCATCTCAGCACAGCATTTCATCCTCAGACATATGGTCAAGCAGAGAGGACCATTCAGACTCTTAAAGATATGCTAAGGGCGTGTGCAATTGACTTCAAGGGAAGTTGGGACGACCACTAGCCTTTGATTGACTTTAGATACAATAATAACTATCATTCTAGTATTCAGATGGCTCCATTTGAAGCTCTGTATGGTAGAGATGTAGATCTCCGATTGGTTGGTTCGATGTTAGTGAGGCCTCATTCATAGGTCTCGACTTATTATTGGACGCCTTAGAGAAAGTTCAGTTGATCAAAGAGAGACTCCAGGCTGCTCAGAGCCGACAGAAGTCCCATGCAGATGTTTGTAGAAAGGATCTCGAGTTCGAGGTCAATGACTATGTCTATCTTAATATCTCTCCTATGAAGGGAGTGAAGAGGTTCGACAAGAAAGGAAAACTCAGTCCCTGGTATGTCGGTCCCTTCAGAATTCTTTGTCGCTTCGGCAAGGTAGCTTATGAGCTTAAGTTGCCTTCAGATCTAGCCTCAGTCCATATAGTCTTACATGTCTCTTTGCTAAAGAAGTGGATAGGTGACCCAGCAGATGTTGTCCTTATTCAGAGCATCGACATTCAGAACAGCCTCTCTTATAAAGAGATTCCAGTCAAAATCTTAGATTATCAGACTCATAGATTGAGGAACAAAGAAGTCCCTCTAGTCAAGGTTCTTTGGTGAAATCAGTCTCATGAGGGAGCTATTTGGGAAGCAAAAGCAGATATACATACCAAGTATCCTCACCTCTTCCCCGCCAATTCAGATCAAGCTCAAGGTAAAAGTTCTCATTCGAGGATGAATGTTCCTAAGGGGGAGATATTGTAATACCCCACGTGTTTCTAATCCTGTTATTCATACTTGAGTATATGACCTACAATGAATATCCTAGTGAAAGGATAGCTTATGATGCATTTAGCATGTTCATATGAGTCACTTAAGGTAATGCAAGCTAAGAGTTTTTGAATCCATCAAGTTTTAGTGTTCAATTTTGCAAGGGTCATCTTTGAACGAGTATAACTCGATTTTAATATGGTATTTTGGATGATATATACCCACCAAATTGTAGATAATCAAATTAGCTTTCCAACGATACCAATTTTGCCTTAATCCAATACCCAAACGAAAAGTTATGCCTATTTTCGTGAGAGACAGTAAGTATAGGCGATTGGTTAGGCACCGCCTAACCCAAGCATAGGTGATTGGTTAGGCGCCGCCCAACCCAAGCATAGGCGATCACTTGGGCACCGCCTAAGCCAATTCCAGGTGTTAAAAACACTTCGTCTTGAGTTATTTTAAAGGTAATTAAGTCTTTAAATACTCCTTACACGTCCCTAAACATAAACCTACGAAATATATAGCTTCTAAACCTATTGCAACCCTATTTTCATCTCAAAGCTCATTATCCAAGAGCATTAAAGGAGAAAAACAACTAGGGTTGCATAATTAAGCTTGAAGATCCGATTTCAAGGAAATTCCTCCATCAATCATCAAGAATCTTCCTTCTAAGGTATGCATAGTGTTCATTCACAGATTCCTTTCGTCCGTGGAGTTCAAGAATCAATCTTTAAAAATACAAAAGCTTGGTTGATTGTGGTGATATTATCATACCCATGTTGATGCTTTTTTTTTTTCCTCTTTTTCATTATAAAGTATGATTTCTATATTGTTGGGTGTTGATGATCATGTTGTTGATAATGGGTGATTCCCAAGATGGAATCTTTATATGTTTTTATGAATTCATGATATCATATGAGTTGGAAATATGTAAATTTGGTTGTTCATGATGTATAGTTTGGTGATTTCACCTATTCTTAAGATGCGCATGCAAGGCGTTTGGTAAAATGCCTAAGGAACTAGAAATCATGCAATATAGCTAAATTGTGACTAAGTAAAGGATTCATGATATGCCCTTACGTTCCAATGACTTCTATGTTGTTAATGTTCCTTGTAAATGTTGTTGGAATACCCATGAACTATTCTTATGAGATTATGCTATGTTTACTTGCAAATCCTACTTATGAACAAGATGTATGATAACCATGCAACCCACATAAACTTTCATGATATTAGTACGTGTTGCCAATATGATTATGCAATGAACATGATATTAAGATTGTGCAAGTACTTCCATGTGATATGAAATCCTTTCCATGCAATACATTGTTGATAACCATGCATAGTATGAGATCCCTACTTATGATATTATATATTATGGACTCTACTCTTATGATCAAGTCAGTCATGTGTGTCAGTTTTCTTCCATCGAGTCTTGGGGGTACTTGTACCCGAAAACTATAGCTGTACGCCTACATCCATGTCATGTTTCATGAAATTCAAACTCAAGCTATGATTCCATAGACTTCAGTCAGTCATGTGACTTAGGAAAACCTCATGATCTTAGTCAGTTGTCAGATATCAGTCATATTCCGCCAGTCAACGAAATTCAGTAAGATTAAGTCATGCCCAGTTATTTATTCATGTCGAGTCCCTCTAGATGGGAGTAGAGGTTAGCACTGAGTAAACCCAAGGATGGGAACTAACCCACCAGTTTAGGGTGTGATTCTTAGTAGAAATCCTTATTTTCCAGAACTACGTAGCCAGCATAGGTTGAGACATCTTAACCCGTCAGTTTCGGGTTGATGAGGTGGCTTAACCCGTCAGTTTAGGGTTCTCACCATTATCATTGAGTACCCGCCAGATAAGGGTCACTCACAGCTATCCTTACTAGTGGTGCGGTATTGACACCCCTCCTATCGGGGTAGAGATTGGACCCTAGCTTAGCTATAACAGCATACATGGGGCATGTCGGTGAAACACTACTTCCCATAGTTTCAGTAATAGTCTCAGTAAAAGAACTCAAGGTGCTCTTCAGATTTCAGTATATACAGGACTGTCAGATACAATTACCTATGTTATCAATTTCAGTAATAGTCTCAGTAAAAGAACTCAGATAGGTCTTCAGATTTCAGTATATATAGGACTGTTAGATATAATCTCCCGTGTTATCAGTTTTAGTATCAGTCATGACAGTTATTAGTAAACCATGTATAATTCATGCTATCACGTATTCATGGTCCCAATTTCTATATATGTGTGTTTGCACTCCCACGTTCATATTAGTCAGTCAGTGTTGTTCATGCATTAAACCTTTTATGTTCAGCCTACCTTCCTGGTATACTCAGTACTCCAGGTGTACTAAAGCATTTGTGATATGGTGCTTTTTTTTCATGTTACACCATAGGTTCCGAGACACGATCTCGAGCCTAGCAGTAGCGGTAGCATTCCAGTCGCAGAGACACAGTGAGTCCTCATTGATTCGGGGACAATATGATTTGATTTATTTATTTATTCTTTAGTTCAGTTTTATGGAGTTAGTTGGAGACATGTTCCTTCAACTCCTTATTCAGACAGTTTAGAGGCTTTCAGATTACTTTCAGATTACTTTCAAATTTATGTTTAGATTTAGTTATTTTGGGTATTTTCGCCCACATGATTGTATTTAGTTGAACCTTAAGGCCTTACAGTTCCATGTATTTCGTATTATTATATCATGATTTGCAGTACAAATATTAGTCATGGGTTAGCTTGTGGTCCCTCGGGGTCATGAGCACCGTGTAGCATTCCTGTTCAGCAAATTGGGGTGTTACACTTAGCTTGGGGAGAGGGAGAGAAAAATGTTTTTCTCTTGTTCTCACAATTTTCACACCAAGATCGTCTTCTAGTTTTTGGTATGATGAATATTTCTATTGTGATTTCTATTTTATTCATGAGTAGCTAAGTTTATTAGTTAGGATTATGAAATCCTTGTAGCATACAATATATTACTTTGAGTTTTGAATTTATTATGCATTGATTTGTTTACATCATACTCTCTTCGCTTATCTTAAATTCTCGCGGTTGCAAATATAGAGGATATGCCTTAAAATGAAACTTGTTCGAAAGAAAGGTTGATGTTTGAAAAGAGAGTAGTGACAAGAAAATAGGATCACCAACCCCTATTTCATATGTTAGTGCCTTAACAAGATTAACTACTTGGAGATTTCGTATTATTTTCGGTAAACGCTTTTGATTCAAGAGAACTAAACTGAATTAGTCCTTGATGGTTGAGAAACACTAGGATTATGTTGTTAAATACAATATATTTCTCTGTATGCATTATGCATGTATGTATTCGTAAATCCCATAGTTAGAAAGTATTGAAAACTACAAGGTGAACATAACCCTAGCTTGCTATTTCTCTGAATTTTAATACTACTACACGTATTTCATCTTGTTAAACTGAAACCATTAATTTGTGAACTGAATCAAATCCCCTCTATTTATTTTACGAAAATAAATGATTAAAAGTCAACTAATCTGCATATAACTTAATTAACACCATATTCTCTATGGAATTCGACCCCAACCTAGTTGGGTTATATATTTGACAATGACTGCTTACTCTCTCATAAGAGATGTGTAATTTGGGCGTATCAGACTCCAACATGTGTTTCTAAAATTTCAGTGCAACATCAAACTAGAGGGTTATAGATGGATATCAAAGATACTCAGTGATAGCAAAAAAAATTTGGAAAGAGTCCCCGTAAGACTTGTGGAGTGTGGTATGATTATTTAGGCCATGGAGATCATTCTATATTGTGAGAGGCAATATCTCAATGTATTTTAGGAACTTGGTTTGGTTGTGTTGTGATTAGACACTGGCTCAGAGAATGCCCCTGGTATGAGATCGATGATCAGCTAGAGTTAGCATGTATTGCCCGCCAGCCTAGAGTTCCTAAGACAACTTGTGATTTTGGAAGTTTAGACATAATTTTGTGAATTTCTCTCAACGTCAGTTGTCCATCCATTTGGGATAAGTTTATGTTCTCTCTTTATTGATGCTTCAAGAATTGCTACGGTCCTAGAGAGACTGACTACTAGTCTAGGGTGTGTCCCTAGCGTGAGATTCTAGTCATTTAGCTTAGTTAGATTAGCTTGTGATATTGTGACATATTTAGTTAGAGATAGTGTGCTTGGCGCCTCCGTTGATAATTCAGTCAGTTGGTCTGATTTAGACCCATTCAGATTTATTTTCCCTATGCCTATCAGGCATGTGACTGTAAATGTTACCACAATTGGTATGCTTTTATTTCTTGGATTAATCTCTAATTATGTGTATTAGGGTTTTCATACCCATTGATAATTGTATGCCTTGATGAATTTATATCGGTCATTATTCGACTTGTTGTTGAATTCATGATTATGTTACTACTCCGTGGTTTATTTCTTTTAGTAGTGGATGGAGTAGATATATATTGATGTTTTTCCCATATGGGAGTGTTTTAGGGTTTGAGTCCTATTTATCTTTACATATTAGACCTGGTGTGGCCTTTGGGTGGTATATGATGTTGATGTTTATTTTGGTACCACCTATACCGTATGTTGATATTAATATTATTATTTCTATTGCTACCACTGCGTAAGGTTATTAATACCATTGCATGAGGTTATTGATGTCACCGCGTGAGGTTATTGATATTAGTTGATGTGATTAATCCTCACTGGGTAGCTGTATAGACTAGTGTTATCTAGTTAGAGTTTTATTATTCTTGTAATATTATTTGGTGGCTTGAGTAGATATAACCTGATTGATTGATTTCTTTCTCCTAGCACGGTGAGGTTAACTGTGTTCTCTCTTGGTTAGCTGTATTAGATTAATTTCAAAGATCAGTTATGGTATCGAAGGTAAGTGACCTTCCATGATTTTTGTTGATTTTGAGCCGGTAATTTAGTTATGTTGCCTATTTTTAAGTTTGAGATCTTTAAAATTGCCTCGTGGGTTATGATGGATTTTGTTTTGGCTAACCCTTCTTGTATAACCCATTTGATAGATAGACCAGTTTGAGCTTCATTCTTTATTTATGACTATTATTTTGTTCGATATCAATTTTGATATTAATGTTGAGATGTCGTGGATTCATCTTATAGGTATGTTGGGTTCGTTCACTCGTGATGGATTGCCTGTTGTTAGTGTGGAGATTGGATACTCCTTTGTTGTTGTGATATAATTTTGCCTAGTAGAGTTAGAAAGTTAGAATCAAGTGGCCTTTCCTATGATCGCTGCTTAAGTTCGAAAATTTAAAACTCTTTAGCTTGAGTTATTGGTTCTCTGGTGCTGATCATGACTTTATCCTTGGTTTTGAGATTGGTATTTCTTCTTTGATGATGTTGTTCTTGGGTGGATTCAGGAAATCCCTATTTTAGTGTTTGTTCGACCTAATGAGGCTTGGTGGAGTGATTCTCCTTGATGATATGATCCTGTGGCTATTTCTTTGCCTAGATGGAGTATTGCATTGGTTAGTTCCCAGCTTAAGTTGCATTTCTCTGAGTTGCTAAAGTTTTTTCCTTCACTGGTGTGGTTTTCAGCCTTGAGAAATTTTGAGTATGTTTGGATAGTTCATGCCCTCCAGTGGATATCGAGTGGTTTATATGCATTTTTAGACAGTGATTTTTCCTTTGGCATGACACTTATTTTACGGCTATGTTTCATTTCCTCCTGTTGATATAGAGTTGGTTGCTTGTGTTATCAGTCAGTGGCTATACCTATGGTAATTTTGCTCTCTAGATATGTCTCAACTGTGGCTTGGTATGATTTATCTCAAATATGTTAGATCTGGATACTAGATTCTATTTGAGATAGTTGACATTGATATAGCCTTATTGGCCCAGCTTTGGATTTTGACTCCTTGGAATGGCGATTTGGAAGTATGATAGATTTAGAGCATTAATGCCTACCCATTTTTAGTTTTGATTTAGATATTTGAGATTGAGTGGTTCAGCCTTGGTATTGGGATTTCAGGTTGGTTTTATAGAGTTGTCATCCAACCTTTATTTTGGACTTATTTTAGTTTGGATTTTATTTATAGGCTGGTTGAAACTACTCCGTGGTTGCCTATTCGGTCTTCTAGACTTCGACTGGATTATAGTTGATAAGTGTTCAGATGATAGCCCATGAGACTCGTATTGGTTATTTCAGTTTTGACCTCGAGTTTTAGTTTTCTTTGGGAATTTTGGATGATTTACTCAGCGGGAGTAATATTCTCAAGTTGGATTTAGTCTGTCTTTATTCTAGGTGGATGAGACATCTTGGAGTTCAATATTCAGTGATGAGTAGTTATACCTTGGATTTTGAGATTTCATTTTGATTTTCATTAGGATTGGTTACGGCATTGACATATAGATTGCATTCCGTGATTTTCTCCATTTGTATGCCTTGATTATTCTCATGTTTGCTGATGTGCTAGATTTTTGTAGTACATTTAAGACTTTTTAACTTGAAATAATTGTAAGTTCTTAAGTAATTATTGGTGTTTTTGATGTTATTTCTTAAGATTTTGTAGGAAAGTCAAGGATGGGAGGAAAACATAGGAAAGATAAGCAAAATAAGTAAAATCTGGTACAAGTGAGCTGATATGAGTCTGACGGTATTTCTTGCAAGCCGTCAGAGATGTGGTAAGCTACTAAAAAAAGGCGTCAGGAATAACAGTGAAGAAGAGTTACTGGATAAATGTGACGATATTCTCAATATATCATCACAAGTGTGGTAAGCCGTCAGAAGATTCCATCAAGTGGGACAGAATATGGTGAAATAAGCTGAAGGTCTGACGATATTTGCTACACGCCGTCACTCCTTTGGTAAGCCATCGGAGGACATCATCAGAGTGAGGCAAAACAGGTTAAGAAGGAACGACTTCTGACGACATATCTGAGACGCTATCAGAAGCTTGATGATCAATACCAATATGCCATCACCTAAATCTGAGCCCTGTTGTGATTTTGTTATTTTAATTCCTTAATTAGACTTTAGTATAAATAGCATCTTTTAGGCTTTTTAAAGGGGGGATTCATAATTCATCTATCAGACAATTAACCTAGGGAAGAGAGGTACGTAACATTTCTCTCTTACATCAATTATTCCTTTTTTTTATCAACTATTTTTGGGTTTCTACCTTGTGATTCAATCGAAGAAACTACTTGTTGTTTTTCATCTAATCGTAAGTTATCCTTATCATTATGAATTCAACTTGTGATTTCGTTCATCAAATCATGAGCGGCTAATTTCATTAGTCGGGGTTATGGGATCCATGGATTAGAGTTTGATATGATACTAGGTGTTTAACAGATTTAAAGAGAATTGGAACATCTTGAAATTCTGTTGTTTTAACTGAAATCTAGTGGTTGCAAACATTAGGTTATGGCTTAGGTTTTATTTGCTTTTAATGGAGAAATAGACTAGAGGACGTGAATTATCAACAGGGACTCGGAAGCTACCAACCTTCTGTTTAATGATTAATGCTGTAACTGGATTAATCTACTTGAGATAACATCCTATTGGAAATAGATAAGTTATCTAAGTTTGAGAGAATTAGATAATAAATTGTCTGGTGAGGTCGAGAGATAAGTCAGATAGTATAATCGTTAGGGTATTCTGCTGTTCTAATCATTCTGAGAATCTTTAGCATTACCTAGTAACTGTCAATTCCCGAAACCCTTGGTGAACATGGCTATGGTTTCCCATTTATATTGATTACAAACATTAATATTGAAGTGACAACATTACTTGATACTTTCAAAACCCCCATCTTAATTTTATATTTCGTACTATTTATTTGAATTGAACTTGTAGCTATAGCTTCAAATTAGCTTAATCACCACTCACATTGTTCCCTGTGGATTCGACCCTGACTCCAAAGTTGGATAAATATATTGACGAAGACTGCCTTACACTAATTTGAGGTGTAAGTTGAGCGTTATGAAAAATGGCACCGTTGCCGGGGAATAATTTGGCGTATTGAGTTGGTTTGGAATTTTACCTTATTTTCTTGAATTCAAACTTGTAAATATTTGTTTGTGATTTCCTTTATTTCGTGTGTTAGGTAGATTTTCTTTATTTTTGCTTATTTTTTACTATGGCATCATGGAATGAATGTGAGTTTGATGGTTAGAAATCTTATCTGGATGATCCATGTCCATATTATGATGTACCCCACTTTTGGCATGACTGTAGCTATGCTCCCCGGAGAGAGATGTGTGCACCATCTCCATCCTACTGGGAGTATAATTGTTCTTTATGTGGTGGTCAAGATGGAAATTGGAGTGATTGCTTAAATGCCCCTTCCCCCTATTGCGCTAACCCAGGTTCTAGTTCTTCTTATGAGTATGACAGGTCTTATGGTCAAGAAAAGAAAGAACGAAGCACTGGAAAGAGTGACATTTGAAGCTATGCTTCAACTAATGTTGGATCTTACAGACACAACGAATGATACCATATGTGACATACGTCAAGACATTAGGGCATTTAACGAGGGAAGAGAAAGGATAGAAGAGATGGATATCGAGGTCAATCATCCAAAACACTTTTCTACATTGTTGTTAGATGATATCTTGTCTGTGGAATCATTTAGCATAATGGATGAGTGTGAAGATGAGGAGCAAGAACCCTATATCGATGTTGTGCTTGATGTTGAGCAGACCTTGGAGATTTCCCAACCAACCAAACCAACCATAAGGGATGATGCCAAGATTCAGGAAATGGTGCTAGAGGAAAATAAAGAAACCAGGCCAATCTCTTATGAAGACTCTAGCCCAATTCAAAGTGAAAATGTTGAGAAGATGAATAAAAGTGAGTTTGTAGAGGATAGTGTAAATTTTGACGTAGGATTTATTGGGCCACACTCGAAGCATTTTTCCACATTATGTTTAGATGATATCTTGTCTGTGGAATCATCTAAACTAGTGAAAGACTGTGAAGATAAGGAACAAGAATCCTATATTCTTTATTTTACACTTGATTAACAACATAAAACCATACCTTACTTTAAGGTCGAGTTGTTTACCATGCATCATTCATTACTCGGCTTCTTAATCTTTGTACCACCTCTCTATGAGTGAGGCAAGAAGATAGACTTTAAGTTGGGGGTGAAATTCGTATCCTCAAGGTGTAAGAAAAAGCTGAGTTGGGTTGTGCCACGACATTAAATTGGGTGCTTCTTGGGAGGCAACCCAAGGTATTTTGTTATTTGTATTCATCTTATATGATTGACATCATATCTTCGCATCTATGGTGCCACAGGTATGTTTCTAACTCTCTTATTTTGGTTTGACGCATTGGAGACATTGCATGATTTTAAGTTGAGGGTGGGGCTACTTGTGGGTGTTAATGTCCTCCGTGGGTTTTTATTGCCGTGCCTCTTTTCCTCGGAGTCTTGTTCCTAGTAGAGCCGACATATTTAGTCGTATTATATTTTTTTTTGTGATGTGTTGTGCTTAATTGGGAGAAAAATAAGTATCTAGGATAGTTGACATATTTTTGTTGATTTTTGAGACTGATAAACACCTCTCTGTTGGTCTGTTTTATAACTGTGTGATATACATTTATGTGTGACCACCGTGCATCTTGTTATGGCATTAGTACTAGTGACATGATATCCACTGCTAAACAATCGCATGAACCGGATAGGTAGTAGCTTGTGATGCACCTTTGTGCCATGGGTGTGTGAGATACTACTTAATTTCCTTTGTGTGTTAAATCAAGAACTTGCCCGGTTAGTCTTACTTTGGTTGAAAGATAAGGGTTACGAAAGGATCATAGGCCGTTGTTGATGTTATTCTACTTTTAGCCTAAATGACCTTCCCTATTATGCGTGATATCTCTTTATCCCTATTTTGAGCCTGAATTGACCATTTGCTTCTATGACACCTATCACCTTCCTGTTTAGATCATAATGAACCTATTTTGGCCCTGGTCCTCCTTGGACACTGTGCACCTTGAATTAGGTAAAAAACCTAAGTTGAGGATGGCTATCATAGGGGTGCGTGATGTAAACTGGGTATGAAGAAAGGTAGAATAAAAGGAAAAGAATAAGTGAAAAAGAATAAAAAGATGAGTGGTGTGGAAGAAGAATAAGAAAAGAAAAAGAATGAAAAAGAAAAGCCATATCCATCCTGAATAATGTGTGATCAAGAAATGGAGAAATAGAAGAAAAAGGTTAATAAGTGAACCCCAAAAGTTAAGGTAATGCCAAGGAGGCTTAGTCACTCTAAATGCCATTGAATATCATACCAGCCCTTAGCCTACATTACAAGTCGAAGAAAAGACCTATAGTGATCCTAACTTACCTGTCTGGACACCTTGGTAATGAAAATAAGGGCAAGTATATGGTATTTGACATGAATTGATTGGAATTTCTTTCTGAGAGTGAGTGTCTCTTGACCATCGTCACATTGACATGCTTTAGTTTAAATATGAGTGAGGAGGGACTTCTTTGTTGTAAGGGCACATCGGTTGCATTGCTAGTTGTTTACTTGTTTGGGTAGTGTAACTTGTACATATGCATGGTTATTATTACTGAATCGTTGCCATATCTTGATTCTTTTGGGTCACCTTGTTAATCTTCATTGATATGCATAATTAGATTTATAAGTAATTGAACAAGGAGAGTGGAATCAGTGTTGAGCTAAACTGGATAATCAACTATGATAGGTATCTTATGTGCCTCTTGGTTAAGCATCATAGTATGATGTTATGTAGTTGCTTGACGACAAAAAATTGCTTTAAGTTGAGGGTGTTGATGTGCTAGATTTTTGTAGAACATTTAAGACTTTTTAACTTGAAATAATTATAAGTTCTTAAGTAATTATTGGTGTTTTTGATGTTATTTCTTAAGATTTTGTAGGAAAGTCAAGGATGGGAGAAAACATAGGAAAAATGAACAAAATAAGTAAAATCTGGTACAAGTGAGCTGTTATGAGTCTGACGGCATTTCTTGCAAGCCGTCAGAGATGTGGTAAGTTACCAGAAAAAGGCGTTAGGAAGAACAGTGAAGAAGAGTTGCTGGATGAAGGTGACAACATTCTCAATATATCATCACAAGTGTGGTAAGCTGTCAGAAAATGCCGTCAAGTGGGATAGAACACGGTGAAATAAGCTGAAGGTCTGACGATATTTGCTACACACCGTCACTCCTCTTGTAAGCCGTCAGAGGACATCATCAAAGTAAGGCAGAATAGATTAAGAAGGCACAACCTTTGATGACATATCTGAGATGCTGTAGAAGCCTGACGATCAACACCAATATGCCGTCACCTAAATCCGAGCCCAGCTGTGATTTTGTTATTTTATTTCCTTAATTAGGCTGTAGTATAAATAGCATCTTTTAGTGTTTTTAAAGGGGGATTCATAATTCATCTATCAGATAATTAACCTAGGGAAGAGAGGCATGAACATTGCTCTCTTACATCAATTATTCTTTTTGTTTTTATCAAATATTTTTGGGTTTCTACCTTGTGATTCAATCGAAGAAACTACTTGTTGTTTCTATCTAATCGTAAGTTATCCTTATCATTATGAATTCAACTTGTGATTTCGTTCATCAAATCATGAGCGGCTAATTCCATTAGCCGGGGTTATTGGATCCATGGATTAGGATTTGATATGATACTAAGTGTTTAACGAATTCAAAGAGTAGTGGAACATCTTGAAATTCTGTTGTTTTAACTAAAATCTAGTGGTTGCAAACATTAGGTTATGCCTTAGGTTTTATTTGCTTCTAACGGAGAAATAGACTAGAGGACGTGAATTATCAATAGGGACTCGGAAGCTACCAACCTTATGTTTAATGATTAATGCCGTAACTAAATTAATCTACCTGAGATAACATCCTATTGCAAATAGATAAGTTATCTAAGTTTAAGAGAATTAGATAATAAATTGTCTGGTGAGGTCGAGACATAAGTCAGATAGTATAATCGTCAGGATATTCTGCTGTTCTAAAAATTCTGAGAATCTTTAGCATTACCTAGTATCTGTCAATTCTCGAAACCCTTGGTGAACATAGCTCTGGTTTCCCATTTATATTGATTACAAACATTAATATTGAAGTAACAACATTACTTAATACTTTCAAAACCCCCATCTTAATTTTATATTTTTGTACCATTTGTTTGAATTAAACTTGTAGCTATAGCTTTAAATTAGCTTAATCGTCACTCACATTGTTCCCTGTGGATTCTACCCCGACTCTAAAGTTGGGTAAATATATTGACGACGATCGCCTTACACTAATTTGAGGTATAAGTTAAGCGTTATCATTTGCCTTATGGACTTTTAATGGATCATCTATAGTTCTTTGTTTGCTCTGTGATGAGACTGTGTAGACGAAACTTAAGTGTTTTTTCTCCTAGCTTTGAGCAGATAGAAGGTGCAAAAAGGAAAAGAAGGTTATCTTTTGGAGTTAGAGTCGGTTTTATGACTCATGTCTTGGTTTACTTTTGGCTTGGATGAACCTTTGTTTATTTATGTGGATATAGAGATGGTATCAGCGTGATATGATTCAGATGTGCATGCATCATCCTTTTTAATTCAGTTGGAGGACAGTTAATGATTAAGTTGAGTTGGCTATTTTGGAAGTAGAATGAGAGTGCTGTTTGAAAAAAGATACTTGTGGCGAAATCCCTTGCAAGTGTTTTTTCTTCACTAAGGTTATCTAGGAATTTATGCTTGGAGCATCTAGGCCCAGTACCTCATCCTTTTGAGCTTTTGAGATTCTTTCTGCCCGTTGACTTTCCAAGATGAAAGTCCTTTTAGTAGTGGATATTGAAATGACCCTTTAGGGCATTTTCCAAATTTATACTTGTCTTCATTGTTTGAGCTTCTGCATAGCTTCCCTAAGTCATTTATGACTTTTTGGGACCGACGGTTCAGTTATCAAGCAGTTCGTTTGATTTTTAGAGCTAATTCCCTATTTTAAAGTCTTCGTTTGTTCCAGATAGCCATCGGGTGAAAACTTTAGTGAAAATCTCGGAAGCAAATTCTGACTGAGAGAGCAGATCTACAATATTGATTTTAGTCTAGGTATACCTTTGGTTTAGGTCCCAATGCACCCGATCTCATTTTGACCTATTGGTCAAAAAGTTTAAAATTGAAAAGAATTGGTGTGGGATCCACATTTTTTCAAAATGACTTTGGATTGAAAATCTAACTTTGCTATCGCATTCAAAACGTCAATTTTAGGCTAGGGATAGCCTTGGTTCAGGTCCCAAGGCTCCCGAACTTATTTTGGGCTATTGAGCAAATTTTATGAAAAGTGATGAAACTATAGGTGTTGGCCCCACTTTTTACCTAAACGATCTCTAATGAAAATTTTGTTGATTCCAATGGATTTGAAATGTGGTTTGCACTCAAAATTCACTATTGGATCATGTTCTTTGGATTCCGAATGAGTTTTGGGGGTCAAAAACTTATTTTTGAGTTTCCTATAATCTAGTGCAACTGTGATCATGGCCAAGAGTGTGCGATCGTGAGTAGCGAGATTGCTACAGGCTGCTATTGCGATATTTGAGTACCTATAGGGGATATATAAAGGCCCAAGACACATTTAGGGTATTCCCCCTTTACCATTTAGACCTAGAAACCCCAAAATGAGTTTAATAGCTCAAAATTGGTCATGGGGGAGGGGGGGTGACTTGGGAGCTTAATTATCATCTTGTATCGCGATTATATTCAAGATTAATGTAAGTATTTCTTTAATTTATGCTTGAATTTCTTAGTTTGGACCCAAATCCCAAATTTAGCTTAGGGCTTGATTTTAGCCCAAAGTATGCTTAGTTTTCACCCATTCTTTGAGGGTTTTGATTCCTTATTCATGTGTTAATATTGGGTTAGTATCGAAAACTCATTTTTTGTATGTGGGGCCCACTTGTGTTTGGGTGTCATTTTTAGACTCAAAGCATAATAATTCAATATGGGTATTATTAGACTTGTATTCAAGAGTAGATTATGGTTTTGATAGTGTGATGACATTTTAAGGAATGTAAAGTGAAGACGAGCATGTAGTGCATGAAGTGAGGTTTTGCAGTTTGGCCTTGAAGTAGGCTTCTGTTCACTTTTCTTCATAGATGGCGTGTGATATACGTTGCATGTAAATATGGATGTTAGGCTTGATTATGAGTAGGATAACTTGGCCTTGATTGTTGATGTTTGGGAATTAGATGAGGGTTTTGTACCCATAAGATGGCATGTTTATAAACCTTTTGTATCCTATTTCCTTCCCTATTTAGTTTGGATTAGTTATAGCATGGATATGAAATAATCTATGTTTGGAATATGGTTTTAGCATTTGAAGCATGATTTGTCTATTTACCCTTATTGGGCTAGTGTGGTAGTCTTGAAATTGTAAGTTGGAGAGTTGACTTGAGTACCCTTATTTCTAGTCAAAGTTTCTATCTTAGGCTTGAATATGGCTTACTTGACATCTAGAAGATGAACTAGATACCTTATACTAGTTTGGGGCATAGTGTGCCTAATTACGGAAATTATGTATTAGAAATAGGATCGTTCGACCCACTTAGGCCTAAGCTTTCGTTAAGTCTTGTGGATTTAGTTACGGAGGTTAGACATAGACGAGGTTAGTAAAACTTTGAATAAGGTTACTTTGTAACTTGGTAGCTTGTATTGATATTCCCAAATTGTGGCTTTTTAGCTATGGTTATGAGGCTCCTTGCGGAAGTGATATTGAGCATTTAGAGATGATATTTCTCTTAGATACGTTATGTGGCCTATAAAGATGCTATTTTCTCTAAGACTTGATGATTGGCCTATGGTGATGATATTTCCTCTTAGACATGATGATTGGCCTATAGAGATGCTATTTCCTCTTAGACTTGATGATTGGCCTGTAGAGTGGCTATTTCCCTTAGTCATGATTGTTGGACCTATAGAGACAATGTTTCTCTTAGATATGTAAATTGGCCGAAAGAAGTGATATTCCTTGTAGTCATGATGTTTGACCTATTGATATAAGATATCCTATAGACAATTACATGCCTATATATATATTATGCCTCCTAGATGTGAGATGCCTCCTGTGTGTGAGTGATGAGTGGTGAATTTACCACTCATTTGCACTCAACATTTATGCAAATTACCATATTTTGAATGAATAAATGAGACATAAATGTTATTGAATGCACTAGTATCCATATTTTGTAGGCATATTATTGACAAGATGGAAAGATACGGATTGGAGATAAAAAGGATCAAAAGGAAGCAAGAAAGTGCAACTGAAGACCTAGAGTAGACGTGGCCTCAGTTACCATGGTCACGGTCAGAAGTTTTCAATCGCAGTCAGTCAATAAGGTCAACCTACCATAGTTACGATAGCCATAGTCGCGGCCAATATTATGCAATCGCGGTCTAGCGAAAAAATGTACCCAAGGGCAGAGATGTAAAAACTCCTGGTTGCTCCCAAATTCGACAAAAACAAGACTCAAACCCTAATCATAATTCTATATTTCCCAATTTTTAGACATTGTTCTAGGGTTTATAGTCTCAATTTTTGGCGAAGACTATATTGTATAAATTTTGGGTGAAGAATACTTTGTAGTCACTTCCACGTGAAGAATTAGTGAAGTCCCATTAAAGATTTGTTGGATCTCATAGTTTGAATTAACATTCACTTAGATTTTCTCAAATCAAATCAATGGAGATTTTAGGTAAAATATTTACTTATTTATCTTTTGAGTAGCTAGTTTTTCCTCTTGGGATTATGCTAGAATAGGGTGCAATTGCATGTGGGTTGTGATTTATTTGTGCATATGTTAATGTGTTGATTGAAGGGTTCTATTGTTACTCAATTAAATTTGTTGGGATTTGTGTGTGAAAACCCTAGATACTCAAATGGTTTGTGGATGAAAATTTTAAGATCTTAAAAGCTTAAACCATCCTTGAAAGAGGGGTTTGGGTGAACTTTAGGAACCCACATCATCCTTGAAAGAGGGATGTGGGAACCAAAACAATAGTAGATAATTGTTGGCATAGTTTGCTAAATTTTCACTATCTTAGACATAAGAGGGATTGTGAAGTTGTCTATTCCTTGGGTATCATCCTAGAAATAGGGATGACTAATTGAGGCATTGGGTGGCTTTATTTGACACACTTATTAGGTACTCGAAAGAGTCAATGAGTGTATCTTTGAGGCTATGTTGACAAGCTAGCCCCAAGGACTTACAACCTAGCCTACCACATCATTATCAATTAGTACATGCATCGAATTATCATGCCTCCATGCATATTTTGCACCTAGGAAAGCATAATCCCAAGATATATGACTAATTATTTAGACTATAAGTATTCGTAGCCCCGAATTTGTATTCAAAAAACCCAAAAAGAAATATTAAGTGTGATATCTTTCAAACCCCCCATTTTTTAAAATCTTTTTGTACTATTTGTTTGAATTTATCTAGTATCTATCGTTTCAAACTAATTTAGTTACCACTCACATTGTTCCTCGTGGATTCGATTTCGACTCTAAAGTTGGGTAAATATATTGATGCCGACTGCCTTGCACTTGAATTGATATGTAAGTTGAGCGTTCCCAAAATTGGCGCTAGTGCCGGGGAACAATTTGGCATATTGAGTTAGTTTGGAATTCTAGCTTACTATTTTGAATTCCAACTTGTTAATATTTATTTCTGATTTTGTTTTGTTTCTTGTGTTAGGTAGGTTTTTGTTTTTGTTTTACTTTTCTCTATGACATCTTTCGACTAATATGATTTTGGTAGTTAGAAGTCCTATCTTGATGATTTATGTCCATATTTTGACGAACCCCACTTTGGAAGAGATTGTAAATATACTCTCGGAGAGAGATAACATCACCATCTCGATCCTATTGGGAGTATGGTTGTTATTTATATGGTGGTCGAGATGGACATTGGAGTGATTGTCCAAATGCCCCCTCCCTTTATTATGCCAATCGAGTTGCTAGTTCTTCTTATAAGTTTGATAGGTCTTATAATGAGAAGAATGAAGAGCAGCATATTGGGTCCAATAGTTTTAAAGCAATGCTTCAAATTATTTTGGATCGGGTATATACAAGGGGGGAGAATGTACAAGACATGCATCAATCCTACGAGGCATTTGGAAGGGAAATTGTCAAAATAGAGAAAATGGGCAAGGAACCAAAACTTACAAATACCGTACCTTGCTTATTTCCCTAGAGGAGGTTAATCAAGAAGAGAAACAAACTATGATGAGGAGCTTAGTATCAAAGAATCCTCGATGATTTCCCAATCAACCGAACAATATGTTGTTGAAGATTCTGAAATAAAGAAATGGGGCTAGATTCAAAAGAAGAAGCCAAGCAAATCTCTTATAATGACTCTATCTCATTTTGTGGTGAAGGTACTACTGAGGAAACCATTCCAAAAGTTAGGGATATACCTCACTTAAACCACTTTTCAACATTATGATTAGAGGATGTGATAAAGATCCATCTACCTAGGCAAATCATGGATTGTGGGGATAAGGAGAACAATCCCTACATTTTGGGATTTGACACTCCAAAAGAGCACGTGGAAGCCCCACCATCAATGGCCATGGACCTCAACCTCCGATATGCAAATAGTGACCTATTGATGCGTATACCTTTACCTAAGGAGCCAAACCAGAAATTTGATGTGAAATTGGGTAAAAGGTTTAAGTCCTCAAAATAGTGAGATAGAAGCTGCCTCATCACTTCCTCACATCTTCCAAGTTTCATCTTGGAAGATTTGAATCTTTTGTCCCTCTGTCTCTCAGTGCATAGTGAAAGAAAGTTGGGACGAAGATTCAAATCTTCTAAGTGAAATCACAAAAGAAAGTGGATGAGGCATCATGCCAAGACGTTAAACTAAGCAGTCAATGGGAGGCACCCCATCAAGCCACGAAAAGTGGCCCGTATCCATTTATTTTAGGCATGATAGAGTAGATTTTATTTTTTTGCATTTGTTTATGCATAATCCATGAAAAGGTACTGCTATGAGGAATTTTGATTGAAATTGAAAATGAAAACTGTGAAATTGGCATGTTTGGACTGAACAGAGGAGTGCAGGAGATCTAATTTTTAGTCCCAGTTACCACGATCGTGGCCCATGACTCTGGGATTGCGGAGGCTGCATGCCTATGATTGTAGAACTAGGACCGCGATCACGGTCGAATTAGTTTAAATGACCACCCAATTGACTTTTTCCACACTCACCTATCTCAAATTCTCTCAAAATTTTAGCATTGTGTAGAGTATCCAAGTGTTCATTTTAGTCTAATTGCATTCTCTAACTTGGTATGTTGTCTCTACTCCCTTGTTCTTAATGTAATTGTATGCTTAGAACTTGTAGTTTAGGGAAAGGCCTGAAATAGTATTTTTAACATAAAATATATACTTGTTTTTTAGTATTGTGGTGATTAGGTATTGTAGATGGTGTACACACCAATGGGGAAGTCTTGAGTACTCTTATTTAGGACTAAAATTGTTGAAATTAATGTGTACACCATGATTTCAATTTAATTCCCCAACGAATTCAATGTTAATTTCATTAAGTTTGGGGTTATAACCATGCTTTCTAGGCTTAGGATCTTTGATCCTAATGTTTATGTGTCTAGTTGGAACACAAAATTGGGGTTAAAATCATGTATTTTGAGTGATGTGTAGAACTATTGACCATGGTCTCAGGTATGATGATTCCAATCCCGATGACCGCAATTGCGGTACTGTGATCGCAGTCATTTCTCTGCAATTGCCATACCTGAGGACAATCGTCTACAACAGGCAAAATTTTTGCACACCCATTTCTCATCCCAGAACCTTCTATAACACCACATAATGAGTTTATCTGATTAATCTAGCATGATATTGGTGTGATAATTCTAAATGATGGTATGGATTGTAATGATTATAGATACTAAGCCACAAAGATGGGAGATTTTGACAATATTGGGTTCATGGCCACCGAATGCCAACACCTCTGCTACAGTGATCTACCAAGGACAAAATTACTCTCGAAAAGGGGTATTTGCCTTGATAAAGTAGAGAAGAAGCTCTCAATATTCTATGCCCAACTCAATGCTACTGGGTGGATGTGTTTTGCCTCGGATCCCTGTTATTCCAATGGGCATTGGGTACGTGAGTTCTATGAAAACTTTAGCATAGTTTCTCTCACAAACCTAGTGATGACGATTCAGGGTAAGCAAGTGAAATTCAGAGCAGAGCGGATTAATGAGATATATGGGCTACCGAATGCTGACATAGAGCAGTTCCAAGTAAAATCATGTGAGCCAGGGACCTGGATGACAAACATATTATGTTCGAGCAAAGAAGTTCTCTGGCCATGACTAAGAGAGATATTTTGATGAATGACTTCACAGTTGAGGCCAGACTTTGGCTTAATATTATCTGCACCAGAGTATCACTGTACACTCATATGACAACTGTCACAGATTTATGAGCACGGATGGTGGCTTGCATTCTCTCTAGAATTACTCTAAATATGGGTGAGATTGTTCTCTCAGAGTGGTGGCACTTCAAGAAATAAGGAGTTACACTTCTTCTCTTTCTTTTCCTTATTACTGATCTTTGCAAAAAGGCAGAGGTGGAGGAGTATGCTGAAGATGCCTGGGTGCACCCAGGACCCCGCATCTTTCTACTCAAATTTTGGGGTGAGGGTGCCCTTAGAAAGAGCAAGAAGAAGAAGGTGGACTTAGGCAAGTCATACCTAGGAGGACACTGACTCTTGTAGACCTTTGTCAACTAACCCTTTTTATAATATCTCAGTTCACATTCAGGTGGTTAAAAAGCTATTGTCTAGATTGCCTCATGAATCAAGAGAGCCCTCCACCGCTCGCCATTCATTTATAGCTCTGTCAGATTATGAGATATACCAAAAGAAGCATAAAAAGCAAAGAGACACAATTTTCAGCTTGGAGAGAGCTTATCCAGCATTAGCTATATCATACAGGGACCTTAAGGAGTGACACAAGAATATGGTTAATAGAGAGAATGAGAGAGATAAATTCTTCAAAAAGTTGTGGAAAGAGTTAAAAGGTAGCTTCAAGGTGATCAAACCGAATAATTGACTACCTTTGTATAGGTTGGAGAGTGATGACGAGGCCCCTGCGGATTGGTCAGATGATGATGCTAGTGGTGATGGTACAATGTCAACAAAAGAGGACAACTCCTGATGCAGATTCAGGGAGACCCTTTTTACTCTTGATTTATTGCACATGCAGTGAGTACACTGCTTTCCTTTTAGCTGGGGGTGCCCCTAGATTCGTATTGTTTTTATATTTTCCTGGATATTTTTATGTTAGATGATGTTTTTTTATGTGTTTTTGGGATGTTATATTTGGGTACTCAGATGGTGCCTACGTTTTTATGGATTATCATATAGTTTCAGTTTTAGTTTTTTTCTTTCTATTTTATTTTTATTTTTATTATGATGATGCATGACAAGCCTTGCTCTATGATAGATTGAGTGACAACATTCTTAAGGGTAACACATTGTGTTTGGGTTTTGAGACATAGATGCAGGGGAATTCTGAGTACTCGTGGCATCTAAGTCATTAATATAAAGGAAGTCTGAGTACCTGTGTCATTGAAGATTTGGGATCCTATTGTGCATCATTGACGAAGTCTGAGTAGCCATATAGTTGGTTTGCCCATATCAAGCCGAAATATGAGGTTAAAGCTTTGGTTTTAGTTGTAATTTAGCAAATTTAGCGTGGTGAAAATAAAAGCAAACAACCCCTTCCGTCCAAAAATTCTTTTTTCCAAAAATCAAGGGCATGGATGTGAGCAACCTTCTAACAAAAATCTTTCTTTGTTTTTTTGACTCCACAAATGTTTGACTTGTTTATAGTGATAGATACTCCAATTTTGTCTCTAACGGAAGGGGCAATTGAGCCTCTTTGGAAAATTTTGCATGCCATGTGTGGTGAGATATTTGTATTCATCTCTTGTATACCTGTGTTATCTAGAAATTGCCCCATTAGTCTTTCAAAGCTAATTTTGATTGTATTTGGTTGGAGAAATGATCTTAGGTCATCTTTGTGACTTTGACATCCACTTTATCCTAAAAACCCTACCCATGCATAAATGTAATCCTTAGTTACCCATTTTGAGCCTTTGGACCCCTTTTTTTGGCAAACACATTACAAGCCATGAACCATTCTGTTTATCCTTCTCTTGAATCATACCCTTCTTGAACTTGAAGATAAAACTTAAGGCTAAAAGCCTAAGTTTGGGGTGGTTAATATTTATGAAAGTAAGTGTGGGACCATAAAGTTGTAAGTGAAATGCCTAAGTGCCTAAGTATTCAAACAAATGAATAGAAAAAGAAAGGGTCCAACAAAGGAAAGAATTGCATGAAAATTGCAAGAAAAAGAAATAGAAGAAAATGAGTGAACAAAGGAAGAAAAAAGTAGGAATATTAAAAGATAAAAGATCAAAGAGGAGTGTCCCATAGTCAAAAATGACGATTAAATAGTGTGATGTATATGATCAAGGAAGGGTGTTGCCATGTTGTTCCCAAATGATATCCTACCCTAACTGGAACCTACATTACAAGTTCAAAATGTCCTTTGAGATCTTCAACCATTTACTTTCGGCGATTGAAAATAAAGGCAAGCCTATGGTATGACACTTGTTGACATAGAGAGTTCTTTTGTGCGAGAGGGATTTTTTGTACTTAAATTCCTTGTTGCATATTTGGTAGCTTGGTGTATGAAATTTTCTTTCTTGTGAGGAGGGATGTGAAGGAGTTGAGGTAGGTGATTTTGTCATCTTTTGAGCAATGAGGCAAATGGAGTATAGCTTAGTTTTGATCAAAAGTGAGTCACTTTTAGATTATTGGTTATTGTCTTGGTTTCTGTTGAAAGTCTTGTGCATCCTTAGACATTGCATTTTATGATGAGGGGCATGGTAAGAATAGATTAGCCCATGTGCAATGAGCTACTCATGGTAGTGAAAAAGCTTGAAGTCATTGTGATCTTTGAGGCATGAAAATTGGGCATAGAAGTGTAATGTCTAATGATAAGGGGCAGTGTTGCTTGAGGAAAAATAAAGCTTTAAGTTGGGGGTGTTGATGAGTGGTGATTTTACCACTCATTTGTACTCAACATGTATGCACATTACCATGTTTTGAATAAATAAATGAGACATAATTGTGATTGAATGCACTAATATCCGCATTTTGCAGGAACATTGTTGATTAGATGGAAAGATTCAGATTGGATCTAAAAAGGATCAAAAGGAAGAAAGAAAGTGCAACTGAAAACCTGGAGCAAACATGGCCTCAGTTACAGAGGTCGCAGTATACATACCGTGATTGTGGTCAGTCAATAAGGTCTACCTACCGCAGTTGTATGAGCTAATCGCAATTGCGGTAGCCGCAGTTATAGCCAATCCTATGTGATCGTGGTCTAGCAGAAAAATGCAGCCCAAGGGAAGAAATGTAAAAATACATGGCTTCTCCCAAATTTGACAAAAAAAAGACTCAAACCCTAATCATAATTCTATCTTTCCTAATTTTTAGACATTGTTCTAAGGTTTATAGCCTCCATTTTTGGAGAAGACAATATTATATAAATTTTGAGCGAAGAATAATTTGGAGTCACTTCCAAGTGAAGAATTAGTGAACTCCCATTGAAGATTTGTTTGATCTCATAGTTTGAAGTAACATTCACTTAGATTTTCTCAAATCAAATCTATGGATATTTTAGGTAAAATCTTTACTTATTTATCTTATGAGTAACTAGTTTTTCTTTCTGGGATTATACTACAACAGGGTGCAATTGCATATGGGTTGTGATTTATTTATGCATATGTTAATGTGTTGATTGAAGGTTTCTATTGTTGTTTGATTAAATTGGTTGGGATTTGTGGGTGAAAACCCTAAATACTCAAATGGGTTTGTAGATGAAAATTTCAAGATCTTGAAAGCTTAAACCATCCTTGAAAGAAGGGTTTGGGTGAAATTTAGGAACCCTCAATATCCTTGAAAGAGATATGTGGGAACCAAAACAATAGTAGACAATTGCTGGCATAGTTTGCTAATTTTTCACTATCTTAGACATAAGAGTGATTGTGAAGTTGACTATTCCTTGGGTATCATTCTATAAATAGGGATGCCTAATTGAGGTATTAGATGGCTTTATTTGACACACTCGTTAGGTACTCAAAAGAGTTAATGAGTGAAATCTTTGAGGCTATGTTGACAAACTAGCTCCAAAGACTTACAACCTAGCCTACCATATCATTATCAATTATTACATACATCGAATTATCATGTCTCCATGCATATTTTCCCCCTAGGAAAGCATAATAACAAGATCTGTGCCTAATTATTTAGACTCTTAGAATTCATAGCCTTAAATTTTCATTCGAAAAACCCAAAAAGAAATATCAAGTGTGATATTTTTCAAACCCCGCATTTTTTTTATCTTTTTGTACTATTTGTTTGAATTTGACTAGTATCTATCATTTCAAACTAATTTAGTAACCACTCACATTGTTCCTTGTGGATTTGACCCCGACTCCAAAGTTGAGTAAATATATTGACGACGACCGCCTTATTCTTAAATTGACTTGTCAGTTGAGTTTTATCAGAGAGATGAATGCATGCCTATATATATTATGCCTACTAAATGTGAGATGCCTCTTATGTGAGAGATGATTAAATGCCAATATATATTATGCTTACTATATGTGAGATGCCTCTTGTGTGAGAGATGATTACATGTCTATATATGTTATGCCTCTTAAATGTGAGATGCCTCCTATATGTGAGATGATTAGAGATATGCTGCGACTTATAAGTATGATTATTTATATGAGTCCTGGATATGTGTATGGGCCTAAGTCCATGATTATGGTGTTGTGATCATTTCAAATAAATTGATGGGCCAAGGGCCATGTTATGATATTGATTGAATAGCAAAGAAGTGTTTATCATTATAAATGATGTAATTACAGTTTATGAATATGAATATGTATATGTTTGAATATAGTTGATAAGATATCAACTTAGTCGTCACCTTCTCTAAATAATTTAGGGTATTTTCTGGTTAAGTCTAACGACTAGGTTGATAGCTTATCACTTAGTTGACAGCTTATTACTCAAGTCGTCACCTTGTTGACAGATAGAGACTCCATAGTAAAATGAGCATGGCTTTCTACTCCGATATTGGATTAAGGTGAAATTGGATGCGTTGAAAAGAAGAATCATAGATTTTTCATTTGATATATAGTAGGACATATGAATAGTGGTATTATAGGAATTAAACTATTTTAAGTTTGACCCTTATAGGATCAAATACTAAACTCAATCGATACAAGTGTTCTCAACTCAACTTTGAATTAAAAGATCTTTATAATATCGATTCTTATCCCAGGATGTTCCCACATTATATAATTTATAAACACAACCACTTTTACAAGGAAATCATTTAGTTTGGGTCTATATACTTAGGAACGACTATTCAAATTCTATCTCACAAATATGGGGTATTACATCTAGTTATTCAAATTATTTCAGCATATGTTTATACTCGGTCTTGTACTTATTTCACATATTCATTTATTCATGTTTTGTATCTATATGTATTTCAGTTATTCTATGTCTCACATACCATTTCATTATAAGTACTGACTGCATACTTTCTTTTGTGCTATGTTGTCTTATAACATAGGTTTAGATGCTCAGTGCCCCTATCATACTTAGACAGTTCATGTGCCACTCAGATGCAACATTAGTGAGTCCTAATCAAACAAGGGATAATTATATCACTTATCATGCTTTCCATTATTTTAGTAGTCATAGTTAGTTAGGGAATTGTTCCAATAACTCATCATGCTTAGAGGTTGTTAGACAATCGACAGTTAGTTATGTATTCTGTGATATGCTTAAGACTCCTTTAATATTGACTTTACTATTTAAATATTTATTAAATGACTTCCGCATAGTATTTTGTTATCTCTCTTCAGTATTTATAGCTTGTGCCAGATCTTAGGTTAGTTTAGGGTCAACTGTGGCCTTAATCATTATGTTACGATTAGGGGTAGTCTCAAGTCATACCAACATGCAAAGTGAGAATTGATAAAAATAAGAGATATAGTGCTGGGCGTAACACTCGACCTAGATAAAGTAGGTAATATGACATTTTTGGAGGAGAAAGGATTTAGGTAGTGCTTATGGGAGAAATTGCAGGAGCTTAAAAAATCACAGAGTGGTGGAGTGAATGGGGATTATATGAATAATTTTACTCAACACATATCGTGTTAAATTTACTTAGGAAAATCGGGTATGTAAGATTTAATCAATTTGGGTTAGGTTTAATTCCAATTTGATTGTTTTTGCTGATTATTACCCAAAGCATGAATCATAGAACAATTGGATGAATGGATGCATGTTTTGTTACTTAGGATCAACAAGTCAAATAACTACGATCTGTGAAATTAAGCACATACCATCATTCAACCATGAAATAATGAAATTTGTTCCTTTGGTTCCATGGACAATTTTTATGGACCATCTTTGTAAGGTACATACCATCTTACTATCTATGGAAAATTCACATGCAAGGTTATAATTTTTGGATAAGAATGATAGTTGATTCCACGGGTCATGAATGGTAGTCAAGAACAATGAAACCAACTATAATTCCACCTTTATTTTCTTAGTCTCTACTTAAATTTTCCAAGATAGAAACCACAAACTGCTGGGACACCACACGACTATCATTTGATTTGTGATTACATATTTTTCCACTTTTTCAGCTTATTTGTTCATGTTTATTTTCATCCATGCACACTTCAACAAACCTCAATGTTATACAAAAGTCAAACAAAAATTAATCCTAACACCTTGTGTTGACTTCAAAGGAGTTCTTAATTTAACATTGTGGCAAGACATGGCTACCTTGATTACTCAAAATTCATATAAATAACCCTTGAGAAATTCCTATGAAAATACTTCAGGTAATAGACCTTTTCTTGCGGTGACTCTTAGAAACATCACATTATAATCTATCACTTTATAGTCTGAAATGTACATTTGTGCCATATTTGCTCTAGTGGAGTTCGAAATTCTTAGTATGAACAAGTTTCATCTATGTTAGTAGGTATGTTTCAGAAATTAGACAGATAATAAGACTAGTTTTATTCTTTTTAGTCCAGCTTTAGCTTTCATTTGAGAACAAATGATCCTAAAGGGGAGATATTGTAATGCCTCAAATTTCATTCCAATAAATATTCAACATTTATAGTAGAAAAAAAATTTGAAACTCTATGTTCCAAGTCCCCATGGAATAGTCCATGACTCAAGAAACTAATAAGGGAAACTAGCCCCATCCTTAACCATGGATTGGCTAAAAAATATGGAACTAGACCACGACTTGTGGAACAACTCATGGAAAAGGTTCCTTTATTTAACTAATTACCTAGGTTTCCATTATTGACAACAAAATTTGTGGAATGGAACCAAGAATTGTGGTACCATGCCTGAAAGTTTCCAAATTTCATTGGAAACAACTAATGACAGTACTAATAGTTAAAGCAAGCCATGACTCATGGAATAAAACAAAGATATGTGGAATCATACCAGATTCATGGAATCAAATGATGACATTTGTAATCAAGCCACAATTCTAGAATCAATCCAGGATTGCTGGAATTGAAAATTACAGTACATTTTTTAAAGGGCAATTTGTCCATTCCTTATTTGCTAAACCTATCCCATAATTTTAAACTCATTAATAAGGCTATTTACATAAGATAATACATATTCTTTTATTCTTCTCTCAATCCCCAAAGTAAGAACAAGTTCCTCAAGAAATAAAGCCTAAGGTTTCAAGTAAAATTCCTCATATTCTTCACAAAGTTCATGTCTTCTCCATCGGGTATGTAGTAGTTTAGTGAGGGTATCATTTTATTCTCATGCCAAGGTTTTGAAAAGTAATGTAGTGTTAATATTTTAAACTTATAGTTTTACTCCAAGTTTGAAGATTTCCATAATTTTAGTTTTAATTGATTTCAACAATTATTAATAGTACAAAATAGGATGAAACATGTTTTTTTTCAGTTGTTTCTTAAGTAAGATATTTTGAAGCATGAATTTAGCATAATTTAGTGTGATACATTTTTCAATTTGAGCATAGATTATTAAAAATATGATCTTGAGCTAAGTCTCACACCCTACCTTAGATAGATAGAGAATTTAATTATTTATGAGGATACGATTATACAAATAATTTTAGGAGGATAATTTAGCACTTAGAAGATCCAGGTTCATAAAATCCAACTCTGCAAACTACATTGACCCTATAGGATTTTCAAGTGCACCATAAGTCTGTCGAATTCTCTTATCCCAAAGTGATTAGTATTCGATCCACATTAGATTGATAGGTTCTATACCCTGGAAAGGTATGGCGAAGCACTCCCAACCGGGATAATACATTGGGTATCATGAGATCGCGTGGTGTATGTCAATTGTAAGAAACTCCTTAAGTACGAAAACTTAGCTGTGTTCAAGAAAGAATATTTGGCATACATCTTTCAATTCTAAGATAAATTTATTTAAACTATTTCTTTTCAGACTTTCTCTATGATTTATTATTCAATTTAGCTTACGATTCCAAATAGTTTTATTTTTTCATTGGGTTCTTCACTTCTTCAGATTAAGTTCAATTCTACATAGATTTCTAGTTACTCAACCCTAAGTTTTTTGTAAATTTTCAAAGTATTCTTAATGTCTCCATGCCACTAGTTTTCTAGAAAGTGTTTTAAAATAATTGCACACGATTTTATGTGTTTTTTATTAAAAATAAAATAATAATAATAATAAAAACACTATTTTATGTGTTTCTCAGTCTTAGTTATTTAGTTATTATGTTTTAGTTAATCATTCTTATGATATTTCTCAGCTTTTCAGTTGGGATATTATTTTATAATAGTAGTTTATTGAATAACTTAAAATAATTATCTCTTATGGTATAACGTATTTATTTCACTTGGATTATGCTTATTGATTCTATTTAGTGTCTAAAAGCTTGTAGATATATTGGTTCAAATGCTAAGCTTTAATAGTACGTGCTCAGTACATTCTTACATACCGGTCACATACTTTTCTTTGTGTTGCATCCTTTCAATGATGTTGATTATAACACCCAATCTCAAGCTTGTGGTTAGTGAGTTGTAATTTCTATGTTCAGTAGTGGTGAGTCCTATTTGCATTTGGGGATTTACAGATAGCTTTATTTTTTTAAGATTTATTTTGAATTCATATATTTTTAGAGGTAGCTAAGGGTCTTGTCACAAAAAACCATAATTTATGTGTTAGTAGAGGCTTCATAGATAGTTAGTCAGATAGTTTTAATCAATTTTCAAATAAGTTTGGTCTCAGTCAATTAAAGTTTATTCATATTCTTATTTTATTACTGTCATAAAAGTTTAATCAATGTTTTAAGCTTCTGCATTAGTATTCTTTATGTCACTCTATTGTAATGCCCTGCCACTCTGGTTGCTCCCTGGGTGTAGGCTTGGGGCGTGATAGTTGACCTCAAATTAGATTCCTACAACAACATGTAATATCCCATATTTTGGACTAGAATGAAAGTCCGTCATTCTTATGCGTAGATGTTTCAAAAGCCTCAAATACTGTGTAAATTTAGTGTGTTAATCAATTATGTATTGTGTAAATCTATTTGAGCATGAATTTAGATCATAGACGTTCCCTAACTCAAGTACAAGTTGAAAGTTTTCCTATCGTTCAAGTTTTAGTGAGCATTAAAACTTGGTTCAACTTCATTCCATCATATATCCTTATATATATTGAATTAGAGGGCCTACTATATATCAAATAAAGTATCTTTGAATTATATTTCCAACGATATCAATTTCGTCCAAATCCAACACCCGATCAAGAAGTTATGACTTTGTAAAGTGGAGTACGTCGCCTGACATAAGGTGTGTGACACACACCCTAATATGTGAGATAAGATGTGTGACGCACACCCAAAGGTGTGCGATAAAGTGTGCGCCGCACATGTGGGTGTCCAGGTGACTTAAATAGTCTGTTTTTGGGTTTAATGGTCCTTTTTCCACCCCTATATAATGCCTAAACATGGAATTAAGCCCTTATTTCACCAAAACATATTCTTTCTCTCAAAATCCTCTCAAGAACACAAGCTAGGGTTTTCATAGAAGATATAAGTTCAAGGAAATTCCTCCATCAATCATCAAGAATCTTTCTTCTAAGGTATGTGTAGTGTTCATCCACGGATTCCTTTCATCCGTGGAGCTCAAGAAGTATGTTTTAAATAATAAATTATGATTTTATGTTGTTTTGTGATTATGTTCATGTTGATGGTTGTTTATTGTATTTCAAGATGGTATCTAAATTTGTTTCCAAGAAGTGTATGGGCATGTTAGTTGTAATCCCATGAATTTGGGTGGTTCAAGATTTCTAAATTTGTTAAGTACACCTATGCTTAATATTATGCTAGTAAGGTGTTTGATAAAATGTCTAGAATGATAAAAATCATGTATTATAACTTAGGGGTGAACTGTATGATAAATTAATGCTAGTCTATTATGTTCAAAGAGCTCACTTATCATTGTTGTGCAATATATGTGTCAATGGAATGTACACGATGATTGGGGAATGGATTTATAGTGTGTCTATATGTCTTCCATACTATGAACAAGATCATGATTTTGAAGTATCACATGAGTTATCCCCAAATTATTACAATATGAACTAAATGTTACATGTTTGCCATTCCCTTATGGTTAAATAGTTACCATGCCATTGTTCTGAATAGTATATGTTGTCGGAATGGCCATGATATTAGAATATGATATTTATGACTTGATTATAAGCATTCCTATTCATGTTAGATATTATGATGACCATTTACTTCATGAAATCCGTTACTCATGTATTATGGATTGTTATTGGTGGTCATGTACTCAAGAAAGTCAAGTTGTGTCAGTTTTCTTCCATCGAGTTTGGGGGTACTTCTACCCAAAAAATGTAGCCGGGTGCCTAGAGCCATGTCATGTTATCATGATACTCTTAGTTAATCCATGTTCTATAGAATACAGTCAGTCATGTGACTCAGGAAAACTCAAAAATCTCAGTAGTCTCAGTAAGTTCAGTTAGTAAGTTCAGTTCAGTGTCTTTCAAATGGGAGTAGGATTCAGCACCGAGCGAGCCTAGGGATGGGGACTTACGCGCTAGTATGGAATGAGATCCTTAGAAGCAATCCCTAAGTTCTAGACCTACGTAGCCAGTGTAGGTACGAGATGTCACCCGTTAGATAGGACTGACATACTTAGGGGTCACCCGTTAGCACATTTATATATATAGGAATGATCCCAGGAGTCACCCGCTAGATTAGGATCGACTCCACAACAACTGTCTTTACCAGTGGCGTGGTATTGACACCCTTCCAGTCAGGGCAGAGATTGGAACCCAGTCAGCTTAGCATAGGGCATGTCGGTTACATAAATACATCCCACAGTTACAATTTTCGTATTATTCTTCAGAGTAGAAATCAAAAATCAGGACTGTCAAATACAGTCATAAATCTCAGGAAGGAACTTAGATAATTCCACAGACTTAAAGACCACCCGTCATATAGGCTTGGTCTCTTATTAAGTTATTCAGTATTAGTACTTCTAGAGATCTCCCATCAGATAGGCTTGATCTCAATCTGAGATTCAGCTGAGTATTCTCATTATTAGTTCCAGAGATCACCCATTATTTAAGCTTGATCTTATGTTTAGTCACTCTTAATCATTATTAGAGGATTTAGACTATTAGATACAGTCACTCAGTATCAGTTACATCGATTAAGCCGATCATCACAGTTATATTAGTTAAATCAGTTGTCATAGCTTATGTTATCAGTATTCAGTTTCAGGACTATTAGACACGGTCAATCAGATCAGTTCTTTATAATTCAGACTGTCAAAAATAGTCATTCATTTATTCAGTATCTCAGATCAGTAAAGTGATGATGTCAATATTCAGACTTAGTAGTCAGTATCTCCACGAGTTCAGTAGCAATTACGTACGTATGTATGTATTCTCACGTTCATATTAGTCTGCATGTTAATGCATATAAACCCCATGCACTTAGCTTACCCCCATGTACACTCAGTACTTTAGTTGTACTAATGCATTCGTGCTATGGTGCTTTCTTTTATGCTACACCATAGGTTCCGAGGTGCAGATTCCAGACCAGCAGTAGCAGTTTCATTAGCAGTGAGTCCTCATATTTTGAGGACATGATCATTATATTTATTATTCCAGTATTTCAGTTTATTTTTAGTTTAAGGAGTTAGTTAGAGTCATGTTCCTTCAACTCCTTATTCAGACAGTTTAGAGGCTTTTAGATGATTACAGAGTTTTTAGATTCAGACTTTTGTATTTTCAATTTGCTTTGGTACTGTGATACTACCTTATTCAGACGTTTTATTGTTCAAGATTGAACCTTATGGCTTTTTTAGTTCATGTTTCCACATATATATATATATATATATATATATATATTATGCAGTTACAGGTACAGATATTAGTCATGGCTTAGCTTGTGGTCCTCTAGGGTCATGAGCACCTTGTACTATTTTGGTTAAAAAAATTGGGACGTTACAAACTTGGTATCAGTGCCTAAGGTTCAATAGAGTCCAAGGAAGTCTGAAAGCCGTATCTAGTAGAGTCTTGTACATGCGTGTGTTGTGTACCACACATATGTGCAGGAGGATATGAGATGTTTTAGGAACAGTTTCTCTTCTTTTAGTATTCATGTCGTGCCAGTAAGCAGTTAGATTTGTATAGCTTGTTTTCTCATCCTTGCATCTATTCATGCTATCCAAAATCTCAGAGAATGTAACTATTTCAAGGTAGAACCTCCTAGTAGTTGCAAGTTCAGTTCATCTCATGCATTAGTTTCAGACCCCAAAGTTTAGTTATAATCTGGTTCGTAGATGCCCTGTGCATCACCCAGTATCTCCGTAAGGGAAGCATTCTTAGAGCGTCCCAAGGGGGAGATACCCCATTTTCTCTTAATGCTCACAAGCCTTAGATCCTTTAATTTCTCCTTGAATAATGAATTCAGTCTAGAATAGAGTGTACTCATAAGTTGACCTTCAGGTTAGACCTCAACTGTAAGTCAAGTATTCAGAGGTTCAGTTCAGTTCATTATGTTCAGTCCATATGTCACGTAGCAGAATCAGTCATGTTCTTATGTTTTAGTTCAATCTTAGTGCCTTTACCATTGCATGTTCAGTCGCATATTCGTGAGTCAGTTCAATTATGTATTCACGTATCAGATATGCGTGGTCAGCATATCAGTACTTTCAGTCATGCATTCACATATCATATCAGTCATATAATCATGCATCAGATATGCATGGATTCAACTTATCAGTTCAACATCAGATATGCATTCTCAGTTTGAGAAACTTAGTTTATTGGAGCACTCAATCCTACATTCATAAATCAGCTACCCATGCATCAGATATGCATGTACAGCATGATATGCTTAGTTTTCAGTCATGTCATCCATGAAATCATATTTAGTCATTCATGCTCAATACTCACGTCAGTTGTTTTTCTCCCCAATCAGTCAGTATCATTCGAGGACGAATGTTCCCAAGGAGTAGATATTGTAATATCCCATATTTTGTACTAGAATGAAAGTCCGACATTCCTATGCGTAGAGGTTTCAAAAGCCTCAAATACTATGTAAATTTAGTGTGTTAATCAATTATGTAGTGTGGAAATCTATTTGAGCATGAATTTAGATCATAGACGCTCCCTAACTCAAGTACAAGATGAAATCTTTCCTATCGTTCAGTTTTAGTGAGCGTCCAAACTTGGGTAAACTTCATTCTACCATAAATACTAGTATATATTTAATTAGAGGTCCTACTATATATAAAATAAAAGATATTTGAATTATCTTTCCAACGATACTAATTTCATCCAAATCCAACACCCGAGCAAGAAGTTATGACTTTGCAAAATGGAGTACGTCGCTTGACATAAGGTGTGCGACGCACACCCTAATATGTGTGATAAGATGTGTGACGCACACCCTAAGGTGTATAATAAAGTATGCGCCGCACATGTGGGTGTCCAGGTGACTTAAATAGTCTATTTTTGGGGTAAAATGGTCCTTTTTCCACCCCTATATAATGCCTAAACACGGAATTAAGCCCTTATTTCACAAAAACATATTCTTTCTCTGCAAATCTTCTCAAGAACACAATCTAGGGTTTTCATAGAATATTCAAGTTCAAGGAAATTCCTCCGTCAATCATCAAGAATATTCTTTCTAAGGTATGCGTACGGTTCATCCACAGATCCCTTTCATCCGTGGAGCTCAAGAACTATGTTTTAAATAATAAATTATGATCTTTATGTTGTTGTGTGATTATGTTCATGTTGATGGTTGTTACTTGTGTTTTAAGATGGTATCTAAATGTGTTTCCAAGAAGTGTATGGGCATGTTAGTTGGAAGCCTATGAATTTGGGTGGTTCAATATTTCTAAATTTGTTAAGTATACCTAAGCTCAATATTATGCATATAAGGTGTTTGATAAAATACCTAGAATGATAAAAATCATGTATTATAACTTAGGGGTGAACTATATGATATATTCATAGTAGTCTATTATGTTCAAAGAGCTCACTTGTTGTTGTTGTGCGATATATGTGTTAATGGAATATACATGATGATTGGGGAATGGATTTATAGTGTTTCTACATGTCTTCCATGCTATGAACAAGATCATGGTTTTGACGTATCACATGATTTATCCCCAAATTATTACAATATGAACTAAATGTTACATATTTGCCATTGCTTACGGTTAAATAGTTTCCATGCCATTGTTATGAATAGTATATATTGTCGGAATGGCCATGATATTAGAATATGATATTTATGACTTGATTATAAGCATTCCTATTCATGTTAGATATTATGATGACCATTTACTTCATGGAATCCGTCACTCATGTATTATGGATTGTTATTGATGGTCATGTACTCAAGAAAGTCAAGTTGTGTCAGTTTCCTTCCATCAAGTCCTGGGGGTACTTGTACCCAAAAAATGTAGCTGGGTGCCTAGACCCATGTCATGTTATCACAATACTCTCAGTTAAGCCATGATCTATAGAATTTAGTTAGCCATGTGATTCAGGAAAACTCAGAAATCTCAGTAGTCTCAGTAAATTCAGTTAATCAGTTTAGTTTAGTGCATTGTCTTTCAAATGGGAGTTGGATTCAGCACCGAGCGAGCCTAGGGATGGGGACTTAGCTGCTAATAAGGAATGAGATCCTTAGAAGGAATCCCTAAGTTCCAAAATTACGTAGCCAGTGTAGGTACGAGATGTCACCCATTAGATAGGACTGACATACTCAGGGGTCACCCGTTAACACATTTATATGTAAAGGACTGATCCCAGGAGTCACTCGCTAGATTAGGACTGACTCCACAACAACTATATTTACTGGTGGCACGGTATTGACACCCTTCCAGTCAGGGCAGAGATTGGACCCCAGTCAGCTTAGCATAGGGCATGTCGGTTACACAAATACATCCCACAGTTACAGTTTTAGTATCAGTCCTTAGAGTAGAAATCAAAAATCAGGACTCTCAGATACAATCATTAATCTCAGTAAGGAACTCAGATAGTTCCACAGACTTAAATACCACCCGTCATATAGGCTTGGTCTCTTATTAAGTTATTCAATATCAGTACTTCTAGATCTCCCGTCAGATAGGCTTTATCTCAATCTCAGATTTAGTTGAGTATTCTCATTATTAGTTCCAGAGATCACCCGTTATTTAGGCTTGATCTCAAGCTTAGTCATTTTTAATCATTATTAGAGGATATAGACCATTAGATACAGTCACTCAGTATCAGTTACATCAGTTAGGCCGATCATCACAGTTATATTAGTTAAATCAGTTTTCATAGCTTACGTTATCAGTATTTAGTTTCAGGACTGTTAGACACGGTCAATCTGACCAGTTCATCATAATTCGTACTGTCAGAAATAATCATTCATCTATTCAGTATCTCAGTATTGGTAAAGTCATGATGTCAGTATTCATACTTAGTAGTCAGTGTCTCCACGAGTTTAGTAGCAGTTACGTACGTATGTATGTATTCTCACGTTCATATTTGTCTGCATGTTCATGTATATAAACCCCATGCACTTAGCCTACCCCCACGTATACTCATTACTTTAGTTGTACTGATACATTCGCGCTATGGTTCTTTCTTTTATGTTACACCATAGGTTCTGAGGCGTAGATTCTAGACCAGCAGTAGCAGTTCCGTTAGCAGTGAGTCCTCATCTTTCGAGGACATGATCATTATATTTATTATTCCAGTATTTCAGTTTATTTTCAGTTTAAAGAGTTAGTTAGAGACATTTTCCTTCAACTCCTTATTCAGACAGTTTAGAGGCTTTCAAATGATTATAAAGTTTTTAGATTTAGACTTTTGTATTTTTAGTTTACTTTGGTACTATGATACCACCTTATTTAGACATTTTATTATTCAAGATTGAACCTTATGGCCTTTTAGTTCATATTTCTGCATTTTTATATATATATTATGCAGTTACAGGTACAAATATTAGTCATGGGTTAGCTTGTGGTCCTCCAGGGTCATGAGCACCTTGTCGCATTCCGGTTCAGAAAATTGGGATGTTACAAACTTGGTATCAGAGCCTAAGGTTCAATAGAGTCCTAGGAAGTCTAAAAGTCGTATCTAGTAGAGTATTGTACATGTGTGTGTTGTGCACCACACTTATGTGTAGGAGGAAATGAGATGTTTTAGGAACAATTATTCTTCTTTTAGTATTCATGTCGTGCCAGTGAGCAGTCAGATTTGTATAGCTTGTTTTCTCATCCTTTCATCTATTCATGCTATCCAAAATCTCAGAGAATGTAACTATTTCAAGGTAGAACCTCCTACTAGTTTCAAGTTCAGCTCATCTCATGCATTAGTTTTAGACACTCAAAGTTTAGTTATAATATAGTTCGTAGATGCCCTGTGCATCACCCAGTATCTCTGTAAGGTAAGCATTCTTAAAGCGTCCCAAGGGGGATATACCCCACTTTCTCTTAACGCTCACATGCCTTAGATCCTTCAATTTCTCCTTGCATAATGAATTTTGTCTAGAATAGAGGGTACTCATAAGTTGACCTTCAAGTTAGACCTCAGTTGTAAGTCAATTATTCGGAGGTTCAGTTCAGTTCATGATATTCAGTCCATATGTCATGTAGTAGAATCAATCATGTTCTTATGTTTCGGTTCAATCTTAGTGCCTTTACCATTGCATGTTCAGTCGCATGTTCGTGGGTCAGTTCAATCATGTATTCATACATCAGATATGCGTGGTCAGCTTATCAATACTTTCAGTCACGTATTCAAGTATCATATCAGTCATATAATCATGCATTAGATATGCATGGATTAAACTTATCAGTTCAGCATCAGATATGCATTCTCAATTTTAGAAACTTAGTTTATCGGAACACTCAATCCTACATTCATAAATCAGCTACACATGAATCAGATATGTATGTACAATATGATATGCTTTGTTTTCAGTCATGTCAGCCATGAAATCATGTTCAATCGTTCATGCTCAGTACTCTCATCAGTTGTATTTCTCCCCTATCAGTCAGTCTCATTTGAGGACGAATGTTCCCAAGGGGGAGATATTGTAATATCCCATATTTTGGACTAGAATGAAAGTCCATCATTCCTATGCGTAGACATTTCAAAAGCCTCAATTCCCATGTAAATTGAGTTCTTTAATCAATTATGAAGTGTGGAAATCTATTTGAGCATGAATTTAGATCATAGACATTCCCTAACTCAAGTACAAGTTGAAAGCTTTCCTATCGTTCAAGTTTTAGTAAACTTAGGCCAACTTAATTCTATCATAAATCCTTATATATATTGAATTATAGGGCCTACTATAAATAAAATGAAATATATTTGAATTATCTTTCCAACGATACTAATTTCGTCCAAATCCGACACCTGAGCAAGAAGTTATGACTTTGCAAAGTGGAGTACGTCGCCTGACATAAGGTGTGCGACGCACAACCTAAGGTGTGCGATGCACAACCTAAGGTGTGCGATAAGGTGTGCAATTCACACCCAAATATGTGAGATAATATGTGTGATGCATGCCCTAAGGTGTGCGATAAAGTGTGCACCGCACATGTGGGTGTCCAGGTGACTTAAATAATCCATTTTTAGGGTAAAATGGTCCTTTTTCCACCCCTATATAATGCCTAAACATGGAATTAAGCCCTTATTTCACCAAAACATATTATTTCTCTAAATATCCTCTCAATAACACAAGCTAGGATTTTCATAGAAGATTCAAGTTCAAGGAAATTCCTCCGTCAATCATCAAGAATCTTCCTTCTAAGGTATGCGTAGTGTTCATCCACGGATCCCTTTCATCCGTGGAGCTCAAGAACCATGTTTTAAATAATAAATTATTATCTTTATGTTTTTGTGTGATTATGTTCATGTTGATGGTTGTTAATTGTGTTTCAAGATGGTATCTAAATGTGTTTCGAAGAAATGTATGGGCATTTTAGTTGGAAGACTATGAATTTGGGTGGTTCAAGATTTCTAAATTTGTTAAGTACACCTATGCTCAATATTATGCATATAAGGTTTTTGATAAAATGCCTAGAATTATAAAAATCATGTATTATAACTTAGGGGTGAACTATATGATAAATTCATGCTAGTCAATTATGTTCAAAGAGCATCATTATTGTGCAACATATGTGTTAATGAAATGTACATAATGATTGGGGAATGGATTTATAGTGTGTCTATATGTCTTCCATGCTTTTAACAAGATCATGATTTTGAAGTATCACATGAGTTATCCCCTAATTATTACAATATGAACTAAATGTTACATGTTTGCCATTCCCTTATGGTTAAATAGTTTCCATGCCATTGTTATGAATAGTATATATTGTCGGAATGACCATGATATTAGAATATGATATTTATGACTTGATTATAAGCATTCCTATTCATGTTATATATTATGATGACCATTTACTTCATGGAATCCCTCACTCATGTATTATGGATTGTTATTGATGGTCATGTACTCGAGAAAGTCAAGTTGTGTCAGTTTCCTTCCATCGACTCCTGGAGGTACTTATACCCGAAAAATGTAGCTGGGTGCCTAGCGCCATGTCATGTTATCACGATACTCTTAGTTAAGCCGTGATCTATAGAATTCAATCAGTCATATGACTCAGAAAAACTCAGAAATCTTAGTAGTCTCAGTAAGTTCAGTTAATCAGTTCAGTTCAGTGTCTTTTAGATGGGAGTAGGATTTAGCACCGAGCAAGTCTAGGGATGGGGACTCAGCCGCTAGTGAGGACTGAGATCATTAGAAGAAATCCCTAAGTTCCAAAACTACGTATCCAGCGTAGGTACGAGATGTTACATGTTAGATAGGAATGACATACTAAGAGGTCACCCTTTAGCACATTTATATGTATCGGACTGATCCCAGGAGTCACCCGCTAGATTAAGATTGACGCCACAACAACTGTCTTTATTGGTGGCATGGTATTGACACCCTTCTATTCAAGGCAGAGATTGGACCCCAGTCATCTTAGCATGGGGCATATCGGTTACATGAATACATCCCACAGTTATAGTTTTAGTATCAGTTTTCAGAGTAGAAATTAGAAATCAGGACTGTCAGATACAGTCATTAATCTCAGTAAGGAACTCAGATAGTTCCACAGACTTAAAGACCACCCGTCATATAGGCTTGGTCTCTTATTAAGTTATTCATTATCAGTACTTCTAGAGATCTCCCGTCAGATAGGCTTGATTTAAATCTCAAATTCAGTTGAGTATTTTCATTATTAGTTCCAGAGATCACCCATTATTTAGGCTTGATCTCAAGCTTAGTCACTCTTAATCATTATTAGAGGATTTAGACTATTAGATACAGTCACTCAGTATCAGTTACATAGGTTAGGCCGATCATCACAGTTATATTAGTTAAATTAGTTGTCATATCTTACGTTATCAGTATTCAGTTTCAGGACTGTTAGACATGGTCAATCAAACCAGTTCTTCATAATTCAAATTGTCAGAAACAATCATTCATCTATTCAGTATCTCAGTATTGGTAAAGTTATGATGTCAGTATTCTGACTTAGTAGTTAGTATCTCCATGAGTTCAGTAGTAGTTACGTACGTCTGTATGTATTCTCACGTTCTTATTAGTCTGCATGTTCATGCATATAAAACCCATGCACTTTGCCTACCCCCACGTATACTCAGTACTTTAGTTGGACTGATGCATTCGCGCTATGGTGCTTTCTTTTATGTTACACCATAGGTTCTGAGGTGCAAATTCCAGACCAGCAGTAGCAGTTCCGTTAGCAGTGAGTCCTCATCTTTTAAGGACATAATCATTAAATTTATTATTCCAGTATTTTAATTTATTTTTAGTTTAAGGAGTTAGTTGGATACATGTTCCTTCAACTCCTTATTCAGACAGTTTAGAGGCTTTCAGATGATTACAGAGTTTTTAGATTCAGACTTTTGTATTTTCAATTTGCTTTGGTACTATGATACCACATTATTCAGACCTTTTATTGTTCAAGATTGAACCTTATGTCCTTTTAGTTCATGTTTCCACATTTTTATATGTATATTATGCAGTTACAGGTACAGATATCAGTCATGGGTTAGCTTGTGGTCCTCCGGGGTCATGAGCATTGTGTAGCGTTCCGGTTCATATAATTGGGGCGTTACACAACAAAAACCCACTAATGAACCTTGGTTTAGCATCATTATTTTTCCTTAGGTATCATAGAGTGCACGATCTGTATGTGCAATGAATCTTCTACCAAGCAAATAGGCTATCAATTTTTAAAAAGGATAAACTACAGCAAATGACTCTTTCTTAGTCATAATGTAATTTTTTGGGTTGTATTTATTACACTACTAGGATAATTAGTCAAATGGAATTTTTTCAATTGCCTTTGGGCAAGGCCATCCCAAAGAACCACTCCACTAGCATTGCATATAACCTCAAATGGTTTTGTCTAAAAGAGAAACAATGACCAGTGTCAAGGTTAACTTCTCCTCAAAGAATTCAAATTCCTTCAACCAAGCTTTATCAAACATTAATTTAATCTTTTTTTCCGGCAACTTGCACAAAGGGTGTTAAATATTAGAGAAGTCTTTGCGAAACCTAGGATAGAACCTAGCATGCACTAAGAAGCTAAAAATACCCTTTATGAAAATTAGTGGGGGAAGTTTGGAAATGACCTAAATATTTGATTTATAAACCTCTATCACTTTTTCAAAAAAATTATGCCCTGATTTATCATGAAGTGACATTTTCCCAGTTAGCATAAGGATCATCTCCTTACATCTCTACAAAAATTTACCAAAAAATGTCCAATATTCATAAAAAATGTCACCCACTACTAAAAAACTATCCATATACACCTCAATAGTGTCCTCTATCATATAAGACAAAATGGACATCATACAGTGTTGACAAATAGCTGGTCCATTACACAAGCCAAATTACATCCTCTTAAAGGCAAAGTTCGATCGGGACAAGTGAAAGTAGTCCTATCTTGGTCCTTGGGAGTAATATAAATTCGATTATACCCCAAAAAAAACATAAAGAAAATAATACAACACTCTACTAGTAAGTCGATACAACATCCGATCCACGACGGGAATTTAGAGGTGATCCTTTTGAATCCATATATTTAGATTTAAATAATCCAAGATACATACAATCCCATAATTTATCTCAATGTAATCAACTATTCTTATCATTAAGGATAAAATTTATCTCCCCACTTTCATTGGTACACATTGATTATGCTTACTTATGTTCTATCTAAGATAGGGTAGACCATACTTGCATATAACCACTTGATGATATCCTTTTTCACCACTTCCTGCATTGATGGATTTAATCTGTACTAATGCTCAGTACCAAAAATACTGTTGGGCTCTAATTAAATCGTATATGTTGAAATATCAAGATATATCCCGATGATATTTGTAATAATCTAACCAATTTCCCTCTTGAACCTTCTCAATTGAATCTAGAACTTCCACTTGCTATTCAAGTAAATCTGTGGCAAAATGACTAGCAAAGTGTCATTAGCTTTAAAAAACACATATCTAAGGTATAACAGAATAGCCTTATGTCCAACATTTGTGTCTCTTCATTAGATGGTTTGCTGGTAGGGTCTAACGATTCTTAAAGTCAATAGCTAACTCTTTTGGTGTCTAAAAATTAAGACCTCATTGCTACTAGTGTAATCATAGTCTCATCATAATCAATAATGTCATTACCCTCAAAATTCATAAGAAATATAGTCAATGTCTCAACTATAAACCTCGCCTTAACAATTACCTCAGTAACATCATTAATAGAGTTTATCATAGAAATGACACTTATATCTCTAGGATACTTTATATAGTAGAAAATATTGAGCACAACATCCTTGTTTTAATATAAAGTATAGCTCACCACTCTCTATATCGATAAGGCTTATACCAATAGCTAAAGTAAGTGATCCCAAGATTGTGGAAACCTCAAAATCCACCTCACATTATAATATGACAAAACCACCATGTAAGAGAAATCTCTCTATCCTCACTAACACATCATACAATAAGGTTATCGACTCATTATTGTGCAATCAACTATAATAGCTTCATCATACTCTATTTTTGAGAACCCAAGACCAACTGTCTATAAATAGAAAGTGACATGGGATTTATACTTGCCCCAAGATCATATAAAGACTTATAAAAATGAGTAATCTAATGGTAAATAAAATAGTGAAAATATGAAGATCCTACTTTTGTTGAACTATAGAATGTGAATAACCTAGCTTAAAACTAATAGTTCACTTTTTGTCATTAGATCATTCATGAACTTTGCATAAATGGGCATTTTCTCAAGTTCCTCAACTAGTGGGATATTCATGGATTACTACTTTATCATGGAAACAAAATTGTGGAACTTTTAACCTTCCGTCTTATTTTTCAAATATTATGGAAAAGGAGTGGGAGGTATAGGAATTGTACTCAGATCTTGGGAATCACCCTTTCCTTCCCCTTTTCTATGGTGTATACTTTTCTTTAATCAAAGATTATAGCATTTTCATACTCATCGTCAACAGCAATAAACTTTCTAGAGATATCAGCTTTCAAGAGACTTCCACTACAACATATGAATTTCAGGCACTCTTATGTATCTTCTTATTCACAATATTTGCACGCTTTGATAATACTTTATTTCTTATAGTGGTGCTAGCCATAAACTGGCCATCATTTCTTTTATTTTATTCTATGTCACTAATCAATGTACTATTCTTTAACTGACTCAAAGCTGCAGAATTTAAACATATTTAGTGTTCAAGTTATTTTATAGAAGTACAATGTAAGTCTACCAACAGGCTAATGTTGGAAATGTCTCCGTTTATCTCATTTATGCAGGTCTATTTGGATTCAATACTTTCACTAGATTGTCTTCTACTTTTGAACTACCTACATTATTACTGGTATATTTCCATCCTTAGGATATATATATATATATATATATATATATATATATATATATATATATATAAGCCATTTTTATCATTCTTGCATCCATATCTATTCTTTCAGTTACCCTGATCTCTTTCCCAATTGCTTTCTCTCTAACTAGACTTGTCATATTTGTTATTTCTATAATTTTTCGAACCTTTATTCCTATAATACCTAAGATTCAAAACTTATGAATACTTATCATTTAGTGCAAAATGCTAATATCTGAGACTTGCTATCCCAGGTTACCATGACATATAGTATAGCTCATATAATAGGACCATGAGTTATGGTATGACTCATGGTATCGACCACCTAATTTTCCAAAGTCCCCAACACCATAAATCATTCCATGAGTCATGGATTTGTGTAGTAGTCATGCATTGACCTCGTGAACTTAGATTTTAGACTTGATAACGTTCCCATAAGGATCAAGTTAACAATAAGTCTAGAGCAAAATGAAGCAGCCTAAGGTTTCTAATCTATCAACTTTTCAAGTTTTCTCTTTTCAATTGTTCTTCTTGGTTTAGGTACACAAGATTTCAGGGATAGATTTCTTCATCCTCATATCTATGTTCTTTCAAGATTTGAAATTATGTTCAAATCTAGGGTTTATGCCTCAATCATAAAACTTTGATTCTTGATATATTTTACTTAATTTTTATGAATAAGATTTTCTCATGATGTTATATTTTCTTACTAAGCTTTTATTTTACACATCAAAATTCATGCTTTAAGTATTTATTTATAAATTATGATATTTATATTTAAAAGACATGATTTTAGATACATGATTTTATGTATATGGTAGTCATTACATGAAATTTAGCATAGTCTGTTACAGTACAATTTACAAACAGGTCAAACACAGGTACAAACCTATGATTCAATATAATACAGAGCACTATTAAGTTTTTGAAGGATTATTTAACAATGAGAGGACAAGGTTTTAGATAATCCATGTTCAATAACTATATTACCACCATAGATTTTTCCCAAAGGTTGTGATTATAGGATTTTCATGTACATGGTTCTGATTTTGGCCTGCTAGAATATCTCCTCTAGCGTGGGTAAGATATTGAACATCATGAACTCAAATTGTGTTGGTAAATTATAAGAAACTCCCCAAATTCATCATCATTATGAAAACTATTATCTATATTCTCACAAACTAATTTTATAAAGACACATCTCTTATGATTTCATATCTTAGGTTTTCAATTGATTCAAGCTATTTTATACATATTTGGGTAATCATTTCTTTGGTTTATATTATATAGATGAATATATTTGTATATCAATACATTCTATTTTCTTGAATGTGTCATGCACTACATTTTCCATCTGATATAGATCATAGTACTTAATCTTAAGGTCTAATTCAAGAGGTTAAGTAGCACCTGAAATCTAGCTGATTGGTGAGCACTCTGATTATTTAGGAGGCTTGAAGATCCTTTAGTTTCTTTATTATTATCTTTTGGTTAGTATTTTGGTTTATTAAAGGTTATGGGGCCTTTCCCTAATTATCTTTTATGTTATTAGTGGAGGCTTCACTAGATAGACTATATTAAGAAATTGAAAATTTTATTTCATTCTAGTCATGTCTTAATTTAAATATAGCCCACTATGTATAAGGACCCAATTTCTCAGGTCATGTTGACACCAAGTTCACCCTATAGTCTATAAGACAATCCATAACATAGAATGACAAGTAATGGGCTAATGAGTGGGAGATAAAAAGGAAATAAAAACATGAATGAAACCAATAATAACAATAATATAAGTAAAATCAGAAGAGATATACATACCTAACATACTTCACATGAGAGGGAAAATGACAAAATATACAAAATAATCGCTCCCATGACACATAAGGTTGGTACAAGAGAATCTATGACCAAAAGAGGAGTACTAGACAGATCTAAAATATACATATACACATTGTAGTCTCAAAAATACAAAATACAATAACTAAAATAGATGGAGAAGATTAACTCTAACCTTTAGAAAGCTTACCCCACCTCTAGATCTATAGTAAGGCTTGAGGATAGCGTTAGTGTTTGTGGCTTGTACTCAGGTCAACATCATGAAAAAGAACCAGAAGTGCAGTATAAGTACCAAAATAAGTACTAAGTAGGTATCATCATCTGACTAAGATCAAATATAGTAAAAACATACATAACGTCCAGGAATGTAAGCTAAAGTTAGCATTAAAAGGGTAAATAAGAAAATATCAGCAACACTAGGAAAATGAAATAAAGGAAATAAGGAACTTAAAATAAAAGAAATAGACTAACTACAACCTAACTAGGCCCCCATAGAACCAGAAGGTACACAGAAGAAGACAGTTAATGTAGTACCCCATACTTTTCTTAGTTCGATTCAACTTTTAGTACATGCACAAGAGGCTTAGAACCTGAATTATTAGCGAAGTATTGGAGACTAAGTTTTATTTTTGACCTCTTAACTTCAGTGATTTCTAAATTTACCTTTCTGACCCCGATACGCAAGTTTTTGAGTTGATTCATGTTTAGGGCTATAAGTAGCATGTCTCAAGTATATTTTGAATTTTTCAAATGAGGTTTGGACCATGTTTGGATTTCCAAAATAGCAGCTCACTACAATTGCACCACATCACAGTTGCTATAGCAGTGAAATCCTTAGTGCATCATGATGAAAGCCCAAATGACATTTCAATTGCAAATTTTAATTTCCAGGGACAGTTTCATCTTTTTCCACCGCCCCAAATCGTGAAAATACGATATTAAATAGCTGAAAGGGAATATTTTTCCCATATTCCCCAATTTTATTTAACAAGAAACATTTAACAAGAAATCCTAAACTCTCTAATTGTTCATGAAGCTAAACCTCCCCCCCCCCAAGAAAGATAAAAAATTTAGGTTTCTAAGCCAAGAACATTCAAAGTTGTGATATTCTTCAGGATTTAATCCTTAGAGGTATGCTAGATGTTTATCCATGGGCACTTTTCACCCATGGAGTCCAAGAATCCATCTTTTATATTTTAAATTATGAAGTTAAATATTTATAATGATTTATCTCTATGAAGCTTTTATGAATTTTGATTATACATAATGTTTACAATCTATTTTTGTTGAAAGCATCCCTTACACATTTGAAGCATGAAATTTTATTGATAAATCCCTAAGTATGGTTTTAGTACTTTAATTATGCTATTCCCATATGTTTCACACATTCTCATGCTTAAGTCCATAAATTTCTTACCATTTAAATAACAAGTTAAGATTATAATTTTTTTCAAGTGGAATGCATTATAGAATGTTTTAAATATAGTGGTTTCTATAACATATTCATGAGAATTCAGAATAAATCCGTAGTTTATGATCTTGTCATGTGATCGTGCTATATCATCGTGTTTAAAGGTATTCCTATATTTAAATTCATGGTTCCCATGTGTTTGATTAAATACTTAAGTGAATAATGATTTCCCTTCCATGGTTTCAAAGCTTTCATGTGTCGCTATTATTATAGTGATCGAGTTCTGGGGTTATAAATCTTGAAATTTAGCTATTTATCTAGTTTTTAGGATCTACAGAATAATTTTAGTCATACCATGAGCAATATCATTCATTTAGTTAATACGGTCAGCTGTGGATTCAATTAAGCTTAGTTCTATCCAGTAATTAATGTCAGTTTAGTTGGGAGTAGGATTCAGCATCGAGGGAACCTAGGGATGGGGGCTCACCCATCAGTTAGGACTGGGTCCCTAAAAGCAATACCTAAGTTCTAGAGTTACATGGCCAGCGTAGGTTATGAGATATCACCTGCTAGTTTAGGATTGATACTTTTAAAGATCACCCACCAGTTTAAGACTGATCTCAGGGGTCACCCGCCAGATTAGGACTGACTCTATAACCATTGTTAGTACCCGTGGCATGGTACTATCACCCTTCTATCTAGGGTCATAGGTTGGTCCCCGATCATTTTAGTTTGGGGTTGTCGGTTAGATAATACCTCCCATAGTTTCAGTTTTAGTATTCAGTTTAGAACTAAATTTAGTTTTGCTTTACTATAGCATAGAGTTTATCAATTATTCAATTATCATATTTTAGTATTTTAGTTTACAGACTATTTTAGAATTAAGTATATGCTTGGTCATGCATTCTCAGATTTTAGAATAGTAACACATGCATATCCAGTTATCTCATGCTATTCATTTAGTCAGTTGTTATTCATATACATGAGCCCATGTATATCAGCCTAACCTCATCTATCATACCAGTACATTCAAAGTAATAATTGCATACTTATTTCTTGTGCTATGATGTATCACACCATAAGTTCAGACACTCAGGTTCTCAATCGCATTTAGATATTCCAACGCATTAGCAGCAACAATAGTGGTTAGTCCTCATATTTTGAGGGTCGATTATGTTTATTCTAGTATTTCAGTAAAGTAGTCAATTAGAGTTAGTTAGGGATATGTCCCATCAACTCTAGAGTCATTCAGTTAGAGGCTTTTAGACAGTTATCCAATTTTCAGTTAATTGTCAGTCTTTACATTATTACTTTTAGACAGTTGTTTTAGATTTAAGAGTTCAGTAATGTCTTAGTATTATAAAAACTTATGGAATATTTAGTTATTCCATATATGTGTATCTTTTATTAACTGTTTCATTCAGTGCTCACAGCAGGTACCAGTTCATGGGTTAGCTTGTGGTCACTTATGACTGTAAGCACTGTGTGGCATTTAGGGTGTACTCCCAAGGCATTACAAACTTGGTATTAGAGCCTAAGGTTTCAAAGTGTCCTAGGGAGTCTAAAAATTATGTTGAGTAGAGTCCTGTACATAGGTGTGAAGTACACCACACTTATGGACAAGAGGCTACAAGATGTTTTAGGAAAAAATTCCCTTCTTTCATGTCTCAGATCATGGTATAGAATGGTTATATAAGACACTTAAGTAGATTCTGATCATACTCCACTCATGTTAACTCTACCTTACTTTCAAGGTAACAAAAATAGTAAAGCTCAAAGTCCTACAGATAGGGCTTTTTCAAACAGTCACTGCAGAGAGTTATGGGATTACCGCAGGCTCAAAAGTATCCTATCAATTCCATTATGTTCCAAATTTTATAGATTTTACTCATGATCATGAAAACTCGTGCACTAATCCAAAGTTAGATGCGCCCTCATATCCCTTCTCAAAATCCTATATGAAATAATTTCTATTTGGTGATTTGAAATTATATGTTGTTGATGTTGGTGTAGTGGTAATTCTCATGGTGTTGGGAAAATTTAAGTTTAGAGATGTGATATTTGTAGGTTATGATAAAAGTAGTATGGTTCATTAAAGATTTGGGGATATTCATGCTATGTGTTAGAATGTAAGTTTAAATCTTTAAAGGTTGAGATAATAGAAAAATAATAGTTGAGAATTCTAAGTTAGTCAGTGGTTAAGTTGTTATCTAATTATTGTTTGGGCTATAGAAATCTAAGAGTTGTATATCAGAAGGAAGTACTAGTATTTGATTTTACATTATTGGGCATAGTCATTTACGATGAGTTTACAAGTTATGCATAGTATTATAACCCTGATTCCAGAGTAAAATGGTGGAAGTTTAGTTTAGAGATGTTGATTAAGTGGTTCACAGATTTAGAGTGATGACTTTAAGATAAAGGGGAGATGATAGAACAAGTAACCAAGTTAGGCTCTCAGATCATAGTAGTGATGCTAGTATGTGTAGAAAAGTAGTAGGAGAAGGATGATACCCAATCCATTCTTATCTTATTTCAAGGTTTTCGGTCATCACGATATCTACTCATGCCTTGCATGTCATCTCCATGATCATAGTTCATGTTCATGCACATCACAGAAAACTTTGTACACTTCTAGTCCCTAGTATAAGGAGTTCTAGTTTACTCAGCAGTAAGAACCATATTCTACAAATTTACTAACTCCAAAATTAGGTCTGCAGCTCATGAATCAAGTACTTATGCTTTATATTATGTTCAGCTCTAGTACTCAGGCTACACTTTCAATTATCAGCGAAATTCAGATTTTTGTTATGTATATCCTCAGTTTGATTTCTTCATGAATTCATATCGTTGATACTTTATTCCTCAAGCCTCAGTTAAGTCTCAAGTTTTGTATAGTGTTCATTCATGCTTCAGGTCCTCATGTTTTAACCTTTCAGTGACCTCTCCCTATGAAATGATGTAGTGATGAGAAATTGCTTAGATGGAAGAGAGAAAATATTTTATGTTAAGAAAAGATTATTGCATGCTTGTTTTACACGAGGCTGTAGTTATGAAGATAGGATTGAATTTCATGTTGGTGTGTAAGTGGATAAATGCATTACACGTTAGTGAATGGCTAGTAATAGTTGTATTTCGTTGTTGATGGGGTAGTCAGAATTATTTAGGAGGTGGGAACTTAAGAAAATATAGAGTGTATTGAATTCATGACTTAGACTAGTATTAAGGTGTTATATGTGCACTTTGTAGGTTTGAGTAGGCTTGAACATACTGGGAGAATTCAGTCCAGTTCAGACTTCAGTAGATAAAGTTATCGGCGCCCATGTGAATATTTTTGGTAGCCTCAAGTGAAGTGTGGTGTTAAAGTAGAAAGTATAGTTGAGAGAGTATTTGAGAAGTGTGGCTAAGATTGAAAGTTAGTAGTTGCAGTGCATAGGGCATAGTAACTCTACCTAGCTGATGTTTCGTAGGCCTGTGTTCTATATTACAGAATTCTAGCCATGTTGTGATTTCTTAGTCAGATGTCTTATTTAGACCATACCCAAGATTATTTTCTCCCTAAAGTCATCAGACTTCATAGAAAAAGAAGTATCAAAGAAATACTCCTGTTAACTATAAGCTTTCAGTATGAGTTAGTTTGTATAGTTAGTAATTCAGCTTAGCAATCAGACAGACAAGATCCTATTGTTTTCCATCTTTACATCTAGTCATACTAGCCGAAGTCTCATGAATATGGCTATTCCATGAGGAAAAATAGTCACACCCCTGCTAATTTTGAATTTAGCTCAGTTCAGTTCATGCATTAGTTTGAGATTCTAGATATTCAGTTATGATTTAATTCGTAAGAGTATTGTGCATCATCCCAGTCATTCATTAGTATTTCAATCAAGCCAGTATCATTCAAGGTACAAACTATCCTATGGGGAGATGTTGTAACACCCTCAAGTTTTCATATACTAAATCTCTCAACTTTTCTTCATGAAACCTGATCCATCCTGAGGCAGTGGTTTCTTACAAGTTTACTCTCTCATTTTTATCCTAATAATATACTAACATTTATGTCATTGCATACATTCACCCATGGAGTCCAAGAATCCATCTTTTATGTTTTAAATTGTGAAGTTAAATATTTATAATGATTTATCTCTATGAATCTTTTATGAATTTCGATTATACATGATGTTTACAATCTATTGTCGTTGAAACCAACCCTTCGACATTTGAAGCATGGAATTTTATTGTTAAATCCCTAAGTATGGTTTTAGTATTTCAATTATGCTATTCCCACACGTTTCACTCATATCCATGATTAAGTCGATGAATTTCTTACCATTTAAATTTCAAGTTAAGATTATAAATTATTTCAAGTGGAGTGCATTATAGAATGTTTTAAATATGGGGGTTTCTATATCATGTTCATGAGAATTCAGAATAAATCCTTAGTTTATGATCTTGTCATGTGATCATGCTATCTCATTGTGCTTAAAGGTATTCCCAAGTTTAAATTCTTGTATCCCATGTGTTTTATGAAATACTTAAGTTAATAATTATGAATAATGATTTCCCTTCCATGGTTTCAAAGCTTTCATATGTCACTATTATTATAGTAATCGAGTCCTGGGGTTATAAATCTTGAAATTTAACTATTTTTCTAGTTTTTAGGATCTACAGAATGATTTTAGTCATACCATGAGCAATATTATTTTGTTAGTTAATATGGTCAGTTGTGGGTTTAGTTAAGCTTCGTTCCGTCCAGTAATCAGTGTCTGTTTAGTTGTGTAATATCCCATACTTCTACCTAGCTTAAATTCATCCTAAAGATATCAAAAACTTATTTTAAATATGAATCCACTTTAATTCATGTGGTATTTTCAATATTTTCACTTTTTATCATGTGAAAAATTGAATAAACTTTACATCGATATCAAATTCGCCTAAATCTAACACCCGGGCGAAGAGTTAGAGCCTTTTTAGTGAGACAGTGTATTACTTGAGCCATCAGCGTATCACGGAGCCAGCTTAAATGGATATTGTCTATTTCTAGTGTTGCTTCGCGATAGTGGCGCATCGCGCCAAAGGCCCAACTCACAGTTTTCCTTTTTCAAGTGAATCTCCGTGATGTCTCCACGTCGCGCAAAACTTAAAGGTCGCAACTAAAGTGGGAACGAGGTAGCTTCGTATCATGACATCATGCAGATTCCTAATTGTCCAGTTCTAGTGGCTTGGTGCGATAGTGGCGCATTGCACTAAGGATAAAAATTGAGAATTTTTCAATTTTTGTGATATTAAATCCCAGGGGTCGTTTGGTCTTTTCCCATGACTTCAATTTCGCCCAATCACGGGATTTAACCCTAAGAGTGTATTATTTTATCACTTTTGCATTAGTCTCTAATATTAAAATCAACTCTACTCAAGAGAAACAACCCTAACTCTCAAATTCAAGGGCCAAATCATAAGAACTTTCCATCAATCCTTCCAAATTCATTAATTCAGGTATGCATAGTATTCATTCATGGATTTCTTTCATCCATGAAGCCCCAGAATAAAGTTTTAAATTATATATTATGAATATTATGTTATGGGTTGATTATGTTTATGTGATTGTTATTGTATGATTCTCAAGTTCGAATCTAAATATGTTTTTATGAAATCATGTTAGTATATGAGTTTAAATCCATGAATTGAGTGGTTTATGATGTGTTAATTAATGATTGTACCTATGCCCTAAGTGGTGAATGTAAGGTGTTTGATAAAATGCCTAGAATACTAGAAATCATGTAATATAGTTCAATTGTGACTTAAGTGATGGATTTATGTTTTACCCTTATGTTCAAAGAACTCCCATGCTATAAATATGCCTTGTAAATGTTTGTTGGATTGATCATGATTAGCCTTATAAAATTATACCATGTTTACATGCAATCCTATTCATGTATAAGTTTGTGATAACTATGTACTTTATGAAATCCCCAACTTATTGTATTATGGATTGTTGATGCTGGTCATGTATTCAAGAATGTCAAGCCTTATCAGTTTCCTTCTATCGAGTACTGGGGGTACTTGTACCCGACAATTTAGCTATGTGCCTAGAGTCAGTGTCATGTTTTCAGATTCTCCTCAGTCAAGCCATGTTCAGTAGAATTCAGCCAGTCATGTGACTTATGAAAATTCAGTAAACTCAGTAATCTCAGAAAGCTCAGTAATTCAGTAATCTCAGTAGTATTCCGTCAGTCAAAAGAACTCCATGAAATTAGTTCATTTCACTTCTGTTAATCATGTGCAGTGTCTATTCAGATGGGAGTAGGAGTTAGCACCGAGTAAGCCCAAGGATAGGAACTCACCTGTTATTATAGGGTGTGATTCTTAGAAGCAATCTTTGCATTCCAGGATTACATAGATAGCATAGGTTGAGACATCATAACCTTTTATATAAGGGTATATGAGATGGCCTAACCTATTAAATGAGGGTTACACTGTTCTCATTAGAGTAACCTATTATATGAGGGTCATTCACAGTTTGTCCTTACCAGTGGTGGGGTATTTTCACCCTTCTAGTTGGGGTTACATATTAGACCCCAACTCAACCATAATGGCATATTAGGGGCTTGTTGGTTAGATGAATACTTCCCACAATTACAGTTTTAGTCTCAGTCTCAGTAATAGAATTCAGATAGTTCTTTCGATTTTAGGACTGTCAGATACAGTCAACTCAGAACAGTATGGAACTCAGCTAGTTCTATTAGAACCTAGACTGTCAGATACAGTCGCTCAGTAATAGTAATTTTAGTTATACAGTTATCAGTATCTCATGTTATCAGTACTCAGACTCAGTAATCATGTTACCACAAATTCAGTTTTAGTCTTTTATTCATGCATGTATTCTCACGTTCATGTTATACAGTCAGTTAGTATAGTTTATGCATATGTACCCTTTACATTCTACCTACCTCACATACATACCAGTACATTCAATCGTACTGATGCATTTGCGCTATGGTGTTTTACTTTATTCCATAGGTTCTAAAGCACAAGCTCTAGATCGTCAGTAGTATTCCAGTACTTAGCAATCAGTGTCAATAATGAGTCCTCATCCTTTGTGGACATGAGAATTATTTTATCATTTCAGTACTTAGTTTATTTTAGTAGTTGGAGTTAGTTGGGGACATATCCCATCAACTCCTTATTCATACAGTTAGAGGCTTTTCAGACTATCATGATTAGACAGTTATTTCCGTTGTTTTGGGTATTTCATACCCCACCAAGATGTTATATTTTATTATATATTATCTCTCAGTTTTAAACCTTATGGCCTTTTAGCCTTTATTTCTGTATTTATATAGAATGTTATGAAATGTTCAAGTACAAATATCAGTCATGGGTTATTTCGTGGTCCTTTGGGGTCATGAGCACCGTGTAGCATTTTTGGTACTACATTTGGGGTATTACAAACTTGGTATCAGAGCCTAAGATTTAATAGAGTCCTAGGAAGTCTGATAGCCTCATCAAGTAGAGTCTTGTACATGGGTGTGTTATGCGCCATATCTATGTACATGAGGCTATAATATGTTTTAGGAACAGTTTCCCTTTTCTCAGTATTCAAGTCGTGCCAGTGAGCATAATCTCCAGTTAATCTCTCAGTATGGTCTAATCCATTTCTCCTTTTTTTCTACAAAACATGCCTCCTAAAAAAAGAAACAAGAATCAGTCAGCCCCTCAGCCCGTCAAAGCAGATCCCTTAGACGAACACGTTTCTCATACAGCGTTTAGAGATATATTCACCACTCTTGCTAATTCAGTTGCTTCTCAAAATGAATGGACAACTATCGTTCCAACCAACCTAGTGGCAAATTCAGCTACAGTCAGGATTTGGGACTTCACCCAAATGAATCCTCTATCTTTTTTCTGGTCTAAGTCAGATGAGGACCCTCAGGAATTTCTTTACCAAGTTCAGAAGGTTATAGATATTATGGGGGTTACCACTAGTGAGAGTGATGATCTAGCTGCATATTAGTTATAGGATATGGCTCACACATGATTCAAATAATGGAAAGCAGAGAGGTTTGTAGATGTAGGGCCTATTGAGTGGGAGGAGTTTGCTATTGACTTGTTAGATAGATTCTTTCCCCTAGATATAAGAGAAGCTAAGGTGTTAGAGTTTATCAACCTCAGGCAGGGCAACATGATGGTGAAATAGTATTCTCTTAAGTTTACTCAATTAGCCAGATATTCTCCCCATGTAGTGGCAGACAATAAGGCCAAGATGAGTAAGTTTTTCTTTTGGGGTGAATGATAGTGTGGTTAATAAGTGCAGGTATGCGATATTGAATAGTGACATAAACATAGCCAGGCTTATGACCGATGCTCAATAGAGAGAAGAGCAAAAGATTAAGATGAGGGAGAAACAGAATAAGAGAGCAAGGACATGTAGTTTCAACTTTGTTCAACCTAAATCAGAAGGAGGGAATCATTCTCAATTCCTTCTTAAGTCATTCGTTCCATCTCCTTCCTCATCCAATGCTCCAGCTCCTAAGTTCAGGGATAGTAGTAGAGAGAGAGCACCAGGCTCTAAGTCTCAGGGCAGTGTTAGCAGTGCTCGCACCTATCCTCTTTGCCAGACATATGGCAAGCACCATCAGGGTACTTGCAGAGTTGGCAGTGGTATTTGTTTTGGATATAGAAAGCTAGGTCATAGTGTTAGACTGTCCTTATCCAGGTCCTCAGGGTCAGCAGAACCGTTCCTCAGCTCAGTTCGGTCATCCAAATCAGCAAGGTGCCACCTCTAGTGCTACTAGTGGACAACGCCAAAACACACTTTATGCTCTCCTGTCCTAGCAAGATTAGGAAAATTCTCCTGATGTTGTTACTGGTACATTACAGATATTTCACTTGCATGTTTACGTTTTGCTAGATCCAGGAGCTTCTTTGTCTTTTATTACTCCTTATATAGCAGTTGATTTCGGAGTCAGTCCCAAAATTCTAGCAGAGCCCTTTTCAGTCTGTACCCTAGTGGAAAAACTATTATAGCCTGGAGGGTATACAGGAACTGTTTGGTTATGATATTTAAGAAAGTCATCTCAGCAGACTTAGTCAAATTATAGATGACTGATTTGATGTCATTTTCGGCATGGATTGGCTTCATTCCTGCTATGCCACAGTCAACTGCGGAAATAGAATAGTCCAGTTTAAGTTTCAGAATTAACCTATACTAGAGTGGAGGGGTAGTACTTCCGCTTTCAGAGGTCAGCTTGTTTCCTACCTTCGAGCAAGGATAATGATATCTAAGGGATGTGTCTATCACCTTGTTCAGGTTAAGGACACTAGTTCCAAAACTCCCAGCCTTGAATCAGTCCCAGTCGTGAATGAATATTCAGATATCTTTCCCAAAGATCTTCCAATAATTCCTATCGAACAAGAAGAAGACTTTGGTATTGATCTTCTCCGTATACTCAGCCTATATCTATTCCACTATATAGAATGGCACCAGCAAAACTCAAAGAACTGAAAGAACAGTTGAAGGATCTCTTAGATAAGTGATTCATCAGACCCAATGTATCCCGTGGGGTGCACCAGTCTTGTTCGTGCATAAGAAAATAGTTCTCTTAGAATATGCATTGATTACCGTCATCTCAATAAATTCACAGTCTAGAACAAGTATCCACTTTCCTGAATTGTTGACTTGTTTGACCAACTTTAGGGTACCAGTTAGTTCTCAAAATAGACCTCAGATCAGGCTATCATCATCTCAAATTCAGAGAATGTGACATTTTAAAAACAGCCTTCCGTACTTGGTATGGTCACTTCAAATTCCTAGTCATGTCCTTTGGTCTTACTAATACCCTTGCAGCTTTCACGGACTTGATGAACCATGTGTTCAAGTAGTACTTGGACATGTTTGTCATAGTATTTATCATTGACATCCTTGTCTATTCCTGTAGTGAGTGTAATCATGCAAACCATCTCAGAATTGTACTTCGGGCTCTCAGAGATCATCAGTTGTTCGCCAAATTCAGTAAGTGAAAATTTTGGCTAAGGTTAGTATCATTCCTTGGTCATATCATTTCTGGTCCAGTTTTCAGGAGTTGACGACTCGACTCACCTCAGCTCCAGTTTTGGCTCTTCCTGACAATCCAGATGGGTTCGTAGTATACTGTGATGCCTCCAGAATATGTTCGGGTTGTGTCCTCATGAAGCATGGTAAGGTCATAGCCTACGCCTCCAGGCAACTTAAACCCCATGAGAAGAATTATCCTACTCATGATCTTGAGTTAGCAACCGTAGTTTTTGCCTTAAAGATTTGGAGGCATTATCTATACAAAGTTTATGTAGATATGTTCACAGATAGTAAGAGCCTTCAGTATGTATTTTCTTAGAAATATCTCAATCTTTGTTAGAGAAGGTGGTTAGATCTCTTGAAAGTTTATGAAATGAGTCTCTTTTATCATCCGGGCAAGGCCAACATAGTAGCCGACGCTCTCTGTAGACTGTCTATGGGTAGTGTTGATCATGTTGAGGACAATAGAAAGAAGTTAGCCTAGGAAGTCCATCAGTTTTCTAGACTAGGTGTTCCCCTTATCGATATAGAGGAGGGTGATATATGGGTTCAAAGTAGTTCAAAATCATCTCTAGTTTCTGAAATAAAAGTAAAGCAACATAGAGATCCCAGTCTGGTCAAGTTAAAAAAGTCAGTCAAGGATCAGAAGGTTGAGGTTTTATCCCAAGGGGGAGATGGTGTTTTGTGTTGTCAGGATCACATGTGTGTTCCAGGTGTAGATGACTTGAGGCAGCGAATTCTTGCAGAAGCACATGGTGCATGCTACTCTATTCATCCATGGGCCACTAAGATGTACTACAACTTATAGGAGATCTATTGGTGGAGTGGGATAAAGATAGATATTGCAGAGTTTGTGGCTAATTGTTCTATATGTCAACAGGTTAAGATAGACAATCAGAAGCCTAGTGGGTCCATGCAGGAGTTCAATATTTCTACTTGGAAGTGGGAAGAAGTAAACATGGACTTCATGACTGGTTCGCCTTATACTCATCACCAGCATGATTCAATTTGGGTCATTGTAGATAGGATGACCAAATCATCTCATTTACTTCCAGTCTATACCTCTTATTAAGCCAAGGATTACGCCAAACTCTACATTAGAGAGTTGGTCAGATTGTACGGTGTTTCTCTATCTATTATCTCAAATAGAGGTACCTAGTTCTCCTTCACTTCTAGAAATCATTCCAAATGGGTCTTGGTACTCAAGTTCATCTCAGTACAGCCTTCCATCCTTAGACAGATGGTCAATAAGAAAGGACCATTCATACTCTAGAAGATATGTTGCGAGCGTGTGCTATTAATTTCAAGGGAAGTTGGGATGGCCACTTGCTTTTAATTGAGTTTGCATACAACAACAACTATCATTCCAGAATTTGGATGGCTCAATTTGAAGCTCTTTACACTAGGAGATATAGATCTCCTGTCGGGTGGTTCAAAGTTAGTGATGCCTCAGTTATAGGGCCTAACTTAGTATTCGATGCCTTAGAAAAAACCCAGTTGATCAGAGAAAGACTCTGGGTTGCACAGAGCCAACAGAAGTCTAATGAAGATATATGCAGAATGGATCTCGAGTTTGAGATTGGTGACTATGTATATCTAAAGATCTCTCCCATGAAGGGAGTGAAGAGGTTTGGAAAGAAAGGAAAGCTCAGTCCCCGTTATGTTGTCCCTTCAAAATTCTGAGCCGTTTTGGCAAGGTAATTTATGAGCTCGAGTTCCCTTCAGATCTAGCCTCAGTTTATCCAGTCTTCCATGTATCTTTTCTCAAGAAGTGCATAGGTGACCCAACAGTTTTAGTCCCTATTCAAAGCATAGATGTTGAGAACAACCTCTCATTCGAGGAAATTCCAGTCAAAATCCTTGACTACCAGACTCGTAGATAAAGGAACAAAAAAGTCTCGCTAGTAAAAGTTCTTAGGCGGAATCAGTCCATTGAGGGAGCTACTTGGGAAGCATAAGAAGATATGCGGAGTAAGTATCCTCACCTCTTCTTCAAAAACTCAGACTTAGCCCAAGGTAGTAGCTTTCATTAAAGCTTATTCAGTTTCATGTTCAAGTTTCAGTTACAAACTAATTTCATGATCGGATTCCCATTTTAAACTTGGTATCTATTTACCATTGCATATTCAATCATATGATCATGCATCAGATCAGACATGTGTTCATGCATCAGACATGTATTCTCCTTGTGAGAAACTCAGTTATCAGAAATCTCAGTATGTATTCATGGGTCAGTTCAATCATGAAATCACTCACCAGATATGCATTCTCAGTATGAATCACAGAAATCTCAGTCATTTAGTCATGTTTCAGATGCTTATGTTCAGTATGTAATTCAGCTTATCATTTCTCCCATCTCAATCAGTCTTATTCGAGGATGAATGTTCCCAAGGTGGAGATATTGTAATACCCCATACTTCTACCTAGCTTAAATTTGTCCTAAAGATGTCAAAGAGTTTTTTTAAAGATGAATCCACTTTTATACATGCGGTATTTTCAATATTTTCACTTTTTGTCATGTGGGAAATTAAACAAGCTTTCCATCGATACCAAATTCACCCAAATTTGACACCCGATCAAAGAGTTAGAGCCTTTTTAGTGAGACAGTGTATCACCTAAGCCATCAGCGCATCGTGGAGCCAGCTTAAATGGCAATTGTCAATTTCTAGTGTTTCTCTGATATAGTAGCGTATCAAGCCAAAGGACCAGTTCATAATTGTCCTTTTTCTAGTGAATCTCCGCGATCTCTTCGCATCGCGCAAAACTTCTAGGTCACAAGCAAAGCGGCAACGCGATAGCTCTGCGTTGCGCCACTATGCAGATTCCTAATTATCCAGTTCCAGTGGCTTGGCGCGATAGTGGAGCATCGCCCCAAGGATCAAAATCGGGAATTTTCCAACTTTTGTGATATTAAATCCCAAGGTCTGTTTGGTCTTTTCCCATGTCTTCAATTCTACCCAATCACGAGATTTAACCCTAAGAGTGCATTATTTTCTAAATTTTTCATTAGTCTCTCATATTAAAATAAACTCTACTCAAGAACGAGAACCCTAGATCTCAAATTCAAGGGCCAAATCACATGAAATCTACATCAATCCTTCCAAATTCATTAACTCAGGTATGCATAGTGTTCATTCATAGGTTCCTTTTATCCATGAAGCCCCAAAACCAAGTTTTAAATCATGTATTATGAATATTATGGTGTGGGTTGATTATGTTTATGTGATTGTTATTGTATGGTTCCCAAGTTGGAATCTTAATGTGTTTTTATGAAATTACGTTAGTATATGAGTTTAAATCCATGAATTATGTGGTTTATGATGTGTTAATTGATGATTCTACCTATGCCCTAAGTGGTGCATGTAAGGTTCTTGATAAAATGCCTAGAAGACTAGAAATCATGTAATATAGTTCAATTGTGACTTAAGTGATGGATTCATGTTTTACCCTTATGTTCAAAGAACTCCCATGCTTCAAATGTGCCTTGTAAATGTTTGTTGGATTGCTCATGAATTAGCCTTATGAAATTATACCATCTTTTACATGCAATCCTATTCATGTATAAGTTTGTGATAACCATATACTTTATGAAATCCCCAACTTATTGTATTATGGATTATTGATGTTGGTCATGTATTCAAGAATGTCATGCCTTGTCAGTTTCCTTCTATCGAGTCTTGGGGGTACTTGTACCCGACAATTTAGCTATGTGCCTAGAGTCAGTGTTATGTTTTCACGTTATCCTCAGTCAAGCTATGTTCAGTAGAATTCAGCTAGTCATGTGACTCAGGAAAAGTCAGTAAACTCAGTAATCCCAGTAAATCTTAGAAAGCTCAGTAATTCAGTAATTTTAGTAGTATTCCATCAGTCAACGAAACTCCATGAACTCAGTCTAGTCCAGTTTAGTTAATCATGTTTAGTGTCTATTTAGATGGGAGTAGATGTTAGCACTGAGTGAGCCCAAGGATGGGAACTTCCCTGTTATTAGAGGGTGTGATTCTTAGAAGCACTCTTTGCGCTTCAGAACTACGTAGCCAGCATAGGTTGAGACATCATAACCTGTTATATGAGGGTAGATGAGGTGGCCTAACCTATTATATGAGGGTCCTACCATTCTTATTATAGTAACCTATTATATAAGGGTCACTCATAGTTTGTCCTTACCAGTGGCGTGGTATTGACACCCTTCCAATTGGGGTTAAAGATTGGACCCCAAATCAGCCATAATGGCGTATTAGGGGTATGTCGGTTAGATGACTACTTCCCACATTTACAGTTTCAGTCTCAGTATCAGTAATAGAACTCAGATAATTCTTTAGATTTCAGGATTGTCAGATATAGTCAACTCAGAATAGTATGGAACTTAGCTAGTTCCATCAGAACCTAGAATATCAGATACAGTCGCTCAGTAAAAGTTATTTCAGTTATACAATTATTGGTATCTAATGTTATCAGTAACTCATGTTATTAGTACTCAGACTCAGTAATCATGTTATTATAGCTTCAGTTATAGTCACTTATTCATGCATGTATTCTCACGTTCATGTTATTCAGTTAGTTAGTATAGTTAATGCATACGTACCCTTTGCATTCAGCCTACCTCACATGCATACCAGTACATTCAATCTACTTACGTATTTGTGCTATGGTGTTTTACTTTACGCCATAAGTTTCGAAGCATGAGTTCTAGAGCATCAATAGCATTCCAGTACTCAGCAGTCAGTGTTAGTAGTGAGTCCTTATCCTTTAAGGACATGAGCATGATTTTATCATTTTAGTACTTAGTTCATTTCAGTAGTTGGGGTTATTTGGGGATAAGTCCCATCAACACCTTATTCAAACCATTAGAGGCTTTTTAGACTATCATGATAAGACAGTTATTTCAGTTGTTTTGGGTATTTCATACCCCACCCAGATGTTATATTTTATCAGATATTATGTCTCAATTTTGAACCTTATGGCCTTTCAGCCTTTATTTCCGCATTTATATAGTATGTTATGAAATATTTAGGTACAGATATCAGTCATGGGTTAGCTTATGGTCCTTTGGGGTCATCAGCACCGTGTAGAATTGTGGGTACCAGATTTGGGGCATTATAAGTTAGGAGTAGGATTCAACACCGATAGAACCTAGGGATGAGGGATCACCCATCTGTTAGGATTGAGTCCCTAGAAGCAATCCCTAAGTTCCAAAACTATGTAGCCAACGTAGGTTATGAGATGTCACCCGCCAGTTTAGGAATGACACTCTCAGGGATCACCCACCTATTTAGTACTGATCTCAGGGGTCACCCGCTAGATTAGAACTGACTCCACAACCATTGTTAGTACTTGTAGTACGGTTCTAGCACCCTTCCAACTGGGGTCACAGGTTCGACCTCGATCAATTGAGTTTGGGGCATGTCGGTTAGATGATATCTCCCACAGTTTTAGTTTTAGTATTCTTCTTATTTTCTTGACCATAGCATACAGTTTATCAATTAATCAGTAATCAGATTTTAGTATTTCAATTTATAGACTATTTCAGAATCATGTTATATGCTTGGTCATGCATTCTCAAATTTTACAGCTTTCATGCATGCATATCAAGTTATCTCATGCTATTCATTTAGTCAGTTGTTATTCATACACATGAGCCCATGTATACCAGCCTAACCTCATCTAGCATACTAGTACATTCAATGTACTGACCGCATATTCATTGTTTGTGCTATGATGTATTATATCATAGGTTCATATGCTCAGGTTCCCGACCGTATTTAGACATTCCAGTGCATCATCAGCAACAACAGTGGTGGGTCCTCATATTTTAAGGGTCGATTATATTTATTTTAGTACTTCAGTCTAGTAGTCAGTCGGAGATAGTTCGGGACATGTCCCATCGACTCCACACTCATTCAGTTAGAGGGTTTCAGACACTTTCAGATAGTTATCCAGTTTTCAGTTTATTGTCAGTCCCTATGTTATTACTTTTAGACAGTTATTTCATAGTTAAGAGTTCTATAATTTCTTATTATTATAAAACCTTATGGAATATTCAGTTATTCTACATATGTGTATCTTTTATTAGCAGTTCCGTTCTGTGCTCATAGTAGGTACCAGCTAATGGGTTAGCTTGTGGTCCAGGGTGTACTCCCGGGGCAGTATAATTAACCTTGCTGAAACCCCAAATAATCTATTGGTAAAAAAATAGGATACATAAGTTAAGAAACATGACTAACCTTTAACTATACCAAACTCAAATGACCTTCTGATGCCAAATCCATAATGAATATAAACATGTGAACCAGACTTAAAATACAACCATGCTAGATACCAGTCTTTAGCAAAAAATATTGGATAGTAACAAGAGGCCAAATGATACATATATAACTGATGGAACTCCCATTTAACAAACCAAGTACAACCACCAAAACTCCCAGTAATAACCATAATCAACACCTGAATACACAAAACATAGTTATAGAATGATGTTATACTCAAACCCAAACTTATTAGTATCAAACTACAACCATAACTAATGAACAAATCAAGAGCAAAGAATAGCCCTAAAATAATTCTAGAATCAAACCAAAATTCCTAATAATTGCAATAGATCATAATCTGAGCCTAATCAAGAACAAAAATATATACACATAAGTATGGAATAGCTAGAAAAAAACTCAGGGTTTTCAATACAATCACTAGTCCATTTGTTTACATAGAGTTATTCTCGGGATGTTCAATCTACAATGGCCTAATGGGTTTGCAGTTATAGGTCATGGAGGAGCGTTCGATGGTAGATACTATCCTACCCAAGGAAAAGAACTTATCAGGCTATTAAAATAAGTACAATTCACCTGCAACCTAAGGTAATAGCCTAATGTATCGATCATGAGTCCAACTAAGCCTAAAGGATCTTCATTTCAAATATTTTATCTAAAAAATAGAAATGTTCTCATGATGTGTCTCAATAACTGACACGACCCAAACTAGGGTCATGTCGTAATAGGCATCTCAAGTCCAACAAGGACCGAATATCACGCCCGAGAAATAATCCAACCAACCAATAAACCACAATTAAATAAACAAATCCATATCTGTTCCATAACATGCCAAGTCCACAGTATGTCCATACAAAGCCTCTAAAATAAAACAAGAATATATGGTAGGGACATGCCCCCGACCATAGCCAAAACCAATAGTCAAATCTAATCCAATAAAGACAAAAGAAAATCAAAGGAAGAAATGGAGCTTTCCAAAGTATGGAAGCTAACAACTTCAATTCAACACAAGTTATCTCTGAGTCCAAGTCACTGAGCAAGAGGTGTGATAGTATGACCAACACCTTTATTGTGTGGGGTTACAACGTAGAAGGACAGTTAGTAGTTGGAGCTCTTTTATGTAATTGAAGGGTAAGGATAAAATAATGCTATTAGTTCAAAACCAATCAACCAATGATATAACTAATGCGATACATACATATATATATATATATATATATTTATATGGTATAGGGAACAAGGTTACCATGAACTTTGAAATCATTAACCTGGGTTGTGTAGCATAAGAATCACAAATCAAGGCAGCCACGGGCTATATGGGCCTAACTCCCCCCTAGATGGAAGGGCCCCAATCCATGTAGCCACACTAACTAGAGAATATCCATAACTGTATATGCCTATATGGGGGACTCAAAACTCCCGACATGATCAAGGTGATAAGAACCAATGTATACAATATGGGGGACTCGAACCTCCCATTCATATATTCATTTGGGGGACTCGAACCTCCCAGCGATATAGATACCCGCATGGGCTATCACAGTTTCTAGTGTTAGTCCTTCAGATTCGACTTTTACGGCCCGACTACATATCCTGCTTTAAATCCCAATTAAAGCATTATTTACACATACACACAACCATAAGTCCAATTACATACCAAAGGCACCCCATTAGTATCATACCAACCCCACTTACAAGTGTACATCATGCCATAACCATTAGCATTCGACTTTAGGACTCAAACCCATTGTCTATAAAAAGCAATAAATTAAATTCAACAATTAGGGACTCAAACTCATTATCAAATAGAGACATAAATCAATTTAATGTTTAAGGACTTAAACCATTTTAGAAAATTAAACCACCAAGGTTACCATTAAATTATTACATGGCCAACAAGGCCTTTAAAAACTCGTTTACCAACCATTCATATTGATTTGGCGAATTCCTTAATTCAAAACACATTTCAATTCAATTTATGGTCATCAATACCTTTACAAAATCATTCATCCTTCATTTACATTCTTATACCAAGCATTAGTGCAAAACCCAATTCATCATGTGACTAGTTTGTTCTCTTAGACATTTTCACAAACACATTGAGGGTATACCTTTACCAAGACCAAAACCCAAGTGAAAACCATCAAGTTTAGGGATAACCATGACCCAATTGTAAAATCACAATAACCAAGCACCCATATCTGCAAAACCATCATTAACATATGTATAAACATAATTAAAATGAAGAGTAAATAATACTCACCAATATGCAAATAATCCCTCAACATTAGTTTTCAATACCACTATTAATGAACTATAATAAAAGTTTAAAACATATGATATTTGAGAAATAACAATGAGGGAAGAGTCACATGACTTATTCACAAAGATTGACTGAAAGATCTTGAATTTTGATCCTCTAGATGAGCACCTTGTAGAAACCCTAGCCCAATCTTGAAGAGAGTGTTTAGAGAGAGTTTTTGGAATGTCTTGATATTTCAAAGTGTTTTATGAGAGGCTAAAATATGTTATAAGACATGGTGACTTAAGGGTTTTGGGGTGGAAAATGTCTAAAATGTCCATAGCTTAAAAGATAAAAAATGGTGCGTAGGAGGGTACGACTCCCCCTACTCGTACCCTAATTATATGAGTGGTTCACACCACTGGCACCCTAGATAGAACGTTGGACTCCAATTCTATTCAACATATGAGTTCATGGTCTAACTCATACCTAATTATATGATTTACCCATAAATCGTATGTTAGGCAGAATCATCTAGGCTAGACATATGACATCATACGGTTTTGATACTATACTTCGCGTACCCTAACATATGACTTGCATGATCTCCATTCGTACCTTAAATAGAAACAAACCAAACCATACTGAGTATCATACGATCAAAGACTCCCAACTGTATCCACAACACATGACAAGTAATCACAACTTGTATGATGTCAAGAGAGCTCAAAATCTAAAAAATTTCTAAGGGTCAAAACTAGGGAGTTTCAATTCTCTCCCACTAGGATCATTCTTCCTTGAATGACTGGTTAGGCAAGCACAAGCACCAATTAACATATTATTACTCATCAAGATTTCCTTTAACCAAGTTAGGAAACAAAGGCATACGACAAAGATATTATGAGCAACACATACCTCAAGTAAGAATTTCTGGAATGGGGAACAAGTGTGGATACTTGGACTTCATGTTGTGTTCTGCCTCCCAAGTAGCTTTTTCAACCTTATGGTTCCTCCAAAGAACCTTTACCCATGCCACATCCTTCGTCTACAACCAACAAACTTGACAATCCAAGACCTCAACCAGGACTACCTCATAAGTAAAGGAATCCAAAATACCAATCTTTCCAAAGAAACAACCGATGAATGATCACTCACACACTTTCTCAACATAGAGACATAGAAAACTGGATGAATGGAACTCAAGTTAGAAGGCAACTCCAACTCATAGGTAACATTATAAACCCTCTACAAAACCAAGTATAGACCAATATATCGGAGACTAAGCTTCCCCTTCTTAAAAAACTGCATCACTCTCTTCATGCGATATAACTTTAGGAACACCCAATCGCCAACCTTAAATTCCAACTCCCTATGCCTCACATCTGCATAGGACTTTTGGCGACTTTGAGCGGGTTTTAATCTATCACGAATCACCTTTACCTTCTCCAATACTTGGTGAACCAAGTCAGTGCCAAAAAACCTACCATCACCAACATCATACCACCCAATAGGAGAATAACATATCCTACCATATAATGCCTTAAAAGGAGCCACACCAATGCTTGAATGATAACTATTATTATAAGAAAACTCAATCTCTTGGTACAAACCTTCAGGTCTCATGTGCTCAACCTTTACTTGTTAACACACCAGGTATTTAGCCACATAGTTAGCCATATATTGCTTTATATTATTCCACCAATAGACCTCTTTAAGATCATGATACATCTTTATAGAACCAGGATGAACAATATAATGAGATCCATGAGCTTTTGCCAAAAATCCTTTCCCTCAATCTATCAATGCCGGAAACACATGAACGGCCTTGGTACCTCAAGATACCATAACTACCAATAGCAAAGTCAATAAACTTTTGCTGACCCAGATTTCTCTTAATCTTCATCAAATCAGGATCAAATATTTGTTTTTCCTTTATCTGAACAACAAGAGATGACTGGGATACATGTAAAAACATACCCCCATAGAGTTTATGAGAAAAACTCCCAAATTAGCCAATTGGTGAATGTCCTTCATGAACTAATTCTTATACTCATCCACATAAGCTATACTCCCCATGGATAACCTTCTATGAGCATCATCAACAATGTTAGCTTAACCTGGATGGTAATAAAGACTCATATCATAGTCCTTCATCAACTTAGGCTTCCTCTTTTGCCTGAGATTAACACTTTCTGTGTAAACACATACTCTAGGCTCTTATGATCTGAAAAGATGTCAAGATGAACACCATAGAGATAGTGAAGCCAAATTTTCAATACAAATACCACAGCTAACAACTCCAAATCATGAGTAGGGTAGTTCTTCTCATAAACCTTTAATTGCCTAGAAGCATTGGACACTATGCTACCATGCTACATCAACACACAACTAAGCTCAACACGAAAAGCATCACAATAAACTATGAAGCCATTATTTTTATTGGGCAAGGTCAAAACTAGAGCTGAAGTCAACTTATCCTTTAACTTCTTGAACTACTTTTGTGAACATCCGACCATAAGAACTTGAGCTTCTTCTAGGTTAATCTAGTCAATGGGGCAGCTATTGTCATAAAAATTTCTAAAAATCTCCTATAGTAACTGACTAAACATAAAAAGCTCTGAATATCAATTGGAGTTGTGAGTCTAGGCCACTTCTTAACCACAACAAATTTTTATGGATCCACTATGATCCCTTCACTAGAGATAACATGACCAAGAAAATCCACAACCTTCAACCAAAACTCTCACTTTGAGAACTTGGCATACAAATGGTGATCCTTTACAGTCTGGAATATAATACAAAGGTGATCGGCATGATCCGCCTCACTCTTAGAGTATAGCAGAATATCATCTATGATGACAATGATGAACAAATCTAGAAACTGACAGAAAACCCTATTCATCAATTCCATAAATGCTGTTAAAGCATTGGTCAACCCAAAAGACATAACTAGAACTCATAATGACCATACTGGGTCTTGAAGGCAGTCTTAGAGATATCCACTTCCCTAATCTTAATTTGATGATAACCCTACCTAAGATCAATCTTAGAGAAACACATCTCACCTTGAAGCTATTCAAACAAATCATCGATCCTAGGAAGAGGATATTTAGTTTTTTTGGTCACCTTATTCAGCTGACGATAATGAATACGTATTCAAAGGGAACCATCTTTCTTATGAACGAACAACACAGGATCACCCCAAGGAGACATATTAGGACACATGAAACCCTTATCTAAGAGATCCTTTAATTGCTTCTCTAGCTCCTTCAAATTGGCCTAAGCTATTCTACACCGAAACAAGATCAATCCCAAATTCAATTTTTATATTGGGAGGAATACTAAGAAGATCATCAGGGAAAACCTCAGGAAACTCATGAACCACCGGAACGGATTCTAGAGAAGGACCTTCCGAGTTAGAATCATTAACCCAGACCAAGTGATAGAAACACCCATTGAAAATCATTCTTCAGGTCTAAGATATGAGATAAACCTTCCCTTAGGATCTAAATAACCCCATTACCATATAATGACCATCTCATTAGGGAATTTAAACATTATATTACCACCCCCAATATGATATCAAAAGTCAATTATATCTAACTTTATCAAACCCATAAGAGTTTCTCTACCACTAACAGATACCACACCCTCTATAGACTCATTTAACAATCGCTAAGTCACCAACTAGGGTAGATACAAAAAAAGATTAAAAATAAACTCAGGACCAAAACTAAAATACACAACCACAAATGGGGTCACTTAAGAAAGAGTGGGCCCTGGATTAAGTAAATAATACACATCATGGGATAATTATTTCAACATACCAGTAATGATATCAGGGTATGCCTCAGAATACTTAACGAGAAGCAAAAGCATATAAGCAATCCAAGCTAGTATTGGTACCAGAAAAAGAAGTAGATGGAGAAATGACACCCTTTGGTGTAGGAGCAGATGAAGAGAAAACATGAACCTTGTTTGCCTTAAAAGCCATTCTAGCACGACAGTCATGCTGCATATGAAAAATATAACAACAATAAAAACATATGTTCTTCCCTTCCTCAGAAAGCCCATAATACGATCGCCCATAAAATCTACAAGAAGGGTGTGATAAAGCCGACTGAGCCCCTCTAGCATAAAATTAGAAACCCTATGCCCAGAACCCACCATTACACTAGCATCAATGATCACCCGATGGATTTGAGCAAGGAGCACTAACCATGGAGAAAGAACCAGAACTCTCTCATTTCTTTTTTAGCCACTTACCACCATCTCTACCACCTTGGTTAGAATGCCTAAATTTCTTCCCCTACCTCTCACTAAGCTCATCCTACTTCTTCTTCTTTTCCACCACCTGCTCTATATACACAACCAACTTGGAGATATCCATTTCCTTGATCAATAAGTCATCCTTAATTTCAAGGATCAACTCACGAGATAATCTTAAAGAAAACTTATGCATTCTAGCCCTCGTGGTAGGAACAAACTTAAGAGCATACCTGGACAAATGATGAAATTTCAAGGCATACTCTTTGATAGATATCCTACTAATGAGTGGTGAATTTGCTACTCATCGATATTTGAACTAGCGCACACTACTATGCTCTAAAGGTATGAATGAGACTATTTTGTTATTTAAATGCACTAATTCCCATGTTTTGTAGGTATAAAAATTATTGAGATAAAAAAAAGTAAAACGAGTTGAAAAGGAGTGAAAAAGGTAGATAAGTGTAAAATCTAGAAAATCATGTATGCTGGGCCTCATGTATTGCGATTATGGAGTGGCCACCACGATCGTGGTAATTCAAGAAAGTCAAAAATTCATAATTACAATAAGAATGCAATGATCCTGGAGTTACGATCGTGGCTAAGCCAGTACAATCGCGGTATAGCGAGATTGCCCGCTAGGGGCAAAATTGTAATTCTGCATTGTCGATCCCAATTCTTACAAAAGAGCTCAAAAACCTCATTACATATCTATAATTCTACAGCACTACCACCCATACTTAGTTTAGGGTTTTTGTATTTTCTTGGTGCTTGGAGCTTAAATTTATACTAATTTTCGACAAGATTAAATTAGTGGAGCTTTAAAGTATAGATTTGGCTTTTTATATTGAAGATTCATTTGAGTATAAAATGTGGTTTATCCTATCTTTATTTTCTTATGATTAACTTTGATAAACATCTTGGTATTTTTGTTTTCAATATTGATCTTTGATGCAAAGTCCACGCGCCGCGTCGATCCTTGTGTTTGGTGACTTAGCTGAATTTTTGAAGTATAATTCTAGTATGTTGATGCAAAGTTGCGATGAGATGGCCTTAGCTACGCATTAGTGATGCATTGTGTTGGTAGTATAGATCTGGAAAATTTTCTCCAAGTATAAAAGGAACACGTGAGCATAATTCTAAACACTCTTTGCAAGCATATCAGCGGCGGAAAAGCATAAAAATCTCTCTTTTAGGGTTCTTAGACATTTTTTTGAACTTTTTTACTTTAAGATTAATTTTGGGTATGATTAATTACTTATTTTTTATATTGAATTCAAACATGAGTGGCTAAATACCCTTGTTCTGGGGTTGAGGCCAAGAACATGATTACTCCTTCATATGTTTTATATAGTTTCTTTTTGGATTATCATCTCGGTTGTTCTTAATTTCTTGAGCTTACTATTTTGATAAGTGGCCACCATTATAATAAATCTATATTTCTATGTGAATTTGAGAGAATAATCATAAGGTAGAATGAAGAAATTAAGGGGCAAGATTCTTATCCTTTTATCAAATAAGGGGTTTGAATTAGCATCTAGGATAGGGATATACCTAGAAGCCTTGCTTCATTTAATTGCAAGAAGATAAATTTATGAATCTAGAAGAATTATTGTATCTCTGTGGGAGTTGTAGTTGCAATATTCAATAGATAGAAGATTTAAGGTCGAGAGACCAAGAGAATAGCATAAACCTTGCGAATTAAAACCCCGATAGCCAATTAGACTGCGATAAGATTAGAGATTTGTATGATTGTCCGAAATGACTCAACCCTTAAATTCTCATCATTACTATTTACAACAGTACTTGCTTTTCGATTGTCACAAATTTTTAGTTCTTATTAATTAATTTTACATTTTATTCTTAAATTCCCAATCATCACGATACTTTGCAAGACTTAATACCTCATTGTCTAAAACTAAAAGTTGGTTGAATTTCTAGTTGCTTAGTCCTTATGGTAATGATATCTGACTTTTTAAGTCACTATATTACTTGTATTATCATGTGCACTTGAATATGCGTTTGAGTCACAACAAGTTTTTGGCACCGTTGCCAGGGAATAGTATAATTAGTAAATTGCTAAATTTTTGGTTTTTGATAATAATTTTAAGTGTTAATGACTTGATCTTAGCGGCTGAATTTTTGCCGGATTAGTTGATCCAAATAAATTTATCAATCCACATATTGAAAATGTCCCAGCTATGATTATCCCAACTGTTCCTGCTCAACCAGATGCTAGACTTGTCCATGAGGTGGAAATCCCACTTACGAACCATATGACTTACAGTATTCGCAAGCCCAAGACAGGTGGTTGATTTGAACTAAAGTAGAATATAGTGCAATTGTTGAATTCAGCGGGGCAATTCTCTGTCCTTTTACATGAAGACCCACAATAGCACATACAAGTCTTTCTGGAAATAAGCGATACTTACATTCCTTAAGGGTGAATACTATTATGTCAGATTGACACTCTTCCCTTTTTCTCTAATTTTTGAAGCAAAGAGGTGGTTACATACTGAAACACTACTCTCCATCACTTCATGGGAAGATCTAGCTTGGAAGTTCCTTATTCGATTCTTTCCATTAGGCAAGACTGTACATTTGAGAAGTGAGATTCTGAGTTTCAGACAGAAAGAAGAAGAGAATCTCTACCAAACTTGGGAGAGATTTAAGGGTATGCTCATAATTTTCCCTCACCATCATCAGTCTAATAACGTCCTTGTTCATACCTTTATTGAGGGACTAGAGCCAAACACTAAGTTTCTTTTGGATTCAACAGCAGGTGGGCATTCTTTTGAAAAGACTTATGAAGAATTGTACACACTGCTGAATCAGATTTTACAAGGGAATCCTAATTGGCATGCTCCCTCGAGGAGTGCTCCTAAGAGGTTGCTGGGGTATTAGAGGTAGATTGATTTACTTTATTACAAGCGTAGATTACCACAATGCAAAATTATGTGATTACTCAGCCTAATAACATAAAATTGGGGGTTCCAAAAGTAGAAGCTATAGCTAATGCAGTCCAACAAGAAAATTCTTGGTGCGAGGTTTAAGGAAGTAGTGAGCACACAACAGATACATGTACGGCTAATCAAGATTCTCTTAACTATGTGAGGAATGCGAATCATTATGGATAGTAGAATTTTGGTAATACGTATAATCCCAACTGGAGGAACTGTCCTAATTTCTCATGGGGTGGAAATCAGGCCTAGAACACTAATAAATATAAGGGGCCAGTGCAAAAAAATCAACAGCAGGTTTAGAATAATCAAGCTACTTCTCAATCTATTAATATAGAGGAGATGATGAAGCAACTTTTAGCTCAACAAGCGCAATTTGCAGCAGAAGTGAAGACTCAACAAGCGCAGTTTGCAGCAGAGTTGAAGAGTCAATAGTTGCTTACGATAAATCTGGAGTTACAACTCTATTATATTGTCAGAGCATAGACTACAAGACATCAAGAAGCCTTACCTAATAATATAGAGAAAAATCTAACACAGGTAAATACAGTAATAACACGAAGTGGGTTATAATTAGTTGAGGCAGTATCTGAACAGGTTAGTCCTATAACCACTGATGATGATCATAAGGTTAATGAAGAGAAATGGGTAGAAGAAAAAGCTACAAGTGATCAAAATCATAAGGAAAAGAAGACTCTACCTCTATCATTCCCTCAAATACAAAGAAAGCATCAAGAAGAGGCTAGTTATAAGAAATTTTTGGATATTCTGAAAAAGGTTCAAGTAAATCTTCCTCTTATTGATATTCTACAGAGTATCCCAAAATATATAAAATACCTTAAGGATATATTGGCAAACAAGAACCGGTTGAACGAGTATGCTACAATTGCACTTACAGAGTAGTGCACATCCAAGATTCAAAACAAATTATCCACGAAGCTGAAGGATCCATGTAGTTTCACTTTGCAGATAACTATAGGGAAGACCATAAGTGCTCATGGATTGTGTTACTTGGGGGATAACATAAATCTTATGCCATATCTTGGTACCAAAAAATGCGCCTTGGGAGTCCCAAACCCACTACTATTGTTTTGCAGTTGGAAGATAGGTCCCTTCCTAGGCCTGATGGTATTATCAAAGACGTCTTGGTACAAGTGCGATCCCTAATCTTTTCGGTGGACTTTCTAATTCTTGACTTTGAAGCTGATGTTGTTGTTCCATTTATTTTGGGATGGCCCTTCCTAGCAATAGGATAGTCACTAATTAATTTAGTAGCAGGGAAGATGACAATGAGAGTGTATGATAAAGTGGAGTTTTTTTTTATGTGTATAAGGCGCTAAAATTTCCAGCTATATATGAGGAGTTTCATGCTATATATATTATATATCTTGAGTTTGATCAGAGGTTTTTATTATTAGATGATCCATTAGAGCGAGCCTTGGTATGTTGTGATCTTTATGGAGATATGGAGGCATTGACATTAGTTTAATTCATGAATTCAGCGGTCATTGAAATAAGAAAATTTCCTTCTGAGCCATTGAATAGGCCAATTGGTCCATCCCCCAAAGCCTCAATTGATGAAGCTCAAAAATTAGAGCTTAAGGTTCTTTCTCGTTACTTGAAATATGTTTACCTTGGTGACAATGAGACCTTGCCTAGTATTTTGTCTGTAGGATTATCTGTTATGCAGGTAAAGAAAGCAATGACAAACTTGAAAAAGAGGAAGAAGGCGATCGAGTAGCAGATATCTGACATTATAGGGATAAATCCAACTTTTTGCATACACAAGATACATATGAAAAAAGGTTTTAAACAAAGGGTGCAACAAAAACGTAGGTTAAATCCAGTGATGAAAGACGTGGTGCAGAAGAGGTCATCAAGTGGCTCAATAATATGATTGTTTATCAAATTTCAAATAGCAAGGGAGGTAAGGCCAATACATTATGTCCTAAAGAGAGGTGGGATGAACGTGGTTACTAATGAAGCAAATGAGCTAATTCTCACTCGCAAGGTAACTGGATCGAGAATATGTATTGACTACCTGATGCTAAATAAAGCCACAAAAAAGGACCACTACCCTATCCCGTTAATAGATTAAATATTAGATAGGTTGGTAGGGTAGAAGTATTATTATTTTTATTGATGGTTACTCGGAATATAATCAAATCACCATTGCGCCCGAGGATCTAGAGAAAATGACTTTTATATGCCCATATGGCATATATGCATTTAGACGCATGCCTTTTGGCCTCTACAATGCACCTGTAATGTTTCAGAGATGCATGATGGCAATATTCTATGACATGGTTGAAGAATTTATTGAGGTATTTATGGATGACTTCTCTATTTATGGTGATTCTTTTTATAAATTCTTGCAGAATATAGATCGAGTCCTAGCTCGATGTGAAGAGACAAATTTGGTGCTGAACTGGGAAAACTGCCACTTTTTAGTGAAGGAAGAAATAGTCCTTGGCCATAAAGTGTCATGTAGAGGACTTGAAGTAGATCGAGCCAAAATTAAAGTGATTGAAAGGCTGCCACATCCAGTCACAGTGAAGGGAGTACGAAGTTTCTTGGGGCATGCTAGTTTCTACAGGCATTTTATTTAGGACTTTTTGAAGATTGCAAGCCCGATGTGTAAATTGTTAGAAAAAGAGGCCAAGTTTGATTTTATGGCAGATTGTCAAGCAACTTTTGAGAAGCTGATAGAAGCTTCTATTTTGATTTCTCCAGATTATGAGTTGCTATTTAAATTGATTTGTGATGCTAGTGACATAGGTGTAGGGGCTTCTTTCGGGCAAAGAAAAAATAAGGTATTTCACTCGATTACTATGCTAGTAAAATATTGAACGATGCCCAAATAAATTATAAAGTTAATGAAAAGGAGATGTTAGCGGTGGTTTATGCATTTAATAAATTCAAAGAGTACTTGGTGGGCACAAAAGTTATTGTACACACAGACCATGCAGCCATCAAGTATCTCTTCAATAAAAAAAATGTAAAGCCTAGATTGATCCGGTGGATTTTATTACTGCAAGAGTTTGACTTGGAGATTCATGATCGAAAAGGAGTAGAAAATTAAGTTGCAAACCATTTGTCAAGGTTAGAGACTCATTGCCATGTTGTTAATAACTTTCTCTACATTCGAGAGGAGTTTTCGGATGAAAAGATACTGTCTTTAAAGGAGTATGAAGTTCCTTGGTATGCTGACATTATGAATTTATTGGCAAGTGAATTTTACCCTGCTGAAAGTACAATTCAATAGAGGAAGAAACTGCTTCATGATTCTCGTGCTTATATATGAGACGAGCCATATCTTTTTATGCAGGGTCCGAATGGTATTATACAAAGACTTGTTATGGAAGCTGAATTCACACAAGTGCTACAAAAAAGTCATTCATCCATTTATGGAGGACATCATGGAGGTAAGAGAACAACTCAAAAAGTATTTCTATCCAGTTTCTTTTAGCTAACATTATTTTGAGATGTAGTAGATTTTGTAAAGAGTTATGATCAATGTCAGAGGTTAGGTACAATTTAAAGGCGACATTAGATGCCCCTTAACAACATCCTTGAAGTGGAAGTATTCGATGTTTAGGGTATTGATTTTATGGGACCATTCCCACTATCAAATGGTAATTTGTATATTTTAGTGGCAGTTGATTACGTATCTTAATGGGAGGAAGCTGCAACTTGTCCTACTAATGATGTGAGAGTAGTGCTGAAGTTCGTAAAGAAGCAAATATTTTCCTGTTTGGCACTCCAAGAGCTATAATCAGTGACGGAGGTACGCACTTTATTACCACTTGGTTTAAAAATCTTTTAGCTAAATATGGTGTTAGGCATAAGGTGCTCACTGCATATCATCCACAAACAAGTGGTCAAGTTGAGGTGTCCAACTAGGAGATAAAGTAAATATTGCAAAAAACTGTAAATAGGCAATGGAAAAATTGAGCCAAAAAGCTAGATGAGGCATTGTGGGCGTACAGGATAGCTTATAAGATGCCTATATATACCTCCCCATATTGCTTGGTTTATGGTAAAGCTTGCCATTTACCTGTAGAGCTAGAACATCAAGCTTATAGGGTAGTAAAAAAATTGAATCTAGAGATAAAGGCCGCAAGAAAGAAGAGATTGTTGTAGCTTATTGAATTAGATGAATTTCATCTCAATCCTTATAAGAATGCAAAACTATACAAGGAGAGAACCAAGAGATGGAAAGACAGGAAAATTCAAGATAGAGTGTTTCAACTCGGACAACTTATTTTGCTATTCAATTCAAGGTTAAAGTTGTTTTTGGGTAAATTATGGTCTAAGTGGCCCGATCCTTTTGAGGTAGTTCAAATGATGTCTCATGGAGTGATTGAACTGTGGAACAAATAAAAGACCAAGAAGTTTTTGGTGAATGGACAACGTGTGAAGCATTATTGGACTAATCATGGAGACAAGCACAACGTGTCCATCACTTTTGATGATGAGTGAGACTTAGATAACTCATGCCACAATATAAAATAAGGTGTTGTGTAGAAGGAAACCAACAAATGTAATGTAATAGGATAGTTTATTTTTGTTTTTAATTTTTAGAAAAGAAAAAGAAACGTGAAAACACAAGAAAATGAGTCATTCCATGACCAAAAATAAGGTGCTTGGTAGGAGGCAACCCACTTTTTCTTACATAGTTTTGTTGTGTTTGGTTGATATGCAGGAATGAGAAATTTGGTGGAGATAAAAAAGATAAGAAGTGGGTGAACTATGATCTTTGAGTAAGTTAAATAGGTGAAAGAGGTAAGGGGAAGAAAAAAGTCCCCAAAATGGGAAAAAAATTTCCTTAGAAAATTTTTTGGATACAATTTCTAGTGGATCGATGCTAAGTCAATGTGTTGCGTCGATGTGCATCATTCCCACACTTAGAACAAAATTTTGAAGGCTAGTTCTAGTGAATCGACATGATGTCAATGTATCACGTCAGTCCTACCAAAGTGTTATCCATCGCACCGCGTTGGTGGTCACTTAGGTAACACATAGAATAAATTTTTGATGCAACTTCCAGTGTCCCGATGTAGACTCAACGCATTGCATCGCTCTCTTCAATGCAATTACTGACGCGTCGCATCATTTGCCCCTTTTAGTGTCAAATTAACCCTAAATGGACCCCTCATTTCCCCCTCTATATATACCTCTTCTCCCTTATTTACCTCTACTTCTTAAACCCTAGCCGCCGTCGCCCCAAAAATCCTAAAAGCTAAATTAACTTCCTTAATTTGTGCCCCTTTTTGGTTCTAAGAACAAGCTATATCTTCATCTTCTTAATCAAGATTAAGGTAAGTCCTTCACTTTTCATTTCCTCGAATTGCATTATATGATAGCATGAGTTGATTTCTTGATAATTTGTGATATATGTAGTGGCCTAGTTCTTCATTCATGGCAATTAGATGATAAAAGGCATGTCTACTTAGATTAGTAGCAGTGATGGGTTTAATTGGGGAGGGGGGTTTAAACTGATCTTAACTAGTAGAATATTTATGTATATCATTTGGGGGTGGGTGATTTGTGTTCATTGGGGTCCAAAATAGTGGTATGTTATAATTATTTGGTTGTACTATTAGTTCGTATGTATCATTCATGCGGGTGATTCCGATGGGATGAGATATGATTGCTTGAGTGCTTTATCTAGTGGAAATAATAAATTACACTTTAAGTTGATTTGGTTCCTGCATGCTATTCATTGCTAGATAGATAATTTATTTTTTGCACAATAAGACAAATTTAATAAAGGTTGGGGTGTTAATATTCACTACATATAGCAACTAAGTGTAGGGTAAATCCCAATCTCACACCACCTTAGCCCACAACTCATCAGACATAAAGAATGTGACTGGTTCTTCTGAATCCAGGCATAAAATGATTCGTCATGCTGATTATGTGCCCCCATTCCCACATATTCCATGGGGTTAATCCAAGAGGTATGGGACTAAGCCAGTTGTGGAATCTGGGAGAAAATAGTATTCCCAACACAAGGAGTCTATGTATTTAGCTGACCAGTTCATTGATAAGGGTAGCTTGATGAAAGAGTATCCAAGTATGGTGCACAAAATTGAGGTGCTGCACATGAATTTCTTATTCAAACAACCATCTGAGTGCAACCTCAATCTTGTGAGGGAATTTTATGCTAATTGGGACCCACAAAACAAGGATGCATAGGTTGAGGTAAGGGGCTGTGTGGTAACTTTTACTGCCAATACTTTGAATGATCTACTAGGTACTCTTGTGGTGAATGCTGGTGCGAATATCTTCTCCGCCATGAGGAAAGCCAAGTTTTTGGGTGGTCGTCAGTATGGTTTTGGTGGGCTGTTGACTCAGTTTCTGCGGCAGAAGGGTGTGATTGAGGAGGATGTTGATTACAAACCACCAGTTATTCTTAGACCATTTTAATTCTCTCGTACTAAGGGGCCTGCCCCTTATGGTGTTACTTTGACCATGCTCGAGCGTCAAGCTCGGAATGATGAGATTACTGCCCGGATATATGGGCTTACTATGCTATAGGTGAAGATTGGAGAGAGTCCAACCACCCAATAGGAGGTTCGTACTGTAGAGTTGGATTCTCCACTCGAGCGTCATGACCAGACCATACAACAAATAGGCCCTAATTTTGATGAACCACTAGATGATGAGTCAAAAAAGGAAAAGCAGTCTGATGATGGTGATACAGGTGATGATTTTAGTAATGATGAGGGTACTGATGATGACATAATGATTATAGTGCCATTCGAATGATCACTGAGTATGTCGCCACCTTGCCATATGCTTATTTGTTAGCACTGGGACAATTATAATACCCCGTATTTTTCCTAGCTTAATTTCATTCCTAGAATGTTAAGGGATAGCTTTCAAAATGAATAATATTTATTTCATATAGAATTTTCCAGATTTAGACCTTCCATTGTGTGGGAAATTAAATAAGATCTCCATCGATACCAAATTCACCCAATTTCGACACTCGGTGAAGACGTTAGGACATTTTTAGCGAAGCAGTGTGCCACCTAGGCACTCACCGCATTGTGGTAGATGCCAAAATGGCAATCATCAAATTTCAGTGACCCTCAGCGATAGCCCCATGGCGCGGAGAGGTCCAATTTCCCATTTGTCAAAATCCAGTAGCCTAACACGATAGTGGGGTATTACACCAATGGCTCAAATAGCATTCCAAAGAGGCACCGCGATGAACACGCATTGCGGAGAATGCCCAGTTCCCAATTATCCTATTTCCAGTGAGCCATCATGATAGTGGCGCATCGTGGTGGCCTGCCAATTTGAAAAATATTGCTTTTCTAGTTTTGTTTAAATATTAAAAGGGGTATTTTGGTCAATTCCCAAGGCCCCAAATCTGTCCAAAACATACGATTAAAGATATTCAAGGCACTTTATGCCCAAATTCATCCATTCTCTCTCAAAGCAAAACCCTAGAGCTCCAAAGCTTCTTCTCTAAGAAAATAAAATCCTCCACAGTTTCTCCAAGAAAGCTTAAGATTTAGGATTCTCAAGATAAGATAATCATGAACACATCTTCATGGACTCAATAGGAATCCAAAATTCAAGATTTGTTCATCTAATCATCTATCAAGGTATGTGGGGTTTATTAATAAGGATCTCCTTTCATTCTTATGCCCAAAACCATGTTTTAATTATAAATTCATATGATTTTGGATGAATATTCATGAGATTTAAATTAGGATTCATACCTATTATTTCTCTGTGCAAGATTTTGAGATTTCAAGTGTTTTAGAAGAAGAATTGCATGTCTATTTTCATATTTTCATGACTAATGCAGTAATTTTCAGTTTTTGAGATGAATTAGCATTATTTTCATTATCAAGTATGATTATTATGATATTTTGACATGAGTTTGATGCATGGTTTACTAAGCCCAAGTTTATATGTTGATATTTCAAGAAAAATGATGCTTTAAGCATCCTATGATCAGTTAATTTACAGATTCTAAGTAAAGCTTTGATCTTTTGATCCTCAGTTTAGTTATGGAATCCACTTTTTAGCTTTATTACAGATTTCAGAATTCAGATCAGCTCTATTTATAGATTTAATCAGATAGAAGCATAATTGATTTAGGAAAAACCCTTATGCTAGTTTTTAAAGTGGATTTCCAATAGAATAAGCATACAAATTTAAAAAAGAGTAGTATTTAGCACCAAGCAGGAAGTGTGGGATTAGCGTTCCCTATCTTTCACAGAACTACATTGCCAACGTAGCTACAAATCATCAGATTATTCCCATTCCAGTATGGATGACAGATTTATCTTGTGATCGATCACATGGACAGTAGGTTATACTCCCTGGGAAGAGTATGACACCTCTCCCCATCGTGAGTTTTTTTCCTTAGGGTAACAAGACGCTGGACTCCATGTTAGCTCTCATGGTTTATGTCGATTAAGAGAACCTCCCTGCTATTTAAAGAAAAAGATTTACAAAAAAACTTTTAGAAAAACTAAGTGTTAAGGCTCACAAATTCATTCAGATTATACTTTATAGAAAGATAACAGTTACAGATTTTCAGCTTTCAAATTTTAGATATAGACGTGAGTCCTTTTTAAACTTAGACAACATGATTTACAGATAGAACATTGAGTACAACTTTTAGAACTAAATGCTATGACTCACTAGATTTATAAAGTATGATTTTCTATTCATGATTTCAGATTTCAGTATTTCAGATATTCCAGCTTATGTGAGTCATTTACATTTAGCATGCATTGTTTTATAAATTATGATGATGAGATGATGTTTTACTTATGTATTTCACCCCTATATACTCAGTACATCCTCAAAGTATTGATTCACATATATGTCTATATGCTATATTGTCTCATAATGTAGGTTCAGGTGCTCAGTATTAGTAGCATGAGTAGTTCGAGCATCTCCATCTATACTACATCCTACAGTTGGTGAGTCCTAATAGTTTGGGGATTTGTTCATTCAGATTTTGCATCTTATTATTTTCATATGATTTAGTATTCTTTTCAAATAGTCCGAGTTAGCTAGGGGTTTGTCCCAGTAACTCTCTAGTTAATAGTAGTAGAGGCTTGTCAGACTACTAGTTTTGATCCAGCTTATTTAGTATTGAGATTTCAGACATTGTTTCAAATATAATCTTTAGACAGTTTTCTGGATTTAGTAAGAATTCTATGTCTATGTTTTCTTTATTATGAGATTCAGATTTAGTAACAGGCAGACAGGGTTAGCTTAACGCTACTCATAGTCATGAGCACCGTGTGATATCTCGGGATCAGATTTTGGGGCGTTACAATAGTGCTTCATTTTAAGTGTGGGGTGGGGTGGAATTTCTCATTTCTTCTTCTTTCTTAAGTTTTATGTTTTGGTTGAACAATTTTATTTTTCTGTTTTGTCTGGATGATTTTCTAGATATTCAGAACATTATGTCTGTAATAGTTAGTAAGTTTATAGTTTGGATTGTTGCCCTCTTTGGCAAGTTCAGTTTAAAGTATTTATTTTTTGCCCTCCTTGGAAAATTTTAGTTTACAGTATTATTTTTGCTCTTTTTGGCAATTCAAAATAAGTCATCATAGCTAGTACCCTCCCTTATAATAGATGGATGACGACTGTCTTAAGGGTAGTTTTTCTTTAGAAGCTGAGAATGTGATAAGATCCCGATTGCAACCTTTGAGAAATGTTTTGTGTTGGACCAGATTTTTTTTGTGACTATAAATGCAGTTGTTTTGAAACAAAAGAATGAGTATTTTTAGATGATTAATCTCAAGTGGTGAGTATGATTTGATTGGCATAATATTGAAATTGATAAGGAACAAGATCAGGAACCTTATGGATCTGACTTGGTTCCTATCATACACCGAGTCTATGAGTATTTGTTTGTAGTCTACATGTATAGGAATGTCTAGAACTTGCCTAGTGTGTTTACAAAGAGAAATAAAGGGTGTTGGGTGTAGGAAGTGATTTAGGCATTTATTTGTTAACCGGATTATAAAGACTTTATTTTCTGACCCTTATGCATGTACCTAGTTATCCCCGTTGAGCCTATAGCCTGACTTCTTTGGTAGCCTCATATGTAGCCTAATCCTTTCTTTGATAGACCTTGATTTGATCCATAGATCCTAAGCTCTTTAATATAGATAACCGAATAAGAAAGGAGTGTGAAATTGAAGAAAGAGAAAGGTGAAAGTGAAGCTCTAAAGAAGTGTTCATTGTGTTTTTAATTATGATGGTTAGGAGTAATAGAAAATGTGAAAGAAATTTCAGTTTTTGTTACCCGATTTTTGTTAGAATGAACCTGTTTTGGCCAATGTCCATTTAGGACAATGTGCACCTCAACCAAGGTGAATATCTTTAGTTGAGGGTGGCTACTATAAAGGTGCGTAAAAATAACTGGGGTCATAAGAAGAGCTAATAATTGATTTGTGATGTAAAAAGAAAAATACTCCTACCGTAGTTTTGTTAATGTCCTTAAAAAGATTGGGGTGAAACAAGTGATGTGTGAATGTAATGAAGTGAAAAATGGATTGATAGAATGTGATTTCGATTAAAGATTGTCATGTATTAAAGCACTGAGGGAGATTAGTCACCATTTCCTAAATAGTTCCTACCTGTCCCTGAGCCTACATTACAACCATAAAAGACCTAATTGATCCTACATTTCAACATCCGACAATTAGTGGAGTATAACACTAAGGGAAAGCTTATGGTTCATTATCTATTATGTATGAATTATTTATTGAGAGAGAGTGATTAAATTTTGATATTCCCCTCATGAGAAATATTGAAAAATTATGAGTGATATAGGGAAACTTTTTTATTGTGAGGGTACATGCGGATGAAAGTCCGAATTACTTATTGCGTTGTTTGATAGGGAGATTTGATTAAGTTAGCCAACGAATTGTATGGCACTATTGAGATGAAGAGTTTTAAAACAAATTGTTCATATGCAACAGAGTGTTGTTGTTATGTTTTGAGATGAAAAGTCATTGGTGGAAAGTGTAAGTGCCCAATGCTAGCATAACTCTTAGGTTGTGACTAGAAGATTGATTGATTGTGCTGCTTGAAATTGTTTAAGTACGAACAAGGTTTTAAGTGTGTGTGTCTGGGGGAGGGGGGTGATCTTGGGCGTATTTATATGTCCAAACAACTATATCTACCCACCTTTGGACTTGTTTTGAGAACAAAAATGTATTAAATATATTTCATTTGAGCTAAATTATGTTTCGTGGCTAACCAATGTGACTAGTGATATAGGGTAAATTTCTAAGGGATTGGGACAAAAAATGGACGCATATTATGAAGCAATTGGTAATTCATGGTGTGGAATTAATTGTGTTGATATGAAAGACCATTTTTTATTGAGTCCAAGAACATGTGTAGATGAATGAGAGCAAGAATAAAAGAAAGCAGCTAAAAAAGAATAATTTATGAGACTTCATTGAACATTTGGGATGAAATTCCAGTGACACAACACAAAGTCGATGCGTCAGATCAGTCTATAAGCTTTGTGACATAGTAAAAAATTTAGAAGATAATTCCAGTACATTAACGCAAAGTCGATGCGTAGCGTCGATCCTTTTGTTTGGTGACTTAGCTGAATTTTTGAAGTGTAATTCCAGTGCGTCGATGCAAAGTCGACGCGATGTGACACAATGGCCTTAGCGACACGATTGGTGATGCCTCACGTCGATAGTCCAGATCTGGCGAATTTTGTTCAAGTATAAAAGGAACACATAAGCACAATCCCAAACACTTTTTGCAAGCATAACAACTGCGAAAAAGCATAAAACTCTCTTTTTAGGGTTCTTAGACATTCTTTTGAACTTCTTTACTGCAAGATTAATTTTGAGTATGATTAATTACTTATTTTTTATGTTGAATTCAAACATGAGTGGCTAAATACCCTTGATCTGGGGTTGAGGCAAAGAACATGATTACTCCTTGATATTCTTTATCGTAGTTTATTTTTGAATTATCATCTGGGTTGTTCTTAATTTCTTAAGCTTACTATTTTGATGAGTGGCCACCATTAGAATAAATCTATATTATTATGTGAATCTGGGAGGATAATCATTGGATAGAACGAAGAAATTAAGGGGAAAGGTTCTTATCCTTTTATCAAATAAAGCGTTTGAATTAGCATCTAGGATAGGGATATACCTAGAAGCCTTGCTTGGTTTAATTACAAGAAGATAATGATATAGCCAAATTAAAACTATGGTTAGAAAGTGTAAGTGGTCGCTGTCAATATAAAACCCAACTAGGTTGGGGTCAAATGCCATAGGGAATACTGTGTTCACTAATTATTGTGGTTATTACTATACTTTTGATCAAAGGTTTCGGGTTAAAAGGGGGGTTTTGACATGTGGAATTTATCCCAATATTTGTAACAAAAAAGTTTCCAGCTAATGATTTTTTTATTAAAAATAATAATTCAATGAGATTAAACAAATTAGAGTTATGGTTACCAAGATGTTCCAGCAGCTAGGGTTGTGAATTATCTTAAATTTCCAATCAATAACTTCAACTGCAAGAGTTATTGAATTCTATAAGTTACCCATTAATTTCTCAACCTAAATGAGTAGTTCATTCTTTAATTCTCTCAAACTTAAAAAATAGGTTAATTATTCAACTCTTCTCTCATGTGTATTGACCCTGTTAAGGCATCAACCAATAACCCAAAGGTTAAAGCCCTTAGATTCTATGTTAACCTCTTATTTTCCCAACAAACAATTTTCTACTCAAAAAAGTGATTTTCTTAGGCTCACCCTTCAAGTTTGCAACCAAGAAAAGTCATTAATATAAAGAAGGGTTTATACAATTTTAATAACAATGGAATTCAAGTGTTTTCACAATCCCAATCAGCCATTCACATCAAGGATCCCATAACCCTAGTTATAGGAGCTTAGCCACACATCTCCATAGAAGAAGAAGAACTCATTATGTTTCTCATAAATAAATTCAGAAATTACTTACAAAAATCACAAGATTTGTTCATGAATCTTTAGAAGAGAATATGCATAAAAATGTTTAGATCCACAATTCTAGCTTGAATCTCAGAGAATACTACGTTACAATAATGTTCAACGTTGGAAATATGATAAAAGATATCTAAATAAAACCTGAACTGGGTATTTATATGTTCCCAGGTATAAAAGATTTAAAATTCAAACTCAGAAAAGCCGAGTCCAAGTTGATGGTCGAACTGACGGCCCATCAAAAGCCTGATGGTCCATCGCTTGGACTATCGCAGAATGTTTTAGAATGTCAGGTTCTATTAAGGGTTGACGGTCATGTTGGCAGACCGTCACTGGCCCTGTGGTCCATCGCATCGGCCGTCGCTTGATCTTCTAGAATCATGTGTTCTGTTTAAGCATGATGGCCAAGTTGGCGGTGCGTTGGAAGGTTGATGGTCTGCCACTTGGACCATCATAGAGGTCATTCATTTGCTTCTTTCTATTCTACTTTGACAACCACTCTAGCGGTCCATCGCATGGCTAACGGTTCACCAGCTTGACCGTTAGTGGTTTTTTTCTGCTATTTTTTCAAGTTTCTCCTCTAGCTAACTCCTTAACCTGTAAACACTAAAATCCAGTATTAAATACAATAGTTTCTTGAAAACATACAATTATCCCTTGAAAAAGATGTAAAATATTTTGTTAAAAAATGAAACATCAACACCCTCAACTTAAGATAATTGCATATCCTCAAACAACTCAACACCAAATTTCATACATGAACAATACCATGATAGGCAATCAACTACTGAACTAGATTTCACACAACCATTCACTTGTCATCCCACTTATATGGGTTCAACACATTAGGATCCATCACCATCATTGTTTCTAATTCAGTATACATATACAATCATAGACATCATATCCTACTGAGACCAGCAAAACTTAGTGTAACTCAAGTTGTCCTCACAGTCAATGAAGTCCACCGTTCATTATATCTTGTGGACAAAATCAAGACTCTCACACTTAACAAAGAAGTTACAAGCATAGAATACATGCCCATAGTCTTGCCCTTATCATCTACTGCTCCCTTATGGTCGATTCGCAAAGATCTAGAAGGTTTTTTTCTACCTTGTCATGTGGCTCCGAGTTAGATAAGAATAAATTTTAGGGAAAATGACTCAACTTTCAGACTTCAACTCTCTTTTCCCTTGAATTATACTCACCAAGGCTACTGCTTTACCAGCTCACTTCCAATCCCTATTATTCACTCACACTTTACCACCATTTTCCTTTTTTTTAATAAGTATCAGCCACCCTAAACTTATGCTGATGTAGTTCGTTAAGATGCAAAATATCTTGAATAGATCTGTGTCAAATGCTCTAAATTAAACTCTAAACTAACTTTTTGATAAACGGCTAACATCTTGATAATAGCCACCCTCAACTTAGGTGTTTTGTCTAAGTTAAGGTACGCATTGCCCATTATTGGACCAGGGCCAGAGTTATATGTTAACAACCCAAAGAGAGTTAATTAGAGTTATTGGTGATGAAGAAAACTAATACAAGCTCAAAAAGGGTTCAAAAATAGAGAAACTTTTTTGGTGGGGTCAATTATTTTTGATAAGTAGACTTAATGTACAAAGAGGCCTACTATCCTATCCTATTGAATCAACTGCAAGACAACATCAATGAACTAGGCAAGTTGTAGGTACTACACTATGCAAGAACTAACACAAGTACTCTATACACAAGCAACTAAGTCAACTTATTCTACTGCTCTTGGGATTTTTATCACATGAACACACATATTTTATATGTAAATGCCAATTACAGAATCACCAATGATTATTCAACATACACTAAGTGACAAAGTGAAATAGCCATACAACATGTTCAGAGTCTTATGCCATTTCCATTTATCATTCATATGTATAAAGAGATACTGAAAGAAAAGACTCTTCATAAATAACAACAATACAAATACTTACATCACAATTTAGGAAAAGAAAATACAATCCTAGACATGCTGGTTCTACTAGATATCACATGGGAGGAAAAGAACATCGGCAATAAAAACCCCCGTGGTACAAGTACACTTACCCCCATACAAAAATATATGCTTTGTCCTCAATGCATAAAATTAAAGTAAAGAGAAGGGGAATACTTGTAATGCCGCTTATTCATTTGAGGTGTCTGTGAAATATGGTGAGGCTCTAGTGTGCTCACCTACTGCAACGTTGGCCCCTATGGTGGTAAGGGTACTCAAAATCCCTTCCTCTAGAATTGGAGGTATCACATCCCAAGATGGGTCTGAACTGGGCCCCCTTGCTGGGGCAGAACTGGTAGATACTCCAGCAACTTCATCTTTTTCTTTCTTCCTTATTTTCTCTTTATCGCTCTTTGATCTTTTTGCAGCTTTTCTCATAACATACTTCTTACTCTTCCGGTGTCATTGCTTTTCTTCTTCTCAGTCTAGAAACTTTTCTATCTGTGCTTTTACTTGTACTTTCATCCACCCTTTTGCCTTTGTCTTTCAATGGCTTCCCCATTAGGTCAACAATGCCTTCATCTTCATCTCTTATCAGCAAAGTGGGGTCAAAGACTAGCTATTATGATTGCTTACTCTTTAACTCTGCCATGTCTTCCTGTGCTTGTTTACATTTGTCCATGAACTTACCAAGATCTAGAATGAACATCGTATCCAGCCTTTTGTTGATTCTCTTTTCCATGTGATCTATCCTAAGATGAATGTTTTGAAATAGATGGATTGATTCTTCCATAATTTGATCATAAAAGGCGTGAATTGCGAAGCCCATATGTCTAATTACTTTTTAAACTTCTTTTGCAGCTTAACCGACTTGGAAAAATTTTCCTGCGTTAACTTGTACATAAAATAATCTGTCCTACCCATTAGTGGCATAGACTTTGATCCTGCATATATACTAGGCGGCACATAATCAGGCGGCACATAAGTAGTGATAGGCAAGGGAATACCTGAAGGAATTTTAAACGTATCGGTGGCTGGCACTGACTGTGTCTGGTAGACTGGAGGCTTGTGACTCGCATCTAAAACTTTGAGTCATATTTTGACTTATCAATGTCCTTCCTATGTGTAGCCCAAACTATGTTATCAACTCCCCGAATCAGAGGCACATTAGCCTGCCTGCATAGCTCCGTGATTAGACATGGGAACGGTAGTGCACTTGCCACTTTGTGTGCCCTCATAAATAATTCATCAACAATAACTTGGCTGAAAAAAATCTTCAGCCCTACAATCAAACTAGCCACTAACACAGCGTTGTGGCTATCCAAATTAGCATTCCTTCCTATTGTCATCAACGTTAATCAAACAATGGCTCACCAGAACTTAGCTTGAAAGCTAAGGGAGGACTTAGCAATGCACTATCGACGGTTGGTTTCCCATGCGGGATTAAAATTATTAGTCAGTGGCCCAGACAACCATGGCCTTTGAGTCGATGCTGAAGTCAGAGGATACTCAAGATCAGGAACAACAGCCGGTGCCTTATAGTTGGGGCCAAACAACGTCCTATTTATTGCTCGAGATGATATGTTGATGTTAAATCCTCAGAGTAGGACTGACTCCCCGTTGGGAAAATCTAAAATCTTTGAGCCCTTTGGACAATCCTTCTCTGCTAATACCAAATAATTTGTAAAAAACTCCCTTACCAAATTTGGTTGATATGAACCGGATGACTTGCTCATCCAGTCCAACTCATACTCATTGAAGTGATGCTTAAGTTTAGGGTATTCATCCAACTCACTCATCCTATCTAGTATTTTTTAGAAATTGGCCTCTTGATTGGACTGCTTACCGTCGGTTCTAGTCCATCAAGGAATTTGTCGTTTGATCCCTCGATTTACCATCTAAGTGCCTCCCTCATTTTAGGGTCCTTTCTATTAATCATATTTGAATCCTCAGTCTCCATCTTAACAGGTCCAGTTTCTGCCTCAATAGGGTTGGGTTTAGATGTATTGACCCCTTCTTCGTTAGGGATCAAACTGGTGCTACTAGTGTTGCTTTCACTCTCTTCTTTAGAATAGGAAAGTTTGTGGGTTGCCTTCTCTCGCTTTTGTGTGTTGAATGCAGGTGCCTCCTCTTTCCTTGCCTTTTTATTTCTTCCTCGTTCTCTACCACCACCTCCAGTTAAAGGAAGTTTGCATGACATAATGCCTATAAAAGGAACAAGGAATCATTTTTCAGGTCAAAATAGATCAAAAACAATGAAAATTTAGCTCGATAGAAGGTCTGACGATCTATTGATATAGGATGATTCGTCGGACTTACCATCAGACCTTAACCAGTATTCTATGTTTTTTAGAATCTTACGACGATTGACCTAATAGTCCATCAAGTTTCTAATGGTCCGCTAAGTCATCCATCACAACTTATCTAGTGAACATCAATTTTGGTGTCTTTGCGATGGTCCACCTAGCTGTCCGTCGCAAGTCTGACAATCTGCCAAGGTGGCCTTCAGCCTCAGTTTTCAGTTTTAGACTTCATTTTGACATTTGGTTGAACACCTGATATGCATCATTCTATTTTTATCATAACAATAATATCAATTTAGCATTTAAGCATGAATTTTTCTACTTTGGTCACATGGGTTACTCAGACTTCACCTAGAACAGAGTATATTAGAGTTCGACAATCAACAAATCAACACCAAGGCAACAGAAAATAAGGTTGAATTTCTATATCACGCATTACTGATTTATTATAAATTTTGCAATTCAAAGAGAAAAAGAGAGAATAGATTATGATCATACTTTGATGGTGCAGTACTTTGCTACTTTGACTTGTAAATTTGAAACAAAATAAAAACTATGAGCCTTTTTTAGAGATTGTTATCTTGATTTTATAATGAAAAAAGGAGAAGTATGAGGTTGTTTAAATAGGAGAGAACAATAAGACAAAGAGTCCTAGGAGGAGATAACTAATGCCAAATACTTTGAATTCAGAGGAAGTTAAACAATTGTTAGATTTGAAAAGGTAGAAACGTAGTAACCGCCTCTTTTTATCGGTTTAAAAACATTTGGGTCAGGCAAGGACACTTAAATAAGCATCGTATTTAACTCGACCCGACCCATCACTTAGGGTTTAGTTGACTTGACAATCCATCAGGTTTCCGATGGACCGTCGTGTTGATTGTCAAGGCTTACCAGAAATATAGAAATCATGCCTTGCTGCAATGGCTAAATCGATGGTCTGTTATTAATGAGACAGTGTGTCGACCTATCCGTTAGTATATTCCAGTATCTCAGAATTTCAAATTTAGTGCAATGAAGAAAGTGACGGTCTGTCGAGACAGCGACGGTCTGCCAACTCTACCGTCTAGCCATATCTATAATGTCATTTATTATCATGGCTTTGGCAGTTCTGGTGATGGTTCGTTGAGTCCTTAATGGTCTGTCAATCTTCCCATCGCCCTCTTTTTCAACTGTAAAACTCTTATTTTTCTGTATTCTTATTCCAGTACATTTAACAAACACATCAGATTGGACAAAAACAACAAATAAATTCTAACTAGGATTACAACAACACTTTATGGGTTGCCTCCCACTGGAGCCTGATTTAATGTCACAGCACGACTCAATTATCTTGATTACTCAGACTTTATCAAGATAGATAGTAGCTATGCGCTTTATTGAATCCATTAGACTGATATACATCTCCAGTCGTTTTCCATTAACCTTGAAGACATTTCCATCCTCATTTGCAAGTTCAAATTCTCTAGACGAGTAGACTTGGTTAACTTTGAATGGGCCTGACCATTTTGATTTAAGCTTACCTAGTAACAGATTCAATCTAGAGTTGAAGAGGAGTACCCAATCACCCTTTTGAAAGTCTCGCTTTGAATTCCTCCAGTCATGGTACTTCTTTATCTTCTCTTTGTATAGATATTCTCTTTCATATGCGCCAAGATGAAACTCATCAGTCTCATTCAGTTGTCCCAGTCTCAACTCCACTGCCTTATTCCAATTCACGTTCAGCCTTCTAAGTTCCCACAGTGCCTTGTGCTCCAATTTAATTGGCAAGCAACATGCCTTACCATAAACTAATTGGTACAGTGACATGTCGATAGGTGTCTTGAAAGTTGTTCTATATGCCCACAAGGCATCATCAAGCTTCCTAGACCAATCTTGTCTGCTTGCATTCACTATTTTAGCAAGAATGGCTTTGATCTCTCTATTCAAAATCTCCACTTGCCCACTAGTTTGTGGGTGGTATGGAGTTTCCACCTTATGCTGCTTAACACCATACTTTTCCAAGGCATCCCTAAATAGTTAGTTGGAAAAATGTAATCTGCCGTTGCCTATGATGGTGTGTGGCACCCTAAAAGAGAGAATATGTTCCTTTTAAAGAATGGAACAACTCTCTTCCCCTAATTATTGGCCAAGTCAACAACCTCAACCCATTTAGATACATAATCAACGACGACCAAAATGTATTTCATACCATATGACCTCATGAAGGGTCCTATGAAGTTGATCCCACAGACGTCAAACAACCCTATTTCCATCATTTTTGTCAAAGGCATCTCATGGTTCTTTGAGATTGACCTTTGTCTTTGGCATTGGTCATATCCCCGCATTAACTCATAAGAATCTTTGAATAAAGTTGGCCAATAGTAGCCACTTTACAACACTTTTCTAGCAGTCCGGTCACCTACATGGTGAACCCCAACCAGAAAAGCATGACAAGCTTCCAAAATATTCAGCATGTATACTTCTAGGATACACCTCCTTATAATATTACCTGCACAACACCGAAACAAGTACGACACATCCCAAAAGTAGTGTGTCACATCATGAAGAAACTTCTTTCTTTGGTGAAAAGAAAGGTTCTCTTTAATAACCTCACTCACCACATAGTTTGAAAAGTTTGGATACCAAGGCGCTCTTTCTAACACTGTAGCCAAGATTTCCTCATCTGTAAATGTATTATTAATTTCTAGCACATTATTAAGTGCTTGACCTCTCTCCAGTCTGGATAAGTGGTCCGCAAGTTGATTCTCGCATACCTTCCAATCTTTGACTTCAAAGTCAAATTCTTGGAGAAGAAATATCCATCTGATTAATCTTGGCTTAGCATCCTTCTTGGACTTCAAATATCTCAAGGCGGCGTGGTCTGTGTAAACCACCACCTTGGTTCCCAATAGCTAAGCCAAAAACTTCTCAAAGGCATAGACAACTGTAAAAAGTTCCTATTCGGTAACAGTGTAGTTCTTTTGAGCTCCATTTAAGGCCTTGCTTGCATAATAAATGGGATGAAACAGCTTATCCCTCTTTTAGCCAAGTACATCCCCAAGCACCACTCAACATAATATCAAATGGCTTTGACCAATATGGAGCAACAATAATAAGGGTATCAACCAATTTCCCTTTAAGACATTCAAATGGCTTCAAGCAATCGTCATCAAATATAAACTTGGCCTCCTTCTCCAAAAGTTTGCAATGTGGGTTTGTAATTTTTTAGAAGTCTTTTATGAATCACTGATAGAAGCCCGCATGACCAAGAAAACTACACACTACCTTTACTAAAATAGGAGGTGGTAGCTTCTCAATAACCTCGACCTTATCTTGGGTGACCTCAATCCCCTTGGCTGAAATTTTGTGACCAAGGACAATGCCCTCCTTCACCATGAAGTGGTATTTCTCCCAATTAAGCACAAGATTAAAGGTCTTGGACTATTGCAAAACTCTGCTCAGATTCACCAAACAAAGCTCAAAAAAATCACCTACTACTTAGAAGTCATCCATTAACACCTCTAAGGTGTTTTCAACCATATTAGAAAAGATAAACATTATGCACTGTTAAAAAGTAATGGGTGCATTACACAGACCAAATGGCATCCTCTTAAAAGCAAAATTACTATAAGGGTAATTAAACATTATCTTCTTCTGATTCTATGAGGCTATAGAAATCTGGTTATACCCCAAATACCCATCAAGGAAACAATACCAACCTCTTCCCACCAACCGATCAAGCATCTGATCTATAAAATTCATTCAGAAGTGGTCTTTAAAAGTTCATGAGTTGAGCTTATGATAGTCCATACAAGCTCTCCACCTAGTCACAAGTCTGAGTGGAATCAACTCATTTTTCTCATTCGCTATAATACTTATGCCCCCTTTCTTGGGCACAATGGATAGGGCTTACACACTTACTATCGGAAATAGGATATATAACTCCTGCCTCAACCCATTTGATGATGTCCTTCTTAACCACCTCTACATAGGTGGGTTAAGATAGTGTTGATGCTTAATGGTTGGTATGTAATCCTCCACAAACTGAATCTTATGGGTGCAAATACCTGGAGGAATGCCAATAATATCCGCAATAGTCCAGCCTGTCACTCTTTTATACCTCTAGAGTATTGAGATAAGTGACTCCACTTGCTGCTCACCTAGATCTACTGCAATAATCACAGGTAAATTATTTCCGCTGCCTAGAAACACATACCGCAGATGGCCAGGCAATTCCATCAACTCCAATACTAGTGGCTCTTCAATAGATGGCTTAGCCGGTGGTTTTGGGCAATTTTTAAGATCTAGATCCTTCTTCTTTGGAGCATAAGAATATGATCTCATTTTAGTCAAGGCTCACACAGTTTCCTCATACTCTTCAATGCCTTCACTATCGAAATTCATCAAGAATGCAGCCAACGACTCGACAACAAATTTCTCCTCTATCAGGACTTATTGCTTATCCTCATAATAAACATCCACAATAGAGAACATACTCATTTCCTTGTGCTGCTCATAGATTGACACACATCAAACCGAACTACTTCATCACTAAGACTAAACAAGAGCTCATTAGCCCACAAATCAATAAGTACGCTTCCAGTTGCAAGGAAAGGTCGACCCAAGATTATGGGCACCTCATAATCTAGAATAACAAAATTTGCAGGGAATATAAAGCTAGCCACCTTTACCAGAAGATCATCCAAAATACCTACTGGACGCTTTACTGACATGTCCGCCATTACTAGGTGTATATTTATGGGTGTAGGATCCCCAAACCTAACTTCTAATAAACAACAAGCGACATCAGGTTAATACTTGCTCCCAGATCAACACAAGGCCTTAGCAAAATCAAGAGACCCGATAGTACAAGGAATAATGAATGCTTTTAGGTCCCCTTTCTTTTACACAAAATACCTTATTGAAATAGCACCACAGTGGTGAAGGTTATCCACCAGTTCATATCTTACTTCTCTTCTCTTTGTCACCAGGTCCTTCATAAACTTAGCATACCCAGGCATCCACTCTAATGCCTCTAATAAAGGCACATTCACCGTCAGCTGATTCAGCATCGCCATGATATGCTAAACCTTTTATCATTAGCTTTCTTCTTCAATCTATAAGGAAAGGGAAGTAGTGGTTTTGGGAGAGTAGTAACCATTGATTCTTTCTCCTTTTCTTTTTCTTTCTCTAACTCATCAACCTACTGATGGTTACATATGCTCGCAGTACTATCTATCTTCTCAAACTCCACTGGATGGGTTTTATCAATTTTTACCTCTTCATCAATCACACCGTTGATCACAGCCTTGCCCACAGAAGGGCCAGGTAATATTTTATCACTCTGAGTGGTAACTGCCATGTAGGAGCTATCATTATGAGAGTTTTTCCCTATATCTCTAGGCAAGGTACTACTCTTTCTCTGATTAAATACTGCAGAGAGGTTGTTCATCTGCTACTCCAACTACTTAATAGAAGTTGAGTGAGAATTTACTAGCTGGATCATGGAAATACTCACTCTTTATCATCGTCACCCTAGAATTGGTAGCCTAAACTCCCTTTAATAGTTTCTCCATCATGGCCTTCATGGATATCTTACCAGAACTAGTAGCTACATTTTTCCTAATTTCCAGGAGGTACATACAATCCACTCCTGTCATTTTTGTTCTTCCAACTCCCTTGGTCCCTATCATTGTAACCAACCTTATCATAATAGTTCCAACCTTGATTCCCTTGGCTATTACCTCAAAAATCCCCCTGATTAGTTAGATAGTTCCTCTTCTCAAAATTAGAATTATCTCTACCTTGCGACCTAACAGCTTTTACCTTCTCAATCTTCCCGGATAATAAGTGTTTATTAAGCAGATCCATTTGTGTTTTCATATGTGCCATATCTTGGTCACACTCCTCCTCTTTCTAACATTGCTCCTCCGATATACCGCTAGACATATTAGGGCTTGCTACCATAGAATCCCTGGTGTACCAAGCTCTACTTGTCTTAGTCAACCGTTCCAACATATCTGCAACCTCATTGAATGTAAGTTTCATGAATGTCCGTCCTTCTGCATTGTCAACTGTTGGTTTGGTTATAGAGTTTAGGGATCTATAGAAAGTCTCCATTAAGTACTCATCGGGGATTTTATGGTTGGGGAACTGTGTCAACTTGTTCATGAATTGCATCCAAGTTTTATGTAGTGCCTTGTTTGGTAGTTGTTTGAAATTGCTGATTTCATCCCTCAACTGTAACATCTCGAAGGGTGAAAAAAACCTTTCTAGGAAAGCTTCTTTCAATTGCCTCTAGTTTGTTATAGAATTGGGGGCTAACTCATTCAACCACATTGTTGCCTCCCAAAATAGAGGCAGCAGGAACAACCAAAGATGAATTACATTTTGACCAACACTAGGGTTATTAAAGGATTTGCAAATAGTGATAAAATACACCAAGTGCATATTTGGGTCATCCCCTGGAAGTCCTCCAAACAACCCTTAAGATTAAGAATCTATATCATAGTGCTGGCTATGTTGAACTTTACCCTAAGTGCCTGTGGAGGTGGAATAATCACTCCCGTAGCACTAGCTTTATCCAAGTCATCCTCCTCCTCATCAAGATTAAATAGCATAGTAAGTTGGCAGTTTTCTCTTCTTCTAGCTGCCCGATTCTATTGGCAGCCACCTTTACATTCTCCACACGTCTTCTATTTGCTAGGTTAATTAGATCACCATCTCCCAAATCCTCATTATCAGGATTAGGGTCACGAGCTAGTTGCCCATTATTTTTTTGATTAATTTGTGCTCTAGCCAAGTTGGCTAGTCTCTCAGCTTCTTGTTGTTCTTCTATTCTGCCAATTAGATGTGGTTAAGAATTGAAGGGTAATAATGTTTCTCCGAACTTCTAGTGCGTGGCATAAACAACAATGAACCTGTAATGAACCAAAAACAACAAATAAAAGTAAAATTTAGGATACTTGACTAAATGTCAATTAACAATCACAAACTTAATTGACAACCGTATTCCCTGGCAATGGCGCTAAAATATGATACGCCCAAATTACAAATCTTGTTAGAAAGTGTAAGCGGTCACTGTCAAATATAGAACCCAACAAGATTAGGGTCGAATCCCATAGGGAATACTGTGTTCACTAAGTATTATGGTTGTTACTAGATTGTTGATCAAAGGTTCTGGGTAAAAAGGAGGGTTTTGACATGTGAAATGTATCCCAATATTTGTAACAAAAAAGGTTCCATCTAATAATTTTTTATTGCAAATAATAATTCAATGAGATTAAACAAACTAGATTTATGGTTACCAAGATATTCAAGCAGCTAGGGTTGTGAATTATCTTAAATTTCCAATTAATAACTTCAATTGCAAGAGTTGTTGAATTCTATAAGTTACCCCTTAGTTTCTCAACCTAAATAAGTAGTTCATTCTTTAATTCTCTCAAACTTAAAGAATAGGTTAATTATTCAACTCTTCTCTCATGTGGATTGATCCAGTTAAGGCATAAACCAATAACTCAAAGGTTAAAGCCCTTAGATTCCATGTAAACCTCTTATTTTCCCAAAAAACACCTTTCTACTCAAACAAGTGATGTTCTTGGGCTCACCCTTCAATTTTGAATCTAAGAAGAGTCATTAATATGAAGGAGGGTTAATATAATTTTAATAACAATGAAAATCAAGTGTTTTCACAATCCCAATCAGCCATTCACATCAAGGCTCCCATAACCCTAGTTATGGGAGCTTAACCACATATCTCCATAGAAGAAGAACAAGAAGGAGAAGTCATTATATTTCTCATAAATAAAATTAAAAATTACTTACAAAAATCATAAGATTTGTTCTTGAATCTTCAAAAGAGAATATGCATAAAAATGTTTAGATCCACAATTATAGCTTGAATCATAAAAAATACTACGTTACAATAATATTCAAAGTTGAAAATATGATAAAAGATATCTAAATAAAACCTAAACTGGGTATTTATATGTTCCCAGGTATAGAGAATTTAAAATTCAAACTTAAAAAAGTCACGTCCAAGTTGACAGTCGAACTGACAGCCTATCGAAAGGCTGACGGTTCGTCGCTTGGACTATTGCTGAATGTCCAAGAATGTCAGGTTCTATTGAGGGTTGACAGTCATGTTGGAGGACTGTTGCTGGCCCGATGGTCTATCACTATCCCAATGGTCCGTCGCTTGATCTCCGGGAATCATGTGTTCTGTTTAAGCCCAACAGTCAAGTTGGCAGTCCGTCGAAAGGTTGATGGTCCGCCACTTATATCATTGCAGAGCTCATTCAATTTTTTTCTTCTGCTTAACTATGACGACCACTCTGGCGGTCCGTCGCATGGCCTACGGTCCACCAGTTTGACTATCAGTGGCCTTTTTCTACTATTTTTCCAAGTTTCTCCTCTAGCTAACTCCTTAACCTTAAAACACTAAAATTCTGTATTAAATAAAATAGTAGATTCTTGAAAACATACAATTATACCTTGAAAAAAGATGTAAAATATTCTGTCAAAAGTCGAAACATTAGATAACTTTGTGAATCTAGAAGAATTATTTATCTCTGCGGGAGTTGTAGTTGCAATATTCAATAGATAGAAGATTTGAGGTTGGGAGACCAAGATCATAGCATAAAACTTGTGAATCAACAACCTGATAACCAATTAGACTGTGATAAAAATATAGATTTGTATGATTGTTCGAAATGCCTCAACCCTGAAATTCTCATCATTATTGCTTACAACTGTGCTTGCTTTATGATTGTCATAAATTGTTATTTATTATTTATTAAATTTACATGTTATTCTTAAATTTCATATTATCTTGATACTTTGCAACACTTAATACCTCATTGTCTAAAACTAAAAGTTGGTTGAATTTCTAGTTGCTTAGTCATCGTGGGAATGATATCTAACTATTTAAGTCACTATATTACTTTTACAATCGCATACACTTGCGTGTGCGTTTGAGTTTCAATAATTTTTTTAAAAAAATAAATAAATAATGGAAAAAAAGATAAGAATAAAAGAAAAAAAAAAGAAAAAAATATCCTTATGATTTGCTAGATCTATCTCTTGGGATTATGCTACATTATGGTGTAAATATGTATGGGATTTGATTTGTTTGAGAATTTACTAGTTCTTGATGTGGGTTCTACTATTGCTTGGGTAAATTGGTTGGGATTTATGAATGAAAGTCCCAAATACCCAAATAAGTTTGATGGATGAAAATATCAAGCTCATGAAAGATCAAACTATCCTTGAAATAGGGGTTTGGGTGAACTTTAGGAACCCACCTCATCCTTGATAGAGGGATGTGGGAACCAAAGCAATAGTAGATAATTTTTGGGTATGTCTTGACAATGTTTCGCTATCTTAGACATAAGGTTGATTAGGAGGTTGACTATACCATAATTATCATCCTTGAAATAGAGATACCCAATTGAGGCATTATGTGGCTTTAATTGACACACTCATTAGGTTCTAGAAAGGGTCATTGAGTGACATCTTTGAGGTTTTGCTTAAAAACTAGCCTCAAGGACCTTAAACCTAGCCTACCATATCATTAATGATTTGAATTTGCACTGAATCATCATGATCCCATGGATAATTTGCCCCGAGGAAAGCATAGTTCCAAGATCCAATTTAATTGATTATACTCTAATTATTCTTAGTCTCAAATTAGTCCTTTAGAAGCCAAAGAATTATTTTCACATTTGAAAAGATTGATAATCCCCCAAACCATTTTGTACCATAGGTTTGAACTTAGCAAGCAAATTTTATTTCGAATTTACTCAATCATCACTCATATTGTTCCTCGTGATTCGACCCTAACTCTTAGTTGGATAAATATATTGACAATGACCACCTTGCACATAAATAGATGTGTGAGTTGAGTGTTATAAAAAATATCACCAATGTCGGGGAACAATTTGGCATATTGAGTTTGTTTTGAATTTTAGCCTACTTGCTTTGATTCAAACTTGTAAATATTTTCTTGTGATCTTCTTTTGTTTCTTGTTTTAGGTAGGTTTTACTTTTTATTTTTTTGTCTCAATGGCCTCATGGAATGAACATGAGTTCGGTGGTTGGAGATCCTATTGTGATAATCTATGTCCATATTACAATGGACCCCACTTATGGAAAGACTATAGATATGCTCCTCGAAGAGAGAAGTGTGCACTATCTCAATCTTATAGGGAGTATTGTTGTTCTTTATTTTGTGGTCGAGATGGACATTAGAGTGATTGTCCAAATTCCCCTACCTCTATTATGCTAACCCAAGTTCTAGTTCTTCTTATGATTTTGATAGGACTTAGGATCAAGAAAAATAAGAACGAAGAGCCGAAAATAATAGTGTTGAAGCAATGCTTTAACTTATGTTTTATCGGGTGACATTAATGGGGGATAATATACATGACATACATCAATCCATGGAATTATGTAATGAAGAAAGAATGAGGATATAGGTCAATCATGCAAGTACTACAACCATGCCCATGCCTCTAAATGAGCTTGATGTTGAAGAATCCTCGGTGATTTCCTAACCAACCAAATCAAACACAAGAGAGGATTCCAAGATTGAGGAAATGGTGCTAGAGTTGATAGAAGAAGTTGAACAAATTCCTTATGAAGACTAGCCCATTTAGAAGTGAAGATAACTAATGAAACGTATCTTCAAAATTAAAGAAAAGGCCCCATTTTATCGACTTTTCAACATTCTACTTGGTGGATTTTATGAAAGTCAATCCACCCAAGCAAGTGATGAATATTGGAGAGAAGGAACAATTTTCTTATATTTTGGAGTTTGACCTTCCAAATAGGCATGCTAAAGCCCAAATTTTGAAGGCCAAGAGGCTTAAATACTGATGTCCAAGTAGTGGTCTTCTAATGCTCTCATCGTTGCCTAATGATCCCATATGGAATTTTGATGTAAAATTGGGTAAACGGTATAAGTCTTCAAATTATAGCGATTGAGCATGCATCACCATGCCATTACTTTTTCCATAAGTGCCTTAGAGATTGATTGATCAAAAGTTGTGAAAAATGTTCAAATTCTCTAAGTGGATACATAAATGAGAATTAAAAAGACATCATGTCGTGACGTTAAACCAAGCACTTGATGGGAGGCAACCCATCATTTTTATGTTTATGTCATTTCTTTTTAAATAAGTCACAAAATTTTAATGCTTTGTAGGTGCTTAGGATAGGTTGAAAGCTAAAAACAAGGATAAACCACTTTTGAAGTGTAGCAGCTATGTAGAAAAATAGGGCAAATAGAGGAGTAGATGGCCTCAGTTGCTGTGATCGCGTATTGAGGACCGTGATCGCGGTATCAAGATTGCACCAATCAGGCTACGATCGCACCTTTGTGTTTAGCATTAAACATGGTAATTGACATAGTTTTAGGGATCCATTTAAATCTTCTTGTGCTTTTATATTGTGTAGTGAGGTCACTACAAGTCTTATAGTTGGGGGTTGCGGCCCTATCCTTGTGTGTACACATTGTCTTGCAATACATGAACTTAGTTGATGAGAAGCATGGGAATTTTGTGAAGTCGATTATTTTCATTTTTTTATTGTCTTCTTCTTTTAATAATTATGTTGGGCAAGCCTTTACCTATATAGATTGAGTAAAGACATTCTTAAGGGAAACTCGTCGTGATAGGGTATTAAGTCACAGGTGCAGGGGAAGTCTGAGAACCCGTAGCTTCATGGCTATAAATGCAAGGAAATTCTGAGTACCTATGACATTGTAGATTTGGGATTATGCTCATACCATTATTGAAGTTTGAGTAGCCATATGGTTGGTTTTCCCGTATGAAGCAAAATATGAGACCAAGACTTAGGTTGTTGCCACAGTTAGCAAATTATGCATGGTGCAATTAAAAATCCCCCTCCATCAAAATTTTTTTGAAAGTCAAAGGCATGGACGTGAGCGACATTTTAATAATTCATTTTCTCTTTTGGTAACTCCAAATTTTGACTTGTGAAAATTGGTATATATTCCAATTTTGTCTCTAGCATGATGGGCAATTGAGCCTCCTTGATGAATTTACATGCCATATGCGGTGAGCTTATTTGTATGAATCTCATGTATATTTGCACCATCTAGAACTTGCCCCATTAGTCTCTCAAAGATAATTTTAATTCTATTTTGTTGGGGAGCTAATCTTAGTCCATTCTTGTGACAATGGAAGTCCACTTAGCCTAAAAAGCATACTCGGCATAGATGTTATCCCTAGTTACCCATTTTGAAACTTTGAAACTTTCTTTGAAAAACACAATATAGGTCGTGAGCCTTTCAAATTTAATCCCTTTTTTAAAACCTAACCTTTTTGAACTTACAATTGCAACATGAGGCTAAAATCCTAAGTTGGGGGTGGTAAAATTGGAAGAGGTAATGTTGGACCACAAAGTTGTAAGTAAGTGCTTATGAGCTTAAGCATTAAGAGGAAATGGAAAAGAAAAACAAAGAATCTAACAAAGGATAGAAAAGCATGAGTGATGCAATAAAAATAAATGAAAAGAAAGTGGGTGAACCAAGAAAGCCAAAAATAGGCACATGCGTAAAGAGAGAAAACAAAGAGAAGTGGCCCATAGTCAAAAGTTGGATTGAATAGTGTGGAAGTGATGTAGATCTTTAAGGAGAGTATAGTCACTTTGTTCCTAAATAATATCCTACCCATTCCCCCTGAACCTACATTACAAGATTAAAAAGTCCTTTGAGATCTCCAACCAAGTACTTTCATCATAGTGGAGATAGAAAATAAGTTCAAGCCTATGGTATGGTACTTGGTAGCATCGAGAGTTCTTGAGAGAGGGAGTGTTTAGTACTTAAATTCCTTGTTGCATACTTGATAACTTGGTATGTGGAATTTTCTTTATTGTGTTGAGGCATGTGAAAAAGTTTAGGTGGGTGATTTTTTCATCTCCCGAAAAATGAGCCAAAAAGGAGTATAGTGTGGTTAAGGTCAAAAGGTGAGTAATTTCTAGAGTATTAGTGATTGTTGCATGTTTGTTCTTTAGAGTCTTATGAATCTTTTTAAATTGTATTTCACGTTGAGAGGTGTCTTTAAATTGACTTTTCCTATGTGTGAAGGGCTATGCATGGTAGCAATCAAGTTGATGGAATTGGGATTATTGATAAATAAAATTTTGGCACACAATTGCATTGTCTCATATGAAAGGAAGTAGTGTTGCTTGAGGACAAACAAAGATTTATGTTGGGGGTGTTGATGAGTGGTGAATTTGCCACTCATCGATATTCGAACTAGCGCACACTACTATGCTCTAATTGTATGAATGAAACTATTTTGTGATTTAAACACACTAATTCCTATGTTTTATAGGTATAAAAATTGCTAAGATGAAAAGAAGAAAAATGTGTTGAAAAAAGAACCAAAAGGGAAAATAAGTTCAAAAGATGGAAAACTGTGCAGGCTGGGCCTCAGGTATCATGATCGAGGGGTGGCCATCACAATCGCGGTAAGTCAAGAAAGTCAGAAGGACACGATCGCATGAAGAATGCAGCGATCGCGGAGCCGTGATCACGGTATAGTGAGATTTCTCACCAGGGGAAAAATTATCATTCCACATTGCCGATCCTAATTCTCACAAAAAAGGGTCAAAACCCTCATTAGATATCCATCATTCTACAACCCTACCTCCCATCCTTAGTTTAGGGTTTTTGTATTTTCTTCGAGCTGCGAGCTTAAATTTACACTAATTTGAGACAAGATTTAATTAGAGGATATTTAAAGTGAAGATTTGACTTTGTTTTTTGAAGATTCATTTAAGTCTAAAGTGTGGTTTTTCCTCTCTTTCTTTTCTTATGAATAACTTTGATGGACATCTTGGTACAATTATTTCATTATCCTTATGATATGCTAGATCTACCTCTTGGGATTATACTAGAGTAGGGTGTAAATATGTGTGGGATTTGATTTGTTTGAGCATTTACTAGTTTGTGATATGGGTTCTACTATTGCTTGAGTAAATTAGTTGGGATTTATAGGTGAAACCCCCAAATACCAAAATAGGTTTGATGGATGAATATCCCAAGCTTTTGAAAGCTCAAACCATCCTTGAAAGAGAGGGTTGAGTGAACTTTAAGAACGCAACTCATCCTTGAAAGAGGGATGTGGGAACCAAAGGAATAGTAGATAATTTATGGGTATGTCTTGCCAATTTGTAACTATCTTATACATAAGGGTGATTAGGAGGTTGACTATGCCATAGGTATCATTCTAGAAATGGGGATACCCAATTGAGGTATTGTGTGGCTTTAATTGACACACTCGTTAGGTACTCAATAGTGTCAATGAGTGACATCTTTGGGGTTTTATTGAAAACTAGCCTCAAAGACCTTAAACATAGCCTACCACCTCATCAACGATTTGAATTTGCACAGAATCATCATGATCCCATGCATAATTTGCCCCTAGGAATTCATAGTCTCAAGATCCATTTTAATTCATTATACGCTAGTTATTTTTAGTCTCAAATTAGTCCTTTAGAATCCGAAGAATTACTTTCACTTTTGAAAAGATTGAGAATCCCCATACCATTTTGAGCCATAGGTTTGAATTTAGAAAGCAATTTTTATTTTGAATTTACTCAATCGTCACTCATATTGTTCGTCGTGGATTCGACACCAACTTATAGTTGGGTAAATATATTGACAACAACTGTCTTGTACATAAATGGATGTGTAAGTTGAGCGTTATTACCTACATTGCCACAAATTTACAAACTCTTCCACTTTAGCTTTATTCAACTCCTGAGGAAAGAAACGGTCCAGAAAAGCACTAGAGATATCCTCCCACAAGGTAGAACCAATATCCTATCCTCTCAACTATTCCCACTCATTGTACCACTGATATACCACATCTTTCATTTGTTAGGCAGCACACTCAAAAACTTTAACCTCCAAAGCATGCATAACCTAGATGATTTTCTCCATTTCATCAATGAAACATTGAGGATCCTCCTCAACCATAGTACCTGTAAATATAGGAGGATACAACCTAATGAACTGGCCAACCCTTGTGGCCTCAAAAGATGGAGTAACAAAAATATCATGCTCATACTGAGAAGCTACCAAATGAGTCAACGGGGTAATAGAGCCACATAACTAAAAATTAGTGGCATCCCTTTGAGGTGACTGAGTATTACTATCACCCTCAAAAGTAGGGACAGGAAGAACCCCTCGAGGACAATCTGATGTTGCGACCTTTCACCAGTTCTGGATTTCTAAAATTGGATGAGCTCCATCCACATTGTCCTCAGTTGGGATAGAAGAGTTTGTATGCATATCAAATCTTCTTAGAGGAATGATCTGAAAGATGAGCAAACAGAAATTAGAAGGATTTAAGACCTTAAACTCTGTAGGTCAAACTAAGACAACAAGAAAGTGAAACATTCCTGAATATCTCATAGCCTTTGTCTTATAAGTATGGCACGCTACACACCCATAAAAGAGACTCTATGTGACATGGCTTTGTGAAAATCAAACTAACCATGAACCTAGGCTCTATTACCAACTTGACACGACCCAAACCAGGGCCTTGTCATACTGCGCATCTCAAGTTCATCAAGGAATGGAGATCACCCTCGATACCCAATCCAACTAATCAATAAACCATAATTCAATAATCAAATCCATAGCTATTACATAACATACAAAGTCCACAGTCTATCCATACAAAGCCTCTAAAACAAAACTAGAATATCTGGTTGAGACATACTTCAGACCATAGAAAAAAACAATATCCAAATCTAATCCAATAAATACAAGAATCTCCAAGCAAGAAATGGATCCTTCCAACATATGGAATCTTACCACTTCATGTCAACACAAGTTATCCCCGAGTCCAAGTCATTGAGCAGGAGGTGTGATTGTATAACCAATACCTGTATCACGTGGGGATACAACATTTAAGGATGGTTAGTAGTTAGAGCCCTAGCATGTAACTTAATGGTAAGGATAAAATAATGCCAACAGTTCAAAACCAATCAACCAATGCATACAACTAATGTGATAATACATACATACATATATATATATATATACACCATACGGGGATAGGAAACAAGATTAGCATGAACTTTGAAATCATTCACCTGGTCTATGTAGCATAACCATCATTATTCAAGGCACCTACGAGCTATATGGGCCAAGATCTCACCTAACTACTAGGGCCCAGTGCACGTAGCCGCATGAACTAGAGAATATCCATAACCGTATATGCCTATATGGGGGACTCAAACCACCCAAATGATTAAGGTGACATAGCACCAATATATACAATATGGGGGACTTTAACCTCCTATTCATATATTCATTTGGGGGACTCGAACGTCCCGATCATATAGACACCTGCACCGACTAGCACGATTTCCAGTGTTAGTTCTTTGGAACCAACTTACACGGACTGGTTACACATTCTGCTTTAAATCCCAATTAAAGCATTCTTTACACATACATTCAACCATTATTCTAATTACATACTGAAGGTACCCCATTGGTATCGTCATACCAACCCCACTTGCAAGTACAATATGCCATACCCATTATTATTCGACTTTGAGACTCAAACCCCTTGTCTATACAAATCCATCAATTCAATTAAAAATTAAGGGACTCAAACCCATTATCAAATATAGACGTAAATCAATTTAATTCTTAGGGACTCAAATCCTTTTATCCAATTAAACCACCAAGGTTACCATGAAATCATTACATGACCAACAAGGCCTTTACAAAATCATTTACCAACTATTCATATTCATTAGACCAATGCCTTAGTTAAAAACACATTTAAATTAAATTTATTGTCATCAATACCTTTACAAAATCATTTATCCTTAATTTGCATTCTTGTACCAAGCATTAGTGCAAAACCCTATTCATTATGTGAATAGTTTGTTCTCTTAGACATTTTCACAAACATATTGAGGGCATACCCTTATCAAGACCAAACCTCAAGTGAAAACCATCAAGTTTAGGGCTAAACATGACCCAATTGTCAAATCATAATTTTCAAGAACCCACATGTGCAAAACCATCATTAAAACAAGTATAAACACAATTAAACCAAGAGTAAATAATACTAAACAATATCCAAGAAAACCCTTAACATTGGTTTTCAAAACCACAATTAATAAACCATAGTCAATATTTAAAATACATGATATTTGAGAACAAACAATGAGAGAAAATTCATATGCCTTATACAAGAAGATTCACGAAAAGAACTTGACTCTTGAGCCTCTAGATGAGCACCCTGTACAAACCCTAGCCCAATCGTCAAGTGCGTGTTTAGAGAGAGTTTTTGGAATAATTTGAACTTTAAAAGTTTGTTATGAGAGGCTATAATGTGTTATAAGATGTTGGGACTTAAGGTTTTTGGGATGGAAAATGCCCAAAATGTTCTCAGCTTAAAAGCTAAAAAATGGTGCACTGGAGGGTACGACTCCCCCTAACTCATAACCCAATTATATGAGTGGTACACACCACTCGTACCCTAGATAGAATTTTAGACTCCAATTTTTCCAATATACGAGATCATGATCGAACTCATAACCAATCATATGATTAGTACCCATGAACCATACCTTAGGAAGAATCATGTATGCTAAACATAGGACATCATACATTTTTAGCATTAAACTTCTCGTACCCTAACATACTACTAACATGATGTCCATTCATACCTTGGACAAAAACCAACCAAACCATACTGAGTATCAACGACCAAATACTCCCAACCGTATCCATATCATATGATAAGTAAGCACAATTCGTATGATGTCCAAAGAGGTCAAAATGTAGAAATTTTCTAAGGGTAAAATCTAGGATGTTTCAATAACTGAATCAAAGTTAGAGCTTACCCAAGTCTAATCTAGAACTTCCTAATATCATCCTAACATGCTAAAAGTACCAAATCTAGTTATAAAGGATTATAATACACTATACTAAGGGGTAACGGACCCCTAACAAGCTAAATAAGATGTAAAATGATAAAACAATAACTAATCCAAAACTACCCACCCAACACTAGCAAAATCATTTGCTAATGCCATATTTTATCTCAATCTAAAACAAGGGTAAGGTTATCCTATCTAGACGACATTGAATGCTCGTTGAATCCCCTATACTAGAGCTTTCCCTTCTAAGAAGCCTCCAAGAGCTGCCATGCTATCAAAATAATAATTTATGCATCAAGATTAGAAAACTAATACCCATATTGCTATAAAACTTCGAGTCAGAAAGTAGACTAACAATCCCACATTAGACTTGCTTATAGAATGAAGAAATTAAAACTATCACAACATCCCATTGAGCTCAAGGATATTTTCCATATAAATTTAGCCAATTTAAAGCTCAGTAATAAATAAGTCAGTCCTAACACTATTGAGAAATTTGGAACAAAATGAGTAATTAATCCAAAAATTAAATGAAACTTATGGAGATAATGACGATAGGACTCTTAAGAATCTATCTCCAAGCTAATCCTAGCTTCAAATACATTTGTCTACCAAATTCAAAGCTTACAATAGTCTAAAATTATGGATTATACTTCGAATCAAAACATACAAATAAAGAGGGTGATATATATATATATATATATAGATATATATGTTTATATATGGGCTCAAATCAATTTCCTCAAGGAATAAATTGTATTGCAAAGGCTGAAACAACAACTTTAGGAGCCTTCTCTTCAATCTAAGGTCAAAACACCTCTTATTAGAAGAAAGTGGAGATTCGAATAGTCCTATTAACGAATTTTACTAGGATCCTTCTTAGATGATCCAACATATTTCAAAAATAATAGTGTTAGGAGCAGATCTTTCTTATTTGGAATAGGATACACACACATACATATATATATATATATAAGTACCAGCAATGGCTACTTTAGTGGCAAAATAATCGCTAAAGCAGTCAATGCTAAAGTACAATTGGTAGAAATGACCAGGCCTTCACTGGTAAAGATCCACTAAAGAGGCCTCTACTAAAGTGAAGGCCAGCTGCTTAAGCAGATACTGCTAAAGTGATCCCTTGGCTGCCAAAGCTGCTGCACCAGATAACTTGCTACCAACCAAGTTCAACAAGTCTCAATGGACTCTGAATGGGTGCTCGAGTATGGTTTGGAATACTTTACTAACAAATAAAATATACAACCCTAAAATAATTTAGAATTAGAGAGTCAACTTTGCCATCAAAATTTCTATCTAAGGTTTTTTATATAAAGTGAGTCCCACACTCCAAGGGCCTATTTTAGCCAAATTACAACAAATAGCACAAAATGAGTTTGGAAGCCTCGAGACCAAGACCAAGGGCCCCCCTAGATTAACATATACATTCCAAAGCTAATGAGACTATCAGAAATATTATTCAAGGATGTTACCTTAAGTTTTGGCCTGAGACTAATTTCTCAACTTTAAAAACTTTAAAATAAGGAAATGGTTTTAACAACCAATAAAATATCAATCCCAGTATGTCATAAATGTCCTGGGTCAGCAATAAGAATGCTCTATATATAGAAAAGGGACAAAAATAGGGGAAATAACCTCAAAGGTCATTACAACATCCACTATTAAAAGGACTTTAATTTGAAAAAGTAAAGGATTATGAAGTACCTAAAGGCTTGAATAGGTTGGGATACTGGGTGTGCATATTATGCTTGGACTCCTAGGTAGTCTCTACTAGATGATGTCTCCATTGATACTTAACTACAAGAATATCTCTAGAGCACAACCATCTGACATCTCTAGCCAAAAGAGACATAAGCTCCTTTGTAAAGGACAACCTCTCATTCAACTGATTTGAGTCCTACGAAAGAATGTGAGACTCATCCAAAATATGACATCACAACATAGATACATAAAAATGGATGGATAGTTGAAAAGGCTGGAAGAAAAGCTAACTTATATGCTTTCTCCTCAACCATCTAAAGGATCTTAAATGATTAAATATACTTAGGGATGACTTTGACCCTCCAACTGAACCTCATAACACCTTTCATGGGTGATACTCATTGAAAGACCTAATCTCCAACCTTGAACCTCAAGGTATGAAGTCTCTCAAAGAACAAAGTCTATTATCAACATAACTCTTTGACCTGCTCAGAGATGCCCATAGCCTATCCTGAATTACCTGAACCTAACCCAAAGATTCACAACAAAAATCTATACCATGGGGCCTATCCTTAGAAGTATCAAACCAACAAATAAAAGATCAGCAATGCCTACCATACAATGCCCCAAATGATACCATGTATATACATAAATGGAAGTTATTATATTAAGAAAGCTCTGCTAAAGTTTAAAATTAGTCCTACTGACCTCCAGAATACAAAACTCAAGCATGGAACATATCCTAAAAAATATGTATAGTCCACTTTGACTGCATATTGGTCTAGGGATAAAAAGTTGTGCTATCATTAACATGGGTACCTAAATCCTCCTAAATGTCCTCTAAAATATAGAAGTGAACTAAGATCCTCTATTAGAGATAATAGATATAGGTTCTCCATGAAGCAGAACCATCTCTTGAATATAGTTATTAGCCAACCTCTCATCACTAAAAAAATTCTAAAGAGGGATGAAATGGGCAGACTTGGTCAATTAATCCATGACTACCCAAATTCTATCAAAACCACAAGAAGTGTAAGGTAAACCACCTACAAAATCCATAGGGATCCGCTTTCATTTCTACTAATGAATAGTTAGCCTCTAAAATAATCCACCTGATCTCAGATGCTCAACCTTCATCTGTTGACAATAAAAGAATCAACCCATAAACTCTTATTCATCTTTCTTTATATCACTACACCAATAATGTTGCCTTAGATCACTATACATCTATGTTGCACCTCGGTGAATAAAATATCTTGAGTTACAAGCTTTTCAAAGTATCAGCCAAATAGAATCTCTGACCCTTGTAACATGAAAATAATCATTAAATCTCAAAATATCCTCTGAATCTTAGGTAGTCCTCCTAGACTCATCTTATCATCTAATCTTGAATGCCACAAAGCTTGCTATTCTCTAGCTTCTCCAATAATGTAGACCTAAACTAAAAACTAGTAAGAATTCTTTTGACGCCATAAAAATCAAGACAAACTATCATGTTGGCAAAGGGATGGATGTCCAAAGACAATGGTCTATGAGAAAGTAAAATGAGGGCCAAGCTACCCCTACACACTACTATATAGATTAAGGCATCCACTACTACATTTGCCTTACTTCGGTGGTATAGAATAGTGATTTCATAATCCTTCAATCACTCAATCCATCTACGCTACCTCATATAATCTTTTTTAGTTCATAATGTACTGAATACTATGGTTGTCATACCTCAATTTCCATTAGGGCAGACAGATACCCGTAGCCATAAAGGCTTGAGAGCACAAACCTATAACCCTGTACATCTCATGCATGCAAATATGATAACCAAAGGCTCTGCCAAATATGATACAATGTATCAATGAGAACAGCCATGTGGGCAAGCATTTTTGTGTTTTCTTTATTTGATTTGCATTTTCTTTGGGGACTTAGATTCAAATTTAATGTATGTTCATATCTTGGGGGTGATTGGATGGTATTTGATTAAATGCTTTACTATAATGTTATTTAGTTTTTTCTCTTAGCCTTTGTAATTCCTGTATATTATTTTAGAGGTATTCTAAATATTCTATATCTTTTGTTCTAAAATATTCAATTAAATTCTCATTTATAAGTATTTATGTTAATCTTATTTCTTGTATATCTTGTCTCCAATATTTTAAATACTCATAGTCTATCATTTTATCCTAAAGTAGTTGTGATACTGCAAATTTCTTTGTAATAATTTATTCTAATTGTACTATATCTGATATTAAATTCTAGGTTATCTATTTCATTAATTATCCTATTTTTTTCGTCTATAAATAATTTTATGTCTAAATCATATTCTAAATTGTCTTTTAATTCTAGTTGTTTTATGGTTTTATTTAACAAAATTAATCTCTCTTTTAATTGTTCTCTTCCTTTTCCAAGCTGGTTTCTATAATTAATTTCTTCATATAGCCAACTTTATTTTTCTCAAACTCTTTGAATATATTCTAGCATTCTCAATCTCTATAATATCTATCTGAATAATAAATAGTTGAATTATTTCTACCATAGAAATCTATATTTTCTAATTCATCTTCTATCTAATTAGTACTTAGTAACTCATCTTCAAAATCAAATATTTTTTCCCATATTACTTTCTTTGTGTCTTCTAATTCTAAGTTTTTTATGATATATAAAACAAGTATCTTAGTTTCATCGGATATATAACTTGTCATGTTATTCATATTATGCTTAGGTTTCTATGAATAACTTGGATAACTTGGAATTGGATTCTAGTAATTAATTATTTTATCATAGTATTTATTAGTTGTTTGTTTTAATCTTAATAATTTTTGTATATTTTCATTAGGGAATTCTACATATTTTATATCTTTAGTTCTCATATACTCTTCTAGATTTGTTTTCATTATTGTTTCTATTAATTGTATATTTTTCATATCCATTCTCCAATATTCTAAATATACATAATTTATCATGATTGATGTGTAGTTTTGGTATGTAAGTATTTGTAAGAGTAGGTAGGTAGGTGTGGTATGTAATTTATTCTAGTCATAAAATATTTATCAAATATTTTTCCAATATGATTTTTCTTATATCTACAATTTTTATATCCGTAAGTACATACAAAACAAGTATTTTGAATTTATCTACCATTTCGTTAGATAAATAAGTATTCATTTTTCATATGATGCTTTTTCAAAATATTATCTTCAATCATACACATACAAAATATGATCATTTTAGATTACTATATACTAGATTATTCTTAAATAACATGTTCTTCGGTCACTATTAGCATGGTAATCTGGATACTTTTCCCTTAAACAACACCTCTACTCTGGCTACTCCCCTATCACGGCTTTCTTGCCTCACCGGTTTCACCTTTAGGATGACATAGTTCTTAGGAATTTTTCTCCTTTTCCACTTTTCTAATAAACTTCTTCACATGCTATTCTTTGAATAATTCTACTATAAATTAACTAACATGAACTTATTTTATCATATCATAATTGTCAAGAATTTATGAATTTAGTTATTCATAATCACAAATATACAACAAAGATTTAAAAGATTAGATTTTCAACTTCACCATTCCTTTCGGGGGAATAAAATTCGAGATGAAAAATTTCAAGAAACCTTAAGTGTTTTCACTTACCTTGGCCTACAAAGGGTGGGGTTTCTTCAAGAACCCTTAAAGGAAATATAGGGTTGCTCCTTATTGTCTTAAATAAAGTAATGAGAATTTGTGAAATGTAATATTTTTCATGACTTAGAAATAAAGGAAAATGACCATAACTTGGCCTTAAATGGCCCAATTTTGGCTATATATTTAGCTGTATTTTGGACATTAAAATTGTCAAATTTTTCAAAGTAGGTGAAGCACCTACTTAAGAAAATCAAGCTACTCAAAAGTTGAAAGTAGGTGATGCACCTATTTGCTTGATCAATTATTGGGCTCAATTAAACTAGGCCTTAGCAGATTTAAGTATTTTGCCTTTTCTCAATTTCCTTCAACTTTTACTTAGTTTGGGACCAAATAAGTATACTAATAAAGGCCCAAATCTGATCCATGGACTTGGTCCATTAACTTGGCTCATGTAACTCAAGTAGGTGACTCACTTACTAGCTTAATTATATCAAGCAAGCATCTCAACAAATTATTCCATTTTCAAACCTTAATTCCTTTAATCTAACTTAAAACTTTCACATACTTGTTCCCTAAAACATTAGACTCAAATACCGGCTTACTATTCCAAGTTAAATAGTTGTATCGATGTTAACTTGGTTGCATCACATAAAAACATGTGGGTAGTATATAGAACTCCATCTACAACATCAACACTCACATTACAAATCTCATCTCATATCATAATTTCTTTCAAATCATGATATATTTTACTTGACCCTGGATGAATGGAATACCTTAAATGATGTGCCTCTATCATAATCCTCTTTCTTTGTCAATTTACATTAGGCACACACAATCTATTTTAGCATCGAAGTACTCCCTCTTGAGCAAGCTCAAATGACTTTGTCATACCACATTGTACATTCTACTTAAATTGTAATATAATAGGATTTGCATATTTCTTCTCTTTTACATCAGCTACTAATCAAGATTCTGCCATATTATGCACGATAAGCCCCTTCTACGGAGCTTCAAGAAGGTGAACCCCAAATTTTCTAGCTAATGTAGATCTTTAGTAATCTCTTGTATTTTCATAAACTACGCTTAAGTGGTCACTATAGCCTTACGACTTAATGCATCAGCTACCACATTTTCTTTCCATGGATGATACAAGATATCAACATCATAATCTTTTAATAGTGTAAGCCACCTTCTCTAGCTCAAGTTTAGTTCCTTCTAGTTAAAGATATATTGAAAAATCTTATGGATAGTATATATGTAAAATGAATCCCATACAAGTAGTGGAGCCATATCCTTAAAGCAAATATAATCGCTGCTGGTTCAAGATCATATGTAGGATAATTTTTCTCATGTGGCCACAATTGTCTTAAGGAATATGCTATTACTTTACCATGTTGCATCAACACACATCCTATTCTAATTTTTGAAGGATCATAATACATTGCATACCCTTTTGTGCCTTCTAGAAGTACTAATATGGGTTTAGAAGACAACTTATTCTTCAGATATTGGAAACTCCTTTCATAAGCATTATTTCATTTGAACTTAGATTCTTTGTGTGTTAGATTTGTTAAAGCTACAAATATTGAAGAAAATCCTTCAAAGAACCTTCTATAATAACCTTCTAACCAAAAGAAACTATGAATCTCCCTAGGTATTGTAAGTCTTGGCCACTTCTTCACAGCTTCTATCTTTTGAGTATCTTTCTTTATTCCTTCATTAGATAAAATATGACCCAAGAATGCAACAGATTTTAACCAAAACACACATTTAGAGGACTTTGCATATAAATTATGATCACTAAGAATCTATAACACCTGTCATAAGTGACTGGAATGATTCTCCTTTGATCTCTAATAAACCAGAATATCATCAATAAAGACTATCATGAAACACATCTAAGAATGGCTTGAGCACTCTATTCATCAAATCCATATAAGTTGCGGGTGTATTTGTTAGCCCAAAGGACATGAGTATAAACTCAAAATGAGCATACCTCATTTGAAAAGTTGTCTTGGGTATATCATTCTCTTTGACCCTCACTTGGTGGTAACTCAACCTTAAATAAATATTTGAGAAACACTTGTTGCCTTGTAACTGATCAAATAAATCATCAATTCTTGGAAATGGATATGTATTCTTAATATTCACCTTATTCAATTGCCAGTATTTAATACACATTCTCAATGAGTCATCTTTATTATGTATAAATAACACTGGTGCGCTCCAAGGGGACATACTAGGCCTTATGAATCATTTCTCTAGCTAGTCTTTTAATTCTTCTTTCAACACTCATAATTTTACTGGGGCCATTCTACACAGAGGAATTGAGATTTGTTGAGTACCAAGAATCACATCAGTGCCAAACTCTATTTCTATGGGCAAACTTTGAAGATCTTTAGGAAATACATTGGAAAATTTATTTAACATTTGAATAGTTTAAAGAGTTGGTTGCTCCACACCTGTATCGTTCACTCTAAATAGATGATATATGTAATCCATGGAAATCATCCATTTTTCCCTAATATAAGAAATAATTTTACCTCTTGGCACACAAATATTACCCCTCCATTCAAGCACTACCTCTCTTGGAAAATAGAAATGCACCCTCTTAGTTCAGCAATCTACTGTGGCATAACAAGAAGCCAACCAGTCCATACCTATAATAACATCAAAATCAACCATTGCAAACTCAACAAGGTCATCCATTATATCACGACCATAAATAGTTATTATACAATTTTGATACAGTCTCCTAGATATAATAGATTCATTAATCGGCGTTGAAACTTCAAATGGCTTAACTAGTAATTTCGATATTCTTTTGAACTTTCCAGCAACCAATAGAGTGACATATGATAATGTAGAACCCAAATAAATTAATGCATATACATTATGTGAAAAGATGGAAAATGTTCCTGTAACAACATTTGGGAGAAGTCTCTAAATTTTTTCGATCCGCTAGAGCATATGTACGATTCTGAACTCCACTAGAACTAGTTGCTCCTTTAACATCTCTACCATGACCTATAGTTTGTACACCCTTACCAAAGAAGGAACTAATGGTGATGGTGCAATAGATCATCTAGTAGGTCATGTCATACCACCCATGCCCTTTAAGGGCATTCTCTCATCATATTCCCCAATATACCACACCAAAAGCAAGAATCTATCTCACACTGACATGAACCTATATAAAGCTTTCCATATTGTCGACATAGTTGACGAGGAGGTTTTAATTGGATTATACTCCTTTGATCTTGATACCCCACTGCTCGTGAACTCTGAATCTCAATTCTTTACCCAAACTGAGTAAACTTAGACCCTTGAAATCATGATGCAGCACTAGCTGTAGAATAAGAAGATAATGACCTGGGTTTTCTATTAGAAAATAGAGGCCTAAACTCTCCTTAGGATTCCATAAACTATCCCATAGATTTGGAACACTTGGAATACCCTCTTTCTAATTTTTGTACTCTTCTTCTTTGCCATCGATCCTCCATTTTTTGTGCAAAAGCTTGTATCCTTGTTATGTCTATGTATTTCTTCAAAGTAGCAATAATATAATCTCTAACCAGATATGGATCCAATCTATACACATATCGATGAACTCTATCATCTATAGTAGCTACTACATTAGGATCATACCTAGCCAAAGAGTTAAACCATAGGTTGTACTCCCTCACGCTCATATTTCTTTGGAAAAGATTAAAGAACTAATCTGCACGGGCCTCTCGAATCTCAAATGGAAGGTAATGATCAAAAAATTCCTCTTTGAAATCTTTCCAACTAGATGAAGCTGCATCAATACCCCTAGATCATTTCTAGTCTTAATACCAAAATATTGCCTCTCCTTTTAATCTATATGCTGCAAGCTCAATTGCCTTTTTACCCGATACATGGTTGATATCTAGATCCCTTAGGATTTGATCAAAGAAGTCCTTTGGGTCTTTATTAAGTTCTGATTCAGTGAATGTAGGAGGATCCAAGTTCAGAAAATCCTAAGTCCGTAGGCTAGTTTCCATATCTTCGCCATCAGAACTTATGGTTTAAATAACTTGTCCTTGAGCTTGTCCAACAACTACACAAGCTAGAAATTTATCCACATTCCTTAGATATTGCTCAGTAGCATTAATAGGCGGTTCTAAGAGTATTGTTCTTCCCCTCCTTAGCTCTTTAAGTGATGGAGGAGTAGAAAAGGTTTGTGATACAAACTGAGCTTAAGACTCACTTTGATTAGCTTGTCTAGGTAGGGACTTGTTGGTCCCTTCTATGGTAGCCACATATACTTGCTTACCAGTATTCTTACTCCTTCTTGAAACCAACATCTTTACTATAATGAGAAATAAAAACATATTTAATGGATAAATATGACTTCACCTACAACTTGGGCCCTATTGCACGATCTAAGATATGAATAAGAAGAGACAACCCCTGAATGTCCCATAGCCTTCTATTTATAGATGTGGTGCAAAGAACGCTCATAAATAAGACTCTATGTAAAAACAACTTTGTTAACTCCTTAGGATGACCTACTCTGATACCATTTTTGTCATACCTTAAATCCCATTGGGGAAGACAGACACCCATCGCCATAAAAGATCAAGAGAACCAACCTATACCCTGTATATCTCATGCATGTAACCAAAGATGCTACCAAATATGATACAATACATTGATGAGAACAACCACAATGGCAAGCACAAAATTATATATACAAGACTTGGCCGTTGAGGCCATAACATCTAAGGGAAAAGACACTGCCATTCTTAATTTTACATTGGTCTACAAAGCCTCTAAAATATACATAGACACATAGTTAAGGTCGAGACAACCCGACGCCATACTCTTAACAACTGTACAGTACCAAAATATATAGAACAAACTTGGAAAGCCCTGAATCAACCTAGAGATCACCAATAGTCACTAGATATCCTTGCTCCTACTAGGGAGGTGTATTAACTGAAGTACCTTTTCCTGCAATATGAAATATAGATATCCTGTGAGGTACATTAGTATGAAAATATGTACTTAATATGTAAGGCCAAAGGTACTACACATGATACAAGAGCTCAATACAAATCAGGTACAAGTATATAAATAGTGCTAGTAGACCACCTTTATATATATGTGTGGGATCAGGTAAATACATATTTTTCTTTATTTTAACTTTCTTACTTCATAATTTTTGTAATCCATATAATACAAATGACCAGGTGATCAGTGGTAAATACATAAATTGGAATCGACCTTTGCTAGGCTTATGCCCCTAAGCTTCCACCCATGTATAAATAGATTGGGATCGGCCCATGCTAGTCTTTTTCCCCTGAGCTACCACCCATATATAATGGTATCAGGATCGGTCCATGATATGCTTATCCCCTTGAGATGCCACACGTTTAATTAAGATTTGTGTTACTTAGTTTATTTAGCCTTTAATATTGTTACTTTGGTGGTCATATCATTTTTGTACCTTTGAACAATAATCTACCAATAAGAGACATGTGAATAAACACTTAAATGCAGCGACAATGATGTATAGAGTGGATTGTACACAAATTAAATGTTAAGGAGGTGAAAATAACAAACGGGTCTTATTTGACATAAAGGAGTCCTCTTAAGACTTGCTAGCGAATGTAAAAAATATAAACATAATAATAAGCATGTGGAGAGGCATTTTAACATATTAGGGAGTGGGAAAGGCCGTTAGATAGATGGGAGATCATGTGTTGCTACTAGGTATCATTTATTATGGGTAATCTTTAGAAGCTTACTTTGTACCAAAAGTGTTGGATTTCATGTTAAAGAATACGACATAGAGTAGCCTTACATACTTGGTCGTACAACTCCAATGTTAACCCAATTAATTTTCCACTTTAGAATTACTTATCTATAATAAAGTATATTGAAAAACTAGTATTAATAACCAACTGACACATTTGGGATACTTAACTTAACCCAAATAGTAGCCGAGCAGTAAGCCCTTAATTTATCAATCAGGAGTGCTATTATAACCCTTTTCTCCTCCAATTACATCCACATACCATACATATTCTTTTAAGATCCCCAAAACAACTTTGGATTCCTTACACCCTCCAAACAATGCATAAAATAGAATGGGCAATAAATTATACGACCATTAGTTCAGTGGTGTACCACCACACCCTTCTTCTATATTTTGATACAAACCAATTACACCTTTCCGCAACATCAACCTTGCTGCCCCCAAAATTTCCACATGAAACAGTCCAACAAATAGCCCTAAATTTCCTTTCATCATAGAAATCAAATATTGAACTCATCATCCCCTGAGTTCCTTAATAACAACACATCCTTAATTCTTCCCCAAACTCATATATAAGGAGGACAAAATAGAGCAGTCATATTACCTCAATTTTCTACAAACTATCCTTTAATTTTGGACTCCTCAAGAACTTCAACTTTCCTTCACACGTTAGACCAAAGAAGAAAAGAGGTATCTTAATAACAAAGAAATGTGAGCAGGTAGTTTATTTTATATTCAGCCATGGACTTATAATTAAGCATGAATAGCATGTTTTCCTAATATTCTTTGAGAGAATTAAGCTAAACCTTAATGTTTTTACTTACCTTTGCCTGCAAAGGGTGGGGTTTCTTCAAGAACCGTAGAAGGAAATATAGGGCTGCTCCTTGTTATTTTTGAGATAATAGAGAGAACTTGTGAAATATAATTTATTTTGTGACTTATAAATAAAAGAAAATTACCAACAACTTGGCCTTATAAAGGCCCTATTTTGGCTATCTATTTAGCTACATTTGGGACCGAAAATTATCAAATTGGTCCAAGTAGGTGATGCACCTACTTATGGAAATAAAGCTCCTCAAACGATCAAAGTTGGTGATGGACCTACTTGATTGATCCATTCTTGGTCTCAATCAAATTTGTCCTCAGAAATTTAAGTATTAGGCCTTTTCTCTATTTCCATATTCTATGGGAGAATTAAGCTAAATCTTAAGGTTTTCACTTACCTTTGCTTGCAAAGGGTAGGGTTTCTTCAAGAACCCTAGAAGAAAATATAGGGTTGCTCCTTGTTTTTTGAGAGAAAGTAGAGAGAATTTGTGAAATATAATCTATTTTATGACTTATAAATAAAAGAAAATGAACAACAACTTGGTTTTATAAAGGCCCTATTTTGGCTATTTATTTAGTTGTATTTTGGACCACAAAATTTTCAAATTGGTCTAAGTCGGTGATGCACCTACTTAAGGAAATCAAACTCGTCAAAAGATTAAATTTGGTGATGCACCTACTTGCTTGATCCATTCTAGGTGTCAATTAAATTAGGTCGTGGAAGATTTAAGTATTGGGCCTTTTCTCTATTTCCTTCCTCATTTACTTAATTTGGGCCAAAATAAGTATACTAATAAAGGCCTAAATCTGATCCATGTATTTAGTCAATTAACTTGGCTCATATAAATCAAGTAGGTGACTCACCTACTATCTTAGTTATGTCAAGCAAGAACCTCAACAAATTACTCCATTTTCAATTCTTAATCCCTTTAATCAAACTTAAAACTTGTATATACTTGGTCATTTTAAACTTTATATTCAATTTTCAGCTTACTATTACAAGTTAAATATTTGTATCAATGTTAACTTGGTCGTGTCTATAACAGCCCAGCCCACCAGAGCATGCGAACTTGTCCGCTTTGGAGCCTCGGCCCCTCATGGTTTTAAAATGCGTCACATACGTGGAAGGTATCCATGCACCTATAAGGCACACTTCGTTCCCCTTCACTACCGATGTGGGATTTGCCTAAGTGAATGCAGGCATTACGTATCGCCGTCCCTACACTCACCCCCCATAGGGACTCAGCGTCCTCGCTGAGGTTTGCCCCACCACCGGCACCGGCGCTGGCTCTAATACCAACTGTAACAACCCATCCCACCGGCGCATGCGAAATTGTCCGCTTTGGAGCCTCGGCCCCTCACAGTTTTAAAATGCGTCACATACGTGGAAGGTATCCATGCACCTATAAGGCACACTTCATTCCCCTTCACTACCGATGTGGGATTTGCCTAAGTGAATGCAGGCGTTACGTATCACCGTCCCTACACTCACCCCCTGTAGGGACTCAGCGTCCTCGCTGAGGTTTGCCCCACCACCGGCACCGGCGCTGGCTTTGATACCAACTGTAATAGCCCAACCCACCGACGCATGCAAAATTGTCCATTTTGGAGCCTCGGCCCCTCACAGTTTTAAAACGTGTCACATATGTGGAAGGTATCCCTGCACCTATAAGGCAAACTTCGTTCCCCTTCACTACCAATGTGGGATTTGTCTAAGTGAATGCAGGCGTTACGTATCGCTGTCCCTACACTTACCCCCCGTAGGGACTCAGTGTCCTCGCTATGGTTTGCCCCATTATCGGCACCGATGCTGGCTCTGATACCAACTGTAATAGCCCAGCCCACCGGCGCATGCAAAATTGTTCGCTTTGGACCCTCAATTGTAACAGCCCAGCCCACCGGCGCATGCAAAATTATCCGCTTTGGAGCCCCGTCCCCTCATAGTTTTAAAACGCGTCACATACGTGGAAGGTATCCATGGACCTATAAGGCATACTTCGTTCCCCTTCACTACCGATGTGGGATTTGGCTAAGTGAATGCAGGCGTTACGTATCACCGTCCCTACACTCACCCCCCGTAGGGACTCAGCGTCCTCGCTGAGGTTTGCCCCACCACCGGCACTGGCGCTGGCTCTGATACCAACTGTAATAGCCCAGCCCACCGGCGCATGTGAAATTGTCCGCTTTGGAGCCTCGGCCCCTCACGGTTTTAAAACGTGTCACATATGTGGAAGGTATCCATGCGCCTATAAGGCACACTTCGTTCCCCTTTACTACCGATGTGGGATTTTTGTAAGTGAATGCAGGCATTACGTATCGCCATCCACATCATATCATCAATTTAAAATACAGACATTCCATTTCTTAATTCAATTAATCTTTGAGATTGGTTACTTTGTGGTCACACCTTATTGAACTTGAAACCATGATACCTCAATAAGAAAAACATGTAAATAGGTAATCAATATCATGAAAATGAAGTAGAGAATCATGGATACCTCATTAAACCATTTCGGAGTCAACAATAGTATATGGATATTTTTTTTTACTAGCCGGACATCTTAAAAGTGAAAACAAGTTCAATTGGTAGTGTCAAAGATCATATGATGTTATTATGTGTCATGTGTCGTAGGAAAATGTTGGAAGCTTACTTGAGAGTGTTATGGGTCATTATTCATGCCAAAGATTAGATAGAGTATGTCTTACATACCTTCATATAACCACTTCAATACAAGTCCAACTTGACTTCCCCTACTCTTCGAAAACTTATCTACAGTAAGTCATTTGTGGTAAACTAGTATTAGCAACCAAACCTTACCATTTAGGTATTAACTTCACCAAATAATGTCTAGGAAGTAATCCTTTAACTCATCAATAAGAGTGCTACATACCTCCTCTTATACTCTTATTACATTCACATATCATGCATTTTCATGAAATATCCCTCAACATCACTCTTAGCCTTTATTTCCCTTCTTAATCACCATCCAATACCAACATGATCACTAGGCATACATAACCACTAATATAATGATATATCACCATAATTCATCCTCCATAACCCAATACAACAACTTCCATAATTTACTACTAACAATTTATACAAAATAATTCATAACTATGTTTTTGGTTTTCTTCCAACATCAAGACAATACTCATAATCCTTTATCAATACGTAACGCCTTCATTAACTTAGGCAAATCCCACATCGGTAGTGAAGGGGAACGAAGTGTGCCTTATAGGTGCATGGATACCTTCCACGTATGTGACGCGTTTTAAAACTGTGAGGGGCCGAGGCTCCAAAGCAGACAATTTTGCATGCGCCGGTGGGATGGGCTATTACAGTTGGTATCAGAGCCAGCGCCGGTGCCAGTGGTGGGCCAAACCTCAGCGAGGACGCTGAGTCCCTACGGGGGGTGAGTGTAGGGACGGCGATACGTAACGCCTGCATTCACTTAGGCAAATCCCACATCGGTAGTAAAGGGGAACGAAGTGTGCCTTATAGGTGCATGGATACATTTCACGTATGTGATGCGTTTTAAAACTGTGAGGGGCCGAGGCTCTAAAGCAGACAATTTTACATGCGCCGGTGGGCTGGGCTTTTACAGTGTCATATTTAAACGTACGGGTAGTATCTATAACTCCATCTACACTATCAACACTCGCATAAAGAGTCTCGTCTGTTACCTATACAGTATGTATATACCAAGTTCCATATAAATAGAACAAGTATACGAAAAATACAGGGTTTTACATCCTCTCCCTTGGGAACATTCGTCGTCGAATGTTAGCATTACTGTCCAACCAAAACAAGTTCAAGCCTAAGCTTATTATACCTGTTATAAAATAGTATTTATATATTATACTTACTTGTTATTGCTCTAATTCAGCATCTTGGCATTTCTCTTTTTATTCAAATAAATGGAGGAACTTGGATTTCATCGCTTCTTTAGCTTCCCATGTGATCTCTTCTACTTCCTTGTTTCTTCAAAGTACTTTTATTGAAGCTATTTCTTTATTCCTTAACTTCTTAAATTGTTAATCTAGAATAGAAATAGGTATTTCTTCATAGGTGAGATCTTCCATAACTTTTACATCTTTAGTAGGAGTAATATAAAATGGATATCTGATGCATTTTCAAAGCATTGAGACATGAAATACTAGATGAATGGTTGAGAGCCCTTGGAATAGATCTAACTCATAAGAGACTTGGAAAAGCCTTTGAATAATCTTATATGGTCCTATCTAATATGGATTTAGTTTTTCTTTCTTACCAAATATCATTACCCCTTTCATTGGTGATAACTTCAAGAATACCCAATCACCGAAAGTAAACTCTAGTCCCCTTCTTCTAATATTACCATATGATTTGTGTTGAATTTGGGCTGTCTCTAGCTGTTGTTGGATCACTTTAACCTTTCCCATAGCTTGATTAACAATATCTGGCCAGAACAATGCAGCTTTACCCACTTCAAATCATCTAATTGGTTATCTGCACTTTCTTCCATACAAAGCTTTATATGGTGCCATTTTTATACTTGACTGATAGCTATTGTTATAGGCAGCTTGATGAGCTTACCATTCAAAGTTAAATAGTTGTATTGATGTTAATTGGTTGTGTCATATTAAAACGTACGGGCAGTATCTAGAACTCCATCTACACCATCCACACTCACATAACAAATCTAATCTGTTGCCTATACCACAAGGTTATACCATGTTCCATAAAAATAGAGCAAGCACATGCAAAATATGGGGTGTTACATCCTCCCCCCTTAGGAACATTAGTCCTCAAGTGTTAGCATAACTGTCCAACCAAAACAAGCTCCAACCTAAGATTATTATTCCTGTTATCACATAGTACTTATATATTATACTTGTTATTGGTCCAATTCAGCATTTTGGACTTTCTCTTTGTATTCCAATAAATGGGAGTACATTTATTTCATCGCTTCTTTAGCTTCCTATGTGATCTCTTCTACTTGCTATTTTCTCTAAATTATTTTTGTAGAAGCTATTTCTTTATACCTTAACTTCTTAAATTTTTTATCTAGAATAGTAATAGGTATTTATCCATAAGTGAGATATTTTGTAACTTGTACATCTTTAGTAGGAGTAATATGAGATGGATTTTTGATGCACTTTTGAAGCTTTGATACGTGAAATACTGGATGAACTGTTGAGAACTATTGGGGTAGCTCTAACTCGTAAGCAACTTGTCCAAAACTTTGAATTATCTTATATGGGATGATAGAACCTGGACTTAGTTTTTCTTTCTTACCAAATCTCACTACCCCTTTCATTGGTGACACCTTCAAGAATAACCAATCATCGATTGCAAAATCTAGCTCCCTTCTTATAAAATTTTGCATATGATTCGTGTTTACTTTGGGCTATCTCCAGCCATTGTTGGATCACTTTAACCTTTTCCATAGGTTGATGTGCAAGATTTGGCCAGAAATGTTCTACTTTCTAGGCTTTTGATGCTCTACTTTAACTCTTGTACAATTTGGACATTCGGCTACAAATTCTACAATGTTCTTCTTCATATCACCCCACAAATATATTTATTTCAAATCATGATACATTTTAGTTTACCATGAATGGATGGAGTACCTTGAATGATGTGCCTCTATTATAATCCTCATTGTTAGCCCATCTATATTAGGCAAACACAATCTATTTTGGCTTAGCCCATCTATATTAGGTACACAATCTATTTTAGCACTGAAGTACTCCCTCTTGTATAAGCTCGAATGCCTTTGTCATACCACAGTGTAAATTTTCCTTAAGCTGTAATAGAATAGGATCTGCATATTTCTTCTCTTTCACATCATATGCTAATAAAGATTCTATCGCATTATGCACGATAAGACCCTTATCTAGAGTTTAAAAAAGGCGAACCCCAAAATTGGCTTGTTGGTGTAGATGAGAATTTATTTAATAAGGGTATTTTGGTCATTTCCTTCACCTTCCACGACTTAAAACCCTAAAGAGGCATAATGTTTCTCATTTTTTCTTCAGTTAAGCTTCTCAAAAACCCTCTCTTATGCTCTCAACCACAAGATTAAGGTTTCCATCAAACTCATCTCTCAAAATCAAGATTCAAGCCTTTTTCCAAGATAATTGAGAATTCAGTTTTCCAATCCAAGAAATCTCCAGCAAATCATCAAGGTTTCCTTTCTAAGGTATGTGTAGTATTCATCTATGGATCCAACCCGTTCATAGAGCTCAAGAACCATATTTTAAATATTATTTTATAAACTTTTTATGGTGATATGAGTATGTACATGTTGACGATTGTTGTTTAAGTTTCAATGTGATGTCTAAAGGTGTTTTCATGGAATATATATGTTTGTTAATTGAAAACCATGAACTTTAGGTGGTTTAATATGGTGCAAAAAGGAAACTCACCTATGCCTGAAACAATGCATGCAAGGTGTTTGATAAAATGCTTAGGATGCTAGAAATTCATGTTTGTATGGTTCTATGATGTCTAAATGGCAAGTCCATGTTAGCTATATACTCCAATATGAATCCCATGCTTTTCATGTGTTGCTATTGTGGTGGTATGAAGCATGTAAGATAATGGAGATATATAATATATACACGAAATATATCCATGCATTCCCTACAATGTTTAAGATGTTGAATAACTATATGAAATATGATATCCCCTACTTATGATATTATGAATTGTGGACTCAAATCTTATGATCAAGTCATGCCATGTATGTCAGTTTCCTTCTATCATGTCCTGTGGGTATTCGTACCCAAAAAAAATAGCTATGTGCCTAGAGCCATGTCATGTTGTCACGATAATCTTAGTCAAGCTATAATTTATAGAAATCAGTCAGTCATGTGACTCAGAAAAACCTCAGAAATCTCATGATCTCGGTTAACTCTCAGATAATAGTACTACTCCATCAGTCAACGGAAGTCAGTTAATCTGTCCATGTACAGTCAGTTGAATCAGGTTTAGTCTCTTCAGATGGGATTAGATGTTAGCATCGAGTGAATCCAAGGATGGGGACTCACCTACCAGTTTAGGGTGTGATTGTTAGCAGTCATCCTTGTGTTCCAGAACTATGTAGCCAGCATAGGTTGAGACATCTTATCATGTCAAATTAGGGTTGATGAGGTGGCTTAACCTATCATTTTAGGGTTTCCACCGTTCTTCTTTCAAATACCTACCAGCTAAGGGTCACCCACAACTGTCCTTACCAGTGGCGTGGTATTGACACCCCTCCAGTCGGGGCAGAGATTGGACCCCAACTTAGCTATATGCGTTATTGGGGCATGTCGGTTAAACAACAACCTCCCACAGTTTCAGAATCAGTCTCAGTAAAAGAACTCAGATAGTTCTTCAAATTTTAGTATATCAGGACTGTCGATACAGTCAAACTCAGTTATAGTATGGAATTCAGATAGTTCCATTAGATTCAGGATTGTCAGATACAGTCACCCATGTTATCAGAATTTCAGTATTAGTCATGTTATCCATTAGTAAACCATGTATTAGCATAAAGGACTAACTATCATGCACCCACGATTTCAATTACTATGTATGCATGTTTGTACTCTTACGTTCATGTCTATCAAATAGTTAAAATTGTTCATGCATGTAAACCCTATTTATATTTAGCCTAACTCACTCGTATACTTAGTACATTCCCTCATACTAATGCATTTGTGCTATGGTGCTTTCTTTTCATGTTACACCATAGGTTCAGAGACACGAGCTCCATATCAGCAGTAGGAGTAGCATTTCCAGTCGCAGATATTCAGTGAGTCCTCTTCATTCAAAGATAATATGATTTGATTTATTTATTATTATTTTATCTAGTTATCAGTTTATGGAGTTAGTTGGAGACATGTTCCTTCAACTCTTTATTCAGACAACACTTAGAGGCTTTCAGATTCAGTATTCAGACTTAGGTTCAGATTTGATTCAGTTTTCAGTTGTTTTGGGTATCTTTCACTCATATGGATGTTATGTTTTGACAGATTCTTTATTCAGTTGAACTTTATGGCCTACATGTTTATGTTTTCTATATTATTACATTATATATTGCAGTGTATAGGTACAGATATCAGTCATGCATTAGCTTCTGATCCTTTAGGGTCATAAGCACCGTGTAGAATTCCGGTTCAAAAAAATTGAGGTGTTACAATAACCATCCCTATGAGCCAAGCAAGCATTAGGATCTTTACTAAAAGACAAGCTCAAAGGGTCACTCCTATTTTTGTGATCAACATTTTTAAGTTATCCACTCGCTTGAGGGTTTTTTAATCATACTACACATATCCTCAAGTGATGGACTAGATTCGCACACAAGTTAATCCTTACAATTTTCACAAGGTAATTTACTATCATTCAAAACATTGTCTTCAACACTAGTTGAACATAAATTGATCTTAAAAAAAAGTCAATTTGGTCATCAATAGGATGAACTAGTGTATCCACACTCACAATATGTACATTATCATCAAGAGGCAAAGAATTAATAGACTCACAAATAGGTAAGCTACTACTCACACTCAATGGACTACTAGCCACACAATCATTATTCACATGCATAAAAGTGTAAGAGTTAGATATTTTACCTTGAGATTCTTGATAGTTTTCTTTTTTACCTTGGTGTGAAGGTCCTACACAAGTCTTGGATTTATCTAAGATTTACCTCATCAAATATTCAAAGGGAATCTTCTCTTTTAGAACGTATCCTCCTCCACTTGCCATATTGGTACCTACACAAATGTCCTTATTAATAGAAGCACAAATAATGTTAGCTCCGGTTGGTGGCAACCTCTTCACTTCACTCCTCACCACCTCTTATTTTTTCTCTCTTAGGTTGCCAACTTACACTCCCTTACTCTTCTCAATCTTTTATCTCTTAATTTATTTTGGCTTGGAGTAGGTGACCATATTACCTTGAGATTTAAGAAGGGTAGGTGGAAAGAGATGGTTTCCCCATTGGTATAATACAATTTGAGGCTAATTTTTCACATTGGGAATCTTATGTTGTGAAAACCAATCGGCACCCAAGCATAAGTGCCTTTGTTCTAAGGAGATTATGTCACACCATACCTCCTCAAAGTACCCATATCGAGTGAAGGAAACCTTTATGTTCTCGAAGACTCTATATCCTTCCAATACGTATGGGAAATGCCTAGACACTCGAGGTATCCCTAGATAATCAACCATAAGAGGAGCTATAGTTTGTGTGAAACCAATCATAAAGTATAAGAACACATCTTGGAATTCCACAAATCTCTACCCATCTTGAACAAGGTTGTCTTCTTGGATCACTATTATAAAGCTTCGTATAACCCTTCAACACATAGATTGGCCTCAAAAACTCTTTCAAGTCACCCCAAGCTTGAGTAGGATTCCTTGCAAGTTTACACCATTCTAAGGTCAGACCTTGAATGTACTTAAGGGCATATGGAGCTTGTTTGGATTTGCTCCTAGAATAATCCTCAAAAATCCTTTCTTATTGCCATTCCCAATCAAGGTATACTTTGGGATACCATTCTTCTTTGAATATAGATAGACTAGGAAGACATTGAATCCTAATATACCCTCCATTCATACCTTGGTTCCCATTTCCACACATTTGATCATGGCTATATTCATAGCCCCCATAATCCGCATAGTCAAAATCATATGAGGCTATTGAAAACATATTCCCCTTACATATTCTTGTACCTACAAAATGAACAAACAAGATTAGTAGTAAATCTCCTCAACAACACTCGTATGAACTCACCTTTGTGATCCTCACAATTGGAGCGACGAATGTTGAAAGTTATTTATACTCCGATGGATAATAAGGTGTCAATCTCTACTTTGAGGCCAGATTTGATTCTTGTTTGATCAACTCAAAGAAATAAAACTATTTAAGGACTTGAATTAAGAAATCACAAAGAATTGAAAAAGAGAAAATCTTGAAAGAAATTGGACGATGAATGAAATATGACTCAAGATCTAATCAATCAACTTAGTAGATGAGTTACTAGTTGATAAGTAGTTTAGGAATCAAAATAAGAGTTTAAGAATCAAGAAATTTAAATTATGGAATCAAACCTTGAGCAATGGAGTAATTAAAATGTTAAAATGCACTTTGGAAGATTGAATTTTGCGTTGGGAGGGGCTAATCTGCGTTTTGTGACCTGCTCTAGCAGGTGGGGCGCATGTCCAAGTCAGCATGGATGCCACAAAAATGGTTTAAGGTTCCATTGGGATGCTGTATCAGTTCCAACGCAGGTCCAAGACAGCTTGGGTGCAGGTCAGCTGCCAGCATGCACAAGGGGCCGAAAATGAACTTGTTGTGCTCCTTTTTTTGTTCTTTTCTCTCGGGATATTCTTGGAACCTTTGAAGATGATAAATACTAAAAACTTTAAACTCTTTTTACTTCTCCATTGAGGATAAAACACCAATTTTTGATAAAGATTCAACTTGAAGATTTGAATGTCTTCAAAAACACCAAGAACTTCAAAAATCTCTAACTCTTAAACCGTTGATCGGAATGCGATGAAATTTTGTACCAATGATATTTTCAACCTTCTAAAAACATTCCAATAATCATTTTCTCAAATTCTTCACCAAAATCTTCAGATTTTCCAATCAACTTCAAAATCTTCAACCCAAGCTTCCAATAAGGATAGAACACTCAAATAAGCTTCGATTTGGCTCAAATTTGATTTATAGACTCGTATAGTGTTAGAGAACACAAATATAACACTAGAAATACAAGAAAAAAGAAACTCAAAATTTGAACTAAGAATAAAAACGTGAATAGTAGGTTTTTTGGGGATTTTTACTTTTTGACACTTCTTTTTTGTTGATTTTCAAGATAACAAACCCAAGACTAGAATCGTGAAAATGATCCTAAGCTCGGCTTTGATACCAAATGATGTGAATCATCCCATGAGGACACATATCTAAGATGAATAAAATAAAGATAGAAGGATATAATAACCAAGATAGAAAGATAGACACAAAATTGATACCGAAAGGGCACTCGAAGGATGTATCAAATCCTAAAACCTTTCTTAATGACTATGAATAGGAACCAAACTCTTACGGTGACCACAAAGGGGATTAGATCGCCCATACAACAAATGTTTCTAAACAAGGTTCAACAAATGCTTTTCCAAGCACTTAAAAACTACCATGGAGTCTCATGAATACATCATGTAAAAATTATCGTAAACAAAACTATGGAAATAATCCTTGCTACCAAGCATTGATAGTTTGGATACATATTAAATAATTAGGTCCCAAAGGTGACCCAAATATAAGAAAAGACCCAGTAGGGGCTGTTTTGACCTACTCTTGAAATGCTAGAGCGGATCAAAAGTGGATTCAAAGCGCCTTGGGTGCATGACCCTTCCAAGGGGCTTTCCAGCCCCATTTTGGACTTCTTCGACCTTGCCAAAGTCCTTTGAACCTCCTTAATTGTAATATTCCTCCATGTGGCATATTTTAAAAGAACTAAGGAGTCATCAAGCACCTTGAGCAACATATGTATCTCATCCAAAGATCTGGAGGCAATTTGGCTTGTATCATCTGTTGAAGCGGATATGTAGTCTATTTGTTTATTGGAATACATGATAAATATCCAACTTCTTTAGCTCATTATTCACTCATATGACCCTTGTACATTGCTAAAAAATGCAATACAAAGACAGAGGAGTTGCCATTTTGCTTTTTTTGATGTTTGATAATGCCTTGGAAATTTCTTTCCTTGTTGTCATTGCCGCCTTAATCTCTAATAGAGTGTATGGATATGAAATCCTTTTTGATTGAATGACACCCCTCTTAGATGTCAATTTCTTTACAGAAGCAATTAATTCATTAATAGCATTAATTACTCCATCATGTTTCGCCTTGCAGTTTTGACATTTACATGAAGAACACTCTCTAGGAGGAGCAAAATTCGTACACCCAATATGATCATAATCATAATGGTTTGTTAATTCAAAAACTAAAAAAGAGGAATCATTAGCCATAACAGTAGCGCCACTATCACCACTAACAACTGTATCGCCACTACCATCAACAATAATAAGCCCACCCTTTAAAATTATTTTTCTTGTTATGACTGTTTCTTCGAATAATTCATTTTTATTCTATGAATGACCTTAGTGTTCGGTAAAGTTTGCATAGACCGTAAACTAAGAAGAAATGACATCTTCAACTCTTGATTGGTCGGAACAATCCACGGATGTACAATCTAAAATAAATCATTACATATATTAGAACGAGGATTAAATAATTTTTAAAATATCATTTATTAAAATAAAAACTTAATTAGAATTAGACTTACTACTTTCTTTGGGGGGTGAAAAGATCAAGAAATTTTGCTTTTATACCAGTTTTGGGCGATAACCATCTCAGGATTCTTGGACATGAAACTTCTTTTGGTAGTTCACTTGTTGTCTCAAATAAGGAATGGCTTCAAATGTCCAAGCCTATAAAATAACACCAATAAATCAAAAAAATTATTCAATAAAAAATAAATAAATGATAATGAAAGAAATATTTAAAATGAAAAGCCACATAAGTTAACTGTCTTTGGCATTATGATGTTGGGCATATTTACACGCCTAAACACCATGATTTACCCATGTTTTAGCTAAGTTTTGAGGATAAAATATATAATTCTTGCACTTTTAGTCCATTTTCCTTTAAGTGAGCTGACCTACGTGATTAGCATGTTTTTCAGGTATTAATGATGAAGATTTCAGCACTTTATGGACTTGTGAGCAGCAAAGGAAAACTTCACATTAGAGGGAAGGCAGCTTTTGGAAGCTTATGGACTGAATGTGACGCATGGAGAATTTGTCCCGGGCAAAATCAGTATTTCTAAATACTTAGGGATGCAGCAGTAATTTAGTAGACAAGGACATTATAAAAACCCTATTGCTGAATTTTTCAGCAAGTTTTTAATCATTATTCAGTTTTCAGAATCTGTAAGTTAAGACAGAGAAAAACGCTAAGGCAATATGATTGGCTAAAGGGCAAAAACGTCAACCTCTTGTTTGACGCCAAACTCATCCCCATCGTGAGATTATTCTAACTTTGGTATGATGATGATGTCTTTGTTAATTTCCGTTGTAATCATGAGTAGCTAAACTTCTCTGTTAGGGTTATGGAAGCCTCGTAATATACTATCTATTACTACGAGTTTGTGAATTCTTGATGTGTATGCTACTTATATCATTACTCTCTTCGTTTTAATTAAATTCTTATGGTTGCAAACATAGAGAATATGCCAGTATAGTATTAACTTGTTCGAGAGAAAAGTTACATGTTTGGAAAAGAGAGTGTGACAAGAAAATAGGGTTTCCAACCCCTGTTTACACGTTAATTCCTTGACCGGATTAACTTTCTTGGAGAATTTGTACCATTCGTTACACACTTTAGTCTCGGGAGAGCTATAGTGAAATAATCCTTGATGGTTGGAAAACACTTGGATTTACAATTAGAATACGAATCTCTATAAGTTCATGCATGTCTAAATTCCGCATTACTCATAGTTAATAGATACTTAGAACTTACAAGGTGGACATAACCCTAACTCATTATTCTCTGTGATTAAATCTTACTACATACATTGTTTCATTCATTATTTTGTTAACATTATTTCACGCCTAAACCATACACCCCTTTTCCGTGGAATTTTCGACCAACAGTCTACTAATAATTGCAACACTTAGTGACCAAGTATTCCCTGTGGGATTCGACACCCAACCCAGTTGGGTTCTATATTTGGCAGCGACCGCTTACACTTTCTTATGAGAGCTGTAGTTTGGGCGTTATCAAATTTTGGCGCCGTTGCCAGGGAATATGGTTGTCAACTAAGTTTGTGATAGTTAATAGACCCTTTGGTCAAAGATTCTATAATTTTACTTTTTGTTTGTTGTTTTTATTTTGTTCAGGTTTAGTAAAGTGCATGCCAAATACACGAAGTTCTGGTCAGCCATTATTACCCATCAATCCTGAACCACAACTTATTGGCAGAATGGATGCACAACGAGACATTGAAAGAAGGGCTGCTCAACAGGAGCAGGCTAGATTAGCTGCATTGGCAGCCGCTCAAGTGCATCAACAGAATATTGATAACCCAGGTCGGGCAACAAATCCTGATGAAGAGGACCTAGGTAATGATGAGTTACTAAATCCACAGCGTGCAGATGAGGTGGCAGCACCTGTGAACAGGAGAGATCGTCAAGCTAGAATGAGGCCTGAACACCGAGCTGTGCAGGCCCCTTTTGATGATGAAGATGATGATTTGGATAGAGCTGGTGCCACAGGGGCTATTATTCCTCCGCCCTTGGCACCCGGAGCCAAGTTCAATATCACAAGCACCATAATTCAGCTATTGTAGCTCAAGGGATTATTTGGTGGACTTGCAGGCGATGATCCGAATATGCATCTGATCAATTTTATCTCAACATGCAAGTCATTTGACAATCCAGGAGTTGAACAGAATGTAATTCGGCTGCACTTATTTCCATTATCTCTATCTGGAGAGGCAACTCTATGGTTGAACGGGCTAACTCCCGACTCTATTACTAATTGGAGGCAACTGAAAGACGCTTTCCTAGAAAGATTCTTTTCGCCATCCAAGAGAGCACAATTAAGAGATGAGATCAGTAATTTTCAACAGCTTTCAACTGAAGCTCTCCACGAAATATGGGAGAGGTTCAAGAAGAAGCTTATACGGTGCCCAAATCATCAGATGACCAATATCCACTTGATGGAAATATTATATAGGGCTTTGAACTCGGTGACAAAGCCAGTGGTTGATAATGCTGCAGGTGGGTCATTTATGGACCTTACTTTTATTGAGTCAAGTGACATGCTGGATCGTATGACAAAGTAGAGTAGAGCTTGGCATACCTGGGATTCTGAGGTAGCAAGCTCTACTGTATCTATTGGCATGACTGCAGAACAGAGATGAAGACAAGAGGAACGTGACCAGGATATGGCTCACATGAAAACACAGATGGACCTTGTTACCAAGCATTTATTATCAAGGAAGACAAAAAAGGTCAAGGCCATTGTATCGCAGAGAAAAGATGAATGCGATTCTGAGGAGGAGGCGAACTACTTAAATAATCAGGGGGGTTTCTGAGGTAATGCCCAAGGAAAACAAGGTTGGAACTATTATGAATAATCCGGATACAAGGACCACGAGCTAGGGAGCTGGAAGAATAAAACTGACAGGAGTGGTTTGTATGTTCCTCCTGGAAATCGTGAGGTTGTGGCGTCTGGCTCTGGGAAACTGTCCATGGAAGATATGATGGCTAAGCTTTTGAAAGGAGTGGAAGCAAACAACATGGGCGTAACTGAGGTAAAGAATGATTTGTCCTCAATAAATCAATTGGTTGACTCTCATTCCACTGCAATAAAACAGCTGGAACAACAATTGAGTCAACTATCAGCGGCATTCAACCAAAGAAAGGCTGGCACTTTACCTAGTGACACTGTGCAAAATTCAAGGAATGATGGATCGTGTATGGCTATTACTACTAGGAGTGGTAAGGTGTTGGAAAATCCATCCAAAGGCGAGCTGGTGGTTAATAATACAGAAGAGAATGTTATTGAATCAGATTGTGATGATTCTATAGAAGCTGAAAATCAGAATGAGAGCGTTCATAATGTTACTCCTAGATGTCACCATCCTGAAAAGGTTGATAATCGGAAGAAAGATAAAAAGGAAGTGGTGGAGAAAACTCTTCCAACTCCACCACCACCTTTTCCTCAGAGACTGAAGAAGAAGGCTGATGACACTCCTAAAAAGGTTTATAATCAGAAGCAAGATAAAAAGGGATTGGTGGAGAAAACTCTTCCCCTTCCACCACCACCTTTTTCTCAGAGACTGAAGAAGAAAGCTGATGACACCAGGTTCAGTAAATTCATGACTATGTTGAAGCAGCTGACTATTAATGTGCCTTTGGTGGAGGCACTGGAGCAGATGCCAGGATACGCCAAATTCATGAAGGACCTTTTGACAAAGAAGCAGTCAGCATTGCAGTGAAATTGCCACAAGGTCCTTAGTACAGAAAAAGGCAGATCCTGGTGCTTTCACTATTCCTTGCACGGTGGGATCTATGAATTTTGATAAGGCATTGTGCGATATGTGAGCTAGCATCAATTTGATGCCGCTATCCATTTACAGAAAGTTGGGGTTGGACGATCCTACACCAACCAATATGCGACTCGTGATGGCAGATAGGTCGGTAAAATGACCTGTTGGTATCTTATATGATGTACTGGTGAAGGTTTCTACCTTCATTTTTCCTACAGACTTTGTTATTTTGGACTGCGAGGTGGATTCTAAAGTTCCCATAATCTTGGGTTGTCCTTTCCTCACAACAGGAAGTGTTCTTATTGATTTACAAGCCAATGAGATTTTATTTTGGATGAATGACGAAGTGGTTTGTTTTGATGTATGCAAAGTAATGAAGCAGCCTAGAGATATGAATGTGTTCTCTATAGCTGATGTTTATCATGAGGATGAGAAAGAATTATCTGTAGATAAGCAGCTTACTGTTGAGCCATTGTCTGCTGTGCTTTTGAATTTTGAGCGTGAGGATGTAGAAGATTATGAAGAAACTATTTATGCTCTAACAGGAATAGGATCCTATTCTCATGCTCCTAAGAAGCTGGACCTTGATCTTAAGAATCGACCGTCACCACCAGCGAAACCATCCATTAAAGAGCCACCAGTGCTAGAATTGAAAGAGCTACCCAGTCACCTAAAGTATGCATTCTTGGGAAATGGAAGTACACTTCCGGTTATTGTTGCGACTGATTTAGGTGAACAGAAAGTAGCGACTCTCATCTCTGTTCTGAAGAGATACAAGAGAGCCATTAATTGGACTATGGATGATATAATTGGTATACCTCCTGGGATATGTATGCATAAGATTCATCTCAAAAAAGATTGCATGCCCACAATTAAGCATCAGCGTCATCTGAATCCATTCAAAAAACAATGCACCATATATCTAGATGAAGTCTAAGTAATCGAGATAACTATGTCGTGCCGCGATAATAAATCAAGTGCTACATGGGAGGCAACCCATCATTTTTACTCGTTTTGTTTTACTAGGAGTTTGTTTTTGTTAAAAAAAAATCCAAAAAGAGGAGTCGAGCCACGACCAAAACTAAGGCGCTTGGTGGGAGGCAACCCATCCTTCTAATCATTTTTGTTATTTTTGATTAAGTGTAGGTGCAAGACGTACAAAGAAGGGGATTAGTCCTAAATTTTTATTTGAAAGTGAGCAATGTTAAAGGTGGTAAGTTAGGAATGAAGGAGAAAAGGCTATCGGTTAGGCATTGCCTATGCTAATCTAGGCAATGGACAAGGCAAGGCCTATGCTAATCTAGGCAATGGAAAAGGCAAGGTCTATGCTAATCTAGGAAATGGACAAGGCAAGGCCTATACCATTGCCTATGCTCACTTCCTCACATAGACAACGGACAAGGCATTGCCTATGCAAATCTAGGCAACACCATAGGTGTCGCCTATGCCAAACTAGGCAATACCATAGGCGCCGCCTATGCCATTGCCTATGCTCACTGTTTCAACTAGGCCATAGCATAGGCGCCGCCTATGCCCAACTAGGCATTGACAAAGGCGCTGCCTATGCCAAGCATAGGCAAAGCATTAGGCACCGCCTACTTATGTATTTTTGTCTCCTAACTCGATTTTACATGGATAAAACCCGACCCATGGCTTAGTCTATAAATAGACCTTCAACCTTAGAACAAAATACACTTGTTTGCTCAACCTAGGCTCTGCCTAAGCTTCCCAAATCTCTCAAAGTTTTTCTTTTTGCTCATCTAGTCTTGCAAGATCATCTTCCCGAGCTATCACCAAGTAAGTTATTCTTTTATATGCCGTAGTTGTTGCAATACTATGCTTATAATGGAATTTTAGATTTTGAAGTGGTGTTTGGTGATAAGAATATGATTGGTTTGTTATGATACATCTAGTTGAGTGAAATGCTTCGTGTGGGTGCTCTTGACTTCATTCCGACTTGTATTTGATTGTTATACACTGTCATATTTTTATGAAGTCAAAATTGTGAAATGAATGCGTAATCTTGAAAGTTGAAAGCTTGAATGTTTGAATGACTCGTTCATCGAGATACCGATCATGATTGACCACAAGCATAAGATGTTGTGATTATTTATATGCAATAACTTGATACGATCTATATGTGGTGGTCTTGTTTAAAAAGTGCATTCATCCAAACCTGAAAGTATAGTCAAGATTACATAAAATAGAGTCGGAAAGAATATTCAAGATTACATGAAAGTATGACTGTGCTAAACATGTTGTTGGAACATATCGCCTAAAAGTATGTCGATAAAGTCTGAGTAATCAACATCACTCACTTAATTAGTTTGTGCCAACAAATTAAGTATGGGGTGGTGCCATTACTATTTGTTTTTCGATTGAATCTTCCGAGATAAAGCTAACATGACTCTATTGTGATCTCAAGAAGAATGGCCCCAAAAGGACGACAAGGAAATGAAAAAGCATCCACCTCATAGAAAGGACAGAAAAGGTCAAGAAAAGAGCAAGCTGAGTCCTCCTCTTTGCAAATACCTCGACCCACTTTCAGGATAAAGTGGGTCCTAGAGGAGGAAGGAAACGAGTGGTACAAGAACAACAAAGTAAAGAAATATGTTCACATGGATTTGATGCAGAAAGAGAGTCTAGCAAAGAGAGAACCCCGCATTTTGGCTAAAATCATGGTACTAAACCTTGATTTCATTTTCCAAGATATGGGGGAATGCAACCTTGATCTAACATGCGAGTTGTATGCCAATTGGTCCCTAAAGACTACCGGAAGTGAAGTGAAGATTCGGGGCCAAGTCTTGCAACTGAATGCGGAGTTCTTCAACTCTTTTCTGGGCCTTCCATCTGTGGATCCATCACCGCTCAAGGAGCTTTATCACAGACCTCCCTACAGGGCAATCAGACACACACTGTGCGGAACAAGGTACATGGCTTGGTGGATTCACCACAAGGATAACGGTCGGCACAATACCTTCCCGTATGCTTCCTTAAACAGAGAAGCTCGTATATGGTTGAGGATAGTCAACTCTTGCCTGATTCCTGGGACACAGTACACAAAGATCACATGTGATAGAGTATGCTTGGTGTACGCTCTGATGAAGAATATCCCCATCAACATTGGTAAGGTTATACGATCATCAATGCATAAGGCAAGGCTGCACAAAAGGTCCCATTTCAGCTTTGGCAATTTGTTGACTGCGATCTTAAGGAAGGAGCACATTGAAGAGGAACCTACAGATCATAAGCTTCCACACAACCCGAAGAAGGTTGATCTCATGAAAGTTAAAGAGCCTGAAACTGGTCATGGCATCAACCTTACCACTGCAGAAAGGCATGCTTGAGATGAAAGTTTCTTTCGCCATCTATATGGCATGACTCGGTTTACCATGATGAGTGGGGGTCATATTCCGACTGATGCAGAGCTCCAGCAGTTGGATTATGACTACCCGATGAATGAGCATGCACGGTCCATGTGTGGAGTGGTGGAACATTTTGAGGAACCTCTCGATGATGACGTGCCAACTGACGATGATCGCTGACTGCCAGACTCAGATGTGGAGGACAACTCTGAGGATGACAACTCTGATAATGATTCCGACGCAGGGGGTATGACCCCAAATATAGAAGAGGAGTCCGACTAATCAGGTTTTCCTTATTTATTTTCCACTGAGGGCAGTGTGTCCCGTCTAAGTGTGGGGTGTTGGTATTTGTATGTTGTATTGTACTTCCTTGCCTACATTTATTCTTGTTTTTTTTAATTAGTCGTAGTTAGTTAGTTAACTTTTTTTTAGATTTTGCATGAAATTGTTCTGATAGACGGCATGGTATTATGACAAGAGTTTGTGCTAAATCATTACTATTGAGATATTTAGGCTCTAAGTGTGACTCACTGTGTGATAATTGTGTGGTTTAATTCATTCAGCTGTTGAGTCAAGAGTCTATAATGCTCCCAATTAAGTCGACCATGTGCCTTGTGTGGGTGAGGTTATTGTATATTCTGTGTTGTGACTGATGCTAGAATTTGCCTGGAGTGTGTGTAAAGCGAAATAAAGAGTGTGAGTTTAGGAGATGATTTAGGCATTTCTTTGGCAGCCCTAATTTGTTTACCTTCTTTTTACCTACCTTTGTACATTATCCTAGTTAACCCCCTTTTAAGCCTTTAGCTATTTTCTTTGACAGCCTCATATATAGCCTAATCCATTTTTTTTCAAGACCATAATTTGATCCAAATTCCTAAGCGCTTTAAATTGCAGAGTCATGTGACAAAATAAGAGGAAAATGGTGAGAGTGATGTCTCAGAGTGTATTGGTACTTGAAATTGTTGTAAAAAAGAGTGGCTATCATAGAGGTGCTTTATATAAAATATATATATATATATATAAACAAAAAGATAGTTGTGTTTATGATTGAATAACAATATAGGTGAAAAAGGGTGGTAGATGAAAGAAAGGTAGAGGGGTTGTTAAAAGATATTGTAAATGGCATAATGTGGTGTATTAAAGCTCTTAGGGAACATAGTCACTATTTCTGGCCAAAATAGTCCTACCTGTCCCTTAGCCTACATTACAACCCTGTAAAGACCTATTTGATCCTAAGCTTAGCATTCTGATATTAGTGGAGCATTACACTAAGGGTAAGCCTATGGTCATCAGTTGCAACATAAAAATTCTTTGTGAGAGAGAGAGCAAGGAGAATCTTATACCCATGTTTCAAAAAATGCAAACTTGTAAGTGATTATGGGTGATATCTTGCGTGAGACACACATGGTTGATGATTGCTGGGTAGCTTTGTATGATTCTTTGTGGCTTAACTTGTGGATACGAATTAACCGTCATCACGAGTCTATGTTGGAGGTTGAATTGTTTCTAGTAGTGATCAAGAAACCTACTCTTTGTTAATAATTGTCGTGCATGTCTTGAGGATAAATTTTGTGTTGCTATTGAAATTCTGGTTAGGGATAAATTTTGTGTTGCTATTGTAAAATTCTAGTTAGGTGTTTGAATGGATGTTATATTTTGTTCGAGGATGAACAAAGCTTTAAGTGTGGGGTATTGATGTTGGGCGTATTTACACGCTTAAACACCATGATTTACCCATGTTTTAGCTAAGTTTTGAGGATAAACTATATAATTCTTGCACTTTTCATCCATTTTCCTTTAAGTGAGCTAACCTACGTGATTAGCATGTTTTTCAGGTATTAATGATGAAGATTTCAGCACTTTATGGACTTGTAAACAGCAAAGGAAAACTTCACATTAGAGGGAAGGCAGCTTTTGGAAGCTTGTGGACTGAATGTGACGCATGGAGAATTTGTCCCGGGCAAAATCAGTATTTCTAAATACTTAGGGATGCAGCAGTAATTTAGTAGACAAGGACATTATAAAAACCCTATTGCTGAAGTTTTCAGCAAGTTTTTAATCATTATTCAGTTTTCAGAATCTGTAAGTTAAGACAGAGAAAAACACTAAGGCAATACGAACGGCTAAAGGGCAAAAACGTCAACCTCTTTTTTGACGCCAAACTCATCCCCATCGTGAGATTATTCTAACTTTGGTATGATGATGATGTCTTCGTTAATTTCCGTTGTAATCATGAGTAGCTAAACTTCTCTGTTAGGGTTATGGAAGCCTCGTAATATACTATCTATTACTATGAGTTTGTGAATTCTTGATGTGTATGTTACTTATATCATTACTCTCTTCGTTTTAATTAAATTCTTATGGTTGAAAACATAGAGAATATGCCAGTATAGCATTAACTTGTTCGAGAGAAAAGTTACATGTTTGGAAAAGAGATTGTGACAAGAAACTAGGGTTTCCAACCCCTGTTTACACGTTAATGCCTTGACCAGATTCATTTTTTTTGGAGAATTTGTACCATTCGTTACACACTTTAGGCTCGGGAGAGCTAAAGTGAAATAATCCTTGATGGTTGGGAAACACTTGGATTTACAATTAGAATACGAATCTCTATAAGTTCATGCATGTCTAAATTCCGCATTACTCATAGTTAATAGATACTTAGAACTTACAAGGTGGACATAACCCTAACTCATTATTCTCTGTGATTAAATCTTACTACATACATTGTTTCATTCATTATTTTGTTAACATTATTTCACGCCTAAACCATACCCCCTTTTTCCATGGAATTTTTGACCAACAGTCTACTAATAATTGCAACACTTAGTGACCAAGTATTCCCTATGGGATTCGACACCCAACCCAGTTGGGTTCTATATTTGACAGTGACCGCTTACACTTTCTTACGAGAGCTGTAGTTTGGGTGTTATCACATTAATGGAGTCGGCAAATATTTGACTTCATTTTGAAGCTTTCATAACCCCAAGGATAGCTGTTAAATGCCTCAAGATCCTTGAAGAACTTTATTAAATCTAGTGGTAAGTTGTTGTTAACGTCTATCGCCCAAAGAATACTATGTATAAACTAAATCGAGCACAATGATTACTTGTGCTTCTTTGGAAGTCTTTGACATTTCAATGTTTCTATCAATTTTTTGTTTTTGAATCTTGGACCCACAACGGACAACAAGTCATCAACATCACTTGACTTGCCTTTGCCTTTTTTGGTGTGCGGAGTACTTTTTTGGGGTTACAATAGGTATAGGTTGAGAAGGAGGATAACATTTTAGTCTAGTGACTATGGAAAACTCCTTCCAATCAAAACAAAAAGTCATGCCATAGTAATTTATCCATATCTCATCTATCTTATCTTTATTTCATACATAAACCTACACTTGAGAAGATCATGTACTTTGGTCATTTGAAAATGAGCATTGTCATTCTCTGACATATCAAGATATTGCCCAAAGCAGTTGTTCCTAAAATAAGCATCCAAGTTTTGGTCTCAAAGTATTTTTCTAAAGGTATCAAAAGATTTTCCCATCGATGACTTAACCACAAAAACACCAGTTAAATTTGTGGCACCATCGCACTGCATTCTCACAGGATAATTATCAATGCTGAAGGTTTTGAATAACTCTTCAATGAAAGGGTTATTAGCATTTGGATCATCTCTTTTGAAATATTCCTCATTCTTATGTTCATTATCTTCTGCTTCTGATTGAGATATCACTTGTAAAGCAAGCTCATAGATTGGTGGATGTAGTCTATCTGCTTCACTTATTCTTTTACTTGGACTTGATTCAGTTTTTTTTCTTTTGAGAGTCATATTATCTAAAAATAATAGGAAAATAAAAAATATTATAATTGATTAGTGAATTATTAAAAAAAGGATAACAATAAATCTAACAAGTACAATACAGTAGAATAAAAGTTCCAACAGATCACTCGTCAGTTGCAATAAGTAAGTTATCTGTTGCAATATATAACTAACCTGATTCGACGGATGAGTAATCTATTGGAAACAATAAAAATAGTTTCAATAATATTGTGATTTCTTCCAAAAGATCACTCATCTGTTGAAATAGATAACTGTTCTATGCAACAGATCATTCATCTGTTGCAATATATAAGTAATCTATTAGAACTGTTATCAAAATGTCAATGTTGTTTAGATTTCTTCCAATAGAAGGGTCATCTATCGCAATAGATGAATGATCTATTAAAAGAAATCAAAGTCTTAGACATGTCGTCTGTTGGAATGGTTGATAGGATTTTATCCAATAGATGATCCATCTGTTGCATCAGATGGTTCATCTAATATATTAGATGGTTCATCTAATGTATTAGATAGTTCATATGTTGCATTATATGGCTCATTTATTCCATCATATGGTTAATCTTTTGCATTAGATGATTGATCTATTGCAGAAAAAACAAACTAGTAGCAAGATTTTGTTCAATAGAACAATAACAATATCACCATTTAATATCAAATGCACTATTTTTACCAAGAATAACAACAAATCAACCCAGCAACACCAACGCAACACACACACACCAAGAACATCAACAGTGACCAAAATCACCAACATTGTGGTTTTATTTGTACAAACACAAAAAAATAAAAAACAAACTTCAAAAAACCCAACAAATCGAATCAATAGTTCAACAACAAGAACTACAATAACAACAAAAAATCATCTTTCACTCTGAAAAGAAAAGAGAATAAATACCATAAATTACGATTTTCTTCAGTTTCCATTTCAAATTTAAGCAACAAATGTTAAAATTGCTAGCCAATACTAGAAGAGAAGTTGGCTTAAGTTCCTCTTTTACTTCATAACTAAAACACTCTAGTTTTTTACCTGTCAGAGAAGAAAAGGGATGATAAAGAACTCAAAGTTGTTGTCTCCGGAGAACACTGTTGTCACGTTGATTGACGATTAAACGTCGAAAATAAACTCCAAGCCCAACTATTTATCGCCGGAGATTGAAGCCGGAGATTGAAGGGAGACATTTGCAGAACTGTTGGTTGGAAGAAGTTTGAGAGAAACTATCAAGAGAGAGGCAAGAGAGGAGAGAGACGGTTGATTAAATTAAACCATCATGTTTCAATAATCTATTTATAGCATGCAATTTTTTCAAAAGTATTTCAATGTAATTATACATATACTCAAAACCAAATTCACAAAATCGGGTTGGGGTTATTACCAATTCAATTGTCAATATTCACAAAATTAGGGGAGATCACAATTTCCTAGTTTATCCTCTATACCCATGCACCCCAAAAGTTAAAAACCATAAATAAAGAATGAACAATCATATGTAGCATTCAATACCAATGTTCGAAAACCAATATCAAAACCACATGAATAACAATTAAAAATACATGCTTTAGTAAAACAATATTTAGGGAAGAGTAACATTCCGGAAAGTACAGAGAATTATGGAGAGAAATCAACCCTTGATCCCTTAGATGCCAATTTCTTAAAACCCCTAGTGTTTTTGCTTGAGAGAATTTGAGATAGTATTTTGATTTGATAAAGGATGAAAATAATCCACCAAAGTTTTTATGGTCGTGGGTTTTAAGTGGGTAAAGAGGGAAATATCTAAACGACCCTTCATTAAAAGCTAAAAAATTATCAGCAATAACTACAGGTCACTATACAACTCGTAAGGACTCACTACGACTCATCGCCATGAGTCGCAGTCAAAGCAAAAACATTAAGGGCCTACACTAGCTACTATACGGAAGGATCATTACACCTCGTAATGAGCCTATACAACTCACAGCTCCTAGTCATAATCATGACAGAATATATGGGTAAAATATTTTTTAAAAAAAATTATAATTGGGTAAAATTTTCAATTGTTGATAAACTTCATATATCATTTTGTATTCCTGAATTTACTTTTACATCTATATAGAAAAGAATCAAATCCTTAGACTCCATTAATTTTTACTATTTTACAATAATTTTTTATATGCAAATTTTATTACTAACATTATAAATACGTGCAACTTGCGTACCATAAATCAGTCAAATTAAAAGAGTGAGGCCTCATATCTTTTCAGGGTCAAACTAACGCAATTCTTACAAAATAGTTCTATAGAAATTATTTTTTTAAAAAGTGATGGCTTATAATTAATTTTATTTAAATCCTTTAATCTCACAATACTTGAGATGTTTGGAGTAACATTTTAAATTTAATGTGGAAAGAAAATTGAATAAATATCAAGTGGTTATTTATTTCAAATCCTAATGTATTCTTACTTGATGTGGTATACATTGGTTCATGAAAATTTTTTTATACAAATACTATTTCAATTAAAACATCAAGTTGATATTTCAAGCCAAGTCATCAAAATATTAAATATCTTAACAAGTCTAGAAGTATGAAACATTTGTAAGAACGTAAATTATATCACATCTAATTACTAACAATAATTTGGATCATATTAAATTTATGGTATATTTGTTCAAATTAATAAATGGACAAAAATAATTAAATCTAATAGCTACGGATTTTGAAATGACCCACTAGGTCATTTTATCTTTGCGCATTTTTGGTGTTTCATATTTTTATATAGTGGCTATAGGTCATTTATGACATTTCAGGACCACCGGGTGTTCCCGGATGGTTCATTTGAGATTTTAAGCCCATTTCCTTGTTTAAAGCTTTTGAAGTTGAGAAATTGGTCTTGGGCTAAAACTCCTAGTAAATGGCCACAGATGATAATTTTGAAAGTTTCATTTTCCCTAGAAAATGAACTTTAGGCTAGGAGGACCCTTGATAGGGTCCCGAGACTTTCAGGCTCATTTTAGGCTATTGGGTGATTTTAGGTAAAAAATAGAATAGTAGGTGTGGGTCTACTTTTTGTGGAAATGACCTTGAATAAAAATTTTGATGGTTTTGTTGAGTATGGAATGCCGAATATGGTAGCGTAGCATAGCATATTTACACATGGGGTTCTGACCGAATCGTGAGCACTCGATCTAGTGCAACAACACCTATTACGGGACAAGGTAGCTCTTCACATTCGCGAAGAGTTGGCTGCATTCGTGAAGGCTAAGTGTTAGACTATAATATTCGCAAGCCTCCTCTCGTGTTCACAAAAAAGGTTTGGTCTGACCTGATCCATCCTCTTTATCATGTTTGTGAATGACCCATTACATTCATGAAGGGTTAGGCTAGTGAGGTCCCATGTTCGTGGTTGGGGTCCCGTATTCGCGATAAAGGATCCTTGTCCCTATATATTTTTGTCTTCCAAAAAAATCCTTAATTTTCTAACTCGTTTTCCTCCATTATTGAACTTGAGGGCTCAAGAACTTATGGTAAACTATAAGTTGGAGCTGGGATTATACAGGTGACTTGTTGGTGATAATTTTTTCGTCATTATTCACTAACTTTCCTCCCTAATTATCCCTTTAATTCTCAATTTTACTCATATTTTTCCTTTAGCTTTTTGGGATATTTTGAGCCCCAATCGAGTCTTCATTTGTGCTAAATTTTTTAGCACGCATTCATTATTTCCAAGAGGCCTTATGACAGGTTTAATTTTGAAATTTCATTGGAGATCTCCATGGTATTATCTTTGACTTAATTTTTGGACTTGAGTTTTAAATTGTTATATGGATCTCATTTTACCTTCATTAATGTGTAGATTATGATTTTCGATTATGCAACGCCATTCAGAGTCTATGGAGTGGAGATGAGAAATTCATGGATGAATTAAGATTGTTATTCTCTATGATTTAGTCTATAGACTACTCTTCTATATAAGAATGTATATTTTGAAGATTGTTTGCTAGGTGGGGTTATATGATAGGATTATAGCTAGTTGTATCTTAATTTTCCCTCTTTAGGGAATTTAGAATAGAACTGTCGTTTGAGCTATAGCCTAGAGTGCCTGCTATAGCTTTAGGGTTACATTAAGCTTGATATTTTCCTTGCCTAACCATAGGTTGGCATCACAGATCTCTAGTATAAGATTTATTATAAAACATAGTACTTTGGGCGATGTTATTTCGTTAGATCCTCCTGGTATCTTGATGCTCTTTTTACCTTAGCTTACCAAATTTAATATTGATATCTTTTTACTATGTATATTATTGGGCTCGAGGCTTTGGTTACGATACCATTTGGATACCAGGTTAGTTTTATATGTCTTAAAAGAGTCGTGGCTTTGTTGTAGATGTTCTAGCACCTACATTTCGATTATTTGGATATTATTGATGGCATCTAAACATTTACACGCGTTTAGGCTTATTCAGTGGTATGATTCCAACTAAAACCATGGTTTTACTATTATTTTCCAGAAGAAAGGATTTATTTCTACTTTTCACTTTAAAACTGAATTTTAAATGTGTGTTGTACCACCATTAATATTGGTTTATGGTCGTTTAAAATTATGCGTATTATTTAGAAAACTCATATAGAGACAGATTATGACCCATTCTTGATCCACTCATTATCTCTTTCTACTTACTTCGACAGAGGAATATTCAAACCATTTCTATATTATTCTACTATTTTAGTTTTAATTCAATCTCAAGCACCAAACTTTACGAATTCTACTCATTTAGCCTCGAGTTGATTCTGAGCACTTATTATACTCTTATTTTTCTCCACTACTAGATGGAGCATATTAGTTAGGTTTGACCATTGGAAGTCTTGGTTTGGGACTAGGAAGTATGTGGATATCTCGAGTCTCCTGTGGTTCTCTTTAGCTGGAATCCATATGACAATAGATAGGATACACCATAAGTCCTACCTTACAATCCGGCGAGCCAAAAAAGTTGTACATATTTGGTAAAATATGGCACTTAGATAGTAATGTAGTATTGTATTACTTAGCTTTCATTCAATCATATGCATTGCCTATCGCCAATATAATTATTTGGCACTTGTACCTGCCGGTCTTATGGGGGCTGGATTGGTATAGGTTAGCATAGTGTTAGCTGAGTGATTGATTGTACCTTCCCAAATTATAGGGACTTGGTTAGGTTTTTTTTCTCTTGGATTACATTATTTCTTGAATATTATAATATAGTTCATGTCAGGTTAGTTATGAATTATATCCCGAGGTTGTAGGTATGCCTCTGAGTTTGTTTCCTCCTTATTATGGTGAGCTTTATTATTTTTACACTATTTTATGGTTATTCATATTTTGGTTAGAGATGCTGATGTACTAGAGTTAGATCCATATTGGTTATGATCCTCCTGATGTTAAGCCAACACCTCTTCCGTAAGGTTAGTACCTTCATGTTTAGCTTTCTATATAGTATTACCATATATCTTTTTTTTCTATATCTATTCTTATTGTATATTACCATCTTACATCATACTACTATTATATATCACTTCTTTACTATTCTTTTATATATGGCTATTTATGTATGGTATCACACTTTTGTTCCTAGTTATTTGTAATTATGGTAGTTTATCATTACCTCTCTATTAGCATTATTATGTTACATTCCTTAGATCGTTGTTTATTACATATGTTCTTTCCTTTTATGTTATTTGTACTTGTATTATCATTGAAACTCTATCGACCGATGCCTATTGTGTACTTAGTATCTAGTCCTACTATACTTCTACACCTTATAGATTAAACTATGAGTTCTCACTACTAATGTGTTTATCGTGCAGAGCTGTCATGGATAGGATACTTTGGGTGAGATCCTGACATCCAAAGTTGTTCAATCTCTCCCTCATTTGTTAAACTAGTCTATATATTGTATTTTTTAGAAAGTTATGTATCTATATATCATATTTACCTTGTACTCTTGTTTTGTTAGCGGCTCTCGTATTGATCTCACTAGGTTTTGGGGAATATCTATTTATTTCTAGTTTCTTCCTCTTCTTTATTTAGATTTCTCTTCTATTTCTCTTATTATCCTATTACTCATTGTTTCCAATCAATGAGTTAGTTTATCTACTGATGGGATATTGCAGGTGCTACCATGATCTAAGAAATAGGATAGTGATTATTTAGCATCAGACCCTAGGTTCACCAATGACATTGTTCTAAGAGCAAAATTCCTTGTATAGTTTGCAGATCGATTCGATGACATTTGTATCCTATTTTTGGGAGGATATAGGTCATTCTTAGTAAATATCATTTATTAGTTCTTCATCACGTGTTTTGAATTATGTTAACTTTCACATACTCTTGTTTTGGATCCATTCCTTCTCGGATGGGTAGATCAAGGTTGTTAATAAATTTTGATGGGATATTTGCACGTGTTACCCAAATTCTAATTCAATATGAAGCCAAGGATTAAAAGATTGACATTAAGTATTTTCCAAGTTTTTTCATGGATATGTCACAACTAGGTATAATGTTTGGTACATTGAGTGGTTCTCAAGCCAGAGTTGGTTTTGTAGGCATTCAATAGGTTTTTTTAATTTGATTTTTGAGTATGAGGTTGTGTTTGTCAAGTGGGCCAGGCATACATCTATGTTATTTTCTACTAAGCATGAAATGGTGTAGAGGTTCATCAGAGGATTATCTATGTCACTCCATTTGGCATCATAACATTTGATAGTATTGGGTCTACCATCCTTCGTGTTGTTGATCAAGTAGGGACGGTTTTGAGACATGTGGAGGCGGCGACAAGAGGCCCCATCATCAATAAAGTTTAGATAGTATTTTATGTGGAGGAAGGGATCCTCCTAGTAGAGGTCATCATCACTTGTATCCTGATAATGGAATCAACCCACATACACGGAAACAAGACAAGAACAACAACTCGGCAGCAACTAGAACATCACAAGCCGTGAATACAAAGGGAAGAAACACACACCACAAATGCAATAAAAGTAAGAGGATAAGTAGTTTGACATAAATATTACACAAATATAAGAACTAGAGAGTATTTCAAAGTCAAAACCCCCTATTACTCAAGTAAATAAACACCAAACTCCTACGGTGACACGAGGGACGTTACCTCCTCAAGCACCAACGTCTCAAGCCAAAAATGCAACATAAGTGATTCCACACTTGGGAAGACCTAGTTACCGGTGGAAATACTACTCTCACACTTAAGAGGAATGTTTCTTTCTTTCACATATTCATCAAGACTAAAACTAATGAAAATAATAATAAAGGACACTATTTAAACCTATTACAACATAAAGTGTCAAATTAAAAAGATCCTAATGAACTGGCCAGTGCATGCTCCTCAGCAGTGGCTCTTCAACCAGCCCCCAATCCACCTTCCACACACGCATTTGCCATATGGAATTCTCAAAATAGCCTCCATGCATGCTCTCTTCCCCTTAATGTGACCACAACTGTATCCTTCGCATGTTGGCCTCAAATGATGTCTTCAAAAACTAGGGTGTCCATTTGGCTCGTATCATCCTCTCCTTCTTAGAAAGGATTCAACCTCGAATCTATACCTTGCAAGATCAAAGAAAGGACAAACAAGCACGAAATCCTCATGGCATGAGGTTTAGGGTTGGTACAACAAACAACATCATCATGCCAAGGTGGTACATACTTGAAATATAACCAAACAGCCTTTGTTTTAATCAAGAGAAGCTTAGTAAAAATGTCACAAAGGAGTTGGCTAAGGGGATCACCAAGAGGTAGGGAAGCTACAATGGTCATAATGGCATCACTAGATACAAGAGGTAAGATTACCTTTACCTTAGGAACCATAAGACACAATTGCTTCATTCCCTCTTTAAAAGACAACACCAAGGGTGGTGACTCAATTGAAATTAAAGCCCACACAAAACATATAGCAATGTCACTCAACCACGCAAAACATATAGCAATGTCACTCAAGCAAGCGGACCAACCAACAAAGATCCTACCTCCACATACGGCCAATGCATAATTATCATGGAAGTCATCAAACCACCATTAATATCAAAGGATCATAACTCAAGTTATCACATGAATCAAGCAATTCATCCCAACATTTATCAATCAAGGGTGGGGTATTATACAAAGGATAACAATACAAACACTAATCGGGTTGCCTAAACATTCAAGCACATCAAGGTCACCTTCACCCGATTGGTCATTCTTCATAATATTTTCTTCTTCATGATATCTATGAGCAAAAATAAGGCTTTCATCACACAACATGCACAAGGAATCATCTCCAATATCAAGATCAACTCTATTAACTTTATCACTAACTTAAAACTCATCAAACACACCATACACATGCTCAAGTAGTGGACTACATTCATGAGTAAGTTGATCGTTATTCACATCCTCACTAGTTATTGGTAACTCACATACCAATGTAGACTCGCCTTGATTTTTACAAGGGCCAACTGGTGTGTGAAAACTCTCATTACTTGGCAATGGAACATCATTCATATTACAACTTCTAGCACCAGGTGGACACAAATTGTTCTCACGAGGAGAATCAACTCGATCATCTATAGTATCAGCCAGTACTTATGCACTTACAACAAGAATTTGATTGCCACAAACCTAGCAATACCAAGAGTATCATAAAGGGAAGACTCACGTACTTCATTTCTAGGAAAACCAACAACTACACCTACTTGGATACTACTAGCCACATAACAACATTCTGCATTTATAGGAGTGTAGGAGATAGCATTTTTACATTGTATCCCACATGACGTTCGGTCTTTACCTTATTTTGGATCAAGGAAGCCCACTTGATCCTTTGGGACGCTCTCATCACGAGGGAGTTTTTTATTAAGAGGATTGTATGACACCCACTCCAATTCTCTTCTTTCACAGTCATGTTTGATAGCTTCAAGAAGAGCCAAGTCATTAGGACTAAGAGGGGGAATTGGCTTCGGAGAGTTAAGCACTTGTCTTAACTTTTCAAGGTTCTATTTCAAATCATCACAACCGGCCTTGAAAGTATCGTCACCCATGGTACCTAAAAAAAGACAACAACAAAAACAACAAACAATTTAGCTCAAAAAAGACAACAACAAAAACAACAAACAATTTAGCTAAAGACCAATGCAAATAAAAAAAGGAGCCTATTTATAACCTATTACAACACAAAGTGTCCAAAATTCCCTCAATGAGGGTGGGGCGGCCATGGAGTGTATTTTTGACATGTGAAATCACTAAAACACCCTTAATGAAGGTGCTCTTCATTTCTCCAAGGTCGTGGCTCTTCAACCAGCCCCCAAGCCACCATCCAAACATCGATATGCATTATGGAATGCTCAAAATGGCATCTCCATGCATGCACTCTTTCCCTCAATATGACCACAATCGGATCCTTCGCGTGTTGGCATCGAATGATATCTTAAAAAACTAGGATGGCCATTTGGCTCATATCATCCTCCTCTCCTTGGAAAGGATTTGACCTCAAATCTATACCTTGCAAGATCATAGAAAGGACAAACAAACACAAAATCCTTATGGCATTGAGGGTTAGGGTTAGTACAACAAATAACATCATCATGCCAAGGTGGTACAAACTTGAAATATAACCACACATCCTTTGTTTCAATCAAGAGAAGCTTAGTAAAAATATCATAAAGGAGTTGGCTAAGGGGATCACCAAGAGGTAGGAAACCTATAATGGTCATAATGGCATCACTAGATACAAGAGATAAGATTACCTTTACCTTAGGAACCATAAGACACAATTGCTTCATCACCTCTTTAAAAGACCACATCAAGAGTAATGCCTCAATTAAAATTAAAGTCCATGCAAAACATATAGCAATGTCATTCAAACAAGCGGACCAACCAACAAATATCCTACCTCCACATACAGCCAACCCATAACTATCATAGAAGTCATCATAAGCAAAGAGGTTATATAAAAATAAATCAAATATGAAGGCTTCATCCAAGGTGATACTTTCTATGAGAAGGCCATTCGACTTAAAAGACTTAGCACGTGATGTACACACAGATGAATTCAAAGCATTTAAGCACATATAAATTTTTCCTTTTAGGCAATTCATGCCAACATATGATGTAGATTCAACAAGATCATGAATATCATCATATCCACAACGGTAATGATGAAAGGTACTAAGGACAATGTTCTCATCAGTATTCATAAGTAAGAACATACAAAGAGAGAAAGAGACATTGTAGGTACTTAGGACCTCCCTTTTCTAAAAACTTCCCAAGGGAAGATTTTCCATCAAGGGAGCCATGCAATTAGGGAGATTATAGAAACTACAATACAATAATTCAATCCAAGACAAGAAGTTTTACCAAGAACTTTGTTTCCATCTACCAATGATGTTAAGCATGCACCCAAGAGTCCTACGAGATAATTCAACTTGTGCAACCCCATGAAGGTAAAAAGAACTCGTGAACATCCTTGGGCTCTTCCACAAATAAGGATTCAACTTGGCATCCACTAGTTATTGTCCACATAACTTAGGCTTAAATGAGTCAAATATGGATGCAAGCACATGAATAATATCCCAAAGAGGCAATGACATAATTTCCCTTAGGCCCTCAATCATGAAACTACCTTTGAGAAAGGGGTCTCTCATCAACATCAAGTCACAAAGAAGGGTGTCATAAGAATGAAATTCATATAAAGTGTTTACAAGAGAAAACTCTCTTCTCGACCTACAATAACTGATAACTTGGTCACGAATAGAAACACTTAAGGGTGAACTCTCTTGATTTCTTTTACTACTCCCCTTCTTTATTGAACACTTACCCTAGTTGGAAATTCCCTCCATGCACAACTTTGGTCTATCAAGTGGGTTGTAAATCTACAAGAATGACTTTTCTTCATAGGGAAGGAAACCAGCACTCATAATCAAACCTTGCTTGTCGTCTTGACCAAGCATCAAGTTGGATGCATAATATTCCCTAAATCCCAAGAGGTTTCTGGGGTCAAATGGGTGAAGTAGCAAATGACTTAGGTCTCGACCATACCCAATTTCCCTTATGGTGTCGTCCCTAAAATTAGGAACACCCTCTATATCACCATTCGAGATATCATGAGTACAAAGAGGGTAGAGAAAGGTGTCACATAAGTTAACTTCAACTATGGTGTCCTTATGCATATTTTTACTAGTTTCAAGTTCATCACCATTAATATGCACAACAGAGGAATCACAGAAAGATGAAGTTGAGGAAATTTCCAAGCAAATATCACCTTCTCTTTCAAAGGAGAATTCCTCAAGTAGACACAAACCTCTATTAAAACCAAAGGTACCACAACTCAAGTTATCACATGGATCAAGAAATTCATCGAAACATTTATCAAGGAAAGGTGGGGTATTGTCCAAAGGATCACACTCAAAATAATTGGTCAAGGAACAAATACTAATTGGGTTGCCTAAACATTCAAGCACGTCAAGGTCACCTTCACCCTATTGGTCATTCTTCACAACATTTTCTTCTTCACGATTTTTATGAGCAAAAATAAGGCTTTCATGACACAACATTCTCAAGAAATCATCTCAAATATCATGATCAACTATATTAACATCATCACTAACTTGAGACTCATCAAACATACCTTACGCATGCTCAAGTAGTGGACTACATTTATGAGTAAGTTGATCGTTATTCACATCCTCACTAGTTGTTGGTAACTCACATACCAATGTAGACTCACCTTGATTTTCTCAAGGGTCAACTAGTGTGTGATTAATCTCATTACTTGGCAATAGAACCTCATTCATGTTACAAGTTCTAGCCCAAAAAGGACACAAATTATTCTCAGGAGGAGAAGCAACTCGGTAACCTATAAGATCGGCTTGTATTTAAGCATTTACAATAAGAATTTGATCTCCATGAAACCTAACAATACCATGAGTATCACAAAGGGCAGACTAACGTACTTCTTTTCTAGGTAAACCAGCAACAACACCCACTTGGCTATTACTAGCCACTTCACAATATTCTAAAATTATAGGAGTGTAGGAGATAACTTTTTACCTTTTATCCCACAAGATGTTCGATCTTCACTTTGTTTGGGATCATGGAAGCCCACTTGATCCTTTGGGAAGATCTTATCACAAGGGTGTTTTTGATTATGCGGCTTGTGTGGCACCCACTATTGTTCTCGTCTTTCATATTCACGTTTGATAGCTTCAAGATGGGCCAAGTCATTAGTACTAAATGAGGGAATTGGCTTTGGGGAGCTAAGCATTTAGCTTAACTTTTCAAAGTTTCATTTCAAATCCTCACAATCAGCCTTGAAAGTATAGTCTCCTATGGTACCTAAAAAAAAGACAACAACTAAAACAACAAATAATTTAGCTCAAAAGTATCCTAACACTCTCCTCTTTTTGACATCTCATACTTGGTTTCACAAGTGTTAAAAATTGACTTGTAATCCGTGAGGTGTTGAGTATTGATTTTGACTCTTGTCCAAAATAGATTTTTGTTTAAAAGATTCAAAGAAATCTTGTTTGAACTTGAGCCAAGAATCACAACAATTTATGAATGACAAAAGCACACAAATAACGTCAACACGAAGAAACATACTCAAAAACTAATTTACAACCTAGTAGGTTATTACTAGCTTGCCAATTAGTTTTAGAATCAACGAAATTAAAATCAGTTGAAACAAGGAAAAGAAACAAGGAAATTCAAAATTTGAGCCTATGATGATGTGGCAGTCCACTATTAGCCGTTGAAAAGTTATTAAAGATGGAAATTTTTCTTGTTCCTAAATATAGTTGATCAATCTTCCCAATAATGAGAAGAATTTCAGCTAGGGAAGGTAGAAAAACAAGGTTTTTGGCTTTCTTTTCAAGATTCAAGGAGGTTGACCTACTTGCACTCTTTTGGCAAGATAACCTTTTTGCAAGTCTTGTATCCTTTCCCTTTTTAGCCAATCTTGAAAAGTGCTCTTACTCCTTTTTGGTACAATGCTTTTTGGAAGCCCTTTGCCTTTTTACTACTTTGGTGATGTCTTGGAATGTTTCCAAGACAAACAAGAACCCACTCTTTCATTTGATTTTGGATCAAACAACTCTTTTATTAAAGCCTCTTCTTCACGACAAAACAAGAACATCAAGAAGAAGAACAACAAGCCATCCAACAACACAACTTGAAATTAGCTCAAAAATTGTATTTAGACTCTAGAAGTGTTAGTGAGAAATGAACTAACACTAGAAATAACCAAAACACATAAAAAATATCCAAAATCTAGACTCAACCTTCAGCCAAGACACAAAAACAAGAACTACTATTCTCGATGTTTTTTGTGACATTTTCGACTTTGGACACCCCTTCTAGTGCTAGGAAATAAAGATCTAACACTACAACACACAAAACACACAAAATTCAAGAGCAAAATTTCAGCCAAGAGCCAAAACTGAGATAGATTGTGTTTCTTTTGAACTTTTAGTTTAATACACCTTTTATAAATTTTTTGAGTGAGCAAGCCCAAGATTGATCTTGTGGGAATAAAATCAATGATGGCTCTGATACCAAATTATAACATAATCAACCTACAAACACAGAAACAAGACAAGAACAACAAGAGGAACGAAGAACAACAAGAACAATAACTCGGCAACAACTAGAACATCATAAGCCGTGAATAAAAAGGGAATAAACACACACCACAAATGCAATAGAAGTAAAGGGAGAAGTAGTATGACACAATGATTACACAAATAATAAGACTATAGAGTATTTCACACTCAAAAACCCCTATTACTCAAGTAAACAAACACTAAACTCCTATGGTGACACAAGAGGGATATTACCTCCTTAAGCACCAACGTCTCAAGATAAAAATGCAACACAATTGATTCCACACTTGGGAAGCCATAGTTACGGGTAGAACTACTACTTTCATACTTGAGAGGAATGTTTCTTTCTTTCACATATTCATCAAAACTAAAAACTAATGAAAATAAGAATAAAGGAGCATATTTATAACCTATTACAAAATAAATTGTCCAAAATGCCCTTAATGATGGTGGGGCGGCCATAAAGTGTATTTTTGACTTTTGAAATCCCTAAAACAGCCTTAATGAAGGTGCTCTTCAATGATCCAGGGTTGTGGCTCTTCAACCATCTCCCAAGCCACCTTCCACACACGGCTTTGCTATATGGAATGCTTAAAATGGCTTTTCCATACATGCTTTCTTCCCCTCAATGTGACCACAACTGGATCCTTTGCGTATTAGCCTCGAATGATGTCTTAAAAAAATAGGATGGCCATTTGACTCTTATCATCCTTCGCTTTTTGGAAAGTATTCGATCTCAAATATACATCTTGCAAGATCAAAAAAAGGACAAGGAAGTACAAAATCCTCATGGTATGTGGGTTAGGGTTTGTACAACAAATAAAATCATCATTCCAAAGTGGTACACACTTGAAATATAACCACACGTCCTTTGTTTAAAACAAGAGAAGCTAAGTAAAAATATCTCAAAGGAGTTGGATAAGGGGATCACCAATAGGTAGGGAAGCTATAATGGTCATAATGGCATCACTAGATACAAAAGGTAAGATTATTTTTACCTTAGGAACCATAAGACACAATTGATTCAACACCTCTTTAATAGACCACATCAGGAGTGGTACCTTAATAGAAATTAAAGTCCATGAAAAACATATATCAATGTCACTCAAACAAGCGGACCAACCAACAAAGATCCTACCTCCATATATGGCCAATCCATAACTATAATAGAAGTTATCATAAGAAAAAAGGTAGTATAAAAATGAATCAAATGTGAAGGCTTCACCCAAGGTGCTACCATCTATGAGAAGGCCATTTGGCTTAAAAACTTAGCACATGATGTACACAAGCATGAATTCAAAGCATTTAAGAACATAGAAATTCTTTCTTTTAGGCAATTCATGCCAACATACGATATAGATTCAATAAGATCATAAATATCATCAAATGCGCAACGGTAATGATGAAAGGTACTAAGGATACTATTCTCATTTAAGATATATTCACAAGTAGGAACACACAAAGAGAGAAAGAGATATTATAGGCATGTAGGACCTCTCTTTTTTCTAACAACTTCCTAAGGGAAGGTATTTCATCAAGGGAGTCATGCAATTAGGAATATTATAGAAACTACTATGCAATAATTCAATCCGACATAATTAGTTTTCCCTAGAACTTTGTTTCCCTCTGCCAATGATGTTAAGCATCCACCTAAGATTCCCACAAGATACTTCAACTTGTCCAACCCCATTAAGGTGACAAGAAGCCGTGAACGTCCTTGGGCTCTTCAACAAATAAGGATTCAACTTGGCATCAACAAGTTGTGGTCCACAAAACTTAGGATAAAATGAGTCAAATATGGATAAAAGCATATGAGTAATATCCAAAGAGGCAATGACACAATTGCCCTCAGGCCCTCAATCATGAAACCACCTTTGAGAAAGAGGTTTCTCATCAAAATCAAGTCACAAAGAAGGGTATAATAAGAATTGAATTCATCTAAAGTATTTGCAAAAGGAAACTCTCTTCTCCACCTACAAGTAGCAATACCTTGGTCAAGAAAGTAAACACTTAAGGGTGAACTCTCGTAGTTTCTTTTACTACACCCCTTCTTTAGTGAACACTTACCCTCGTTGGAAATTTCCCTCATGCATAACTTGGGTCTATCAAGTGCATTATAAATCAACAAGAATGACTTTCCATGTAGGAAAGGATACCAACACTCACAATCAAACCTTTCTTGTCGTCTTGACCAAGCATCAAGTTGGATGTATAACATTCCCTACATCTTAAGAGGTTTTTGGGATCAAATGGGTGAAATAACCAAGGACCTAGGTCTCAGTCAAACCAAATTTCCCTTATGAAGTTGTCCCCAAAATTAGGCATACCCTATATATAAACAATTGAAATATCATGAGCACAAAGAGGGTAGAGAAAGGTGTCACACAAGTCAAGTTTAACTATGGTTTCCTTATGCATGTACTTACTAGTTTCAAGTTCGTCAACATTAGTATGCTTAACAAAGGAATCACACAAAGAAGAAGTTGAGGTAATTTCTAAGAAAACATCACCTTTTTTTTCAAAGGGACATTCCTCAAGTAGACACAAACCACCATTAACATCAAAGTAGTCGCAACTCAAATTATCACATAGATCAAGCAATTCATCCAAATATTTATTAAGAAAGGGTGGGGTGTCATACAAAGGATTATAATCCAAATCATTGTTCAAATAACCAACACTAATCGGGTTGCCTAAACATTCTAGCACATCAAGGTCACCTTCACTCGATTGGTCATTCTTCACAATATTTTCTTCTTCACGATTTCTATAAGAAAAAATAAGGGTTTCATCACTCAACATTCTCACGAAATCATCTACAATCTCATGATCAACTCTATTAACTTCATCACTAACTTGAGACTCATAAAACTTACCATACACATGCTCAAGTAGTGGACTACATTCTTGAGTAAGTTGATCATTATTCACATCCTCACTAGTTGTTGGCAACTCACATACCAATGTAGACTCACCTAGATTTTCACAAAGGTCAACTAGTAAGTGAATACTCTCATTACTCTGAAACAGAACCTAATTCATGTTACAATTTCCAGATCTAGGTGGACACAAATTATTCTCACGATGAGAATTATAGGATCAGCTAGTACTTGTGCATTTACAATAAGAATTTGATCGCATTGAAACCTAGAAATACCACGAGTATCACAAAGAGAAGACTCATGTACTTCTTTTATAGGCAAACCAACAGCTCCACCCACTTGGCTACTACTAGCCACATCACAATATTCTATATTTATAGGACGGTAGGAGATAGCATTTTTACCTTGTATCCCATAGAAGGTTCGGTCTTCACCTTGTTTTGGATCATGGAAGGCCACTTGATCCCTTGGGAAGCTCTCATCATGAGGGAGTTTTTGATTAAGCAGTTATATGGTATCTACTCCCATTCTCATCTTTCATAGTCATGTTTGATAGCTTCAAGATAGGCCAAGTTATTAGGACTAAGTAGGGGAATTGGATTTGGGGAGCTAAATATTTGGCCTCACTTTTCAAGGTTCTATTTAAAATCCTCACAAGCAACCTTGAAATTTTTGTCACCCATGGTACCTAAAAAAGACAACAACAAAAACAACAGACAGTTTAGCTCAAAAGTATCCTCACACTCTTCTCTCCTTTGGATATCTCACACTTGGTTTCATAAGTGTTGAAAATTTGCTTGAAATCCATGAGGTGTTGAGTGTTGATTTCAAATCTTGTCCAGAATAGATTTTTGTTTGAAAGACTCAAAGAAATCTTGTTTGGACTTGAGCCAAGAATCACAACGTTTTACAAATGACAAAAGCACACAAATACTATCAACATGAAGAAACGTTCTCAAAAACTAATTTACAACCTAGTAGGTCATTACTAGCTTGCCAATTAGTTTTAGAATCAATGAAATTGAAATCAGTTGAAACAACAAAAAGAAATAAGGAAATTCAAAATTTGAGCCTATGATGATGTGGCAGTCCACTATTGACCATTGAAAAGTTGTTGAAGTTAGAAATTTTTCTTGTTCCTAAATTTATTTGATCATTCTTCCCAAGAATGAGAGGAATTTAAGCTAGGGTAGGGAGACAAACAAGGTTTTGGCTTCTTTTCAAAGATTCAAAGAGGTTTACCTACTTGCACTCTTTTGGCAAGATAACCTTTTTGCAAGTCTTGTCTCCTTTCCATTTTTAGCCAATCTTAAAAAGTGCTTTTACTCCTTTTTGGTAACAATGCTTTTTGGAAGCCCATAGTCTTTTTACTACTTTGGTGAGGTCTTGGAAGTGTTTCCAAGGCAAACAAGAACCCCTTCTCTCTTTCCTTTGATTTTAGATCAAACAACTCTTTTCTTGAAACCTTTTCTTCACCACAACACAAGAACATCAAGAACAACAACCAGTCATCCAATAACACAACTTGAAAATTAGCTCAAAAATTGGATTTAGACTCCAGAAGTGTTAGTGAGAAAGGAACTAACACTAGAAATAACCAAAACTCATACAAAAATCCAAAATCTAGACTCAACCTTTGGCCAAGACACTAAAACAAGAACAACTATTCTCTTTGTTTTTTGTGAGATTTTTGACTTTGGACACACCTTCTAGTGTTAGGGGAAAAAATCTAACACTAGAACACAGAAAACATACAAAACGCAAGACCAAAATTTTGGCCAAGAGACAAAAATGGGACAGATTGTGTTTCTTTTGGATTTTTAGTTTTCTACACCTTTTTTTTATTTTTTCAAGTGAGCAAGCCCAAGATTGATCTCGTGGGAATAAAAGCAATGATGGATCTGATACTAAATGATAATAGAATCAACCCACAAACTTGGAAACAAGAAAAGAACAACAAAAGAAATGAAGAACAACAAGAACGATAACTCGGCAGCAACTAGAACATCATAAGCCGTGAATACAAAGGAAAGAAACACGTACCACAAATGTAATAAAATTAAAGGGATAAGTAGTTTGACATAATTATTACATAAATAATAAGAACTAGAGAGTATTTTCATCTTAAAAATCCCTAATACTCAAGTAAAAAACACCAAACTCCTACAGTTACACAAGAGGGACGTTACCTCCTCAAGCACCAACGTCTCAAGCCAAAAATGTAACATAAGTGATTCCACACTTTGGAAGCCATAGTTATGGGTGGAACTACTACTCTCACACTTGAGAGAAATATTTCTTTTTTTCACATATTCATCAAGACTAAAAACTAATGGAAATAAGAATAAAGGAGCCTATTAATAATTGATTACAACATAAAGTGTTCAAAATGCCCTTAATGAGGGTGGGGTGGCCATGGAGTATATTTTTGACATGTAAAATCCCTAAAACACCCTTAATGAAGGTGCTCTTCATTGCTACAAGGTTGTGATTATTCAACTATCCCCCAAGCCACCTTCCACACACAGTTTTGCCTTACAGAATGCTCGAAATAGCCTTTCCATGCATGCTCTCTTCCCCTTAATGTTACCATAACCAGATCCTTTGTGTTTTGGCCTCGAATGATGTCTTCAAAAACTAGGATGGCCATTTAGCTTGTATTTTCCTCCCATTCTTAGAAAGTATTCAACCTTAAATATACACCTTACAAGATTATAAAAAGGATAAATAAGCACAAAATCCTCATGGCATGAGGGTTAGGGTTAGTACAACAAACAACATCACCAAGCTAAAGTGGTACCCATTTGTAATATAACCACACATCCTCTATTTTAATCAAGAAAAACTTAGTAAAAATGTAACAAAAGAGCTGGCTAAGGGGATCACAAAGAGGTAGGGAAGCTATAATAGTTATAATGGCATCACTAGATAGAAGAGATAATATTACCTTTACCTTTGGAACCATAAGAGACAATTGCTTCATCACCTCTTTAAAAGACCACATCAAGAGTGGTCCCTCAATTGAAATTAAAGTCCACACAAAACATATATCAATGTCACTCAAACAAGTCGACCAACCAACAAAGATCCTACCTCCACATACGGCCAATCCATAACTATCATAGAAGTCATCATAAGAAAAGAGATAGTATAAAAAGGAATCAAATGTAAAGGGTTCATCCAAGGTGCTACCATCTATGATAAGGCCATTCAGCTCAAAAAACTTAGCATGTGATGTACACAAGGATGAATTTAAAGTATTTAAGAATATAAAAATTCTTCCTTTTAGGAAATTCATGCCAATATATGATGTAGATTCAACAAGATCATGAATATCATCATATGCACAAAGGTAATGGCGAAAGGTACTAAGGACACTATTCTCATCTAAGATGTATTCACAAGTAGGAACACACAAAGAAAGAAAGAGATATTATAGGCACATAGGACTTCTCTTTTTATTACAACTTCTCGAGGAAAGTTATTCCATCAAGTGAGCCATGCAAGTAGTGATACCTTGTCAAGAATGAAAACACTTAAGGGTGAACTCTCTTGGTTTCTTTTACAGCTCTCCTTCATTAGTGAACACTTACCCTCATTGGGAATTCGCCCATGTACAACTTGGTCTTATAAAGTGGGTTGTAAATCCTCAAAATGACTTTCTGTCATAAGAAAAGATACCAACGCTCACAATCAAACCTTGATTTTTGTCTTGACTAAAAATAAAGTTGGATGTATGTTATTTTCTATATCCCAAGAGGTTTTTGGGGTAATATAAATAAAGTATCCAAGGACCTACGTCTCGGCCTTACCTAATTTCCCTTATTATGCTATCCCCAAAATTAGGCACACCCTCTATATCACCATTGGAAATACCATCATCACAAAGAGGTTAGAGAAAGGTTTCACACAAGTCAACTTCAACTATGGTGTCCTTATGTATGTACTTACTAGTTTCAAGTTCATCACCATTAGTATGCTCAACATAGGAATCACACAAAGAAGAAGTTGGGGGAATTTCTAGGCAAATATCACCTTCTCTTTCAAAGGGGAATTCCTCAAGTAGACACAAACCACAATTAACATCAATAGCATCACAACTCAAGTTATCACCTAGATTAAGCAATTCATCCCAATATTTATAAAGAAAGGGTAGGGTGTCATACAAGGGATCACAATCAAAATTATTATTTAATGAACCAATACTAATCGAGTTGCCTAAACATTCAAGCACATTAAGTCACCTTTATCCAATTGGTCATTCTTCACAACATTTTCTTAATCACGATTTGTATGAGCAAAAATAAGGCTTTTATCATACAACATGCTCACAAAATCATCTACAATATCATGATCAACTCTATTAACTTCATCACTAACTTAAGACTTATAAAACTTACCATACACATGCTCAAGCAGTGGACTACATTCATGAGTAAGTTGGTATGATGAAGGTATTCTTTGGTTTAGGGCATACGTGCTTCAATTGAGATTGATTCATTCAGAGTCCAGTTGGCTTCTAGGAATGAGTTTGTGGTTTTTGGGAAGTTGGAGTAAGGTAGTATGCATAAAAAGGATAACTTTAGCAAAATCTCATAGAAGTATTGCTTGTTTATATAGGTTACCTAGAGATCCTTGTATAGATATGAAAGCCAAGTACCTTAGTTGTTTGAGCTTTTGGGATCTATCTAGTCTTTTACATTCAAGGATAAAATTCTTTAAGTAATAGATGTTGTAATGACCCTTTAGGTCATTTCCTCCATCTTTATATTTTTTAGTGTTTCCATATTTCCATAGCGGCTACAAGTAATTTTTGGACAATCAAATGGGTTCTTGACTATTTCATTTAGTTTTTTTGCCTATTTCTCTATTATGAAGCTTTTAAAATTGAGAAATTAGTCTTGGGCTGATAATTCTAGTAAACAGCCTCAGATGATAATTCTAGCAATTCCATTAATTCTGGAATATGGGCTTTAGGCTAGTGGATCCTTGGTTTGAGTTTTGAGGATTCTAGGCTCACTTTGGGATATTGGATACTTTTTGGTAAAAGTAAAATAATAGGTGTAGGGCCCACTTTTAGTTGAAACAACCTCGAATAGAGAATTCAATGGTTTAATTGAGTTTGAAATATTGAATTATGTAGGGTAGCATAATATGTTTGCATGCATAAGGTTCTAAATTAAAACACCCTGGGTTTTTTGCCTTGGAAAATTCTTGAGTTTTTAGCTCACATTTATTTTAAGGACTCACTATATGAGTTGTATGTTATAGGTATGGGTCAGCTGACCTATCTCGTAAGGTGTTCAGTGAGTGATGGATAGTTTTCTATTATGGTTACGAGTTGGTAGGTATGGGTCATATAGTTTGGTGATGGGTCGTTTGGTTGATCCTTCACCCAATATAAAAATTAGTGACTTGACTTAGATTTGAGTATGAGTGGATCATTGAGAACTATAAGAATGAGGTACGAGTGGTATTGTGGAGTAGTATGTTGTCCAGTGTCTAGACCTTGATGTTCAACTTAGGGTACAACTAAATGGTACTATCATATTGTATGGTGATGGATTGGGGAAAGGGAGTCATATGTTGGATAAAATGTAGTGTCCAACTTTCTGACCTAGTGACAACTTTAAGGTATCAGTCGTATGTTATGGTGATGAGTTAGAGGGTCCACTCGTTCCCACCTGCAAGTTTTCTATAGTTTTAAGATGGGGGTATTCTAGACGTTTCCCTTCTTAACTCCTTTTTACCCCATGACATAAAACACCTTTAAGGGATACATTAACTTATTATTCTTATTTGAACACTAAAAAAATCTTTCTCAAGCTCTTGGTTCAAGAAAATTCTAGGGTTTCTACAAGGCAATCAATTAAGGGCTTTCAAGAGTGAAGCTCTCCGTCTTCATTGGTGTATAAGACGTGTTAATCCTTCCTCATTCAACTAAAAGCTTGTTTTACTGAATAATTTCATTGTATTATAGTGGATATGCTTTGTTTATGAAATATATGTTTGGGGTTTTGGTTGTTCATGGTTGGATAATGTTTTCCCATGTTTTTATAGTTTTTCATGTTATAATTATAGTCTGAACACGTGGTTGCATGGGAATGGTCAATTGATACTTGGTTCTACTTTTCGAAACTATATGCCCACAATAAATTTGTTAAAATGCCAATGAGAATGGTTTTGTCACATAGTTTGACTATTTTGAAACTTTTGCATTGCATAATAAGATAATGGAACTTAAATTGGTTTGGCTGGTTTTAAATGGTTTGGAAAGGCCTTAATGGCCATGGTTTTGGCTTAATTGGAAACTTTTGAGCCAAATTGGTTTAATGGCTATGGTATGACATAAATGGATAGACTTGCAAGCTCTAATTTTTTTATGACAATAACAAAATCTAATTCCTAATTAAAAAACTCCTTGGTAAATAGTTAGTTATGTGTGAATAGTTTTAATATGGGATTAAAGGGGTTGTATTGGCAAAAAAGTGGAAATTGGAGGTCCCAAAGGGACCAATACTGGAAACTCATATTTGTTAATGTGAGATTGGTTTTGGTGACTGCGTCCATGATATCACACTTATATTTTGGGAGATGTACTAGTCATATCAGGTTTTATTCTCTAGTTTGTGCAGCTAGCACGCATCGAGGCCCTTTCAGTAGGGGAGATGAACCAATATAGCCTATGGGTAGTTTTAGTATGAAAAGCTACACAACCCTGGTAAAAGGTTTTAAATACATGCTAAACCCAATTCTTTTTCCCAGCAAGATATATATGTATGTATATGATTGCATATGATTATTTACCTTGGTTTTGAATTACTGGCATTATTATGTCTTATCCCTGAGTACATGCTAGCGTTCACTTCGCTAACTATCTTTGGGCTTTGTATTCCCAAGCGATATAGGAATCGGCTATACTATCATTTCTACTGCTCAGTGGCTTGGATTCGGGGACAGATTTGAGTTAGGCTAAAGTGGTGAGCTTCTACACTTTGAAAGGCTCCATTTTATGCTATTGACTTATTTTATTTTTGTTATTTCATTGGTTTGGTTTTGGATATGGTTGGGGGAATTTCCATATTATATGTTATTGATTCTAGATAGAGGCGTTTTTAGAAAACTATGGGCATGGGCAGTGTCTGTATTAGTGTCAGCCTTGGTATTGGTATTAACATTAGGGTTGACACCGGTTGGATATTTGGTCGAATATTTGGTTGGTTATTGTTATGGACTTTATTAAATGTCTTTAAATTACTATTTTTTATTTTGTTATATGTTCATAATTTATCCGACATAGGGTATAGGATGGCTACGATTGGCTATTGGGGGCGGTCTCTGGTCCTGGTTGGACTTGAGATGCTTGACACGACTAGGACCTAGTTTGGGTCATGTCAGATTGTCATCAGAAGCCCTAGGTTCATGGTCAATTGGGTGTCTGACAAAGCCATATCGATTACAGTCTCTTTTAAGGGTATGTAGCATGTCATACTTATAAGGGAGAGGCTACAAGGTCTTAGGAATTTTTCTCTTTCTTGTGTTCTATTTTCAAGGTGTAGAGTCTAAGGTCCTGAAATTTTCTCTAATTCTTGTTTGCTCATTTTTTAGATCATTCCTCTTTGATGATCTAAAGCTCACATAAACCTCTCTGTCCCACTCGAGGACAATGTGATGGGACTCATTTCATTTATGGCGTCTAGACTTAGTCTAGGGATCCAGTTCTTGATTGTCCTCTTACAATTCCACTTGTTCCCTCTAGTCCTTCTTGAGCTCCTCAGGATGCTATGACAAATGCTGATTTTTGTCAGTCTATCCATATGTTGGTGCAGTTGGTAGTTTCTCAAACTGAGCATGTGTTTTTGATACTACATCTTCTGAGGCTATAAGGGTTGGCCAATTCATTAGGTTGAACCATCCAGTTTTAACCAGTTTAAGGTTGAGATTTGTGGATGATTTGGAAAAGAACTTCCATTTTATGCATGCTACCAATGTGGAGGGTGGGGAATTTTTTGCCTACCAACAAAAAGATATAGAATACCATTAGCAATGGGAGCAGTCAAGGGGTGACGAAGCTAAGTTTTCCCTGTGGTATGATTTCTCTAGTGCTTTTCTGGACCACTTCTTTCCTCAGTAGTTGAGGGAAGAGAAAACAGAGGAATTTGTTAATATGAAGCAAGGCAAAATGTCAGTCAAGGAGTATGCCTTGAAGTTTCACTAGTTATCTTTGTATGCTCCAGAGTTAGTTTATAGCATGAGGGCTAGAATGAGAAAGTTCACTTTTGGGTTGTCTTGAGACTTAATATTGAATAATAAGGATGCCTTATTGAACAATGACATGGATATTTCTAGGTTTGTTGTGTAAATACAGCAGGTAGAGAAAGAGAAGATAAAGAAGGTTGAGATAGTAGAGAGGCAAAGCAAAAAGTTTAAAATTTTCCAAGTAGGGTAGTGGCCAACAATAGAGTGGGAGGCATGGAGGGAAGTGGCCTAAGAAAAAGTGGGGCAATTTTGGGTCTTACTCGATGGCTAGTTCTCCCAACCCAAATCGTTAGGTGACTGTGTTTTCATAGAGGTGATAACTATAGGGCACAGGATGCCCAATATCAGGGTAGTGGGTCCCAGTCAGCTCATTCATATCCTTCTTACAAATATTATAGTCGATTGAATTGGGGTTACTGTTATGAAAGAAAGGACGAGTGCTTCAACTATGGTTAGCTAGGGCACATGATTAGAAATTGTCCAGTTGGTAAGGTTTCTTTTAGGGAAAACAAGGTTCTTGTTGTCTCTTCTTCAGCTCTGGTACCAAAGGGTGCGCCATCTAGTTCCAACACTGGTTGAAACTATCTCTATTCTCTCACTACCCTCCAGGAGTCCAAGGCATCGCCTGATGTCGTGACTGGTATGTTGAAACTCTTTTCCCATGAGGTGTACTATTTTCTTGAGTCGGGATTCACTCTTTCTTATGTAAAACCATTATGGTTGTCCAATTTGGTTTTGATCTCGAGTATATTCCAAACCCTTTTTTTATTTCTACCCCAGTGGATGACTCTTGGTAGCTAGAAGAGTCTATAGGGCTTGTGTGGTATCTATGGGTGGGCAAGAGACCTTGGTGGATTTGTTTGAATTATACATGGTTATTTTTGATGTTATATTAGGGATGGATTGGTTTCAATTATGTTATGCATCTCTAGACTATCGGACCTATACGGTCGTCTTTAATTTCCCTAATAAGCTAATTATTAAGTGGGAGGGTGGTTCCCTGGCTCCTAATGGGAGGTTCATGTCATATCTTAGAGCCCGGAGATTAATCTCCATGGGGTGTCTCTATTATCTGGTTTGGGTTAAAGATTCTAACACGAACGGTCCTTCTTTGTATTCTATCCTGGTGGTGAATTAATTTCCTGAGGTCTTCCTTGATGACCTTTCGGGTGTTCCTCCCTACAGGGAGATTAATTTTGGGATTGATCTTGCTCCGGACACTCATTAAATTTTTATCCCTCCATATAGGATGGCTCCAGCTGAGTTAAAAGAGCTTAAGAAGTAGCTCAACGATCTTTTAGACAAGTGTTTCATCCTTCATAGTGTGCCTCTGTGGGGTGACGAGTGTTATTCATGTGTAAGAAGGATAGTTCCCTTTGAATGTGTATTGATTACCGATAGTTAAATAAGGTGACGATAAAGAATAAGTACCCTCTCCCAAGTATAGATAATTTATTTGATCAGTGCAGGGTGCTAAGTTTTTCTCCAAGATTGATCTTCGGTCAGGGTATCATCAGTTAAAGATTAGGGAGGTGGATATACCTAAGACTTCCTTCCGTACTCGGTATGGGCATTTTGAGTTCTTGGTGATGTCGTTTGGCTTGACTAATACCCCTATGACATTATTGGATTTGATGAATAGGTTTTTCATCAATTTTTGGACTTGTTTGTCATTATGTTCATAGGCGATATTCTAGTGTACTCGAAGAGTGAGGTGGATTATGCTAATCACCTTCGTGTAGTGTTGTAGACCATGAAAGAGCAGTTGTATACTAAATTCTCAAAATATGAGTTCTAGTTGAATGTTGTCACTTTTTTGGGTCATGTCATTTCTAGTGAGGTGATCATGGTGGATTCGCAAAAAGTTGCAGTAGTTAAGAGGTGGCCTATACCCACGACTCCAATTGATATTCGAAGCTTCTTAGGTTTAGATGGTTACTATAAAAGGTTTGTGAGAGTTTTTCTTCTACAACTGTCTCATTGACTAAGTTGACTCCAAAGAAGGTAAAGTTCTTGTGGTCGGACGGTTGTGAGGGTTGTTTTGAAAGGCTAAAGGATAATCTAACTTTAGCTCCGATCTAGACCTTGCCCGAAGGCACGGATGGATTTGCGGTATCTTATGATGCATCCCATATGGGGCTTGGTTAAATTTTGATACAACATGGCAAGGTGATAGCTTATGTCTCTACAACGTTGAAGATGCGTGAGAAGAATTATATGACTCATGACTTGGAGCTTTTGGATATGGTATTCGCATTGAAAATCTAGTGTAACTATCCTCATGACATGCATGTGGATATCTTTTCTGATCATAAAAGCCTGTAGTATGTGTTTACTCTGAAAGAGCTTAACCTCAGCAAAAGAGATGACTTGAGCTACTCAAGGATTATGTCATGAGTCTTCACTACCATCCAGGTAAAACTAATATGGTTGTTGATTCTCTTAGCAGGTTATCCATGGAAAGTCTGGCTCATATAGATGAAAGAGAGAAGGAGTTGATGAAAGATATTCACTATTTGGCTAACCTTAGAGTTTGTCTCTTGGATGCTGAGGATAGTGGAGTATTTGTATAGGAGGTGGTGCGATCATCTCTTGGTGTTAAAATCAAGGAGAAAGAGATGTTAGATCCTATTTTGATAAGGATCAATGGTGATATAGGCGGACAGAAGGTGATGGCCTTCAAGATTAATGGTGATGTTACCTTATGGTACCAAGAGATGTTATGTGTTCCCGATGTATATGGTTTGCAAGAGAAGATCTTGGTTGAGGCACATGAGTCGCGCTATATCATTCATCCTTGTTCGGCAAAAATGTATCATGACCTGAAGGAGATAGATTGATAGAACAATATGAAGCGGGATGTGGCTATTTTATGGCTAAGTGTAAGGTGTGCCAACAAGTGAAAGTTTAGCACATGAGGCCCGAAGGATTGTATCAAGAAATTAAGTTGCCAGAGTAGAAGTGGGAAGTGATCAACATGGATTTTCTTGCCGATCTTCGTCGGTCTTAAAATCAGTTCAATTCAAATTGGTTCATCGCGTATAGAATGATAAAGTCTGCTTATTTCTTGCCTATGTGGACAAATTTCTCGGGTGAGGACTATGTAAGGTTGTACCTCCAAGAGATTGTGAAGTTACATGGGATAATTATTTTTCAAATCTTCGATCGTCGTACACAGTTTTTATCTTACTTTTGGTGGTTGTTTCAGAAAGGGTTGGGACTAAGGTGAGTCTGAGTACTACTTTCCACCTACAGTCAGATGGTCAGGCAGAAAGGACTATTCAGATATTGGAGGATATGCTTTGTGCTTACGTGATTGACTATGGTGGTAGTTGGGTTGAGCACATACCTCTTGTAGAGTTTGCGTACAACAATAGCTACCACTCTAGCATTAGGATGGCTTCGTTTGAATCCTTGTATGGTATGAGTTGTACATCTTCCATTAGGTGGTTTGACGTTGGTGAGGCGGATATGTTTGTCCCAGACTTGGTTCCCCAAGCTATGGAGAAGTTGAAGGTGACTTGAGTAGGCTCAAGGCCACCCAAAGTTTCCAAAAGTCCTATGCAAATGTGAGGCGTAGGAAGTTAGATTTTGAGTTTGGGGATAGAGTGCTCTTGAAGGTATCTCCCATAAGGGAGTAATGCAGTTTGGGAAGAAGGGAAAGCTCAGTACCCGGTATGTTGTTCTACACTTGATTTTGAGAAGAGTCGTCAATATTACCAATGAGTTGGAGTTGCCTTCTAGTTTGAGCTCCATTCACCTGGTATTCTATTTTTCTATGTTGAGGAAATGTGTGAGTGATCCATCGCAGATTGTACCTATCAAGGATATTGGTATTTCGAATTCTCTTTCTTATAAGGAGGTTCCTACTGAAATCTTGGATCTGCAGATTCGTTGATTGTGGACCAAGGATGTAGCTTCGGTAAAGGTTCTATAGAGGAACCAAAAGGCTGAAAAGTCTACTTGGGAAGTGGAAAAGGACGTGACGTCCAAGTATCCGTTCCTATTTTTTGCCCCAAAAATTTATGCAAAAGTTATGTGTTGATCTTACCATCTTTGTTTTTAAACTTTATTAAAAGAAATATTGATTTCCTTGGTATATTTGTTTTCTAACTTGGTTAAAGGTAAGAGTAAAGGTGTGTGACTGCCTAGTTCCATCATTTGGGTATGAATGATCCAAGCAGAGGAGAATTGAAATACCCTTAGTTTTTGGCCTTGGAAAATTCCTGAGCATTGAGCTCACTGTCTTATAATTACACACCATAAGAGTCGTATGGTATGGGTACATGTAAGGTGACCCAACTCGTAAGGTGTCTAATAAGTAATGGATAGTTTTCTATTATGGTTACGACTTGGTGGCTACTGTTCGTATGATTTGTGTAATTCCCCGTATTTCCGTAGCTTAAATTAACTCTTATTCCATGAGTTATCCAATATAAAATTTTCAAAATACTCAGTATTTTTTAGTTCAGAGCCTTCCAATGCGTAGGAAATTCAGTTAGCTTTAAAACAATATAAAATTCGCCCAAATTCGATACCTGGGAGAAGCATTATAGCCAATTTAGTATGACAGTGTGCCAATTTGGCCATCAACGCATCGCGGAGGACAACCAAATGGCAATGGTCAATTTCCAGTGTTTCTCCATGATATTGATGCATCGTGCCAATCCCTCAATTCAGAATTGTCAATTTCTAGTGTACCAATGCGATTCCACCGCGTCGCGGTGAGCTTCCAGGTCGCATCCAGTATGGAAACGCGATACCACCGCATCGTGCCACCAACCACATTCCCAGTTGTCAGTTTTCAGTGGCCCAACACGATAATGGCGTGTCGCGCCAAGGGCCCAGTTCAAAAAGGTTTGATGAAAATTAAAAGAGTCGTCCAGGATTAAATTGGTCTTTTCCTATTATTTTAATACGTCCAAGTATGGGATTTAATCCCTAAAAACGTCTTAAAGTCATTATTCACTTACTTTTTCCCCAAATCCAAGCATTCTCTCCCAAATAGCAAAATCCTAGCTCCAAGAAATCAAGAGAAAAACCAAGAATTTCTCCAAGAACTTCAAGAATTAATAACCCAAGGTATGTTAGGTGTTCATCTATGGGTTCCTTTCACCCATAGAGTCCACCAATCCATTTTAAAACTACAAGATTGTTGATTTATGAATGAAATGCTTGAAATTGAATTGAATTCATGTTCATGTTATTGTTGGGTCTCAGTCCATGATTGAATTACAAGTTTTCATGAAATTAATCATCATATGTGTTGAATTACATAATCTTCATGATAAACCCTTCACTTTGCAAGTTGATTTATGTAACCATGATAATTATATGTGTTGATTATTGTATAACCAAGGCATGCTCCCCATGTGTTTGATAATATGCCTATGTGGATGAAATAGTTCCATTATAATATGATAGCATATACTCCCTATTCATGTACAAGTTAATGCATTACAAGAGTTTGGTGAAATGCCTCTATGAATGAATTATGATCAAGTAAGCATTTTTATCTTATAAAAGATTAAGCTATGCCTTTCTTTTAAGATACTGAGACCTAGGAGCATTAAATACCTGACAATTTAGCTGTGTACCTAGAGCCAGTGTCAGTTACATAATAGTATCAGTCATGTCCCGATCAGTAGAATCCAGTCAGTTATAGAACTCAAGAAAAATAAGTAAGCACAGTATCAGTACAGTCTAGTTTAGTATACTCAGTTCAGTGTCTTTCAGTTGGGAGTAGGATTCAGCACCGAGTGAACTCAAGGATGGGGGTCGCCTGCCAGGAGAGGGTGTGATCCTTAGAAGCAATCCTTGCATTCCAGAACTACGTAGCCAGCATAGGTTGAGACAGCAAACCTGCCAGTTGAGGGTTGAAGAGGTATTTTAACCTGCCAGTTAAGGGTTCCACTGTTCTCATTAGAGTACCTACCAGATGAGGGTAACTCTTCAATGTCTTTACCCATGGCATGGTACTGACACCCTTCCAACTGAGGTCACAGGTTTGACCCTAACTTAGTTATCTTATTTGGGGCATGTCGGTTAGATAATTACCTCCCACAGTCTCAATTTCAGTCTTCTAAATAGAACTCCGTTCAGTTCTATAGAATCAAGACTGTCAGATGCAATCAATCAGTATCAGTAACTGAGTTATCAGTAACTTCAGATATCAGTTACTTAGTATCAGAACTCAGGACTTAGCTTCAGACAAGCTTAGTAATAGTATTTATTTATATGCACAATCATGCACACTCAGTTTTACAGCAGTATTAGATATCCATGTACTCTCATGTTTAGTTATTCTATATCATTCAGTCAGTTATTGTTCATGCATATGAATCTTTGCATTCAGCCTTACCCATCTACTATACCAGTACATTCCACGTACTGACGCATCCTATTTCTTTGTGATATGATGTCTCATTTCATAAGTTCGGACGCTCAGGTTCTCGACCATGCATAGACAAATTCAAATTCAGCCAGCAGTATCAGAGTTAGTAGTGAGTCCTTATCTATCGAGGATATTTTATTATTTTAGTTTCTCAGTAGATGCAGTATTTCAGTAGATGGAGTTAGTTGGGGGATTGTCCCGTCTACTCTACATTTAGACAGTTCAGTTTAGAGGCTTTTCAGACTAAACTTTTAGATAGTATTCAGTTTTATAATTACTATTATCAGTTGATATTCTTTATCAGTATTTACTGATTTTGAACCTTATGGCATTTCAGCCTATTTTCTATATTTATTTTAGTATTATTATTAAGTGCTCACAGCAGATATCATTCATAGGTTAGCTTGTGATCCTCTGGGATCATAAGCACCGTGTAGCATCTGGGGTATAGACTCGGGGCATTACAAACTTTGTATCAGAGCCTAAGGTTCAACAGATTCCTTAGGAGTCTGAAATCCGCATCACGTAGAGTCTTGTGCATGGGTGTATAGCACAGCACTCTTTTGGATAGGAGGCTATGAGATGTTTTAGGAAACGTTTCCCTTCTTTCAGTATTCATGTTGTGCGAGTAAGAATGAGCTCAAGTTAAACTCTCAATCTAATCCATTTATACCTTTCATTTACATAACATGCCTCCCAAAAAGACTAACGAAAGTAAAACCAGAAATTAGTCATCACCTCAGCTCGTTCAGGCAAATCCCCTAGACGAGCATGTCTCCCATGAAGGATTCAGAGCTGAATTCACTAGTCTAGCCAATTCTGTAGCAGCTTAGAATGAACAGCCAACTACTGTTCAAGCCAACCCAGTGGCCAATATTGTTGTATCCAGAATTTGGGACTTCACCAGAATAAATCCTCTCCTATTATCAGAATCTAAGCCAGAAGAAGATCCACAAGAGTTCCTCGGTCAGGTTCAAAAAGTCACAGATATCATGGGAGTGAATTCCAGTGAGAATGTTGAGTTAGCTGCCTATCAGCTATAAGATATAGCTCATACATGGTTTAAGCAGTGCAAGGTAGACAGAGGCACAAATACAGAGCCCATAGACTGAGAAGATTTTGCTACTGCTTTCCTAGAGAGATTCTTTCCCTTAAAGATGAGAGAAGCCAAGGTGTTAGAGTTCATCAATCTCAGGTAGGACAGTATGAGTGTGAAAGAGTATTCCCTGAAGTTTACTCAGTTAGCTAGGTATGCTCCCTATGTAGTAGCAGATAGTAGGTCCAGGATGAGCAAGTTCGTATCTGGGGTGTCAAATAGTATGGTTAACAAGTGCAGAACTGTGATGTTGATTAAGGAGATGGACATATCCAATCTCATAGTCCATGCTCAGCAGATAGAAAAGGCTAAGATAAGAGAGAGAGAGGTAGAAAAAGAGAGCTAGAACAGGTAGCTTTAATTTCAATCAGCCTAAGTCAGAGGGCGGTAACCATTCCCAGTTTTGCCCGAAATCTTCAGTTCTAGCTCCACCTCAGCCAGTTCTCTAGTACCTAAGTTCAGAAATGGTAACAAAGATAGGGCACCATGATCTAAATCTCAAGGTAGTGTCAGCAGTGCTTGAACAAACCCTCTTTGTCAAACATATGGCAGAAACCATCAAGGTATCTGCAGAGCTGGTAGTGATGTTTGTTTCGAGTGTGGAAAGCCAGGCCATAGAGTCAGAGATTTTCCTCAGTCAGGTTCTCAGGGTCAGTATAATCATCCTTCAGCTTAGTCAGGTCACCTGAATCAATAGGGTGCCGCTTCTAGTGCCACCAGTAGGTAACGACCAAACAGGATTTATGCACTTTATTCCAGATAAGATCAGGAAATTTCTTCTAATATGGTCACTAGTACCAGATCTTTCATTTACATGTTTATGCCTTACTAGATCCAGGACCTTCTTTATGTTTTGTAACTCTTTATATAGCCGTTAACTTCGAAGTCAGCCTAGAAATCCTAGTAGAACCTATCTCAGTTTCTTCCCCATTGGGTAAATCTATCATAGCCCGATGGATATATAGGAACTATCCGGTTATGATTTCTCAGAAAGTTACTTTAGGAAACTTTGTAAAGCTAGAAATGGAAGATTTTAATATCATTCTCGGCATAGATTGGCTCTTTCATGCTATGCCTCAGTTGATTGTAGAAACTTAATAGTTTATTTTCAATTTCCAAATGAACCAGTCCTTGAATAGAGGGGTAGTACTACAGCGCTTAAGGGTCAGTTAATTTTATACCTTAGAGTCAGAAAAATGATATCCAAGGGATGCGTCTACCATCTTATGAGAGTCAAAGACTCTAACTCAAAAACTCCAACTCTTGAGTCAGTTCCAGTAGTAAATGAATTCTCAGATGTGTTTCCCGAAGATCTTCCTGGAATTTCTCCCAAAAAGGAAATTGACTTCAAAATAGACCTTCTTCCAAATACTCAGCCCATATCTATTTTACCATACAAAATGGCACCAGCAGAACTCAGAAAGTTAAAAGAACAGTTGAAGGATCTCCTAGATAAGGGATTCATCAGACCTAGTATTTCCCCATGGGGTGCACCAGTCTTATTCGTACATAAGAAAGACGGTTCTCTTAGAATGTGTATAGACTACCATTAGTTGAACAAAGTCACAGTCAAGAATAAATGTCCACTTTTGAGAATCAATGAGTTGTTCGTCCAACTTCATGGCGATAGTTACATTTCTAAGATAGACCTCAGATCAGGCTATCATCAGCTTAGAGTCAGAGAATGTGACATTCTGAAAATAGATTTCAGAACCCGGTATGGTCACTTCGAGTTTCTAGTCATGTCCTTTGGTCTTACAAAATCCCCAGCAGCTTTCATGTCCTTCGAGTTTCTAGTCGTGTGTTCAAGTAGTACTTGGAAATGTTCATTATAGTCTTCATCAATGACATTCTTGTCTATTCCCGTAGTGAGAATGATCACCTCAGAATTATACTTCAGACTCTCAAAACTCATTAGTTGTTCGTCAAATTCAGTAAGTGAGAATTTTGGCTAAGATCAGTAGCATTCCTTGGTCATATTATTTTTGGTGCTGGCATTAGAGTTGATTCTCAAAAGACCGAGGTGGTGAGAAACTGGCCTAGATCCATCTCTCCATCAAATATCTGAAGTTTCTTAGGTTTAGCTGGCTATTATCATTGGTTTGTTGAAGGATTTTCATCTATTGCATCCCCCATGTCTAGATTGACTTAGAAGAAAGTCCAATTTCAGTTGTCAGATTCTTGCGAGAAGAGTTTTTAGGAGTTGAAGACTCGACTCACCTTGGCCCTAGTTTTGACTCTACCAAATGGTTCAGATAGGTTTATTGCATATTGTGACGCATCCAGAAGCTCTTTAAGCAGTATGTGGAAACGAATCTTATTTTGAATTGGGTAAAATATCATTTCATAGTGAATGAAGGCATCATGATAGGCCACAAGATTTCAAGTAAAGTCAATCAAGGAAAAGTTAAAGTTATTGGTAACTTACCTCTACCTATCTCTATGAGAGGTGTAAGAAATTTTCTTGGCCATGCCAGATTCTATAAGCATTTCATTAAGGATTTCTTGAAGATTGCTCACCCTTTGAGCAAACTCCTTGAAAAGGACGTGAAGTTTGAGTTCTATGGTGATTATTTAAGTGCTTTTAATTGTTTCAATAAGCTTCATGTGTCAGCTCTTATCATCGTATCTTCAGATTGGTCCATGCCCTTTGAAGTAATATGTGATGTGAGTGGCGTTGCCTTAGGTGTAGTATTGGCCAAAAAAAAGGAAAAAGTGTTCCACCTGATCTACTATGCAAGCAAATCATTGAAACATTCCCAACGTAGTTATACAGTGAAAGAACAAGAGTTGCTCGTGGTAGTTTATGCTTTTGAAAATTTTGGGCCTATTTGTTAGGTACAAAAGTAGTTGTACACATGGACCACTTAACTCATAGATATCTCATGGCAAAGAAAAAGGCAAAACCCTAACTTATAGGTGGATATTTCTCCTATAAGAATTTAATTTTTAGGTGAAAGACCAAAAAGGTTGTAAGAATCAAGTAGCCGATCACCTCTCTCGCCTTGTATGCAATCATGAGAAGTTGGGTGAGATCGAAACTAATGGCACCTTCCCTTGTGAGCTAGTCATGTCACTTTTGGGGTGTATTGAGCCTTGATATGTGAACTATGCTAATTACATTATGAGTGTCTTGGTTCCTGATGATCTTAATAGTTATCAAAAGAAGAGGTCCTCGTTTGATCTAGAAAAGTACTTTTGGAATGAACCATGCTTGTTTAGACAGTGTACAGATGGAATGATTCATCGATGTGTCATGGAGTCGAAAATGCGAGCCATTCTCTCGATTTGGTGGACATACTGGTGATGTTAGAACATCTACAAAGGTTATTTAAAATGGATAGGGTCACAATAGTGACCAACTCAACCGAGTCTACCCGCACAAAAAACCCATCCATACCATACCAAACCAAAGAGAATATCTAAACATAATATGATAATAAAACCCAAAATGTAAACGATGGAACAGTGAGAAATCATGTCCGATGATGCCAGCCTCCCAGGTTATTCTAATGCCAAGGATGACACCAATAGCGAACTCACCCACACCAACCCCTAGAAGTACCACAAAGCCTCTATCAAAAAGAATACAAATATAAGGTTGGGACATACCCCCAACGATCGCCAAAGCCAATATCCAAAACAAAAGTAAAATGTCTAAGAATGTCCATATCATAAAATGGAGCCTTCCAGAAAGATGAAAGCTCACCACTTCAATCCAAATGTTGTCCATGAGTTGATCACTATGTAGGAGAAGTCGAACGGGCAGTTCCTGCATAGCATGGGTATACAGCTACCAGTAGACGGGTTAGAGAGTAACCGCTAGCACGTATCTCAGGATAAGGATAAAGTAATGCCATCTAAAAAACCAAGTAAAACAATCCATGATGCATACAACCATACATATATATAAGTGTTGGGAAAAGGAATCCTTGTTTAGCATGCATTTAAAACCTTTAACCTAGACTGTGTAACATTGTCGTTTAACTACACCCATGGAACATATGGGTTAAGCTTCCCCTGCTGAAAGAGTCCTAATGTATGTAGCCATGATCAGGAAATATCTCATGGTAAGACTAGTACATCCCTCAAATATTAAATGTGACACTCACGCGTGGTCATCGAAGACACCTCATATCAGCAAATATGAATTTTCAGTTTTGGTCCACCCGAAACCTCCACCTTCCATGGCTTAGTTACACATCCCGCCATTAATGTCCACATTTAAAACCATGTCTAAAAAATCCAATTACCATTTATTATCTAGGGTAATTATTAGTGGTATCATCATACCAACGATACTTGCAAGATTTATCCATAGCCAAACCATTTAGGATAAGAGGACTCTCAAACACCCTTTTCGTTTACCATATTAACCTCTTGGGAGACTACCATGTCCTACACAAGCATAACCAATTAGCCTTTAGCCTTTGTAAGCTATTTAAACCCTTCATAGTTTCATATATAAGTTGAAAACAAGCAAGAGTTCCACTTGAAAAAGTCAATGCAATGAACATATCTTTATAAGTATTTTATCAAACACCTTGGGGTCATAATATGACCAAAACCAATTCTAAACATCATTAAACCATTATCATGCAAACCATTTGCCCAAATCCATCATTGATGCATATAAAAGCATAATTAAACCATAGGAAACCATAACCAAGCCATTATAAACAAACCCCTAATTAATAGTTGAAAACCATAAGCCATGCAACATTGAAACCATGAAAACATCCATAAATTTATGCCTTTTTAGAAGTAGTAAGTAGGGAAGTAACACATGCCTTAAGCCGATAAAGATGATGGAAGAAAATCACCAAAGCAAGCCCCAAAGAAATTCCTAAGTTAAAACCCTAGCTCTATTGCCCCAAAAGCTTTTGAGAGAATTACGATGTGTTTTGGAATAGTTTTAACGTGTTAATTAATAGAATAATAGGGTAAATAACCTCCTAAGTATATTAGAAGTCGTGGGTCATAATTAGGGTAAGTAGGTAAATGTCCAAAATACACCCGCTTAAGTCCCTTAAAAACCCATCATAGGGATACGACTGACCCTCTACGAGTCGTACCCTTCCTTACGGTTGATTTTCACCTGTCGTACCCAGGCCTTAACCTTTGGATTAGACGTTTTCCAGCATATGACTCATCTAACGAACTCATAACCTTAGCATACAATCTTTACCCATGATCCGTATCCCTGCCAAAATAAATTACTAGGAGGATCAAACACTGCCCACCATATGAGTCACTGATACGACTCATATCAATCCTTACAACTCGCAACTCTAAGTCGTGACCATTCCAGTGATCAAAAACCATCCCCCAACCAACACTGATCAGCTTACGACAGGACCATACCACTCGTACCCTGGAGTTGTATTCGGTCCAAAGAATGAATTTCAAGGAAAATTCCTAAGGCAGAAACCCGGGATGTAACATTCTCCCCCACTAGGAACATTACACACAGAGTCATTTGCATTATCAAACATCACTTTAACAAAGTTTGAAAACAAAGAGCCAAATACATTAATCTTTCCTTTAACAAACTCAAAAAATAAAGATATGTTCAAGAACACATACCTTCCACACGATACCAGGAGCAGAAAATAAGAACGGATACTTGAACTTCATGTCCTCTTCCGCTTCCACATAGCTACTTTCACCTTATGGTGCTACAGAACCTTAACCAAAGCCACATCCTTGGTCCGGAACCGACAAACTTGCCTATCCAATATCTCAATTAGGACCTCTTCATTAGACAGAGAATCTGAGATATCCATCCCTTCCAAAGGAATAACCAAAGAACGATCGCCAATACACTTTCTCAACATAGAAACATGAAATACCAAATGAACCAAACTCAAACTAGACGGAAACTCTAATTCATAAGTAAAATCACCCACTCTCCGTAAAATCACATCAGGACCAATAAATTGAGCGCTAAGCTTCCCCTTCATGCCAAACCTCACTACTCCCTTCATGGGAGACACCTTTAGGAACACCTTGTCCCCAACCTCAAACTCCAAATCTCTACGCTTAACATCTGCATAAGACTTTTGGCGAATCTGGGCAGCCTTAAACCTATCCCTAATCACCTTCACCTTCTCCATAGCTTGATAAACCAAATGGGAACCAAATATATCCGTTTCACCAAGCTCAAACTATCCAATAGGAGATCTATACCTCCTACCATACAATGCCTCAAAAGGAGCCATACCAATTCTAGAATGATAGCTATGTTGTAAGAAATCTCTACCAAAGGTAGATGCTCAACCCAAATGCCACCATAAAAAATCGCGCAGACCCAAAGTATGTCCTCCAATGTTTGAATTATTCTCTCCGCTTGCCCATCTGAATGTGGATAGAAAGTTGTACTCAGACAAACCTTAGTGCCTAATCCTTTTTGGAAAGACCGCCAGAAATGAGATGTAAATTGTGTACCACGATCAAAAAAAATCAAGACAGGAACCCCATGCAGCTTCACAATCTCTAGAAGATACAACTTCGCATAATCTTCTGGCAAAAAGGTAGTCCTCACTGGCAAAAAGTGAGCAGACTTAGTCATCCTATCCATGATGACCCAAATCGAATCAAATTAGATCTAAGATCAAGGAAGACCGGTAACGAAATCCATATTGATCATCTCCCACTTCCATTCAGGAAACTCTATTCCTTAATGCAATCCATCAGGCCTCATGTGCTCAACCTTAAACCATTGACACACTATACACTTGGCCACAAAATCAACCACATCTTTCTTCATACTATTCCATCAATAGATTACCTTAAGATCATGATACATCTTTGTCGAACAAGGATGGACGACAGAGCGTGACTCATGCACCTCGACTAAAACCCTTTGTCGTAAGCCGTCGACATTTGAAATACACAGCTTTCCTTGGTTACGCAAAGTACCATTACCACTAATCTCAAACACGCCACCTTTTGCCTACCGACATCTCTCTTTGTTTTTATCAAGACCGGATCCAACACTTGCTTCTCCTTAATCTCTGCACCAAGATATGATCAAACCACTTCTTGCACCATCACACCACCATCTTTGGAATCCAAGAGATGAACTCCAAGATTGGCCAAGCATTGAATATCCTTCACTAATTCCCATTTTCCTTCCTCCACATGAGCTAAACTGCCCATAGAAAACCTGCTAAGAGCATCAGCAACCACTTAGCCTTACCCAATTGATAGTGAAGACTCATATCATAGTTCTTGAGAAGCTCAAGCCATCTTCTTTGCCTGAGATTAAGCTCTTTCTGAATTAACATGTACTGAAGACTCTTATGATCAAAAAAGATGTCTATGTAAACACCATATAGATAATGTCGTCGTATTTTCAAAGCAAACACAAGCGCCAACAACTCCATATTATGGGTAGGATAATTCCTCTCATGTTCCTTCAACCGCCTAGAAGCATAGGCAATCACCTTCCCATGTTGCATCAAAACACAACTAAGACCTACCTGAGATGCATCACAATAAAAAACAAACCCATCATTTTCTTCCGATAAAGTCAAAATTAGAGTAGAAGTTAACCTATCCTTCAACTTCTCAAAACTCCACTCACAAGCATTCGACCAAGAAACCTTAACCTTCTTCTGAGTTAACTTAGTCAAAAGAGCAGCTATCAACGTGAAGCTTTCCAAAAACTGCCTATAATACTTGGCTAAATCCAAGAAGCTTCGAATATCGGATGGAGTCATGGGACTAGGCCACCCCTTCAGCACAGCAACCTTCTATGGATCCACCATTATCCCCTCAATATAAATAATATGACCCAAGAAAGTCACGGCATTCAACCAAAACTCATACTTGGAGAACTTGGCAAACAGTCGTTGTTTCTTTAAGGTTTGTAACACCGCATGGAGGTTTTAGCATAATCCACCTCACTCCTCGAATACACCATAATGTCATCAATAAACACAATGACAAAGAGATCTAAATACTGCCTGAACACCATATTCATCAAATCCATAAATATTGTCGGAGCATTGGTCAACCCAAATGACATCACCAAGAACTCAAAATACCCATACCGAGTATGAAAATCTGTCTTAGGGATATCCACCTTCTTAATCTTAAGTTAATGGTACCCAGATCGAAGAACTATCTTAGAAAAGAAATTGGCACCCTGTAACTAATCAAATAGATAATCTATCATTAGGAGAGGATATTTGTTCTTGACTGTTACCTTATTCAACTGCCTGTAGTCAATGCATATCCTAAGGGAACCATCTTTCTTGCATACAAACAACACCAGTACACCCCACGTGGAAACACTAGGACCCCTTATCCACAAGATCCTTAACTTGCTCCTTAAGTTTCCTTAACTCAGTCGGAGCCATTTTATACAGAGGAATAGATATTGGACAATTGTCCAGAAGCAAATCAATATCAAACTCTATTTCCCTATCAGGAGGAACATCAGGAAGATCATCCAGAAAGACCTCTGAAAACTCATTAACTACCAAAACTAATTGCAAAGAATGATCTTCTAAGTTAGAATCTTTAACCCAAACCAAGTGATAAAGACACCCTTTAGAGATTAACCTTCGATCTCTAAGATAAGAAATAAATCTTCCCCAGGGATTTAAAGAACAATGCTCTTATTATATTTTCGGCTCACCAAGGAACCTAAAGTTGACCTTACGAGTCTGACAGTCTAAAGATGCATAACAACAATGCAACCAGCCCATACCTAAAATCACATTGAAATCCATCATTCCCAACTCAGACAGATCTACCAAGGTTTTCCTTTCACCAACAGATACCACACACCTATTATAGACCCATTCAGTAGTGATCGAGTCTCCAATCCGAGTAGAAATAGAAAAAAAATCTGAAATAATTTCTGGATCTAAACCAAAATACCCAGCTATATAAGGAGTCACATAAGAAAAAGTGAAGCCCAGATCAAGAAAATAATATACATCTTGAGAAAAGAGTTGTAACTTACCAGTAACAATATCAGTTAATGCCTCAGATTTCTATCGGTACATTAACGTATACAACTTGTTGTGACCACATCACCAGGTGTAGGAGCAGAAGATAAGCCATCGGAATCTTATTTGCCCTTGTAGAAACCTTATTAGCCAAAAAATCCTTGAGCCGATAGCCTACCTGACCGTAGTTGAAGCACTTATCTCTGCCTTCCTCACAAAATCCCCGATGATGACGACCGCAGAACCGACAAAGAGGGCATGAAGAAACAGACTGACCTTCACTCGCTTGAGATTGGGCAACCTAAGCCCAAGAATTATCACTACCTTAGTGACGCCTGCCGCTAGACTGCTGTGCGTAAGGAGCACTGGTAGTAGATAAGGAACCAGAACTCCCCGACTTCTTTTTATACCACTTGCCACCATCTCTAACACCCTTAGACTGTGCATCCCCTAATCATAAAATTTGCCCCTCTTTTCTTACCTATCCCCAAATTTTGCCTATTTTCTCTTCTCATCCTTAACCTGTTGCATATAAATTTTCAACCTAGAAACATCCATATCCCTAATGAGCAAAGTAGTCTTGCTCTCCAAAATCAAAAATCTATCCAACCCAAAAGCAAACTTCTTCATTCTCGACCTCATATAAGCCCCCAAATCAGGAGCATAACTTGATAACTGATGAAACTTCAAAGAATATTCCCTCACAGACATCCTCTCTTTCCTGAGGTTCATAAACTACTCCATCTTAGCTTCCATCAACTCTTGAGAAAAAAAACGATCCATAAAGGCATTAGAAAAGGCCTTTTACAACCCTTCCTTTTCCATACCACCTTATCTATATCCCACTCCTTATACCATTAATAAGCAACATATTTGAGATGATAAGCCGTAAAGCTAACTCCATCTAAATTAAAAGCCTGAATAACCCAAAATATCTTCTCCAGTTTATCTAGGAATCCCTGTGGGTCTTCCTCCACCTTCACGCTCGTAAAAGTAGGAGGGCCCAACTTCATAAATTAGCCTGCCCTTGTGGCCTCAGTAGACAAAGCACTAGCCGCACCTCGCTCAGCCTGAGCAGCGACCAGCTAAGCAATAACATAAATAGACTGACAAAACTCCACATTTGTCATAGTACCCTGAGGGGCAGTAGGAGGAATAAAAGAAACTCCAGCATAATCGGGAATAGGACTAGGAGATCCAAAATATACTCCAGGCATGATCTGAAAGACAAACAACTAATGATTAGAGAAGATTCCAAGACTGATAATTTCAAGAAAGTGAAACATTCCAAAATGTCTCGCAGCCTCTCTCTTATGAGTGTGGCGCACTTCAAACCCCTAAAAGAGACTCTACTCAAACGGCTTTGTGGACTTCCCAGTTGACCATGAACCTAAAGATCTTATACCAACTTGTCACGGCCCAAACTAGGTCCTAGACGTAGTGGGCATCCCAAGTGCAACCAGGATCGGGGACCGCCCCTAAACCCAACCCAACTATATTTCACAGCCTTAGATGAGCTGAATTTCGAGCATATAACAAAATTGCGTAAATGCTCTCATAAAGTCTCTAGTATAGGGTCACAACAGTGACCGATCCAACCGAGTCTACCCACACTAAACTGATCATCTATACCATACCAAACCAAAAAGAATATTAAAACACAATATAATAATCAAACCAAAAATGTAATACGATGGAATAGCAAGAAATCATGTACGATGATGCCATCCTCACAGCTTATTCTAAAACCAAGGTCGGTGCCAATATGATCTCGCTCATACTAACCCCCAGAAGTACCAAAAATCCTTTATCCAAAAGAATACAAATATTTAGTTGAGACATGTCCCCAAACATGGCCAAAACCAATATACAAAACAAAAGAAAAATGTCTAAGGATATCCATATCATGAAATAGAGCCTTCCAAAAATATGGAAGCTCACCACTTCAATACAAATATTTTCCCCGAGTCAATCATTATGTAGGAAAAGTCTAACAGTCGTTCGTGCATAGCGTGGGTATACAATCGCCAGTAGATGGGTTAGCGAGTGACCGCTAGCATGTATCTCAGGATAAGGATAAAGTAATACCATTTAAACAACCAAGTAAAACCATACATGATTCACACAACCATACATATATATAAGTGTCGGGCTATGTGACATAACCACACAACCACACAACCATACATGTTTAGCATGCATTTAAAACCTTTAACCTGGGTTGTGTGACAGTGACCAAGCACACAAGCAAGTGTACGTGATCTACCAAGTAATATAGTGGCCTTCAAGAAAGCCAAATATCAATCCCACAGGGACTTATGTTAAACAACTATCCAATTCTAGTTTAACGATTGAGAAAAAGTAAACAATAAGGTTTTAGAATTGTAAACTAAAAATAAACTACTACAGAAAAGTAATTACTTTAAATAATCAATGGATAGAAGCCCGGGGTTAAGGTGTATGAACAATCATACTACATTATTAAACTTCATTCGTTAAATCGCTTATCTTGATTGTTGATTTGTAGGGTTAATTGCATGATCATGGTCTCCCGATGTCTAACCGTTTACCTAATATAGACATTACAACTACATCATTGAGTGGGCATGTAATAATCCAATTAAGTGATTTAAAGCTATCATCCTATGTTTGAATCAAGTAAGGCTTCTAGTTACATCCCTGTCCTAGATGTTAATTTGGATTCCTTATTTTATAAAAGAATACAAACCATACTTTGATTATCCCCATGTTCTATCTTCCTATTCCTACTTTCGAGATCACAAGGTCGACAATACATGTATACTAAGGGTAGATAATCCTTAAAATAGTTAAAACAAGGATAAACAGACAATCATAATGATAAGCGAATCAACAAACTTAATTCAAAACGAAAGTATTCATGATCTTGGTATTTACCTCGAAAAGAGAGTTTAGCCTTTAATGGAAATATTCATCAACCAATCCCTTGGAATTATGGTACAAACCATAAAGAAACTAAATTAAAGAATGATAAAACATAAAAAGAAGTTGTGGTAACCTCCAATCTCTTCTAAGGACGTCCAAAAATGAATAATAATGTTTACAAAGATGTATTTTTAGTATCCACGTACTCCCAAGCCAAATAGGAGTTTTAGTGCAACTTTTGGCCATGTTTAGAGGGTCTTGCAACATGCAATCTAGAAACGGGAGTGGAACTCACATTGCACAAGCTGGAAATGAGAATGTAGGCTGCATCGTGAGGCTTAAAAGAAGGTGTGGAGGTCGTGATGCTCCGTCAACGTGAGGTATCACTTTTTTAGGTCCCTTCTGAAGCTTTTGGTCCATAGCACGCGCCAATTGTACTTCCATACAGCCCACTTGCGCCCTGTACATTCCAGGGGTCCAAATTTCATCCAAGTTGTGTATTGTGCTTTCGTTGATCCATTTCAAGCCTTTTTGAGTTGTTTCCACTTGAATTGAAGCTTGTATATCCTTCATATATCATCATAATCCATTCACCAACCATCCTATAGCATTAAACACAAAAATTTAGAGCTTAAAACAACACAACATCCAAAATGGAGAACCAAAAATACAAGCTAAGCATAGGGTAATTTCACTTTGATCTTTAACTCTTTGTTTCGACTCTTGTCTTGATCCAATTGACCCTTGAACATTAACAACATGTTGTTTCACATATAAATACACAACAAAAACCTTAGGATCTCATTAAAACACTTTAGAACCCGACATGATAGACTAGACAAACACCTAGCTCAAGCTAGTCACACTAGTTTTCTAGATTGAACTCTAAATGATCAATTTGAATCAAAACTTGCTTGGAAACACCATTAAACATTGTAAACACATACATGGACACTTAAATGCACATTTATATCATTATCAACACATTAAGCACATGAATCATCCTCAAAACAAGGCTTAAAAGACTAGAATAATGACACTAGAATGCATAAATACACCCAACATCACTGTGTAACCTTGCCGTTTAACCACACCTATAGGTCGTATGGGTTCAGATCCCCCTGATGAAAGAGTCCCAGTGTGTGTAGTTGCACGACTAAAAAATATCATATGGGATGACTAGTACATCCCTCTAATATAAAACGTGACACTTGCACGTGGTCATCAAAGACCCCTAGTATCGGCAATTATGAGTTTCCAGTTTTGGTCTCCCTGGAACATCCACCTTCCACGGCTTAGTTACACATCCCGCCATTAATACCCAAATTAAAAACCATGTCCAAACAATCCAATTACTATTTATTACCAAGGCCAATTATTAGTGGTATCTTCATACTAACCATACTTGTAAGATTTATCCGTAGCCAAACCATTTCGGCTAAGGGGACTCTCAAGTTCCTTTTCTATTTACCATATTAACCTCTTGGTAGACTACCATGTTTTCCACAAGCATAACCAATTAGCCTTTAACCTTTGTAAGCCATTTAAACCATTAATAGTTTCATATATAAGCTGAAATCAAGCAATAGTTCCATTTAAAGAAGTCAATGCAATGAACATACCTTTATAAGCATTTTATCAAACACCTTGGGGGCATAATATGATCAAAACCAATTCCTAAGACATTAAACAATTACCATGCAAACCATTTGCCCAAAACCATCATTGATGCATATAAAAGCATAATTAAATCATAGAAAACCATAACCAAGCCATTATAAACAAACCCCCAATTAATAGTTGAAAACCATAAACCATACAACATTGAAACCATAACAATATCCACAAAATTCATGCCTTTTTAGAAGTAGTAAGTAAGGAAGAGACACATGCCTTAAAACGAGAAAGATGAAGGAAGAAAATCACCAAATCAAGCCCCAAAGCAATCCCTAAGTTTAAACTCTAGCTCTATTTCCCCAAAAGCCCTTGAAAGAATTAAGATGTGTTTTGGAATAGTTTCTAAGTGTTAATGAATAGAATAATAGGGTAAATAACCTCCTAAGTGTATTAGAAGTTGTGGGTCATACTTAGGGTAAGTAGAAAAAATATCCAGAATACCCCCACTTAAGTCCCTTAAAAACCCATCACAGGGATACGACTGACTCTGTTATGAGTCGTACCCTTCCTTACGGTTTGTTTCCACCAGTCATACCCAGGACTTAACCTTTGGATCAAACACTGACCAGAATATGACTCATCCAACCAAGTCGTAACCTCATCATACGATCTGTACCCATGATCTGTATCCCTGACATAATGAATTACCAGGAGGATCAAACACTGCCCACCATATAAGTCACTAATACAAATCGTATCAATCCTTAATTTTTCTGTCATTCTAATAAATTCAGTCAACAAGTTGATACCTGTCTTTAGCATTTAGCCAGATACACATGTTGGACTAATAAGATATATGTTGCACACAAATAATTATCAAATAAATCAAAGACTGAGAACTTACAACACGTGGAAAATGGCAATTAAATTAATCAATCAACTATATTCCCATCCCATTTTAGTTGGGGTCAAATATATGATTTATCTATAACCATTCTCGTTTATTCGTGTTTACTACATTCCAATACTATTTTCTTGTGTCTTAAGACAATGTAGAGGTTTTATACAACTAGAGGTTCTCTAAATCTTGCACTTATTGCTACACCTCTACACTGAAATAAATTTCTAACCAAACTTAGAAGTTTCTGGCCTTGATACCAACTAGTCGGTATACATACACGAATCTTTTTCTTCCATGTTTTAGCTATGTCCACATGGGTTCTGAGACACCATTGTCATACTCACCTCATAAACTTAACTTTACAAAAGAAAAGAAAACTCCAACCCCACTTCACCGCCTAGAGCAGAAACACAAAAAGCTAGAATGAGGGAAATCAACTTAAAAACTGTATTTGCAACATAAAGCAGAATGATACTCAAGTTACACAACTGATAAATCATTCCATAAAAAAGGGTGATATCAAGAATTTACAATCTACATGCAAGTGGTTTTCCTATTGATCCACCCAAAAATAACAATTGCAAAGTTGATATCCCAAATTTGAATAACCCTATCAAGAATTACCATTGACCCATCAGGATTTAACTACGGAATTGTCTTATTATCAACTTCAAATCAAACTTCCTTAATATTTACTCAAAAAGATTGAACTTTCTAATCAAATTTCAAGAAATGACGGGGAAATTGAGCTACACAATTCAATACCATCGACCACACATCGAATTTAACATAAATGGAGTTGGAGTAGACTTATGCAGGATACGGTTGTGTACAATAGACCCTTCTAGTCTGGACTTTCCCTGCGCATAGCTTTTGGGTTGCCCTTTTGGAATTGGAGTAGAATTGAAGGTCATCTTGTCAAAATGGTTTTATAATCCCAAAAAGTAAAAGGTAAAAAAAGATGTGGCTTTACAATTTTTCCTTTCTTATAGTTTAATATACACAAAACTTTCAAAAGATATACCCAAAAGTAAACTTGTTGATTATAGAAACTCCAGTATAATTAATGTTTAGCACCTTTTAAACTTTCATCTACCATGTAAGTTACCAACTTAAAAAAAAAAACTTTCGTATACCATATTTTAGCTTTTTGCAGGTTGTGCCAAAGTAAAGGACGTATACTAAAGGATGAATAACACAGATCTGGACCTCAATTGAGCAATTAGTAGAAGAAGAGTTATTAAAAATAAGAAACAATTACATGGGAGCTGGGAGCTATAGGAGTTTGAATAAATCGGAGAAAAAGTTAAAACAGAAGGCAATAGCCGACCACCGAACACGCCAGAGTAGAAATGGCCAAAGTAGAGAGTAGAAATTACCCTATTAATGGCCGACAGAGAGTTCACCGTACCCTAATTAGCGCTATATTAAGGAAAATGGGAGAGAAATGTTTTGGGGGGCTATTTTTTATCGATATTGGGGGGGGAGAATAAGGGAAATATTTTTTAATTTAGCGTTATTTTTTGGACGGATAAAGGGGGTTAAAACCCCTACAAATATATAATTTTTAGCGGCATATTTTTAAGCCTCGCAGTTCATATAATTTTATGAAGGTTAAAATAACCCTCGCAATTAGACCCCTTTTTTGTAGTGATTTCAACAAAAATGATAGTCAAATTCAACTACCATAACCAAGAGTCAAATAAGAAAAAAGAGATGCACGTCCCTTGCCATTTAATTCAATTAGAGTTAAGGCATATAATGCCTTCAGTTTAAAAGAGATTAATAGGCATGTTCTGCCTGTAAAGGCAAATGAACTAAGTGCCTAAATGTAACTTAAAGCACTTCAGGTGCTTAATGTCACTAAATGGAATGCAATAACCACTACACTTTTTGCAAGAAAAAATAATATTATAAATATTAAAATGCTACTCCATCAATCTTCCACTCATTTTAATATTAGATAAGAGAGTCTACTAGCTGAAGGAAGACTATCATGAATAATGAAGATGTGCTCTACATTGAATCTCCACTTAGTAAAACAATAATTTTTACTCCAGAGTCGTAGTGGTCTCAGACTTGAACTATGACTGCTTAAGGAAAATAAAAAGTTATTGCTTCCACAAAATAGTCAAGGTGTTGACATGAGTTTTATAGCCAGCACATTATGGCCTTGTGATATCCCAATTTCATAAGTGACTTTGAGAATGAGCCTAATTCTCATAGGAAGCGGCCTACCTCCACACTCACATAGGTGAATCCGTCAAGAGTTCTCCTGTAATTTTAGCACCCCACTCATACGAGCTACAAATTTTCATTAAGAGTTTTTTAAACTCAACCTCACAAACATTACAGGTAAATGCACTCACACCATAGGGAGGAATAAAAAGTAGTGCATTTTTCACAAGAAGTCATCATGTGATTCAATTTTTCTATTGAACCTGGTTATATGATCTCTAGTCCCCAGGTTAGGTTTCCTCATATATGACTCAAAATTCAATAGGCTTCAATCTCATTCCCCACAATATGCTCCAGACATTTTCTCTTGATAAGGACTTAATCAATGGATCAGATAGATTATCACAAGCTTTGACATAATCAACATTAATAGTACCATTTGTCAAATATGATCTCACATTATTGTGTTTTCTCCTTATAGGTATGAATTTACGGTTGTAATAATAGTTTTGAACTCTACCAATTGCAGCGGTGCTATCACAATAAATTAATATAGGAGGACTCAGTTTTTCAAAATAAGGTATTTGAAATAACAAATCTCTCAACCAATACGCTTTCTCACTAGCTGAAGCCAAAGCAATTAGTTCAACCTGCATGGTAGAGTTAGCAATAATTATTTTCTTTTTAGATATTCCACAAATAGAACTACCACCCAATGTAAAAATATAACCAGTAGTAGATAAGAAACTATCTAATAAAGTGTTCCAATCCGCATCACAAAATCCTTCAAGTACAACATGATATTTTTTATAGAACAAACCATAATTTTTCGTTCCAATTAAATATCTCATTATTCTTGTTATAGCATGTCAATGTTCATTACTTAGCTTGCTAGTAAACCTGCTAAGTACTCATACCGCATATGCAATATCAAGCCTAGTGCAATCAGTCATATATCTCAAACTTCCAATTATGCTAGCATATTCCTTTTGATTTATAACATCATTTTCACTTTCAACAGAAAACAAGTGAACACTAGAATCAAATGAAGTTACAACATGCTTGCAATCAAGGAAGTTATATTTTTTCAAATTTTTCTCAACAGATTATGACTGGTCAAGAAAAATGTCATCACATGTTCTGATAAATTTTATTCCTAGAATAAAATTTGTCTCACCAAGATCTTTCATATCAAATGGCTTGTAAGAATATTTTTAGTTTCAACAATAACATTCAAGTTAGAACCAAAGATCAATAAATCATCAACATATAGGCAAATAATAACATGCGAATTATTTCAAGACTTATGATATATGCACTTATCACGCTCATTTATTTTAAAGTCATTATCAATCATGCAGGAATAAAACTTTTTATGTCATTGCTTTGGTGCCTGTTTTAAGCCATATAAGGATTTAGTAAGTTTACACACTTTGTTTTCTTGGTCAGCTTCAACAAAACATTTGGGTTGTTCCATGTAAATCTCCTCATTTAGGTCTCCATTTAAAAAAATAATTTTCACATTCATTTGATGAATTTGTAAATCAAAAATTACCGCAATAGCAACTAAAAGTCTAATGGATGTAATTTTAGTTACCGGAGAAAAAGTATCAACAAATTTTTGGCCTTCTATTTATTTAAAACCTTTAGCCACTAGCCTAGCTTTGTAATTATCAACAGATCCATCTGATTTTAAATTTTTACATAAGACCTATTTACATTCAATTGTTTTATAACCCGGTGGTAAATCAACTAGCTTCCAAGTTTTATTGGAAATTAGCTATTCCATTTCATTATTTACAGCCTCGTTCCAAAAAATAGCATCATGAGAAGACAAAACTTCTTTTAAAGTGAGAGGGTCATCTTCAATGTTTAAAACATAATAATCAGATCAAAATCTTTTTCTACTCTAGCTCATTTACTTTTTCTTAGCTCAAAATCATTATTTTTTTATTTTTTAAAGGTAAAAGTAGAAGAATTAGGTAGTGACAAAAATATTTTTTTAGGTCCTTAGACCCCCCCCCCCCCCTATTTGTAGAATCAAAAGGAAATTTATTTTCATGAAAAATAGCATCACCTGATTCTATTATAACACTATCTTCAAGATTAAAAAATCTATAGATTGTACTATTTGAAGCATAACCAAGAAAAGCATAAGTAGTAATTTTTTTATCAAATGTAAAGATTTTAGGATTCATTAACTTTACATAGGCTAAGCAACCAAAACTCTTAAATATTCCAAATTTGGCTTATAACATTTTCACAACTCAAAAGGTGTTATTTTGATCTTTTTATGAGGAACACGATTCAGCACTAACAAGCAGTCAAAAGAGCTTCACCCCAAAAACTTAAAGGTGCACAAGACTCAATTAACATGACATTAGTCACACTACTAGAAATAGCATTTTTCCAACAGCTGATGTAGTCGGAATGTAGCCGGAAAACATGGTATTTTCGATAACCTTCTGACTGTTTCATGGTAGTCAGAATATAGCTTGTCAGAAAAATATTTTCGACTACAGTAGTCGAAAGTTCCCAACTACTATAGTCGCAAATTGTAAATTATAAAATGAACAAATAAAAAAAAATCTACGGTAGTCATAATATTAATAAACTAATTAAAAATAATTATTTAATAATTATAAATCATCCGACTACTGTAATAAAAAATTTAATAAATAATTATTTAATAATTATAATTATTCCAACTATTGTAGTCGAAAAAATAATAAATAATTATTTAAAAATTATAATTATTCTGACTATTGTAGTCGGAACTTTAATAAATAATTATTTAATAATTATTGTTCAAACTACTTCAGTCAAAATTTTAAGAAATAAATATTCACTTACAAAATCTTTTCGACTGCTGTGGTTAGAAACTAATAAAATAATTATTTAATAAAATAATTATTCCGACTACTGTAGTCAAAAATGTAATAAATAATTATTTAAGAATTATAATTTTTCCGACTACTGTAGTCGAAACTTTATTAAATAGTTATTTAATAATTTTTCTTCCAACTACTTCAGTCAAAATTTTAATAAATAAATATTCACCTATAAAATAATTATTTAATAAAATCTTTCATTAGCTTACATTGCTCTCAATTATAAACAACATAACCAATATACTTTTCACACTAGGGTCGAACACGATAAAAAATTAAAAATTCAACCACTTTAAAACATCCAAAATAAACATAGAGTCAAATAGTTTAAACATCTAAATGTCGAACAACTACAATCTAATCATCATCAGGTTCACTCTCTTCCTCGTCATGAAATACTTGAGGCATGTGTTTCTTGACCAACTCCTCAAATTTAGCAAACTTAGCATCATTAGCTGCACATTGTTGTGTCAACTCTATGATTTGCTTTCTCATCGCTTCCCTTTCTTCCATAGTTTGCAAAGTAGAAGAGAAACTAGAAAACAACGAAGGACTACTCGAAGATTGGAGAACCCCACACCCGTAGATTCTACCTTTCTTTCTTTAGACCACTTACCACAACTGGCCACATGTTAGTCACATCAACAAGTGATGGTTGGACCATGGTACCATCTTCTGAAGTGGGTTGGGTTTGATGCCCAATCTTCCATACTTTTTTGAAATCCTTCCTGAAAGAAAAATTCAATATGTAAACAAGCTAAGTTGAGTAATAATAAAATAATGTATGTAAAAGTTATGATCTTACATATGCATCCTCAGCACGTGTTTCGACCCAATCCTCTCTTGTACCGTCCTTTTTCTTCTTATGCATCTCTTCGAAGACAAAGTTAGCTCTTTTCCCCCATTTAAGTATTCCTGCAAAATTTTAGAAAAGAGATAAATAAACTCTGAAAGCAAAATTGATATGTAAGATTAATTTGAAGCCATTGTGTATAACTTCTGAATAATTACTTTCCAGAAAGTGGATACTGAAGACCACTGCATTAACACACATGAATTGAAAGACAAAAGCAAATCATAGACACAGAAACTCTCTGCACCATTCATCAGGTTTTATCCTTATTAACATGCCTGGAAATAACTTCAACTGACCAAATACAGAAAAAATATAAACACTAACCAATACAAACTAACTGAAGCTTAGCATGAAACTCATAGGGATGATCCAGTACACCAGCAGTATAGTTTGTCATTAGTGAGAGTTGATAAAATAGATAATATACCAGCTTCTTTAGCATTATGTCTGGTGCAGTAGAACAAAGAATGTGCAAATTTAATCACAATTATATGTGCTACCATCTGTTATTTTATTTCGAGTTATTTTTGCTTCTTCATTCCACTCATGTCAGAAGAATAAGTTAGAAAGGGGAAACAGGAACGAGATAACTGAAAGCCTAGAGGACCGAAAAGTTATCCTGTTCCATCTTAGCATAAATATTCAGCAAGCAGGTATAGTTGAAGATGTTCAATGACTAGGAAACTACGGTCACCTTCAGCTGGAATTCCCATCATTCTCCACCGCAATCTAATGAGCGGTGAATACTTAGTCTCACCTAGGACAAAATAATGGGAAATGTACAAATTGAAGAGTATACTCGTTGCTGCTAATTTGGTTGATGATCCTGTCTGGGTCATGAATATAGTTCCTGCTGAAGCTAAGGTTAACACACTTGGTGTTATCTATGAACGAGGGTTAATAGGAACATGTAATTTCACTATACAAAAATTACTAACACGTACATCTCAATCCCAAGCAAGTGGGGGTCGACTAGTGGCTTTTAAATTGATCTATATGTATACCACAAGGGCATTATGAAGATAATTTTGAGTGTGCATATGTCTTATTACAGATGTGAAATGAAGGATATATTACTTGAAATGGACAGAATATTAAGGAAATATTCTTAAAATCTACTAGCTCTCTTCATATTTTTGCTGGTTCTCAAGAAAGAAAATAGATCAAAAACTGCTATGGAGTACTCCATTCTATAAATCATATTTTTCTGTGTTTCTGTATCTGTATTATCTTAAACGCGAGATACTTTTCGTGTCATTGGGAAGAAGAGTAATTTTCCTATCTCCTAAGAATATTGTTAACATAGTGCTTTCTTATGGTCATATCATTTGAAAAATGAGTTTTCATTTACCCAGGGAAATTTTGAACATTTTCTAAGTGCTTGACCCTCAAGTATCAATCAACTTTCGTGAAATATGGGGAACTACTTGCGACAATCTTCCTAGTTCCTACTATTCGAATAAGTTAATGAATATTTCATTTATGATTCTGTAATGACTGAAAGACCTAACCTACTGGATCCAATAATAATTTATAAAGTTTCTTCTTCTACATATCAATGTGAAAAGGTAACAAAAAGTTTCAAACCAACTTTGAAAATTTATACAGTATTGACAAATGAATGAATTAATTATGTCTAGTTAGATTTGGGAATTGTTCAAAATGGGATGGAGAAAGGAATAGGCTATACTTATTACTAACTTGCAAAAAGTAGCTTCACTATTTATTCACTTTGAGTACTTGAAAAATATAGGGTAGTTCCTGTAGGGACCAGTCACAATGCTATAGCATATGACTAGAAAGTGACAAATAACTCAATTTATTTTTCCCAAAATTCCACCCTCACATTCATTTCTCTTCAATTCTACTTACCAGTTAATCACTCTTTTTTACTCTGTCTTTCTCCTGGTTTTCAAGAATACTATAGATTCTTTTAGAAAACGGTTCAAGTCTTCGAATAACCCAGTTGGGAAATTTCTTGGACAATTCAAGTACTTAAAGAAAGGGAAAAGGAAACCAAAGAGAATAGTTTCTGATTTCAGTTGGTTATCAGGTTTTGCAGCTATGGAGTTATCCAGTCAACTGAAATTAGTCTTTAAATTCATTGATGCAAATGGAGATGGAAGGATATCTCCTTTAGAGCTAAAAGAGATTTTGTTAAGTCTTGGACATCATCAAGAATGGAAACCTGCTGAAAAATTAGCTGAAGTAATGGTATAAAAGAAATGGATTGTGATGGGGATGGATTTGTGAATTAGCTGAAGTAATGGTAAAAGAAATGGCTGCTGGATGCAATATTTAGCCCACATAATCTTTTTTTACTATGCTTTTTGTTTATGGAGCGACATAGACAGTAAGGATTCAACCAAGACTAATTAGTCTGTCTCCTCTTTATGGAGCGACATAGACAGTGAGTAAACTCATCAGCCTCATCCATTTGCATATTATAAGGACATACTAGTAAAGTAGAGTTATCCTCTGTCACCATAAAAGATAGAAATTAGCATATCTACAGATAATGAATCGAAAGAGTATAACAACAACGCTAGCAAAAAGAAGCCCACCAACAATTAATAATCTTAATCGCAATTCAAGCACTCTGGTACTAAACCAGCCTCAAGTTGTCTCCCGAGAGTTACACTAAACCAAGGAAAACTCTCTGACTAACCAAAGATACCAATACTTTTTCACAACACTCTCATCACACACAAATCCCGCGTGCATCTGATGGAAACTCTGCTTCTGCAAGGTGCAGGCCAGTGCATCAAGGTGTTGGTGAAAACGGTGAAACATTGTATATCATGTGAGGGTGAAACATTGTATATCATGCCATTGATGCAGCACATATAAGCTACTATAACTAACGAACAAAATCATATCATATTTGGAGAGAGACCACTTATTAGTACTTGCTACCGCAGAAATCAGTGTTATTTAGACTAGAACATAGTTAAAGATAATAATTCAAGCTTCATAGTCCATAAAATCTACCTCGAGTGTGTTACATACAATGGCTACATTTGTATTAACACTTAAGCATTCGACAAGATCCAAATGTTAGAAAATCAATACAAAGCATCCAAATCAACTAGATCTTTGTAGTCATCAGAGATGTAAGACTTCACCTTAAAACGATTCCTTTCTTGTAGAGATGTATTTCAAGCCAACAAGCTTCAAACCTGCAATATAAATAGATACACATAATCTGTTGTTTTCTCTCACAGCCTAAATATAGAAATTCTGGAGAGAGTCGGTTTGATTTGTTAATAGTTTATGATATCATCCTTAAGCCTTAATGCCTCAACCATATTCCCTTGTTTCCTAAGAGTCATCCCTGAAAACAACACAACAGAACCAACCAAAACAAAAAAGAAAAGGAAAAATATAGTATGAAATCACACAGGAAAAATACACGTCACAAAAATAGAAGAATGAGCAATCGACATCGAGGAAGCCTAGGGCAAGCACACTGTCATAACCTGTACAGACCACTTGCGTAAGCATATAACTCAGGAGTGACCGCAGGTGGCTAAGATTTGCAAGGCAGATTCAACCTAAGGGAAAAGTCTCCTATTTTGCTTTAGTGGCAAGGTGTGTGTTCTTTGAGGATGCTAGATGAGTTTTAGGGGTATTATACCGCTTTCGTCTAGTGTTCTCATAGACACACAACAAGTGTCAAGCATGTCAAATCCCAAATATCTGCCAACAATCCTATAGAACACACACTTAGAAATAAAATATTATGTTGGACAAGAACACACTCTACATATTTATTATTGTCGTACACATTTAGCTCATGACTATTACATTGACAAAAATGATGATTTGCCCTTAAGAATGACGTCACCTGATCTATCGTCGGGCAAAGCATGCATTTTTTCAATGGGGTCACTCAAACTTCACCCAAGAATCAACATATAACAATCAAATCAACAAGGATCATGGTCAACTAATTCCAGAAACAACACACCACCAACTTAAACCTCTATTTCACACTCCCTAGAAGACAATTTAACTCACAATATGACTCAAGCAATGGAGAAACTATGCTCTAAATTAATTACATCAACTACTAACAAAGATCATGCCATGGGAGGATGTCACAAAACGAAACAAAGTAAATAATGAAGATGACACTTTATGACCATTACTAAGCATTTCATCCTTAAGCCTTAATGCCTCAACCATATTCCCTTGTTTCACACAACCAACCCCTTCCTTTCATCTCCTCCAACAACTCCAATCCTAATCTTATCTTCTGCTACTTACAAGCAACGTAAACATAAAAGCTATACAATTCTGCATCAAGCTTAATCCCATTCATCTTACCCTCCTCGAAAATCTTCACAGCCTCCTCTATTTTCCCTTCTCTTATACACGCAGACATCAAACTATGAACCTTCTGTTTCATTTATCTTAGCAGCCTTACATCTAAAAAAAACCTTCTATTTGATGTGTGAAAATCAACATTTGAGTGCTTTGTTACAAATTAAAAAGTGGCAAGAAATTACAAATTAAAGGTGTTAGAACAAGTCTTAAGTTAGGGTTTAAGAATACAATTTGGGAAAATCTCTCCAGTATACTCCGAAAAATTATCCAAATTAACTTTCAGCAAGCACAAAAAACGCTAAACAAAGTGAACAGATTACTCATATATCATAATCAATCCTATAAACCTAAGTCAAACCGCAAGTTAAAAATCAAAACAAAACACCGACTCACTGTCGCCGTCACCACCAAGAAGAGAGCAGCGCCACCGCCGTCGGCGACAGCATCACCACCGTCGACAGCGTCGGTGAAGGGTTTAGCGAGTTTAGTAAAGACGTTTACAGAGAGAGATGGTTTCTGTAATGTATTAAAATGGTTTCTTTGTTCCATGTAATTTTGGCTCTCCAGCTTTAAAATTAATGCACTCGTGCTTTTTAATCATTAAATAACATAAAATGTAATTTTTTACATATTTTTTATAATTATTAATAATTATTATTATTTTAAAATTTTATAAATTTATTATTATATTTTAATTTTATATAATTTATTAATAATTATCCTTAATTTTATAAATTTTAAAATTTTTATCAATTTATTATTATTTTAATTTTTTACACAGTCATCTGCATATGTACATAAAATAACACTGCAATTCTTTTTTACATATTATAATTTTAATTATTTATAGCATAATATATTTTTCTAGATAATTATATTTTTTATTTATTATTTATATTATTCTGTAATTATACATTGGCATTCATATTTTTGTACGTTATTTAATACGATCTGCAATCGTAAGTTGACATATTTATTTTAATACACGTAGCATTAAATCAATCAAATCAAGATCTCATCACTTTTTAAAAGTTGACACTTAAAATGACGGATTGAAATTTTTATCCGTTGAATAAGTAACCTTTATACATTAGTTAAAAGAGTGAAAAATTTAATGAACAATAATTTACAGATTAAAAGTAGCTTTAAGGAGACAAGAGGAGTCTTTTTTTTTTTCAATTAATAAAATATGTTATTTTATATAAATAAATAAAGTGAAGTTGATTTTATTTTCACATATATATTCACCATATACACACACAAGAAGAAAGAAAAACATGAGATTTTTCTAATTTTTTTTCCTTTAATAAGTCCCACTCTTTAATTTCTTTTTGACTTTGCTTCACTTACTACCCAAATTCTAAGAGATTTGCTAAAAAGGAATAGATTTGATAAGTTCCTTTTCTTTTCCTTTTATGCACCCACATCAGATTTTCCCATTCTCTCTCAAAAGATATATGCACGCCTCTTTCTCTCCTCTCCTTTCTACTACCGACCAGTTTATTATCGTCGGCGTTCCAACGAATTCTACCACAACCACACCAGCCACCATCACAACTCCCCTTCTCTCCTTTCTCTCTCCTTCCCCCTTTTCTTTCTCTTTTCCGCTACCTCACCAGCCACCACCATCTCCGACTAATATTACTGCTATCAACTCATCGGCGACCACCCTCCCTTTTCTTCTTTTTCTGTCCCAGGCTCGCTGGAAGTGATGACCGGTGAGCTTTATCTCACTACTACTGCTACTGTCCATCGAAAAATGAGATAGATCTGACAAATTTTATAATTTTGACGTTGCTCTGGCGAAAGTCGTTGAAGCAATGTCGATGGCCTTAATTGTTTCAACTTTTCTTCTTCAATGAATTGAGTTTCATTAATTTTTGTATGTTATGTGTTTTGTTTTGCACAGATTTGTCCAAAAATTGCGCTTCACCGGTAAAAAAATTTTCCTTTCTCCTTTAATTATATTATGTGTTGCTTATTCTCACTATTAATGGCAGCCTTCGTTTCTTACTTCTTTGTATTTATTAAATGATTTTGATTTCGTGATTTTTGTTTCCACTCTTTTATTATTATTTTGTTAGATTACCTTTGTTCAAAGTTTATTTGTCTTGTTGTTCGTCACTCTTAAAAGAAAAGTAGTATATTTTAATTAGTAGCTCCACTTTATTTTCCTTTTGTTTGATTATTGTTGTGCATTTTCCAACTCTGGTGGTTGAACTTTTTCAGTAAATTGTGGTAAGTTTTATTTTGTTAGTGTGTGAATTTATTTTGATAGTTTTCTTTGGCTTTATTATTTTATTGATAACTTCTGATGATTCAGTTGGCAAATGGCCGATGAAGAAATTTTCTGTCGATTTTCGAGGCCTCCATAAATAAAAAGATGGATATTACGCGTATAAATACGTAATAAAATAAATAAATAAGGGCAATGATCAAATTTTAATAATATTTAAAACGATATCCAAGTCCACTTTTTTAACGAAAATTATATTTTTATATATACGCTCACATACCTTCTTAATTTATTTGATAAATATTTATTCGTTACTAATATTTTTGTCACAAGTGTTTATACAGGTTATCGAGAATACTTATCGGAAAGGGCATTCAAAGAAGAGTTTTAAATTTTGTGTTTGTATTTTAATTTCTTATACATGTACAAATATTATCATAGTGAAAACTTTACTTTAGGGTGTTGGGCGGGATATTCTTTATTTACACAATTTTCATCGCGCATTAGGCAAATTTAGGTTGTTAATATTTATTTTAAATTGATTTAGATATTTAATCAAACAATTCATACTTTTTACACTAAAAAGTATTACGTTATCTTTTTCTTTAAAACAAGTTTTCTTTTCCTTTCATACATATTCTTATATGCTTTTGTTTATCTTTGCATATTTTTTATACACATATTTTTACGATAATTTATGTAATTTATACATTTTTGCATGTAAAAATTGTTTATATCATTTTAATATACATTTTATATTCGTATTTATAAACATTGATTTTATTCTCTATCTTTCAATAAACCTAAGTTTGGTCGGAAATTATATTTGTGAATTCTGAATGGTGTTTAACCCTTTTCCATCGAAATAATTTAAATCCTTATCTGAAATCTAAAATGATTTCGTAGATTAATTAAAGTCATACTTGTTAAACAAATAAATAAGTTTCCTATTTTTCCTTAAAAATTAGGTGGCAACTTTGTATAAAATTAATTCTTTTTGAGTCATAATGTCTTGCTCGTTTTGGCCTTGGGTAAAAATAGGGTATGATAGTTTGGCGACTCTGCTGGGAATGCAAGGTTCTAACCATTATAGATATAGGTAAATATTTATATATTTTTTTTACATTATTATTTGTTTCTTTCTAATTGTCTTGATTTATCTTATTTGTGTGGCATAAATTGTTATTTGTTATTATTTTGTATAGCTTATTTATTTGCTTATTGATTTATATAAACTGTCATTCTGTTCATATTTCTTTCATTTGGGAAAGCTGACACAATTACACGTACAAGTGGGGTGTGTTTTGCGCACCCGCAAATTTCTTTCAAAATCCTAAATTTTAGGAGAGCTGGCATATGCGCGAGGTGTCCGAATCTTTTTCTGTGTGCCCACGTAGCCTTCTCACCCGAGTAGTTCGCTCGAAAACCATAAGTCTAGCAAACCCACTCTTGGTTAACATAGGATAGAACTAAACCAACACCTTTTTAGGTACATGCATCATTAGTCATCTTTATCCGAATTTCCAAAGGGTTCACGACCCAAGTGGCACGTTATCATAGTCTCTGTACATATTTGAAAAAATGATTATGCATATACATTAATTATTTACTATAAATTAATTTTACTATAGTAGAAAGGTGTAATCTAACCTTTGTTTTGCATGGTAGAATATTTAAAAGATACACCTTAAGAATATTGTCAATAACTATATATAGGTTTGAACTACGTTTTGACCTGATTCTTGGCCTGATAAGATACATAGGAAATTCTACATTAGGGTTCGGTCTCTTTGTTGTTTTAAAATAATTTCGGTATTTAAAATTGGGACAATTTTCTGAATCAGTTCAAAAACGCTCTCCAAAATTTTTCAAGAAGGCAAATCAATAGCTCCTCGAATCTGAATCTTAATTACATTAGTGCCTAGCCGGCCTACCTCTAGTTCTTCACCCGATTTTGGTGCAAGAATACCTAGCTTTTTTTCGAACGTCGTAAACCATTAAATTTATAGCATATCTGTAATGCCCCGAGTCTGTACCCCGGACGCTACACGGTGATCATAATCTCGAAGGACCACAAGCTAACCCATGACTGGTACCTGCTGCAATAACTGAATAATAATACGGTATAATGCAGAAAGTGGGCTGAAATGCAACAAGGTTCAAAATTGTAATATTGTTAAAAAGTGAATAATAAAGTCTGATAAAACATCAGAATCTGAAATATTGAATACTGTCTAAACATCTGTCTAAAAATCCTCGAAATTGAACTGTCTGAATAAGGAGTTGATGGGACAATTCCCCAACTAACTCCATATACTGAAATGCTAAATCTAATGAGATAATGAAATAAAAGAATATTCTCGAATGATGAGGACTCACTGCTAGTTTACTGCTGCTGGCTGAGCGTCTGAACCGCTAAGTATGCTCTGGGGCCCGTATGTCTGAACCTATGGTATAAAACACGATAGCGCAATAGAAAAATATGTGTCAGTACATGTGAATGTACTGGTACGCAAAGTGAGGTAGGCTGAATACAAGGGTTCATATGCATGAACTATAACTGACTGAATATAATGACTACGTGAGAATATATGTATGAATACATAACTGTAACTGAAGTCATAAGGATTCAGAATACTGAGTTTACTGATAAAATAGAGTACTGATAATTGATATAACTGATAACTGATATACTATTTACTGAGTGACTGTGTCTGACAGTCTTATTTCTGATGGAACTAGCTGAGTTTCATACTGAGCTGAGTGACTGTATCTGACAGTCCTGAAATCTGTAGAACTATCTGAGTTCTTTACTGAAGACTGATACTGAGACTATGGGAGGTAATCATCAAACTAGCATGCCTCTTTTCTGAATAGATTCAGGGTCCAACCCATAACCCCAATTAGAAGGGTGTCAGTACCGTGTCACGGGTAAAGACACTAAAGAGATACCCTCATCTGGCAGGTTCTCAAATGAGAACAGTGGGACTCTTAACTGTCAGGTTAAGACACCTCATCAACCCTCAACTAGTAGGTTTTTATGTCTTAACCTACGTTGGCTACATAGTTCTGGAATGCAAAGACTGCTTTTATGGATCACACCCTCTGCTGGCAGGTGAGTCCCCATCTTTGGGTTCACTCGATGATGAATCTTACTCTCAATTGAATAGACACTGAACCGATTTCATAGTTTATACTAGGCTGGACTGATCTGTTACTGATTGTACTGATTAACTAAATTGAGATGAGTGACTGTATCTGATAGTCCTGAAATCTGTAAAACTATCTGAGTTCTTTACTGAAGATTGAGACTGAGACTGTGGGAGGTAATTATCTAACTGACATGCCCTTTTTATAAATAGATTCGGGGTCCAACCTGTAACCCTAATTGGAAGGGTGTCAGTACCATGCCACAGGTAAAGACACTAAAGAGATACCCTCATCTGGCAGATGATCAAATGAGAATGGTGAGACCCTCAACTGTCAGGTTAAGCCACCTCATCAACCCTCAACTAGCAGGTTTTGATGTCTCAACCTATGATAGCTACGTAGTTCTGGAATGCAAGGACTGCTTCTAATGACATCACCCTCTGCTGGCAGGTGAGTCCCCATCCTTGGGTTTACTCGGTGCTGAATCCTACTCCCAACTGAATAGACACTGAATTGATTTCCTAGTTCATACTACGCTGGACTGATCTGTTACTAATTGTACTGATTAACTGAACTGAGCTGAGTTTTTCTGAGTTGTATAACTGAACTAGAGTACTACTGATTGTGACATAATTGAGATTGTTCTATAATTGACACTAGCTCTAGGCACATAGCTAAATTGTCGGGTATTAAATACCCCAAGGACTTGATAGCATAAAAATAATAAGATATGACAATTCTTGAATACTTGACAATAGTCAACAACTTACAATACGATCTATGAGGCATTTCATCAATCACTTGAAAGTCATGAACTTGCACATGAATAGGAATGCATACTAACACATCATAATTTCATTAAACCAATCTGATGAGCATTCCATCAAACACATACAAGGTATAACTTTAACATCGGAGACATTGTGAACATGTGGGTATAACATAAGTTCATCCTTTAGACCACCAAAGGATCACAAAATCACCATACTCTCAATTTAGCATTTTATCAAACACATGGTAGGCGTAGCTTTATACTTGGATATGATCAACAATACTAATACATCATGACCATAATTCAAGGGCTTCAATATAAGAGAATCAAAATTCAACTTACATGCTATCATAATATCAAGAAACATATAAAGATTTTAACTTGGAACATATTCCACAACATTCACATGATTACATTCAAACCCACCACATGAAAATCACAATTCATGTTTTTAAAAAAAGTTTCTTGAACTCCGAGGGTGGAAGGGACCCTTGGATGAACACTTTACATACCTTGTTGAAGAATTTCTGGAAATTAATGGTGGAATCATGAGTTCTTTATTTGAAATTTAAAAACTCTTAGGCTGGTTCTTGAGAGAAATTGAGAAAGAATGGGTTTATTTGCTTCCTAGGGTATTACATTTCTTGTTTTGGGGGCTGCGAGTCAGGGAAAAAAAACCCAAATACCCCCAAGAATGCGGTCTTTTAATGAGTAAAAACTGGATTACCGACGCGCAGGTCAACACTATGCGTTGATGGCACCAACGTGATATCCAATGTTCGCACCAAGATCGCGCCAACTCATTGAAATTTAGCGCTTGTAGCTGTGGAAAATATTAACCAATGCGATAGGCCACAGGCGCACCAAGATCGCATTGGTATACTGTTTTGTTATTCCAAATGAGCTCCAAACGAAGTTCGAAAAATCCGAAACTTATCTGGTAACACCTATTGACCTTCCTGATCAAGTATTGTATGCTTTGTATTACCTGCACATATCACAATGTATTTATTATTTAAGCATAACATGTCATTATTACCTCTACCTGCACATATCGTAATGTATTTATTTTATTATTTAAGTATTGCACACACATATCGTAATGCATTTATTTTATCATTTAGGCACTGTGCGCCTTGCAAATATCGCAATGCATTTATTTCATCGCTTAAACACTTCATGTCATCTTTGCATTTGCTAGAACATATCACAATGTATTTATTTTATTATTTAAGCACTGCACACACATATCGCAATGCATTTATTTTATCACTTAAGTACTGCACGCCTCGCAAATATAGCAATGCATTTATTTTATCATTTAAGCACTGCATGTCCTCTTGACCTTTCCTTGCACATATCGTAATGGATTTATTTTATTATTTAAGCACTGCATGTTATCTTTGCATTTACTGGCACATCGCAGTGCATTTATTTTGTTATTAAAGTGTTGTATTCTTTGTCTTTACCTGCACAAATCGCAATGCACTTATTTTACCATTTAAGCACTGAATTTTATCTTTGTCTATACTATTTTATCTTGATTAGTTAAGCACTACATGTTTTTTTTTTTAATTTCTCAAAAAAAAAAAGAAAACAAATCAAGCTTAATTTTTCGTTCGTATTTTATTGAGCAGTACTTCATAGTTTGATGCATTTGCAAGCATATAATTTGAGGATAAATTGGGTCCGTCCATCCTAAAATAGGATAATTTTGGGTTAGTCTGCTTTCTAATAAGACTTTTACGAGTGTATGTCTGTAATTGAATATTTTACTTATCTTTGATTAAAATCTTGCAATGCTTTTATTTGTTTATCTTTACATTAGTTAAAGCATTACATGCCATTTTTTGAATTTCTTGATAAAAAATAAAAACAAAAAAATCAAGCTTAGTTACTCGTTTGTTTGTTGCTTTTCAGTTTTATAAATTTTAAAGGCATAGAATTCGAGGATGCATTGAGTTTGTCTAACTCAAAATAAGACATGTTGGGATAACTTTAGAACTATACCCAACTTGATTCTTATGCAACTCGAAATATGTAGACAACTCTAAATTGAAGTTCACCCAAATTTTTTATCAAAAATAATTTATGTCGAGCAAAATTGACTACACGTCAACGTTTTCGTGTGAAGACTTCTACATTATCTTCAAACGAAAAGAAGCAAACTGTTGACACCCAATTTTGGCTCTCCATGCTTATAATTAGTACATTCGAGCTTCCTGATTGTTAAATAGCACAAAATGTAATTTTTCACACATTATTTGTAATTGTTTATAAATTATTGATAATCATCATTATTTTAGAATTTTTATCAATTTATTGTCATAGTTTAATTTTACATAATTTATTGATAATTATCCTTAATTTTGTAAATTTTAGAATTTTTATCAGTTTATTATCATTTTAATATTTTTGTACAGTAATCTGCATGCGTACATAACATAACACTGCAATTCTTATTTATATATTATAATTTTAATTAATTATATCATAATATATTTTTCAAGGTAATTATATTTTTTATTTGTTGTTTATATTTTTCTGTAATTACACCTCGGCATTCATATTTTGTGCATTATTTAATACAATCTGCAAACGTAAGTCGACATATTTATTTTAATACACAGAATATTAAATTAGTCAAGTCATGATCTCGTCACTTTTTAAAAATTAACACTTGAAATGATGGATTAAAATTTTTATTTGTTGAATAAATAATCCTTATACATTAGTTAAAGGAGTGAAAAAATTATTGAACAATAACTTACGGATTAAAAGCAGCTTTGAGGAGACAAGAGGAGTCATTTTTTATTTTTTGATTAATAAAATATGTTATTTTATATTATAAATAAATAGAAGGGAGTTGATTTTATTTTCACACAGATATATTCACCACATACACACACACGAGAAGAAAGAAAAATATGAGATTTTTCTATTTTTTCCTTTAATAGGTCCCACTCTTTATTTTTTTTTTACTTTGTTTCACCTATTACCCAAATTCTAAGAGATTTGCTAAAAAAGAATAAATTTGATGAGTTCCTTTTTTTTCTTCTTTTATATACCCACATCAGATTTTTCTCATTCCCTCCATAAAAATATATGCACGTTTTTTTCTCTCCTCCCCTTTCTACTGCCGACCAATTTATTATCGCCGCGCTTCAGCGGATTCCACCACAACCACTCTGGACACCATCACAACCCCCTCTATCCTTTCTCTACCCTTCTCTTTTTTCCTTCCTCTTTCTCGCCGCCTCACTAGCCACCGCTACTTCCGACAAAGGCTATTGCTATCAACTCGCCGATGACCCCCGCTCTTTTTTTCTCTCTTTTTCATTGCATGCTCTCCGGAAGTGATGATCGGCGAGCTTCAACTCACTAATACTGCTACTGCCCGCTGAAAAATGAGATAGATCTGGCAGATTTTATAATTTCAATGCTGCTCCGGTGAAAGTTGTTGAAGCAACGCCGATGACCTCAATTGTTTTAAATTTTCTTCTTCAATGAATTGAGTTTCATTAATTTTTATGTTATGTGTTTTGTTTTGCATAGATCTGTCCGAAAAATTATGCTTCTCCGTTGAAATCCTTTTCCTTTTTGCTTCAGTTATATTATGTGTTGCTTATTCTCACTATTAATGGCAGCCTTCATTTCTTGCTTCTTTGTATTTATTGAATGATTTTGATTTCGTGATTTTTGTTTTCACTCTTTTATTGCTACTAGTTAGATTACCTTTGTTCAAAGTTTATTTGTCTTGTTGTTCGTCACTCTTAAAAGAAAAAAAAATGCGTTTTAATTAATAGCTCCACTTTATTTTTCTTTTGTTTGATTATTGTTGTGCATTTTTCAACTCTTGGTGGTTGGACTTTTTGAGTAAATATTGATAAGTTTTATTTTGTTAGTGTGTGAATTTATTTTGATAGTTTTCTTTGGCTTTATTATTTTATTGATAACTTCTTATGATTAAGTTGGCAAATGGCCGATGAAGAAATTCTCCGTCGATTTTCGAGGCCTCCACAAATAAAAAGACGGATATTACGTACACAAATACATAATAAAATAAATAAATACGGGCGATGAAAAAATTCCTATAATATTTAAAACTTTATCCGAGTCCACTTTTTTAACGAAAATTATATATATATTTTTTATATTTTTATATATATGCACACATACCTTCTCAATTCATTTGATAAATATTTATTCGTTACTAACATTTCTATCACAGGTGTTTATACAGGTTATCGATAATACTTATCGGAAACAATATTCAAAGAAGAGTTTTAAATTTTGTGTTTGTATTTTTATTTGTCACACTTGTACTAATATTATCATAGTGAAAACTTTACTTTGGGGTGTTGGGAGGGATATTCTTTATTTACGCAATTTTCATTGCACGTTAGGCAAATTTAGGTCGTTAATATTTATTTTAAATTGATTTAGATATTTAATCAAATAATTGATACTCTCAACACTAAAAAATATTACGTAATCTTTTTCTTTAAAATAAGTTTTTCTTTTCCTTTCACACATATTCTTATATACTTTTATTTATCTTTGCACATTTTTTATACACATATTTTTACGATAATTTATGTAATTTATATATTTTTTTACATGTAAATTATTTATATCATTTTAATATACATTTTATATGCGTATTTATATACATTGATTTTTTCTCTCTATCTTTTAATAAACTTAAGTCTGGTCGGGAACCACATTTGTGGATTCTGAAGGGTGTCTAACCCCTTCTCTTCGGAATAATTTGAACCCATATCTAGAATCTAAAATGATTTCGTAGATTAATTAAAGTCATACTTGTTAAACAAATAAATAGGTTTCCTATTTTTCCTTAAAAATTAGGTGGGAACTCTGTATAAAATTAATTCTTTTTGAGTTATAATGTCATGCTCGTTTTGACCTTGGGTAAAAATAGGGTATGACAACAACAATGTATTAAAGTTTATTAAACTTTCTCTGTATAAGGGTTTGATTATATATATACAGTAATATATTTATTTAATTATTTACCTTTCCGACTATAGTGGCCGGATATATATTTAATAATATATTTAATTAATTATTAATTTTTTGTATAAGGGTATGATTATATATTTAGTCATATATTTATTTAGTTATTAGTGTTTCCGACTAAAGTGGTTGGATATATATATTTAATAATATATTTAATTAATTATTTATTTTTTTGTATAAGGGTCTGATTATATATTTAGTAATTTATTTATTTATTTATTTATTTATTTATTTATTTATTCGACTACTGTGGTCGAAAATATATTTAATTGGGTCTGATTATATATATAGTAATATAGTTATTTAATTATTTACTTTTTTTGACTAAAATGATTGGAAATACATTTAATAATATATTTAATTATTTATTTATAATTAAATATATTTAGTAATTTATTTATTTATTTATTTATGTTTCCGACTACAGTGATCGAAAATATATTTAATTGGGTCTGATTATATATAGTAATATATTTATTTAATTATTTACTTTTTCGACTACAGTGGTCAAAAATATATTTAATAACATATTTAATTATTTATTTATAAAGTTTTCAAGTACATCTATCGGAATTATTCCAACTAAAATGGTTAAAATATTTGATCGTAATAATATTGACAATTTTTATATGCCTTAACAGACTATAGTAGTCGAAATATAAATTTCTCAAAATTTACCACCAAATATTCTGACTGTTGTTGTCGCAAATAGTGTTGGAAAAATATTTTATAAAAAATAAAAATAAAAAATTAAGATTTCCGACTGAAGTAGTCAGAAATTTTGCGACTAATTTTTTTTTCAGTTGGAAATATACAAATTTGTAATAGCGTCAACTCAACCAAAGTTCTATTCTTCCTCTCCGCTACATCGTTAGATGAAGGAAAATAAGGAAGACTAGTTTCATGAATTATACCCAATGATCTAACAAAAGAATTGAACTCATATGAATCATATTCACGACCTCTATCACTTTTAGTTCTTTTTATTTTTCTATCAAATTGATTTTCAACTTCATGGAGAAAAATTTTAAAGTTCTCAAAAGCATCACTTTTATTTTTCATTAAGTAAATATATGTAAACTTACAAAAATCATCAATGAAAATTATAAAATATCTATTTCCACCACAAGTTAAAATTCCTCCAAGGTCATAAATATTAGTATGAACTAATTTTAATAAATCAGTTTTTCTTTCAACTTGAAAATGAGGCCTTTTTGTGATTTTGGCTTTACTACAAGCCTCACATTTTTTCAAAATAATTTTTGATCACTGAAATTAATCCTAAATTACTCATGATTCCCACATAACGATCATTTATATGACACAAATGAGCATGTCAAAAATTAGTAGAAGAAAACATATAAATAGAAGTAGATGTTTTATTTATTTCAACATTCAATTTGAACATACCATCACATGCATGTCCCTTTCCCACAAAAATATTATTTTCACAATTACAAATTGGTCAGATTCAATAATCTGTTTGAAGCTTGCTTTATTAAGAAGAACACTAAACATCAAATTTTGTCTCATAGAAGGAGTATAAAGTACATCTTTTAAAATTAATACCCTTCCAGATGTAAAACTCAACTCGACACCTCCCATTCTAGTGCTTGAGTTGTGTGTGAATATCCACGCATGATGGTTTTGGGCTCCTCAAAATAAATATATTTTTAAACTAATCTTTGTCATAATAGACATGAAAGTTTGCACTAGAGTTAGCCCACCATCCATCAACATTCTCCACCATATTTATGTCTGTTATCATCACCACAAGTGATTTTTTGGTAATGTTTTTTTTGAGGTGTAGGCCCACGTTTTTGAAATTTATAAAATCGAGCAATATGCCCACTCTTGCCACAAATAAAGCACGGTCTTTTTTCTTGAACATGTTGATTTTTCGCTTGATTATTTCCATCATTATTGTCCTTGGGATGTCTACCATCATTTTTTTTGAATATTTTCTTCATAGGCTTCAAAGTAGTATTTTTGTTAGTTTCAGGGGCAACATTATATGAGTACTTAAATTTTTCTTCGATGTAATTTTGTTCTCTTCTGTTTGCAAAAGTGTATCTTAGCCCCTTGCTTCTTCTTCCATGTGGATTCTCATTATCAAAGTTTCAAGTTTCCTTTTGCTCGTGGCGTATAGTTTTTTGAAATTCCTTCCACGAAGGTAGAAGTTTATCAATTATGCCACAAACAGTAAGGTTATATCCAATTTTCACTTCCTCGTACCTGAGCTCGCCAACAATCATTATGGAGTCTTGAGCTTGGTCTACCACTGATTTGTTGTCCATCATTTGAAAACGAAAAAATCTGCTAGTGGCATACTTTTTCGCTCCAGCCTCCTCAGTGTCATATTTACTCTGCAAGGCTTTCTAAATTTTCTTTGCACTAGAGTAAGTTCTATCATAATAATCATAAAATTTATCGGATATATAATTAAGAAGAAAATATCGATACTTGTAGGAGTCACCATCGTACTTTTCAATAGGAGTCACCATCATAATTTTCAACTTTCTCTTGAAGAGGAATAAGTTCATCGTCGGTTATGAAAAAGTTATCTACTTAGTTTGGATTCTTCTCAGTTAACACATAAGAAACATTGAGAAGACTTAAGTAGAAAAGCACTTTACCCTTCCACCTCTTGAAATGAGCATCGGTTGAACCAGAATGGCTTGTTGAGATCTCCCATCTTAACATCCGCAAATTTTTCAGTTGTTGCCAATGAATCTCCTTAAAATTGTTGGTGAAATTACAATAATATTACAACTGAGAAAATTACAAGTGAAGAAAAATAAAAGTTATCTTCTTCATTCTTCTTCGGTTGAGGAACGGATATCTCGCTCTCTTTAAGGAGATTCAGGCCCACTGCAACAAATTGTTTCACCGGTCTAGCAGTAATCTTCTTGGCTTGTCCCCTCCAGGATACAACAACCTTCTCACAAAGAACAACTCAACAATTCTGGACAAGAGTTGAGTTCAAAGCTCCACAAAGAGAACACCTCCCTTCAACTAATAAACTCTCTTTTTTACTAACTTTTGTGAACTCCATGTTTTCTTGTAGATGTAAAATATGCAAACCACCTCTATTTACATGTGAGAAATTTTTCATGCAATGAATATGAAGAATAAATGGGAAGATAAATAGAATAGAGGTTACAAAGGTTACAAGAGTTACAAGAACTACAACACATAAAGAGTAGGATAATGGAGGAATAAAGAATGAGAAGTTACATGAATTTCAAGAAAAATGATGGCCAAATTCAACTACCATAACCAAGAGTCAAATGAGAAAGAAGCCATGCACGTCCCTTGCTATTTAATTCAATTAGAGTTAAGGCATATAATGCCGTTAGTTTAAAAGAGATTAATAGGCACGTTCTGCCTGTAAAGGCAAATGAACTAGGTGCCTAAATGTAACTTAAAGCACTTAAGGTGCTTAATGTCACTAAATAACATGTAACAACCACTACACTTTTGGGAAAAATAATAATAATAATAATATTGTAAATATTAAAATGCTACTCTATCAACTACAACTACAACTAGGGTTCTTATTGAGATTTGGGAATTTATTTCGAAAATTCCCTAACCTAATTCTATCTATAATCTTCATATTTTTCACTTTCTCATCACTTTTTTGTTTTTGGTTAACCTGATTTGTCACTTTGTCTGAGCTCTTATCTGAATTCTTTTAGTGCATAAATATTTTACTACTTTGTATGTGGGTGTACATAGTATTACTGAACTTGCTAAACTTCACTGAGAAGAAACTTGCAAAGCAGGCGAAGCTCCCATTTCAAGGACTAGAATGGTATAAGTTATATAAACTCGAAACGCATGAGAAGCTTCACAGAACTATACTTCTCTCCCTTCCGATCATAGAGTGGGACTGCTCGAATACCTTGTCGCAGCTCTGCCACATGTAGACATGTTTGTCCTGCAAACTCATCCTTGTCAGACAAATTATAATCAAGAACTTTGATGCGAAGTAGAGCCAACTCAGGAACTGTTAGTGGAAACTCAAACTGCTCATCCCAGCTTGGTATCCAATTGTCGTCCATCGTCTTTGTTTTATGCTTTACTTCATCAGCAGGAACTCCAGCAACTCCTACCTGTAAAAGTTTTACATCTTAACCATTCATTTTTACCTCCTAAAATCCACTTGTAACTAAATACATCAGAAAATTCAAGAAGAAGAAGGAAAGCTAACTCCTTTAACCATCTTTACTTTTTTGCCTTCAATGGACATACCGAAAACAATTAATGCCAATACAGAAGACGACAAAGAGTATTGAATGATAACGATAAAGATAATAACAATGGTAAGTATTATTCATCTACCTTTGCATAGAAATCTGGCGGTGAGTACGTGTCGAAGTGTGTCTGATCGAAGTCTTTGTCCCACCCATCGCCCATATATAGAGTCACCTGCTTAATGCAAGAAGAGACTTGGATCAGTTTCAAGAACAATGGAACATAAGTAGCAAGAATGCCATCCTACTACTTCAGCGAGAAATTACCATCCCTCATGTACCTTTAGCGTAGTTTTGACTGGAAAATTTGTTGTAGGATTGAAGACCTCATTGTTGGAACCAGCTCTCAATAGTAGATCAGGTTTCTTAACATATCCACAACCACCATTAGCCCTGAACATACCATGCATCAACCAAAGTGATCTTCCATAACCCTGCGCAGGACACATACTTGGAACCTATTTCCTTGGAACTTTGGTTATTAGTTACTAACAGGACGAGGATGAAAAACAACACCCGTCAGGTTAAAATTCATGTTTTAGAGAGACAAGAATTAAACCCTTAACGTCATGCAATCCAAATGGTTGTTACTGGAGGCTTGCAGTCTAATTGGAAGTTGATTCCCATTCCCAACAATAGTAAAAGAAAATATCAACCAAGAACCAAATGTTTTCAGTTCCAAATTTATCCCATTTAGCTTGACATGATTGGTGACTGTAAACAAACCCCCCCACAGGGAAAGCTATTTTGTATGAGCTTAGATTTTAGTACACAAGGTAATAGGGTCACATAATAACCGCTGTGGCTTCCTCCAATACTCAAGAAACGGCGACATGCTACTTCTTTCACTAAATTTTACCATTTCACAATTTCTTTAATACGTGCTTAGGATTCAAAGTAACCAACAATTTCTCGTATTCAAAACAGTACACTTTTAAAGAAATCCTCAAGTATTAACTTTTGCATGGAACAAAAAGTTGTTCTATTAATTGATAGACATGCACAAAAAAAAAAAAAAGAACAATAAAGTTTAAATTTCCCTCACTCCAAACTTTTAGCCCCTTTGCTGTTTAGATGGTGGTTTCCGTGATATAGTATATAGTATGATATAGTTACTAAGAGAATCATGTTTGTTTTAATTGTTTCTTAAAATATATGATATGGTATGGTTTAGTTTCATGATTTGGATAGAAACACTCAATTTATGTAACCATCGATTTGATAGTATGCCATGATTTGCTTTTTTTTTTTTTCAATTATGCCCTAACTTAATATTATATAATCCTATTTTACCGTTTATCTTGTATTAATATTTAACTCCACCTCCTACTTCGATCCCCCCTTCACCCCTCCCCCCCCCCATTTTTTTATTTTTTATTTTTTATTCTTTTAGAAAATTTCAAACTTTTGCTTATTCCACCTCCTATAAGCAAAAGTTTGAAATTTTCCAAAAGAATAAAAAAAAAAAAAAAAAGGTGCCGCCCTTGGGGCGGGATGGATGAAGTGGAAGCTCGCGTCCGGGGTGTTGTGTGATAAGAAGGTGCCGCCCAAGCTTAAAGGCAAATTCTACAGGGTGGTAGTCCGTCCGGCCATGTTGTATGGAGCGGAGTGTTGGCCAATTAAGAATTCCCACATCCAAAAAAGGAAGGTGGCAGAAATGCGGATGTTGCGTTGGATGTGTGGGCTGACTAGAGGGGATAGAGTCCGGAATGAGACTATCAGAGAGAAGGTTGGTGTGACTCCAGTGGAGTGCAAGATGCGAAAAGTCCGATTGAGATGGTTCGGACACGTGAAGAGGAGGGGCATGGATGCCCCAGTTCGTAGGTGTGAGAGACTAGCGTTGGATGGTTTTAGGCGGGGTAGGGGTAGGCCGAAGAAGTACTGGGGTGAGGTGATTAGGCGGGACATGGAGCAGTTACAGCTCACCGAGGACATGACCCTAGATAGGAAGGTCTGGAGGACGCGAATTAGGGCAGAAGACTAGGGCCAGTTTGGGTCGCTAGTGTAGGAAATTACTTGGTGGGGGTAGTATCCTTGTTATGATTTCATGTTCCTTGTTTAGTACGAATCTGGGTGCTTTCCTCTGTTTTCTTTTACTTATGGGTGCCGTATTTATGTTATGTAATCTTGTAATCTTGTTCTGTGCTTTACTATGTATTTGTGTGGTATCTCGTGTCTTGAGCCGGAGGTCTATCGGAAACAGCCTTTCTACTTCTTTAGAGGTAGAGGTATGGACTGCGTACATCTTACCCCCCCAGACCCCACCAGGTGGGAATACACTGGGTTTGTTGTTGTTGTTGTTGCTTATTCCACCTCCTACCTCGACCCGACCCCAACCCCATGTCAAACCTCCACGCCAATTTATTTTTTTAATTTTTTTAAAAAAGAAATAATTTTTTTTTCTTATCCCACCCTCACCCCCAATCCCCCCAACCCCACCCAACCAATTTTCTTTTTTATTTTAAAAATTTTATTTTTAAAACTTTTAAGAAAATTTTCTTACGCCCCTCTTACCAGCTCCCCCTCCCTCGACAAAAGAAAATAATAATTTTCCCTCCATAAGAAAATTATTTTTCTTAAAAAATATCTAAAACTTTTTTTCTTATCCCAACCCCTACCCCAAGCTCCTACTCCACTACTCCCACCCCCCAAATATTTTTTTTAAAAACATTTAACTTTTTCTTACCCCACCCCATTTTTCATATTCGTTTTCATTATTTTATATTAAATATAGACAAATGCTTTTATAAAATATTTTTCTACTTGCGTAACGAACACAAGAAAATAAGTAAGAACAATTTATTTTCCTGAAAAATATTCTTTTGAATTCAATACCGAATACACTCGTAGTATATACAAAGAGAAAAGACATCTTTTCACCCCGAAACGTGTTCACATAACTTACTTTAGCACTTAAACTTAACTTCCGTTTATTTACCCCTCTTAACATCTTTAAAGTGTATTAATTTCACCCCTCAAAACTGAATACCAATCTCACAACGGAGAGTATGTTACACTCGCCTACACATCAACGCCACGTCAATGCCACGTCGGAGCCACGTCATTGCCACGTAAGAAATTTGATTTTTCTAAAAAAAATATAATCTCCCACACATTATTTATATATATTTTTTTATATAAATATATATATATATATATAAATAAATAATTATATATATATATATATATATATATTTATATATATTAAATATAGAAAGGCACCCCCATCCCCATTTTCTTTCTTTTTCATAACCCTCCACCCACCCCGCCCCCTGACCTACAAACGCAACCCCTTCTCTTTCTATCTTCTTCAAACCACCCCACCTCTCCCATCTCCTTCATTTTCTATCTTTTTCAAACTTAAAGCATATTACCAATAGTCATTGTTGTTGTCCATTAAGCAAAAAGAAAGTACCAATTATTGCTTCATTAAACCACCAATTCAAGAAACAACAATGCAATGGCATCACCACGTCCCAATTCAAAATTCTTCATTCCGACACATTCCGACAAAACTCATTGAAAAACAATTAAAACAAACCCACAAAAGAATATACTCACAAAATTAACACCACAACCACCATTAACACCACCATTAACGGACTCCAAAATTGCAATATTAATTCCACCAACGACCACCATTGACGGACATATCATTCAAACCACTACCTCCTCAGTTTTTATTTATAATACCATTAACGAACAATTGTCAATTGAACTTCCCCCCCTCCCCCCCCCATTTTTATTTTGGTCCTTCTTTCTCTCTCTTTCACCATTTGTATGTGCTCAGTACTTTTGGCCTAGCAAATTTCTCCATTTTTGTTTCCCCTTTTGCTTTCTTGCACCCAAAAAATCAGACACATTAATAAGAAAAAATTATTGTAATTTGAAGACAGTGATGAAGCAAAAACGACAACGTTTTAGCATTGACAGTGGGTTGTTAATCTGGGTATTCATTGGTTTTTTGTTTACTACTACTATCACATTTTGGTATTTTGTGTGTTCTTTTGTTGTTTTGCTTTTAGTTATGTTGATGCATTTTTTGTTTCATGAATCTGTTGTAGTAACGTTTTCTTTTTAATTTTTTTAATAAATATTCCTGTAGCTCCTTTTGGTGGTGAAGAAAAAAATTGTAGGGAAGAAGAAGAAATAGGGGTCGTGGGGTGTGGGGAAGAAGAAGAAATGGGGATGGTGGGGTGTGAGGAAGAAGAAAAAAATAATAGTTAAAAATATTAAAGTGGTCCCCACTAAAAATTTTTTATATTATTTTTTCACTAAAATGGGCGTTTTTTTTTTTGGCACATCAGCCGTTAAGAGAGCAAAACAATACATTTTAAAGTTGTTAAGGGGGTAAATAATTGTCCGATTAGTTTAGGGTCTTAAGTTTTGGCGACAAGTTCAGAGATGTTTTGATGTCTTTTCTCATATACAAGAGATGCATTCGAACTTTGTACTTGTTGTTGGTGTCCACATCTCAAAACATCAAAAAGAAATGAAATTTGTTACTATAAAAAATGAATTCGGTTATATTTATTTTGATTTACTCTTTTATTAACTTTGTTAGAATTTACATGAATTTAACAACTTAATATATTTGCATGGCATAATTTATGACAAATTAGTATGAGAAAAATTATTTTATTAACAATTATTGATAAATTTTAATATTTATAATAGTTAAGGGTATTTTAGTAAACTCACCAGTTACAATACATTACCATATTGTCAAACCAAATAATAAAATTATTATTAAACAACAACAAATGATACAGTCTATCCAAACATGGTATTTTACTATACCGTACAGTACAATAGCAAACCACCATCCAAATACAGTGTTAGTTTTCGAGGGTCAATTTTATATATTCTAGTTCTTAAATGTAACACACTTTTAATCATATTTTCTACTCCCTTCATCTCAAATTATTTGGCATGTTTATTAAAAAAATTATCTTAAAATAGTTGGCATATTTAAGAATACAAGAGATAATTAATCATTTCTCCGACTGTACCTGTATTAATTGATTAAGATTCATATAATCAAGATTAAATAAGGTCATATTAGTCAATTTGGACCCTTATTAAATTCCTCCTTAAGAGTTGTGCAAAAAGCAAACATGCCAAGTAATTTGAGACAGAAGGAGTACTCACTACGTATCAATTTAAGAGGCATATTTGACAGTGTCATAACATTTGGGTGACGATAAGACTTTTGAAATTTGTTATTTTAAACATGCCATAACACTGCTATCAGTCCTAAGCCATTGGTCTATCGAAAATAACCTTTCTACTTCACTTGAGGTAGTGGTATGATCTGCGTACGCCCTATCCCCCAAATCCCACTATGTGGGAATACACTGGGTATGTTGTTGTTGTTCTAAACATGCCATAACATTTGTGTGGTCATAAAAACTTATCACAAAGGGTAAAATTATAAGTTTTAAGTTATATATGTAGGAATACTTTAAATAATCCACTCAAGAACACAAGTAAATCATTAGACAATGATAAATACTATAGAAGAATGGTTGGAACATTAATCTTTATCCATAGCAATAACTTTTGAAGAAGACAAGATCTTCCAAATCTTGAAGATCACTCGTTCTGGTGTTCTTTATCTGAGGCGGAGAGAAAAAAATATTGTCTTTAGGGACCATGTCTATTTAAGGCTTTGAAGTGCCTTTTCACATCAAAGGTATTTTTCAATAAGTCTCCATCATACTTTAAAATAGGTCCTTGAATTTTCTATTATTCCAATTAAAAACATACTAATAGATATTTACTTTTAGGCCCAAAAACTTTAATACTTTATTAGATCATAAATTGGGCTTCTTTAGAGATTGCATATCTATGTATAATATATTAATATGTGAGTCCATAAAATAGAAATTACTTACAATCTCCCATTTGGATCATATATATTCCTGAATAATTATACATAGATGAAACTTTAGTGAGCACAACTTTTGCTATCTTGATTTAAATATCTCAAAACAATCTAGTCCATTGATACTACCAATATAGGATCAAAGCGATTTTCGTAACATATATTCGAAACTAAACCCATCAATGATCACAACTATCAGCAATACCAATGACATAGATCAAATATGAAAATTACATGTAAAATGGTCTAAATCATGCCTATTTTCAAATGGTCCTACTTTATGGCTTTAATAGTCCAAAATCACTTTCTTATACCTTATGCAAAATAACAATAAAAATTTAATATATTTATATTTTAGAGTTATCAATAAACATATGAAATCCATAGATTTCATAAAACTTCAATCTATACAGAAAATAAACTTTAACATATCAATAGCATAAATAAAATAAAAAACTCCCGCTAAAGTGGCTCATCAACAAATTTGACAAAACCCATATGAGCCACATTCCCATGAAATACTTTAGGTGGAAAACTCTTCATAAGTGGAACCACAATCATCGGGTTTGTAATAATATGCTTAATTAACGTAAGACGACTCTGAACCCCTTCTTTCACAATAAAAAACATAATGTCTATATGTTTTGATTTTGACGAACTTCGATTGTTCTTCAAATATAATTTATCAGACTTAATATCACAATGAACTTTTAATGGTCTTTCTATGCCACCAATTATTTGTGTTTCAGTGATAAAAATTTCTTAGTCATATTTGCTGATTTGATATTTTATAGCAGGCCAAAAATTTGGCTTTCATTATAGAAGAAACTCTTAATATTTGTTTCACAATTTTTCAAGAAACAACTCATCCAGTCATCATAAAAACATGACCTGATGCAGATCTCGTACTATCAAGACATCCGGTGAAATCTGAATCGGAATATCTACAATCTCTAAATTATCCAACCTCTAATAAGTGAGTATGTAATTTTTAGTTCTTTGAAGATACCTCATAACCTGTTTTGCAGTTTTTCAATAATTTATTCTCGGATTACTTAAAATATCAGTTCAATATTTTAACTATGTATGCAAATCTGAATGCGTATAAAATTTTGCATATATGAGACTTCCCACTACTGATGCGTATAAAATTTTATCCATATCTTTCTTCTCTATGCCCAAATTTAGACATTGACGCAAATTAAACTTATCACCTTTTTCCATGAGTATATCCTCGATGCACAATTTTACATGTCAAATCGACTAAGCACCTTATCAATATAAGTCTTTTGTAAAAATCCAAGAATGTTTCTAGTACGATCCCAATGGATCTCTATATATAAAACAAAGGAAACCTCATCAATATCTTTCATTTCAAATTTACTGGATAAAAATTTCTTGTTTTATGCCATAAATCTACATCACTGCTTGCCAATATAATTTCATCTACATATAGTACAAGGATAATAAATTTGCTCCCACTGAACTGGAGATATATGCATTGATCAATGATGTTTTTTCTTAAAATCAAAACAAGTTATCATGTGATCAAACTTTTGGTACCATTAACGGAATGTCTATTTTACACCATATATGGACTTCTTAAGTTTACATATAAGGTGCTTTGAATCTTGAGATTCAAAGATTTTTGATTGCATCATGTGTATCATTTCTTCAATTTTTCTATTTAGAAATACAGTTTTTATGTTCAGTTGATGTAGCTCTAAGTCATAATGATCTACAACTGCCATAATAATTTTGAAGAAGTCTTTCGATGAAACTGACGAGAAAAACTCTTTAAAATCTATGACTTCTTTTTGAGTGAATCACTTATCAACTAGGCATGCTTTATATATTTCGATAGTACCTTTCAAATCATATTTGGTTTTAGAAATTCATTTGCAACCAATTGATTTCGATCCTTGTGGTAACTCGATAAGAATCCCAAATAACATCGTTTTTCATAGACTTTAACTCATCTTTAATGGCTTCAATTCATTTAGTTGAGTTTCAACATGATTTTATTTGACAAACGTTATAGGATCATCTTCCAATCCCATATAAAAATCATGCTCTTGGAGATAAACAACATAATCATCCGAAATTACATTTCTCCTTTTTCTATTAGATCTTTTTTTAGGCACTTCAATTTGAGGTTTTTGTACATGAGCTAATATTATTGTGTTTTCTTCATAATTCTGATTTATAGGTTGAAACATATTTGATAAAGTAATCTGATCATTTTTACTAGAATAAATATTATCAATTTCCTCTTTAAACACAATTTACTTGTTTATATTACTCCTATTATAATCAACATCCTCACTAAATTTGACATTCCATGTTTTAAAAAGGATATGTTCAAAGAGTTATAAAACTTAAAACCTCTTGATCTTTCAGCGTAATCTACAAAGTAACAACTAACATTTCTTGATCCATCTTCTTTATTAGGATTGTAAGTCCTTAATTCAGCTGGACATCCCCAGATATGCAAGTGCCTAATACAAGGCTTCTTACCAATCCACAACTCTTATGGGGTCTTAGCTACTACTTTTCTTGGAACTCTATTTAGTATGTAAACTGAAGTCTTTAATGCTTCTCCCCAAAACAATTCAGGTAAATAAGAATGACGAATCATACTGCTTACCATATCCTTAAGAGTTTGATTTCGTCTCTCAGCTACACCATTTTGACTTGGAGTCCTTTACATGGTGTATTGAGGTACAATTCTACTCTATCAAATATTTTACAAAATACCCTGGACATTGGTCACTTAATCCATCATATCTACCATGGTATTCTCCTCCATGGTCAGATTGGACAACATTAATTTTCTTGCCTAATTGAATTTCAACTTCAGCCTTGAAAATTTAAGAAAATATCTAAAGGTTGTGACTTCTTATGAATTAAATAGAGATATCTATAAGGGGAGTAATCATCTATAAAGTTAATAAAGTATTGTTGTAGCCATAAAAAATGAACATTGAATGTCTGTATGTATCAACTCTAAAGGTTCTTTACTCTTATAAGCACCTCTTTTCCTTATATTCGTTTGTTTTCCTTTAATATATTCTATCCAAATTTCAAAATATGATAAATCAAGAATTCCTTCTGACACACTCCTTTGTGTATTCTTTGGTTAGAAATATGAATCTATCGCTTATGTCATAATATTGATGAATTCTCATTTGTTAATCTGTGCTTTGTACTTAAGTTACTTGAATGTAGGTCTTCATTTTTGTAGAGGCTTGTCTGTTTAATTTGTATAACTTATTAATCAGAGTATCAGTTTCAACAATGTTAGAATTTAGTGAAACACTACAAATTTCATTCCCAATAAAACAACTGTATCCAAATATGCCCAAATAAGAAAATGAAATTAAACTGTGTCTAAATGATGGTAATGTTTCCTCTAATTTCAAATAAAAATCAGTATTTAATGAAATTCTAAAGGCATTAACAGTCTCTACCACTACTTTATTATCCACATAAATGTATCTTTTAGCACTAATCGATGCTCAACTGCTTAGGTAACCCTTCATAGTAGCATTTACTTAAGTAGTTGCACTCGTATCTATCCACCAAGTATCACTAGGTACCATAGCTAAATTAAATTCTGAACAAATAAAGTTGAGAAGTTTATCTTTCTTTTCACATTAGTCAATGTGCTTAGAACATTCTTTCTTTGTGTGACCAATTTACTTACAAAAGAAACAAGTCTTTGGATTCTTGGATTGTGATGTTCCTTCATTTGCAGTTTTCTTAGTCGTACTCTTTTTTTCTCTCATTTAAAGCGGTTTTATTCCAGAGGTAGATGCCAAATGAGCACTTTTAATCTTCTCTTGTTTCATTCTCTCTTCTTCTTACAGACATTGATCTATAAACACATTCAAAGTCTATTTCTCTTTTTTAAATATTGTATGAAACTTTAAATTGACTAAATTGTGTTGGAAGAGAGATCAAAACCAGGTGCATAAGTATGTCGTCAGACAATTCAAGCATAAAGATCCTAAATTTTATCACAAGATAAGACATTTCCATATGTACTCCCTTATGTTTTTTTTATATCGCATTGACACTATCTTATTAAGATTAGTACTTATTTCAACCTTTTCATTACTGATATAGATCTATCTACTAAACATTAAACATAAGCTAAGAACACAAGCTAAAACCGAGAACCAGATGAAGAGAAGCAAACTCAAAACATACAATAATGGAAAGATAGTAACTTGACATAAGAATCCACAAAGCAATAAGAACCTAAGGGTGTATCAAACCCTAAGACCCCTAAGTTTCATAGAAACAAACACCATACGTGGACCCAAAAAGAGAATCACTTTACCTCAAGAACCCCCATTTCTAAGACAAAGTTCAATACAAGTGATTTCATACTTGCCCTAGTTACACTTTCATAAGAGAAAAATCTTTCAATGTTCTTTTAATATCCACAATCAACTAAGAAAGGAAATAAGCCAAATCATAGTCTATTTATAGCCTAATATAAAATAAAATGACTAATACTCCCTTAATAAGAGGCGACCATGGAGTGTAAGACTCCTTCTTCTCTCTTCAACTTGTGCCAATGACCGAAACACCCTTAATGAGGGGAGACCTTGGAGTGTAAGGGCCCCTTCTTCACACTTCAACATGTGCAATCCCTTGGAGTGGTTCAAAAGACCTTCACACACTTTCATCTTTATGAATATGTCTTAAAGATTTTACAAATACCAATCTTGTCTTATTATAAAAGGTCTTGTACTTCGTGCACCCGTATTATCCTCTCCATCTTAAAAGGAATTTGACCTCAAATTCACACCTTTCAAAATCGAAGAATGGACACACAAGCACAACATCCTCATGGCATAAGGGTTATAGTTAGTGCAATAAATAACATCATCATGCCAAGGTGGTACACACTTGAAATATAACCACTAATCCTTTTCTTTAATCATGAAAAACTTAGTACAAATGTCACAAAGGAAGTGACCATGATAAACACCAAGAGATAATTGTAATACCCCACAATTTCCTATCTAATTTCATCCCAAGAATGTCTAATATTATCTTTTAAATTAAATGATGTTTATTCCATGGGGAATTTGTAATATTTTCACTTTTTGTCATGTGGAAATTCAATAAGCTTTCCATCGATATAAGATTCGCTCAAATCTGATAACCAAGTAAGAAGTTATGACTATTTCAAGTTCCCGTCGTAAAACAGTGCCAAATTGGTTAGTGGCATGCTGCGCCACAAGATAAAATGGTAATTGTCCTTTTTTTCCAGTGTCTCAGCATAATTTCTCCATGTCGCGCCAAACTTTCAGGTCACAAATGAAGTAGCAACGCAATGGCTCCGCATCGCGCCATCCCTTAATTTCTCAATGGTCAAATTCCAGTAACACGGCGCGATAGTGCCCATCCACCAGGGGTTCTATTTGGGAAAACTTTACTGAATTTAAAAGACGCGGGTTAAAAGGGTTAATTTCCCACCGTTATTTGAACCTAATAACACGTGATTTAGCCATTCTTCACCCAAAATATACTAGTTTCTCTCAATTTTCTCTCAAGAACAAGCTAGGGTTTCAATTGGGGATTTAATTTCAAGAAAGTCTTTCTATCAATCTTTGCTAAAACAAGAACTAAGGTATGCATTGTGTTGATTTATGGATTCTTTTCATCCATAAAGCTCAAGAACCCTATTTTAAATTATGGAGCATGATTATTATGTTGTGGGTTGCTCAAGTTAGGTGATGGTTGTTGTTTGATTCCCATGTTGGGATCCTTTTGTGAAGTTATGAAAACTACGTTAGCGTATAAATTGAAACCCATTAATTTGGTGGTTTATGATTTCTGAAATTTGATGATTTCACCTATGCCTTAAGTTATGCATGTAAGTTCTTTGATAAAATGCCTAGGAGGATAGAAATTATGTACTATAGCTTAATTATGATCCAAAATGACTTCCATGTTATTCTTATGTATTAAATTGTTGTTGGATTGCTCATGAGTTAGCCTTATAAAATTATGCTATGTATACATGCTATCTTATTCACGTATCAAGCTATGATAATCAAATGCCCATGAAATGTCTTTAATTATTGTATCATGGATTGTTGATGTTAGTCATGTATTCAAGAATGTTATTCCTTATTAGTTTCCTTCCATCGAGTCCTGGAGGTATTTGTACCCGAAAAATATAGATGTGTGCCGAGAATCAGTGTCATGTTTCTAAGATACTCTCAGTCAAGCCAGGTTCAGTAGAATTCAATCAGTCTCATGACTCAGGAAAAACTCAGTAATCTCAGTTAGTTATTAGATCTTAGTAATATTTCGACAGTCAACGGAATTCAGCTAATTTAGTTAATTCAGTTCAGTTCAGTAATCTATGCTCAGTGTCTATTCATATGAGAGTAGGAATTAGCACCGAGTGAACCCAGGGATGGGAACACACACTGTCAGATGAGGGTGTGATTCTTAGAAGTAATCCTTGCATTCTAGAACTATGTAGCCAGCATAGGTGGAGACATCAACACTGTCAGATAAGGGTTGATGGGGGTAGATAAACACTATCAGATGAGGGTTCCACCATTCTCTTTTAAGGGAAACTATCAGATGAGGGTTACCCACAGCTTGTCCTTACTAGTGGAACGATATTGACATCCTTCCAATTGGGGTTACAGATTGGACCCTAACTCAGCCATAATGGCGTTTAGTGGTATATCGGTTAGATAATTATTTCCCACAGTTTCAGTTATAAAATTTAGGACTGTTAGATACAGTCATTCAGTCTCAGTAATAGAACTCAGATAGTTCTACAGAATTCATGACTGTTAGACACAGTCAACTCATATTTCATATCCCATTCAAATGTTATATCTTTATCAGTTATATTACAGTCTTGAACTTTATGGCCTTTCAGTCATGTTTTCGCAATCATATAGTATATTATGCAGTATACAGGTACATATAACAGTCATGGTTTAGCTTGTGGTCCTTCGGGGTCATGTAGCTTGTGGTTCTTCAGGATCATGAGCACTGTGTAGCATTTCGGGTACCAAATTTGAGGTGTTACAAACTTGGTATCAGATCCAGGTTCAATAGAGTCCTAGGAAGTCTTAAAGTCCCATCTAGTAGAGTCTTGTACATGGGTGTATTGCGTGCCACATTTATGTACAAGAGGCTATAAGATGCTTCAAGAACAGTTTCCTATCTTTCAGTATTCATGTCATTCCAGTGAGCATAATCTTATGTTAATCTCTAAGTCTAATCCGTTACTCATTTTCTTCTACAGAACATACCTCCTAAAAGAAGAAATGGGAATTAGTCAGCCCCTCAGCCCGAAGAACCTTTAGGCGAACATGTTTCTTATCCAGAGTTTAGAGCTGCATTTACTACTCTTCCTCAGTTAGTTGCTGCTCAGAATAAAAGACCAGTTGTCATTCCAGCCAACCCAATCGCTAATTTATCTACAACCAGGATTCGAGACTTCACCCAAATAAATCCTCCAACCTTTCTCGGGTCTAAGTTAGATGAGGACCCTCAAGAATACATCGATCAGGTTTAAAAAGTTATAGACATCATGGGGGTTACTCCTAGTGAGAGTGCTGAGATAGATGCATATTAGTTACAGGATGTTGATCAGACTTGGTACAAGCAGTGGAAGTCAGAAAGGCCAGATGATTCAGAACCAATAGAGTGGGAGGAGTTTGTCACCGCATTCTTAGAGAGGTTCTTTCCCCTAGAGCTGAGAGAGGCTAAGGGTTTAGAATTTATCAACCTCAGGAAGGGCAACAAGATGGTGAAAGAGTATTCTCTTAAGTTTACTCAATTAGCCAGATATGCCCCTCATGTGATTACAGACAGCAGGGCTAAGATGAGTAAGTTTGTGTCTGGGGTGAATGATAGTATGGTCAACGAGTGTAGGCCTGCGATGTTTAATAGTGACATGAATTTAGCCAGGTTTATGACTCATGCTCAGCAGATAGAGGAGCAAAAGATTAAGATGATGGAGAAAAAAAATAAGAGAGCAAAGACAGGTAGTTTCAACTTTGTTTAGCCAAAATCAGAAGGAGGAAACCGTTCTCAGTTTCATCCTAAGCCGTCAGTTCCATCTCCTTCTTTAGCTAGTCCTCTAGCTCCTAAGTTCAAGGATAGTAATAGAGATAGGGCGCCAGGCTCTAAGTCTCAGGGCAGTGTCAGCAATGCCCAAATAAATCCCCTTTGTCAGATTGTGGTAAGAACCACAAGGATGCTTGCAGAGCTGGTAGCGATGTCTGTTTCGGATATGGCAAGCCATGACATAGAGTTTGAGACTGACCCCAGTCAGGTTATCAGAGTCATCTCCATTCCTCAGCTCAGTTCAGTCACCCAAATCAGCACGGTGCCACTTTCAGCTACTAGCGGGTAGCGCCTAAATCGACTTTATGCTCTTCAATCCCAGTAAGATCAGAAAAATTCTCATGATTCGGTTACTGGTACGTTATAGATCTTTATTGTATATGTTTATGCTTTGCTAGATTGTAATACTCGTATTTTTTCTTAGCTTGAAAATCCTCTCAAGGATGTTAAAACTTTCTTTGAAATAATAATTTATTCTTATACACCTGTTATTTCCATAATTTTCACTTCCTATCACGTGGAAAATTGAATAAGCTTTCCATAGATATATAATTCGCCCAAATCTGACTCCCGGGCAAAGAGTTAAAGCCTTTTTAGTGAGACAGTGCTTGACCTGAGTCTTCAGCGCATCGCGGAGATAGCTCAAATGGCAATTGTCGAATTCCAATGTTGCTCCGTGATACTGGAGCCTCGCATCAAACTTCTAGGTCGTGCCACCGTGAAGTTTCCCAATTATCAATTTCCAGTGCGTCGCGTAAGGGCCCAACTCAGAAAATTTTACTAAAAATTTAATGACGTGTCCAGGGTTAAAAGGGTCAACTTTCTACCCCTATATAGTACCTTTAACACGTGATTCAACCACTTTTTACTCAAAACATATTAGTTTCTCTCAAGTTTATCTCAAGAACAAACTAGGGTTTCTATTGGGGATTCAAATTCAGGAAGGTTTCACCATCAATCTTCACGAAATCATGATCTAAGGTATGCATAGTGTTCATTCATGGACTCCTTTCATCCATGAAGTCCAAGAATCCTTTTTAACTACAAGTTATGGATTTTCTTCGTGTTTTCATGCTTTGTATGTTCTCTTTCATGTTGATAAATGTGAAATTGGATTGTACTCCATGATTGTTGATAGTTTCTATGTGGGTTCAATTACTATAGCCATAGATTCATGCAACCCTATGATTTAAAATTTTGAGTGATGAAATTAGAATTGAATAATGATGTTTACATGTTCCATGCCTGTCATATGTTTGATTAAATGCCTAGTTCAGTTCAGTAAATCATGTTCAATGTCCACTTAGATGGGAGTAGGAATTAGCACCAAGTGAACCCAAGGATGGGGAATCACCTGTTATATGAGGGTGTGATTCTTAGAATAAATCCTTGTATTCCAGAACTATGTAGCCTGCATAGGTTGAGACATCATAGCTTGTGATATGAGGGTAGATGAGGTGGCTTAACCTGTTATGTGAGGGTTCCCACCATTCTTGCTAGAGTTAACTGTTATATGAGGGTTACTCGCATGTTGTCCTTACCAGTGGCGTGGTATTGACACCCTTCCAATTAGGGCATAGATTGGACCCCAGCTTAGCTATTATAGCACATTTGGGGCATGCCGGTAAGATACTACTTCCCACAGTTTCATGTTACAGAATCAGGACTGTTAGATATAGTCAATCAGTCTCAGTAATAGAACTCGGATAGTTCTTCAGATTTTAGGACTGTTAGACATAGTCAACTCAAATATTGTATGGAACTCAGATAGTTCCATCAAATTTAGGACTGTCAGCCATAGTCACCCACGTTATCAGTTATATTCAGATACAATCACCCATGTTATCAGTTATATTCAGATACAGTCATTCATGTTATCAGTTGTGTCATGTTATTAGTATCCAAACTCAGTAGTCATGCTACCACATAATAGTATCCTGTTATCACATTGTCAGTTACAGTTGCGTATTTATTTATGCATTCTCATGTTCATATTAGACAACAAATCAGTATTGATCATGCATGCAAACCCTTGCATATAGCCTACCTCACATGTATACTCAGTACATATGTACTGACGCATTCGCGCTATAGTGGTTTCTTTTTATGTTACACCAGAGGTTCAGAGACATGAGTTCCAGATCAGCAGTTGATTCCAGATTCAGCAGTCAGATTAGAAGTGATTTCTCATCCTTTGAGGACATAATGATTTTATAGTATCTCATTGATTAGCTTATTAGTTGGAGTTAGTTGGGGACATATCGCATCAACTCCTTATTCAAATTCTTCAGATAGTAGAGGCTTTCAGACTAGATGCAGATTAGATACAAACTATTATGTTTTAGACTTTATTTTTGTTTTGGGTATTCTATTACCCCACACAGATGTTATATTATTCAGTTATGTTCATGATCAAACCTTATGGCTTTTTAGTGCATGTTTCTGCATTATTATGTTATCTTATGCAGTAGACAGGTACATATATCAATCATGAGTTAGCTTATGGTCCTTCGGGGTCATGAGCACTGTGTAGTATTTTGGTTCAGCAAATCGGGTCGTTACAAACTTGGTATCAGAGCCTAAGGTTCAATAGAGTCCTAGGAAGTCTGAAAGCCGTATCTAGTATAGTCTTGTACATGGGTGTGTTGCGCACCACATTTATGTTCAAGAGACTATGAGATGTTTAGGAATAGTTTCCCTTTTTTCAATATTCATGTCGTGCCTGTGAGCATAATCACAAATCAGTCTCTCAGTCTAATCGCTTCTTCTCTTTATTTCAGAACATGCCTCCTAAGAGAAGAAATTAGTCAGCCCCTCAGCCCAAAGAACCTTTGGGAGATCATGTTTCTCATACGGAGTTCGAGACCGTATTTACCACTCTTGCTCAATCAGTCGCTGCTCATAATGAACAACCATCATTTATTCCGGCTAACCCAGTGGCCAACTTAGCTGCAGCGAGGATTCGAGACTTCACCCGAATGAATCCTCCAACCCTCCTCGGGTCTAAGGTAGATGAAGACCCTCAGGAATTCTTAGATTAAGTTTGGAAAGTGACAGATGCCATGGAGGTGACTATTGTTGAGAGTGTTGAGCTAGCTGCATACCAGTTGCAGGATGTAGCTCATGCTTAGTTCAAACAGTGGAAGTCTGAAAGGTTAGATGATGCAGGTCTTATAGAGTGAGAGGAATTTGTCACTGCATTCTTAGATAAATTTTTTCCCCAAGATCTTAGAGAAGCCAAGGTGATAAGAGTTCATCAACCTCAGGCAGGGCAATATGACAGTGAAAGAGTATTCTTTTAAGTTTACTCAATTATCCAGGTATGCCCCTCATGTGGTTGCAGACAGTAGATCCAAGATGAGTAAGTTTGCTTCAGGGGTGAATGACAGGGTGGTTAATGAGTGCAGATACGCCATGCTGAATAGTGACATGACCTTAGCTAAACTTATGACTCATGCTTAACAGATAGAGGAACATAAGATTAAGCAGAGAGAGAAACAAAATAAAAGAGAGAAGACAGGTAGTTTCAACTTTTCTCAGAGGAAACCATTCCCAGTTTCATCCTAAGTCATCAGTTCCAGCTCCCTCTACAGCTAGTGCTCCAGTTCCTAAGTTCAGAGAGAGTAACAAAGATAGAGCGCCAGGCTCTAAAACCCAGGGAAGTGTTAGTAGTGTCCGTACCTATTCTCTTTACCAGACTTGCAGTAAGCATCATCAGGGTATGTTTAGAGCAGGTAGTGGCATTTATTTTGGTTGTGGAAAGCCAGGCCATAAAGTTAGAGACTATCCGCAGCCAGGTCCTCAGGTCCAACAGAATCTCTTTTTAGCTCAGTCTAATCGCCCAAATCAGCAGGGTGCCACTTCCAGTGTTACTAGCGGGCAATGCCTAAATCGTCTCTATGCTTTTCAAACTTAAAATAATTAGTAAAGTTCTCCTGATGTAGTTACTGGTACGTTACCGATCTTTTATGTGCATATTTACTCTTTGCTAGATCCAAGAGCTTCCATGTCTTTTGTTACTCCTTATATAGCAGCTGATTTTGGAGTCAGTCCCAAAATTCTAGCAGAGCCCTTCTCAGTCTCTACCCTAGTGGGTAAAACCATCATAGCCTGGTGGGTATACAGGAACTGCCTAGTTATGATATTTTAGAAAGTCACTTCAGCAGACTTAGTCGAGTTAGAGATAACTGATTTTGATGTTATTCTCGGCATGGATTAGCTTTATTCTTGCTATGCCACAGTCGACTGCAGAAATAGAATAGTTCAGTTTCAGTTCTCGAATGAAACCTTCCTAGAGTGAAAGGGTAGGGTACCCGATTTCAGTGGTCAGCTTATTTCCTACCTTCGGGCAAGGAAAATGATATCTAAAGGATGTGTTTATCATTTAGTTCATGTTAGAGATTCCAGTTCTGAGGCTCCCAGTCTCGAATCAGTCACAGTAGTGAATGAATATTCTGATGTCTTTCCCAAAAATCTTCCAGGAATTCCTCCCGAAAGGGAAATAGACTTTGGTATTGATCTTCTTTCAGACACTCAGCCTATCTCTATTCCGCTATACAGAATAGCACCAGCAGAACTCAAGGAACTGAAAGAACATTTGAACGATCTCTTAGATAAAGGATTCATCAGACCCAGCGTTTCCCCGTGAGACGCACCAGTCTTATTTGTGCGCAAGAAAGATGGTTCTCTCAGAATGTTTATTGATTATCATCAACTCAATAAGGTTATGGTCAAGAACAAGTATCCTCTTCCTAGAATTGATGACTTGTTTGACCAACTTTAGGGTGCCAGTTATTTCTCTAAGATAGACCTCAGATCAGGCTACCATCAGCTCAAAGTTAGAGAATGTGATATTCTAAAGACAGCTTTTCATACGTGGTATGGTCACTTTGGATTTCTAGTCATGTCATTTGGTCTTACCAATGCCTCATCCGCTTTCATCGACTTGATGAACCGCATGTTCAAGCAGTACTTAGACATGTTCATCATAGTCTTTACAGATGATATTCTGGTTTATTCCCACACTGAGCGAGATCATGCAAACCATCTCAGAATAGCACTTCAAACTCTCAAAGATCATCAGTTATTCTCCAAGTTCAGTAAGTGCGAATTTTAGCTAAGATTAGTAGCATTTCTTGGCTATATTGTCTCCGGTGATGGCATTAGAGTAGATCCTTAAAAGACCGAAGCGGTAAGGAACTGGCCTCGCCCTATCTCTCCATCAGACATCAGGAGTTTCGTGGGTTTGGCTGGGTATTAAAGATGGTTTGTTGAAGGATTTTCATCCATTGCATCCCCTATATCCAAATTGACTTAGAATAAAGTCAAGTTTCAGTGGTCAGATCCATGCGAGAAGATTTTTCAAGAATTAAAAACTCGACTCACCTCAGCTCTAGTTCTAGCATTACCAGATGGTTTAGATAGTTTTGTAGTATATTGTGATGCATCTAGAGTGGGTTTAGGTTGTGTCCTCATGCAGCATGGTAAAGTCATAGCCTATTCCTCCTAACAGCTTAAACCCCATGAGAGAAATTATCCTACTCATGGCCTTGAGTTAGCAGTCGTAGTCTTTGCCTTAAAGATTTGGAGGAATTATCTATACGGAGTTTATGTAGATGTCTTCACAGATCATAACAGCCTTCAACATGTCTTTTCTCAGAAAGATCTCTATCTTCGTCAGAAAAGGTGGTTAGAGCTATTAAAAGATTACGACATGAGTGTCCTCTATCATCCGAGAAAGTCCAACATAGTGGCCGACGCTCTCAGTAGACTATCCATGGGTAATATTTGTTATGTTGATGATAGTTAGAAGAAGTTAGTCCAGGAAGTCCACCAGCTTGCTAGACTAGGCGTTGTCTTAATCGACTCTTCAGAGGTGGTGTATGTGTTCAGAGTAGTTCAGAATCATCTCTAGTTTTCGAGGTAAAAGAAAAGAAATATAGATATCCCAGCCTAGTCAAGTTGAAAGAGTCAGTTCAGAATCAGAAAATAGAAGTTTTCTCCCAAAGAGGAGATGGCGTCCTTCGTCACTAGGGTCCTCTCTGTGTTTCAGGAATAGATAACATGAGGCAGCAGATTCTTGCAGAAGCACATGGTGCACGTTACTCTATTCATCCAGGGGCCACTAAGATGTACCATGATTTGCGAAAAATATATTGGTGGAGTGGGATGAAAAGAGATATTGCAGAGTTTGTTGCTAAGTGCTCTACATGTCAGCAGGTTAAGATAGAGCATCAGAAGCGTAGTGGTCCTATGCAGGAGTTCAGTATTCCTACTTAGAAGTGGGAAGTTGTGAACATAGACTTCGTGACGGGTTTGCCTCGAACTCATCATCAGAATGATTCAGTCTAGGTCATTGTAGACAGAATGACCAAATCAACTCTTTTCCTTCCAGTTCATATCTCTTATTCAGCCGAGGATTATGCCGAGCTCTACATCAAGGAGCTGGTCAGATTACACGGTGTTCCATTATCTATTATCTCAGATAGAGGTACCCAATTTACCTCTCATTTTTGGAAATCATTCCAAAAGAGTCTTGGTACCCAAATTCATCTCAGTACAACCTTTCATCCTTAGAAAGATGGTCAAGCAAAAAAGACCATTCAGACTCTATAAGATATTCTAAGGGAGTGTGCAATTGATTTCAAAGGTAGTTGGGATGACCACTTACCTTTGATTGAGTTTGCATACAACAATAACTATCATTCCAATATTCAGATGTCTCTATTTGAAGCTCTCTATGGTAGGATATTTAGATCTTCGATTGTTTGGTTCAAAGTTAGTGAGGCCTCAGTCATAGGTCCTGACTTATTATTCGATGCCTTAGAGAAAGTTTAGTTAATTAGAGAAAGACTCCAGGCTATTCAGATCCGACAGAAGTCTTATGCAGATGTTCGTAGAAAAGATCCTGAGTTTAAGATTGGTGATCATTTCTACCTCAAGATCTCTCCTATGGAGTGAAGAGATTTGGCAAGAATGGAAAGCTCAGTCCCCGATATATCGGTCCCTTCAAGATTCTCAGTCGATTCGGCAAGGTAGCTTATGAGCTCAAATTGCCTTCAGATCTAGCCTTAGTTTATCCAGTCTTCCATGTCTCTTTGCTTAAGAAGTGTATAGATGACCCATTAGTCGTAGTCCCTATTCAGAGCATAGATGTTCAGGACAGCCTCTCTTATGAATATATTCCAGTTGAAATCTTAGACTATCAGACTAGTAGATTGAGGAACAAAGAAGTCCCTTTAGTTAAAGTTCTTTGGAAAAATCAGTCCATCGAGGGAGATACTTGGGAAATAGAAGCAAATATGCGTCCCAAGTATCCTCACCTTTTCCCCGCCAACTCAAATCAAGATCAAGGTAATAGTTCTCCTTAAGCTTACTTAGTTTAATGATTAGTGTGCATCACTAACTTAGTATTCAGTCTCATGCTTATGTTCCCATGATAAGCTTGGTATCAAGTACCACCGCATATTCAGCCATGCATTCATGTATCAGATTAGTTATATAGTTATGCATCAGACATGCATTCTCATTGTGAGAAAACTTAGTTCTTCAGAACTTTTACTTATGCATTTATGAATCAGTTACGCATTCATCAGATATGCATGTTCAATATGTTGTGTTCAGCTTGTCAGTCTCATCCGTCATGAGATCATGTTCCAGTTATTCATGTTCAGTTTATTATTTTCCCTCTCAGTTAGACTCATTCGAGGTTGCATGTTCTCAAGGAGGAGAATTGTAATACCCATGCTTTTTCTTAGCTTAAAAATCCTCTCAAGGATGTTATAACTTGCTTTGAAATAAGAATTTATTCTTATATACATGGTATTTCCATAATTTTTACTTCCTATCACATGGTAAATTGAATAAGCTTTCCATCGATATATAATTCGCCAAAATCCAACACCCAGGTGAAGAGTTAGAGCCTTTTTAGTGAGACAGTGCTTGACTGAGCCTTCAGCGCGTCACGGAGATAGCTCAAATGGCAATTGTCGAATTCCAGTGTTGGTCCACGATACTGGCACATCACGCCAAACTTCTAGGTCATAGATAAAGTGGCAACACGATAGGTCCACGTCGCGCCACCGTGCAGTTTCTCAATTGTCAATTTCCAGTGATACGACGTGATAACGCCGTGTCGCGCCAAGGGCCCAACTCGGGAAATTTTACTGAAAATTTGATGACGTGTCCATGGTTAAAAGGGTAAAATTCCGACCCCTATATAATCCCTTTAACACGTGATTCAACCACTTTTTATCCAAAACATATTAGTTTCTCTCAAGTTTCTCTTAAGAACAAACTAGGGTTTCTATTAGGGATTCAAATTCAGGAAGGTTTCACTATCAATCTTTATGAAATCTTGATCTAAGGTATTCATAGTGTTCATTCATGGACTCCTCTCATCCATGAAGTCCAAGAATCCTTTTTAACTACAAGTTATGGATTTTCTTTGTGTTTTCATGCTTTGTATGTTCTTTTTCATATTGATAAATGTGAAAATGGATTCTACTCCATGATTGTTGATAGTTTCTATGTGGGTTCAATTACTATAGCCATAGATTCATGCAACCCTAAGATTTAAACCCTTGAGTGATGAAATTAGAATTGAATAATGATGTTTACATGTACCATGCCTGTCATATATTTGATTAAATTCCTAGATGAAGAAATATTGTCTAACTAGCATGATATCATGAAATCCCCATGTATACACAAGATTATGCCTATTACATGTTTTATGAAATGCTCCTATGAATGTAGTATGTATTATGATGTTAGTCAAGTCTTTAAGTAAATCATGCTATGTCAGTTTCCTTCTATCGAGTCCTGGGGGTACTTGTACCCAAAATATTAGCTGTGTACCTAGATCCATGGCATGTTTTCACGATACTCTCAGTCAAGCTATGGACTCTTAGACTTCAGATAGTGTTATGACTAAGGAAAAATCTCTATGATCTCATGACTCAGTCAGTTGTCAGATATCAGTAGTATTCCATCAGCCACAGAAATTCAGTAACTCAGTCCATGCTCAGTTCAGTTCAGTAATACAAGGTTGTGATTCTTAGAAGCTATCCTTGCATTCTAGAACTATGTAGCCAGCATAGGTTGAGACATCATAGCCTGCTATATGAGGGTAGATGAGGTGGCTTAATCTGTTATGTAAGGGTTCCCACTATTATCGCTTGAGTTACCTATTATATGAGGGTTACTCATATGTTGTCCTTACCAGTGGCACAGTATTAACACCTTTCCAATCAGGGCATAAATTGGACCCCAGCTCAGCTATTATAGCACATTTGGGGCATATCGGTAAGATACTACTTCCCACAATTTTATGTTACAGAATCAGGACTGTCAGATACAATCAACCAGTCTCAGTAATAGAACTCAGATAGTTTTTCAAATTTCAGAACTGTCAAACACTGTTAACTCAGATACAGTATGAAACTCACATAGTTCTATCAGATTCAGGACTATCAGCCATAATCACCCATGTTATCAGTGATATTCTGATACAGTCACCCACATTATCAGTTATATTCAGATACAGTCATTCATGTTATCAGTTATGTCATGTTATCAGTATCCAGATTCAGTAGCCATGCTACTACAGTATCAGTATCATGTTATCACACTGTCAGTTATAGTTGTGTATTTATGTATGCATTCTCACATTCATGTTAGACATCCAGTTAGTATTGATATGCATGCTAACCCTTGTATATAGCCTACCTCACATGTATACTCGGTATATATGTACTGACGCATTCGCGCTATGGAGATTTCTTTTTATGTTACACCATAGGTTTAGAGACACGAGTTCCAGATCAGCAGTAGATTCTAGATTCAGCAGTCAGAGTAGAAGTAAGTCCTCATCCTTCGAGGACATAATAATTTTCTAGTATCTCATTGATTAGCTTATTAGTTGGAGTTAGTTGGATACATATCCCATCAACTCCTTATTTAGATTCTTCAGACAGTAGAGGCTTTCAGACTAGATACAGATTAGATACAGACTATTATGTTCAAGACTTCAGTTTTGTTTTGGGTATTCTCTTACCCCACATAGATGTTACGTTATTCAATTTTGTTCATGATCAAACCTTATGGCTTTTCAGTGCATGTTTCCGCATTATTATGTTATCTTATGCATTATACAGATATAGATTCAGTCATGGGTTAGCTTGTTGTCCTTCGTAGTCATGAGCACCGTGTAGCATTCCGGTTCAACAAATTGGTTCGTTTCATAGATCTAGGAGCTTCTTTGTGTTTTGTTACTCCCTATATAGTAGTCGATTTCAAAGTTGGACCCAAAATTCTAGCAGAGCCTTTCTCAGTCTCTACCACAGTGGCTAAAACCATCATAGCTCGGCGGGTATATAGGAACTGCCCGATTATAATATTTCAGAAAGTCACTTCAGCAGACTTAGTCAAATTAGAAAAGACTGATTTTGATGTCATTCTTGACATGGATTGGCTTTATTCTTACAATGCCATAGTCGAATGTAGAAATAGAATAGTCCAGTTTTAGTTTCCGAATGAACCCATCTGAGATTGAAAGAGTAGTGTATCCGCTTTTAGAAGTCATATTATTTCCTACCTTCGAGCACAGAAAATATTATCTAAAGGATGTGTCTATTATCTTGTTCGAGTTAAGAAAACTAGTTCTGAAACTCCCAGTCTTGATTCAATCCTAGTTGTGAATGAATATTCAGTTGTATTTTCAGAAGATCTTGCAGGGATTCCTCCCAAAAGGTAAATAGATTTCTGCATTGATCTTCTTCCAAATACTCAGCCTATATCTATTTCGCCATACAGAATGACACCAGAAAAACATAGAGAATTGAAAGAGCAGTTGAAGGATCTCTTTGATAAGGGGTTCAATAGACCTAGTATTTCTCAGTGGGGTGCACCAATCTTATTTGTGTGAAAGAAAGACAGTTATCTTATAATGTTCTTAGACTACCGTCAACTCAATAAAGTCATGGCCAAGAACAAGTATACACTTCCCAGAATCGATGACTTATTTGACTAACTTCAGGGTGCCAACTATATCTCTAAGATAGACCTCAAATCAGGCTATCATCAGCTCAGAGTCAGAGAATGTGACATTCCGAAAACAACTTTCCAAACTCAGTATGGTTACGTCAAATTCTTAGTTATGTCCTTTGATCTTACTAATACCCCAACAACTTTCATGGACTTGATGAACCAGTTGTTTAAGTAGTACTTGGACATCTTTGTTATAGTCTTCATAGATGATATTCTAGTCTATTCTTGCAGTGAGCGTGATCAAGCAGAATATCTCAGAATTGTACTTCAGACCCTCAGAAATCATCAGTTGTTCGCCAAATTTAGTAAGTGTGAATTTTAGCTAAGATCAGTAGCATTCCTTGGTCATATCATTTCTGGTGATGGAAGTAGAGTAGATCTTCAAAAGACTGAAGTAGTAAAAAATTGGACCAGACTTGTCTCTCCATCAGATATCAGGAGTTTCTTGGGTTTGGCTGGCTATTACAGACGGTTTCTTGAAGGATTTTTGTCTATTGCATCCCCTATATCCAGATTGACTCAGAAAAAAGTCAATTTTCAGTGGTCAAATTTTTGTGAGAAGAGTTTTCAGGAGTTGAAGACTCGACTCACCTCAGCTACAGTCCTAGCTTTTCCAGATAGTTCAGATGGGTTTGTAGTGTATTATGATGCATCCAGAATAAGTTTGGGTTGGGTCCTCATGCATCATGGTAAGGTCATAGCCTATGCCTCCAGACACTTTAAACCCTATGAGAAGAATTATTCGACTCATGATCTTGAATTAAAAGTCATAGTATTTGCCTTAAAGATTTGGAGGCATTATCTATACGGAGTATATATAGACGAGTTCACAGATCATATGAGACTTCAATATGTATTTTCTCAGAAAGATATTAATCTTCGTCAGATAAGGTGGTTAGAGATCTTAAAAAATTATGACATGAGTGTCCTTTATCATCTGGGCAAGGCCTATGTAGTGGCTGACGCTCTCAGTCAATTGTCTATGGGTAGTGTTACTTATGTTGAGTACAGTAAAATGAAGTTAGCTTAGGAATTCCATCATCTTGATATACTAGGCATTCGCTTATTCGATACAGAGGAGGGTGATATATGGGTTCAGAGTAGTTCAGAATCATCTCTAGTTTTCGAGGTGAAAGAAAAACAAGATAGAGATCCTAGTTTAGTCAAGTTGAAAGAGTAAAATAAAGATCAAAAAGTAGAGGTTTTCTCCCAAGGGGGAGATGGTGTATTGCATTATTAGGGTTGTCTTTGTGTTCTAGATGTAGATGACTTAAGGCAGCAAATTCTTGCAAAAACGCATGGTGCGCTCTACTCTATTCATCCAGGGGCCAAAAAGATATACCGCGACAAGCGGGAGATCTATTGGTGCAGTAAGATAAAGAGAGATATTGCAGAGTTTGTAGCTAAGTGCTCTACATGTCAGGAGGTTAAGATAGAGCATCAGAAGCCTAGTGGGTCCATGCAAGAGTTCAGTATTCCTACTTGGAAGTAGGAAGAAGTAAACATGGACTTCGTGATGGGTTTTCCTAGAACTTGTCATCAGCACGATTCAGTTTGGGTCATTGTAGAAAGAATGACCAAATCAGCTCATTTTTTTCCAATTAATACCTCTTATTCAACCGAGGATTATGCCAAAATCTATAACAGAGATTTCGTCAGATTACATGGTGTTCCGTTGTCCATTATATCAGACAGAGGTACCCAATTCAACTCTCATTTCTGGAAAGTAGGCCAAAAGGGTCTTGGTACCCAAGTTTATCTCAGCACAGCTTTTCATCCTCAGACAGATGGTCAAGCAGAAAGGACCAATCAGACCCTAGAAGATATGCTAAGGGTATGTTTAATTGATTTAAAGGGTAGTAGGGATAATCACTTGCCTTTGATTAAGTTTGCATACAACAATAGCTATCATTCTAGTGTTTGGATGGCTCTATTCGAAGCTCTCTATGGTAGGAGGTGCAGATCTCCAATAAGTTGGTTCAAAGTTAGTGAGGCCTCAGTTATAGGACTTGACTTAGTATTCGATGCCTTAGAGAAAGTCCAATTGATCAGAGAAATACTCCAGGCTACTCAGAGCCGATAGAAGTCTTATGCAGATGTGCGTAGAAAGGTTCTTGAGTTTAAGATTGGTGACTATGTCTATCTAAAGATCTCTCCCATGAAGAGAGTGAAAAGTTTTGGAAAGAAGGGAAAGTTTAGTTCCCAATATGTTGGTCCCTTCAAAATTCTCAGTAGTTTAAGAAAGGTAGCTTATGAGCTCGAATTGCCTTCAGATCTAGCCTCAGTTCATCCAGTCTTCCATGTCTATTTGCTCTAAAAGTGCATAGGTGAACCAAAAGTTGTAGTCCCTATTCAGATCTTAGATATTCAGGACAGCCTCTCTTATGAAGAGATTCCAGTCAAAATTCTAGACTATCAGACTCGTAGACTGAGGAACAAAGAAGTCCCTCTAGTCAAAGTTCTTTGGTGGAATCAGTCTATTGAGGGAGCTACTTGGGAAGCAGAAGTAGACATGCATACCAAGTATCCTCACCTCTTCTCCACTAACTCAAATCTAGCTCAAGGTAACAGTTCTCCTTAAGCTTTTCAGTTTTGATGTCCAGATTTCAGTTACACCTTGATATCAGCCTCATGCTCAGGATTCTATTTTTAAACTGGGTACTAAGTACCATTGCATATTTAATTATATGTTCATGCATCAAATTATTCATGTGTTCATGCATCATACATGCATTCTCCTTGTGAGAAACTCAGTTATCAGTACTCTTAGTCATGCATTCATGTATCAGCTCAGTCATGAAATCATGCATCAGATATGCATGCTCAATACAAGTCTTAGAAATATCAGTTATGTAGTCTTGTTTTAGTATTCATGTTTCGTGTATACTTCGACTTTTCATTTCGCCCCTCTCAGTTAGTCTCATTCGAGGACGAATGTTCTCAAGGGGGAGATATTGTAATACCCCAAAGTTTTCTAGCTAATTTCATCCTAAGAATGTCTAGTATTATCTTCTTAATTGAATGATTTTTATTCTATGAGGAATTTGTAAGATTTTCACTTACTATCATGTAGGAAATTCAATAAGATTTTCATCTATATAAGATTCGCCCAAATCCGATAATCGGGTAATAAGTTATGTCTATTTCAAGTTCCCATCGTAAAACAGTGCCAAATTGGTCAGTGGCGCCTCGTGCCATAAGCTAAAATGGCAATTGTTCTTTTTCTAGTGTCTCAGTGCGATTTCTCCGTATTGCGCCAAACTTCTAGGTCACAAATGAAGTAGCAACGCGATGGCTCTGTATCGTGCCATTCCTTAATTTCCCATTTGTCGAATTCCAATGACGCGGTGTGACAGTGCTGTGTTGCGCCAGGGGTCCAATTCAGGAAAATTTCACTGAATTTAAAAGACGCATCCAGGGTTAAAAGGTTCAATTTCCCACCCCTATTTAAACCCATTACCACGTGATTTAGCCATTTTTCACCAAAAATATACTAGTTTCTCTTAATTTTATCTCAAGAACAAGCTAGGGTTTCAATTGGGGATTCAATTTCAAGAAAATCTCTCCATCAATCTTCGCAAAACCAAGAACTAAGGTATGTGTTGTGTTGGTTTATGGATTCCTTTCATCTAGAAAGCTAAAGAACCCTATTTTAAATTTTGAATCATGATTATTATGTTGTGGTTTGTTCAAGTTATGTGATGGTTGTTGTTTGATTCCCATGTTGGGACCCTTATGTGAAATTATGAAAACTACGTTAGCATATAAATTGAAATCCATGAATTTGGTGGTTTATGATTTGTGAAATTTGATGATTTCATCTATGCCTTATGTTGTGCATGTAAGATGTTTGATAAAATGCCTAGGAGGATAGAAATTATGTACTATAGCTTAATTATGATCCAAAATGACTTCCATGTTATTCTTATGTATTGAAATTGTTGTTGGATTGCTCATGAGTTAGCCTTATAAAATTATGCTATGTATACATGCTATCTTATTCACGTATCAAGCTATGATAATCAAATGCACATGAAATGTCTTTAATTATTGTATTATGGATTGTTGATGTTAGTCATGTATTCAAGAATGTTATTCCTTATTAGTTTCCTTCCATCGAGTCCTGGAGGTATTTGTACCCGAAAAATATAGATGTGTGCCGAGAATCAGTGTTATGTTTCTAAGATACTCTCAGTCAAGCCAGGTTCAGTAGAATTCAATCAGTCTCATGACTCAGGAAAAACTCAGTAATCTCAGTTAGTTACCAGATCTTAGTAATATTCTGTCAGTCAATGAAATTCAGCTAATTCAATTAATTCAGTTAATTTAGTTCAGTTCAGTAATCCATGTTTAGTGTCTATTCAGATGGGAGTAGAAGTTAGCACCGAGTGAACCCAGGGATGGGAACACATACTGTCAGATGAGGGTGTGATTCTTAGAAGTCATCCTTGCATTTCAGAACTATGTAGCCAGCATAGGTGGAGACATCAACACTATCAGATGAGGGTTGATGAGGTGGATAAACACTATTAGATGAGGGTCCCACTGTTCTCTTTTAGGGGACACTATCAGATGCGGGTCACCTACAACTTGTCCTTACCAGTGGCGCGGTATTGACACTCTTCCAATTGGGGTTACAGATTGGACGCCAACTCAGCCATAATGGCATATTAGGGGCATACCGATTAGATAACTACTTCCCATAGTTTCAGTTACATAATTTAGGACTGTCAGATACAGTCATTCAATCTCAGTAATAAAACTCAGATAGTTCTACAGAATTCATAACTGTTAGATACAGTCAACTCAGAAAAGTTTGAAACTCAGCTAGTTCTATCATATTCAGGACTGTCAGATACAATCACTCAGGTTATCAGTTATATCAGTCATTAGAACTCAGTTATTAGTCATGATTAGTTATTAGAAATTTTATGTTATCATGATCTCAGATATTGTTACTATGTATTCATGCATGTATTCTCACGTTCATATTAGTTAGTTAGTCAGTATTGTTCATGCATATGAACCCCACGCATTCAGCCTACCTCACATGTATACCAGTACATTCAAAGTACAGACACATTTGCGCTATGGTGTCTTATACCATAGGTTTAGAGACACGAGCTCTAGAGCATCAGTAGATTCCAGATATCAGCAGTCAGTCAGCAGTGAGTCCTCATCCTCCGAGGATGATATGATTTATTATTTCACTATCTCAGTACTTAGTCATTTCAGTAGTCGGAGTTAGTTAGGGACATGTCCGATCAATTTCTTATTCAGACATTTCAGTCAGTTAGAGGCTTTCCAGACTATCATGTTCCAACTATCATATTATTTCAGTTTTGTTTTGGGTTTTTCATACCCTATTAAGATGTTATATCTTTATCAGTTATGTTACAGTCTTGGACCTTATGGCCTTTCAGTTCATGTTTCCGCAATCATACAATATATGATGTAGTATATAAGTACTGATATTGGTCATGGGTTAGGTTGTTGTCTTTCGGGGTCATGAGCACCGTGTAGCATTTTAGATACTAGATTTGAGGCATTACAAACTTGGTATCAGATCCAGGTTCAATAGAGTCCTAGGAAGTCTGAAGGCCATATCTAGTAGAGTCTTGTGCATGGGTGTGTTGCATGCCATATTTATGTACAAGAGGCTATAAGATGTTTTAGGAATAGTTTCCCATCTTTCAGTATTTATGACATGCCAGTGAGCATAATCTCAAGTCAATCTCTCAGTCTAATCCATTTCTCTCTTTCTTATATAGAACATGCCTCCTAAAAGAAGAAACAAGAATCAGTCAGCCCCTCAGCCCGAAAAAACTTTGGGCGAAGATGTTTCTCATGCAGAGTTTAGAGCTGCATTCACTATTCTTGCTCAGTCAGTTGCCGCTCAGAATGAATGACCAGCTGTCATTCTGACCAACCCAGTGGCTAATTCAGCTGCATCCAGGATTTGGGACTTCACCCGAATGAATCCTCCATCCTTTCTCGGGTCTAAGTAAGATGAGGACCCTCAAGAATACATCGATCAGGTTCTACAAGTTATATACATCATAAGGGTTACTCCTAGTGAGAGTGATGAGCTAATTGCATATCAATTGTAGGATGTTTCTCACACTTGGTACAAGCAATAGAAGTCAGAAAGGCCAGATGATGCAGGGGCTATAGAGTGGGAGGAGTTTGTCCCTGCATTCTTAGAGAGGTTCTTTCCCCTAGAGCTGAGAGAGGCTAAAGTGTTAGAATTTATCAACCTCAGGCAGGGCAACATGATGGTGAAAGAGTATTCTCTTAAGTTTACTCAATTATCCAGGTATGCCCCTCATGTAGTTGTAGATCGCAGGGCCAAGATGAGTAAGTTTATTTCTGGGGTAAATGATAGTGCGATCAACGAGTGTAGGTCTACGATGTTGAATAGTGACATGACTTTAACCAGGATTATGAATCATGCTTAGCAAATAGCTTTCTGACTTTGGTATGGTCACTTCAAATTCCTAGTCATGTCCTTTGGTCTTACTAATTCCCCAAAAGCTTCATAGACTTGATAAACCGGGTGTTTAAGCAGTACTTGGACATGTTCGTTATAGTCTTCATAGATGATATTATGGTATATTCCTGCAATGAGCGTGATCATACAGACCATCTCAGAATTGTACTTCAAACTCTAAAAAATCATCAGTTGTTTGCCAAATTCAGTAAGTGCAAATTTTGGCTAAGTTTAGTATCATTCCTTGGTCATATCATTTCTGGTGATGGCATTAGAGTAAATCCTCAAAAGACTAAAGCAGTAAGAAACTGGCCCAAACCTGACTCTCCATCAGATATCAGGAGTTTCTTGGGTTTGGCTGGCTATTACAGACTATTTGTTGAAGGATTTTCGTCTATTGCATCCCCTATGTCCATATTGACTCAGAAGAAAGTCAAGTTTCAGTGGTCAAATCCTTGTGAGAAGAGTTTTCAGGAATTGAAGACTCGACTCACCTCAGCTACAGTCCTAGCTCTTCCAGATAGTTTAGATGGGTTTATAGTATATTGTGATGCATCCAGAATAGGTTTGGGTTGTGTCCTCATACAGTATGGTAAGGTCATAGCCTACTCCCCCAGACAACTTAAACCCCTTGAGAAGAATTATTCGCTCATGATCTTGAGTTAGCAGCCATAGTATTTGCCTTAAAAATTTGGAGGCATTATCTATATGGAATTTATGTAGATGTGTTCACAGATCATAAGAACCTTCAGTATGTATTTTCGCAAAAAGATCTCAATCTTCGCCAGAGAAAGTGGTTAGAACTTTTGAATGATTATGATATAAGTGTCCTTTATCATCCAGGGTAGTGGCTGACGCTCTCAATAGACTGTCTATGGGTAGTATTGCTCATGTTGCGGACACTAAAAAAACGTTAGCTCAAGATATCCATCAGTTTTTTGGACAAGGTGTTCGCCTAGTCGATACAAAGGAGGTGATATATGGGTTCAGAGTAATTCAGAATCATCTCTAGTTTCTGAGGAGAAAGAAAAGCAAGATAGAGACCCCAGTTTAGTCAAATTGAAAGAGTCAGTTAAGGATCAGAAAGTAGAGGTTTTCTCACAACGGGGAGCTGGTGTATTGCGTTATCAGGGTTGTCTCTATGTTCCAAATATAGATGACTTAAGGCAGCAAATTCTTGCAGAAGCGTATGGTGCGCGCTACTCTATTCATCCAGGGGTCACAAAGATATACTGTGACTTGCGGGAGATCTATTGGTGGAGTGGGATGAAGAGAGATATTGCAGAGTTTCTGGCTAAGTGCTTTACATGTCAGCTGGTTAAGATAGAGCAACAGAAGCCTAGTGGGTCCATGCAAGAGTTCAGTATTCCTACTTGGAATTGGGAAGAAGTGAACATGTACTTCGTGATGGGTTTTTCTCATACTCGTCTTCAGCATGATTCAGTTTGGGTCATTGTAGACAGAATGACAAAATCATCTTTTTTTTTCTAGTTCATACCTCTTATTCAGCCGAAGATTATGCCAAACTCTATATCAGAGAGTTGGTCAGATTACACGGTGTTCTATTATCTATTGTCTCAGACAGTAGTACCCAGTTCACCTCTCATTTCTAGAAAGCGTTCCAAAAGGGTCTTGGTACCCAAGTTTATCTCAGCACAGCCTTTCATCCTCAGATAGATGGTCAAGAAGAGAGGACTATTCAGACCCTAAAAGATATGCTAAGGAAGTGTGCAACCATTCAGACCCTAAAAGATATGCTAAGGGCGTGTGCAATTGATTTCAAGGGAAGTTGGGATGACCACTTACCTTTGATTGAGTTTGCATACAACAATAGCTATTATTCCAGTATTTGGATGGCTCCATTTGAAGCTTTCTATGGTAGGAGGAGCAGATCTCCAATAGGTTGGTTCGAAGTTAGTGAGGCCTCAGTTATAGGGCCTGACTTAGTATTCGATACCTTAGAGAAAGTTCAGTTGATCAGAGAAAGACTCTGGGTTGCTTAGAGCTGACAGAAGTCTTATGCAGATATGCGTAGAAAGGATCTCGAGTTCAAGATTGGTGACTATGTCTGTCTAAAGATCTCTCCCATGAAGAAAGTGAAGAGGTTCGGCAAGAAGGGAAAGCTCAGTCCCTGATATGTCGGTTCCTTCAAAATTCTAAGTTGCTTTGGCAAGGTAGCTTATGAGCTCGAATTGCCTTCAGATCTAACCTCAGTTCATCCAGTCTTTCATGTCTCTTTGGTCAAGAATTGTATAAGTGACCCAATGGTTGTAGTTCCTATTCAGAGCATAGATATTCAGAACAGCCTCTCTTATGAAGAGATTCCAGTCGAAATTCTAGACTATAAGACTCGTAGACTGAGGAACAAAGAAGTTCGTCTAGTCAAAGTTCTTTGGCGGAATCAGTCTATTGAGAGATCTACTTGGGAAGCAGAAGTAGACATGCGTACCAAGTATCCTCACCTCTTCTCCGATAACTCAGATCTAGTTCAAGGTTACAGTTCTCCTTAAGCTTTTCAACTTTCATGTCCTTATTTCAGTTACACCTTGATATCAGCCTAATGCTCAGGATTTCATTTTTAAACTGGGTACTAAGTACCATTGCATATTCAATTATATATTCATGCATCAGATTAGTCATGTGTTCATGCATCAGATATGCATTCTCCTTGTGAGAAACTCAGTTATCAGTATTCTCAGTCATGAAATCATGCATCAGATATGCATGCTCAGTACAAGTCTTAGAAATTTCAGTTATGTAGTCTTATTTCAGTATTCATGTTTAGTGTATACTTTGGCTTATCGTTTCTCCCCTCTCAGTCAGTCTCATTCGAGGATGAATATTTTCAAGGGGGAGATATTATAATACCCCAAAGTTTTCTAGCTAATTACATCCCAAAAATGTCTAGTATTATCTTCTAAATTGAATGATGTTTATTCTATGAGGAATTTGTAAGATTTTAACTTTTTTTCTTGTGGGAAATTCAATAAGATTTCCATCGATATAAGATTCGCCCGAATCCAATAACCAGGTAAGAAGTTATGACTATTTCAAATTCCCATCGTAAAACAGTGCCAAATTAGTCAGTGGCGCACCACGCCATAAGCTAAAATGGCAATTGTCCTTATTCCAGTGTCTTAGCGTAATTTCTCTGCGTTGCGCCAAACTTTCAGGTCGCAAATGAAGTAGCAATACGATGGATCCGCGTCGCGCCATCCCTCAATTTCTCAATTGTCAAATTATAGTGACATGGCGCGATAGCGCCGCGTCGAGCCAGCGGTCTAATTCAGGAAAATTTCACTAAATTTAAAAGGCGTGTCCAGGATTAAAAGGGTCAATTTCTCACCCCTATTTAAACCCAATAACATGTGATTTAGTCATTATTCACCCAAAATATACTAGTTTCTCTCAATTTTCTCTTAAGAACAAGCTAGGATTTCAATTTCAAGTAAGTCTCTCCATCAATCTTTGCTAAACCAAGAATTAAGGTATGCGTTGTGTTGATTTATGGATTCCTTTCATCCATAAAGATCAAGAACCTTATTTTAAATTATGAATCATGATTATTATGTTGTGGGTTGCTCAAGTTATGTAATGGTTGTTGTTTGATTCCCATGTTGGGATCCTTATGTGAAATTATGAAAACTACGTTAGCATATAAATTGAAATCCATGAATTTGGTGGTTTATGATTTGTGAAATTTGATGATTTCACCTATTCCTTAAGTTATGCATGTAAGGTGTTTGATAAAATGCTTAGGAGGATAGAAATTATGCACTACAGCTTAATTGTGATCCAAAATGACTTCCATGTTATTCTTATGTATTGAAATTGTTGTAGGATTGCTCATGAGTTAGCCTTATGAAATTATGCTATGTATACTTGCTATCTTATTCATGTATCAAGCTATGATAATCAAATGCCCATGAAATGTCTTTAATTATTGTATTATGGATTGTTGATATTAGTCATGTATTCAAGAATATCATGTCTGGTCAGTTTCCTTCCATCGAATCCTGGGGGCATTTGTACCCGAAAAAAATAGATGTGTGCCTAGAATCAGTGTTATGTTTCAAGATACTCTCAGTCAAGCCAGGTTCAGTAGAATTCAATCAGTCTCATAACTCAGAAAAAACTCAGTAATCTCAGTTAGTTATTAGACCTCGATGATATTTTGTTAGTCAACAAAATTCAGCTAGTTCAGTTAATTCAGTTCAGTTCAGTAATCCATGTTCAATATCTATTCAGATGGGAGTAGGAATTAGCACCGAGTGAACCCAGGGATGGGAACACACACTGTCAGATAAGGGTATGATTCTTAAAAGTCATCCTTGCATTCCAGAACTATGTAGCCAGCATAGGTGTAGACATCAACACTGTCAGACGAGAGTTGATGAGGTGGATAAACACTATCAGATGAGGGTTCCACCGTTCTCTTTTAGGGGACACTAGTAGATGAGGGTCACCCACAGCTTGTCCTTTCCAGTGGAGCGGTATTGATACCCTTCCAATTGGGATTACAGATTGGACCCCAACTCAGCCAGAATGGCGTATTAGAGGCATGCCAGTTAGATAATTACTTCCCATAGTTTTAGTTACAGAATTCAGGACTATCAGATACAGTCATTCAGTCTCAGTAATAGAACTCAGATAGTTTTACTGAATTCAGGAATGTCAGATACAGTTAACTCAGAACAGTTCAGAACTCAGCTAGTTCCATCAGATTCAGGACTGTCAGATGTAGTCACTCATGTTATCAGTTATATCAGTCATAAAAAATCAGTTATCAGTAATATTATGTTATCACAATCTCAAATATAGTTACTATGTATTCATGCATGTATTCTCACATTCATATTAGTCAGTTAGTCAGTATTGTTCATACTTATGAACCCCACACATTCAACCTACCTTACATGCATACCAGCACATTGAAAGTACTGATGTATTTGCACTATGGTGTCTTATACCATAGGTTCAGAGACACGAGCTCCAGAGTATCAGTAGATTCCAGATATCAGCAGTCAGTCAGTAGTGAGTCCTCATCCTTCATGGATGATATGATTTGTTGTTTCATTATCTCAGTAATTAGTTATTTCAGTAGTCAGATTTAGTTGGGGACATGTCCCATCAATTCCTTATTCAGACAGTTCAGTCAGTTAGAGGCTTTCCAGACTATCATGTTCAGACTATCATATTATTTCAGTTTTGTTTTAGGTATTTCATACCCCATTCAGATGTTATATCTTTATCATTTATGTTATAGTCTTGAACCTTATGGCTATTCAGTTTATGTTTCCACAATCATACAGTATATTATGCAGTATACAGGTACAGATATCAGTCATAGGTTAGCTTATGGTCCTTCGAGGTCATGAGCACCATGTAGCATTTCGGTTACCAGATTCGGGGCATTACAATAATGAAACTACAAAGGTTATAGTGGCATAAAAAATCTCCAAAGGTAAGAATACCTTCCTCTCAAATCCATAAGATACAATTATTTCATCACTTTTCTAGTAGACCACACCAAGAGTGGTGGCACCAATGGTTCACACATCCATAAGGCTTTTACGAAGTCAAGGATATAAGTGATACTTGTAGCATTACTGCTCAACCAAGTGGACCATTCGAGACATTTTCTTCCTCCATATTAGGTAAATTCAAGACTAGCATGGACATCATCATAAGAAAAAAGGTAGTATAGAAAGAAATTGAGTGTGTAGGCCTCATCCAAGGTGCTATTATCTATGATAATGCCAATTGGCTCAAAAGACTTAACACATAATGCACACAAGGATGGGATCAAAACATTTAAGCATATGCAAATTCTTTCTTTCAAGTTAATAGACAACTTGGCATCCACAAGTTTGGGTTCACTACACTTAAGCACAAGTGTTTCAAGTAAGGATGAACGTTTAGAAGCATTACCTCAAGGATACAATGACATTTTTGACCTCGTATTTTAAAGAATGATACTACCTTTTATAAGAAGGTCATCATATCTACACATATATTGAAGAATGGTATCACACAAATGGGGTTTATCCAAAGTAGTTTCAAGAGAAGACTCTCTTCTTGACCTACAAGTGATAAGACCTTGGTTAAGGAAGGAATCACACAATATATTCAAAGAATCATCCCCATTCTTATGATCAACTCTAAAAACACCATCACTAACATCAAACACATCAATCATACCATACACATACTCAAGTAGGGGACTACATTCATGAGTAAGTTGATCATTAATAAGGGTCAATGAGGCACCTTAGCTTTTGAGGACATGACTGGAAGTCAATACGTATAGAATCGAGATTGGGGGCCTTCTCAACCAAGAGAACAAGCCTTGAAGTGTGAAGAAGGCCTTCTAATACTCTAAATCCATCCCAATGGTACACTACAAGGCTTCCCCATATGATGGGCTCATTAAGGGCCTTTTGGTTATTTTGAGTAATAAGTTTAACCTAGACTATAAGTAGAACCTTTTAGGTCATTTGTACACAACTTTGATGATATATTTTAAGTGCTCTTGAGAGAGTCTTGCAAGTGTGGATTTCACTTGTGACAAGTATGGACACCACTTGTGTTGGTAACTAGCTTAGAAATAGTGGTTGCTTGGGAATTTCGATTCCCTTGGGGTACCGTAAGAAATTAGTGTTATCTTGTATGAATTCTTGGGTCTTTGTGTTTGATATACACTTAGATTCATAGTTTTTATGTATTGGTATGTCAAGTTATCTATCTATCTTTACATTGTTATCGTTTGTCTATCTTGTTCACAGTTTGTGTTAAATCCGGAGCTTAGTGTTCTTTGTGTTGTTGTGTCGTTTGTTGGCTGGTTTGTATCATTTGGTATCAGAGCTAAGGATGATTTTGTTTCCACAAGATCAATCTTATGCTTGGTTGTTTGAAAATTAAAAAAAAAGGAGTTGTGTTCTTGAGTTTGGTGTTTTTGACCGAGAAAGTTGTTGTTCTTGTTGTGTCTTGGCCAATATTTGAGTCATAGATCTAGGTGTATTTTATGTGTTTTGGTAGTTTTTTGTGTTATCTTTCTTCTTCCCTAACACCTTGAGTCTAGATCCAAGTGAGCTTGAACAATTGTTGTTAGTATTGTTGTTGCGGTTCAAGAACCTTGAACGTTATTGGTGTTGTTGTGTGGATCCAAATTTTGAAGGTGTTAGTTTGAACTTGTGTTATTGATATTGTGTTGTGGGTTTTAAGATTTAACGGATGTTGTTGATTCTTGGAGGTTCAACTTGAGGCTGGGTTTCAAACTTCTCTTGAATGTTCTTGTTGTTCTAGACCAATCTTCATATCTAGTTGCAAAAAGGCTCTTCAATAGTGCTATTTTGATCCAAAAATTTAGTAGAAAGAAGTGAAGTCTTTATGTTTGTATTGAAACTAGTCCCAAATACCTACCAAAAGGGAAGGAGGACAAAAATATCTACCAAAAGTCTAGTTTCCAAAAGAGAGAAAGACCACTTTACTAGTTGTACAAAAGAGGAAAAGTCCACCAACCCCTCAAAAAGGTGTCTTGCCCAAAAGGTGTAAGACAAGTAAAACCTTTTTGAAAGGTGCAAAGGGCTCCAATATTATTTTTTTCATCTCCAAGGGAGGTTATACCACTTCAAAAACCGAAAATTGAACCAAAATTTCAAAGTTAGGAAAAATAAGAACCTTTCCAAAAACTGCAACCAATCTTGGACTGCCACCTCACCAATTTTCGTACAATACCAAAATTTGGGGCTCAAAATCTTGGATTCTTAGTTTCTTATTGTTTATTCCTAGTTTTATTTATTGACTCTAATAACTAATTGACAAGCTAGTACTCCTCTACTAGATTGTAAGTTAGTTTTTGTGTCCGTTGTTTGTGTTTGCATTTCATTGTGTGCTTTTATTGTTTTTGTAACTCGTTGTAGTTTTTTGAATCAATTCCATACATATTTTCTTTGAGTTATTTCAAAAGAGAATCTATTCCTACCTCGAGGAACAATTGGAACAAAGTAACCTCATTGGAGAATAACGGGATACCAACACTTGTGAAACTAATTAAGTGACATTAAAAAGGTATGAGCTTGAGAGTTTGTGAGGTTGTTTTCTTTTATAAACATTAACTTATTTGTTGTTTTGCTATGTTTTAGTATTCTTAATAGGTACTATGGCATCGGTAAAGGTAACCAAGAAAGATTCGATGGCGGCCATAATGAGTGTGAAACACGATGTTATTAGCCGATGTGAATCTCTTGAAAGAAGAATGGAAAGAATAATGTAAATAATGGAAGCTAAGATTGGGGAGAAGAACTTGTCTCAAGAAGGCGAGTTGCGTGATGTTGAGTCACAGGTTGAACTGAATGATGGTGACAAGGAACACCTAGTTATGAAACTTGTCAAATCTAAGCCTTTGTTACACACTAACCATGGAACTAGAATTTTTCCTAGTACCAATATATCTCTCATGTAGGTTCATAAGCTAATTCTTCCGAAGGAGGATCTAAAGAAGACCTCTCATGAGCATAAGTTTGATGGCCTAGATAAGTTCTTATTCAAGGACTCCAAGGGTGATGAAGACTTGAATCAAAGGAGGAACATAACCAAACTCCTATGGCTCGATGGGTACTTTATGACAAAGAGTGAAGCATCTAACCCCATGGATTGAAGGAAGGAGTTCCCTACCAAAGAAATTCTAATAAAGAGGCTAAAAGATCAAACCTATTGCTTCCAAGGTATCTATTTACCCCCTTTTATTCCTAGTGATCCTTGGAGACATGATGATATTTTTCTTATAATGAATAGACCCTTGAGGATGATTGAAATTATGCCGCCCTATGGTAGCATAAGTGTCTTTATGAATCCTTTATGGTATTTTCCTTTGGTGCTTGAATTGTGTGGGCCTTACAATCTTAATACCCAATCTATTTGTTGCTTAGGGAAGAGTCCTTGGTGTGTGCATGACGTACAATATTGGTTTCCTAATACTTGTCACACTTATGTGGTTGGACAAGTTGAACTAATAGGAAGGACTCTTAGGAGCATGCTAAGTTCCATGAAAAGAAGTCATCCAACTTCTTGGGTATGCACTTTGGCTTGGAGTGATTCGTTTTCTCATAGATTCTCTAATTCCTATAATATCATGATTCCTTTGGTGAATGCAATTATTGAGGGAAGTTTCTGGAAAAGAAAACATATAAAATGCTTCAAACGTTTTGTCTCATCTTATTGTGAACTCATGTTTGAGGGTAATTTTGTTGAGAATGGTGCCCTTAACTCTTTTCTTTACTATGTTTTTTCTTATGATGATGACTTGAATGTGCATAGAATGCATGATCTCCCTATTTTGGTTTGCAAGCCTATTTTTTGTTCCATGAAGAGTCTATGGATTAGACTTGACAAACAACTCTTGTCTCTTGATTCTTGTCACACGTATGTGGATAGAAAAGTTGTTACTTAACCTTCATTCCATGAGGAAAGTGTGTTTTATTGTGTCCTTTATTATTTTTCAAGGTTTGGATTTGACATCTTTTTTAAGATGGGGGGGATGATATAGGTCAAAGAGGCACCTTAGCTTTCGAGGACATGATTGGAAGTCAATACGTAAATACTAGAGCTTGGGGGATGCCTAACTAAGAGAACAATCCTTGATATGTGAAGGAGGCCTTCTAACACTCTAAAGCCATCCCAATGGCACTCTACAAGGCTGCCCCATATGATGTGCTCATTAAGGGCCTTTTGGTCATTTTGTATAATAAGTTTAACCTAGACTATAAGTAGAACCTTTTAGGTCATTTGTCCACAAATTTGATGATATATTTTTAGTGCTCTTCAGAGAGTCTTGCAAGTGTGGATTTCACTTGTGACAAGTGTGGACACCACTTATGTTGGTAACTAGCTTAGAAATAATGGTTGCTTGGGAATTTCGATTCCCTTGGGGTCCCGTAAGAACTTGGTGTTATCTTGTATGAATTCTTGGGTCTTTGTGTTTGATACACACTTATGTTCATAGTGTTTATGCATTTGTATTTCAAGTTATCTAACTATCTTTACGTTATCATCGTTTGTCTATCTTGTTCACGATTTGTGTTGAATTCGTAGCTTAGTGTTCTTCGTGTTGTTGTATGGTTTATTGGCTGGTTTGTACAATTATTATACACACCCTCACTAGTTGTTTGAAACTCACTTTCTAGCATAGACTCACCTTGGTTCTCACTAGGTCCAACTAGCGTGTATCTAATCTCATCACTTGGAAGTGGGACCTCATTCAAGTTACAAGTGCTAGCACTAGGTGGACACAAATCGATCTCATGAGAAAAATCAATTCGGTCATCTATAGGATCAACTAGTGCTTGTGTACTTACAACAAGAATTTGGTCTTTATGAAACCTAGCAACACCAAGAGTACCAAAAAGTTAAGACTCATGCAATTCTCCTCTAGGAAAATCTACAACTACATCCACTTGGCTACTACTAGCCACATCACAACATTCTAAGTTTATAGAAGTGTAGGAGATATCATTGTTACCTTGTATCTCACATGAGGTACGATCTTTACCTTGGTGTGTGTTATGGCAACCCATTTGCTCCTTTGGGAAGCTCTTATCATAAGGGAGTTTATTAAGTCTTCTCCCATGATTCATCTTTTCATCTCTTTTCACAAAGGTGGGATTCTTGGCCGATAACTCATTTAGATGATCAAGTATGTGTTTGTAAGAAACCTTCCATGGATCCTCCTTTGGAAGTACATGTTCTTCAACCTGTACACAAGAAGAGTTGATACTAGGTAAAATGCTAGTACCATGGTTAGTGTGTAACAAGGGTTTTTTGTGGTCAAGTCCCACAATTAAGTCTTTCTTTCCATTTTGTTGCATTGTTTCCTCCCCCTTTTCACCTCTTCTACTCTCGGATTTCTCTCCCCCTCAAATTTCTTTTCTCCTTCAACTCCCTCACTTTTTGATGGACTTCATTCACTTGTGATGGTGAGAGAGGATGGAGTGTAAATTTTCGATCATTGAGTTCAAAATAGCACCAATTGGTTCTTCCATCATGCTTAGTAGAACTATCATATTGCCATGGTCTACCCAACAACAAGTGACAAGCTTGTATAGGAAGCACATCACAAAGTACCTCATCTTGGTAGTTTCCTACCTTGAACCGAATCACCACTTATCGGGTTACCTTAACTCTCCACATGCATTCAACCATTGAGGTTTGTAAGGACTTTTATGATTGGTAGTGGGTTAGTTTCAATAAATCAACCATGGTGGAACTAGAAATATTAGCACAATTACCACTATCAATGATCATTAAGCACACACCTCCTTTAATAAGGCATTTAGTATGAAAAAGATTCTCCCTTTGACTTGGATCAACCAAAGCCTTACTAATCATGGATTTTCTTACCACAAAGCTAGGCACTTAACACTCACCATCATGCGGCCAAGAATTTTTTCATCTCCTTCATACCTCGATTTCTTCTTGCTCTCCATCATGAGATTTGTCATCATTCTCATGCGATTCAATTCCCACCTCTTCTCTAAGATAATACAATTTCTCTTCCCTAAGGATACATTTCTCCAGTTTGGACATTCACTAGCCTTATGTCCCCACCCTTGATATTTGAAGCATTGAAATCCCTTAGAATGAGAAGGAGGATTCTGTTTACCTTTATTTCTTGGAGGATAGTGTTGGGCATCCTTGGTCACGGGTTGAGGAGCATTGGATTAGGATCTTTGTTCTTGTGCCTAGTTGGGGATGATTGAACCAATTATTTGTCCTTAGACCAAACCAAGGGTGATTGATGAGCTTTTGATTTGTAGGTTGCTTTCTCTTTAATCACCCTTTCAATTTCTAATGCCACTTGGAAGATACCATTAATGGTTTCAAACTTGTGAAGAGTCATGCATGAAGAGATGTCTTTTTTCAACTAACCTTAAAGTGTATGATGTCATGGTTCACTTGTTCTCCACGGTGATCAAGCTTCAAAATCAATTGTTGGAACTCATCAAAGTAAGCCATGACACTCTTGCTACCTTGCCTCAAATTGTACAACTTGGCAAGGAGCTCATACCTATAACTCTCCGGTAAGTATCTTTGTCCAATAAGGTACCTCAACCTATACCATGGAGGGGTTTCTCCCTCATTCAATTCATTCCTAAATCTTTTTACATACTCCCACCATATGTTGGCATAACCTTCAAAGTAAGAAATAACATACCAACTTTTCTTTTCTTCGGTGAGATCATTAACTTGGAAGATTCTTTCACAAGTGGACTCCCATTCAAGATATATTTTGGGATCACTCTCACCTTTGAAAATTGGAAGACTAACTTTGATGGAGTTGATACCCATATCTCTATCTTGGTGGCAGTTTTTTTGTTGGTTCCATTGACCAACTCTTCCTCCTTGACCTCTAAATCCCCTTTGATTCATACGTCTACCTCTCATCTCTGCTTCCATCATGCAGGCATCATAATAGGCTCCATATTCCTCTACATGGATGGGTTGATTTTGGTTATGTGGAGCTTGGAATGGGGGAATTGGATTTGGTGGATTATGAGGCATTTGGTTAAGTGGAGCTTGGAATGAAAGGTTTGGGTTTGGAAATGGCATTTGGTTAAGTAGATCTTGGAGTGGGGAATTTGGGTTTGGGGGTGCCATTTGGCTTCCAAGTTTTTGGTTTTGATTAAATTGAGGATAAAGTGGTCTAGTGGGGTTTCGGGTTTGAGGGTATGTGGTAGTTTGGGTGGTGACATTTTGTGGAGGCCTTGGTGGATTGAACATTTAGTGGAATATTTCTGGGGTAATGGTAGTGGAAGTATTTTGAGCATGTCCACTTGAGTAAACATGATAGTGTTGAGGAGTAGAGGGTTGGGAGTTCCTCTGACTTTCCACATGATCCATCCTCCCACTTAAAGTAGACATATCCCCTTTCATCAATGTTATATCCCTTTTCACTAAAGACATATCCTTTTCCAGCCTTGCAAGGGTACAGGTTATAGCTTCAAGATTGTCAAATATAGTATTATTAGCATTACTATCCATGACTTGTGATGTTCCTCCTTCCACTGCTATTGTACCTAAGAAAAGACAATAACAAAAACAATAAACTAGTTAGTTCAAAATATCCTCACAACACTCTCACACCTTTGGTTACCTTACACTTAGTTTCACAAGTTTTGAATCTTGGCTTGTAATCCGTGAGAAGTTGAGGGGTGATTCCTACTCTTGCCCAAAATAGATTTTCGTTTGAAAGACTCAAAGAAATATTGTTCGTACTTGAGCCAAGAAACTACAACGAATCACAAAAGATAAAAGCATACAAAGAAAGGTAACACAAAAGAAATGGACTCAAACAACTAATTCACAACTAAGTTGGTGATTACTAGTTGTTAATTAGTGCTAGAATCAAGAAATGAAACCAATGAATCAAGGAAAAGAAACTTAGAATTCTAAAACTTGAGCTTAAGCATTTCGAGTAGGGTGATGATGTGGCTGCCTCTCATTAGTTGTTGAAATTTTGAAAAAAATTTCTTGTATTCAACTTGTATTAAATCAATCTTCAACTTAGGAGGTGGAGAATCTATTTTGATGAAGAAAATACAAAGAATGGACCCTTTTCCAAGCTTAAAAGAGTTTGAATTTGTGATGGCCCCCCTTGTACTTTCCCTTGTTCTCTTCTTTGAGAATATTCCTTTCTTGATGCTTTGTTTCCCTTTCTTTCTTTGAAAGACATATGCTTGAAATATTCTGAGACAAACTAGTAGTACACTCTCTTTCTCCTTCTTTTTGGATCAAACAACATTTTTTTGAATGATTTTGTTCAACAATACATGAAGAACACCAAGAACATTCAAAGATTGAATCCAAGCCAAATGAACTCTGAATTTGATGATTTTTGTTTCTTTTTGCACATGTTGAGCTCCTAATCACAACCCATACACATTAAAGACACAAATCTCAATAAATTTTGAGATCCGCCTTTCAAGTTTCTTCAACCTTCAAGCTCAACATAGTGAATAACTCAAAATAACTCGGATTAAGCTCAAATCCTAGATCTAAACCCTTTTAGTATTAGGGAACATGATCTAACACTAGAAATAAACAAAACACTCAAAAATTTCTTAGATCTAAGTCTCAAAATTCGGTCAAGGTACAAAAACATGACAACTACTTTTTTTGTGATTTTTGGATTTTCGACACTGAGCCGGGGGTCTATCGGAAACAACCTCTCTACTTTTACGGAGGTAGTGGTATGGACTGCGTACATTTCACCCTCCCCAGACTTCACTGTGTGGGAATATACTGGGTTGTTGTTGTTCGGATTTTGGACACTCTTTTTTGTTGATTTTCTAGATAAAAATCCCAAGATTGATTTCATTGGAACAAAATCAAACCTTGCTCTTGATACCAAATGATATAGATCTATCTACTAAACACGAAACACAAGCTAAAACCGAGAACAAGATAAAGAGAAGCAAACTCAAAACATACAATAAAGGAAAGATAGTAACTTGACATAAGAATCCATAAAGAAATAAGAACCTCAGGGTGTATCAAACCCTAAGAGCCCTAAGTTTCATAGAAACAAACACCAAGCTCTTACGTGAACCCAAGAAGAGAATCACTTAACCTCAAGAACCCCCGTTTCTAAGCCAAAGTTCAATACAAGTGATTCCACGCTTGCCTTAGTTACACTCTCACAAGAGAAAAGTCTTTCAATGTTGTTTCAATATCCACAATCAACTAAGAAAGGAAATAATCCTACTAATAGTCTATTTATAGCCTAATACAAATAAAATGAGCAATACACCCTTAATGAGGAACGACCATGGAGTGTAAGGCTCTTTCTTCTCTCTTCAACTTATGCCAATGACCAAAACACCCTTAATGAGGGGCGGCCTTAGAGTATAAGGGATCTTCTTCACACTTTAACATGTGAAATCCCTTGAAGTGGTTCAAAAGACCTTCACACACCTCCATCTTCATGAATATGTCTTGAAGATTTTGCAAATCCCAAGCTTGGCTCCTTGTGAAAGGTCTTGTACTCTTTGCACCCGTATCAATTACCATTGAATTAATCTACGATTTTTTAAGAAACCTTTGATATCTTTGTTCTCTGTTATACTGTCCTTAAGAATTCTGAAATTGAGTGCTGCATCATCATCAAGTTCATGCAATTTGATCTCTCTCACTTCTCATATGTAGACTTTTGTTCATTCAAACTATTTTCGTTCAAGTCCACAGGCGATTAAATCTTAATGCATAATCAAGATCCATACAACCAAGCACAATCATAATGTGCTCTTTTCATTTCTTGAAGTTTGTGCCGTTAAGCAAAGACATGTTATTCATATTGGCAGCTATAGAAGACACTATTAGATAAATAAATAATGTTCACAATTAACCATCAATTAAATTATGTATATGTGAAAATAATCAAATTAAATTAAAATGAAGGAAAATAAAAAATAAACTCAAAACTTCATATTTATCAAACGCATATACACAAAAGTAAGCCTATCTCATGATACCTAACACAACATTATAATTTAGTCTTTGAATAGAAATAATAACTTGTAAATGGTACTCTTATACATAGTTTATGAACATAGATTACCAAAATGGCCTAATAAAATGTCTTTTTTTGGACCGACACATTATCAACATATATTATGAAGGTATCGCATATTCATAACTATCCGTAATCCGGCAAAAATAATCATCCTTTGAAATAATTATTCCGCATAGATAAAATATGCTTATGTTCAAAGTAAATAAATCTACATAATAGAAATTACTTTAACAACATATTAATTCAATTTATTCACTTTTAACCAAGAAGCACAATAACATAATGTGAAATTGATTTTAAAAATATTAATGAACACATGAAATGACAAACAATTTCTTGACGCCAATAGAAAAAAAAAGACGTTTTCTAGTTTCTCCAAACAGGGAGTAAATGCCCAAAAGTTTCTTGTTCCAATATTTTAATAATTTAAATTCTTTATCCATTGCAAACATAAGAAGCAGTACTATCTCTCTTAACTAACAACAACCAACAGAAAAAAAAAAACAAAAAAAAAACAAGAACACAAGAAGAATTGAAAGAAATATGCACACAATTGCGCACAAAACTTGTTCCAAACTTCACCCTTAAAAACTAATAGTGAGGAGATTCTATCACCAAATTACATTTCCATGATTCGGCAAATCAAAATAAGTGAACCAACGTAAATTATTTTCAACAAAGGATCGAAAAATATAACAAGCAGCAGATTTTATGTGCTATCACATCTAATGAATTAACAAAACTTTCCTCTTGATACCACTTGTTAAAATACTTTAAATAATTATGAAAGAACATGATGTTGTTTTTAGCATTTTAACATTATTATTACTTAAAATTATTAAGCATGGCAATATGGACATTATGGAGCATTCATACTAGCTTAACACTCCTGTTACATTCTTTATTGAATAGCCATCACATGAAAAGTTATTGGCAGCTTTGTTTCTAAACTTTAAATTAAAGCCATAATTAGGCAACTTCTCACGTTGCATGGCTGTTACTTTGCCGCCACTAACTCCCATTCATTTGTGCCGTAAAACAAAATAGTTAATGATGGTAGAAGTGGATGTAACTCTTGTAACTTCCACTTTTTATTCCTTCATTATCCTACTCTTTATGTGGTGTAATTCATGTAACTCGTGAAGCCTCTAAGCCATTGATCTTTCCTCTTTACTACCATCATTTATTCTTCCTATTCATTGCATGGAAGAGTTCTTCACCAATAAATAGAGGTGGTCTTGCATGGTTTGGGTGACTTAAGTTATTATAGAGTTCACAAAAAAGTTAGTAAAAAAGAGAGTTTGCTAGTTAAAGGGAGGTGTTCTTTTTGTGGAGTTTTGAACTCAACTCTTGTACAGGGTTGTTGAGTTGTTCTTTGTGAGAAAGACTGTTGTATCCTGGAGGGGACAAGTCAAGAAGATTACTACTGGACCGGTAAAACATTTGTTGCAGTGGGCTTGAATCTCCTTAAAGAAAGCGAGATATCCACGCCTCAGTCGAAGAAGAAGAAGATAGTCTTTCTTATTTTCTTCACTTGTAATTTTCAGTTGTATTTTTATTGTAATTTCACCAACAGAACACAAATAAATCATTAGACAATGATTGATATTATAGAAGAATGGTTGGAACACTGACATTTATCTAGCGCAAGAACTTTTGAAGAAGACAAAATCTTCTAAACCTTGAAGATCGTCCTTTCTGGTGTTCTTAATTTGAGATGGAGAAAAAAAAGAAAAGAACCGTTGTCTTCTGATTTACGAATCATGTCTATTTAAGACTTTGAAGTACCTTTTCAAATCAAAATGTACCTTTTCCAATAAGTCTCCATCAAACTTTAGAAAAGGTCAATGAATTTTTTATAATTTCAATTAAATTTATATTAATAGATATTTACTTTTAGACCTAAAATTTTAATACCTTATTAGATCATAAATTAAGCTTCTTTACAAATAGCATATATGTGATTCCACAAAATAAAAAATACTAACAATATAGTTTTCGAATAGAAAAATTGTATTCTTTTAGAAAAAAGAGTAATGAGAAGATATGACACACAAATTGCAAAGATGGGCGTATTAGAAACCTACACAAAAAGAACCATATGCTATAATTTTCTATCTAAAAATGACAAAATAATAAATTTGAAAATTAGTCAAAGATCTCTCCATTTGAAGTAAGATAATCGACTAAAAAGTTAGACGGACAGTGCGTGTTTTATTTATGATAACAACTAAATAAAACTTGGTTCTAAATAAAAAGAAAAAAAATTAAGAGACAACAAGATATTGGACATAATTGTTATTACTCCCTTCATTGCTTTTTATTTGACTGGGTAGAAAACTTAAGAAATCAATAGTTTTTGACATGTAACTAGAGCTAAGTGCCAACATAATCCTCTTAAAAGAGTGGTGGTGAGAGTTTGGCACATTCTCATTTTCTCTCTAATAAAAGAATGAATGCTTATGTCTACTGGGTACCAACAGGTCCTATCAGTAAGGGTTAGATGGTAGATGAAAATTAACTAGCCGTTTGGTCATAAAAAAAAAAAAATCGAAAAATTATTTCATTTTAGTGAAAAAAATAAAAACATGCTTCGTTTGGTTATGAATTTTCCAACTCCAACTCTAAAAAATTATTTGGAAAACAAGTTTTACTTGTTTTTATTTTTTTCACTCATACTTCTCTCATAAAATTTCAAAAACAAAAGTAATTTATATTCATGGTCAAACACAACTCCAACTCCAACTTCATCTTCAACTCCAACTTCAACTCCGAAAAAAAGTAATTTGCATGGTCAAACGAGGCCTAAATATGTTCTAAACAATTTCATTCTTTTTGGGACACATTAAAAGAAAAAGTGCATCATATAAACGAGGTAGATGGACTATATATTACTCCCCTCATTTTAAATAGAATTATCTCTTTTCTTTTCTGGTAACATATTAATTTTAATTTTTTATGTGATATGTTTAAAACTACAAGATTAAATGATGTTTTGTTACATTTAACATACTTTTAATTTAAGAACACAAGATTTAAAAGTTTTTTTAATATAAGTTCACAAGATTCAAAAGTTTGATTTATTTTCATAAACTTCGTATTAAGTCAAAATCTGTCATTCCTTTTTGAAACGAAGAGAATAATATTTCCTATTAACTCAAAACAAAAGGTTGGTTACATAAATAAACTAGGGGGTGCCCGACGTAAAGAGAATTTTTAGATGTGATTTATATTATTTTCTTACGTAATTTTCAAATAATATATGTTACACCTCCTGTTTCAATTTATGGAGTATTGACACAATTTAGAGTTGTTAACTAAATTTTTTATATATTTTAAATTTTTTTAAATTATTAATTATTGTAATTCATAGTACTTTTTCTTCACTCCCAATTTATGTGACAATAATAAAATTGAGAGTCAACTAAATTTTTTATGTTTTTTAATTATTTTAAGTTATTAATTATTACTATGATTTGTGCGGTATCTCGTGTCTTGAGCTGGGGGTCTATCGGAAACAGCCTTTCTACCTCTTTAGAGGTAGAGGTATGGACTGCGTACATCTTACCCCCCCAGACCCCACTAGGTGGGAATACACTGGATTTGTTGTTGTTGTTGTTGTAAGTTATTAATTATTACTATGATTTATAATACTTTTACGTCATTCTCAAATATATAAAAGATTAAAAAATTAAAATAAACAAATATAAAAAAAAAAAATATCTAAGCACGCAACACAAGCAAACATATCGATCTGTTGCCTGTTTATCATCCTTTATAAGTGAGGTGATAAATCACAAATGTCGATTTAAGTGATATAATGTTTAAATGAATATAATAATTAATTAGAGAGACTAGTAAAATCATGATTGAAACATCGAAGCATACATATCTTGAATGACTTACAACAGCTAACTAGAAGTGATATAACAAAAAATATTTGTGAAAAAAATTTAAGTGGATCTCATATAAAACGTCAAGTTAATTTAAAACAACAAGAGTTAATTCATCATTTTATGTCTATTTTAATTTTTTTATTAAATATTATTAATATGAACACTTAAATGACTTATAATAATTAATTAGATGTGATGTTTAGTAAAATGACGGTTGAAGTAGCTGAAGCAGATATGTCATAAATGTCTAATTTTTTTAAAGAAAATATTATTAATTTTCTAATACATAAATGACTTATAATAATTAATTAGGAGTGATATAATAAAATTACGATTGAAGCAGCTAAAACAAAGATGTCATAAATTTTTATTTTATTTTTTTAAATTAAATATTATTTATTTTTAATACATAAATGAGTTGTAATAATTAATTAAGGGTGATACAGTAACATTACAGATTAAATATAAATAACTTATAATAATTAATTAGCGGTGATATAGTAAAATCACGGTTGAAGCTGCTGAAACAGAAATGTCATAAATATCTATTTTACTTTTTTAATTAAATATTATTAGTTTTTTAATATATAAATAACTTACAATAATTAATTAAGCGTGATATAGTAAAATCACGGAACAAACAACCTGCTTTATTTTTTGATACATAAATGACTTCAGGGGCGGATCTATGTAGAAGGTTTGGGGTGCCACGACATCCGCACTTCTCTGTTGAAACTCTGTATATTTATGTGTCTCTGTTGAAACTCTGTATATTTATGTGTATATGTATCAATTAATGTATAAATATTATGCTTGACACCCACAATATCAAAGGAATTAGTGGTGCAGTTAATGTATAAATATTATGTTTGGCACCCACAATATCAAAGGAATTGGTGGTGCAAGTGGTTGAAATGGTTGGGTTTTACTCCAGCAGAGCGGGTTCGATCTCCGCTCAACATTGTATTTTCAGTTTTTTAGAATAATTTTTAGCACTATACTGTCAGTTTTCTCTTACACAAAAAAACTATTGTGGCTATGAAGAATGGAACCCTTAATCTTTTCTTACAAAGCACTTGACAATACCAACTAGGCAAGCCTTCAGGTAGTACCAACATTTGTTGATATACATAATTATATTTTATTTTTTGAATATTGACTTCACTATCCTAAAATATCGTACGGAGTATACGTTATTGTTCAAAACAAAGTGACACCCGAAACTTCTGAATCCAGGATCCGCCTCTGAATGACTTATAATGATTAATTAGGAGTGATATAGTAAAATCACTGTTAAAGCAGCTGAATTAGACATGTGATAAATGTCTATTTTACTTTTTTTAAAATTAAATATTAATAATTTTTTAATATTTAAATAACTTATAATAATTAATTAAGAGTGATAAAACTGCCCAAGGCTATAAACGAATCTTCAAGAGGGCACAAGGCATGTTTGAAATCTATATTCACATAATACCAGCGACAAAGAATTAAGGAGGATATTTGAAATCACGAAGGAAAAATTATTCGTTCACTCTGACCTTATGATTACCCAAACTTATATTTCTTGAGAAAGAAGCCCAACCTGCATATTAAATGCTACCATTTGAGCTCCGTGCATCCACCCAACCAAAGGATCATAATTGGATGAGTCAACTCGTATGCCCTTTGGGTATATTCTCAGCAAGTTCTGCTGCGTGAACCTACAACAAACCATCATGGAGATATACGCAATTAATTAAAATGTTCTCTTGGGATATGCATAGTTAGCAAGTATGTTTGACATGAGTAAATTGCTAAGACAATTGATTAAAATATTATCTCTACATGCATAGTTGTTAAGTTACATATACACTGTATAAGTAAATTGATGAAATCTCCACAGGCATGCACGTGGAAACTTGTTAGCTACTATATGACAGTCTGACAAGTCAATTCTGTTACTGCCAAATATTTTGAAATATCAAATAGCTCTGGCATCTTAATTTACTCATTTGATCATGCAAAAAAGAGAATAAAGAGTAGGAGCATATGAAATGAGGTGGAATGTGAACTCAAGATGTTAGTTATTCAGCTTGCTATCTTCCGTTGAGATGTTCTAGCTACACATTTATACATCACTCCACCAACACATAACATCACAAACAAATGAAGAATTTGTATTCATTTCATGGATGAATAAAGAGAAACACCTGATAATTTCTTTTCCACGAGTATCTACAGCTCTTTCAAGTTCTTGTTCACTAAGACTAAGCCGTCTTACTTTATTGGGGTCAACCCTCAGCCAATCAGATAGTCCTCCTTTCCCCTTTCCAGCATGAATGGCAATTAGGCGCTTGTATTCTAAAGTTGCACTCTTCTCTGACTTTGAATCTCCTTCGTCATCTTCATCATCTTCTCCTTCATCAACGTTATGCTGCTGGAAAACAGTATGTGGTCAATCAAAGTGTTTGATTAAGAAGGGGACGCAATGAATAACTGGATTGAAAAAGTAGTAATGCATTTTTTGTACCTCGGCATCTTTCTTTAAGTCATCTTTTTCCTTAACTTCCTTGGACAGTAAGTATTCTTTTGGTGGCTTAGTTGATATCAGAACACGCTTTTTAAGTGACTCCGGAGAAGGAAGCTCCTTCAAACATTCTGAAGGTGCAAACAACATGTCTCCAAATGTTTGAGTGATCATCTAGTATGTAGTCAGAAAAGTGTTATTATGATCAAAGAAGGCGGTAACATATCCAGAAAATGCACATACACACCTCAGCCACTTTTTCCTGAAGATCTGGTGTTAGATGATCTTCAAGTGTTATTACAACAGGATACTCCGAAGCAGAAAAGGCATGCTCCTTGATAGACCTCAAACATTTGACTAGCGCCACTGGAGCAGTCAGTGTCCTGTGTGAAGAAGATAACACTCAAAACTACAACAAGAATGAAAAAGTACAAGTACTATAAGGAGAAGTCAATCTGAATATTCATAGGATTAGAAAAGGGAAAACTAAATAAAAAGGTGACCCTGTCATATTATGAACCAAAAATGTCCCTAAATCATTAAATTATTGAAAATTGCCATTCGGTCTTTTAACTTATTAAAATTAACCCAAGCATTAGTTTCCACTGGTTATTTTACTCTCTCCCGCACTTAAAATTTGATTTTGTTATATTTGCTCCTTTAAAACTTTTATCCCATTAAACTAATATTAGAACCCATGACCAATTTTCCTTCTTCATATGGTTTTGTGTATAATGTAGTGGATACATTGTTTATACAACATATATATATCGTTGTACACTATTTATATAATATAGATACATTACATATACATTATATAACAATGTATAACCATTCTATAACACTTATATATAGATGTATACCCATCTTTTATACATCATTATACACTGTTGCACAATATTTATACAATATAGATACATTACATATACATGTGAATCAGTGACCAGATATTTTTGGGTCATTAGAGGCACACTATTTGCCACAACGGTACATATACATAAGAATCTCTTTAAAGAACCTAAAATTTAATCAAGAATAATATATAGTGTTGAAAAAGAAAATTTTAGCTAGCCTTAAGCAGTTTTTAAGTTCAACCTTACGGAGAACTATACTTCAAAGAAACTTTAAGAATTAAGGTATGCCAAGAGTTATTACATTCTTATATTAAATCGCAAAGTTCAGCTATGATGACTGACCTAGCTAGCACTAAAATTTTCCTTTTGGCTGTTTTTTTCAATTAGAAATATTGATCATGGAACAGAGAAAGAGACATTTCTCTTTGCATAGAGGCAGCGACGTCAACCTCTATCAACTCTGGTACTAATAGCTATGTCCTTTTTTCAAAAAGAGGCCAGCATAATTCCCGCGGATCTCTATTCTAATTAGGGAAAGTTTATGTTGTTCGTAGAATCATAAATTCACATCTTAGGTTATTACAGCTTGTTAAAATGCCATGTAGTTAATTATCATACAAGTATTTAAAGGAAAAATTTGTCTTTTTTCTAACTCTCATGAAACGTTAGGATCCAACATGTAATTTTGAATGTATTCCTTTACATCTATGCTGACTGCTTTATGTTTAATCTCTTCTCTGGTGTAATAATCCTTAAAACATCATCGAGCTATTTTTTAAATGAAAATGCATACACGATCATCCTATAATCGCTGCATTTGGATTGCACCATGTCACAAGAATGAAATGCTTCCATTTCCACTTTGCTTCACCACAAATCTGCTCTTGCTTGCTTGTTAACATATCAGAGCCAACCCCAATCTCCTCTTGCCTTCTTGTTAACATGGTAGGCCTTTTTTGCCTTCCCAACTGCCTTATATTGGTGAGGATTCAAAATGATGCCAACCATTTGCCGTGCAAGCAGACAATGAATAAACATACTTTTGCTCACATTAGATTGAATGTAATCCCCATTAGACTTTCTTTCACCATTTAACTCAGATATAAACATGATATCAGATTTTTTTCATAATCTAGTCAGTGGGTATCTCCATGGCCATTGCGTCTCTAATTTATCTATTCAACAGTAATATCTACTAGTGAATGTTGGATGTCTGGTCAATACAAGTTCAGCAGGTTCAGTTTGATCGCTTCGTTTTATAAAACAACCACATGTCCCTTTTTCCTCAGACATGACACACTCTAAAATGGTGCCAACAAGATGGACATTTAGGCCCTTTCAGTTAGAGTGTGTTAATCGCCTATTTTAAAAGTTTTGCAATATACTTGGAGACCTGCACACTTTTATTTTGATTAATTATCTCTTAACACTTCACTCCTAAAATAATTTCCTCAAACCTCATCTAATTATTTTATGGAAAAATCTAGTACCTTAGTAATATCTCAATCTAGAGATGTTATGTTTTATATGAAGTCTTGAAATGCAAATTTACTCCCAAATATTAAAAGAGAAAAAAGCTCATTAATAAAAGTAACAAGATACCTATGCTTTAGCACACTCATAATATGGATTTAGCTAGTAGACCTTATCCACTTTCATGTCAGCTGTAGTGTTACACTCCAGGTCTAAATCAGTTGTGACAAATGCAACATTCTTTATTTAGTGCTTAGTATACATGTAAATATGTGTAGAAATGCATAGCATGTTTATATAATATAAAGTACAGATATGCATGTAAATTATGCACAAAAGCATAAGTTTATTTTCGAGGTTTTAGCTCATAGGAACCGATTACTAGTGAAACAATAGATGAAAGTGCGAATGAAAGGAAAGTTGCTTCAAAGTTTCAGAGTCTAGTTCTTTATTTGTCACTAAGAAATATTCACCAAGCCAATTTACTTGACAATATTCATATGACAGCACATCTTTTATATACAAAGCTAAGGGTCATTATAAAATAGAACATTCATATATTAGTGCACACCTTCCATGTAGAACATCTATATCATCTTTGTCTGAATTTGGCCAAATATCCAATTCAATTACTCTGACACCTCTCTGAAGAGCTTGTATTATGGGGACAACACTGCAATCGCTACTCAGTTGATTCCCAGTTAGATATGAATTATGGCCAGTGTATATGTAGTAATGAGATAAAGGTGCAGTCATATCATGGTGAATCTGGAATCCAAAGAGGAACATTAGTGAATCTATCAACAAGAAGACTACATCTGAAATACTCCTTTATGAAGTTTGACATTAAACGTACATGAACTTTGAAATACTACACCATCATATTTATTTATATGATAGTGTTTGACTTTATTAAGAGTTTATATTAATTGAATTACATATTAATAAGTAAAATTGAAGTAAAAAAAAAAGAACAACAATGTAAAAATTTGAACAGTATAATAAACTTGAATTCTAGAAAGTTATGAGAGTTGTACCCAAATAGAGTGGTGTCAGATACTTTATAACATCTAAATTAGAAAGAGAGTCATATAATTTGAGAAAGGTGTGCTCATATAAATTATTTTTGCAGTATCTGAAAGACAACAACAATATAGTAATTGGAAAAGATTTGGAACATTGGTAAGATGATGATATATTTATCTGGTTGATCTCAAAGTCTAACTATTTGATTGAAATTAGTGTATTTGGTAAAGAAAACTGACAGTTTGGTGGAAAAAAGATAAGACTTTAAAATGCTTTTAAGTAAGACACAATAAAATAATATTCACGAAATAAAATTAGTACCCCAAGTTTAGGATCGATAGGAGGATTAATATCAGAAAAGAGAGACTTGAAGAAGGCATCAAGGTGGAGGCCTGTGTGCTTGGGATCTCCATGGTTATTGATAATGATTTGAGCGTCCTCTAAGCTTGCATTTTTTTCCTTCTGAACCTCAATCAAAAAATGATGAAGCTTCTCCACGCTCATCACTCCACATTCGTCCGAGTAACGATTGAATATGTTCTTAATGTCCGCCGGAGCTTCCGCAGCTGCCATGGTGAACTGCCGGCGGAAAAAGAATCCCACTTTGTATGTCTGTTTAGACATTTTTAACCAATTCCAGATTTTTTATGCAATAGTTTAAGCTTAGGCAGGCAGACAACAAGGATCTGATCGTCGTGCAAACTATTTTATTTTTTAAACAAACTTTGACTAGTTTATATATTGTATTAATAATTAATTTATTTAATAAGGTGTCGAAAGTTAATAAAGAAAACGAATTAGGTTGAATTATTCAAAGTGCCACAAGTTGGCCATTCAACATTTAACACATACACAAGTTGTTATTTGTTGTCATTTACTAAATATAAACTTTCATATATTCCTAGTTTTCGTGGCCACATGCTTAGTTTTCTCGTTTGATCGGCTTATGATAATGTATGTAGTTATCCGATTTACTGATGGAGACATTTTCAATATGAAATTTACTTTATTTCTCTAGTTCGATTTGGTTGAGAGCATAAAAAATGATAAAAGTCAAATGTGAAATATTGGATTTGTGAGCATGTTACTATTAATAATAGTATATTAAAGTGCCTCACACTTGTTTCATTATCCATTTCATGTTAGTGGTTGTAATTAGCTATAAAATTTTTTCAAACTTTTCTAGAGTAGAATTCAGGATTTAGAGGTTACGGATGTCACTCATTACTTTGAGAATAGATGTGTTGCTATTTTCAAAGTCCAAAAAAGATAACTATTTGGTCGCTTTAGCCAATTTGAGCTTTGATTTGAATTTTTATTCATCTTTTCAGTTTTTATATATATCAAAGAATAGATTGAACAGAAAAAAATAAAATAATTATGACAATTTGATGCAACGAAAAAACTCTCAACAACACTAATAATATCATAAATATACACTATGTATTTATTATTGGACATGACAGTTTTCATACTAAAAATACTGCAAAGTTATTTATATTTATAAGTACTTGAGTTTTATGAAAAAAAAAATTGAATATAAAGAGACTGAAGAAATTTACATCAGACCTTAGTACTTGCTAAAGTAGTAATATCTATACTAGATCCTGTTAACTTCCTTTTGAAAGTATATGACATGCATCAAGTTATTTGCATTTGATCTTAGTGCTATATCTGTCAATTTGATGATTTTCTTCCTATTTGAGGTGTACCAATCTTGTCCAAATTGATTATTTTCTTTTCTTCACTAGTTATATCCTAAAAATGATTAAACTGAAAGTTACCCGCAAAAACAAAAATCTAGTTAGCAAAATAATGAACACATGATAATCAAGATAATATTATCAAATAATGCTAGATTCTTTAAAATGATCTAAATGACCTCGGGAAGAACTAAAAGAGAACACACTTAATGAAGAGAACTCAAAATGTAGTAAATGTCAAAAGACCTTACTTCTTTTGGATCAGATTTTGTGATATTTCTACTAAAAAATAAGCATCAAACATTTCTAAAAGTCATTTCTTTTGTAGACTCATCATTTTTAAAAGAGGCGGTCAATTGTGAGATTGAACCAATCTTAAATAACCATATTTGGAAATTAATCGATCTTCCTCCTAGAAATAAACCTTTAGGATCAAAATATATCTTTAAAAAAAAAAGTTTATGGAGTCATTAATAAATATAAAGCAAGACTTGTTGTTAAGGGATACAAATAAAGGAAAGGTCTTGATTAATTTGACATAAATTTACAAGAGTAACATTCATTCACATGTTAGTAGCACTAGCGGAAGTATATGATCTTAAAATCTATTAAATGGTTGTGAAAACAACTTTCAAAAATGGAGAGTTGGAGAAAAAAATTTAAATGGAACAACCCTAGGTGACTATAGTTTCTGAAAAAAAGAGAAAAGTGTGCAAACGTGTTAAATCACTTTGTGGACTAAAATAAACACCTAACTAATGACATGCAAAGTTTGACAAATAATGATGGTAAATCGATTTAAGATCAATGAGTGTGAAAAATGTGTTTACATTTGATACGGTATCGCCAAGCACAACTCCTACAAGAAGTTTCACTTGGAATCAAGCCAAGAAACTTCAGAAATTACAAGCATTACCAAAATTACAATTTCTAGATGAAAATAGAAAATTTATATATATAGTAGAAGCAGATGCTAGTGAATATAGTTATGGAGGAGTACTTAAATATCGATATGAAGCAGAAAAATTAGAACACCATTGTAGTACTACTCAGGTACGTTCAATGAGACAGAAATAAAATGGGAAATAAATAGGAAAGAATTATGTTCATTATATAAATGTTTGTTAGCATTTGAGCCATATATTGTATATAACAAATTTATTGTACGAACAGATAATACACATGTACGCTGGTGGTTAACAAAGAAAATACAAAATTCAGTTACAATAAAAGAAATTCGGAGACTAGTCTTGAATATATTAAATTTCACATTTATAATTAAAGTAATCAGTACTAACAAAAATGTTATTGCAGATTATATATCAAGACAAACCTACACAGACTGATATAATAGAAGAAGATACTCTAGAAAAAATACTCAACACCCTAACTACGCTTTCAATGAAAGTGGACAGTATGGGTAATGAGATAGAAAAGCTAAAGACTAATGAAGATAAACTGAAGTCTATAGCTACAAATCAGCTAACTCAGCAGTGTGCAGAGCTATGTCGATCGGAAGACATTAAAGTTCCAGAGCTAGAAGGAGACGATGGGACACTCCATAAAACCCATAACGTTTATCAATCTACTTTTGCAGGTACAAGCAGAGGAGTTAGTAGACAAAGATATCAGAACATGAACATGAATAAGATATTTGAGAAACCATTTATACCAAAAACACAAAAAGACCCCTTGTTCATACCCCCACAAATTACCACATACCGAGATAGTCTGAACCAAGATAAAAAAAGTTTACAACTATACAGCCCAAAAATACATAGAAAATATCTATAGAGTACAAACTTTCCTAAACCTTAACCCCAGAGCTACAAATATCAAAGAACCAAACACAAACTATATAACCCAAAAATTACAAGGATATAACAAGCTAATTGCACTACCCAAAACCAACCCAAGCCTAGTGAAAACTTGTTTTGACTATGGATTATTAAATACCATACACACCCAAGATGAAGAAGAACTAACAGCTATGGAAGAATTACATAAAATATTTACAACCTATAAAAGGATAACAAAAGGAAATCTATTTTATATAAAGTGTTATACTGCACCAACAGAGATATTATACGACGAAATAAAACCAGTAATACTAGATTATGGTCATCTTAGATTACTATATAATAGATTATTCTTAAACAACATGTTCTTCGGTCACTATTAGCTTGGTAAGTTGGATACTTTTTCCCTTAAACAACGCCTCTACTCTGGTTACTCCCCACCACGGCTTCTTGCCTTATTGGTTTCACCTTTAGGATGGCATAGTTCTTAAGGATTTTTCTCTGTTTCCACTTTGCTAATAAACTTCTTAACATATTATTTTTCGAATAATTCTACTATAAAGTAACTAATATGAATTTATTTTATCATATCATGATTGTTGAGAATTATGAATTTAGCTATTCATAATCATAAATAAATATACCTGTTTGGGTAGTTTTGATATTTCTGAAGTTTGTTCCTCCATAGCTTTTTCTATTGAAATATGTCTGTTTTTGTAATTAACTGAGCAAAATATTTGTTGTGGACAGGAGAGAGTATTGCTTCAACACATGAAGGCTTGCTCTGCAATGCCTTCAATTTCTTTCATTTATAGAATGAAAAGTTTTTACAAAGTCTTTACACGTTTTCTAAAAAGAATCCTAAAACTAAGTGCCATAGCCTTTAAAAAGGTCAAAAAGGCTAGAAGGCTAAAAAGTTAATGCTATAGCCTTTAAAAAAGTCAAAAAGGCTAGAAGTCTAAAAAGAAAAGGCTAAAGTCTAATAATTCTGTACAACAATTTTACGTAAATAATCTTGTCTTTTATTACTCCGTTGATATCTTCTCGTTGTCGTATATGCTATTTTTTCATATCTCCATTATTACTTCTTATCTTATCTTTCCAGCTGGTATGTTCATCTTCTTGATTTTTATTCTAGGTGTACTTCTGGAATAATGTTATCTTCTCCATTACATCTTGAACATTGATGGTCTGGATATTTGTGTCCAATTATCTTACAATATCTTGTCAATAATCCATCTGAAATAAATCCTTTTTTAATTGCTCTTGCAGTAGATTATTTTTCTGGGTTAAGTAATGTCATTATCCATTGCCTAACATCTTTCATATCTGCTTGTCGTAGCTCTTTTGAATTTGAATAAATCATCTGATGATCTCTCGAATAATAGCTCCATATTGGGTTTCCATTAGTATAATTATTTGCTAATTCTTGAATAATTGCAGCTAGTCCAATGAGTCGTTTATTTGCATAGAAATTAGGTATCTCAATTCTGGGTATCTCTGGCTGCTGCGTAATATCTTCTGGTATGATCATATCTCTAGTTAGTCCTATTTTTACAACTTGTATAACTGGTTTTATTTCGTTGTATAATATCTCTGCTGGTGCAGTATAACACTTTATATAAAATAGATTTCCTTTTGTTATCCTTTTATAGGTTGTAAATATTTTATATAATTCTTCCATAGCTGTTAGTTCTTCTCCGTCTTGGGTGTATATGGTATTTAATAATCCATAGTCAAAACAAGTTTTCACTAGGCTTGGGTTGGTTTTGGGTAGTGCAATTAGCTTGTTATATCCTTGTAATTTTTGGGTTATATAGTTTGTGTTTGGTTCTTTGATATTTGTAGCTCTGGGGATAAGGTTTAGGAAAGTTTGTACTCTATAGATATTTTCTATGTATTTTTGGGATGTATAGTTGTAAACTTTTTTATCTTGGTTCAGACTATCTCGGTATGTGGTAATTTGTGGGGGTATGAACAAGGGGTCTTTTTGTGTTTTTGGTATAAATGGTTTCTCAAATATCTTATTCATGTTCATGTTCTGATATCTTTGTCTACTAACTCCTCTGCTTGTACCTGCAGAAGTAGATTGATAAACGTTATGGGTTTTATGGAGTGTCTCATCGTCTCCTTCTAGCTCTGGAACTTTAATGTCTTCCGATCGACATAGCTCTGCACACTGCTGAGTTAGATGATTTGTAGCTATAGACTTCAGTTTATCTTCATTAGTCTTTAGCTTTTCTATCTCATTACCCATACTGTCCACTTTCATTGAAAGCGTAGTTAGGGTGTTGAGTATTTTTTCTAGAGTATCTTCTTCTATTATATCAGTCTGTGTAGCTTTGTCTTGATATGTAATCTGCAATAACATTTTTGTTAGTACTGATTACTTCAATTATAAATGTGAAATTTAATATATTCAAAACTAGTCTCCGAATTTCTTTTGTTGTAACTGAATTTTATATTTTCTTTGTTAACCATCAGCGTACCTGTGTATTATCTGTTCGTACAATAAATTTGTTATATACAATATATGGCTCAAATGCTAACAAACATTTATATAATGAACATAATTCTTTCCTATTTATTTCCCATTTTATTTCTGTCTCATTGAACGTACCTGAGTAGTACTACAATGATGTTCTAATTTTTTTGCTTCATATCGATATTTAAGTACTCTTCCATAACTATATTCACTAGCATCTGCTTCTACTATATATATAAATTTTCTATTTTCATTTGGAAATTGTAATTTTGGTAATTCTTTACAAAGTAATTTTATTTTTTGAACTTGTTTTTTATCTTCTTCATTATAGTTATATTCTACATCCTTTTTTAATTTTTTTTGTAGCAGTTTTAAAGTTTCTGCTAATTTTGAAATATATTCTCTTACTTGGTTTACTAATCCTAAAAATGATTGTAATTTCTTTTTTGTATGTAATTCTTCTTTCGAATTTATTATTTTTTGTACTATATGTTGTTGCATTTTCAGTCCATTCTTATCTATTTATATTCCTAAAAATTCTATCTGATTTTTCATAATTTCAGCTTTCTTTTCGCTTAGACTTATTCCCGATTTTTCTATTATATCTGTAAACTGTCCTAATAATTTTAAATGTTCTTCTTTAGTTTTTGTATATAATAATATATCATCTATGTATACTATACAATTAGATAATTGTTTAAAATAACTATCCATAAAATGTTGATATCTACCTGGTGCATTTTTATATCCAAATGGTAATACGTTCCATTCATAAAATCCATGTGGTACCGTAAATGCAGTTAATTCTTTAGATTCTTCTTCTAACTTTAAATGGTAAAATCCTGATTTACAATCGAATTTGCTAAAATAATTATATCCTTGTATTTGCCTTATTTTTAATATCTTATTTGGTATTGGATAATTATATGTTATAGTTTTTGCATTTACATTTCTATAGTCAATAACCATTCTACTTTTTCCTCTTTTTTGTTCACTATGTTTATTTACTATAAATGCTGGGCTATTATGTTTACTATTACTTTTTTGTATATATTGTTTTTCTAATAATTCATCTATATGCATTTTAAATTCTCTTAAATCGTCGAAATTATATGTTAGTGGTTTCTGGGTTATTATGCTATTTTTATCTATTAATTCAATTTTTATAGTAGTTTTATGTTTTTCCCATCCTTTTAACGGATCTTCACTATATAATTGTTCTAATTTTTTCTTAATTATTTCTATCTTATTTATTGAAAATATATTTATTTCTATTTTATTTATCGAAAATACTACTAATTCTATTGTATCTTCAGCATTTTTTATATTTTCTATCTTTTGTGTAATTTTTTCAGTTTCTTTTATCCAATCAGTTTTCTTTCTTATTTTATTATTAACTCTTTTTGCTCTCACTTTCTGTTTACATGGTGTTGTAAACCACCAGTCTGGTCTAGTTATTATATGTGGGTATAATTTATCTAAAAATAGCATTCCTAAAAGTATATCTTTTGATGTTAGTTCATAATTATAAACTTCTTCTATTGTTAATATCTTATCCCATACTTGTATTTTTACATTCCTAGCTCTATAAGTAATTAAGCTTCCGTCATTATTAAATCCTTTAACTATTATTGGTGTTTCTAATTTATCCCATTTACTTTCTGGTAAGCAATTATATCTACATAAATTAGCTTCTGCTCCTGTGTTTATCATAGGCGTATAATATCTACTGTAATATCCTTCTACTACTATCTTCATTAATACATATATTTTCATTTTATGTTAAGGCTCTTCTTAAGAATAATTTCTCTTTGTTATATGTTAAGGTTAATTGTGTATGTTCTATATTATATGGTTTTACTTGTTCTAGCCATTTTATTCCTAATATTATATCTGCTTTTTGCATTTCTTCCTTTACTTCAAATTCTATTTTTATTTTTCTAATTCCTATTATTATTTCTTTTTCTGCTATATTTTTATTATTATTAAACTTCTTGGTAGATCTGGGCGCATATCATTATCAATTTTTATTTCTTCATTTTTACTAGATATTTTGCTATATAATTTTCTTCTTGTCCTGTATTCAAGAGTATTAAATATTTTTTTCATTTATTTTTCCTATTATATAATATTGGTTTAAATTACTAGTTGAATTTATTTCATAACTTGTTCTTTTTTATGAACTTGATGATTCTGGTTTTTCATCAGCTATTCTTTTCGTTGTGCTTATTCTATCATTTACTATTTCTAAATTTTCTTCTATATCTATGTCCCTATAGCTATAATCATTATAATCTATTGTTTTTACAATTTGTTCGAATGGACTTTCTATTCGTATTTTGTTAATCTTATTTTTTTCCTGTTATTGTAGACGTTTTAGGGGAACTGGAGCATTCAGAGGAGTGTCGGGAGTTTAGTTATTGTAGACGTTTTAGGGTAGAAGAGGTTAGAGACGCTGTTCGCAGGATGCGGAGGGGTAGGGCGACGGGGCCGGATGAGATACCGGTGGAGTTTTGGAAGTACGTTGGAGAGGCTGGGGTAAGGTGGTTGACTGGTCTATTTAACGAAATCTTCAAGACGGCAAAGATGCCCGAGGCATGGAGGTGGAGTACCATGATCCCTCTTTATAAGAATAAGGGTGACATCCAGTGTTGCAATAACTATAGGGGGATTAAGTTATTGAGTCACTCTATGAAGATTTGGGAGAGAGTGGTCGAGGGGAGGCTGAGACGGATAGTGTCTATTACGGAAAATCAGTTTGGATTTATGCCTGGGCGCTCGACGACGGAGGCAATTCACCTGGTACGGAGGCTGGTGGAACAGTATAGGGAAAGGAAGAAGGACCTGCACATGGTGTTTATCGACCTAGAGAAGGCTTACGACAAAGTTCCCAGGGAGGTGCTTTGGAGATGCTTGGAGGTGAGTCGAGTCCCGATGGCTTATATCAGAGCAGTTAAAGATATGTATGATGGAGCGAAAACTCAGGTAAGGACGGCGGGAGGAAACTCAGAGCATTTCACTGTCTTGACAGGATTGCATCAGGGATCTACTTTTAGTCCTTTTTTGTTTGCTTTGGTGATGGATGTATTGACGCGGCGTATTCAAGGGGAGGTGCCTTGGTGTATGCTTTTTGCAGACGATGTAGTTCTGATTGACGAGACCCGAAAGGGTGTGAATGACAAATTAGAGGTGTGGAGACAAACTCTTGAGTCTAAAGGGTTCAGGTTGAGCAGAAGCAAGACAGAGTATTTGGAATGCAAGTTTAATGACGTGAGGTTGGAGGACGAGGTGGTCGTGAAGCTGGAGTCGCAGGAGGTATGTAAGAGGGATAGTTTCAAGTATCTCGGGTCCGTGATACAGGGTAACGGTGAGATTGACGAGGATGTCTCGCACCGTATCGGGGCGGGATGGTTGAAGTGGAAGCTCGCGTCGGGGGTGTTGTGTGATAAGAAGGTGCCGCCCAAGCTTAAAGGCAAATTCTATAGGATGGTAGTCCGTCCGGCCATGTTGTATGGAGCGGAGTGTTGGCCAGTTAAGAACTCCCACATCCAAAAAATGAAGGTGGCGGAAATGCGGATGTTGCGCTGGATGTGTGGGATGACTCGAGGGGATAGAGTTAGGAATGAGACTATCAGGGAGAAGGTTGGTGTGGCTCCAGTGGAGTGCAAGATGCGGGAAGTCCGATTGAGTTGGTTTGGACACGTGAAGAGGAGGGACACGGATGCGCCGGTTCGTAGGTGTGAGAGGCTAGCGTTGGATGGTTTTAGGCGGGGTAGGGGGAGGCCGAAGAAGTACTGGGGTGAGGTGATTAGGCGGGATATGGAGCAGCTACAGCTCACCGAGGACATGACCCTAGATAGGAAGGTCTGGAGGGCGCGAATTAGGGCAGAAAACTAGGGCCAGTTTGGGGCGTTAGGGTAGGGAAGTATTTGGTGGGGGTTTTATTCCTGTTATTCTTCCTATTCTTATTTTTATTCCTATTTTCTAGTCTTCTTCTTGTTATGCTTTCGGTGTTCCATATTTTATTACGAATCTGGGTGCTTTCCGATGTTTCCTACTACTTATGGGTGTCGTATTTACGTTATGAAATCCTGTTCTGTGCGTTACTTTATATTTGTGTGGTGTCTCGTGTCTTGAGCCGGGGGTCTATCGGAAACAGCCTTTCTACTTCTTCAGAGGTAGAGATATGGACTGCGTACATCTTACCCCCCCAGACCCCACTAGGTGGGAACACACTGGGTTTGTTGTTGTTGTTGTTGTTGTTGTTAATACATATAAATTTTTGCATCTTGCTGTAAATATTTTACTTCCTAGGGTTAATTCTATTCCTGATATTTTCCAATATAATACGAGTGATTTATCTATATTTTTATCTGTTACCGCTACGGAATAATTTGCACTTATTATAAATTTAAATTTTTGGTATATTAGATTTCCTTTTACGGCAGGTATTTTGCTTTTTTCTATAGGTTTTATAATTCAAAATAAAATGAACAAAGAGGAATTTATAATAGATGAAAAAATATATGAAAATCACGAAGGATTAAAAATAAAAATAGTATTTTCTAATCTAGGAAGAAGATATAAGAAAATAGGTGAACATTTATATCTAATGTTAGAAAAATAAGAATTAAAATTAGAAGATAAATTGACAGCAATGGTAAGAATAGAAAGAGAAAATGAAGAAATAGATAGGAAAAAAGAAATAGAAAAAATTAAACAACAAACTACAAAAGAAATACGAAAAATAGAAAAAACTAAAAATAGTAGGATTGCTGAATTAGAAAAAGAACTACAAATGTTAAAAGATTTGTATGAACAAAGACAAAAGAAAAAGGAAGAAAAAGATAGAGAACAAAAATTACTAAACGAGATAAATCAATTTAAGGAAAAATTAGAAATAAAAAAATAAGGAATTAGAAATAAATAATATAGACGTTGAAGAAACAGATAATTATGATTCAGAAGACAGTGAAACATATACAGAAATATTAACAAATACAAAAAATTTAGAACTCAATGAAAAACAAGAAGTAATTAATGAAGAAAACTTAGAAAATACCAACACAGAAATAAATACTCTTGATAAAAAAGAAGATGAAAATATAATACCTAGAACATCAAAAATAAGAAAACCTACATATTATAAGAATAAGTTTAAGAAATATAATCTAAAAAATGAATATGACAAATGGACACCAAAACAAATAGTTAATAAAAATTATAACTTTTTAGACCTAGACTGTGTAATAGATACAGAAAAAATAATACAATTATGGATAGAATATATGACAAAATAATTATTAGATAATAATATAAACATAACAGATGCACCAGAATATATAGAAAGAACACTAATAGGATCAGTGAAATTATGGTTTTCAAATTTAATTGAAAATAGCAAAAAGGTATTAAGAACTAATAAACCTATAGAAGGAACATCATCAACAACAACCAAACTAACACCTATAGAATTATTAAAAAGATATGCAACAGCTATAAAAGATGAATTTGGTAGTATGACAACAATAGAATAAGAACAAGATGAAGAAAAAGATACAAATAGGAATTTAATGTTAAAATTAGCAATATGTAATATGTGTTATATAGATGAATATACTTGCGCATTTAAAGAGTATTATTATAAAGGGGCATATAGTATAGAAGAAAGTAAAGAAATAAGAAAATTATATTTTAATAAATTACCCGAACCATTTAGTTCAAAGATAATAAAAAGTTGGGAAGAAACAAAAATAGTAGATACGTTAGGAGCAAGAATAAATTTTTTACAATAATGGTATAGAAACTTATGTGAAAAATATAGAGAAGAATTAAAAATGGAAAAAACATTGATAAGAAATTTAGCATGTTTCAAAAATAAAATAGCACCCCAATTTGGATGTGAAGAAAGATATTATAAGAAAAGAAAAAGACATAAGAAGTATAAGAAATATAAAAAATCAAAATATAAATACAAGAAACCAAGAAAAAGATATTATGTAAAAAATTATAAATACAAAAGACCATATAGAAAGAAGAATCTATAAAAGAATGTACTTGTTATAATTGTGGAAAGTTAGACCATTTAGCTAGAGATTGTAAATTACCTAAAAATCCAAAAAATAAACAAATATCAAAAATAAAAATAAATAATACAGAATATATGCAGATAAATTATATAGATTATGAATTAGAAAGTGAGGATAGTATATATGAAATTTCAGAAAACGAAACAGATAATGAAGTAGATAGTGAAATAGATGAATCAAATGACTGAAGAAGATATAAAAATAATAACAAAAGAAGAATATTTAAATGATGAAGGAACAGAACAAAAAATAATATTTGACAGTAACATATTTGATGAAATAAAAGGAAAAGAATTAGATTTAAGTGTAGAAAAAATATTTAAAATACCAACAATAAAAAATATTTTTACTAGGAAAAAGGACGAATATTATGCCAAAAGGAACATGTAATAGACTGTAGATATGCAAAAGGCAAAGCTAGTATACCACTAGTAACAAAAAGAATAATTAATAAAGAGATAAATGATATAAAAAGTAAAGGAGATCCAATAAAATATGTACACCTTGGAGGTATAGAGATATTAATAAAAACATGTTTTAGAGAAGGAATAGATACACCAATAGAATTATATTTAGCAGATGATAGAATTATAAAACTTATAGAAAAAAGCATAATAACTGCCGTAAAAGGAAATCTAATATACCAAAAATTTAAATTTATAATAAGTGTAAATTATTCCGTAGCGGTAACAGATAAAAATATAGATAAATCACTCGTATTATATTGGAAAATATCAGGAATAGAATTAACCCTAGGAAGTAAAATATTTACAGCAAGATGCAAAAATTTATATGTATTAACAACAAAACATAAAATAACAAGAAAAAATAAGATTAACAAAATACGAATAGAAAGTCCATTCGAACAAATTGTAAAAACAATAAATTATAATGATTATAGCTATAGGGACATAGATATAGAAGAAAATTTAGAAATAGTCAATGATAGAATAAGTACAACGAAAAGAATAGCTGATGAAAAACCAGAATCATCAAGTTCATCAAAAAGAACAAGTTATGAAATAAATTCAACTAGTAATTTAAACCAATAATATATAACAGGAAAAATAAATGAAAAAGGATATTTAATACTCTTGAATACAGGACAAGAAGAAAATTATATAGCAAAATATCTAGTAAAAAATGAAGAAATAAAAATTGAAAATGATATGTGCCCAGATCTACCAAGAAGTTTAATAAATAATAAAAATATAGCAGAAAAAGAAATAATAATAGGAATTAGAAAAATAAAAATAGAATTTGAAGTAAAGGAAGAAATGCAAAAAACAGATATAATATTAGGAATAAAATGGATAGAACAAGTAAAACCATATAATATAGAACATACACAATTAACCTTAACATATAACAAAGAGAAATTGTTCTTAAGAAGAGCCTTAACATAAAATGAAAATATATGTATTAATGAAGATAGTAGTAGAAGGATATTACAGTAGATATTATACGCCTATGATAGACACAGGCGCAGAAGCTAATTTATGTAGATATAATTGCTTACCAGAAAGTAAATGAGATAAATTAGAAACACCAATAATAGTTAAAGGATTTAATAATGACGGAAGCTTAATTACTTATAGAGCTAGGAATGTAAAAATACAAGTATGGGATAAGATATTAACAATAGAAGAAATTTATAATTATGAACTAACATCAAAAGATACACTTTTAGGAATGCTATTTTTAGATAAATTATACCCATATATAATAACTAGACCAGCCTGGTGGTTTACAACACCATGTAAACAGAAAGTGAGAGCAAAAAGAGTTAATAATAAAATAAGAAAGAAAACTGATTGGATAAACGAAAGTGAAAAAATTACACAAAAGATAAAAAATATAAAAAATGCTGAAGATACAATAGAATTAGTAGTATTTTCGATAAATAAAATAGAAATAACTATATTTTCAATAAATAAGATAGAAATAATTAAGAAAAAATTAGAACAATTATATAGTGAAGATCCGTTAAAAGGATGGAAAAAACATAAAACTACTATAAAAATTGAATTAATAGATAAAAATAGCATAATAACCCAGAAACCGCTAACATATAATTTTGAAGATTTAAGAGAATTTAAAATGCATATAGATGAATTATTAGAAAAATAATATATACAAAAAAGTAATAGTAAACATAATAGCCCAGCATTTATAGTAAATAAACATAGTGAACAAAAAAGAGGAAAAAGTAGAATGGTTATTGACTATAGAAATTTAAATGCAAAAGCTATAACATATAATTATCCAATACCAAATAAGATATTAAAAATAAGGCAAATACAAGGATATAATTATTTTAGCAAATTCGATTGTAAATCAGGATTTTACCATTTAAAGTTAGAAGAAGAATCTAAAGAATTAACCGCATTTACGGTACCACAAGGATTTTATGAATGAAACGTATTACCATTTGGATATAAAAATGCACCAGGTAGATATCAACATTTTATGGATAGTTATTTTAAACAATTATCTAATTGTATAGTATACATAGATGATATATTATTATATACAAAAACTAAAGAAGAACATTTAAAATTATTAGGACAGTTTACAGATATAATAGAAAAATCGAGAATAAGTCTAAGCGAAAAGAAAGTTGAAATTATGAAAAATCAGATAGAATTTTTAGGAATACAAACAGATAAGAGTGGAGTAAAAATGCAACAACATATAGTACAAAAAACAATAAATTAGAAAGAAGAATTAGATACAAAAAAGAAATTACAATCATTTTTAGGATTAGTAAACCAAGTAAGAGAATATATTCCAAAATTAGCAGAAACTTTAAAACCACTACAGAAAAATTAAAAAAGGATGTAGAATATAACTATAATGAAGAAGATAAAAAACAAGTTCAAAAAATAAAATTACTTTGTAAAGAATTACCAAAATTACAATTACCAAATGAAAATAGAAAATTTATATATATAGTAGAAGCAGATGCTAGTGAATATAATTATGGAGGAGTACTTAAATATCGATATGAAGCAGAAAAATTAGAACATCATTGTAGTACTACTTAGGTACGTTCAATGAGACAGAAATAAAATGGAAAATAAATAGGAAAGGATTATGTTCATTATATAAATGTTTGTTAGCATTTGAGCCATATATTGTATATAACAAATTTATTGTACGAACAGATAATACACAGGTACGCTGGTGGTTAACAAAGAAAATACAAAATTCAGTTACAACAAAAGAAATTCGGAGACTAGTCTTGAATATATTAAATTTCACATTTATAATTAAAGTAATCAGTACTAACAAAAATGTTATTGCAGATTACATATCAAGACAAAGCTACACAGACTGATATAATAGAAGAAGATACTCTAGAAAAAATACTCAACACCCTAACTACGCTTTCAATGAAAGTGGACAGTATGGGTAATGAGATAGAAAAGCTAAAGACTAATGAAGATAAACTGAAGTCTATACCTACAAATCGGCTAACTCAACAGTGTGCAGAGCTATGTCGATCGGAAGACATTAAAGTTCCAGAGCTAGAAGGAGACGATGGGACACTCCATAAAACCCATAACGTTTATCAATCTACTTCTGTAGGTACAAGCAGAGGAGTTAGTAGACAAAGATATCAGAACATGAACATGAATAAGATATTTGAGAAACCATTTATACCAAAAACATAAAAATACCCCTTGTTCATACCCCCACAAATTACCACATACCGAGATAGTCTGAACCAAGATAAAAAAGTTTACAACTATACAACCCAAAAATACATAGAAAATATCTATAGAGTACAAACTTTCCTAAACCTTAACCCCAGAGCTACAAATATCAAAGAACCAAACACAAACTATATAACCCAAAAATTACAAGGATATAACAAGATAATTGCACTACCCAAAACCAACCCAAGCCTAGTGAAAACTTGTTTTGACTATGGATTATTAAATACCATATACACCCAAGACGGAGAAGAACTAACAGCTATGGAAGAATTATATAAAATATTTACAACCTATAAAAGGATAACAAAAGGAAATCTATTTTATATAAAGTGTTATACTGCACCAGCAGAGATATTATACGACGAAATAAAACCAGTTATACAAGTTGTAAAAATAGGACTAACTAGAGATATGATCATACCAGAAGATATTACGCAGCAGTCAAAGATACCCAGAATTGAGATACCTGATTTCTACGCAAATAAACGACTCATTGGACTAGCTACAATTATTCAAGAATTAGCAAATAATTATACTAATGGAAACCCAATGTGGAGCTATTATTCGAGAGACCATCAGATGATTTATTCAAATTCAAAAGAGCTACGACAAGCAGATATGGAAGATGTTAGGCAATGGATAATGACATTACTTAACCCAGAAAAACAATCTACTGCAAGAGCAATTAAAAAAGAATTTATTTCAAATGGATTATTGACAAGATATTGTAAGATAATTGGACACAAATATCCAGACCATCAATGTTCAAGATGTAATGGAGAAGATAACATTATTCCAGAAGTACACCTAGAATAAAAATCAAGAAGATGAGCATGCCAGTTGGAAAGATAAGATAAGAAGCAATAATGGAGATATGGAAAAATAGCAGATACGACAATGGGAAGATATCAACGGAGTAATAAAAGACAAGATTATTTACGTAAAATTGTTGTACAGAATTATTAGACTTTAGCCTTTTCTTTTTAGCCTTCTAGCCTTTTTGACTTTTTTAAAGGCTATGGCACTTAGTTTTAGGATTCTTTTTAGAAAACGTGTAAAGACTTTATAAAAAATTTTCATTCTATAAATGAAAGAAATCGAAGGCATTGCAGAGCAAGCCTTCATGTGTTGAAGCAATACTCTCTCCTGTCCACAATAAATATTTTGCTCAGTTAATTAAAAAACAGACATATTTCAATGGAAAAAGCTATGGAGGAACAAACTTCAGAAATATCAAAACTACCCGAACAGGTATATTTATTTATGATTATGAATAGCTATATTCATAATTCTCAACAATCATGATATGATAAAATAAATTCATATTAGTTACTTTATAGTAGAATTATTCGAAGAATAATATGTTCAGAAGTTTATTAGCAAAGTGGAAACGGAGAAAAATCCCTAAGAACTATGCCATCCTAAAGGTGAAACCAATAAGGCAAGAAGCCGTGGCGGGGAGTAACCAGAGTAGAGGCGCTGTTTAAGGGAAAAAGTATCCAAATTACCATGCTAATAGTGACCGAAGAACATGTTGTTTAAGAATAATCTAGTATATAGTGATCTAAGATGATCATATTTTGTTATGTACGTGGTTGAAGGGAATATTTTGAAAAATAGCAAATTTATGAAAATGAATAATTATTTATCTGATGTGATGGTAGATAAATTTAAAATACTTATTTTGTATGCACTTAAAGATATAAAAGTAGTAGATATAAGAAAAATCATATTAGAAAAAGCATTTGGTAAATATTATATGACTAGAGTAAATTATATACCAGAAGGATATTATTCAGATTAAGAGATGTTAGAATATATTAGAAAAACTAAAGAAAATCAAGATAATCTAAATAAAGAAATTAATTATAGAAACCAAATTAGAAAAATAATGGAAAATCTAAAAGAAAAATTAATATGGATAGAAGAAACCTTAAAAAATTTAGAAAAAAGTACATGTGATAGTTTATATAATTTAAAAAACTCACTACGAGAAGAACAACACAAGATAATAAATAACATTGAAAATCTAGAATTAGATATACATTACAGTACAATTAGGATAAATTATTATACAGAAATCTGTAACTCTACAATTACTACAGGATAAAATAATAAACCATACAAATTAATGAATACATCTTACGAAAAGAATAAATTATTAAAAGATATTGAAACAAAATTTAAGAAATATCCACGCACAAAGAAAAATAGATTCATTATACATATAATAGATCTATTTCATAAGTTAGTTATCCGTATAGATCCGCACCCCTACAAATGTTACAACTTGTGGAACTCCATATGAATGAAGAGGAAAAAGTTGATGTTGTGGACCTCTTGTGTGTTAGAGGTGTTGTTTTACGGGTACACAAGAATCTATATTTTGACAATAACACCTTCAACACAAGTTCAAGTATAAAACAAGAAAACTTATGAAGTTAAGTAACACCCTCAACACAAGATCAAAAAGACATTTCAAAGAAGTGTGTTTTTAAAGAAAATTAGATGAAATAGAATAAGGCCAAGCCCCCCGACTTAACGGAGTGTCCTTAAGGAAATAATTTCCCTCAAGTACCTGAGGTTATGGAATTTTTCTCCCAGGATAAAATGGCCTAACAATCTGACTGTAGTGGTACCTCAAACAATCAGATTCTCATCAAACTCACTCAATGATTAGATGATCACACGAAGTATTTCAGAAAATAATAAGTATTTTATTATAGAAAAATTTGTACCTAAACTGTGGAAAAATGCAGGTTTATATAGCCATTAGGTGCCCCTTCTGAAAGGTGGTAATGATTCACTGGAAATGTGGCAATGGTTCACCGGAAAAGTGGCAATGGTTCACCAAAAATGTGTATCCTTTTTGTACAGTCATGTCTGTTCATTCGAAAGAGTGTGTCTTTTTCGAACAGCCACAACCATCCAAACAACCATACTTTTTCTTAAAATAGTGTGTTTTTTACTCGAAGAGTTATGTCCCTTTCAAGCAACTTTTCATTTTTTATTCACACCAATTGAACCCAACAATCCCCCACATGAATAGAAAATGGCTACTCTCTGCAAAATTTTACGGAAAAGTATATGATCATCAAACAAAGACTAATTGCATATGGATAAGTGGGTATTTCTTTGAACTTTCCATAGTGAACATGCATCGTATGTACTTGGTTAATCGGTAGCTTTGATATCTTTGAACTGTCGAGCTTTAATGTACACCTAGACAACATATGTCACACAGCCAACGTTTTACCATTATGGTTCTCACGGTTTTATTTGTTTCAGCCATAAACATGACTCGATCGCATGGGAGCTTAGAGAATAGGCCTTTATTAACATTCTCCTTGAAGTGGCTACCACTTCACCCTCACATAGGTGATTTCTAAACGTTTAATCCCATAGATTAAACTATTTGGTCAAATCTTCCAAATTTAGATAATTATTAAAAGACTTCACTCCATAAGTCTTATCCTTGTTTACTAAACATTGTCTATATCATGAGAATGGATCGGGTATACTCACAATATTGAACCTTTAAGATACAACTTTGTTTGATCCCCTTGAACCTAGATCTTGGGATCTCTAGTCTGCTAGGTAGAGCTACCGCTATGCTGACTTATCCTAGACTGTAAATCCATTCCCTTAGATGTCCTATCAACTCCTTCTCTAGATAGACCTTTTGTAAGTGGATCCGACACATTATCCTTTGACTTTAGATAGTCAATAGTGATAATTCCGCTTTAGAGAAGTTCTCTAATGGTATTATGTCTCCATCTTATATGACGAGATTTACCGTTGTACATCATGGTCCCTGCCGTACCTATTGCATCTTGACTATCCCAGTTTATACATACTGGTGCCAATGGTTTGGGCCAATAAGAAATATCTTCCAAAGAATTTCAGAGCTATTCTACCTCTCCATTGGCTATATCTAATGCGATAAATTTAGATTCCATTATAGAGCAAGCAATATATGTCTGTTTGAATGATTTCCAAGAGACTGCTCCTCCATCTATAGTAAATACATAAATACATATCCGCTCATGGATTTTACTTCATTCGATCTAGTGATTTAATTTGCATCACTATATCCTTCAAGTACCGTGGGATATTTATTATAATGCAAAGATAGTCTTGAGTGTATTTATGATATCCCAAAACTCTTTTCATTGCCATCCATTGAGTTTTGTTGGGATTACTCATGTACCGACTCAACTTACTAATAGCACATGCTATGTCCGATCAAGTATAATTCATTATATATATTAAACATCCCAACACTCTTGCATACTTCACTTGTGAGCCACTTTTATCCTCATTTTTTTGAAGTGCGAAGCTTACATCCAATGGAGTCTTGGCAATACCAAATTTCAAATACTTAAATTTGTCAAGTACCTTTTCGATGTAATGAGACTTTGATAATGCCAACCCCTATGGAGTTCTATGGATTCTTATTCCTAAGATCCTATCCGCAACTCCAGGGTCTTTCATATCAAACTTGCTCTCGAGCATTCGTTTTGTAGCATTTATGTCAGAAATGTCTCCACTGATGATCAACATATCATCCACATACAGACAAACACTAACTTGGTGATTTGGAGTGTCTTTAATGTAAACACATTTATCACATTCATTTATCTTGAACCCGTTTGCCAACATGGTTTGGTCAAACTTCGCATGCCAGTATTTAGGTGCTTGTTTTAGTCTATAAAGAGATTTAACAAGTTTACACACCTTATTTTATTTTTCTATAACTACAAAACCCTCAGGCTGTTCCATGTAAATTTCTTCCTCCAATTCTCCATTTAGGAATGCTGTTTCCATACCCATTTGATGGATTTCAATACCATATACCGCGACAAGGCAATTAACATCCGAATTGATGTTTTTCTTGTTATTGAAAAGTATTTATCAAATTAATCAAGACCTTCTTTTTATTTGAAGCCTTTTACTACAAGTCTTTCCTTGTATTTTTCAATAGTACTATCCGCTTTCATTTTTCTTTTGAAGATTCATTTTGAACCTAAAGGTTTATTTCCTGGAGGAAGATCAACCGATTCCCATGTATGGTTTGTTAAGATTAAGTCAATCTCACTATTGACTGCCTCTTTCCAAAAGGATAAGTCTGATGACGACATCGCTTCTTTAAATGTTTGAGGCTCATTTTCTAAGAGAAATACTATGAAATCCGATCTAAACGAAGTTGATGTTATTTGATGTGTTCTATGTCATGGGTTCTCATCATTATATACATCCTCACTTGGTTTATCTCGAGGTCATTTAGATCCCCTACTAGACTGTTCATGTCTAGTTTTATATGGATAAATATGTTCAAAGAATTCAATAATATATGATTCAATTATCGTATTTTTATTGATATCTGGATGTTTGAATTTATGAACTAAAAATTGACATGCATTACTACTTTTTGTATATCCTATGAACACGCAATCCACCATCTTAGGTCCTATCTTTACCCTTTTAGGTATAGGAACTTGGGCCTTCGCTAGACACCCCCACACTTTGAAATATTTCAAGTTGGATTTTCTTTCTTTCCATTTTTCATATGGAATTTATTGTGTCTTACTATGGGGAACTCTATTGAGTATTCGATCAGTTGTAAGGATAACTTCCCCCATAAGTTTTACAGTAAACCTAAACTTATAAGTAGCACATTCATTATTTTCTTTATGGTTTAGTTTTTCCTTTCCACAATTCCACTAGATTGAGGTAAATACGAGTCTGTAGTTTGATGGACAATTCCATTCTCTACATATATTTGCACAAAGGGAGATTCATAATCTCCCCCTATCACTTTTTATAGTTTGGGCATGTGATGAGAAGGGGCACAGATGACCCTATTCGTAGGTGTGAGAGTCTAGCTTTGGATAACTTCAGGAGGAGGAAGAAATACTGAAGGGAAATAATTAGACATGACATGGAGTAGCTTCAGCTTATCAAGGACATGACCCTAGATAGGAAGGTGTGGAAGTCGCGAATAAAGGTAGAAAGCTAGGGTGAGTGCGTGGGTTATCGCAAGTAGTTAGGAGAGTCCCAATTTAGCCGGGTTAGTAATCGTAGGACTGTGTCAATAGGTAGGAGCCGCTTGTTAGGAGATTTTGGGTGTAGTGGGTGGCTTTGGTCTGTGAGTAGAGGTTACTACTAGGCGGGTGTCCTATTTCTTATTGCTTATTGCTTATGCCTCTTAGTTCCCCTATTTCGTATTTCTCTAAGTTCTATTTTACTATTTCGTATTCTTTACTCCTGTTAAGCCACCCATCCTGCTTCACGTTTCATCATGAGTTTGTTTGTTATTCTTTATCTTGAGTCGGGGCTTTATCGAAAATAACCTCTCTACTTCTTCGGAGGTAGCAGTATAGACTGCATATATTTTACCCTCCCCAGACCCCACTGTATGGGAATACACTGGGCTTGTTGTTGTTGTTCACTTCTAATAGTTTTGATCTTTTTCTCTAACTGATTTTCAATTTTTGTTTTGTGTTGCCTAAATGCATCTATTGCTTCATTCTTACTATTTAGAAAATAGACATAAATTAGTGCAATCATCAATAAAATTTATAAAATACTTTTTTCCACCACAAGATGGTGTTGACTTCATATCACAAATATTAGTATGGATTAAGTCTAAGGGATTGAAATTCCTTTCAACGAATTTATACGGATGCTTAGCATACTTTCCTTCCACACACGTTTGACATTTTGATTTATTGTACTCAAAGTTTGACAAAACTTCTAAGTTAATCAGTTTTCACAATGTTTTGTAATTGACATGTCCTAACTGTCATGCCATAAATCAGTAGACTCAAACAAGTAAGAAGAAACTAAACTTTTTTTTGATTTCAACATTCATTACATTCATTTTGAATAGGCCCTCATTGAGGTAGCATTTTCCTACGTACACTTCTCCTTTAACAAGTATAATTTTTCCGGAAACAAATACAAATTTGAATCTATTTTTGTCATGAAGTGATACAGAAATCAAGTTCTTCCATGACTCTGGTACATATAGGACATTGTTCAAAGTCAACACTTTGCCTGAGGTCATTTTTAGGCAAACTTTTCCTGTTCCTTAAACTTTTGCAGTTACGAAGTTGGCCATATATATCTTCTCTTCACCTTAAGATTGTTGTTTTATGGGTACACAAGAATTTGTATTTTGGAAACAACAACTTCAATACAAGTTCAAGTATAAAACAAAATAAAGTTAAGTAACACCCTCAACACAAGATCAAAAAGACCTTTCAAAAAGTGTCTTTTTCAGAAAATTAGATGAAATAGAATAAGACCAAGCCCCCCGACTTCATGGAGTGTCCTTAAGGGAATAATTCATCTCAAGTACCCGAGGTTATGGAATTTTCCTCCTAGGATAAAATCGCCTAACAATTAGATTGTAGTGGTACCTCAAATGATTGGATTCTTTTCGAACTCACTCAATGATTAGATGATCACACGGACTATTTCAGAAAAGAAGTGTTTTATTGCAGAAAATTTTGTACCTAAACCTGTGGAAAAATGCAGGTTTATATAGCCATTAGGTTCCCCTTTTGAAAGACAACAATGGTTCACCGGAAATGTATCATTTCTGAATAGTCATGTCTATCCATTCGAATGAGTGTGTCTTTTCTGAACAACCACAACTATCCAAACAGTCATACCTTTTCCCAAAATAGTGTATCTTTTACTCGAAGAGTTGTGTCCCTTCCAAGCAACTTTTCATTTTCCATTCACACTAATTGAACCCAATAAGAGGTGTGGGCGCAAAGGCCCAAGTGTGGATGCAAGTGAAGTAAAAATGCCCAACCACTGAGCTTCCCAACATTGTGCATTTCAAAAGTGTGGGAAAAAAATACCAAAGTATAAATGTACAATATAGGAAAAATGACACAAAATAATGCACTTTTGATTATTTTTGCAAGAGTTTTTTATGGTCACTTTTGGGCGATAATTATAATGGACATACTATAAATGCATGTCTTAGTCATTTCATTCCCTAGTTTTGAGAAGTTGAGATATTTTCTTGAAGACTTTAGTTTATAATCTAGTGGTAGCTTAATCCTGTAGCTTTGGGTGGAGTCCCAAATATTTAATATTTAGGTGAGCATTTGGGGTGGATTCTAGTAATTACGTGTTAACCTCATTTACTTGATTAATCAAAGAATCACTTATTTGTGAATTCATTTGGTATTCTCTTTTCTGTTAAGTTGTTTTATTATTAGTTGATTGGATTCCATTGGCAGGTGAGGATATAGCGTCCCACATTTTTTATAAAATCAATTGATTAATGATAATCCACATATGTTTTCCTTATTTTGATTTCTTTTCGATAATGATTTTAGTTGTTCAAACTAAGATTGGATCATTTGATATCAAATCCAGGTTAGAGATTTGTTTCTACAACTCTTAATACTAGGTTCATCTATTAAAAGAACGTCAAAATTGTTTGGGAAAAATTTAAAAAATTAGATTGATTTGAGTCTTAGAATGAGTTTCTAGCACTATATTAAATTATCTAGTGTTCATAGAGTAAATATGATATTTAATTGATTTTGAAGAAGATTTGACGGTTTCACCATATTTGGGTGAAAAGTTTGAAGAAGTAAGTGAATTTTAAAATCTAAAGTTATTAATAGAGAATTGAGGCTTCAAAGTTATTGGGGTTTGTTCTCCATAGCAAGGGGGCTTAAATCTCAAATTTGAGTTATTGTGTGTTCATCTAGTTCATATTATTCTCAGAAGAAATTCATAACTTGCTAAAGAAGAATATTGGAAAAGTAAGGTTTGATCCAAAAGGAAAGAGAAGAGAAAGATTAAGATTGTTGAAAAGGGGGAATTTACCAAGAGGGACAAGTACTAGGGCTAAAGGAAGTACCAGGAGACCAGAAAGATACAGTTTACAGAGGCTTTATCATTCTACCTAGGACTTTTTTATGCCAGGTTTGCGATAACAAAAAGGAGTGTGCATCTGCACACCTAAAGAAAACACAAAATAGTGAGTTTTTCTCTTTAGTGTGTGGCTCAGAGTGCTAAAGCACTTTCCCATGTGCACTCACACTTCACCAATGCAGATCAACATTTTGAAACTTTATTTTCTTTAACGAATCTCAGGTTCTAACTTCTTTGTTTCATTACTTTGATTCTTAATCACTTCTCTTCATTGTAATAGCTTACTTTCAACAAGTAATTGACCTAATTAGTTTATAGTTAGTTCTTGAGTCCTTCATTTCATCAAGCTAATTGTCACGACTCGATCCACGTATCGCGTGAGCACCTATCTATTTCTATCCTAGATAAGAGAACCCTTACCATCCAATCATTCAACAAGTGTGGAAGACATACATTAAAAGTATTAAAACCAAATAATTCCTTAAATCAATCAAAATCTCTTATCCAATTAAATTAGTTACTAATTATATTGAGGAATAAATAACAACTTTCTAGAACCTAGTCTAAAATTATACAACAACACTAGAGAAGGAGTAGAAAACATCATGACACAACTTTAATGAAAGATTAGAGGATAGATTCTGTTGGATAATGATCATCGTTACTCCTATAGTGACTCTAACTGACCTGCAACATGGCTATATCCCTAAAATGAGATCTAGTAAGTGTAATGTCAGTACGAACCACACGTAATTGTAGGTATCATCGGTCAATAAATATTAGAAACATATAACAACATGCAACAAACAATAATGGTCATGATAAGTATACAAGGTTTATAATTGAGCACACGTAACTTACTTCAACTTCCAATCTTATCTTCTTTTCTTTTTTTTTTATGCAATATTAATTTACCTATAGGGCATAAATAACTAACTAGCTTCTATGAATTAATCTAACTCTTAAGTCTTATACACTTACCTTATTATGGCAACTCTATATACTTTCTTCTCTCTCTCCCCTAAATCCTCTTTCATGGCAATCATAGCTTTCTATTATACTACCATTAACTATCGAAATTACAACAACAAAGGCAATTACTAGCCTCAACAACTTTACAAGACAAGAAAGTATAATATACATAGAGTTTACAACTCTTTACATAGGAGAAAAATATTTATACAAACTTCAAGATGTACCTTATATTCACACTTTGCTATGATGTCAAATCACATACATCAACATAACTAGCCCACTCAAGGAACAAAGATATATCATCAATAACCAATCCACAAAAGGAACTATGACATATAAAAAATATAACTCGATCTACTCAAGGAACCATGACATATCATCAACATAATTTGCTCCACTCAAGGGACCATCAACCTTATATAAATGTCAATGTACATTCAAATGAATATGAATGAATGTATAAATGCATGATGTGTGTATAATATCTTTCTTATTTCAACTTTATTTTCAACAATTTGAACATTATGATTTTAATATCAACATCATCAGCATCAACAATCATATCTATATCGTCGTGGTACCTGATCCTCCAAAACCAAGTAATATCAACCATACTTGAATGTAAAAATGCAAGTTGAATATGCAATACAACCAATAACTATAAGTAGTGCCTGAAGGCAAATCAAAATTACACAATTCACATTAGATCCAAGCAATAACAACAAAGCAAAACTTATTATTAATGATGACCAATTAAATGCCGTCAAATCAAAAGTGCATCATTTCAAAAAACAATGAATATCCACTACCATGAGAAATCATAAGTATGACCAAAGGTCAATTCACTATTTATTTAATTGAGCATTATCATATACAATCTTTAATCACCATAGGCCCAAAGACCAATCAATCGGGTATCTATTTAGGAACTCATATTTCATTAAGGTTGATATCTACATTCTAAATCATCATCCTATTTCATTCACCTAGCTAAATCCCTTTACTCATATTGAATTAATAATTTAGTTACTAATTAGAAACCCTTACACTCAAGTTATAACTAAGGTCAAGACACTATTCCATTTAGCCGATTATTCAACCACTCAGTTCTATTCACTTACAACTCTCGCAAAAGTCATACACCTTTACACATCTTACGTTCTAGCACTTAGAAAGATTTGAATTTGGGTTCTTAAGTTATATCATCAATTTCTTTAATCATAATCTATTCTCCTAACTATCTTCTAGCTAGACTATCTCATACTTCGTATATACATATTATCCGATTTACCTCTTTTTTAAAGATATTAAACACCAGTTCTATAGATTTCCAAGTCAAATAATCCTTTTGTTATCATTCACATTCTCATATCAAACTCTATAGAATCATCAAGTAATTTGAGAAATTACAAACAACCATCAAGGGATTCATACCAAACATATTAATATACAACTAAATAATTGTTACACTATTTCTACATTTTATCAATCCTAACTTTGTGTCCTTGTCACGACCCGAGACTATCCCCTAGTCGTAACATGGTTCTTAGAGTCACAAGCGACCCCAAGCTAACTTATGGTCTAGTACATACTGTGAGCATTGAAGATAATAATAACATAATATAATATACAGAAGCTAAAATGTGGAAAACTAATAGATATAATTTGGAAACAATACTCGATATATGTGAACATCTGATAAAACTAAAATCAAGTTTGACTATTTGAAATCCTATACCATAAGGAGTTGATGGGATAAACCCCTAACTAACTCCGACTGACTATAATGAAAAGTACTAAAATTAACTACGGATAACTTGTCCTCGATATGTGAGGACTCACCACAATTATGGTTGAGTGTTATATAAACTGTCTAATTATGATGGGGGAACTGAGTGTTCGAATCTATGTTATAAAATAACATAGCCCAAAAGAGAGTATGCGATCAATACTTTGAATGTATTGGTATGCGATATAAGGACTAGATAATATATATATATATATATATATATATATATGTATATATATATATAACATAGCCCCAAAAAATGTATGCGATCAATACTTTGAATGTATTGGTATATGACATAAGGACTAGTTGATATATATATATACATAATGGTATTGAGCATGAATGCACGAACATGTAAATCGAATGCGAAACCAAATAAAACATGTGCTGAAATAATCTATAAAACTATTAACTGAATAACTGATCGTCTGGACACTTGGTCAAGCAAAACTAAATTGGTATAATATTAATACTGATCTGAGACTATGGGATCTAAATAAAAATAATGTACCCCAAACTGAGCAAAATCGGGGTCCAACTAGTAACCCCAATTGGATGGGTGTTACTACCTTGCCAAGGGTACCAACACTGGCTAGCGTGGATCCACTAATTTGTGGTCCCAAAGGATGAAGGTGTCAGGCCTCTACGGATGGTGGAACCTTCAAAATATATGGTGGCACCATAGGTCTAGAAATTAAGGACTGCTATTAATGACTCATGCCTAATTGAAGGGGCATACACCGTCCCTGCATTCACTCGATGCTAAGTATTACCCCCAACTGAATAACACTGGTATTATTATTCATTTAATATGATCATGTACTGACAAGTTGTCATTATAATAATGTTACGAATTTGATGATACAAGCATGGTATGGATGTCTTGTAACCTGAAAACTGTGACATGCATGAATATCTGGGTATCAGGTGTTCATAACCCACCAACACTATCTATTGCAAACTAATCTTGGCAAATATTAAACAATCCATGGTATGTGAAAATCATGAATAACACCCCATATTTCAATAACGAATCATGATGTATACATTTGCATTATCAAACGTATGAAAACACAATTATCATGAGGGAATATATTTTCATGGTTTAGAATAAAAACAATTGAGAGAAGATTTATAAAATTCATGGTTAACTTGGAACACCATAAAAGAGAAAAGAGTTTTACACTTGAATGTTTAGAGAGTTCTTGGGACTCAATGGTTGGAGGGGACCCATTGAGGAATATCCCACATACCTAAACTTCTTGAATTATTGATGTGAACTTGAAGTTGGGACCTTAGGAGGTGAATTTGTGGAAGAAACTCTAGCCCTTTTGTTATTAAGAGTGGGAGAGGAATCGATGTTATTTACTGACTGAGAAAGGGGGAAAATAACGCCTCTTTTATGTTTTAAGTCATGGGTAAGGAGTTTAAAGAGGAAAAAAAACCAAAAAGACCTTCACCCTTAGGTAAATAAAACAAAGGTTGCATGATTTTTACACCTCAGCATGGCACACTTCTTATAGCAGAGACTATCCTCCATGCTATGCCAATATTGCAGAGACTATCCTCTATGACACGATGATATCGTGGAGGCACAGTACCTTAAAATTTGAAAATGACCCGGAACCTCATTCAAAAATCCCAAAACTCTTCTGAGACACCCTACTAATATACCTAAACTCAATTTAAGTCAAAAATTAATATTTCAAACATGAGAAGGAAAAAATAAATTGCTCAAAATTTTGAGGGTGTCCCAGTGAATGGTCGTGACACTTATCTATAGTTTGAAACAATCGCTTTAGGGGTCTTTAAATATATGATGAATAGTTAGAAACTTATCTAGGAGCTTTTGGGATTTTGCAATATCTACCTCTTGGGATCATTCGTTCTCGAATGAAACTGTCTGAGCTAGAATACTAGGAAAACTGAGATTATGCACTGAACTCTTATGAAAGAAATTATGACTAAATATCTGAATCTGAAACATGATGCACGGACTGAACTGAATTCATGAATGTATGCTATAACATGAGTATGGCTAAATAGCTGAGATAGAAAATGGGAGGATTAGTTTAAGGAAACCATTACCTCAAGATGAATTAAAATTCGTAGAGAAGAGAAGGGGATACTTGGGTCGCATATCAACTTTTGCTTCCCAAATATCTCCCTCAACGGATTGATTTCTCCATAAGACTTTTACTAGGGTGAATTATTTGTTTCTCAAACTATGAATCGGATGGTTAAGGATTTCTACTAGGACTTCTTCATAGGAGAGGCTATCTTCCATGCCCACACTTTATAAAGGAATGACTGAAGCTGGATCTCCAATGCATTTCTTTAGTAAAGAGACATGGAACACTGGGTGCACTGATGCTACCTCTGCAGGCAACTCTAACTTGTAGGCTACCTTCCCATAATGGCTTAAAATTAATATGGGCCAACATAGCAGGGACTAAGCTTTCCTTTCTTACCGAACACCTTTACCTCTTTTATGGGCAAAGTTTTTAGATAAACAAAATCTCCAACTTCGAGTTTAAGTTCCCCTCTCCTCATATTTGTATAGGATTTCTGTTGACTCTGGGCTATCTTCAGCCTTTCTCTGATCAACTAAACTTTCTGTATTGCATCATGTACTAAATCTGGCCTTATCAAAGAAGCTTCACCAACCTCAAACCAACTAGTAGGAGAGCTATATCTCCTACTATAGAGATCTTTAAACAGAGCTATCTAAATACAAGATTGATAGATGTTATTGCTAGCAAACTCAATCAAAGGTATGTGGTCATCCCAACTACCTTTTAAATCGATAACACAAGCCATTAAAATATCCTCTAAGGTTTGAATAGTACTTTCTGACTAACCATTTATTTATAGGTGAAAAGCTGTGCTGAGATGAACTTGGGTACCAAGAACTTTCTGAAAAGCCTTCCAAAAATGAGAGGTGAACTAGGTACCTCTATCTGAAATAATGGTCAAGGAAAACCCATGAAACCTTACCAACTCCTGAGATAGAGTCTATCTTAATCCTTGGTTGAATATGAAGTATGAACTGGAAAGAAGTGGGATAACTTAGTTTCCTATCCACGATGACTCAAATCGAATCATGCTGATAGTGCATACGAGGTAGCCCTGTAACAAAATCCATATTCACTATTTCCCACTTATAAGTAGGAATATTGAACTCTTAAATCATACCACTAGGTCTCTGATACTCTACTGTAACCTGCTAATAATTTGGATACTTAGCCATGAATTCTGCAATATCCTTTTCATACCATTCGACCAATAAACTTCCCACAAATCGCGATACATCTTAGTGGCTCTTGTATGAATAAAATATCGCAAACCATGAGGTTTTACTAATATTCACTACCTCAAACCATCCATATTTAGAACACACAACCTTTCTTAACAACAAAGCACACCATCTTCTCCTTCGGAGAAAACCTCAACCTTATGATCTCGAACTGTTTCTTTCAACTTAACTAGGATAGGATCTTTGTCTTGATTTTCCTTTACCTTAGAAACCATGGAAGATTTCACTCTATTCTAAACCCAAATACTACCTATGGATGAATCGACCAATCGAACACCTAATATAGCAAGTGATGGACCTCGTAAACTAACTCCTTCTTATCATCCTTAATATAGGTAACACTTTCCATAGACAACCTACTAAGGAATCAATCACAATATTGGCCTTACCCGGGTGATACAACACACTCATATCATAGTCTTTCAATAATTCAAGCCACCTTCTCTGATGAAGATTTAGGTGTTTCTATGTTAACACATACTGTAAACTCTTATGATCAATAAACACATCAACATGAACACCAAAGAGGTAATGCCTCAAAAGTTTTAAGGCAAATACAATTGCTGCCAACTCGAGATCATGAGTTAGGTAATTTTGCTTATGGAGTTTATGGTGTCTAGAGATATAGGCTATGAACTTACCTCGCTGCACAACACACACCCAAGACCAACCTTGGAAGCATCATAATAAACTACAAACCCATTTGAACCCTCAGGCAGGGTCAATACTAGAGCGAAGGTAAGTCGAGTCTTTAACTCCTAAAAACTCTTCCCGCTAGGAATTTGACCACTAAAATTTGACTTTCTTTGATTTAGTATAGACATGGGAGAAACAATAGAAGAAAATCCCTCATAAAACCATTTGTAGTAAGCATTTAAGCCCAAGAAGCTCCTGATATCCGATGGAGAGATAAGTCTAGGCTAGTTCCTTATTGCTTTGGTCTTTTGAGAATCAACTATAATGCCATCACTAAAAATAATGTGACCAAGGAAAGATACTGATCTTAATAAGAATTCAGACTTGCTGAACTTAGCGAATAACTGATGATCCTTAAGGGTCTACAAAACAATCCTCAAATGGTTTTCATGAGCACCTTCACTACGGAAATAGACGAGAATGTCATCTATAAAGACTATGAAGAACATGTCCAGATACTGCTTGAACACTCTATTTATCAAGCGCATAAAAGATTCAGGAGCATTCGTTAGTCCAAAATACATAACTACAAATTCAAAGTGACCATACTGAGTTTTGAAGACTGTCTTTGAAATGTCACATTCTCTGACTCTGAGAAGATGATAGCCAGATCTGAAGTCTATCTTAAAGAAATAATTTGCCCCTTAATTTGGTCGAACAAGTCATCAATCATGAGGATAGGATACTTATTCTTGATTGTGACTTTGTTCAACTAAAGGTAGTCGATCCATATTCTAAGAGAATCATCCTTCTTGCGCATGAAAAGAATTGGGGAATCCTATGAGGAAATACTAGGCCTAATAAAAACCTTATCTAATAGATCTTCAAATGCTCTTTCAATTCCTTAAGCTCAACTATATCCATTATGTACGGTGGAATTGAGATAGGTTGGGTACTTGGGAAGAGATCTATTTCAAAGTTAACTTCTCTCTCGAGAGGAACTTTGAGAAGATCTTTAGGGAATACCTCTGGGAACTCATTCACTACAGGAACTAACTCAAGACTTTAGATTTTGGAACTTGAGTCCTCGAATTAGATGAGATAATAGATACACCCCTTGGAAATCATTTTCCGTGCCTTGAGAAATGAGATAAATCGACTTATTGGGACTGAGATACTACCCCTCCATTCTAAGACTGGCTTATTAAAGGACTGAAATTGAACTATCCTATTTCTATAATCAACTAAGGCATAGTAAGAGTGGATCCAATCCATGTCAAGGATGACATCAAAATCAGTAATCTCTAATTCTACAAGATGAAATGATGTGATTTTTTAGAGATACTATGACCGAGCAATTTCTGTAAACCCATTGGACTAGGATAGAATTACCAACTGGGGTAGACACTGAGAAGGATTCTGCGATACTTTATAGGATGATGCCAAAGTCTAAAACTATATAAAGAGTCATGAAGGACAGTGTGGCTCTGGGATCTAATAATGCATAAACATGATGGTGGAAGACTTGTAATGTACCAATACCTACATTAGGAGAACCCTCCTAACCCTGTCGAGTATGAAGGGCATAGAGTCAATTCTAGCTTTGTCTACTAGTTGCACTAGAAGTGGTACCCTTCTAAGTAGGGTGACTTGTTGGTGCTGCTTAAGAATTAGTCTGGCCCTACTGACGATTATTCCTGCCCTTCCATATGCCTGTTGGGCAATCCTTTATCATGTGGCCTATCTTGCTACCCCCAAACATGCATTACTGCTGGCCATATACTTACACTTATAATTCTTACCATACCTCTTGTAGATTGAATTTGTGTAGATAGTATTCATAATACCCCGAGACTTAGAGCCTGGCTCTCTATTATGAGTATCTGGCTAGAACTTAGGCACTGGAGCACTGACAGAAGATGGGGCTGGTCTTGAAGATTTTTAGAAAAGCTAAGAATGATTTCCACCATTAGATCTTTTCTGATCAAAGGTAAAAATACCAATTTTGGACCTCTTATTCTTCATTTTATTTTCTTTGAGCTTCTCTTCCTCAATTTACTGAGCATGAACCATAAGATTAGAGAGATCTAGCTCCTTAATCAACATAGTTGTTCAGCACTCTTTCACAACATCTTCAGAAACTCCTGACATAAACTTACTCATTTTGTCCCTAGCATCAGCCACCATAGTCAGAGTATACCTCGCTAATTGGGTAAAATTGAGTGAATAATCCTTCACACTCATGTTACCCTGCTTCAGATTTATAAACTCTTGTACCTTGGCCTCTCTTAACTTGAGTGGGAAAAACTTGTCCAAGAAAGCAGTGGCAATATCATCCTAATCTACAGGCCCTGCATTGGCACCTCTATCCTTCTTCCACTTCTTAACCCAAGTATGAGCCACCCCTTGAAATTGGTAAGAATCTAATTCAGTACTCTCGCTGGAAGTGACTCCCACGATATTAGTCACTTTCTGCACACAGTCAAGGAACTCTTATGGATCTTCCTCAGACTTGGATTTAGAGAACATTGAAGGATCATTCAAGTGAAATCACAAATTCTAGCTGCTGTCATATCAGCTACGGGGTTGGATATGACAACATACTACTGGTAATTCTGAGCCGCCATGGTCTGGGATAAAACTTTAAAAGTGGTCTAGAATTTGACTTAGGAGATATATTTATTTAGACGGTCTTTCTGAATAGTTGGTGGTGCAAGCTAATCCTCATTCCTTCTTTCGTTATTCCTTTTGGGAGGTATTTTCTATAAATAGATGACGGACGAGTTAGAAAAAGGAAATTCAATAGAGCTCATGCTCCATCGCAAGACATGAATATTGGAAGAAGGAAAACTTTCCTAAAATGTTCCGTAGCCTCTCGCCCATAAGTGTGGTGCACATTATTCCCATGCACAACACTATACTAATGCAGTTTTAAGACACCCTAGGACACTTTAAATATTGAGCTCTGATACCAAGTTTGTCACGACTCAAAACTATCCCTAGTCGTAATACAGTGCTTAGAGTCACAAGTGACCCAAACAAACCCATGGTCTGGTACCTGCTGTGAGCACTGAAGATAAAAATAACATAATATAATATAGGAAAGATAAATTAGGGAAAACTAATAAGATATAATATGGAAACACTACCCAATATATCAAAACATCTGATAAAATAGAAATCAAGTCTGACTATCTGAAAGCCTCTAACATATGAAGTTGATGAGACAAATCCCCAACTAAGTCCGACTGACTGTTATAAAACGTACTTAGAGTATATATGGATAACTTGTCCTCGATTGGTGAGGACTCACCACAACTGCTTATGAGTGACACACAAACTGTCTAAGTAATAATTAGGGAACTGAGAGTCCGAACCTATGTTATAGGACAACATATCACAAAATAGAGTATGCGATCAATACTTTGAATGTACTAGTATTCGAGATAAGGACTAGACAATATTTATTTATTTATTTATAATGGTACCGAACATGAATGCATGAATATGTAAATCGAATGCAAGACCAAGTAAAGCATGTGCTGAGATAATTAGTAAAATAGATTAACTGAAAATAAATGGATTGGACATTTGGTCATGCTAAATTGAACTGGTATAATATTAATACTGATATGAGACTATGCGAGATAACTACAACCAACATACCCCAAATTGAGCAAAATAAGGTTACAACTTGTAACCTTAGTTGGATAGGTGTTATTACTTTACCAAGGGTACCAACAAAGGATGGCGTGGATACATTAATCTGATGTCCTAAAGGAAAGTGTGTCATGCCTTTACTGATAGAGGAACCCTCAAAATCTATGGTGGTGCCATAGGTTTAGAGCTTAGGGACTGCTACTGATGACTCATGCGTAACTGATAGGGAAGGCGCCATCCCCACGTTCACTCGGTGCTAATTATTACTCCCAAATAAATGACACTAGTATTATTATTCATTTAACATAATCTGGTTCTGACAAGTGCTTATTATGATAATGTTATAAATTTGATAATACAAGCATGGTATGGATGTCTTGTAACCTGAATACTGTGACATACATGAATATCTAAGTATCAGGTGTTCACAACCCACTAGCACTATCTATTGCAAACTAATCTTGGCAAATATTGAATAATCCATGGTATGTGAAAATTATGAATAAAACCCTATATTTCAATAATGAATCAAGATGTAGTCATTTGCATTATCAAATATATGGAAATACAATTATCATGAAGGAATATATTTTCTTGGTTTAGAATCAAAACAATTGAGAGGAGATTCAAAAAATTCATGTTTAACTTGGAACCCTATAAAAGAGAAAAGAGTTTTACACTTGAAAGTTTAGATAGTTCTTGGGACTAAATGGGTAGAAGGGACCTACTGATGAATAGCCCACATACCTGAACTTCTTGACTTCTTGAAGGGAACTTGGATTTGGGACCTTGAGAGGTGAATTTATGGAAGAAACCCTAGCCATTTTGTTATTGAGAGTGGGAAAAGAATTGATGTTCTTAACTGACTAGGAAAGGGGGCAAATAATGCCTCTTTTATGTTTTATAAGTAATGGGTAGGGAGTTTAAAGAGGAGAAAAGACCAAAAAGAACTTCACCCTTAGGTGAATAAAATAATGGCTGCATGATTTTACACTTTGGCGTGGCATGCTACTTATTGCGAAAAGTATCTTCCATGCCACACCGATATCGCAGAGGCTATCCTCTATGATATGGTGATATCGTGGAGGCACACTATCTCGAAATTTGAAAATAAACCCGAACTTCATCTGAAAATTCTGACACTCTTTCTAGACTCCCTACTAACATACCTGAACATAATTTAAGTCAAAAATTGATCTTTTGAATATGGGAAGACCAAAATAATGATATGACCCAAAATCAGGCCTTGTTATATGGGCATATCGAGCCCAACAAGGATTGAAGATTGCCCCGATAACCTAAACTAACCATCACATCAATCCTCAAATGTTAGATAAACTCTTAACCTATAACAAGAAAGTAGAAACAAGAATGAAAATCATTACTAAAGAAGTTTCTAACAAATCCATTAATATCAACATACTAAACAGCATACCCAAGTCCACAGTCATCCACAAGCCTCTAAAAATCTGATTTCTATAATACGTCAGGACATGCCACCGATAATAGGCAAAAACCCAGTCTAAAACAAGTCTATGGTATAAGATTGAAAGACCTTGAATTGTATGCCTTCCAATGTATGGAAGCTCACCACTACAAATTCAACACACGATACGCTTGAACACTTGGTCCCTACACAGGAAGAGAAGAAGAAACTTCGGCCTCCGTGTAGCATGGGGACACAACATTTGAAGATGGTTAGCGGTTGGAGTGATAACATATAAATCAAGGATAAGGATAAAGTAGTGTTATCATTCAAAACCGAATCAAACCATCAGATGCAACCACATTTATATAAATAGGAGTTTATGTTGATACATAGATACATCCAGAGTGGGGAAGGGAAACAAACCATTTTATTGGACAAGTGGACTGTAACCACAAGCCATTTTATTGGACAAGTGGACTGTAACCACAAGCCATTTTATTGGACAAGTGGACTCTGACCACAAGCCATCTTCTTAAACAATTGGACTGTAACAACAAGCCATCGCGTCCACTTCTAGTCGAGATTGGGACTCTAACCCTTTCTCCATGCATTCACATCCACTTAGTTCAACATTTGAGGAGTCTAATCCACTTAGACAATTCAAGACTTCAAGGCTACACTTCAACACCCTACATGTCCATAAGGTCTTTATGAACAATTTATCAATCAATCACTTTAATAGGCCAATGCCTTAGTTTTAATCACTAATCATGTCAAATTGGGGTCATCAAGACCTTTACAAAACCATTCATTCTTCATTAGCATTCTTACACTAAGCTTTAGTTCAAACACAATTCAATTTCATGTTTAGGGACTCAAACCCCCTTTTAACCAATCAAACAATCAAGTTTACCTATTAAATCATTACATGGCCCAAAAGGCCTTTAAGAAGTCATTTACCAATCATTCTTACTCATTAAGCCATTTCCCTAGTTCAAAACACTATTAACATGTGACTAGTTATTTCTGTTATACATTTTCACAAACACCTTGAGGGCATACCTTTACCATGACCAAAATCAAAGTAAAAATATCAAGCTTAGAGTTATTCATGATCCATTTGTCAAACCACAATCAACAAACACCCATATGTTTAAACCATCATCAAATCATGTATAGACACAAGTTTAAACAAAAGTAAATAATACTCATCACTATGCATCAAAAACCCTTAATATTTGGTTTCAAAACCCACCATTCAAGAATCAAAATTAATATTTAAAATACATGATATTTGAGAAATAATGAGGGAAGAGTCACATTCCTTTGACAAGATGATTCACGAAAAGAACTTGACCCCTTTAGCCTCTAGAAGAACACCTTTTGAAACCCTAGCCTCCAATCTTATTGAAGAAGTTTAGAGAGTGTTCTGGAATGTTTTTATCTTGTACAAGTGAAGAATCAAGGGCCAAACAATGGTATAAGTTGTGGGTCATAAGGGTTTACGGGTGGAAAAAATCTAAAATGTCCTTAGCTTAAAATTTGAAAATTGAACCCAAGAGGGTACGACTCACCTTACACAAATCGTACCCTAGGGTACGAGTGGTACCCTATATCATACTCTAGGCCTCACCATGGACCTATAAACTATTCAACATACAACTTCACAAGGTTCAATCGTACCCTAAGGTATGAAAAGTACTCTACAACTAGTACCCTAGGAAGTATGCACTAGGTTGACCTCTAAATATCATACAACTAGGTAGCTTACTACTCGTACTCTAACATACGAGGTATATGGTACCTAACCATACCTTGGACAGAATATAATCCCTCATATACTGATAATCATATGGGGGGCATTACTATACCGTACCCTAGGGTACGATATGAATGCACCAACTGTACCCTGTCCAAAAACTCAAAACTTGGGGAAATTTTGTAAGGATTCAAAGCCTAGGTATTTGAATTCTCCCCTACTTGGATCATTCATCCTCGAATGATGAGTAAGGAAAGCACAAGAACAAGTTAAAACATCATATCACATCAAGATAACCTAAATCCAAGTTAGAAAACAAAGATATACAACAATGATAAGACGTATGCCATAATTATTATCAATCAACCATTCATTCAATTGATTTTGTGATTCAAACCCATTGCCTATCAAAGATATAAATCAAGTCAATAAGAGTAACACATACCTCAAGCACGAGTTTTCAGAATGAAAAATAAATGTGGATACTCGGACTTTATGAACTCTTTCGCCTCCCAAGTAGCTTCCTCACACTTTTGGTTCCTCCATAGAACCTTTACCGAAGCCACCCCTTTCATTTACAACCTGTGAATTTGTTGATCCAAGATACTCACCGAGACCTCCTTATAGGACAAAGAGTCTAAAATACCAACATCCTTTAAGGGAACAACTAACGAAGGATCACCCATACATTTTCGCAACATTGATACATGGAATACTAGATGGATGAAACTCAAACTAGAGGAAAACTCCAAATCATTGGCAATATTACCAACCCTCTTCAAAATCAAATATGGAACAACATACTAAGGACTAAGATTCACCTTCTTACCAAACTATATCACTCCCTTCATGGGATATACCGTCAAGAATACCTAATCGCCAATATTAAACTCCAAATCCCTATGCGTCACAACCGCATAGAACTTTTGGCGACTTTGAGAGGCTTTTAACCTATCATAAATCACCTTCACCTTCTCCAAGGATTGTTCAACCAAATCAGGGCCAAGAAACTTACCTTCACCAACTTCATACCACCCGATAGGAGAACAACATCACCTACCATACAACTCCATAAAATGAGCCATACCAATGTTAGATTAGTAACTATTATTATAGGATAATTTAATCAAAGTCAAATGGTCATATGAACTACCAACGTAATCAATCATATATGTATGGAGAATATCTCCCAAGGCCTAAATGGTCCTCTCCACTTGTCTACCATTTGCGGGTGAAAAATAGTACTAAGGCACACCTTAGTTGCCAAACCTTTCTAAAATAACTTCCCAAAGTAGGATGAAAATGGAGCACCACAATCCAAAATGATAGAAATCAGAGCACCATGCAACTTTACAACCTTAGTAAGATACAACTTAGCATAGTCCTCCATCAAATAACTAGTCCTCACCAGCATAAAGTGAGCAGACTTGGTCACTCTATCCATAATGACCAAAATAGAATCACATTGATTTCGAGATCGGGGAAGATCGGTGAAAAAATACATATTGCTTACCTTTCACTTTTATTCAGGTAACTCAATCTTTTGGTATAAACCTCCGAGTCTTATGTGTTCAACTTTCACTTGTTGACACACCATACATCTAGGCACAAAGCTAGCCACATCTTATTTTATATTATTCCAACAGTAGAACTCCTTAAGATCGTTGTATATATTCTTAAAACTGGGATGAATAGCATACTGAGATTCATGATCTTCAACCAAAATCCTTTTCTTCAATCCATCGACATTGGGAATGGATAGCCTGCCTTGGTACCTCAAGATACCATCACCACCTTTCACAAAATCGACAACCTTTTGTTGACCAATACTAATCTTAATATTCATCAAATCAGGATCCAATATTTGCTTTTCTTTTATCTCAAAAAACAAGAGATAACTACGATACCTAATACACAAATACACCACCATCCATTGAGTCCATAAGATGAACTCCAAGATTAGCCAAATAATGAATATCCTTCACTAACTCACTCTTATACTCATCCACATGAGCTAAACTCCCCATGGATAACCCGCTAAGAGCATCAACAACTATGTTATCTTTACCTGAAGGTAATGAAGACTCATATCATAGTTCTTTATAAACTCAAGCCATCTCCTTTGTCTGAGATTCAACTCTTTCTGAGTAAACACATACTAAAGACTTTTATGATCAGAAAAATATCAACATGAACCCCATAGAGATAGTGTCTCCTATTTTCTAATGAAAATACCATGGGTAACAACTCCAAATCATGATTAGGGTAGTTCGTCTCATGAATTTTCAATTGCCTAGAAGCATAGGCGACCGCCCTACCATGATGCATTAATACATAACCAAGCCCATTGCGACAAGCATCACAATATACCATAAAAGCATTATTACCTTTGAGCAAGGTTAAAACTGGAGCCAAAGTTAATTTATCTTTATAATTCTCAAAATTACCCTCACAACCATCCGACGATAAGAACATGACCTTTTTCTATGTCAATTTAGTCAATGGAGAAGCTATCATTGAAAAACATTCCATAAATATCCTATTGGAATCGGCTAGACCCAAGAATTTTTGAATGTCGGTTGGAGTTGTAGGTCTAGGCCACTTATTAACCACCATAACCTTTTATGGATCTACCATGATCCTCTCACTAGAGTAACATAATCAATAAATGTCACAACCTTTAAACAAAATTCACAATTAGAGAACTTAGCATAGATACGATGATCCTTCAAGGTTTTCAACATAGCACAGAGGTGATCAACATGATTTGCCTCACTCTTAGAATAGGCCAAGATGTCATCAATAAAGACAATGAAAAAAATCTAGAAATGGATGGAAGACCCTATTCATCAAATCTATAAATGCCTTGGGGGCATTAGTATAACACCCTGGGTTTCTAGCCCTTAAATTTCTTAGATTTTGGGTCTATGGACAGGATACAACTAGGGTAAATGACTCATACACTAGGATAGATTAGTATGGGATAGTCGTATGCTGATCAGTGATGGTTGGTAGGTTGGATTTTATTTCTAAAATAGATACGACTTGGGTCATATGAGTCATATTAGTGGATACATGTTGTTTAGTTAATTCACTTAATCTTAGACTTGGTAACTTAAGTTGTATCTGAGTATGAGTGGATCACCAAGAGAAGTAAGCCAAGGTACTAGTCATACCATGGACTCATATGATAGTTAGTGTTCAGCCTTCTTAGGATTCTATTCTGTCAGGGGTACGGATTATGGGTACTAGTTGTATACTTGGATACAACATGGTTTGAAGTGAGTCATACCTTGGATAGTATTGGTTCCAAAGGAGATAGCCTTAGGTATGAGTGGGGGTACCACTCGTATTGGATGGTACAACTGGTATGGATAGTCGTATCCCTCTGACAGAATTTTGATACAGTTTAAGTAAGGGTAATTTGGATATTTCCCCACTTAACCTAATAAAGCCCCATAAATTTTAACTTAATTGAGAGGTTATTTTTCCTAATATTCTATTAATTATTAGAAAATAGTTTCTAATCCTCTCTAAAGTTCTTGGGCAAAGAAAGCTAGGGTTTCATCTTTTAGATTACTTTGGGGACTGTGCTGATTATTTCTCTCTGTTATATTATTGGTTTAAGTTATGTTCTTTTCCATCATTTGTTAGTTCCAACTAAAGGCATGGTTTTATACCATGTTTTCAGGATTTGATTATTGTATGGCTTTGGAATTTTAAATATAATTTTGGGGTTTTGGTTATGGTTTTTCCATGTTTTAATTATGATTTTATATGCTTTAATGGTGCTTTTGGATAATTGGTTGCATGGGAATAGTTATTTGGTAATTGGCTTTGGTTGTGGAAATACTATGCCCTCAATGTGTTTAAAAAAATGCCTATGAGAATGTTTTCACTACATTATTGAATTTTAATGGAACTTATGCATGGTTTAAATTATTCATTTGATTGTATCATTATCTAAAGCTCACTTTTGTACCGTATTAGAACATCCCATTAGTAAATCGGTTTGGTCCAATTTATTACATTCTGATATTATTGACCGATTGGGGCTTATATGTAGAAATCTTTTTCATTATTTTAGCGGTTGGTAATGGAAACCTAAATGTTTAATGGTTTGGAATGGTCAAAATAGAATGTTTTTTGGGTTTAACAAACTTTCTTGTGGGGTACAATGGAATCCCCCAAGTAATCATAATAATGCAACACTTGTGGGGTATATGGGACTCCCCCAAGTTAATTGGATAATGTGATTTATGGGTACATGGGATTCCCTTGATCTTAAAAAGTTTTGGATAGGGACAAGACTTTCAAGTTTTAGTCAATATGAAAATACCACTATGTATAGCCTCGATTGATAATAATGGTTTAGTTGGTTGGAAATAGTTTTAATTGGGCAATAAAGGCGGGGTATGATAGCTTACTGTGAAGGTGGGATTCCAATGGAAAATCATGTTAATCGACATAAGGGGTAGGTCATGGATACCTTATATGATACTATGAGGTACACGAGAATCCTCGAAGTACACTGTACATATGTATCATGGACGATGAGGTACTTGGGAATCCCTTACTCTTATGGTATCTCTGGTTCGTATAGACGAAATGTATCGAGTCCCATTCAGGGGGTTACATGGAACCATATAGCCCATGGGTGGTTAGTAATGGTTAAGATGCACATATCCAGGTTAATGGTTTCAAATGCATGCTAAACCCGATTCCTTTTCTCGTTATGGTTATATATATTTATATGTGTATGGTATGTATGCATATGGATGGTTTACTTGGTTTTATTAAATGACATTATTTTATCCTTATCCTGAGTTCATGCTACTGCTTACCCGCTAACCCATCTATGGACGACTGCATCCCCTCGTGATGCAGGAACAGACCGTTCTGCTCCTCCTACTTAGCGATCAAACTTTGTAATCAACTATTGGATTGAAGTAGTTAGCTTCCATCTTTCCAGAAGTCTCTATTTTGTGGATTTTATTTCATACTTTATCTTATTTATAGATATTGGTTTTGGCTATAGTTCGGGGCATGTCCCAACTAGAATTTGGTATTCTTTTAGTTAGAGGCTTTTATAGAGTTACTATGGGTTGGAATGGGCTGGATCGATATTGGTATTAGTCTTAGTATCGGTATTAGTCTTGGGGATAACACCGGTTGACTGTATTGTTGGTTGTTTGATATGTCGGCATTTGAAGAAATATTTTGTACCCTAAACAATGTATAATTGCATATTTTTAGCAACTATTGAAGTATTTGATGCCCAGGTTTTACTTGTTCTCAGGAAATTTACTTAGAATGTAAAATAACTTTGAAAATAAGAAATGATATAATATGATAGACTAACTGATGGGCCGTCAGACTTGTGATGGACCATCACTGTGTACGTCAGGCTTAAGCAGAAATAAAGTCATCAAGGACCTCGATAACGGTCTAAGTGATGGATTATCAGGACAGTAATAGACCGCCACTATGTCCATCGACCTTAAACAAAAACCATAGAAATTAGAGTCTCAGTAATAAACATGGTGACGAGATCTCAGGCTTGTGACGGACCATCACTGCATCCATCAATCTTAAATAGACAACATAGAAAGTAGAGTCCGAGTGATGGACTTTGTGATGGGCCATCAATCTTACGATGGACCGTCATTTTGACCGTCAACAGATGACACGATAACTTTTATTTGAATTTTGAATTCCCAATTTTTGGGAGCTCATAAATACCCAACTTAGGGTTAGATTAGACATCTTTTTTGGTTATTGAAACACAATTTGTAACATAGAATTCTTTGAGAAACAAGTTTAGACTTTGGAATTTCATTTTATTCAATATCAATTAAAGATTTGGAACAAATTCTTGTACCTTTGTAAGTTTTTTTTTGAATTATTTATGAAACATACAATGGAATTTCTTTCTTTAATTATGTGCGGCTAAAACTCCCATAACTAGGATTATGAGAGCCATGGTGTGATTCATTGTTAGGATTGTTGGAATGATCAAATCCTTCAGATTAATCCAATTGCATAACCTTCTCTTTAGTTTAATGATTCTTCTTGGTTGCAAACTTAAAGAATGTGCCTATAGCCACCACTTGTTTGAGTAGAAGAGTTGGTGTTAGGAAATGAGAAAAGTTACAAGAAAATCAGAAAAATTAACCTTTGATTTTTTGGTTGATATCTTAACAGGATCAACCCTTTGAGGATTTAATTGATTAATCGAATCTGCTCTTTAGGTTCAAAAGAATTAAAGTGCAACCATCTTTTAGGGTTTAGAAACAATTAGATAGAATTTATTGTACAATTATCCTTGTAATTGGATTTGTTAAATATGGATTTGAGATGACCCACAACCCATATTGTTGAAACACTTTAGTGACCATAATCCTGGTTTGCTGTCTCTCACTGATTTTTTAACTTTGCAAACTAATCACTAGATCATACACTGAGTAAAATCTAAACAATATTTGTTAACAATAGAAGCCTTATTTATTTCTGAAAATTTTTGATTAATAGTTAATTAATAATCATAAGACATAGTTAACACCAAATTCCCCATGGGACTCGACCCCAACCTAGTTGGGTTATATATTTGTAAACAACCACTTACACTCTTTTAGTAGAGTTAAAATGTGGGCATATCAAATTTTGGCATCGTTGCCACAGAATACGGTTTTCAATTAAGTATATGAGCATTAATTGACTTTTGGTCCAGTTTCCTAATTGTATTTATTTGTTGTTTTTGACTATTACAGAATCTTTGTTATGTATGCCACAAACTAGAAGGTTAGGCAGGACATTATTACCTTTCAACCCAGAACCAAAATGAATTAGGAGCATAGCTTAACAACAAAACGCTGAAAGATTAGCCGCTTTGGCTAATACACAAGTCAATCACCAAAATGCAGATAACATTGGTCATATGGCTAATGTAGAGAATAATGACCTAGGAGATGATGACTTGATTGGTCTTGTGAACGAGAGACATGCAAAGAATGTAGCTATTCCTGCAAATCAAAATTGGCCAGTTAGAGGGAGAACAAATCATCAACCTACTGTGAAATTTGATTTAGATGACAATAATGAGGTTAATTTGGATGGAGTGGGTTCTATAGGATCAATTATTCCACCACCATTAGCAGCAGGCATGAAGTTCAACATTACAAGTATAATGATCCAGTTGATTAATCTTAAGGGGCTATTTGGTGGACTGGTAGGGGATAATCCTAATATGCACCCGGTGAACTTTATTAATATTTTAAAATCCTTTGATAATCTTGGAGTGAGGTAGAATGCAATCTGTCTAAGGCTATTTCCATTATACTGTATGGGGAGGCAACCCTATGGTTAAATGAGCTAGCACACGATTCTATAACAAACTAGAGGTATCTTAAAGAAGCTTTCCTAGAAAGGTTCTTTCCTCCTTCAAGAATGTTACATTCAAGGGATGAGATTAGTAACTTTAGGCAGCTACCAAATAAATCCCTTTATGAGATATGGGTACGGTTAAAAAAGAAGTTGACATAGAGGTTGAATCATAAGCTGACTGAAGAGCACTTGATGGAAACATTCTATAGAGCTTTGAACTCAATTACAAAGCCAATTGTGGATAATGCAGCGGGAGGAGATTTTAGGGATCTTACTTTTATTGAAGCTTCAAAAATACTAGAAAGAATGACTAAAACAAGTAGAGCTTGGCATACCAAGGATTTTGAGCTAGTAATCAATAGTTATTCTAGTGGGATGTCAGCAAAACAACATAGAAGAAAAGAGGAGCACGATTAGGATATGGCTCACATAAAGACCCAGATGGATTTTCTCACAAAATAGTTTCTATTAGGTAAGGTTGAAATGGTAAGAGCTATAGGGTCACATAGTAAGGGAGCTAAATCAAATTCTGTGGAGGAGGCAAACTACTTGAATAATCAGGGGTTTCTAAGGCAATGGCCAATAAAATCAAGGTTGGAATTATTACGACAAGGTAAGTTATAGAGATCATGACCAAGGTGGCTGGAAGAACAAGACTGATAAGAGTGGGTTGTATATACCACCCGGGAGTTACGAAATGCCTTAAATAATTCTAAGAAGATGTCAATAGAGGATATGATGGATAAGCTATTAAAAGACATGGAGTCAACTGATGTTGGAGTAAGGGAGATAAAGAGTGATCTGTCATCCATGAGTTAATTAGTTGAATCACACTCTAAATCCATCAAGTAATTGAAGCAGTATATGAACCAATTATCAGAAGTATTCAATCAAAGGAAGAGTGGGATCTTGATAAGTAACATAGTATAGAATTCGAGGAATGATAGTTTGTGTATGTCTATTACCACTAGACGTGGTAAAATATTACCAAGTCCTTGCTTGAATGCATACGTTTTAGATGATGTAGTGGAGTTAGGAGAGAAAGCCATTAATGAACATCCAATAGAGTTTGAAAAGCTAGAAAATATAAAAGATACATCTAAATAGAAGTAAGCTGATGATGTTGAGAATGACAAAAGTAAGGAGGTAGAGGCTGCTGTAACAAGACTACCAAAGATACCTACTCCATTCCCATATAGATTGAAGAAAAAGGTAGATGTGATTAAGTTTAGCAAATTTACAGCCATGTTGAAGCAGTTGATAGTAAATATGCCCTTAGTTGAGGCACTAGAGCAGATGCCAGGTTATGCCAAATGCATGAAAGACCTTGTGATAAATAAAAAGACAGTAAGCTATGAACCATTTGATAATCTTCATCATTGTAGTGCCATTGCTATGAGATCGCTAGTGCAGAAGAAAGCTGACCCAGGATCATTTACTGTTCTGGGTACTATTGGATCATTTAAATTTTCAAAAGCCCTTTATGATCTTGGAGTAAGAATTAACCTCATGACATTGAAGGTTTTCAAATAATTAGGTTTGAGAGATCCTATGCCTACTAATATGCGACTTCTGATGGCTGATAGGTCGGTGAAAAGATCGGTGAGAATTCTTTCTAATGTTCTTGTTAAGGTTGGTAGCTTTACATTTCTAGCGGACTTTGTGATTTTGGATTTTGATGTGGATTTCAAGGTACCCATAATTTTAGGTAGACTATTCTTAGCGATCTGGAGAGTACTAATCAATTTGGAGTTCAATGAGTTAAAATTCAGGCTTAATGATGAAGAGGTTAGCTTTGATGTGTGCTAATCTTTAAAGCAACAGAAGGAGATGAGTGTTATTTAAGTTATTGATATGTTTTATAAAGATTATCAAGAGGTGTCAGTTGAAGAAAGATTTGCAGTGGAAACTTTAGCTGGTTATGCCCCCAAGAAGCTGGATTTAGACTTAAAAAATTGTCTAACACCACCTTCTAAGCCTTCGATTGAAAAACCACCAGTGTTGGAACTGAATAAGCTACCAAGCCATTTACAATATGTGTTTCTAGGAGAAATAAACACTTTGCCAGTTATTATTATAGCGGATTTGGTGGAGCATCACATTGAGGCTCTTGTTTCTATACTGAGATAACATATGCAAGATATTCTGTGGACTATTACCGACAATATAGGCATACCACCTGGAATTTGCACACATAAGATCCAGTTAGAAGAAGAATGCACTCCTACAATTAAACATCAGCATAGGTTAAATCCGCCAATACAAAAAGTGGTAAAAAGGAGATAATACAGTGGCTTGATGCTGGGGTGGTGTACCAAATCTCTATTAGTATATGGGTGAGCCTCGTGTAGTGTATGCCTAAGAAAAGAGGCATGGCAGTTGTAGCGAATGAGAGGAATGAGCTAATTCCACTTAGATCGGTGACTAGTTGGCGAGTCTGTATGGATTATAAGAAGATAAATTCCTGGATATTGAAAGATCATTTCCCAATGCCATTCATGGAACAAATGCTTGATCAGTTGGCAGGAAAGGGTTGGTATTATTTCCTCGATGGTTACTCAGGATACAATCAAATATTGATTGCTCCGGAGGACCAAGAGAAAATAACTTTCACATGCCCCTACAAAACTTTCTTATTCAGAAGAATGTCACTCGGATTGTGTATTGCACCTACTACGTTCCAAAGGTATATAATGTCGATCTTTTGAGACATGGTGGAGGACACTTTGAAAGTGTTCATGGATGACTTTTCCATGGTAGGTAATTCCTTTGATTTGTGTTTGGTGAATTTGGGGAAGGCTTTGCAGCGATGTGAATAATTTAACCTAGTCCTCAATTAGGAAAAGTGCTATTTCATGGTAAAGGAAGGCGTAGTGTTAGGACACAAAATCTCAGCAATAGGGATTGAGGTTGATAGAGATAAAATAGAAGTTATTGAAAATTAACTTCCTCCTATCTCAGTTAAAGGAGTTCATAGTTTTCTTGGCCATGGTGGGTTCTATCGAAGGTTCATCAAAGATTTTTCTAAGATTGCAAACCCACTTTGCAAGTTGTTGGAAAAAAAGAGAAAGTTTGAGTCTAATGATAATTTTATGAAGGCATTACAATGCCTTAAAGAGAAATTGGTTGCTGCACCTATCATTTTGCTCCGAATTGGTCTAATCCATTTGAAATAATGTATGATGCAAGTGGAGTAGTGCTTGGGGCTGTTCTGGGGTAGAAGAATAAATTGTTTCATCCCATCTATTATGCTAGCAAGGCATTAAATAGGGCTAAAAAAACTACATGGTTATAGAACAAGAACACTTAGCTATGGTGTATGCATTTGAGAAGTTTTGAGTTTATCTGTTGGGGACCAAAGTAGTGGTCCACATTAACCATGCAACACTAATATACTTAATGGTAAAGAAAGATGCCAAACTGAGACTTATCAGATGGGTGTTGTTGCTGCAGGAGTTTGACTTCGAATTCAAAGACCGAAAGGGTTGTGAAAATTAGGTAGCGAACCACTAGTCCAGATTAGAGAATAACCAATCCACTATGGAGAAAATGGAGATTCATGATTCTTTTCTAGATGAGCATATTCTAGCTGCTGCTCTTGACTTGATACCTTGGTATGCTAATTTTGCTAATTTTGTTGTTAGCGATATAATTCTAGATAACCTGTCATTCTATCAGAATAAGAAGTTGCTCGATGATGCTATGAGATATTTCTGGGATAAGCCCTATATGTTCAGATATTGTGTGGACAATATCATTAGAAAGTGCATACCACAGGTTGACATGCACAATATCTTGGAGGCTTGCTATGCTTCCCTAGTTGGGGGACACCATGTAGGTGATTGTACTGCTAGGAAGGTTTTGAAAAGTTGTTATTATTGGCCATCACTGCATAAGGATGCTTATGAATTTGTTAAGAAATGTGATCAATGACAATGGCAAGGTTTAATCTCCAAGCATCACAAGATGCCAATGAAAAAGATGTTAGAGGTGGAATTATTCGACGTGTGGGGCATAGACTTCATAGGTCCATTTGTAAGTTCCTACGGCCATATACATCTTGGTTGCTGTGGACTACATGTCCAAATAGGTCAAAGCTATTACCTTAGCTGATAATGCAGGAAAAAGAGTGGTAGAATTCTTGAAGAAGATTATTTTCTCATGATTTGGAGTACCATGAGCGATCATAAGTGATGGAGGATTTCACTTCTGTAACAAGGTATTTAGGGATGCCCTATTGAAGTATGGTGTGAAACAACACACAGTGGCCACTCTATATGACACACAACCTAGTGGGAAAGTGGAGGCTTCAAATAAGGAAATCAAGGCAATCTTGGTCAAGACTATGAATGAAAGTAGAAGTGACTGGTCATAAAATTTTGTTGATGCTCTTTTGGCATACTAAAAGACTTTCAAAATGCCCATAGAAATGTCACCATACCAGCTTATTTTCTTTAAAGCATGTAATTTACTAATTGAGCTTGAATACAAAGCTTTGTGGGTGCTCAAAAGGTTGAACATAGATTGGAAGGAGGTAGCAGACTTGAGATTAGAGCAGCTGAATGAGATGGATGAGTTTCATCTCGGTGCATATGAAAGAGCTGATTTATACAAGAAAAGAATAAATAAATATCATAATCGTAGAATTGAGAAGAGGGATTTTCAGGTTGGTGATTGGGCATTGCTCTTTAACTTGAGAATAAAACTATTCCCTAATAAGCTGAAACAAAAATGGTCTGAGCCTTTCAAAATTACTGAAGTCTACTCATTTGGAGTAGTTGAGTTAGAGAATAAAGATGGAAGTGTTTTTAAAGTGAATGGGAAATGAGTCAAGCAATACATTTGTCTAATGGATTCAGTAAAATGGTTGAGTATAATTTATCTTGATAAAGTTTGAGTAATCAAGAAAACTAAGTCTTGCCGCGACATTAAATTAGGTGCTAGTGGGAGGCAACCCATAATGTTTTGTATTAACTTTTAGTTAAGATTATTTTTTATACTTGTACAATTAGTTGAGTTGCTAAGTGTGCAGGAATTATGCTGTAGGGAGAAGAAGTAAATAAGGTGACAAGTTATGGTGAAAAGACTGACGGACCATCAGTCACCCGATGGGCCATCACAAAGGCCGTCAAAACCATGGCAAAGAAGTAGTCATTTTGTATATGGGGTGACGAGACTCTCGACAGACCATTAACCTAGTGATGGACTGTCACTTGGACTATCGCAAATTGTTTAAACGTCAAGTATTCTGGATAAGGTTGACCGTAAATGTGATGGACCATCACATCATTAATAGACTATTACTTGGGCCTTTAAAGTAAGTTGACTGGCATATGGTTCTGGTAAGTAGCGATAGCTTAGGTAATGGACCATCAGTCACCTAATAGACCATCACATAAACTTTGGGCTTAAGTAAATAGGTTGGTGCAAGTTGAGCCCAAATGGGTATTTGAATTGACCCAAAGTTTCTCTAAAGGGATAAAGTGAATCAGTTACATGTATGATATTGTATCTTTAACTCCCATAATATTTAAAACTCTTGTGCATTCATTCTCTTAAATCAAATTTATCTTCTCTGATAACTCTTTAATTTCTTCCTTCTCCTATTTAAACTAGCCATCCATCCATTCTATTTTCATCAGTCTCTAAATTTCAAACTTTTACTCTTAAAAGCATAAAGTTATAGTTGTTCATAGTTGGAGATTTTAAGAAGTGTGATAAAAAGCATCAAGAAAAAGGTATGATTCTAAACTACTCTCTTTTTGTCTTAAAGGATGAACATGTTAATGATATAAGTATGAGTGCACTTTGAAGAGTATTTTTGAATATAACTATGAATCGAACACTGGTATGATTTGGTTGGGGTGAAGTCTAAGTAACCCATGTTGTATCATCACCAAAATGGTTTAAAAAGTGGTCTTACAAGATGAAAATTCTGAATATAAAGTGTAAGTATAACAGGTGTTCAAAAACATGCTACAAAGGGTTACTGAAACTACACAGGAAAGATTGATGGCTAAAGTGACAGACCATCAACCTATCGATGGACCATCACAAGTGCCATCACCAAAATAAGTTTTGAAATAACTTCTGTTAAGCAATGACGGACAAGGCAACGGGCCTTCAATCACCCAACGGATAAGTGATGGATTGTTAGGCCAGTGATGGACCGTCACTATGTCCGTCGTCCTTAAATAAAACCATGGAAATCAGAGTCATAACGAAGGACTTAGTAATGGGCCATTAGGCTTGGTATGAATCGTCACTGCCTCAATCAATCTTCAATAGACAACATGGAAAGAAAAGTCTCAGTGACAAACTTGGTGACGGGCTATTAAGCTTGCGCCGGACCATCACTTTGGCCGTCAACTGATGACACTACAACTTTTATTTAAATTTTGAATTCCCACTTTCTAGGAGCCATAAATACCCAGCTTAGGGTTAGATTAGGCATTTTTTTGGATATTTAAACATAATTTGTAATGTGGAATTCTTTGATAAACAAGTTTAGACTTTGGGATTTCATTTTATTAACTATCAATTGAAGATTTGGAAAAAATTCTTATATCTTTGTAACTTTGTATATATTATTTATGAAACATATAATGGAATTCCTTTCTTAATTGCGTGTGGCTAAAACTCCCATACTAGGGTTGAGCCTTGGTGTGATTCATTGTTAGGGTTGTAGGGATGATCAAATCCTTTAGATTAATCCAATTGCATAAACTTCTCTTCAGTTTAATGATTCTTCTTAGTTGCAAACTTGAAGGATGTGCCTATAGACACCACTTGTTTGAGAAGAAGAGTTGGTGCTAGGAAAAGTGAAGAGTTACAAGAAAATAAATAAATTAACCTTTTATTTTATGGTTGATGCCTTAACAGGATCAACCCCTTGAGGATTTAATTGATTAATCCAATTTTCTCTTTAAGTTTGAAAGAATTAAAGTGTACCCATTTTTTAGGGTTAAGAAATAATTAGATGGACTTTATTGCATAATTAGCCTTGTAATTGGATTTTTTAATTATGGATTTGTGATGACCCACAACCTTTATTGTTGAAACAGTTTAGTGAGCATAATCCTGGTTTACTATCTCTCATTGGTTTTTTAACTTTATAAACTAGTTACTAGGTCCTACAGTGAGTAAAATCTAAACAATCCTTTTTTAAAAATAGAAACCCCTTTTATTTCCAAAATCTTTTGATTAGTAGTTAATTAATAATCATAATACTTAGTTAACACTATATTCCCTGTGGGATTCGATCCTAACCTAGTTGGGTTATATATTTGACAAAGATAGCTTACAATTCTTTAGGAGAATTATAATTTGGGCGTATCATTATTCCATCCTTTTTTATTTTGGGATTATATTTAATTATTATGGAACTCATACGGTTATGGCTTAGATTATGGTCTTGTTGGTAATGGTCATCGGTTGGGTATCAGACGGATAGACTTATTTGGATTATCACAGATATAGACCTATCCCAGAGTCTTGGATTATGCAATAACACTATCTTATTATATGTTCAGAATTCATCCAATTCGAGATATACATAGGTTAGTTGGGTTGGGTAATAGAGGTGGTCCCTATTCCCGATTGAACTCTGGATGAATATTATGATAAGGACACCAGTCGGGTCATGTCAAGTTTGTAACAAAACTTTAGGTTCATGGTTAATTAGAAGTCCACAAAGCTGTTTCTATTAGGGTCTCTTTTAGGGGTGTGTAGTGTGCTACACTTTTAAGAGAGAGGCTACAAGGCATTTAGGAATGTTCCACTTTCTTGGTATTCTTTTTCAAGATTGTAGTTTAAGTCCTGGAATTTCCTCTAATCTTTGTTTGATCACTTTTTAGATCATGCTTTGATGATTTGAAACTTTAGAAAATTCTTTAATCCCATCCGGGGATGATATTGATGGGGTATGCCCTATACCTAGAGTTTGCATTTAGTCCTAGTGTCTTATCTCTAATTGTTCTAGAGTTTCCCTAGTTTCTACTAGTCCTCCTCAAGGTGTTGTGACTAATGCATAATTTTACCAGTCAATTAATGTATTGATCATTGGTTGCTGCTCAGGCTGAGCAAGATGTATTTGGTATTTTATATGCTGAGGCCACTAGGGTTGGCCAATTCTTAAAGATGAATCCTCCTAATTTTACTGAAGTAAACATGGAGGAGGATCCATAGGGTTTCTTGGATGAAATAGAGAAGATGTTTAGAGTGATGTAGGCCACAAATATGGAAGGTGTAAACTTTGAAGCTTATCATCTCAAAGATATTACATACCAATGGTACGAGGAATGGGATAGGGATAAAGGTGATATGGAGGATTTATCCTTATGGGGGCTTTTTGTAATGCTTTTCTAGATTGCTTCTTTCCTTAGAAGATACGGGAAGTGAAGATAGAGGAGTTTGTGAATCTTAAGCAAGGAAAAATTTCTATCAAGGAATATGCTAATAATTTTCATCAGCTATTGAGGTATGCTTTAGATTTGGAGGCTTATATGAGAGTGAAGATGAGAAAGTTCACTTCTAGGCTATATCAGGATTTGACCTTTGAAAGAAAGACTTCCTTACTGATCAAAGATATAGATATTTTGAGGTTATTTGTCCGCAAGCAGAAGGTAGAGAATGAAAAGAGAAAACAATCAAATTTTGGTGAAAGGTAGTATAAGAGGAGTAGGTTTTATGAGCAGGGTGGTGCTCAGTAGCAGGGTGGTCGGGATAGCGATAAGTGGCTAAAGAATAAGTAGGGGAGTTTTAGTTCCCTCTCCATTTCTGGCGCTCTTTAACTAAAGTAGTTGTGATAGGTTTTAACAAGGTGGTGATAATTTTTGAGCACAAGGTGCCCAATCTTAGGCAAGTAGGGCATATTTGGCTTCTTCGTGTCCATCATGCCGGTTCTGTGGTCATCTTCATTGGGGGTTTTTGCAATGAAGGAAGGGATAGGTGTTTTAAATGTGGACAGCCAGGCCATATGCTCTGGATTTGTCCAATTGGTAAGGGTGTCTCATGAGCAATTAAAGCTCAGGTTACTTCATCTTTTGCTCCTCACCTAGTAGTGAAACTTCTACATCTGCTCCTATTTCTGGTACCGACATAGGCCAGAATAGGTTATATGTTCTTGCGTCTCAATAGGATACTGAGCCATCAACTGATGTAATTACTGGTACGTTACAAATGTTTTCTCATAATATGTATTGTTTACTTGATCTGGGATCCACTCTTTCTTATGTGACCGCATACATGGCTGTACATTTTGGTTTTGATTCAGAGGTTATTTTGGATCCTTTTTTTATTTCTACCCTCTCGGTTATTGCTAAGAGAGTCTATAGGGGGTGTGTGGTATCTATTGGTGGTAGGAAAATGGTCGTTTATCTTTTTGAACTGAACATGGTGGATTTTGATGTTATTCTGGGGATGGATTGGTTTCACTCTTGTTATGCATCCTTAGATTGTACGACCCATAAGGTTGTCTTTAGGTTCCCTAGTGAACTAGTTATAGAGTGGAAGTGTGGTTCCATAGATCCTAGGGGAAGGTTTATTTCTTATCTTAGAGATTAGAGGTTAATCTCCAAAGGGTGTCTCTATTATTTAATCCCGATTAAAAATTCTAAGTTAAAAGGTCCTTCTTTTAGTTGGTTCCTATGGTAAGTGAATTTCCCAAGGTCTTCCCAGATGATCTTCCTGGTGTTCCTCTGAATAGAAAAATTAAGTGTTATATTAATTTGGTTTTGGAAACTCGTCCAATATCTTTCTTCCTTATAGAATAGCTCCAACTAAGTTGAGTGAACTCAAGGAGCAACTTAAGGATTTTCCGCACAAGGAGTTTATTAATCCTAGTTTATCCTTGTAGGGTGCACCAGTGTTGTTCGTGCACAAGAAGAATGGTTACCTTTGGATGTGCATTGACTATTGAAAGTTAAATAAGGCAATAGTCAAGAACAAGTATCCTCTTCCAAGGATACATTATCTATTTGATCAGTTCCAAGGTGCCAACTTCTTTTATAAAATAGATATTTAGTCTGGGTCTCATTAGCTTAAGATTAGGGAGGTGGATATCTCTAAGACAGCTTTTCATATTTGGTATATGCACTTTAAATTCTTGGTAATGTCATTTGGGTTGACTAATGCCACGACGACATTTATGGATTTGATGAACAGGGTTTTTAGGAAGTTCTTGGATATTTTTGTCATTATGTTTATTGATGACATCTTGGTGTATTCTAAAAGTGAGGTGGATCATTCCAATCATCTTCGTGTGGTGTTTCGGACCTTGAAGAAACAATAGTTCTATGCGAAGTTCTCTAAGTGTGAGTTTTGGTTGAATGCTATAACTTTCTTAGGTCATATTCTTTCTAATGAGGGGATCATGGTGTATCCGTAAAAGGTGTCTATGGTTAAAAGGTGGCCTATACCTATGACTCCAACTAACATTCAGAGCTTTTTGGGTTTGGCTGGGTATTATAGGCGGTTTGTGGAAAGCTTTTTGATAGTAGCTGCTCCTTTGACCAAATTAACTCAGAAAAAGGTCAAGTTTCCATGGTTGGATGCTTTTGAAGGGAGTTTTGAGAAGCTTAAGGATAAGCTAACTCTAACTTCGGTTTTGACCTTGCCAGAAGGTAATGAGGGGTTTGTGGTTTTTTGTGATGCATCTCAGGTAGGACATAGTTGTGTTGTGATGTAGCATGAGAAGGTGATTTCCTATGCTTCCAAGCAATTAAAAGTGCATAAGAGAAATTATCCTACTCATGATTTGGAGCTGTTAGCGATGGTCTTTTTTGAAAATCTGGCTGCATTATTTGTATGGAGTGAACATAGACATCTTTTCTGATCATAAGAGTCTATAATATGTGTTCACTCAAAGAGAGCTAAATCTCAGGCAAAAGAGATATTTAGAGCTTCTCAGGGACTATGATATGAGTTTTCACTATCACTCAGGTAAAGCTAACATGGTTCCTGATGCTCTTATCAGGTTTTCCATGGGGATTTTGGCTTATGTGGATTAGGAAAACTGGGAATTAGTGAAGGATATTCATCATTTGGCCAATCCCGAGGTTCATCTTTTGGACTTCAAAGATAGTGGTTTAATGGTTTAGAAAGTGGTTAGGTCATCTCTTGGTGCAGAGATTAAGGAGGATCAAGTGCTAAATTCTATCTTGATGAAAATCATAAGTGATGTTGGTATGCAAAAGGTAATGGTATTTAAGATCAGTGGTGATGGTACTCTACGGTACCAAGAGAAGTTGTGTGTTCCTGATATTGGTGGTTTGTGACAAAGGGTTTTACTGAGGTGCATGAATCACTCTATGTTGTTTATCTCGGCTTGACAAAAATATATCATGGTCTCAAATAGATGTATTGGTGGAATGGTATGAAAAGGGATGTGCTTGACTTTGTAGCCAAGTGCATGGTGTGCGAACAAGTCAAAGTTGAGCATATGAGGCCTGGTGGGTTGTATTAAGAAATTGATTTGCCCGAATGGAAATGTAAAGTAATCAATATGGATTTCATTACCGATCTTCCTCGTTCTCAAAAACAATTTGATTTGATTTGGGTCATCATGGATAGGATGATGAAGTCTACTCATTTCTTGCCATTGAGGACTAACTTTTCGGTGGAGGACTATGCGATGTTGTATTTTCATGAGATAGTAAAGATGTATGAGCTACCTTTTTTGATTATCTCTGATTGTGGTATGCAGTTTTCATCTCACTTTTAGCGGTCTTCTTAGAAGGGATTGGGTACTAAGGTGAGTCAGATATTGCTTTTCATCTGCAGATGGATGGGTAAGTAGAAAGGACTATTCAGACATTGAAAGATATGGTTCGGGTATGTGTGATTGATTATGGTGGGAATTGGATTGAGCATCTACCTTTGGTAGAATTTTCTTACAACAATAGCTATCATTCTAGTATTGGTATGACCCCTTTTGAGGCATTGTATGGTAGGAGGTATAGATCTCTTATTGGGTAGTTTAAGCTTGGTGAGACGGATATGTTTGATCCAATCTTGGTTTATCAGGTGATGGAAAAGGTAGTAGTGATTTGGGATAGACTTAAGGCTGCCAAAGTTGCCAAAATTCCAATACGGATGTACTATATAGGGACTTGATATTTGAGTTTAGGGATCTGGTGTTCTTAAAGTATCTCCCATGAAGAGAGTAATGTGGTTTGGTAAGAATGGGAAACTCAGTCCTCATTTATTGGTCTATAACCAATTTTGTGGAGGGTTGGTAATGTGGCTTTTTTGAATTGGTGTTGCCTCCTAGTTTGAGCTCCGTTCATCCGGTATTCCATGTTTCCATGTTGAGGAAATGCATTGGTGATCCTTCTTTAGTTGTTCCTTTGGAGGGATTGGGTATCTCAAATTCTCTATCTTATGAAGAGGTCTGTTTGAGATATTGGACATGCAGGTTTGTCAGTTACGCACCAAGGATGTGGTCTCTATTAAGGTTCTATGGTGGAACCACAAGGTGGAAGAGGTTACATGGGAAGCGGATGAGGATATAAAGTCCAAGTATCCGCATCTATTTTTTGCTCGTAGGATTCATGCGGAAGGTATGTTTTCTTCAACATACTTTTGTTTCAAACTTTGTTAAAGGAAAGATTAATATCATTGTATCTTTATTTTCTAACTTGTTTAAAGGTTGGATTGATATTTGATAATGCAAATGAATCACGCTTGTGGTTACCCTACTTTGTCCTTTATTCGGGGACGAATGTTCCTAGTGGGAGAGACTATAACACCTGGGTTTTTGGCCCTTAGAGAATTTCCTGGATTTTGGGTCCCTGGATAGGATACGATTAGGGAAAACAACTCGTACACTGGGATACGAATGGTATGGATTAGTCGTTGCTGACCAGTGATGGTTGGTGGCTTGGATTTGGTTTTTGGAATAGATACGACTTGGGTGGTACTAATTGTATCGGTGGATATGGGTTGTTTGGTTACTTCCCTCAATTTTTGACTTGGTAACTTAAGTATGTTATGAGTACTAGTGGTTCACCAAGAGCCGTAAGCCAAGGTACAAGTCGTACCATGGACTCATATGGTGGTCAGTGTTCAGGCCTCTTGGGATTCTATTCTGCCAGGGGTATGAATCATAGGTACTAGTAATATACTTGGATAAGACATGGTTTGGTATGAGTCGTACCTTGGACAATATTGGGTCCAAGGGAGATGGCCTTCGGTATGAGTGGTAGTTACCATTCGTATTGGAGGGTACGACTGATATGGATTGTCGTATCTCTATGGTGGAATTTTTGTGCAGTTTAAGTGAGGGTACTCTGGAAATTTTCCACTTAACCTAATAAGGCCCCACAACTTTTAACTCACTTGGGAGTTTATTTGCCCTATTATTCTATTCGTTAACACATAGAAAAACACTCCCTAATGTTCTTGGGAAAAGAAAGCTAGGGTTTCATCTTAAAGATTAATTTGGGGCTTGTATTGGTGATTTCTCTCTATCATCTTCTTGGTTTAAGGTATGTTCTCTTCCCTCATTGTTAGTTACAACTAAAGGCATGGTTTTATACAATGTTTTCACGGTTTGATTATTTTATGGCTTTGGGTTTTCAAATTTAATTTAGGTTTTTGGTTATAAATGCTTGGTTATGGTTTTCCCATGTTTTAATTATGCTTTTATATGCTTTAATGGTGGTTTTGGATAATTGGTTGCATGGGAATGGTTATTAGGTAATTGCCTTTGGATTTGGAAATACTATGCCCTCAATGTGTTTTATGAATGCCTATGAGAATGTTTTCACTACATTGTTGGATTTTAATGGAACTTGGCAATGGAACCCTAAATAGTTTGAAATGGTCAAAATAATATGGTTTTGGGTTTAACAATCATTCTTGTGGGGTACAATGGAATACCCCAAGTAATCATAATAATGGAACACTTGTGGGGTATATGGAACTCCCCCAAATTAATTGGATAATATAATAATGTGATCGATGGGTACATGGGGATCCCTTGATCTCAAAAAGGTTTGAGTAGGGACAATACTTGTATGTTTTAGTCAGTATGGTGATACCACTATGTATAGCCTCGGTTGATAATAATGGTTTGGTTTGTTGGAAATGGTTTTAATTGGTAGATAAAGACGGGGTGTGATAGCTAATCATGAAGGTGGGAGTCCAATGGGTGAACACTGGAAACTCATGTTTGCCGACATAAGGGGTAGGTCATGGTGACCTTATATGATACTATAAGGTATACGAGAATCCTCTAAGTACACTGTACACATGTATCATGGAGGGTGAGGGTACTTTCGAATCCCTTACTCTTATGGTATCTCCAGTTTGTGTGGCTACACGTATCAGGTCTTGTTCAGGGGGTTACACTGAACCTATATAGCCCATGGATGGTTAAGGACAGTTAAGCTATGCATACCCAGGTCAATGGTTTCAAATGCATTATAAACCTGGTTCCCTTACCCGGCATGGTTCTATATTTATATTTGTATGGTTTGTCTACATATGGATGGTTTACTTGGTTTTATTAAATGACATTATTTTATCCTTATCCTGATTTCAAGCTAGCGTTCACCCGCTAACCCATCTTCGGGCGGCTGTATCCCTACGCGATGCAGGAACAGACTTCTACTCCTCCTGCGTAGCGATTAGACTTTGGGATTAGCTATTGGATTGAAGTGGTTAGCTTCCATCTTTTCGGAAGGATCCATTTCATGGATGTTATTTCATACTTTGGATTATTTATGGATATTGGTTTTGGCTATGGTTAGGGGCATATCCCAACCAGATTTTGGTATTCTTTTGGTCAGAGTCTTTTGTGGAACTACTATGGGTTGGAATGGGCGGGATCAATATTGATGTTGTCCTTAGTATTGATATTAGTATTGGGGCTGACACCAGTTGGCTGTATTATTGGTTGTTCCATCCTCTTTTATTTTAGGATTGCATATAATTATTATGGAAATCATATGGGTATGGTTTGTTTGGTAATAGTCATCGGTTGGGTTTCGGACAGTTAGACTCGTTTGGGTGGTCACGGATATAAACCTATCCTAGATTCTTGGATTATGCAATATCGCTATCTTTTTATATGTTCGGAATTCATTCGACTCGAGATATGTGTAGGTTCGTTGGGTAACAGGGGTGGTTCCCAATCCTAGTTGGACTCGGGATGCCTATTACGACAAGGCCCCCGGTCGAGTCATGCCAATTGGTCAACCCAAAAAACATAACTAGGAACTCATAGTGACCCTATTGGGTCCTGAAGACAGTCTTAGGGATATCCACTTCCCTAATTTTAAGATGATGATAACCGGACCAAAGATCAATCTTAGATAAACACTTCGCACTATGAAGCTGATCAAACAAATCGTCGATCCTAGAAAGAGGATACTTATTCTGTATGGGCACCTTGTTCAACTGAATTAATCAATGCACATTCGAAAGGAACCATCCTTCTTAGGAACAACCAACACAGGAGCACCCCAAGGAGACACACTAGGACGGATAAAACCTTTAATCTAATAGATCCTTCAATTTCTCCTTAAGCTCTTTCAACTCAGTCTGAGCCATTCTATACGGAGAGATAGAAATAGGACGAGTCTGCGAAATAAGATCAATACCAAAATTAATTTCTCTATCGGGATGAATACTAGGAAGGTCATCAAGAAAGACCTCGGGAAACTTATTAACCTTGGGAACAGATTCTAGAGAAGGACCCTTCGAGTTGGAATCTTTAACTAGGACTAAATAAGACAAACACCCTTTAGAATCAACTTTCAGGCTCTAAGATATAAGATGAACCTCACCTTAGGCACTATAGAACCCCTTCCTATACAATGACTAGATTTAAACATGACCTTATGGGTCTGACAATCTAAGGAAGCATTACACGAATGCAGCCAACCAATCCCAAGATTAACATCAAAATCGACTATGTCCAACTCTATTAAGTCTAGCAAAGTTTCTTTACTACCAATAGCTACCACACATCTCATATAGACTCTTTTAATAACCACAGAGTCTCTACCATGGTAGAAATAGGTGAATGAACCTACAGATACTTAGGACCAAAACCAAAATGCACAGCTACAAATGGGGTCACATAAAAGAGAGAGTACCCTAGAGCAAGAAAACAATACACATCATGGGATAAAATTTTAAACACACCCGTAAAAATATCTGGAGACACCTTAGACTCTTGGCGAGTAGCAAGTGCACAGAAGAAATTTTGGTCAGTGGCGGTACCAAAAATAGAAGTAGAAGCAAAAGCAGCACCATTTGGTGTAGGAGTAGATAAAGTAGAAATAAGGGCCCTATTATACAAAGAACCCACTGGAGAGGGGCACTCTCACTGTATGTTCCCAATTTGACCATATCTAAAACATCAGTTCCTCTCTTTCTCACACTGGCCATGATGATATTGACCACAACATCTAGAAGAACGGTAGGATGGAGCCGACTGAGCCCCAATTGCTTGAGATTTGGAACCCTGTGCCCGCAACCCACCATCAATCTAAGATCGATGATCACCCAACAGCCTCGGGTAGAGAGCACTAGCCAAGGAGAAAGGATTAGAACTCCCCCTCTTCTTTCTTGGCCACTTAACACCATCTCTAACACTTTGCTCGGAAGGCCTAAATTTCTTCCCTTGCCTTTCACTGAACTTAAACTATTTTTTTTCTCCTTCTCCACTTGCTGCTTATATACCACCAACCTAGAGATATCCATATCCTTCATCAATAAACCATCCTTGATCTCAAGGATCAAATCATGAGACAGTCTCGAAGCAAACTTACGCATTCTAGCCCTCATGTTAGAAACCATCTCCGGAGCATACATACCTAATTGATGAAACTTCAGGACATACTCTTTGACTGACATCTTTTCTTACCTCAAAATAACAAACTCCTCTGCATTGGCTTCCCTCAAGTCATGAGGAAAGAAGCGAACTATAAATGCATTAGTGAAATCTTCCCACAAAGATGACTTATTAATATCATCCCTTGCCTGATCCCATTCCTCGTACCATGGTATGCCACATCCTTTAGCTAATAGGCTAGAAACTTCACCTCTTCCACATTAGTGGCATGCATAACTCTTGAAATTTTTTTCCATCTCAACCAGAAAACTTTGAGGATCCTCATCTACCTTAACACCGGTAAAGGTCAGAGGAATCAACCTCATGAACTGGCCAACCCTTTTGGCATCAGAAGGTGGAGTAATAGATGCACCCCACTGAGCCAAAGAAGCCACCAACTGATCTATCATATGAATTAATTGATGAAACTCAACATTCATCATGTCAGCCTGAGAAATTGGGGAGGACTAGAGGGAACCGATGTAACTTCAGGACCATCAGGAACAAAACCCCTAGAATAGGTTTTGAATCTATAAGTAGAGCGTGTCCCATTAACATTGTCCCCAGTCAGGACGTGAGTGTTTGTAGGAACTTCAAATCTTCTTGAAGGCATGATTTGAATGATGAGAAAATGAAAATCAGAAGGATCTAAGACCTTAAACTCTATAGCTTGAAATAAGATAATAAGAAGATGAAACATTCCTAAATGTCTCATAGCCTCTCTCTTATTAAGTGTTGCACACTACACACCCATAAAAGAGACTCTACTTGACACAACTTTATGGACTCCCAACTGAATATGAACCTATGCTCTGATTCCAACTTGACACAATCCAAAATTGGGCTTCGTTGTATGGGCATCTCAATACCAATAAGGACCTGAGATCTCCTCAATAATCTAACCTAACCATCACATCAATCCATAATTGTTGGATGAACTCTGAACATATAACAAGATAGCAAAAACAAGACTAAAAATCATTACTTTAGAAGTGTATAATCAATCTATTAATTTAAACATACTAAACAACATACCCAAGTCCAGAATCATCCACAAGCCTCTTCCAATCCAATGTATATAGTACATCGGGACACAACCTTGACAATAGCCAAAAACCAATTCTAAAACAAGCGTAAGACATAAGATAGAAAGACCATGAAATGAAATATATCCCTTCTGAAATATTGAAGCTAACTATTTCAAAGTCAACATACGATCCGCTTGAACACCTGGTCACTATGTAGAAAGAGAAAAAAAAGCTCCAACCCCTTTGTCGCGTAGGGACATAACATATGAAGGTGGTTAGCACTTAGAGCGCTAGCATATAACTCAAGGATAAGGATAAAGTAGTGTTATCGTTCAAAACCAAATCAAACTATCACATGAAACCATATTTATATACATAGGTATATATGTAGATATATAGATACATCGAGTGTCGAGAAAGAAATCAAGGCCTTAGCATGCATTTCAAAACATCCAATCATGATACATGAAGTGGAGGACTCTAACCTTCTACTTATGTAGATTAGGAAGTTTGAACTTTGCGATTATATCAAGCAAGAGGACTCTAACCTCAAGCCATCTTATTAAGAAAGTGGACTCTAACCACAAGCCGTTTTATTAAGCAAGTGGACTCTAACCACAATCCATTTTATTGGACAAGTGAACTCTAACCCTAAGCATTTTATTGGACAAGTGGACTGTAACCACAATCCATCTTCTTAAGCACGTGGACTCTAACCACAAGCCATAGTGTCCACTACTAGTCGATATTGGGACTCTAACCCTTTGTGCATACATTAACATCCTCTTAGTCAACATTCGAGGACTCTAGCCAACTTAACCAATTCAAGCCTTCAAAACTACACTTCAATGTCATACATGACCATAAGGTTTTTATGAACCATTTATCAATCAATCACTTTAACAGGCTAATGACTTGATTTAAATCACTATTCAAGTGAAATTGGGGTCTTCAAGACCTTTACCAAACCATTCATTCTTCATTATAATTCTTATTCCAAGCTTTAGTTCAAATACAATTCAATTCCATATTTAGGGACTCAAACCCCCCTTTAACCAATAAAACCACCAAGGTTACCAATTAACTCATTACATGGACAATAAGGCCTTTAAAAAGTCATTTACCAATCATTCTTACTCATTAAGACATTTCTTTAGCTAAAAACACTATTAACATATGACTAGTTATTTCTCTTATACATTTTCACAAACACCTTGAGGGCATACCTTTACCATGATGAAAATCAAATTAAAAATCATCAAGATTAGGGTTATTCATAACCCATTTGTTAAACCACAATCATCAAGAACGTACATGTGGAAACCATCACTAAATCATGTATAAACACAAGTTTAAACAAGAGTAAACAATGCTTATCAGTATGCATAAAAAACCCTGAATATTTAGTCTCAAAACCCACCATTCAAGAATCAAAATAAATCTTTAAAATACATGATACTTGAGAAATAACAATAAGGGATGAGTCATATTCCTTATACAAGATGATTCACAGAAAGAACTTGACCCCTTTAGTATCTAGAAGAACACCTCTTGAAACCCTAGTCTCCAATCTTGTTGAAGAAGTTTATAGAGTGTTTTGGTATGTTTTTATCTTGTCCAAGTGAATAATGCAGGGTAGAAAAATGGTATAAGTCATGGGTCATAAGGGTTTAGGGTCGGGAAATGTCTAAAATGTCCCCAGCTTAAAAGATAAAAATTGAACCAAGGAGGGTAAGACTCATTATACACAAACCGTACCCTAGGGTACGAGTGGTGCCCTATCTCGTATCCTAGGCCTCACCATGGACCTCTAAAATGTTCAACATAGGACTTCACAATGTTTAATCATATCCTAAGGTACGAGTACTCTACAACTCATGCCCTAGGTAGAATGCACTAGGTTAACCTCTAAAGATCATATGACTAGGTAGCTTACTACTTGTGCCCTAACATACGAGGTGTATGGTACCGAACCATACCTTGGATAGAATATAACTCCTCATACACTGATCGTTATGCAATAAGGGGTACTAGACTGTACCTTAGGGTAAAAGAAGTAAGCACCAATCATACCCTATCCAGAAACTCAAAACTTGGGCAAATTTTCTAAGGGTTTTGAAGCCTAGGTGTTTCAAATAAAATGCTTGAAATTGTGAGGGTGTCACAGTGAATGGTCATGATACTTATAGTTGGAAACTTATCTAGGAGCTTGTGGGTTATTACAGTCCTCAGGCCTACATGAAATCTCTCATCTTCTACAGTTATTAAATTTATCTAAACTAAGTCTACCGCACATAAAACTATAACCTACCTCAACCAAATATCTTGGATTAAGAAAGTCACACCACGGATACTCCTTCCCTTCCTCAAGGCTTCAAAATGCTCAATTATCTAACAAATAAGTAGCTGTAAGAGTAATTAATCAAATATTGTTCAAATAAATACGTGTAAAATTCAAGTCCACTAATTTTACCCTAATTCATGGTATATAAAATTATCCAAAGGTTGTCTTAATCTCTAATTTTTTCTATTAAACTCAATGCAACTACATAAAAAGAGTTTCAAAGCTAAAGATCCCACCTTTATAGAACTCAAGACCCTCAACTATCTAAGTTTATTATTTTGAACCACAATTTCATACTAGAAAGAGAGTTTAAAATCTAAAATGAATTCTAGATTAAAATACATATAGCCATAGGTTTTTACCACAATTTCATGAGACTAGGGTTCTAAACCACAAGTATTTCACTATAATTTCCAATTCTAATGATTCTATAGGAAGAATGGATTAATCAATGTTAAAAAGAAGTACAAATCTTATCTCAATGTAGGATGTTCACTCAAGACGTTAAAATATTTCAACCCTAGAGTTGTGGGATGAAGTTTTCTAGTTAAATCCCAAAAAAATTATAAAAAAAGTCTATGTACTACATAGTTACCATTTCAACAGTTCGATTAACCTTGCAACGTTTAATTTCTCAACCAAAATAATGTTCAATAAAATAGTCATAATTGTGTACTCTAAAAGTGGATAAATGAATAGTTGGATGAGTTGGAAAGAATACTCAAAGATCTTTAATTTGGTTGGTATTAGGCCACATAACTCTTTATATTATAGGAGATATACTCGTTTGAAGTTAACCCTTGTCTAAACTTAGCTCAAAACTCTATCGGTAGGAACACTTTCAACTTAACTTTGTGCTAGGGGTATTATATGTAAATTTCTCTCAATTCTAAAAAACTAATCTTATAACTTAGAGGTTCTCATGTTGTTACCATAGATATTTTAATAATGCCAGAATAGGTTGTTACACTAATTCTTGTGAAGTTTTTCTTATTTGCACATTAGTTGATCTTTTTTTGGCTCTTTCTATTTGAATTTGAGCCATCCTTTTTAATAAGAAGAATCCATTCTTACAAAAAGGATAGGTGACTTGTGAATTTATTAAGCTCAAGTTAGTTTACTATTAATTTTGTAAAGATGCTATAAGAGGTAAGATTTTATGTTAAAATGAAAGCACGAGGATTTTTCTACTATGATTGTTTATAGAGTTTTACAGGTACTGTGTCTAGTGCTATTAAGGAAATCAAATAGAGAAGAGTTTGTAAAGTAGGATAGAAGCTATCACCAACCTAAAAAACTGAACAAGGAGGATAGATGAAAGGCTCAAAGGCCTAGAAAGGATGTTAGGTGGAATAGGGAAGTAGGTCGAAGGCATAAAGATTTAGATTGGAGATGTAGAAGACAGACTGATACAAAAGGGAGATCGAAACTCGAGAAGGATCCTCACACTACTTATGGTAAGGGAACAAGATGAACCCTAGAACATTCTACAATCATCACTCTAAGTCATGCAATTAATTGACTTATGCTACCTTCAACAAGGTTGAAACCAAGCCTTTCTATAACCCACCTTTCAAATAAACAACTATTTGAGCTATGCTAGACAAGAAACCCCACATAAAAATCAACAACCATATCAAATAGTATTTTGTGGCCAACAAAGTTCAAAACCAAGCTCTATTACAAAATGCTCCATGTGCACCAATGCATGGATTCCAAGTACCAAGAAACAAAACTACCCACCGAAATAATACCAAGGTAAGCCTTACAACAATCCCACTTATGGTCCTAGGGGTCCCAGAGGAAAAGGTAGGTTTTGAGCCTTTGGTTGGAAAAACGTTATGAGATAGCAAGGACCTAGATAGAGGACACAAAAATTAGAATTAATAAGATAGGTTTGGGGATCAAGAGAGAAGGGTGACCCATAGTGGGGTTTGAACACTATTAAAATCACCCTTCTAAAGTTTAAGGGTAATAACAACCTAGAAGAATTCAAATGAAGGCTATAAAGTAAAGGGAATTTAATCACCAATAATGCATATGATACTTTGAATTCTACATATGCTATCACATACTTAAGGGCTATATATCTACATGGTGGTAATCCAAATGGAAAAATGGGACAGAAAACAAAAAATGATATACCTACATTGTCAGTGCTGATAAGGCTTATGGAGTTAAGGTATGTGACACCTAACTACCAATAAGAGGTTCTCAAGAAGGTGTAAATTCTTCAACTAGAAACTAAGAATGTTAAAGAATATTATGATGAGTTTGAAAACTTATGGATGAATTTATGAATTAAAGAGCACTGCGTAACACAATGATTTTGTTTCTATTTTTTAGTATAACATCTCTATGCATATAATGATCAAACACTATAAGAATTTAAAAGAAACTTTTAATGATGCTCCATGATTGTAAGAGCAAAGGAGACTTGAAGGTAATAGAGGCACAATTAATAAACCTAGTTACCCTTGTCCTTTTAATATTTATTACTTTTGATGCCAAGGAGGGGATAAATTGCTAGTGAATGTCCTAATAAGAGAAATATTTTGGCCCTTAGAGATGGATATCAAACCAATGATAATTAGGATTATAATTAAGAGAGTGAAAGAGATGACCATAATGGTGAATATAAAAAGGTGCCTCTAGAGGATGAGGATGCAGAGTTCGAGGAGAGGATTACTTTAGGAGGGGGAGGGGGTCTTATGAGGAGGTTGAACCCTTAAAACATGTTTATAAATGATTAAAGGTAAATGTAAACTTGTCATACATTGTGAGTTGGATTATAGGGTCCATTGCTAAAGAAGATCTTGATCAAAGTTTGAATTTGTTTCTTATTTTAGAACTTTAAGCAAAGTCACATGCTGATCATTTTTTTGTTACATATTGTTATTTGATATAGTTGAACAAAAAGTCTCCTAAGTACAAGATTTTTGATAAGCTTTGCGCCTTGATCATTGATAGTGGAAGTTGTACGAATGTTATGAGTGATAATTTAGTAGAACAAATGCAAATTCCTACAAAGAAGCATTCTAGTCCTTACAAACTTTAATGGCTTAATGCATGTAAAGAGAGGAATGTCCTCAAGCAAGCAAATATGAAATTTAGCATTGTAAGCTACCAAGAAAAAATTCTTTGTGATATTGCATCTATGCTATCACATCACATATTTCTTGGAATACCTTGGAAATGTAATAGAGATATCCTGCACCAAGGGAGGAGTAATAAATTCTTATTTGTAATTAGAGTTCAAAAGCTTGTTATAGCACCATTTGCTCCCTACCTAGTAGGTATAGACTACCAAATCATGAAAGACCTTTGGAAAAAAACAAAGGTGATAAAGGTTTGAGAGGGAGTGAGAACTACTTACTTGTTCAAGGCGATGATCGTGAGTTGGACAAAACAAAAAGGATATACATGGTTTCCAAAACAAGTGCTTAAAGGGTGCATATAAGGAATATTTCTTAGTGAGCCGTGTCAACACACATCCTTTTATTACATGCTAACTAATAAACTATCACTTTGCCTAGATTTTTTCTTTTGTAGGAATATAATGAGTTGCCTAATAAGATTTCTCAATAGGCTACCTCTCTTAAGAGGATTGAAGCATAAGAAAGAATTCATATCCAGACCATAAATTCCCAATAGGCTAGCATATAGAAGTAACCTAAAGGAGAATAAAGAGCTTCAAAAATAAGTTAAGCAGATTCTTAGAAAGAAGTTAATCAAGAGAGTCTTAGCCCCTTTTCCATTCACTTCATCCTTGTACCTAAAATGGATGGCACTTCGAGAATGTGTATAAACTTTTGAGTGGTCAACAAATTTACCATCAAATATCGGCACCCTATACCAATGTTGGATGACTTATTGGATTAAATAGGGGGTTTGAGTGTAATTTCGAAGATTTACCTCCAAAGTAAATATTAAAAATTATATCGAGGCCTAATGATGAATGAAAGATGACTTTGAATCAAAGTATGGGCTATATGAGTGGCTTTTTATGCCTTTTGGCTTAACGAATGCCCCTATTACCTTCATAAGGTTGATAACCCATGTTTTCAAGACATTCATAATTATTTTATAGTCCTTTACTTTGATGAAATACTTGTGTATAGTAGGACATCTAAAGAACATGGAACACATGTTCCATTTGAGACAAACATTTGATATCTTGACATAAGAGAGGTTGTATGCTAATCCCAAGAAGTGTTCATTTTATGTTGAAAAGGTAGTGTTTTGGGGATTTGTTATCATTTCCAATATTGTTGTCTATGTTAGTCTTTGCATTTTCCTTATTATGTTCTTTTCTTGAGGATGTTTATTTTTGTTGAACCAACATGTTTAGAATAAATTATATATTTTTTGTTTTGAATTGGTAGAACAAAAATATGAAGACTTAGGGAAATTAAATATACAGCAACTGGCACACTTGAACATTTATATTTAAAATTATATTTACCCCTCCAAACTTTTTAATTGTGCTTCACTATTTCAATATATTGACCTATATGGAACAGTGTTTTACATTGTGTATATCAGTGGGATGACTATTGCATAAGCTAGACTATAAACTAATTAATTGGTAGTTGATCATAAAATCATGCATCATGTGTGTGAGAGATATTTTTAGTGCTTATCTTGTGTGTACAATCTAGAAGTTGACCGGTTAGTCTTTTTACTGTTGTAGGATAGTTTTGTTATGGAAATATCATAAACCTTCTTTTCTATAAGTCCACTAAGACCTAAAATGACAGTAAAAAAATGAAGGATAAAATTTCCAGTTCTTGATTTTGAGCCTTAATCTATTTTTTGTAAGATTAGCCAAATTTTTATCCCATGTATTTGCAAGTAAACCTTTTATATTCTCCAGTCCCACATTGAACACTAGGTTTCAACTTACAGAAAGAACCTAAGTTTTGGGTGGCTGATATGGGGGTAAATAAAGTAAAAAGTTGGGTATAAAATGAAGGAACTAGTTGATGAAAGAAAAGTGTGTGGCATGTTTAAAAAAAGATGAAAAGAAAAAAAAGAAGGAAAAGTTTAGAAAAATACAGGACAAAAAGAAAGATATTTATATGATAGGAATAAAACCACACTTAAGCTATGCTGAAATAAAAAAAAGAAGGGAAAAAAAGAGCTTAGAAAAGAAATGAAAATAGTGTAGTGTTCAAGGAGGTTGAGTAACTTAGACAAATCTACTATACCCTCATTCTAAGACAACATTATTGTCATGACCCGGGTCAACTCACTAGCCATAACCAACACTCAAACTATTTTTGGTGTAAGAGTACCACTTGACATATCTCATGAGCATGTGAGTAGAACATACATAAACAGAATGACAATATGGAAACTAACACATGGATGAACTATATAAAATATCATAAAATATATGTTTATTAATTAAAGTTAAAATCTCTTGAATACTAATGGATTACAACTAACTCATTTGGCTGTCTACATTATTTTAGTATCTTCTACTAACATTCTAGACACTATTTATAGGAAAAGAACTCAAACTACATTTATGTACACAAATAGACTACCAACATGACAACTAGATTGTGCGTTTCAGATAGATAAAAGTGTTCATCAACAACTTAGAATTTAAGACCTACTGTAGAGTATGATCACGCACCAATACACCTTAAACTACCTCATGAATAGATATTGTGAAAAACATAGTCAATATAATAAAATAAATTGATATGTAATTTATACATATATACATAGCATAAAATTGAAGAACTAATCATAAGAGCATATATGAAGACTTAAAAACAAGAGTTAAAAACATCGAATCATGAGTCTGGATGAAATAACTTTTAGTATCTTAAACAAAATAAAGTAATATCATATGAAGAGTAGATTAAAACATGAGTAAAGTCAAAAGCATGAATAATGAGAAAGCCTTTAAATATATTTATGAACTGGAAATTTAAAGAAAAACACAATAATGGAAATCTACATAAAATATACTTTATATATACTAATAAAGTCTTAAATTGTTGGAAAAATCAAGAAAACTAATGTCACGACCCAAACCAGGGCTTGACTATGACAGGTATCTCAAGTCCTATGTGAATCGGAGATCACTCCCTCTACCTCACCTAACCAATTTATCAACCATAAGTGTCGAATGAATTACAAACATATAATAAGATAGAGCAATATAAGACTAAGATAACCTCAAGAAATTTCTAAACCATTCATCACCACCACACACTAATCTATCACACCCATGTCCACAGTAATCCACAAAGCCTCTACAATCCAAAGTCAATTAAATATCGGGACATGCCCCAGACAATAGAAAAAATCCAAGTATAACAAAGTCTATGACATAGAGTAAAAATACCTTAAAATAAATGCCTTCCAAACTATAGAAGCTCACCACTTCAATGTCAACTCACGAGCCACTTGAATACCTGGTCACTGAGTAGGAAAACAAGAAGAAGCTCCAGTCCCTGTATCACGTATGGATAACATTTAAAGATGGTTAATGGTAGAAGCGCTAGCATGTAACTCAGGGATAGAGAAATAAAATAATGCTATCAATAAAATCGAGTTAAATTATCATATGAAATAACATATATACATACAAATATATATCATTCTGGGATAGGGAACAAGGCTTAGCATGAACTTGAAAAATATTAACTTGGACTGTGTAGAATAACCATCATAATATAAGCCACCCATGGGCTATATGGGTCAATCTCTCCCCTAGCTGGAAGAGCCCCAGTGCGTGTAGCCGTATGAACTTGAGAATATCCATATCCATAGATGCCATTATGGGGGGACTCAAACCTTCCAACATAATCGAGGTGACTTAAGCACCAATATATAAAATATGAGGGACTCAAACCTCCCATAGCATATCTATTTGGGGACTCAAACCTCCCGGTCATATAGAGACCCACACCGACTAGCGCATTTTTAGTGTTAGTCCTTTAGAATCCACTTTCACAGCTCATTTACACATTCCGCTTTAAAGCCCAAATTAAAATATTCATTACACATACACACAACCATTAGTCTTATTACCTACCGAAGGCATCCCATTGGTATTGTAATACCAACCCCACTTGCAACGTTCAATATGCCATAAATATTATCATTCGACTTTGGGACTCAAACCCATTATCTATCCAAAGTCATCAATTCAATTTAACAATTTAGGGACTCAAACCTATTTAGCAAATTAAACAACCTAGGTTACAATTCAAAACCATTTATGACCCACAAGGTCTTTATGCAACCATTAACCAAACATTTACATTATTAGGCCAAGGCCTTAGTTCAAATCATAATTCAATTAAATTTATGGAAATTAAGACCTTTACAAAACCATTCATCCTTCATTAAGATTCTTATGCAAAGAAGTGGTTCAAAACACAATTTATCATGTGACAAGATTCTTCTTATATACATTTTAAAAAATAGGTTGAGGTCATACTATTATCAAACCATTGTTCAAGTCAAAACCCATCATGTTAGGGTTAACCATGACCTATTCATTAAACCACAATTCCCATGCACCCACATATGCAAAATCATTATCAAAAGCATGTATAAACACAAGTAAAATTATAAGAGATTAATAATCAATATTATACATTCCAATCCTCAACCATGGATTTCAAAACCACCATTTATGATTCAAGAATAGTATTTAAAACATATAATTTTAATAAACTAACAATGAATGAAGAATCACATGCCTGAGTTACGATGATTCATGGAGGATTTTGATCCTTAAGCCTTTAGATGACCACCTTGATGAAACCCTAGCTCAAATTTCTTGAGAGGTTTTTCGGTAGTTTATGAGAGTGATTTGGTCTTCCAAAGTAACGAATGAGGGACCAAATAGTGTTATAAGACGTGGTGTCTTAAGGGCTTGGGATGGGAAATATCTAAAATAACCTTAGCTTAACAGATGTTAGAGACTCGCAGGAGGGTGCGATTTGGCATCTCCACTCGTTCCCATATCATACTAGTGGTGCCCTCCACTTGTACCATGATCAGAATGTTGGACATCACATTTTTTCCAAAATACGACTCCTTTAGCCTAACTTGTACCCTAACTAGATGGCTAGAACCTTCAAATCGTACCCTAGGCAGAACATTAAGGTTAGACACTAGACAACATACGGTTTGGCACTATACTTCATGTAATATTTACATATGACTCGTATGATGTCTTCTCATACCAAGAACAAAACATGGCCAATATGCTACTAACCAACATACGACATAGGTCCTTGACCCGTATCCATAATATATGAGTGGTATGGTGAGTCATATAATGCCAAAAAGGTTTAAGACTCAAGTAATTTTGCAAGGGCCAAAGTTCAGGGTGTTTCAGCCTCCCCTCCTTAGGATCATTCATCCCTAAATAATGGGATGATGCACTACATGCATGATTAAACCCTAAACATCTCTACTCTTACCTTTAAGACATAAAATAAACACCGAGAGATCCACAATCTATCATCAACAAAGGTATAAAAAAAAGGTGCTAAGAACAAAACATACCTCAAGAATGATTTTCCAGATTTGGGAATAATGTCAGCCACATCTTGTTTCATAGTTCTCTACCAATACATCTCTTTAAGATCATGATACATCTTTGTTAAACTAAGATGAATCATGTACACGATTCATGGGCCTTGGCAAAAGTCCTTCCTCGCAACCCATCCACGTTGGGAACACAGAACCTCCCTTGGTACCTTAAGATTCCATCTCTACCGATCTTAAAAGCCATCACCTTTTTCTTACTCACATCATCCTTTATCTTATCAAAAGATAATCTAATACTTATTTCTCCTTTATTTTTAAACTAAGAGATGACTACGCTGCTTGTTGCACTATCATACCACCATCATCAAAGTCCAAAAAATGGAATCCAAGGTTAGTGATATGCCCAAATTAAAACTCTCGTTAGAAAGTGTAAGTGGTCACTGTCAAATATAGAACCCAACTAGGTTAGGGTCGAATCCTATAGAGAATACTGTGCAAACTAAGTGTTATGGTTGTTAATATACTATTGATCGAAGGTTCTGGAGTAAAGGGGGTTTTGACTTGGTAAAAGTATTCAGATTATAGTAGAGAGTGTTTCAGCTAAGAAGTGTGATTGTAAAGTTTTACTCAATGAGAATAACGAAACTACAAATATGTTCACCGAGATGTTATATAAGTCAGGGCGATGGGTTATCTCAATTTCATATGTAACAAATTTTAATTGCAAGAATATATTGAACTCTAGACTTCATCTATTTTGTTTCTCAACCTTAATAGATGATTACCACTTAATTCTCTCAAACTTAAAAAGTATATTAATACATTCAATTGATTTCTCAAATCGATTGATCCAGTTAAGGCATCAACCCTTAACCCAAAAGTTAAAGTCTTTAGGATCCTTGTAAATCTCTTCTTTTCCTAACACACATATTTTCTACTCAAACAAGTGGTGTTCTTGGGCTCACCTTTCAGGTTTGCAATCAAGAAATATCATTAAAATAAACAAGATACCTTATTCACACAATCCCACAACCCAAAACAACTATTCACATCAAGGCTCCCATAACCCTAGTTATGGGAGATTTAGACACACATCTCAAAGGAAGAAGAAAAAAACATTGTTTTGTTCATAAATTAATTCAAAGAACCACTTAAAAAAGGTCCCACAATTATTCTCTTTGATCTTCAAAGAAGAATGGTGAATAAGAATCTAGATCCATAATTTCAGCTCTTTCTCAGAGAGTAATGAGTTTCAAGGTATTCAAAAGTTGAAAAGTGAATAAAAAATAAATAAAATATACCTAATCTAAACCTAGACCGAGTATTTATATTCTCCCAGGTACTGGGGACTTGAAATTTGAAATTAGTAATGCCGCGTCAAAGTTGACGGCCAAGTTGCCAACCCATCGGTAGTCTAATGGTCCATTACTTGGACTGTCACTGATGGTCCCAAGTTGCCTGATTATGCCAAAGGGGTTATGGCTATGTTGATGGCCCATCGCCAGTCTGACGGTCCATCGCCAGTCTGACGGTCCATCGCTTGAGCCATCACTTAATCACTCGAGGATGCATTTTCTATCTATCACATGAGATGGTCAGTCAGTATCATTTTTCTGCTGATTTTCTAAGTTATTTCTTAAGCTCAGTCCTTGACAAGATAGGATGAATTTTTTGTCTTGGCTTGACGGCTAAGTTGACTGTCCGTCGGAGGTCTGACATCCCATCACTTGGATCTTCACTTGGGTCAGCTACTCTGTCCATTCTATTTAGCCTTAAAGGTCACTCTAATGGTCTATCACATGAGACGGTCCGTCAGCATCCTTTTTCTACTGCTTTTCTAAGTTATTTCTTAAGCTAAGTCCTCGACCTGAAAACACTAAAATCCAGTATCAAATACAACAATAGTTTCTTTAAAATGTACAATTATCCCTTGAAAAAGATGTAAAATGTTTCATCAAAATCCGAAACATCAACACCCTCAACTTAAGACAGTTGCTTGTCCTCAAGCAACTTAACACCAAATCACATACATGAGCAACGCAAAGATGGGCATTCAACTGTTGAACTAGATTTCACACAACCACTCAACTGTCATCTCAATCATATGGTCTCAACCCATCAGGATCTACAACTAGCATTATTTATAATTCAGCACATATAAACACATGGATACAATATCCCAAAAAAATCAGCAAAACTAAGCATAACTCAAGTTGTCCGCGTAGTCAAAGGAGTCCAACACACATCATTCATTTAACTTATGGACGATAATAAAGACTCTCACACTTATCAAGGATGTTGAAAACACAACATACACACCTATAAGCTTTCCCTTATCATCTAATATTTCTTTGTAGCTGATTTACAAAGATCAAGCAAGTCTTTCTATGGATTGTAATAAGGTTCAGGTGTTAGGTGAGGATTAATTTTGGGAAAAGTGACTATAAGTTCAAACCTCACTCTCTTTTCCCTTAATTGCTACTCACCAGGGATAATCCTTTTCTAGCTCACTTACAATCCCCTCTATTCATCCACGACTTCGCCATAAACCCAAATTTGTTTGAGAGTCTTCAGTAGCCACCCTCAACTTATGCTGATGTAGTCAGTTGAGGTGCATAATATCTGACTAGATCAGGTCCAGATGCTATAATTTATTACAACTCCAAATCACTTTCAACAAACTATTATTACCTGGAACTCCAATCCTTTGTAGCTTTCTTCAGATCTTTGGCTTCTCTTTCTTTTGGAATTATATCCTCCCATCTCCTTCTCTTTGAACCTTTTTTATCAACATTTTTATAAATTTATTTTCCCTTATCTTTCAACGGGTTTCCCATAAGGTCAGCAAGACTCTCGTCTTCATCACTAATGACCTAGGCTTGATCAAATGTGGGATACATTATTGTCTCTTAAGCTCGACTATATCAACCTTTCTTGAACTCTACCACAAATTTTGCATAATCTAGTAATAATAGCACATCCAACCTCTTGTTTATGTGCTCCTCCATATCATCCGTTCTAGCCTGAATCTTTTTATACGTCTTTAAGGCTTTATCAACAATGTAATCAACAAAAAGGATTGAGCTATTTTTCCTAGGTGCTAAACTATTTTTAAAACTTTTTCTATTATTTAACAAACTTGGCAAAATTTCTCTGTGTCAACCTGTATTTTGAATATTAAGGTGGGGACAAATGCAGTGTCTGAAGTCTCACCCATTGGTAGCATAGATGCTGATCTTGCAGAAGTATTAGGCGGCACATAATCGGGTGACACATAAGTATTAATAGGCAATGACATACCTATGGGAATATCAAAAGTGTCGGGGGCTAGAGCTGACTGTGTCTAATAAGCAGGAGGTTTGTTGACTCGTATTGCATATTTTGAGTTATCCTTTATTTTTTTAGTATCCCGCCTATGAGTTGCCTGCACCTTATTTTTAACTCCTCGAATCAAAGGCACATTGGCTTCCCTGCATAATTCCATGATCAAACACGGAAACGGTAATGCACTTACAACATTGTGTGCCCGAACAAATATCTACTCAGCAATAATTTGGCTAAAATCAATCTTTAGCCCGACAATCAAACTAGCTACCAAAACTGCCCTATGACTGTCCAAATTAGGATCTCCCCAAGTTGACATCAATCGTAGTCTAATAATGGCCCACCAAAACTTAGCTAAAAAACTGAGTGACGACTTAGCAATGCGCACTTTGGGATTAAGCGCCCAAGATGGGTTACTATCATCAGTGAGGATCCTAAACAACCAAGGCCTTCGGGTGGAGGCCGTAGTCATATGATGTTCAAGCTTAGGTACGACAGTCTGTGCTTTATAGTCAGGCCCAAATAGCATCCTGTTCAGTGTGCGGGCTGATATATCAATGGTAACCCCTCTGAATGGAACTGATTCCTTCCTGGGCAAATCTAAATTTTTTGAGCCCTTGGGATAATCTTTCTCGACCAATGCCAAATAATTTGCAAAAAACTGCCACACTAGGTTTGGTTGATATGCCCCGAGGGGTTTTCTCATCCAAGCTAACTCATATTCATTAAATTACTATTCAAGCTCTTGATACCCATACAACTCGATCGTCACAATTTGGTGCTCTTCAAAGATTGGCCTTTTATTGTCCTGGTTTCTGTTGGTTCTTGTCTATCAAGGTACTTACCTCGTGCTCTTTCAACTTTCCACCTTATTGCTTCTCACGTTTGAGGGTCTTTGCTCTTGACCACACTGGCATCCTTAGTTTTTGATGCCTAAACTTGGTTCGGGTTTGATGTATTAACCCCTTTATCATTGGGGCTTGAACTTATGCTACTGCTGCTGCTCACTCTCCTCTTTAAATTGGGAGGGTGCATGATTTATCCTGTCCCTTTGTTGAGTGTCGAAAGATGGAGCCTCTTCACTTAATGCTGGCTTATTTTTATCCCTTCCGTGTTGAGTCCTACCACCACCTCTACTAATGGGTAACTTGCGTGCTATTTTCCTGAACAACATATCAAGAAACAGTTTGATTAGAATTAGGAAAAGAATTGCTGTAAACTTGACTTGATGGATAGGTTGACGGTTCTTTAGAGTTGTGATTGTCCGTCACCCTTGCCTTCAAGCCTTAAACAGTGAAGCAGGTTTTACCTAACCCAGTGACGGTTACTGTGAATGTTGGTCAGAGGTTTGACGGTTTATCAGGTCGTCTGTCACGGCTAAACCAGTAACCTATTTCTTTAAAGACTTTTCGACGGTCAAAGTAATAGTCCATCGAGTGTCCGACTGTTCGTCAAGATGGCCGTCACTTTGAGGTTTCAAAATTGAGTTACTTGGGCAATTTTTCAAACACCTAGCCTACATTACTCAATTGTGCACACAATAATGATACAAAATCGACCTTAAAACATAAGTTTTGCCATTTTTGGTAATTGGTTACTCAAACTTCTCTCAGATAACATTTACAGAGTTTGACTTAGTCAGATGCACAACAATGCAAAAGAAAACAAGATGAAGTTCTTTTCAAGCATTAACAACTTATACATCACATTTATCATTCTAAAAAGAAGAGAAAAGTTTAAATCATACCTTTATTTCATATTATTCCTCACTACTCTGAACTTGCGGACTTTCATAAATACTACAACTACTGAAATTGCTTTATTAGTGAGAGACTTAACTTGCTTTGTGATGGGAATAAGAGAATGAGAGGGTTATTTAAATAGGAGAGAAAGGGGAATAAGGAGAGTTCTAAGAGGAGATGAATGATCATGATACTTTGAATGCAGAAGAATTTCAATGGTCTTAGGATTTAAAAAGGGTGTTAACGTACATAACCTCTTTGTCTTATCAACATAAAGATAGTTGGGTCGGATAAAAATAACTCATTCAATATTAAATCTTACTGACCTGACTTGCAGAAAACTAGGTTTAATTTGACGCACACATCAATAGGCCATCAGACCTAACGACCCGTTAACTTCACCGTTAAGACTTACCAGAACCACGATCAGCCTGCTATGTTGCAACACTTAAGTCGACGGTCCATCAAACTTCCTATCAGTCCTATCCAGAGACTTTATTTTTCAGCTTCATGTTGACGGTGGCTTTGACGGTCTATCAGACATGTGATGGTCCATCAACTTAGTTGTCAAGCCTTATCTAGGATGCCCATTATTGGACCATGGCTTTAACGATTTTTGTGATGGTTTGTCATGACCTTGATGGTCCATCAACCTTCCTGTCAACCTTTCTCAACTGGATCAAATCTTATCTTTCTGCAATCTCAATCCTACACACTATATAAACACATCAACTTGCACCAAAATAAACAAATAACTCTAACTATTATTACAACAACACATTGTGGGTTGCCTCCCTCTAGCACCTAATTTAATATCATGGCATGAATCAGTCATCTCAATTACTTAGACTTCATCGAGATAGACAACACCCAAGCACTTAACTGACTCCATTGGACCAATATTTAATTTGACTCAATGCCCGTTGACCTTAAAGATTCTCCCATCTTTATTTTTGAGTTTGACTACTCAAGAAGGGTAACTTAGTTAACTCTGAACAGGCCAAACCACTTTGACTTAAGTTTACCTTAGAAGAGTTTAATTCTGGAGTTGAAGAGAAGCGCCCAATCACCTTTCTAAAAATCCCTCTTTTAAATCCTCCAACCATGGTATCTCTTTATATTTTATTTATAGAGGTCTACTCTTTCATAAGACTGGAGATGGAATTCACCCATCTCATTTAGCTTCCCAGTTGCAACTCTTCTGCCTTATTCCAATTAAGATTTAGACTCTTGAGTGCCTATAATGCTTTGTGTTCCAATTCAATTGACAAGTGGAATGCCTTACCATAGAGTAACTGGTATATTTACATGCCAATAAGTGTCTTGAAAGCCGTTTTGTATTCCCACAAGGTGTCATCCAGCTTCCTATACCAATCTTGTCTACTTGCATTCACCATTTTGGCAAGAATAACTTTTATATCCCGATTTGAAAGCTCCACTTGCCCAATAGTCTGTGGGTGATATGGATTTGTCACCTTGTGTTGCTTAACACCATATTTTTCCAAGGCATCCTGGAACACTCAGTTGCAAAAATGTGATCCACCATCGTTTATGATGGTATGTGGTACCCTAAAGCGAGAGAAAATGTTCTTTTTAATGAAGGAAACCACTCTCTTTACTTCATTATCAGCCAAGGCAACAACCTCAACCCATTTATACACATAATCAATGGCAACCAAGATGTATTTCAACCCATAAGAGCTCACAAAGGGACCCATGAAGTCAATGGCCCAGACGTCGAACAACTCCACTGCCATCAATTTTGTCGTGGGAATCTCATGGTGCTTTGAGATTGGCCCTTGACTCTGGTATTGATCACATCTCCGCACAAACTCATATGTGTCTTTTAATAAATCAGCCAATAATAGCCATTCAGTCGCACTTTCCTCGTAGTACGATCACCTACATGCTGACCCCCGACTGGGGAAGCTTAACAAGCTTCTAGGATACTCAACATGTCCAACTCTGGGATACACCTACTGATAATGTTATCCGCACAATGCTGAAATATATACGGCCCATCCTAGAAGTAGTGTGTAACATCATGGAGAAAATTCTTCTATGGTGAAAAGAAAGATTCTCCGGGATAATCTTACTTACCATATAATTTACAAAGTCCACGTACCAAGGTACTCTTTTAAGCACCGCAACCAGGATTTTCTCATCAAGTAATGTGTCATCAATTTTGAACTCACACTTGACTACTTGATCTCCGTCAAGTCCGGCCAAGTGATCTGCAACTTGATTTTTGCATCCTTTCTAATCTTTGACTTCAAAGTCAAACTCTTGAAGAAGTAGCACCCATCTGATTAGCCTTGGCTTAGCATCCTTCATTGCCATCAAATACCTCAAAGTGGCGTGGTCTGTATGCACCACCACTCTAGTCCCCAATAGATAAGCACAGAACTTCTCAAATGCATAGACCACCATGAGAAGTTCCTACTCATTAACAGTGTAATTCTTTTGAGCCCCATTCAATGCCTTGCTTGCATAGTAAATGGAATGAAAAAAACTTTTCATTCTTTTGGCCAAGCACAGTCCCAAGTGACACTCTGCTTATATCTCACACGATTTTGAACGACATTGACCAATCTAGCATAACTATGATTGGGGCGTCAACTAATGTCTCCTTAAGGCATTTAAATGCCTTCCTGCAATCATCATCAAATATGAACTTGTCCTCTATCTCCAAAATCTTACAAAGTGGATTTGTAATTTTAGAGAAGTCCTTTATAAATCGATGATAGATTCCTGCATGACAAAGGAAACTATCAACTCCCTTTACTAAAATGAGAGGAGGTAGTTTCTCAATAACCTCAACCTTTTCCCGGTTGACATCAATTCCCTTGGCTGAAATTCTATGACGAAGGACAATTCCCTCCTTCACCATGAAGTGACACTTTTTCCAATTCAGCACAATGTTAAAATCTTGCATCATTGCAATGCTGTACTCAGATTTACTAAACATTGCATGAAAGAATCACCTACCACTGAGAAGTCATCCATAAACACCTCCAAGGTGTCTTCCACCATATCAGAAAAGATAGACATCATGAACCATTGAAAAGTGGAGGGTGCATTACATAGACCAAATGGCATCCGCTTGAAAGCAAATGTACCATATGGTCAAGTGAACATCGTCTTCTCTTGATTCTCTGAGGTGATAGAAATATGGTTATAGCCCGAATACCCATATAGGAAACAATACCAACCTCTTCTCACCAACCGATCAAGCATATGATGCATAAAAGGCATCAAAAGTGGTCCTTCAAAGTCCATGAGTTGAGTGTACGACAGTCCATACAAACTCTCCACCCCGTCACAGGCCTAAGTAGAATCAACTAATTTTTATCATTCATCACTACAGTCATGCCCCCTTTATTGGGAACACATTACATGGGGCTTACCCACTTACTATCGGAGATAAGGTGTACAACTCCTACATCAATCCATTAATGATCTCCTTCTTAACCACTTCTTGCATCGGTGGGTTAAGACGACATTGGTGCTCAATGGTTGGTGTGAAATCTTCCTCAAGTTGAATCTTGTGAGTGCAAATACCTGGAGAAATACGAATAATATCGGAAATAGTCCAACCTATAGACCGTTTGTATCTCCTCAGCACAAAGATAAGTGCTTCAACCTACTGCTCACCCAAATCTGCTGCAATAATCACAGGCATGGTGTTTCCACTGCCTAGAAACACATACCGTAGATGGCCAAACAACTGCTTTAACTCCAATATCGGTGGATCTTCAATAGATGGCTTAGCTGGTGGTGTTCGGTAATTTTTGAGGTCCAAATCCAGTTTCTTAGAAGCTTATGAATACGATCCCATTCCTATCAAGACACATACTGTTTCCTTATATTCTTTGATACCTTCGCTATTAAATTTCATCAAGACTGCAGCCAAAGTTTCAACAACAAATTTTCCATGATCGACACTTCTCACTCATCTTCATAATACATATTAATAATGGAGAATACACTCATCTCTTTGTGCTGCTTCATATACAGGCACACATCAAACCGAACTACCTCATCATTAAGTCTGAACAGTAACTCATTAGCTCGCAAATCAATAAGTATGCTTCCAGTTACAAGGAAAGGTCTACCCAAGATTATAGGCACCTCAAAGTCCACCTCGCAATCCAGAATAACAAAATTAGTAGGAAATATAATTCTAGCCACCTTTACTAGCACATCATATAATATCCCAACCGTCCGCTTCACTGACCTATCTACCATCACTAGTTGCATATTTATGGGTGTAGAGTCCCTCAAACCTAACTTCTTATAAATAGAAAGTGGCATCAAATTAATACTTGCTCCGAGATCATATAAGGCCTTTGCAAAATAAAGCAACCCATAGTACAAGGGATGGTAAATGCTCCTGGGTCTGCTTTCTTTTGCACCAAAGATCTTGTCAAAATGGTACCACAATGGTGAAGATTATCCATTGGTTCATTGCTCACTGTTCTCTTCTCTATCATAAGGTCCTTCATAAACTTAGCGTATCCAGGCATCTACTCTAGTGCCTCCACCAAAGGTACATTCACCATCAGTTTCTACTGTATCGCTATGAATTTGAAAAACTTTATGTCATCTGCCTTCTTTTTCAATCAATGAGGAAAGGTTGGCGGTGGTTTTGGGAGAGTAGTAACCACTGCTTCATTCTCATTTCCCTTTTCTTTTTCTAACTCATTAACTTTCTGATGGTTAAATGGAATCTCATTACCATCCAGCTTCTTAGATTCCACTGGATGGTTTTCTTCATCTTACATATCTCCTTTAACCATATAATCAATCACACCTTTGCCCACAAAAGGGCCTGGTAATAGTTTTCCACTCCGAGTGGTAATTGCCATACAAGAGACATTATTTAAAGGATTTTGTACTGTATTACTCAGCAATGTACCACTTTTTTCTGATTAAATACTGCGGATAATTGGTTTATCTACTTCTCCAGTTCCTTAATAGAAGTGGAGTACGAATCAACAAACTAACTCATTGATGACAAATCACTCTTTATTTCAGTCATAACTGCATTGGTTGATTCCACTTGTTTCAACAATTTTGCCATCTTATCCTCTATGGACATATTTCCTGAACTAGTAGCAACAACATCACAATTCCCTGGAGGCACATAGAAATCACTCCTATCAGTTTTATTTTTCTAGTTCCCTTGGTCGTAGTCTCGGTACCTAGATTTATCATAATAGTTCCGACTTTGGTTTTCTTGGTTATTGCCTTAGAACCCCCCCAATTGTTCAAATAATTAACCTCCTCCTCAGAATCAAAGTTGGCTCTACCTTGTGACCAGTAACTTTCACCTTCATAGTCTTTCTAGATAACAAATTTTTAGTAAGTAGATCTATCTGGGTCTTTATGTGTGCTATATCTTAGTAATACTCCTCCTATTTCCTATATTGCTCCAAAGACATACCACTAGACATAGTAGAGGTCGTTATATCAGAATCCCTGGTATGCCTAGATCTACTCTGTTTAGTCATCCTATAAAGAATTTCTGAGGCTACCAGAAAAGTAAGATCCATAAATGCTCCACCTGCAACATTATCCACAATAGGCTTCGTAATAGAGTTTAAAGCTCTATAAAAAGTGTCCATCAAGTGTATGTCAGTTATTTTGTGGTTGGGACACTGCACCAACTTCTTCTTGAACCTTTCCCACGTCTTATGAAGAGCTTCAGTTAGAAGCTTCCTGAAGTTACTTATCTCATCCCTTAACTGTAATATCCTAGATGGTGAAAAGCACCTTTAGAGAAAAGCCTCTCTCCACTACCTCCAATTTGTTATAGAATTAGGAGTCAGCCCATTTAACCACAATGTTGCCTCCCAAGATAGAGACAATGGAAATAACCAAAACCGAATAACATTCAGTCTAACTCCCAGGTTATCAAAAGACTTGAAAATAGAGATGAAGCTCACTAAATGCATATTTGGGTCTTTACCTGGAAGTCCACCAAATATCCCCTTTAGATGAAGTAGTACAATCATAGTGCTCATGATGTTGAACTTAGCTCTAGGTGCTAGTGGTGTAGGAATGATAGATCCAATTGCACCTGCTCCATCCATATTTTCCTAATCCTCCTCAATATCAAATTGTATAGCTTGGCAATCTAGTATCGCTCTGAAAGGGAAATTTCTATTCACAGGTACAGCCACATCCTCTGCACTTCTTGGTTAGCCGGATTTAATAAATCATTATTTCCTAGTTTCTTGTCATCTATATTAGGATGACGCGCTGGTTGACCATCATTCTGTTGATTTAGCTGAGCTCTAGCCAAGGCGGCTAGTCTATCTACTTCTTGTCTATAAACTATTATTCTAATAAGATGAGGTTTTGGGTGAAAGGGTAATAATGGTTCTCCCGACCTCTTTGTACTTGGTATACACAATAATTATCCTGCAAGGAACAAAAACAACAAATAAAAGTAAAATTAGGAAACTTGACCAAATGTCAATTGAAACTCATAAACTTAATTGACAACCTATTCCCCATCAACAGTGCCAAAATTTGACACACCCAAATTATAAATCTCATTAGTAAGTATGAGCGGTTGCTGTCAAATATAGAGCCCAACTAGATTGGGGTCAAATCCCACAAAGAATACTGTGAAAACTAAGTGTTATGGTTGTTAATAGACTATTGATCAAAGGTTATGGAGTAAAGAGGGTTTTGACTTGTTAACAATATTCAAATTGTAGTAGACAGTGTCTCAGCTAAGAAGTATTCTTGTAAAGTTTAACTCAATAAGAATAACAAAACTAGGATTATGTTCACCGAGATGTTATAGTAGTCAGAGTTATGGGTTATCTTAAATTCATACATAACAAATTTTAATTGCAAGAATATATTGAACTCTAGACTTCTTCTAATTTCTTTCTCAACCTTAATGGATGATTACCCCTTAATTCCCTAAAACTTAAAGAGCACATTAATATGTTCAATTAATTTCTCAAGTGGGTTGATCCTGCAAAGGCATCAACCCTTAACCCAAAGGTTAAAGTCTTTAGGATCCTTGTTAATCTCTTATTTTCCCAACACACATATTTTATACTCAAATAAGTGGTGTTCTTGGGATCACCTTTCAAGTTTGCAACCCCGAAAGATCATTAAAATGAAGAAGAGTTTATGCGATTGTAATTTGTTACTGAATTCACACAATCTCACAACCAAAAATAGCTATTCACATCAAGGCATCCATAACCCTAGTTATGGGAGGTTTAGCCACACATCTCAAAGGAAAAAGAAGAAGAAAACATTTTTTGTTCATAAATTAATTCAAAGAGTCACTTACAAAAGGTCCCACAATTTTTCTCTTTGATCTTCAAAGAAGAATGGTGAATAAGAATCTAGATCCACAATTTTAGCTCTTTCTCAGAGAGTAATGAGTTACAAGATATTCAAAAGTTGAAAAATGAAAAAACGATTAATAAAAGATACCAAATCTAAATCTAAACAGGGTATTTATATGCTCTCAGGTACTGGGGACTTGAAATTTGAATTCAATAATATTGCATCAAAGTTGACGGTCAAGTTGATAGTACGTTGGTAATCTGATGGTCCATCACTTAGACCATCGCTGATAGTCCCAAGTTTCCTCATTTTGCCTAAGGGATAATGACCATGTCGATGGCCCGTCGCTGGTCTGACAGTCAGTGACTTAGGCCGTCGCTTGATCACTCGAGGTTGTATTTTCTATATCGGCCTGACTGCTTAGATTGTCACTTGGGTCAGCTACTCTGTCTATTCTATTTAGCCTTGGCAGTCACTCTGACGGTCCATGACAAGACTGATGGTCCATCAGTTTGACCGTCAGTGTCCTTTTTCTACTACTTTTCCAAGTTACTTCTTAAGCTAAGTCCTTGAACTGAAAACACTAAAATCCAGTATCAAATACAACAATAGTAGCTTGAAAACATATAATTATCCCTTGAAAAATACGTAAAATATTCCTTTCAAAGTCGAAACATCAGTTAGCCACATGGTGAATATCCTTCACCAATTATCTCTTCTCCTTATCCATATGCAACAAGGTACCCATGGACAACCTGTTAAGAGTATCAAAAACTATGTTAGCTTTACCCAGATGGTAGGGAAGACTCATATCATAGTACTCCAACAACTTTAGCCACCTCTTTTGCCTTAGATTATACTCCTTCTGGGTGAACACGTACTATAGGATTTTATGATTGGAAAAGATATCAATATGCACCCCATGTAAATAGTGAGGATAAATTTTTAATGCGAACACCACAACTAGCTATTTTTAAGTCATTAGTCGGATAGTTCTTCTCATGCACCTTCAATTGTCTAGAAGCATAGGTAACCACCTTACCATGCTGCATTAACACGCAACCCAAACCAATCCGAGATGCATCACAATAAACCACAAATCCCTCCATACCCTCAGGTAGAGTCAAGACTGGAGCTGAAGTCAACTTATCCTTTATCTTCTCAAAACTACCTTCACAAGCATTAGTCCATAAGAACTTCACTTTGTTTTAAGTAAATTTGGTCAAGGGAGTAGCAATAGAAGAAAAACTTTCCAAAAACCTCCTATAATACTCGGCCAAACCCAAGAAGCTCTGAATATCGGTTGAAGTCTTGGTTCTAGGCCACTCTTAACCACAACTTTTTTAGGATCCACCATAATCCCCTTGCTAGACATAACATGACCTAGGAAAGTTACTACATTCAACCAAAATTCACATTTAGAGAACTTAGCATACAACTTCTAATCTTTCAAGGTCTGCAATAAAAAACAGAGGTGATCTATATGATCCTCCTCATTATTAGAGTACACTAAGATGTCATTAATAAAGACAATGGAGAACAAATAAAGAAACTGATGGAAGACCCTATTCATCAAATCCATAAATGTCGCAGGGGCATTGGTCAAACCAAACGACATCACTAGGAACTAAAAATGACCATACTGGGTACAAAAAGCCTTATTAGGGATATCCACATCCCTTATCTTTAACTGATGATACCCGAATCAAAGATCGATCCAACAGAAGAATTTGGCACCATAAAGCTGATCAAATAGATTATCAATCCTCGCAAGGGGATACTTATGATATTAATTCTTCACCGTCACCTTATTCAATTACAGGTAATCAATACATATCTAAAGAAAACCATCCTTTTTTCACATGAACAATATCGATGCACCAACAGGGACAAACTAGGATGAATGAAACTCTTGTCTAATAGGTGTTTCAACTGCTCCTTAAACTCCTTTAACTCAGCTAAAGCCATTATATATGGGGGAATAGAAATGGAATGAGTGTCCAAAATAAGATCAATACAAAAATCAATCTCCCCATCGGGAGGGACAATGGGAAGTTCATCAGGGAAAACCTCGGGAAACTTATTCACCACCGGGACAAAATACAAAGAAGGACCCTTTGAGTTAGAATCTTTAACTTGGACTAGATGATAGAGACACCCCTTGGAGATTAATTGCCGAGCTCATAGATAAGATATAAACTTCCCCTTAGGAGATAGGGAACCACCCTCTTACTCAATAATTGGCTTATTAGGAAATTTAAATACGACCTTATAGGTTCAACAATCAAAGAAAGAAAAGCACGAGTGCAACCAATCCATTCCCAGAATAACATCAAAATAGAACATGTCTAACTCTATCAAGTCCACCTAAGTTTCTCTACTACTAAAATCTACCACACACTCCCTATAGACTCTTTTGACAACCACAGAGTCTCCTACCAAGGTAGAAATAGAAAAAGGGTCTGACAGACACTTAGGACCAAAATAAAAATACACAGCCACAAATAGGGTCACATAAGAGAGAGAGGACCCCTGATTAAGTAAACAATACCTATCACGAGAAAAGAGTTTCAACATACTGGTAATAAGATTCGGTGATGCCTGACACTCCTAACGAGTAGTGAGAGAATAAAGGTAGTTTCAACTAGTGTCAAGGACATAAGTGGCACCCTTCGATATAAGAGATAATGAAGAGGCAATGAGAACCTTGTTTACCCCAAAAGCAACTCTAGTGGGATAGTACCACTGCATATGACAAACTTTACCACACATAAAACATTAGTTCTTTACCTTCTAAAACTAACTATAATGATGTTGACCACAGAATCTACAAAGAGGGTAGGATGGTGCGGACTGGGCCTCGCTGGCCTGAGAATGGGCAACCTCTGCCCTAGAAGCATCACCACCCTAAAGACGTCTGTCTCCCAACAACTTTGGGTAGGGAGAACTAGCCATTGAAAAGGAGTTAGGACTCCTGCAACTCTTTCTCTTAGGCCACTTCCCACTTTGCTGTTAGCCCCCACTCTATTCTAAAAACTAATAGCTCTTACTCTACCTCTCACCAATCTTTGCTTGTTTCTTCTTCTCCTCTTCGACCTGTTACATATACATAACCAATCTAGAGATTTCCATGCCATTGATAAACAAGGAAGGCTTAGTGTAATTCCCCAAAATCGGGTCTCGAGATGTCACATGGTGCTTAGGATCACAAGTGACCCCAAGCTAACCCTTCTACTGGCATAACTTATAAGCAACTGAACAAAAAGTATAAATCTATACAAATCTGCGGAAAATAGCTCTTTTCTGAATGTGATAGATACAAAACAAAATTTACAAGATTACAATCTGCTTTTACAACCAAACTGAAATGGAATACATCAATTTCTACTGACTGTTTATGAAGCCTCTACTAGTACTGACTATAGGTAGCTGGGTCATGACTCCCGACTATCCCAACTCAATACGGCTGGATAAAGAAAATAAAACACTTCTCGAACTGTATACCTAACTCAATCCCTTGAATCAAAAGGACTCATCACCTGCTGACTGGATGCCGTGAACTGACTGGATCTGAAGATGTACACTATACTTTGTACCTATATTTTGAGAAAATGTAGCCCACATACAAATATGTGGGTCGATACCATGGAAACGTACCGAGCATATGGGAGTGCAATGCATATATAAAATAATATCTTAATATCATCACAGTTTATAAAATTATACATAGTGATATAAATGACCCACTTAGCTTGAATTAAAATCGTCATAATCATAAGAGAGTAAAATATATCAGGTGAAACATGTGAGTCATCATAAAAAATCTCAATTCACTTCCATCTCGATTCCAAATCATCAAAGAAATCAAATCTTATAACAATTCTCTTTGGAATATATGTTCATTAAATCTTTCAAAAACAATGACTTTCTCAAACTGAGTCTTTCAAACAAATATGTTTTCATCTCAGATAGAAGAATAAGACTTTTCATATTAGATAGGAGAATACACACACACATATTGGGAGTCTCTTATAACCGACATAAACCATGTGAGCTACATGGAGTCCAACGTTCTACCCACGTTAGGGAGAGTCGCCCTATTCCTTGCCATCGGAGTAGGACCATAAATCATCAATCCAAACACTAGTGATCACTATATAAATCAGCATTAGGCTCACATCCTACGGGGGCACATAGTTCTAAGGAAGTACCAAAACAACTATACCTTCCGCTCGGTGCTAAATACTACTCCCGGACTTAGTTCAGATCTTTTAAAAAGAAAATCCACTAATAAACAGTTCAACAATTCACAACGGGAGCCATCTTACTACCCTTTTCATAATAATCAATAAAAGTGAATTTCTTTTCTTATCTCGGGTTCTAAAACACTCCCTTTTACGGCTGAAAGGTCAAAGATTATTCATCATCTCAAATCATTCAAACTCAAGATGTTTATAACACATGATTTCTCAAAAACAACAATCTCAAATAGAGTTCAAAACACATGTCTCAATATCATAAGAAAATTTTTTCGAGGTTCAAGCTCTACATCATCAACATATATAAATTCCTTCAAAATCTGGAAATTTAGCCATAAGGCACAAAATATCATCATTCTTATATAATTTCACTTCTAAAATATCAAAAACATCATAATCTAATTATAATCAATATAGAATATAAATTCATGCTTCAAAATCATAGTAAAACATATAAAATCCATAACTTCATAAAAGATAGTATTTTTGGACGCAAGAACGAAAGAGTGTTCTTGTTGAAAAAATCCCACATACCTTAAACTTAAAGCTTTGAATGACTTTTCGAATGACGTAATGCTATTCACAAACTTTTGGGTGTCCCTCATAGCCTTCGTAACGGGGATTCCGAATATGTGAAAATTATAGAATTCTCACAGTTGAATCTCTACCTATTGGGGTTTTTATGTTGAAACCCTAAAGGTTGTTCTTGGCAATTTTGAGAGAAAGTAAACTTATTTTGATGTTGTGGGAGTTTAATCCCGTGTTATAGACATATATAGGGGTGTTTTTGGCACTTGGAAGTGAGGTATGCGGTGAACAACCCATAGCAGACCTTAAGGTGTGCGTTGCACACCTTATGGAAGACATTTAAGTATACCTCGCACTCCCAATCGCACACATTTGATTGGGCGGCGCATTGCCCATCACACACCCTTACTGCCTCTCACAAAAATGGGCATAACTCTTCGCTCGGGTATCAGATATTTGTAAAATTGGTATTTCTGGAAAGCTAATTCAATTATCTACAATTTGATAGGTCTTGGGATGACAAATTCCCTGTATATTAAGAGATATTCAATTTTTAAGTTGACCCTTATAGAATCGAATGTCTAACTTTAGATGAATCAATTGGTCTTAGCTCAACCTTGTTCTAGGTCATTGCTATAAATATATCCATCTTTAAAACTGATCCATAGACTAGGATAATGATCATGCAACTTGTATTCACATGAGAATCACTTGGATTAGAGCTTAGACGTGCAGGAACGACGGTTAGAATTCTAGCACAAAAATATGGGGTATTACACTTAGTCTCAGGGATCAACTCATAAGACAATCTTGAAGCAAACTTTATCATTAGGGACCTTATATTGGTACCAATTTAGGAGCATATCGGGACAACTGATGGAATTTCAAGGAATACTTCTTAACTATCATTCTCTCTTGCTTTAAGTTAACAAATTTTTATACTTTAGCTTCCCTCAACTTCCATGAAAAGAAGTGGTCCAAAAATAAACTAGAAAAATCATCCCATACAGCAGAACTAGAACCCTCACCTCTCGGTTGTTCCCACTTTTCATGCTACTAGTACACCACATCCTTCAATTGGTAGGAATCAAACTCTATATCCTCAATCTCTGAAGCATGTATAACTCAAAAGATCTTCTCTATTTCATCAACGAAGCTTTGAGGATCCTCCTCAACCTTTATACCAGTTAACATCAGAGGATGCAACCTTAATTATTGGCAAACTCTAGTGGCATGAAATGAACCCATAGCAGCACTAATAGAACTAGATTATTGTGATTCAGATGTCACTAACTGGGTCAACAGGGTAATAAAATAATATAACTCAATATTAGTAACCTCCTTGGGAGGCGGCTGAGTATGAGTGTCACCCTCAAGAGTAGGATTAGTAGGTATAGATGGAACCTTATGCGAACAATCAGATGTAGTGACCGTTGACCAGGTTTGGAACGCAGAAGTTGGATGAGTGTCATCCACATTGTCCTCAGACGGGAAAGAAGACTTTGCATAAACATCAAATGTTCTTGGAGGCATAATCTGTAAGACGAGTAAACAAAAATTAGAAGAATCCAAGACCTTAGACTCTACAGCTTAAAAATAAGACAACAAGAAAAGAAAACATTTCTAAATGTCTCAGAGCCTCTCTCTTATAAGTATGGAGTGTTACATACCCATAAAAGAGACATTAATTGACATGGCTTTATGCACACCCAATTGACCATGAACCTAGACACTGATACCAACTTTGTCATCAACCAAACTAGGGCCTGACCATGATGGGTATCTCAAGTACCATGTGGATCGAAGATTACCCCCTTTACCTCGCCTAAGTAATATATCAACCATAAGTGTCAGATAAATTTTGAACATATAATAAGATAGAGCAATATAAGACTAACATCACCTCAATAAATGTCTAAACCATTCATTACCACCATACACTAAGCCATCACGCCTAAGTCCATAGTAATCCATAAAGATTCTACAATCCAAAGTCAATAAAATATTAGGATATGCCCCCAACAATAGCCAAAATCCAAGTCTAACAAAGTTAATGACATATAGTAAAAAGACCATAAAATAAATGGCTTACAAACTATATAATCTCACTACTTCAATGTTAACTCATGAGCCACTCAAACACTTAGTCACTACATAAGAAAAGAAGAAGAAGTTTTGGTCCCTATATCACATAGGGATACAATGTCCAAGGACAGTTAGTGGTTAGAGCACTAGAATATAACTCAGGGATAGGGGAATAAAATAATACCATCAATAAAATTGAGTCAAATCACCATATGCATTCACATGTATACATATAAATATAAATCATTCCAGGATAGGTAACAAGGCTTAGCATGAACTTTAAAAATATTAACCTAGGCTGTGTAGCATAATAATAAAAAAAATAGGGCACCTACAGGCTATATAGGTCCATCTCTCCCCTAGCTAAAAGTGCCCCAGTGCGTGGAGCTGAACGAACTAGAGAATATCCATATCTATATATGCCATTATGGGGGACTCAAACCTCCCGACATAATAAAAGTGACTTAAAATCCTATGTATACAATATGGGGACTCAAACCTCCTATTTGTATATCTATTTGGGGGACTTGAACCTCCTAGTCATACAGACACTCGCACAGCTAGCGTGGTTTTTAGTGTTAGTCCTTTGAACTCCACTTTCATAGCCAAGATATACATCCCACTTTAAAGCACAAATTAAAATATTCATTACACATACATACAACCATTATTCTAATTAATTATCAAAGGCATCCTATTGGTATCATCATACCAACCTCACTTGCAACCATTTAATATTCCATAACAATTATCATTTGACAATGGGATTCGAACCCATTATCTATGCAAAGTCATTAATTCAATTTAACAAGTTAGGAACTCAAACCCATTTATCCAATTAAACCACATAGGTTACAATTCAAAACAATTTATGATCCACAAAGTCTTCATGCACCCATTTGTTGACCATTTACATCATTACGCCAATGCCTTGTTCAAATCATAATTCAATTCAATTTATGGCCATCAAGACCTTTACAAAACCATCCATCTATTAAAATTCTTATGCCAATCAATGTTTCAAAACATAATTCATCATGTGACAAGATTCTTCTCGTAGACATTTTCACAAACAAGTCAAGGGCATACTATTATCAAACCATTGTTCAAGTAAAAAACCATCATGTTAGGGTTAACCATGACCCATTCATTAAACCACAATTCACATACACCCATATGTGCAAAACACTTAAAAAAAGAATCTATAAACACAAGTGAAATAATAAGAGAACAATACTCAACATTATACATTTAAACCCTTTACTATGGATTTCAGAACCACCATTTATTATTCAAGAATAATGTTTAACACACATGATTTTTTTGAACTAACAATGAAGGAAGAGTCACATTCCTAAGTTATGATGATTCACATAGATATTTTGATCCTTAAACGTCTAGATGACCACCTTGATGAAACCCTAGCCCAATATCCTTAAGAGTGTTTTAGAGAGTTTATGAAAGTGTTTTGATATTCCAAAGTGAGGAATGAGGGACCAAATAGTATTATAAGACATGGGGTCTTAAGGGCTTGGTATGGGAAATGTCTAAAATACCGTTTATAGTTTTTCCTCTCCACTCGTACCCACATCATACAAGTGGTACTCTTCACTTGTACCTTAATTAGAATATTGGACATCATATTCCCTCCAACATACGAATCCCTTAGCCTAACTCATACCCTAACCATATGACTAGTACCCTAAAACCATACCCTAGACTGAATATTAAGTTTAGATGATAGACAACATATGGTTTGGAACTATGCTTCTTATATCATGTAGATACAACTGGTATGATGTCTTATCGTACTAAGAATAGAACTTGGCCAATATGACACTGACCAACATATGAATTGGGTCCTTGACCTGTATCCACAATATACAAGTGGTATGGTGAGTCGTATGATGCATCAAAGGTTCAAGACTCAGGAAATTTTACACGAGCCAAAGTTTGGGGTGTTTCAGCTCAAGTCTGCATAAAAGTATTTCATGGAAGATATATAGAAATATCATAAGATATAGACTTGTGAAGATTTTCTTATGACCAATAAATTCCATGTGAACTCATGATGTCCAACCTTTGACCCACATTGGAAAATTTGTTCTACATACCAGAGTTAGAACCATATACATGTAGATTCAAAATTATGCCACTTAAAAAAATCTATGGTGGAAACATAGATATGGGACTTGGGTTATCTAAATATTTATTCTCTCTATGGTAATGTTATGACCCGATACTACCCTTAGTCGTGACACAGTTCTTAGAATCATAAGTCACTCCGAGCTAACCCATGGCCTAGTAAAACAGTAAAAAATACAGATAATAGTAGATAAAACAACACTTATGTAAAAGCCAAAATTGAATAATATAATGAGTATTCAAAGGAAATAAAAAAATCACCAAACAAGTCTAAGATTAAAACTGAACATCTAACTATATATAAGAAAAGCCTCTACTCAGAGGAGTTACTGGGACAGTTCCGGAACTAACTCTAACTATCTGAGAATTGGGGACACCAAAGATAAAATAAAATAAAAAACTGACTCTGGTCCTTGCATGACGAGTAATCAACAATACTACTACAACTTATACCAGATGAGATCATCCTAAGAGCGATTAGGATGCTTGGAATCTAAACATATATATAAAAGACAATATAGTGCAAAAAAAATGTACGCAATCAATAATTTGGATGTATTGAGTATATGAGATAGGGAAATAACTGATATAACTTGAACATGTGTCATAACTCGAGACTTTTCCCTAGTCGTAACACAATACTTAGGGTCACAAGTGACCCCAAGCAAACCCAAGGCCTGACATAATAGAATACTAAAAATTAATAAAATACTGGGCAAAAGATAAACTGAAATAATTGGTGAAAATAATAAATATGAAGTACTGAATGTCAACAAAAATTGGAATTAGAATTGTTTGATAAACCAACATACTGAAATTCTAGACATCTGTCTAAAAACGTCTAAATCTTAATGAGTTGTTGGGACAAGCCCCTAACTAACTCTAACTGACTAAAATAAAAATAGACTAAAATAAATAACTTGTAACTAGTCCTCAAATGTTGAGGACTTACCAAACTACAGCTGTGCGGTACAGAAATATGCTAAGTGCGATATGCGTATTGAGCGTTCAAACCTATATTATGAGACAATATAGCATAAAAATGTACGCGGTTAGTACTTTGAATGTACTGAGTATGTAAGATGGGAAAAACTAACTAGTATGAGCTGAACATAAATGCATGAAACATGATAAACTGAATGCAAGACTAAGTATAAGCATGTACTAAGTGAAACTGAATAAATGAATACAAGATCATGCATAATCTGAATCAAAAATATAAATTGAGGACTATGAGAGCTAACAATAACTAACATACCTCAATCTAAGCAAATTGGAGTCCAACCTGTAACCCCAGTAGGATGGGTGTTCAGTACCTTGATAAGGGTGTGAACACTGGATGGCGTGGTTCCACTAAGATAATGTCCTGAAGGACTAGGGTGTCAGTTCTTAACTAGAGGATGACCTCTCATAACCTATGGTGGCATCGTAGTGCTGGAACTTAGTGACTTTTACTAAAGGACTCAGTCCTCAACTAATGGGCAAACCTTTATCCCTACATTCACTCAGTGCTAAGTACTACTCCCTACTGAATGACACTAGAAAACTAAATTTTTCATTGTAATTACATTCTTAAAATATCAATATTGATAAATTTGTAGTGCTCAAGATGTGTAAGCTATTATATGGATGAATCTCTTAGTATCGGGCGTTCATAACCCACCAGCTTTAAGTAATGCAACTGAACATGATAATTAAAATCTGAGCATAGTAGGGAATTTCCTAGTTTAAGCCAAAACTCAATAATTTATCAATTCAAAAAGGATTTCATGAGTCTGAGTATGGGAATATACTACTCTTATTGGAAAATATATACAAATGGTTTAGTTACAAGAATAAATAAAAGAAGATTAATAAAACTCATATTTGACCTGGAATCTAAAACTTAGGAATTGAGAAGTTATTTGGACTCAATGGATGGAAGGAACCCATTGATGAAATCCCACATACCCTGAGATAATGTTCTTGGAGAATTGTTTGTAGTTTATTCTTGAAGTAGAGAACCCTACTTTGCTGTTCGAGAAGAAAAAATCGCCATTTTTTGCTAGTGTTAATTAATTTTGAGTTTATGAGGTGTTAGGGTAGTATTAACTCTAAATAACTAGTCTGGAAATACCCAAATGACATGGGTTAGGGGTTAAAAGTATGTAAAATACCAAAAATCCCTTTTAAAAATATTTAGGAAATTCTAGAAAAAATTGTCACAACTCAGACTACAACTTATTAGGTTAGGTCCTGAGTCACAGTATGAAGTCATAATATGAGGACCAAAGCCTTGGGTACCTACGGTTATGGCAATGACTTTTCTCTTAATGACTCATTATGTCTGATATGAGTCGTTAGGAGGAATCATTATCAGGGACTTGATTTCTTGGTCTCTTTCTATTGTGATGACATATCCACTAAACGACCCATTTAGGTTGATAACGAGTCATGTTCTGGACTCGTTTCCACTAACTAAAATCTTTGGTTACTTACTGCTATGATAATGAGTATTTGCTATGACTTGTTGTGTTTTACAATGGGTCATTGCCTGAGTCATTGTCACTAGCAGTCTGACAGTGCCTTAGAATATTTTCCATAACTTTTTGCTACAACCTCGAATTAAGGCAAGACTAATTACACTCTTATGGTGAGTCTAAAGCTCAAAAACTTAGGGTATCACAACATAAAATATACAACATTATAATTAATGCAAGACCATGTAATGAACATATACTGTAAATTGAACTGAATATCTTATTTACAAGTCATGCAAAAATTTGAAATCTAAACTATAAACTGTGGATATGGGAGATACTAATAAATGATATACAAATGCAAGTTAACTGAGGTCCAACATGTAACCCTAACTAGAAGGATATTTATTGCCTTTCCAAGGTTATGAACACTAACTTACGTGGGTCCACTAAGATGATGTTTAAAAACACTAAAGTGTCAAGCCTGATTTGAGGGATGACCTTTTAGAACCTATGGTGGCATCATAGTTCTGGGATTTAGGGACTTCTACTAAAGGTGATACGAGCAAAATGGACATCATAGCTTTTGATGACATTATACAAGGTCAACACATAGAGAAGCTGATTGTGGTCATATTGAGGGCATGGGGACACACATGGAAGACCTAATTTGAGTCAATAATAGATCAATTCCGTATATGAAAGGTCGCTTAGGAGCTTGCCTTGATGAGACATCCGAGAGTCCAAGTTATGGAGAATAATTATGAAGGCCAAAATTACACAAATGATGGAATATATTGAAGTGTCTATTGGTCATTTTATGCCCTTCTTTACACTTCATAGTCACCCCTTCTCATTAAGGGTAGTTTGGTCATTTTGTCTTCTTTTGTAATAGAGTATAAGTAGGACATTTTAGGGTTTATTTCCTTAGTTAATTATTGATATGGAATATTGAAAGAACAAGTCTCCTCTCTAGACAGAGAGAGTGAAACCATAACTAGGGCATATTAAGTGTGGATTCACTTGTGTTGTATTTTGGCTAAGAAATGTTGATGCTTAAGGATATTAATGTACCTCTTATGTCTACGTAAGAGTTTGGAGTTAGTTATTATGGTATTTAGGGGTCTTGACATTTGAGACACGTCTAGGTTCTTAGATTTTGTAATCTCTTTAGTCAAATTAGATATCTTTATCTTATTGCATTTCTTATCTTGTTTCTATTATCGTGTGTTGTTTCTGTAGCCATTGTTTTTGTTATATATTGTTCTCGGTTTCCTTGTTGTTATTGGATGTTTTTGTGTGTTCTTAGTCAATTCCATATAATTTGGTATTAGAGAAAGGATTGATTTTATTCCTACGAGATCAATCTTGGGCTTGTTAACTTGAAAATCACAAAAAAGAAGTGTTGAGAAATTAAAAAATCTCAAAAAAAATCTATCCCATTTTTGGTGTCTTAGAATTTTTTTATCTTAGATCTAGGAGGGTTTTATGTGTTTTTTTTGTTATTTCTAGTGTTAGCCCCTTCTTCACTAACACTAATAGACTCTAGATCCGAAGTATGAGCCATTTTTGAGTTGTTCTTAAAATTTGAAACTTGTTGTATTGTGGATTCAAACTTGGTTGTGTATTGTTGTGGATTTTGGTTTTGATGTGTTATTGTGGGATTGAACATAAGTTGTTGGTGCATGGTGAACCCAACGTGACCCTAGAAATTTAAAATTCAAAGTGGTGTTCCTGGTTTTCTTCACCATCTTCATGTCTTGTTGAAGAAGAGTCTTCAAAAGGAAGTAGTATTTGATCTAAACTCAAGTGAAGAAGAGTGTGGTCTTGTGTCTGTCTTGAAAACATTCCTAAGAATATACAAAAGAAAAAAGGAACAAAAATTCTTTCAAAAGACTTTCTTACCAAAATGGAGTAAGAGCATCTTCCAAGACAAACAAAAGAGGAAAGGGGGAAAAGACTTTTCAAAAGGTGTTTTGCCAAAAGGGTGTAAGGAAGGTCAAATCTTTTTGAATATTGAAAAAGGCTTCAAGCCTTGTGCCCCCCCCCCAAAGCTGATTTTTCACCATTCCAAATTGAGAATTGATCAATACAAATTGAAGACAAGAAAAATTGTTCAATTTCAACCATTCCAACGCTCAATCCAAGGCTGTCACGTGGCTACCACATCATCACCTTAAAAAATGACAAAAGCCTCAAATTTTAAGATTCTTATTTTCTTTTTCTTCTTTCTTTAGTTTAATTTATTGATTCTAAGTACTAATTGACAAACTAGTAATCAACTATAGATTGTAAGTTAGTTTTGAGTCCATTGTATTCGTGTTTGCCTTCCTTGTGTGCTTTTTATCACTTGTGATTCGTTTAATTTCTTAGATCAAGTTCGTACAAGATTTCTTTGAATTTTCAAATGAAAATCCAGTTCGGACAAGAGTAGACTCATCCCTTAACTTCTCATGGGTTCCTAACCAAATTTCAATATTTGTGAAGCCAAAGTGTGAGAGAGTCAAGTTGTGAGAGTGTGGTGAGGATACTTTTGAGCTAATTTGTGCATTGTTTTTGTTGCTGTGTTTTATTAGGTACCATGGATAATGATGCTTTCAAGGACCCTTTTGAAGAATTCAAATGGAACCTTGAAAGGCTACTCCAAATTTTTAGTTTCTTGAATCCAATTCCTCTATTTAGTCCTACTGACTTGGCTTATCTTGAAGCTATCACACATGACATAGAAAGATGAGAAAGGGAGTGGGTTCCATGCAAAGGATTTGGAAACCAAATTCCCTCCTCATATGAGCTACAAAGTAAAAATTCTATCTCCAACACTCCTACAATTTTAGAATGTTGTGATGTGGCTAGTAGTAGCCAAGTGGATATAGTCGGTGTTTGGTGATACTCTTAGTATTACTAGGATGTATGAAGATCCAATTCTTGTTGTAAGTAAGCAAGCACTAATTATCCTATAGATGACAAAATTAATTCTTTTCGTAAGAATGATCTGTATCTAGCTAGTGATAACACTTGTGACTTGAATAAGGTTCCATTTCCATCTAATATGAGTATTCACACACTAGTTAACCCTTTTGAGAACCACGGTGAGTCTAAATTTGCATGTGATTTTCCAACAACTAGTGAGGGTGTATATAATGATCAACTTACTCATGAACGTAATCCATTACTTGAGAATGTGTATGATATATTTGATGAGGCTCAAGTTAGTGATGACATTGACAGAGTTGATCATGAGATTGGAGATGATTCTTTGAGCATATTGTGTGATGAAAGCCTTATTATTAGTTTTTCTTATAGAAATCATATAAATAAAAATATTGGTCCAAGGGATAAGAGTGAATCTATTATGGTGAGGATTCTAACGCTTGCTTGGATCATAGGGATAATCTTGTGCTTTAAACATCCTTGAAACTTGATAATGATCTTTTAGAGAGTGAAGAACTTGCTTGTTCCAAATCTGCCTATGGGATAGATTATTCTCTCTTTAGGTATAATAAATTGTTTGAGGATGGTATAATCACTTCTAATAAATCTAGTGGTGAGAATGATGTTGGAGGTATAGCTTGTCTTGAAGGCTACCGCCTCCATATTAACCTTCTATGGTGTTACAACATTCCTTCTAAAGATGGAAATCTCTTCTTCGAAGATGAGAGTACTCTTAAGGGTAGTGAATGTGTAGTCTTAGAAAGGAATAACCAATTAGGTGATGAAAGCTTTGATTTTCTTGAATATTGAAGAAACCCAATAGGTTATTTTTCCTTGAAAATTAACCCGAGAGTAAAAGTGTCATTGTCTCATGGGGTTAATGTTTTTAAATATGCATCCTTGCTTGACACACTTGTGCTTAGGTTGAGTGAACCCTAACTTGTGGATTCCAAGTTGTCTATTTGTTTGAAAGGAAGAAAGTGTATGTTCTTGAATGATTTTTATTTATCCATGTATGTCTTTACACTTGATTCCTTTCCATACTACCTCTTTTCTTATGATGACATGCATGATAGTTTTAGATTGGTTTTGTGCGGAGGTACGATATTTGTTGATTGGTCCACTTGTTTGAGTGATATTTCTATATGTATTCCATGGACTTTCACTTAAATTGAGGTACCACTCTTGATGTGGTCTTTTAAAGAGGCGATGAAACAATTATGTCTTATGGCTGCTAAGGTAAACATAATTTTACCTATTGGCTTTAGTGATGCCGTTATGACTTTTGTAGCTTCATTATATCTTGGTTCTTTTCATAGCCACTTCCTTTGTGACATTTCACTGAGCTTTTCATGTTAAGAACAAAGGATTTGTGGTTATATTTCAAGTGTGTACCACCTTGGCATAATGATGTTATTTGTTGCACTATCCCTAACCTTCGTGCCATGAGGATATTGTTCTTATATATCCTTTAATTGATTTTGCAAAGTATGGATTCGAGGTTGAATCCTTTTCAACAAGGGTAAGATAATATGAGACAAATGGCCATCATAGCTTTTGATGACATTATGCAAGGCTAACACATAGAGAAGACAATTGTGGTCATATTGAGGGCACGGGGACAGACATGGGAGACCCACTTTGAGTCCACAATAGATCAATTCTATGTGTAGAAGGTATCTTGGGAGCTTTCCTTGATAAGAAATCCAAGAGTCCAAGTCATGGAGAATAATTGTAAAGGACAAAATGACACAAGGGATGGCACATGTTGAAGGGTGTATTGGTCATTTTATGCCCTTCCTTTACACTCCATGGGCTCCCCTTCTCATTAAGGGTAGTTTGGTTATTTTGTGTTCTTTTGTAATAGACTATAAGTAGGACATTTTAGGATTTATTTCCTTAGTTTATTATTGATATGGAATATAAAAAGAAAAATTCTTTTCTTTAAAGAGAGAGAGAGTGAAACCTTAACTAGGGAATATCAAGTATGGATTTCATTTGTGTTTCATTTTGTCTTACAAATGTTGGTGCTTGAGGAAATTGACGTCCCTTTTGCGTATACATAAGAGTTTGGTGTTAGTTATTATAGGATTTTGGGGTCTAGACATTTGAGACATGTTTTGGTTCTTAGGTCTTGTAATCTCTCTCTATCATGCTAACTATCTTTATCTTATTGCATTTGTTGTCTTGTTTCTATTATCGTGTGTTGTTGTTGCTGCCATTGTTTTTGTTGTATCTTGTTCTCAGTTTTCCTTCTTGTTCTTGGTTGTTTTTGTGTGTTTGTAGTCGATATCGTATCAAAAGGTTTCAACCTAACTAGAAGATTAGCGTTGATCCCTACATCTGCTCGGTGCTAAGCACTACTTCTAACTGAATGATACTGATAATTGTAATGCTCACTAATGGTAATAATCTGATAACTACAATATATGGATTCTCAAAGAACATTGGAACTCATGCTAATTAAATTAGGTTGAATATGATAGATACATCTTATCATGAAACCAGAATTCATGCTAGACAAGAATTATAACTCAATGACTCTAAAAGACTGAGATATCGGTGAATTTATCAATACCTATAACCTTGAGTTATGAAAAAGGAATTGTACTAGAAAATTGGGTTAATCTTGGGACTCAATTGGTGAAAGGGGACCCATTGATGAAATCCCTCATACCTGGAGATGAGAGCCCTGAAAAAATTCCTTAGAGTTGTATATTTGAGGTAGATGTACCCTATCTGGCCTTGGGAAAAGGGAATCACCTCTTTTTCTCTTTTGAAGTTAAGTATCAGATACAATTCTATGTACTGAGATCTTAAGGTCTTTTTAACCCTAATAATGACCATTGGAATTACAAAAAAATGTAGCTTTGTTTTTGAAAGAGTGTGAAAAGCCTGACTTGGCCCTTATAATTTTCTAACTAAAAGCTACTAGGAGGAATATATGAGACCTTCCCACGATCGTGGGAATAACTAAAATTCGTGGGTGGAGATCTTGGGTGGGAGCTGGATATGAACTCCATGAACATGATTAGACAATCCTTAGTATGATCGTGGGTTCTATCTGTGGTCATAACTTGGTTCGTATGTTTGCTAGATAAATCAATGGCATCTGAGGGACACATGATAATGCCTAGGGATCGTGGTTTTAAAGGACGATCATAGTTTCCTCTAGAGGCATGAGGGTACACTTTGTCAACTTTCAAAATTTGGGATTTTCTCGATCATATAAGACCATTGTACAATCACATTGTAACCACGTTCGTGGTTGTCTCATGGTATTTTATTGTAGAGTAGTGCTTTACTATAAAAGTCCATAACTTCCTATTCCGATGTCGAATTTAGGTGAAAAAAGATGATTTAGAAAGGTAATGAAATACCTGTCACTTGTGGGTCTAGGACTCAAAAATGTGTCTAAATTTTTAGGTTATACTTGTTTAAAGATGGTCACATCTTTAGGAATTGATCTGTAAAGGAGGATTTGGCTTGTTTGATAGATGGAGGGATCTATGGCCTTATTACATGGACAAATCCCCTCTTATTATGTTAAAACTTGATGATTTAACATTATAGTTAAAGCATGGTTGTAGTTTAGGCTTGGATTTTCTGGGGCATTACAATATCTCCTCTTTGGGGTCATCATCTTTAACTGGAAGTTGACTGAGCTAGAGGGATAGGGGAAAGGAGATTCAATTCACACATTTTGTTCACCAATTATCTTTATATTAGTGGAACCCTTCTACATTATCTATATCTTAAATACCTACAATGTGTTTCTAAGACGTAGAAATGACACAGTTCTACATTGTTAATTGAAACATAGGCTAATTTTAACTCACAGATACATGATATGGCATTGAAATAACTGGGTTACATGAAATATAAAGAATTAATTAATTAAGGTAATTTATTACCTCAACCCGTGACTGTGCTCGAAGGGAAAAGATGAAGTTAATATCCATCACTCTACCTCCGCTTCCATAGTAGCTCCCTTAATTAACTGATTTTGCCAAAGAACATATACCAATACAACCTCCGTATTCCTCAATCGATGAACATGATTGATAAAAACCCTAAAATGGAAGCTACTATTAACAAGAAAATGAAGCACGATTAAGACTAATAATAAAAGGATGAACAAGGAAACAAGAGAATATAAATACATAGACACAAATTGGGAATCAAAGACAAACAACTTTAATAAATTAAAGTGACCTTCTTCAAATATCCCAAAAATTACCTAACTCTAAAAAGAACCACAAGGTAATTGATATCCCAAGAAACTCTTCTTTTCAAACAAGAAACAACTAAAATCTTAGAAAGATCTCATAATCTCTCATTAATGATGGAGTATTTTTAGTCATCAAATTCTAAGTCTTCCAACATAAAAGAAGCTACTTATACCAAGCAAATAGAGAATACACTAGTAAGGGCCTTGTTAGAATGTTGAATTCATCAAAAATCCTAATCCTCCTCCCTATCAGCTTATGATCCATCAAATGTTATCACGATCACATAAAAGTTTTGGGAGGATTCCATAATGCACTCAAGTACATCCTTCTTCATGAATAACCTAGCCAATGTTGAAGTTCACGGGCTAGGATCCTTGTGAATTGCCTTGGCGATCCTTGGGATGTATCACTGATGATCAATTATTTCAATAACCCTTTCTAAGGGCACAAATGATATAGGATCACCAAATCACTTTTTTATTAAGGAAACATGAATTACTGGATGCACTGCTTCTACATGCACCTATAAATTAAACTCATAGGCCACCTTTGTCACGCCTCAAATCCCATTAGGGTGGACCGACACCCGAAGTAGTAAAGTCTCCAGAGAACCAATCCATAACCTTGTACCTCTCATACATAAAACTATGACAATTAAAGGTTCTTCCAATTATGGATACAATACGTCGATGAAAATAAACCAAATAGAAAAGTCCAAAACTATATGTGCAAGACTTGATTGTTGAGGCCACAACGTCAAAAAAGAAAAATAAAGTGCTACCATCTTAACTTTACATTGGTATACAAAGCCTCTAAAAGATACATGGAATTAGTTAATGTCAATACAAACCCCCACCTTTAATCTTAACTACTATATAATACCAAGACATATATAACAAACTCAGAAAGCCCCGAATTGACCTAGAGCTCACCAGTAGTCGCTGGATGTCCTGTGCCCCTACTAGGGTGGTCTACTAGCTGGAGTACATGTACTTGTGGTATGAAACATAGTTCCCCCACATGAGGGATTCTAATACATAAGAATGTACTGATTATATAAGGCATGAAGTGACTATAGGTAAGATATAAGGTCAACGAAATCAGATATTAACATATAACTATATTGATAAGGATAAAAGACCATATTTTCTTGTACTTATGGAATAATGTAAATTACATCATTTACTTTGATTTATTCTTCTTTACTTTATAAAATTATAAGGCATGATACAAATGACCAACTGATCAGTGGTAAAGGAGGATGACCCATGCTAGGCATTTTAACCCATGAGTAACGGTCCTCATAAAGACACAAATCGGGATCGACACATGCTAGGATTTATTTTTACCCCTAGGATAGCACCCATAATATTGGGATCAACCCATTTTAGGTGTTCTTTACACCTTGTATACCACCCAAGAATATATAGATTCACTTCAGATTGATTCTTTTATCTTTATAGTTGTTGTTTTGGTAGTCATCACATTATTAAATTTGGAACTTTGGACCAGTAGCAAAAGATATAAAAATATTCATAAGATGTAGTAACAATGAGGTAGGACTCAATAATAATAGAAATATAATACTTAGGAGCTTAACTAACACCATGGACCATGTTGACTAAAAGAAGAACTCATATAGCTTATTGTTGACAACACCTATATCATACTAGAACTTAGAAGAGCAAATGTACAGATCTAGTACCAAACATATTTTTAGGTACTTTAACACCTTAAGGAGTTGGAATAAGGTTGGTAGTCATATTAGAGGTTTAAAGCTACCTTCATATATAATTTGAAAGGAAGAGCTCTTAGGAATCTTACTTTGTAACACAATAGTTAGTTTTATGCCAAAGAGTATAGGATCAATGAATGTACATACCTTACTGTAAAATAGATAGCTCTCTAACTTAACGTCCTTCCTTTTAGATTATTAATCAACAATTGAGTAAATTTTAAAATTAGTATTAGAATTTAATTAACACATGCATGTTATTTATCCTTACCAAAACAGTAGTCGGGTAGTAGCCCATAATTAATTAATTCAAGGGTGTCTTTTTAGTCCCTTCACCCCCAATTACATTCACATACAATACAAATTCTTATAAGGTTCCCTTAAACCATTTTTTTTATTGTACCCTCAAAATAATATATCGAGTGGAATAGGCAGTAAGCTAACACAATGCCCAATTTAGTGATGTATCTCTATACTTTCCTTCTATATTTCAATACAAATTATCCATACCTTTCCTCAACATCAACCAAGTAGCCCCAACATATACACATAAAAAAGTTTCAAAATAGCCCCAAACATCCTTAGCTATAGCAACCAAGTATTGAAGTCACTGCCCCTTGAGTTCTTAACTACAAATACACATAATCCACTGCCAAAACATGTACATAGAAAGAGGGCAAAAATGGGTAGTATCCATACCTTAATTTTTTTAATAGGTTATTATCTTAATGTATATCTCTTAGATATCATGATTCCTTCACACAAACCAAAGGAGAAGAGAAAAATTCTCTTAATAACCAAGAATAATGGGACTGCCACACTTATAAAGGATTGTCATATATTCAATCATGAAGAACATAATTCTCATAGTTTTATTAAGTAAAGCTCATGATTGGTTCACTTACTTTTATCCTGAAAGGAAGTTAAATCCCAAGAACCCTAGTGGAGTTTTAGAGTTGCTGTATAGTTAAGAGAGAGTAAGATAGAAAAATCCTAGAAAATTGATTTTTGTCTATATTAAATGGATTTAAGCGAGGTGTTTTCAATCTCCTTAAAGGGAGCTTCTCTTGGCCAAATTTATAGGTCATTTTTGGTTCATAATTTTTCAAGTAGGTGATGTACCTATTTTTCCACTATATTAGGCCTTTGAGGATCTAAAACTATTAGGCCTTGACTGCCCATTCTCTTTTTTAATTTGGGCCACAATTAATTCAAGTAGGTGGTAGCATACTTGTCCCAATAAACTAGTCAAGGGAGTCTTAGTAGGTGATTCACCTACTTAGTTCTTTGGTTGGTCAAAAGGTCAAAGTAGGTGATGCACCTACCTACTTCATTTATGTATAAAATAGGCCTTTAACTTATTGGGCTTTTGGAATAGATTTTTGTTGTTGGACTGCTCATTCTCTTCTCTATTTATTTTACTTAGTTTAGGTTTTAAATTAGACCTTTAATATAGACCATAAATCTGATCCATTGGCCTTGGCCCTATTAACTTGGTCCATGTAGCTCAAGTAGGCGACTCATCTGCTAGCATAAATAAGTCAAGCAAGCACCTTAATATTTTATTCAATTTTTAGATCAAATTTTTTTTAATTAAATTTCAAACTTATGTACACTTGGTCACTTCAAACATTAGACCAAATACTTACTCATGATATATAATGCTCAAAAAATACCTCTCTAATACGAATATAAGCGATCATTGTCAATATAAAACCCAACTAGGTTGGGGTCAAATCCCACAGGAAATATGATGTGAACGTAAGCCGTTTGCTATTTAATCAACTGATAGTTGGATGTTTCTAGAAAAGGGGGTTTTTAGTTTAACAAGTAATTGTTGGTTACTTTAGATTCAGTTTTCGTAATAAAAAGTTTATGAAAAAACCCAAAATTATGTTCACTAGGGCTTTTGGTACTTGACAGATGCTACTAGTGGTTCAAGATTCTCACAGTAGGTAAGACAATAAGTTATCTTAATCGAAGTTATGCTTAAATGTATCTCAACCTACCTAAGCATTTAATTACCTAATCCTCTTAGACTTAGGAAATTGATATTCACTGCCCAGATTTTACCTCAGGTTAACCAACTTTGTTACAACGCTGATTATTAAACGGAGTATTCCCAAGTCCCTATTGAGAATTAACTTCCTACTATATTTGATTTCTTTCTCCAGAAAATCAAAGCAAGTGGTATCTATTATTTTCAACCAACAGACAATAATTAAAATAACAGAATCATTAAGGAGTCCTACCATCTTTCAAATCTTGAACACTCAACACCTTATCAACACCTAAATCTAGATCCCATAATTCAGGTTAAAGGAGTTTAGATGCTCATGACGTAATAATCAAAACACCTAGATGAATTCATTCTTTGAAAGATAAACTTACCACAAGATGAATAGAAACTAGAGATTCTTAGATTAACTCACAAAGGAAATCCCAAAATAATGAATATAATCGCTTTCAAGTAATTGCTTTCTCAAGATAAGAAGTTAAAGAGAAAAAAAATCAAAGGATATTGCTTAAAACTCAAGGTCCGGAACCTAAGAAAACCCTAAACAAGGCTTTAAATAGTTCACCCTAATTATGGAAACAAAATACTAAAATTCAGAGATTCTTCGAATTAGGTGACACCATTTGTGATAGCCTATCAGGAGGCTAACGACTTATCACAAATGTCGTCAGCTTCCTTTATGCTTTTGATGCTTGCTGCCTACTACTGAAGACAAAAAGTGATGCCCTATCAGCTCCTTGATGAGCTATCACAAAATGTCGTCAAGTTTTTTCTTCAGTTCTTATGTGTTGCCTTAGGTTGACGACTTTCTTGATGGCTTATCTGATCCTTAAAGACCTATCATAAAATGTCATCACAACTTTTAATCTTAGGCCAATTCTCTGTCTATGGATGACGATGAATCTGATAGCTTATCATAAGGCTAATGAGTTATCAAAAATGCCATCATCTATACTTTTTCCTCAATCTACTTCTGATTTCAACTCCTTTGCTTCCATTCTTGTTGGTTCTCTATCATATTAGCTTTTACTGCAAAATCAAACATAAACCAATCAAAAACAACAAAATTTTCTTAAGACTTCGCAATTATTCTTAGTTAAAAGCCTCAAATATGTTAGCATTAGCTCACACATCAACACCCTCAACTTAAAACAATTGCTTGTCCTCAAGAAACTCAACACAACTAAGAGAATACAAGGCACATATGGCAGACAATTATCCACATTATCTTAAAACACTTTCACCATCTCCTAGGTCAGTCATTTCAAGTACAATGAAGAACACCAATGCAACACACAGTCATCAGTCTACAACATTAATTTAGATACATTAACCATGCATATACCAGTATTACACTCTCCAAACAAGTTAGTACTTAGCAACATATCTGCTGTGCCCTCACAGAAACAAATTCCCCTCATCATCTCAGTATTTATATATGTAACCAAGGGGACAATCAAAATGCTAACTCTCAGAACAAAGTTCCAATCCGTGTATGCCACGTACCATAGGCTTGCCCTTATTTTCATTACCCCGATCTTCAGATATGTTAGCTAGGATCTCTATAGGACTTCTTTTAGGCTTGTAACATAGGCTAGGGTTGGTATAATACTTAATGGTATTTAAAGTGACTAATCCTCCTTGACACTACACTAGCTTTCTGAGGTTTCACTCGTTAACTTTTTTCCACTCTTCTCTTTTCTTGATCAAACTTATTTAGGATGGGTGTAGTATTTTCTTAATTACTTAATCTTATTCACACTTTTTCTTTTTCTTGCTCTTTTTCTTTGCACCCAGCTTTTTTATTCTTTTCTTCTATGCTACCTTTCTTCATACTCATTCTATATCACACACCCCTATGATAGCCACCCTCAACTTAGGCCATTTTCCTAAGTCAAGGTGCAAAGTGTCCAAGGAGGACCAGAGCCAAAATAGGTTCATTGTGATCTACATGGGAAGGTGACAGGTGTCATAAAAATAAATAGGCTAATTAGGCTCATAATAGGGATCAAGAGATATTATACGCATAGGGAAGGTCATTTAGGCTAAAGTGAGCTAATATCAAAATGGCCAATGATCCTTTCCTAACCCCTATCCTTCAACATAGGTAAGACTAATCGGGCAAGTTCTTGTTTCATCATACCGAGGGAACTAAGTAATTGCTCACACACAAACGATACACAAGTATATTACAAGCTATGACTCATTCAGTTCATGCCACTGTTTAGCAATGATTACTATGTTACTAGAACTAATGCCATACAAAGATGCACGCTGTCATACTTAAATACAAATCACTTTGTTTAATGTAGTCGATCACTTGAAGAGGTGTACAAAAATCACAAAAACAATTCAACTTCCTCAAGTACAAGTATTTCTCCTAGTTGACTACAAAATTTTACAACAACAAATTTACCCTACACCCTCAACTTAAAATCAAAGAAAATCTAAACTTACGGTTAGAGTATAGCTGGAATAGATCAATCCCAGGGGTTATAGGTTCCTGAACCTACTGCTCATCTCCATCAGGAGCCTTGAACTATTCTGGTGCAGCTGGTTTATCAGTCTCTGAAGGCCTACTGGTGGAGGCACGTACTACTCTCGCTCGGATAGCTACCTCCCATCTCTCATTGTCCACTAAGGACTCAATCTTTTCTTTCTTCATATCCTACTTTTCAGACTTCTTTCTTGCCCTTTTCTCTGTATTTCTTTCTTTATCACTATCAGGCCTTTCTCTATTTTCTTTGCTTTTTTTCTCACCTTTCTTTTTCTTTTTCTTTACTGGCTCCTCTGTGAGATCAAGCATTGGGATTTCTCCCTCAGACTCCTCAGAAACCTGGTCTACTGATGATATAAAGTGGTGATGCTATAGCTTTCCAACCTCCACCTTTACTTTATCTAGGTCTGATTCAAATAATGCCAACTCTAGAGAAGACCTCTCTCTCTAATGCTCATTGAAGCAGTTCTCTAATTTATCAATCTAGCCAAGTAGAGCCTTGTAAGGCTCGAGTGCAGCCTTAACCCTCTTGTCCACTGCAGCCACAAATTGCTTGGCAAAAAGTATAATTTGAGCCTCGTACTACTTGGACTATTTTGCTACTCTTCTGAAATTCATAAGGTTGAAGGCAAATTCTATTGTAGGCACTACAACTGGAGAAATTGTCTCAGTTCTGGGCACTGATGATTCTACATTATTGCAGATATTGGAGGTACAGCTTCAGAATTAGGCATCTCTGCATTAGGCACTAAACTAGTACCTGTGACCGGTGGGTCAGTGGGAATCTCTGAGCCCCTGTCAAACTTTAGCCTCAGCTGATTTTTCTCATTTCTAATAGGATTATGGGTCTTCTTGGCAAGGATTTCTTCTTCTAGCCACACAATCTTTGACATATTTTCTGCCCTGAATAACCTTGTAATTAAATAAGGGAAGGGATATGCTGTATCAGACTTTGAGACATGAATTTTTATCTCTTCGGTAATAATCTCTCCAAAAATCTATTCAAGGTTAGCCATAAAATTTACAACTAATATTCGTCTTTATCCCCGAGGATAATAGTACTATCTGTGGGCGTCAACCACGTACGTACAATACCCCATCATAATCTTGCCTCTGAAGTCAGGGAGGCCTTAAAGATCCTTTCACTTGAATTTGTTAGCTATTCCGGTTCTCCATTGGCTTTGAGTGTGGCTAACCAATTCTGCTGATTTTCCCGATGCTTCAACTGGGCATATAAAGTAGGTGAAGTGTCTGGAGAAGTGAAGTCTGGTGCATGAAGGAACCTGTTGATTGTTGCTTCAGAAACATCCATCATTACGCCCCACACCGAAACTTTATCCAACATAGGTTGGTCAGCTGCTTTCTCTCCTTATCTACGCATGTTTTCCAAGCAAACTTGGTAGTTTTCATAGAACTCCCTATTGGGTGTAGGGAAAAATGAATTTCTTCCTCGTGTAATCCATCCCAAATAATATCCATGAAATTTTTGCTCCACTTTCGGGTACCTGCTTAACCCTTTAGTAATGATTATCTTCTCCTCAAAGATTGGCCTCTTGATAGCTCTTCTGTTGGTTCTGCAAAGCCCATCAAAGAAGATTTTCTGAGTATTGGGAATATGCCATAGAGTTCTATCTCAAACTTTAGGATTATTACTTTAGACCATAGTTCCCTGAATCAGAGATACTTCATTATCTTGTGGCTCATCAGAAGGGGACTCAGTTGATGGTCCCTTAGATTCAGGTTGCCCAGACTCATGTTCCTTAGACTCAAGCTGATCAAAATCATACTCTTCAGATACAACATGTTCAGACTCTTGTTGCTCAAAGGCTGACTGCTCAGAAGTTGTATGCTTAGATGTTGTTGGCTCAGTGTAACTTTCTTCATTTTTCTCCACCTTAACTGGTGGGGGTGGTGGAGTCTTTTTAGATCTTTCCTTATTTTTTGCTTCCTAAGAAGAGGTTCTTCCTCTTTATAATCTAACTCTTTATTGAAGAATCTCCGAGATACATTTCCCTTGGTCACTTTCTTTGTGGATTTTGAGTTGTTTCCTTTGGGTGCCATTTCAAGACTTGTAGTAAGAGAAAAACCATTAGTTGACCCTCAAGAGTAAAAAAACAAACACATCGATCATTGAAATTCCACACCCCTTGAAAGGGTTTAGTAATACTTTAGGTCCCAGGTGTGATGACATTTCTTGATAAGCCATCATAGTTGTGATAGCTTATCACGAATGTTGTCGGCCTTAAACAAAACCCATGAGATTTTATCAACTTCTGACGACATTTCTGATAAGCCTTCATAAATGTGTTAGCTTATCATGAATGTCGTTAGCTCTTATCAGAACCCCCAACTTAACTTTAACTCAATTTTTGGTCCCATATTTTCTTAAAATCCACTCGAGTTTCATTTTTGAGCTGAACTTTTAAGCCTTAGGCTTGCACAGCAAAGCCTAGTTCCAATTTTTAACCCTTTTTTCAAGTTGGACTTGGTTCAAGATTCTTGGGAACTTGAGTTTACCTTAGCTTACCACTTACCGATTGAAAAGAAAGGTCGGGTTTTATGCATACCTGATGGAGACCTTCTCTTTGATTACATGCGCAAGAAGAAGTAAAAAGAGGTTTTTGATTTTGATTGCAAGCCCTCCCACACACAAGGAAGCTTTCTTCTTATTTTACATGGAAGGAGTTTAAAGAAGGGAAGAAAATATTCTAAGTATAGAAGGAAAATAACTTAAAGGAATTAAAAACTAAACGGGAAGGTGGAAAGGCCAAGCTGTGGGCGGGTCGAGCCTTTTTAATTTATCCCACAATTTTAGCTAATGTTGGTCTTTTGTGATGACATTTCTGATAAGCCATCACAATTGTGATAGCTTATCACAAATGTCGTCAGCCTTGACAGACCCATCTTCAGATCTGAGGTCTCTGACGATAAATCTGACAGCTTATCACAATCGTGACAACCCTTTAAATAACGTCAGGGTCACTTGGCTGAATACATCGATTCCACCTTTTTTGAACTATAACCTAAATACAAAAATAAATAATTTACTAGATTACAAAAATTTTGGATTGCCTCCCAATAGCGCCTGATTTAATGTCGCGACACGACTTGGTTTTCTTGACTACTCAAACTTCGTCAAGACAACCTGTTGATACCCCTTTACCATCTTTATAGAATATATCCACAATTGAAAAAACACTTATCTTCTTTAACGGTGTCATGGATGAGTGTATTTTGAATCTTGCTTCCTTGTCGTTAAGCTTGAACTTCAGCTCATTCAGCTCCATGTCTACGATCGCTCTTCTAGTTGCAAGGAATGGTCTACCCAAAATAATGGGCACTTTGGAGTCCACCTCACAATCTAGGACTACAAAATCCGCAGGCAGAATAAAGTTGGCCATCTTTACCAATACATCATGTAATATGCCCACTGGCCTCTTTATCTACCTATCTGCCAACACCAATTGCATGTTAATCGGGGTAGGATCCCACAAACCAATTTTCTTGTACACAACGAGTGGCATTAGATTTATACTGGGTCCCAAATTGCATGGTGATTTTATGAAATTTAGGGACCTAATAGTACACGACACAGTAAATGCTCCCAGATCTACCTTTTTTTGCACTAAAGGCATTGTAGAGATAGCACCACAATGAAGGAGATTGTCCTCCGGCTCATGTCTAACCTTCCCTTTCTTAGTCACAAGGTCTTTCATGAACTTCGTGTATCCTGGCATTTGCTCAAGTGCCTCAACCAAAGGCACATTTATTATCAATTGCTTGAGTACTGCCATGAATTTGCTGAATTTTGCATCATCAGTTTTCTTCTTCAATCGTTGAGAAAAGAAAGGTGGTGGTCTTGGGATAGTTTTCAGCACTACCTCCTTCTCCTTCTCTTTACTTTTTTGGAGCATTATCAAAATTATCCAGCTTCTCAAACTCCACTAGACCACTTTATTCTGGTTCAACATCAACTACCTCATCAGCTACAGGTTTGCCCACAGAAGGGCCAGGTAATATCTTACCACTTCTAGTGGTAATATCCATGCATGAGCCATCATTCCATGGATTCTAGACCTTATTACTTGGTAACGTTCTGCTCTTCCTCTGGTTAAATGCTGTAGAGAGTTGGCTTATCTGTTGCTCTAACTATTTGATTGTGGTGGAGTGTAAGTACACCAACTGAATGATAGATGTTAGATCGGTCTTCATGGTGGTTACACCAGAGTTGGTGGCCTCTACTCCTAACAATAGCTTTTAATTTTAGTAAAAAGGTCCTTTGGGTGTAGAGCCCATGGAAATTTTGATGCCTCATTTGAGTCCAAAATATCAAACATGATAGGGTAGCATAGTTTGTTTGCATTCATAAAATTCTGAAGGAATTTCAAAAGTTTGATGGAAACTTTACAAAAACAAAGTTTTATCTGGTGCAATCACTTAGCATACCGTTGGTCACATAAGCAGTGTTCTCTTAAGAGTCCAAAAGAGTCGCTTTAGCAGCCTTGATAGGTCCGTACCCTATCATTTTAGTAGAGACCTAACTTCTTGAGTGAACTTCACTCAAGAGACGTATTGTCAGCTTTATCAGATATGAGCCTTGGGTAAGGGTCTCTTAAGTGACCATGTGCTGCTTTAGTTGTAATGACTATAGTCAAATGATTGCTTAAGAGGTAGCCATGGGGGTATTTTTTTTACCCTTCACCTATTTTTCTCTTATTTCTCAAACCTTAAGTCCATCAAAGCCATAGAGGGTTAGAAAGAGAGAGGAAAAGTGATTATTGAGGGTTCAAGGTATGTTAGATTGTATGTTGGGGCCATTTTTCCATCTCAATTTTTGTAAACTTTCATCTAATTCTTGATTTAATTCTCTAATTTAGTGTTAAATCTTAAGTTTCTTGATAGGTTGATTTTGGTATTATTTGAGCTCCAAATTTGCTCATTTTAAGGGTAAATAATCCTTAAGCATAGAAGGATGTGTTGACAATTTCAAAATTATGATTCCACAAGCAGGCCCCATATAGGATTTTGACTCAATTTTGGACTCAGAATAAAAAGCAATATGGGTATCATTATTCTTATATTAATATGTAGATCACTGTTTTCATTCAGTGTTATCATGCAGAGGCTTCTCAAAAGGGAAAATCCCTATTTTGAAGCTTTATCAGACATTCTTTGGCTCCAGGTAGGCTAGAATTACTCTTCTTATAAATTGAGATTTGTTATTATGTCGATATGATATTATGCTAATCTTAGGTTTGGAAATTATGAATTGACTTCATATTTAGTGTAATTCAGGTATTTAGCCCTTTAACGAGCCAAATTTAGGTGAATTTGACCTATCTATCCATTCTTTAGAGTGAATGGCTACCTTAGGACTGAATGAGACTTATTTAGCACCTTCTAAAGAGATTTTGGAACCATAGTCTATCTTGAGGTAGAAATTGTCTTAGAATGGAATTTCAGGGTTAGAAGCGAACCCCTTTGACTCACTTTAGGTCAATATTATAATAAGTTCTTTGTAGACATAAGCGACCCCTTTTTCATGTTATTTATATACTTGAGATTTAGGATGGATTTAGATACTTTTTTACTTTTGACATGACTTGTACTAAAGATTTATATAAAGACTGTTTTGAGTTTGGAAATTATGATATTAAGACCAATTCAAGTCTAGCACCTATTATACTAATTCTAGTTTAAGTCTTGTATTTGAGATACTATTTTTGGTTTGAGTCCAGCATTGAGAGGTGATATATAAAGATTACGAAACCAATTTAAGTCAGATGTTAATGGCATGAGAGAATCCATTATTAAGGTTTTGAGGTTTGGATACTTTAGGACTATTAATGTCAATACTTCTTTCTTGATTGTATCCATTAGTGTTATGGGTGCTTGAGTGGATTATTTATCTTTTTTTACATCTTCTGAGCTAATTGGGTTCAATTTGACTATAGTTAGTTACATTTATGTCTATATCACTTATTTGGAAATTTATTTTCAATAATTAGAGTGTTATTCCATGTTTGACCATTTTATTATCTTTAGTTTATCATCTCACACCTTATTGTACTTTTAATATGATTTAGCTTAGTTGGCCAACAATGCCAAATGAGTACCCACTATTTTGACACTCATACTACACTTTTGCATCTCTTTTAGATGTAGATTTGAGTACTATCTACTGCTGCTGATGTTTGTACTAGTGCTAGTCAAAGTTTGGAGATAAGGTGAGCTTTCAGAGCCTAAGTCGACTTTGTCTCCTTTTTTAATTTTTGGCTGCTTTTTCAGTTCAAGTCTATTATATATTCGATACTACTAATACTCTTATTTGTTTGCTAGTAGTTCTTATACTATCCATACTAGGTCATGGGATATTTCTAGTATTCTTATTATCATCTCTAGTTGTGCTATGGTTCGTATATTTTATTTCTTATAATATAATTACTTCCATAATTTTGGTATTTTCTCTACTTTCCACTACCTAGCCTATTACTTGTTATTCTAGGATATAGTTTGGCTTACCTAGTGGTGGGTTAAAGTAGGTGCCATCATGACTCATGAAATTGGGTCATGAAAAATGGTATCAAATTTAGGTTCATTGGTATTGTTAGTAGAAAACCAAGTGTCTAGTAGAGTCCCAAATAAATGGTTTGGGTTAATTGGAAATGATTGAGTCTAATTTGGTTTAATGGTTTACATGCCATAAGGTAATAGACTTGCAAGCTCTAATTTTGGTATGGTGATACCAATGGTTAATGCCTAATTAAAAAAGTCCTTTGTAAATGGTTGGGAATATGTAAATGATTTAATATAGGTTTAAAAGAGGTTGAGTAGTAAAGTCGTGGAAGGAGGGGGTCTCAGGGGAGTCGACACTAGAAACTCATGTTTGACGATGTGAGGATGGTCTTGGTAATCGTGTGCATAATGTCGCACTTTATATTTTAGAGATGTATTAGTTATATCATGTTATTTTCTCTAGTTATACAGCTAACACACACTGGATCTCTTTCAGTAGGGGAGCTAAACCCATATAGCCCATGGGTAGTTTAGGATGGCGAAGCTACACAACCTAGGTTAAGGATTTAAATTCATGTTAAACCTTGTTTCCTAACCCGACATTATATATATATATGTGTTACATGTGATTGCATATGGTTATTTGATTTGGTTTTTGAATTATGAAATTAAGCTACACTCCACTAATCATCTTCGAGTGTTGTATCCCCACGCGATGCAAGAACAATCCATACTACCATTCCTCCAGCTCAGTGACTTAGATTTGGGGACAACTTTAAGTCAGATTAAAGTGGTGAGCTTTCATATTTTGAAGGCTCCATTTTATGCTATGGACTTCTTTTCATTATTGTTATTTCTTTGGTTTTGGTTTTGGCTATGGTTGGAGGGATGTCTTAATTGGATGTTCCTTGATTCTTGTTAGAGGCTTTGTCGAACAACTATGAGCATGAGCGGTATTGGTATTAGTGTTACCATTGGTATTGCTATCGGCATTGGGATTGGGATTGGTATTGGTAGGACACTTAGTTATGGTTGTTTGGTTATGGTTATAGACATTATCTTATGTCTTCAAATTATTATTGTATTATCTTGTCATATGCTTGAAATTCTTTCAATAGAGGGAGTAGGTCGGTTACGATTGAGTGTTGGGGTTGTCTTTAGTCCTAGTTTGACTTGAGATACCTGACATGATTAAGCCCTGATTTGGGTCATGTCAGAATTGTATTACTGCCCTAGGTTCATGTTCATTTGGGAGTCCATAAAGTCATGTCGAGTAGAGTCTAAATTAAGGGTTTCTAGCGTACCACACTCATAAGGGTGAGGCTAGAAGGCATTTAGAAATGTTTCTCTTTCTTGTGTTCTATTTTTGAGTTGTAGAGTCTAAGGTCCTGAAATCTTCACTTATACGTATTTGTTTGCTTTTCAGATCATGCCTCCCAGATGATCTAAATTTCACAAAAACTCCTTTGTCCCACTCGAGGATAATGTTGATGGACCCATCCTACTTATGGTGTCTTAAATTGATCTAGTGGTCCAATTCCTGATTGCCCTCCTAGAGTTCCACCGGTCCCCTCTAGTCTTTCTCAAGCTCCTCAAGTTGTTGTGATGATTGCTGCATTTCGTCAGTCTATTCATATATTGGTAGAGTTGGTAGCTTCTCAGGCCAGGCATGGTTTTTTTGTTACTCCATCTTGTAAGGCCACAAGGGTTGGACACTTTATGAGGTTGATCCTTCCTGTGTTACTAGTGTTAAGGTTGAGGTGGATCCTTAAGGTTTTATTAATAACATGGTGAATATATTTCACATTATGCATGCTAATAATGTGGAGGGTATGGAATTTGGTACCTACAAGCTGAAAGATGTAGCATACCAATGGTATGAGAAATGGGAACAGTCTAGGGGTTAAAATGCTGAGTCAACCCTATGGGATGATTTCTCTAGTGCTTTTCTGGATTACTGTTTTCCTCAGGAGTTGAGGGAGGTAAAGGTGGAAGAGTTTATTGACCTAAAGTAAGGCAAGATGTCAGTCCGGAAGTATGCCTTGAAGTTTTACTAGCTGTCTTGGTATGCTTTAGAGTTTATTTATATCATGAAGGCTAGAATGAGGAAGTTTTCTTCTGGGTTATCCCAACACTTGATTTTTTAGTGCAAGGTTGCCTTATTGAACAAGGACATGGACATCTTCAGGTTGGTGGTGTATATGTAATAGGTTGAGGAAGAGAAGAAGAACTAGGCTAAGATAGGGGAAATGCAGAGCAGGAAGTTTAGATTTTCTGAGCAGGATGGTGGCTAATAGCAGAGCAGCTGGGATGGTGAAAAGTGGTACAAGAAAAAGTGGAACAGTTCTGGGTCTTACTTAATGGCTATTACTCCCTACCCAAAGCCGTTGGGCGATAAGCTTTTTCATGGTGGCGATAATTATAGGGTACAGGGTGCTCGATCTCAGGCCAGTAGGGCCTAATCAGCTCCATCATATCCTCTCTACAAATTTTGTGGCCGATTACTTTGGGATTAGTTTGATAAATGAGTCAAAGAAGAAGAACTAGGCTAAGATAGGGGAAAGGCAGAACAGGAAGTTTAGATTTTCTAAGTAAGATGGTGTCCAATAGCAGAGTAGCTGGGATGGTGAAAAGTGGTACAAAAAAAGTGGGGCAGTTCTGGGTCTTACTCAATAGCTATTACTCCTTACCTAAAGTCGTTGAGCGATAAGCTTTTTCATGGTGGAGATAATTATAGGGCACAGAGTGCTCAATGTCAGGCCAGTGGGGCCTAATCAACTCCATTATATCATCTCTACAGATTTTGTGGCCGATTGCTTTGGGATTACTTTGATGAATGAGGAAAAGAAGAAGAACTAGGCTAAGATAGAGGAAAGGCAGAGTAGGAAGTTTAGATTTTCTAAGCAGGGTGGTGTCCAATAGCAGAGTAGCTGGGATGGTAAAAAGTGGTACAAAAAGAAGTGGGGCAGTTCTGGGTCTTACTCAATAGCTATTACTCACTACCCAAAGCCGTTGGGCGATAAGCTTTTTCATGGTGGCGATAATTATAGGGCACAGGGTGCTCAATTTCAGGCTAGTGGGGCCTAATCAGCTCCATCATATCCTCTCTATAGATTTTGTGTCCGATTGCTTTGGGATTACTTTGATGAAGGAATAAAAAAGTGATTCAACTATGATAAATAAGGGCACATGATTAGAAACTATCCAGTAGCCAAGGTTTCTTTTGGGTCAAACAAAGTTTTGATTTCCTCTTCATCAACTCCGATACCAAAGAGTGCACTATCTGGCTTTGACACTGGTTAAAACTGACTCTATACTCTCACTACTCATCAGTAGTTTGAGTCATCACTTGTTGTCGTTACTGGTATGTTGAAACTCTTTTCCCGTGATGTGTACTATTTACTTTATTTGGGGTCCACTCTTTCTTACGTGACCCTACTTGTAGATGTGTATTTTGGCTTTAGTTCCAAGCATATTTTAGACCTTTCTTCTATTTCTACCATAGTGGGTGACTCTGTAGTGGCTAGAAAAGTCTATATGGGTTGTGTGGTATCTGTGGATGGTTGGGAGAGTTTGGTGGATCTATTTGACTTAGAGATGGTTGATTTTAATATCATATTGGGGATAGATTGGTTGAACTTGTGCGATTCTTCTTTAGACTATCGGACCTGTAAAGTCATCTTTAAATTCCCAAATAAGCTAGTTATTTAGTGGGAGGGTGGTTCCCTAGCTCCTAAGGGGAGGTTCATATCATATCTTAGAGCTCAAAGATTAATCTCCAAGGGACGTCTCTTTCATCTAGTCCAGGTTAAAGATTCTAACTCGAAGGGTCCTTCTTTACATTCCATCCAGATAGTGAATGAATTTCCTGAGGTTTTCCCTGATGACCTTCCTGGTGTTCCTTTTGATAGGGATATTGATTTTGGGATAGATCTTATTCTAGACACTCCTCGTATTTTTATTCCCCCATATAGAATGGCTACAGTTGAGTTTAAGGAGCTTAAAGACCAACTAAAGGATTATTTAGACAATAATCCATCTTAGTGTGTCTCCATAAGGTGCATCAGTTTTATTCATGTGTAAGAAGGATGGATCCTTTCAGAAGTTTATCGATTATCGATAACTGAATAAGGTGACGTTAATGAATACATACCCTCTTTTGAGGATAGATAATTTGTTTAATTAGCTTTAGGGTGCTAACTTTTTCTCCAAAATTGATCTTCAGTCTGGGTATCATCAGGTAAAGATTAGGGAGGTTAATATTTCTAATACTGCCTTCTATAACCAGTATGGGCATTTTAAACTTCTGGTTATGTCCTTTAGCTTGACCAATGCCCCGATGGCATTGATGGATTTGATGAAGAAAGCCTTTTATCAATTTCTAGATTTGGTCATTATTATGTTCATAGATGATATTCTGGTGTACTCTAAGAGCAAGGTGGATCATGCCGATTACCTCCACTCTATGTTCCAGACCTTAAAAGAGCAGTAGTTGTATGCCAAATTTTTGAAATATGAATTTTGGTTAAACGCTGTCATTTTTTAGAGTCATGTCATTGGTACTAAAGGGATCATGGTGGATCTGTAGAAAGTTGTAGTGGTTAAGAAGTGGCCTAGACCCATGACTACAATCGATATTCAGAGTTTCTTGGGTTTAGCTGGTTACTACAGGAGGTTTGTGGAAAGTTTTTTGACTATAGATGCCCCGTCGACTAGGTTAACTTAACAAAAAGGTAAAGTTCTTATGGTTTGAAGCTTGTGAGGGTAGTTTTAAGAAAATGAGATAAGATGGCGTCAACACTGGTCTTGACTTTGCCTAAAGGCACGAATGGGTTTTTGGTCTATTGTGATGTATCTTGTATGGGGCCTGGTTGTATCTTGATACAACATGGCAAAGTGATAGCTTATTCCCATAGACTGTTGAAGGTGCATGAGAAGAATTATCCGACTCAAGAGTTGGAATTATTGGTTGTGGTGTTTGCATTTAAAATTGGTGATCACTATTTGTATGTCATGCATATGGATATATTTTCAAATCCTAAGAGACTACAATATGTGTTTACTCAAAAAGAGATAAACCTCAGGCAAAGGAGATGGCTTGAGATGCTCAAAGATCATGACTTAAGTCTTCACTACCATCCAGGTAAAGCTAATATGGTTGCTGATGCTCTTGGAAAGTTATCCATGAGGAGTCTAGCTCATATGGATATGGGAAAGTGAGAATTGGTGAAAGATGTTCACCATTTGGTTAACTTTGGAGGTCGCCTATTGGACTCCAAGAATGGCGGTGTGTTTGTTCAGGAGGTGGCAAAGTTGTCCCTGGGTGCTGAGGTGAAGGAGAAGAAAGTGTTTGATCCTATCTTGATGAGTATCAAGGGTGATGTAGGTGTGCATACAGTATGGATTTTGAGGATAGTGGTGATGGTACCAAGAGAGATTGTGTGTTCTCGACATAGACGGATTATGAGAGAGGATCTTAGCTGAGACACATGAGTGGCGTTATTCTATTCATCCTGGTATAATGCTAATGTATCTTGACCTTAAGGATATGTATTAGGGGAATAATATAAAGAGGTATGTGGCTAGTTTTGTGTCTAAGTGCTTGGTGTGCCAACAAGTGAATGTTTAGCACATAAGTCTTGGAGGGTTGTATCAAGAGATTGAATTGCCTATATAGAAGTGGGAAGTGATCAACACATATTTTGTTAATAGTCTTCCTCGGTCTCAGAGTTAGTTTGATTCAATTTAGGTCATCATGGATAGGACAATTAAGTCTGCTCACTTTTTACTAGGGAGGACAAACTTTTTGGCAGAGGATTATGTAAGGTTGTACCTCCATGAGGTTTTGAAGTTGCATGGGGTCCATTTTTCTATGATCTTGGATCATGGTACGTAATTTTCATCTTACTTTTGGCGGTCATTTAATAAAGGTTTGGGGACCAAGGTGAGCCTTAGTACTTCTTTCCACCCGCAGTTAGATAGCAAGTAAAAAGAACTATTCTGATATTGGAAGATATTCTTTGAGCTTACGTGATTGACTATGGTAGTAGTTAGGTTGAGCATTTTCCTTTGTAGAATTTTCATTTAATAATAGATACCACTCTATTATTGGGATGGCTCTATTTGAGACCTTGTATGGTAGGAGGTGTAGGTCTCTTATTGGGTGGTTCGAGGTTGGTGAGGCGAAGATATCTGGTTTACCAAGCCATGGAAAAGGTGAAGGTAATTCAGGATAGGCTTAAGGACGACCAAAATTTCCATAAGTCCTATACATATGTGAGATTTGTAAAGTTAGAGTTTGAGGTTGGGGATAGAGTGTTCTTGAAGGTGTCTCCCATGAAGGGAGTGATGTGATTTGGGAAGAAAAAGAATATTAGTCCTTTGTATATTGGTCTATACCTGGTTTTGAGAAGGGTTGGTAAGGTTGCATTTGAGTTGGTGCTCTTTCTAGTTTGAGCTCCATCCCCCAATGTTCCATGTTTCTTTGATGAGGAATTGTGTGGGTGATCCGTCGCAGATTGTTCCTATCAAGTATATTTGTATTTGGATTCCCTGTCTTATGAGGAGGTCCCTTTTGAAATCTTAGATCGGCAGGATCATTGTCTTTGGACCGAGGACATAGCTTTCGTAAAGGTTCTATGGAGGAACCACAAGGTGGAAGAGGATACATGGGAAGCTGAAGAGAACATGAAGTCCAAGTATCCATTCTAATTTCCCATTCTAGAAAATCGTGCTTAAGGTATGTGTTGTTCCCAACATCTTTGTTTTCTTTCCTTGTCAAAATTAGATTGTGAATTCCTTGGTAATCTATTTTGTCTTATAGGTAAGCATAAAGATGTTTGTGGGTTTGATCATGCTAGTCACTGCCTTGTTGAATCATTAGAGGATGAATGATCCAAGTGGAGAAGAATTGAATTAACCTAGGTTTTGACCCTTGAAAATTTCCTAAGCTTTGAGCTCACTATCTTAGTAGAGACTCATCATACGAGTCGTATGGTGCGGGTATAGGTCAGGTGACCCTAGTCGTTAGGTGTCCAGTGAATGGTGGTTGGGGTTCTATTATGGTTATGACTTGGTGGTACGAGTTGTTAGGGATGATGATGGATCGTTTGGTCGATCCTTCATCAAATAAAAAACTTAGTGAATTGACTTGGATCTGAGTATGAGTGGCTCACTAAGAGCTGTGAAGATAGGTTATGAGTGGTAAGGTTGCGTTTTATGTTGTCCAGTGTCCAATACCTTGGGTTCTCTCTTAGAAATGACTAAACTGTATGAGTCATATGGTCAGGTCATAGGTGGGGTCATAGAGTCGAATGTTGGATAGTTTGTTGGCGTCCAACTCACTGTCTTGTTCAGGACTCAATGGTACAAGTTGTATGTTATGGTCATGAGTTAAGGGGGTCGACCCATAACCACTAGTAGTCATTTTACAGTCTTAAGATGGAGGGCACTTTAGACATTTCTCCCTCAAAAGCCTTAAGACCCCTCGTCCCTATAACACTTTTTGGACATTCATTCCACCCTATACAAGATTAAATATCCTCTTTACTCTCTCAAAATCCTCTTAAGCAAAATTGGTTAGGTTTTCTCCAAAGTGTTCATCTAAGGGCTTAAGGATCAATTTCTCTGTGTGAATCTTTGTAATTTAGGCATGTGACTCTTCCCTCATTATTATTTTGCTAAAGGCATGTGTTTTAATGTATGGTTTTCGTGGTATTGTTAAGGTTTTGAAATAAAGGTTGGGGATTTTGGATGTTTATGGTTGATTAATGTTCCTCATGACTTAATCATGGGTTTTCATGTTTTAATTGTGGTTTTCACATGTGGGTGCATGGGAATTAATTTGAAGGGGGGGGGGGAGTCATGGTTGAGCCCTAAATTTGATGATTTTGGCTTTGATAAAGGCATGCCCTCAACCTGTTTGAAAAATTGTTAGTGAGTATGATTTAGTCACATAGTTTGATTATCCTAGGAATCTTTGCATTGCATAAATGGTTAAACAAACATGAATTAGTTTTTGTTAGTTTCATATTGTTTTAGAAAGGCCATGGCATTCATGGTTTGATTATAAATGGTTTTGGTTAGTTGGAAATGATGGGTCTAAATTTCTTGTAATGTATTATATGGCATAAGGTAAATGACTTGCAAGCCCTAATTTTGGTATGGCGATGACAACACTTAACTAACTATCATAATTGAGGGGTGAGGTGGTCGTTGTCAAGTAACCTAATTTTAATTGGGGTGGAATCTCAAGGAGCCAATTAATTCAAACCATATGGGTGTTGAAATTACTATGAGGTTTCCTGGAATGCTAACAAAAATAACATGTAAAATAAAATGGGGGGATTTGTTTGGAAACTTTTTGTACAATCTTTAGCAAATGATCAAGACATGACACTTTTATTTTAAGCAACAATGTTGTGGGAAATTGATGATAGGCGAATTTACGCGCCTATATCAATATATTTTGCCCATATTTGTGCCATGTTTTGAGACCAAACTATATATTTTATGCACTTTTAGTCCTTTTTCCTATAAGTGAGCTAACGAACATGATTCGCAAAGTTTCAGGTATAAATGATGCAGAATTCAGCATTTTATGGCTTACTTGACGCCAAAGAAAGCTCACGAAGGAAGGAACGGGAGTTTGGACGCCTAAAGGACCAAAAGTGATGCATGGAAAATCTGTCCCGGGCTAAAACAGCATTTCTGAAGACTTTGGGGACTAGCAGTAACTTATTAGGATTAGGATAATGTTACATTAACCTAGTACAATTGGGTTAAGCATTCCATTAGCTTAGTAGGATTTGGTTAAGTATTTCATTAGCTTAGTAGGATTAGGATATGGGTATTATAAATACCCTATCATGCTAGAGATTTTAAGACAATCCTCCCTTAGTGGAGAGATACATTCTACTTCTCAATTACAACTCTTCTAATCATCCCATTAATTCTATTTTTCTTCTTCTATTCATCTATTCAATTCTTAATTTCCGCAACAAGAGAAACGTTACTTTGCTAAGGAATTCACGCCTCACGCCTACCACTTGTGCTACACGAAAATCATCAATCTTGTGGTATATTAACAACAATGTCAATCGTGATCTCCTTCGCATTCATGGGTAACTAAACTTCTCTGTTGGGGTTATGGAAGCCGTATGAGATACTATCTATTGCTGTGAGTTTATGAGTTCGTGACACGTATGTTGCTTATATCATTATTCTCTTCATCTTAATGCAAATTCTTGTGGCTGCAGACGCATAGAATAACACCAGTATAACATTTAACTTGTTTGAAAGAAAGGTTATCTATCTGGAAAAGAGATAATGTCAAGGTAGTAGGACACCCTTTCCTATTAAAAAGCTAGTGCCGTAACTGGACTATCCTCTTGGAGAATTCGTACCGTTAGACACTCTTTAAGCTCGAAAGAGTTAAAGTGAAATAATCCTCGAATAGGTCGAAAGACACACCTGGATTTACCATCGAATACAATTCTCTATAAGCACATGCATGTCACAATTCTACACACTCATAGCCAATAGAGACGTATAACTCAGAAGGTGGACATAACCCCAACGCTTCAATTCTCATTGTTTACAACTCATGTAATATTCTTTCTTTTTATTTTCATCTTTTATTTTGATACTTTATTTAAATTACTTGCACGACAAGAATCCCCCCTCTTACGATACTTGCACCAAAAGTTTAGTAATTCTGCTTACTTGTTTGCCAAGCTATTCCCTGTGGGATCGATACCCAACCCAGGTTGGGTTCTATATTTGCTAACGACCGCTTTACACTCCTACGAGAGCTGTAGATTGAGCGTTATCAAAAATTGGCGCCGTTGCCAGGGAATACTAGTGTCAATTAAGTTTGTGATAGTTACTAGACCCTTTGGTCAAAGATTCTCGTACTTTTACTTTTAGTTGTTGTTTTTGTTTTATTCAGGTTTGTTCAGTGCATCAATGTATGCACAACGTGAAATTGAAAGGATAACTGCTCAAGTGCACCAACAGAATATTGATAACCCAAGCCGTGCAACAAATCCTGATGATGAGGACCTGGGCGATGAGGAGATACTAAACCCACGGCATACTGCTGAGATGGCGGCACCCATGCAGAGGAGAGATCGTCAAGCGCGATTGAGGCCTGATCGTCGAGCTATGCAAATTCCTTTTGATGACGATGAGGATGATCTGGACGGACCTGGTGCCACAGGAGCCATAATTCCAGCACCATTAGCGCCCGGAGCCAAGTTCAACATCACAAGCACCATGATTCAGTTATTGCAACTCAAGGGATTATTTGGTGAACTAGCAGGCGATGATCCGAATATGCATCTCATTAACTTTATTTCTACATGCAAGTCATTTGACAATCCTGGTGTTGGTCAGAATGCAATTCGATTATGTCTATTTCCATTGTCTCTGTCTGGAGAGGCAACACTATGGTTAAATGGGCTGAATCCTGATTCTATTACAAATTGGAGGCAATTTAGAGACGCTTTCCTAGAAAGATTCTTTCTGCCATCCAAGAGGGCGCAATTGAGAGATGAAATCAGCAACTTTCGTCAGCTTCCCACTGAAGCTCTTCATGAAACATGAGAGAGGTTCAAGACAAAACTAGCGAGGTGACCAAACCATCACATGACCAATGTTCACCTAATGGAGATATTGTATAGAGCCTTGAATTCAATAACTAAGCCAGTGGTGGATAACGCAGCTGGAGGATATTTTATGGACCTCACCTTTGGTCAAGCAAGCAATATTCTAGATCGTATGACGAAACAATGTAGAGCTTGGCATACCAGGGATTCTGAGGTAGCAAACCCCACTTTATCTATTGGCATGACTGCAGACCAAAGAAGAAGAGAAGAAGAACGTGATCAAGATATGACGCATTTGAAAACACAAATGGATCTTCTTACAAAGCATTTATTATCAGGGAAGACCAAAAAAGTGAAAGCTATTGCGTCAAAAGGAAGAAACGAATCTGATTCGGAAGATGAGGCCAACTACTTGAACAATTAGGGGGGTTTCCGCGGGAATGCCCAAGGAAACCAAGGTCGGAACTATTATGATAAATCTGGAAACAAGGACCAAGGTAGTTGGAAGAACAAGAATGAAAAGAGTGGTTTGTACGTTCCCCCTGGTAGACGTGACACCACCACATCTAATTCTGGAAGTATGGAAGACATAATGGCTAAATTATTGAAAGGAGTGGAAGCAACGAGCGCGGGAGTAACAGAGGTAATCAATGATTTGTCCTCCATGAAACAATTAGTTGATTCACATTCCACTTCTATCAAGCAAATAGAGCAATAATTAAGCCAACTTTCAGCAGCACTCAATCAAAGAAAGGCGGCACTTTACCTAGCGATACTGTGCCAAACCCAAGGAATGACGGGTCATGCATGGCCATCACTACCAGAAGTGGTAAGGTGCTGGAAACTTCAGAAAAAGGCAAGCAAGTGGTTGACGAAGTTGCGGACATGGATGACAACACAAAAGGAGAAGATGCCGTAGCACCCACTCCTGACGTCAAGGACGCCACATCCAGCACTGTGCAACCTGAAAAAACGGAAAAACGGAAGCAAGAGGAGAAGAAAACCGTGGAAAGAACACTTCCATACCCACCACCACCTTTTCCCCAAAGATTAAAGAAGGTGGCGGATGATACAAAGTTCAGCAAATTCATGAATATGTTAAAGCAGCTGGACATTAATGTTCCATTGGTGGAGGCACTTAAACAAATGCCTGGATATTCAAAATTTATGAAGGACCTGTTGACAAAGAAGCGGTCATCAAGTTATGAGTTAGCGGATAATGTTCATCATTGTAGTGCAGTTGCTACCCGATCGATAGTTCAGAAGAAGGCCGACCCCGGAGTTTTCACTATTCCTTGCACCATAGGATCTTTGAATTTTGCCAAAGCATTGTGCGATCTAGGTGCTAGCATAAATTTGATGCCACTATCCATCTACAAGAAGTTAGGGCTAGGCGATCCGACACCAACCAATATGAGGCTCGTGATGGCTGATAGGTCAGTAAAAAGACCTGTGGGTATCTTGAATGATGTGTTGGTGAAGGTTTCTTCATTCATTTTTCCTGCAGACTTTGTTATTCTAGATTGTAAGGAGGATTTTGAAGTTCCCATAATCCTGGGATGTCCTTTCCTTGGAACCGAAAGTGTGCTTATTAACATGAAAGATAATGAGCTTTTGTTTCGAATTAATAACGAAGTAGTACGGTTTGATATATGCAAATCCATGAAGCAGCCCAGCGATATGAATGAGTTATCTGTAGCTGATGTTCATCAAGACGATATGAAAGCATTATCTATAGAGAAACAGCCTACTGTTGAGCCATTGTCTGCTGCGCCACTGAATGTTGAGCATGAGGATAATGAATATTATGAAGAACTTATGGGTGATCTAACAGAAATAGAGTCTTATACTCATAAGCAACCGGATTGTGATCTCAAGAATTAACCAACAGCGAAGACTCCCATTGACGAGCCACCAATGCTAGAATTGCAAGAGCTCCCCGATTATCTAAGGTATGTGTTCTTGGAAAGTAGAAATATACTTCCAGAGAGTGCAGATGATTTAAGTGAACAGCACGTAGAGGCTCTCATCTCTTCTCTGAAGAGATACAAGAGAGCTATGGGTTGGACTATTGATGATATAATTGGTGACTCTCCGGAGAAACGTATGAGCCATCTCGAAAAAGATCGCATGCCCACAGGTAAGCCTCATTGTCATCTAAATCCTTTCAGAAAACGATCCACCATTTACCTCGACGAAGTCTGAGTACTCGAGGTAACTATGTCGTGCCACGACAATAAATAAGGCGCTAGATGGGAGGCAACCCATCGTTTATCATTTTTCATTTATTGTTTATCGTTTTGTCTTTCTTTCGTTCTAGTACTTGTTTTGTTTTTGATGAATGAAAATCCAAAAATAAGAGTCGTTCCACGACCAAAACTAAGGCTCTTGGTGGGAGGCAACCCATCATACTAATTGTTTTCATTGGTTTTGAGCAAATATAGGTGCGAGAAGTATTCAACGAGGAGATTGGTTTCACATGACGATTTGGACGTATTGTATAGAAAAGGTGGTAAGTTAGGTATAAGGATGCATAAGGTTATGGATTGAGCATTGTTCATGCCAAAATAGGCATCGAGGAAGGCTAGGCCTAGGTAAAACTAGGCCACGAACAATGCACAACCTATACTATAGCCTAAGGCCTCGGAATTTAGTGTGCTATACACTATGCGCCGCCCATTCGCAAGTGTGCTATACACTATGCGCCGCCCATTCGCAAGTGTTCTATACACTACGCGCCGCCTATGGTTTAGCATTAAGTCTCAGTATCTCATATGCTGTACACTATGCGGTGCATATGTCCCTAAATGCCATAGACTATGCGCCGCCTATACCATGACTATGTCAAGCATTATGCGCCGCATATAGGGCATTTTTGTCTCCAAAACCATTTGTAAATGGGTCAAAACCCGACCCATTTTCTTTCTATATAAAGGGGACTTAGTCTTGAAACATAACCACATTAGAAATTGACCCAAAGGCGCCGCACATCCATCCAAATCATCTCAAAATTTCTCTTTTTGCTCTTTTAATTCACAAGAACATCTCCAAAGTCTTCAATCACGTAAGTACTCTTTTGTTCTTCATCCATTTTTCGTAAGTACTACGTTTCTATGCCTATTATGAATTGCTATATCTTGAAGAAGCATTGGTGATATTCATGTGTTTGAATTGCTGATACACAACCAAGTGAGTGAATATATACGTTAGAATGCTCTTAACTTGTTTCCAACTTGAATTTGATTTTGATGTATTGTCATACTCTTGCGGAATTGCTATAGTCATTAAAATTGCATAATCTTGTCACTTGAATACTTACATGTTGGAATGAATTGTTCATCGGAATAAGACTTATAGTTGCCTACCGACATAGGCGGTTGTGATTATTGATAGCTACTATACCTTGATGTAATCCCTATGTAGTAGTCTTGATATAATCTTACATGCAAGTATTGCCAAGAGTACAAGAAGTATGACTCACTGATTTTATTGTTGGAATAGAGCACCTAAAAAGTATGTCGATGAAGTCTGAGTAATCGACCACTTTCACTTCACTAGTTGGGGCAAACAACCTAAGTGTGGGGTGGTACCTCTATTGCTTATTTATAGATTGTATCCATTGATATGATGCTAACATGACTCTATTGAGATCTCAGGTACAATGGCACCAAAAGACAAGGCAAAGATAAGGCTACCACTTCACAAAAAGGCAAGAAAAGAGGCCAAAAAGAGCAAGGAGAACCCTCCTCGATGCAAACACCTCGACTCACTCTTGGAATTAAGTGGGATACTTATGAGGAACTCCTAAGGATGATGACTCTGATGATGATTCCGATGCAAAGGGGTATGACCCCAGACATAGAGAATGAGTCCGACTAACCAAGTTCTTCTTATTTATTTTCCACTGAGGACAGTGTGTCCCGTCTAAGTGTGGGGTGCTGGTATTTGCATGCTTTACTTCTCTATCCGCATTTACATTTGCATTCATGTTTGTTTGCTTAGTTTTTCATTTTTTTGTTTTTTTTAAGTAGTTAATTTTTTTTTAACGTAGCTTCGCATGAAATTATTCTAGTAGGCAGCATGAGATTATAACAAGAGTATGTGCTACAATTATGACTGTTGAGACGTTTAGGCTATAGTTGTGACTCATTATGTGATATTGTGTGGTTCAATTACTTTACTTGTTGGGTCGAGAGTCTATATTACTTCCAATCAAGTCGACCATGTGCCTTGTGTGTGTGAGATAATAGTATATTCTATGTTTGTGGCTGATGCTAGAACTTGCCTGGTATGTATGCAAAGCGAAAATAAGGAGTGTAAGTTTAGGAGATGATTTAGGCATTTATTTGGCAACCTACATATGTTTACCTTCGTTTTACCTACCCTTGGACATCATCCTAGTTAAACCCTTTTGAGCCTTTAGCCTATTTCTTTGACAACCTCGTGTGTAAGCCTAATCCATTTTTTTCAAGACCGTAATTTGATCCAAATTCCTAAGTGCTTTAAAGTAAAAAAGTCATGTGACAACGAAAGAGGAATTGGGTGAGTATGATGCTTTAAATTGTAATGGTGCTTGAATGTGTTATGAAAAAGAAAGTGCTATCATAAGAGGTATGTTGAGAAAGGAAAAAGGAAAAAGAAAGCTGAAAAGTGAGTTATGCTTAAAATTGAAAAACAAAAGAGGAGAACAAGGGTGGTAGAATAAAAGAAAGAAAAAGGGTTGAAAGAAAAAAATGTCAATGATACAATGTGATGTATTAAAGTGCTTAGGAACTTAGTCACTATTTCTGGCCAAAATAGTCCTACCCGTCCCTTAGCCTACATTACAACCATCAGAAGACCTATTTGATCCTAATCTTAGCATTCTGACATTTAGTGGAGTAGTACACTAAGGGAAAGCCTATGGTCATCAGTTGCTGCATACGAATTCTTTGTGAGAGCGAGAGCAGGGATATTTTGATACCCAAGTTTGAAAAATATGCTATACTTGTGAGTGACAATGGGTAATATATTGTGAGACACACATGGTTGATGAGTTTTGGATAGTTGTGTATGATTCTTTGTGACTTGACTTTTGAATATGAGTTAACCACCATCACGAGTCTATGCTAGAGGTTAAATGGTTTCTACTAATGATCGAAAAACTACTCTTTGTTGATAATTGTTGTGCTTGTCTCGACGAATGTTTTGTGTTGTTGCTGTGAAACCCTAAGTTGATGTTTAGAGGGACATGATATTTTATTCGAGGACGAACAAAGCTTCAAGTGTGGGGTGTTGATGATAGGCGAATTTACGTGCTTATATCAATATATTTTGCCCATATTTGTGCCATGTTTTGAGAACAAACTATATATTTTATGCACTTTTAGTCCTTTTTCCTGTAAGTGAGCTAACAAACATGATTAGCAAAGTTTCAGGTATAAATGATGCAGAATTCAGCATTTTATGGCTTAATTGACGCCAAAGAAATCTCACGAAGGAAGGAACGGGAGTTTGGACGCCTAAAGGACCAAAAGGGATGCATGAAAAATCTGTCCCGGGCTAAAACAACATTTCTGAAGACTTTGGGGACTAGCAGTAACTTATTAGGATTAGGATAATGTTACATTAACCTAGTACAATAGGGTTAAGCATTTCATTAGCTTAGTAGGATTTGGTTAAGTATTTCATTAGCTTAGTAGGATTAAGATATGGGTATTATAAATACCCTATCTTGCTAGAGATTTTAAGACAATCCTCCCTTAGTGGAGAGATACATTCTACTTCTCAATTACAACTCTTCTAATCTTTCCATTAATTCTATTTTTCTTCTTCTATTCATCTATTCAATTCTTAATTTCCGCAACAAGAGAAACGTTACTTTGCTAAGGAATTCATGCCTCACGCCTACCACTTGTGCTACACGAAAATCATCAATCTTGTGGTATATTAACAACAATGTCAATCGTGATCTCCTTCGCATTCATGGGTAACTAAACTTCTCTGTTGGGGTTATGGAAGCCGTATGAGATACTATCTATTGCTGTGAGTTTATGAGTTTGTGACACGTATGATGCTTATATCATTATTCTCTTCATCTTAATGCAAATTCTTATGGCTGCAGACGCATAGAATAACACCAGTATAACATTTAACTTGTTCGAAAGAAAGGTTATCTGTCTGGAAAAGAGATAATGTCAAGGTAGTAGGACACCCTTTCCTATTAAAAAGCTAGTGCCGTAACTGGACTAACCTCTTGGAGAATTTGTACCGTTAGACACTCTTTAAGCTCGAAAGAGTTAAAGTGAAATAATCCTCGAATAGGTCGAAAGACGCCTGGATTTACCATTGAATACAATTCTGTATAAGCACATGCATGTCACAATTCTACACACTCATAGCCAATAGAGACGTATAACTCAGAAGGTGGACATAACCCCAACTCTTCAATTCTCATTCTTTACAACTCACGTAACATTCTTTCTTTTTATTTTCAGCTTTTATTTTGATACTTTATTTAAATTACTTGCACGACAAGAATCCCCCCTCTTACGAGACTTGCACCAAAAGTTTAGTAATTCTGCTTACTTGTTGGCCAAGATATTCCCTGTGGGATCGATACCCAACCCAGGTTGGGTTCTATATTTGCTAACGACCGCTTTACACTCCTACGAGAGCTGTAGATTGAGCGTTATCAGAAATCTTGGGATTATGTTTACCTAAAGGTAAAAGTATGTGGGTTAATAATAGTTTAGCATGAAATTAGTTGTTAACTAAAGGATAGGCTAGGTCAAAGTTCATTGTGGTTAATCTTTTGATTAAACCAACACAATTTCACCCGTTGGCTCTTTCGAGCACCTAACAAGTGTGAAAATCGTAATCACCCAAAACCTCAATCATGCATCCCTATTTCTAGGATGATGCTCTTGACATGATTTACACTCTTAATACACTTATTTCTGAGATTGCAAAAGGGAAAAAACCATAGGCTTAATTGTCCACCATTTCTTTGTCCCCTATAACTCTCTTTTAAGGATGTTATGGGTTACCAAATATTCACCTTCATCCCCCTTTTGAGGATGATAAAAGGTTTCTAGAGTTTGGGGTTTTCACCTTTCAAACCCATTTGGAGATTTGGGGCTTTCACCCATCAAATTCCAACTCATAAGCTCAAGAAATGGTGAAATACTTATACAACAACAAACAATCATGCAAACACAACAATACCCCCACACAAATTACACTCTAGTTTAACATAATCCCAAGACTAAATTACTTAGCTACTCATGAAGTAAGTAAAGAGAGATATGCCATAAGTTTTATCCAAATCATTCATTCTTCAAAAAAATTCTAAGAAATCAAGCCTCCAAAATTAGTTACACACTTACCAATTAGGGTTTCAAGCTTTCGATTCAAAATTATCTTATGAGGTAAGCAATACCCAAAAAAGAAAGGATTTTTGCTTATATATGGTTTTAGATTCTTCTAATTACCTTTATAGATCTGTCCCTAGACATATTCCCGTCAAATCGTGATCATGTGTGACTATCCACGACCGCGTCCATGCGACCACGATTTTGTGCCACAACCGCATTGTGTTGACTATCCTGATTGACCACAATTGTGGATTGAGGACTGCGATCATGGTAACTGAGGTTGATATAGTCTAGGTCTTCAGTGGCACTCTTCTTTGCTCCCTTTTTATCATTTTTAGCCCCAATCCACATCTTTCGATCTCTTCAACTCTATGCCTACAAAGAGTGGATATAAGTGTATTTTATCACCTATTTGTCTCATTTATTTATTTAAAAAAAGGTAATGTGCACAAATGTTTAGTGATATTGATTGGAAAAATCACCCCTCATCAACACTCCAACTTAATACCTTGCTTGTCCTCTAGCAACATTACCCTTTATTATGAGACAAGTCATATGTATGCCCTCACTTTATCACGTAATGATCATAATGACTCAAACTTGATTGCTACCACCAAAAGATTTTCACACATGGGAAAATAGGATTTTAACAACTCCCCTCATCATAAGATAAAATATCGAGGGATGCAATAGACTTTGGATAGAAACCATGTAACAACCACTATCACTCTAGAAATGACTCACATGTTGACTACAATCATGCAATACTTTCAATTTATCCAAATCATTCATTCTTCAAAAAAATTCTAAGAAATCAAGCCTCCAAAATTAGTTACACACTTACCAATTAGGGTTTCAAGCTTTCGATTCAAAATTATCTTATGAGGTAAGCAATACCCAAAAAAGAAAGGAATTTTGCTTATATATGGTTTCAGATTCTTCCAATTACCTTTATAGATCTGTCCCTAGACATATTCCCGTCAAACCGTGATCATGTGTGACTATCCACGACCGCGTCCATGCGGCCGCGATTTTGTGCCACAACCGCATTGTGTTGACTATCCTGATTGACCACAATTGTGGATTGAGGACTGCGATCATGGTAACTGAGGTTGATATAGTCTAGGTCTTCAGTGGCACTCTTCTTTGCTCCCTTTTTATCATTTTTAGCCCCAATCCACATCTTTCGATCACTTCAACTCTATGCCTACAAAGAGTGGATATAAGTGTATTTTATCACCTATTTGTCTCATTTATTTATTTAAAAAAAGGTAATGTGCACAAATGTTTAGTGATATTGAGTGGAAAAATCACCCCTCATCAAAACTCCATCTTAATACCTTGCTTGTCCTCAAGCAACATTACCCTTTATTATGAGACAAGTCATATGTATGCCCTCATTTTATCACGTAATGATCATAATGACTCTAACTTGATTGCTACCACCAAAAGATTTTCACACATGGGAAAATAGGATTTTAACAACTCCCCTCATCATAAGATAAAATATCGAGGGATGCAATAGACTTTGGAGAGAAACCATGTAACAACCACTATCACTCTAGAAATGACTCACATGTTGACTACAATTATGCAATACTTTCAATTATCTCATTTTGAGGAAAATGACAAAATCACCCACCCCAACTAGTTCACATGCCTCTTCATAAGAAAGAAAAAATCCACACACCTAGTTACGAAGAATGCAACAACGAATTTTAAGTGCAAGCACTCACTCTCTAAAAAAATTCTCCATTTTAACAAGTGTCATGCCATAGGCTTGCCCCTATTTTCAATCACCACTATAATGACCACACTTGGTTGGGAATGACAAAGGGCTTTTTATGCTTGTAATGTAGCTTTAAGGTTGGGGTAGGATATCATTTGGGAATAAAATGGCTACATCCCTCCTTAAACATTAAAATTACACTTTTTCAATCCTCTTTTTTAGTTCAAGGAGGGTTTGGTTCACAAGAGAGATAAAAAGATTGTCATGGGTTGTACTGAGTTTGACAAAGAAAGGCCCAAAGGCTCAAAATGTACACTAAGGATAACTATGTATGGGTAGGATTTTTAGGATAGAGTGGTATTCCAAAATCTCAAGATGGCCTATGATCATTTTACCAACCAAGAACAATCAAACTTTAGTTTTGAAATACTAATGGGGCGAATTCAAGATGGTACAAATACACATGAGATGAACACAATTAACCTCACACACATGGCATGTGAATATTGTCAGGGGGTTTAATTGTTCTACCTACTAGAGACAAATATAAAGTATTCATTATTTTTCTGAAGTCAACTTTTAGAGTCATAGAAAGAGGGAAAAATTTCATCACAAAGTGTCTCACGTCTATGCCTTCAAATTTGGCAAAAAAATTCAGACGGAGGGTTTTTTTTTCTTTTGTATTAGCACCACACATAATTTTCTAATCATGGAAACCACCCAAGCTATTGTATAACATTGTAAATCATAGTACGGGCGACCTACCATATGGTTACTCAGACTTCACCAATGGATAATAATGAAATCCTAGATTATTAATGCTACAGGTACTCAGACTTTCCTTGAATTCTGTGGCCTCATTGCCTTGGGTACTCAGACTTCCCCTGCACCCATGGTTAGAAAACCAATCACAGTGAAACTAAAATAACGTAACAAACCTAGAACAAAATAATCAATCCATGCAATTATGGGCACTATCAGAGTGCCCGATTATTAAAACACAAATAAAAATAAAGATAAGAATTATCCAAAAGAGTAAAATAGTATGCAAGAATATCAATAATATAGGCCCAAATTAAATCAATAATAATAAGGAGATGCCCCCAACTAAAAATATAGCAGTGTCCCTACTGCATCAATAATCAAGGGTAAAAGAGATAAGGGTGCTCCCTGAAACCCCATCAAGGGGTGCTAAAACTATTGGACTCTGCATCACCATCCATTTCCATAAGATCATACCACTAAACTGGGGCTCATCATTACTATCCACCCAAGAATAAGAAAGTCTATCTCAGGGCCTCAGAACCTTCCATAGGCCTTTCACGCCCTTCCATATTCTGATAAAGAATTTGTCCCTTTTCTTATCCCTTGTAACTTTTTTTTATGCGTGACCCAGAGGTCTCGATGTAACTCCACCAACGAAGAGTAAGACTTTATAAGATTATCAATGGCATTTTCTTGCTTTTTTTGGTCCTCCTTTTACTTCTCATAATTGGTACATGACACATAAGAATAATGAGCGGTGGAAGGCTTTCCCGGTCCTTTGGGAAAACTATACACAAGCTCTTTGATGGTTGTAATATTTACTCCAATCTCCTCAAGAGGTCCCGTGGTGGTTGACCTATGAGACTCAGGTTTACTGCATGCTGTATTTTCCAAGTTGATCTTTCTTTTCTTGCTTTTTCTGGGTGGTCCTCACGTCTAATCCTTAAACGGTAAATGGGGGAATTAGGGCGCACCCATGTATCACTAGCATACTCTTCCACCCCCGTTCTTTTGCAAATATTTGTAATCAAGGAGGGGAAGAATAGATATGTACTGACTTGGTCCTTGAAATGATCTATCTCATTAGCCATGAGTTGGCAAATATCTAAAGAGATGCCTTCTAGAATACATGCAGCCATCCTAGCACATAATTCGGGGGCTATTTTCATAGGGGTGCAAGGAGAAAATCGGCTACAAATGATGTGCAACTATATCCGGGCCTTATAAGTGAAGTCGTTCATGTAAATATTGCTTTTAGTCTTGGTCCATGAGACTTTCTTTTTGGGGCATAGTAGTTGTGCTAACTAACTCCCTGATTTACACCTCTTTTCTTTGATTTCACTCATGTCAGTATGCTTGAGCCCATAAACATCATTGATTTGTTTATCCCCAACTTTCATTGGCTTTTTCCGTATCTTGACAATCACATTAAATGGGTCCAAAAAAAAGACTTTACCGATGTTTGCATAAAATTCACAGACCCATTGCTTATTTGCAATACATGGATCTTGGACAAAGCACCACCATCCTATGTATTCAAGTTTGTCATAAAGTGCCGGTAGTTTTTCCAGTACATTTTCTAAGAAAATTCCTCTATCCGAGAGCAGCTTTATCCTAAGAATATCCGTGTAGTAATGAGTGTCGTACTCAGGTTCCATGAATCAAATATGATCATACTTATCCATGATGTTGTCCTGAAAGAACTAAGCATACATTATATTTTTCGATGATATTTTAATCATGCAAATTGTACTATATTGATCACTAGATTTCATTGGACTAGGTGCTTTGTATTACTTGACTAAAATTTGGATATGCAGGATTTTTGGCATGAAAGAAAACTGTCCTCAATTACCGTGATCGCGTGTCAGGACTGCATTCACGTTACAGTGATCGCAGTCTATGACCACTATCGCTACCTGAGGCTGATTTTGTGTTAGCTCTACATGATCAAATTTATTCCAAATTTAAGCCACCAGTATGTTCAACAATATGGATGCATATGAAGATCATTGGAACAATGTGAACAAGTGTTTGAATGTGCCCTTTAGAGAGAAAACATTAATAGTGAAGGTTCATTTGAGCATTTTATCAAACACTTGGTGTGCATATCTCATTTTTCTACCTATTTAATACAATATTGGGTACTCATGATTTCCCTACTTTTGTGAACACCTTAAGCAAATAGCCAACACCACACCAATACCAAGTATGACAACATGGAGATCATAACAATACAAATTTTAGGCCTTTTCTTAATCATGCATTCTATGGCCTATTTTCAAAAGTAAGGACATGGATTTATGTCACCTACCAGCATTTTGATGCAAGGGATACAAGGATGCTATTTGAGAGCTCACAGAATTGGCTAGTATTAGCCAAATTAGAGAGTACAATCTTGAAAGGGAGTGTAAGGGAAATGAGGGAAACTAGGGGTTAAATGGCTAAAGTGGCCACAACTGCGGTCAAGGGACTGTGATTACGTACACAAACATGACTGCGATCGTGCTTAGGGACCGCGATCGTGGTAACTAGGAGCAATTCTGCTCCCTTTTTTCCCCTGTTCAGCAGTTTACTCAATTTTGACATATTTCTCCCTTGTTCATCTTATCCAATACACTTCATAATGCCATAAATACATGGGCTATTCAAATGTAAAAGATAACATCTACCCTAAAAAAACATAACAAAAATGATACGAGACACTCTCATGGAATTTATGGGTTGCCTCCCACCTAGCGCCATAGTTATCATCGTGGCATGAAATTTTTCTTCGTTAATTCTAAAGGTGGGTCTTTGAGCTCCTCTTTATTCATCTTCTTATTTTTAGAGTCCACCATAAATACTACTTGTAACTCCATGGTTTTCTTTTTTGATTTGCAAATTTTGAAAGAGATCTAATCCTCTTGCACTATAAATTTCATCTCCCCCATCTCTAGATCAATGATGGATCTCCCAGTGACCAAGAAAGAATGACCAAGAATGATAGGCACCTCTTGTTCTATTTTACAATCCAATACTTTGAAATCCGTCGGGAGAATGAACTTGTCCACATTCACAAGGAAGTCAAACAATATACCCACTAATATTCTTATAAAATGGTCTGCCATCAAGAGTCACATTGAGGTTGGTGTTAGGGTATCCAAACAAGGTTTCTTATATATGAAAAAAAACATTAAGTTGATGCTTGCAGCAAGTTCATATAGAGCTTTTGTAAATTCATGCACACCAATTGTGCAAGAAATAGTGAATTCTCCGGGGTCATCTTTCTTTTCTGCAAGCTTGCAATCCATGATAGCACTACACCCATGAGTGACCCTAATAGTATCACATTCAATAATTTTCTCCTTTGACATCATTTTTTTCATCAACATAGTGTATCCCTGGATCTCTTGGATAGCTTCAAGAAATGGAATATTTATTTATGGGTTGTTAAGTTTGGACATGAACTTCCTCAATTTGTCATTTTCCTTCTCTTTATGCAAACGTTGAGGAAATAGGGGAGGAACTTGGGTAGTTGGAAACTTCAACCACCTCCTCATTTCTTTAATCGATCTCTTTCTTATCATTTTCCTCTCTTCTTTGAGGCATCACCTCCTTTGCTTTGGACATGGGCATTTTCTCACTCACATCTCATATAAAAAGTTCCTTGAGTGCTTTTCCACTCCTTGTGACAATTTCTAGGACTTGAGCACCGTTCTTTGGGTTAGCAATTATGTCACTCAAAAGTCCACTTCTAGGTCTAGCACTTAATTGCCTCGATATATTCCCCACTTGGGTCTTCAATTGCTTGATAGAGGCAAAGTGAGACACCACCATTTGAGACAGATGGAAGAAATCACTCTTTAACTCACAGACCATTTTGTCTTTGCCTTCTACTCTATTCAAGATCCTTGATAACATATACTCGGTCTTCTACTTTTTGGTGTCAATGACACTAGATTTCTCGGCTTTAGCTCAATCAAGAGGAGGGACATAACGGTCATAATCACGTTCATGATCTCTCCAATCTAGATCTTGCTCACGATCCATCAAACCCTAGTTCCTACCTTTCCTTTTATAGGCGAGGCGGGAACTCTCTAAGTAGTTTGCCATGTACAAGAATTCTTTATCCAACTTCTTTGCCTCTTTATCATCTTCATAAGATTTTGATGCTGCAATATTTACCACTTTCACGGGTGCACCCATAACATGATTTATCAAGAGATCAAGTCAGGTCATCATTTTGACTATTTTCTTCTCCTTTTCTTCTTCTCATTTACTTAGTTCATTATCCATCACAGAGGTATTAGAAGGGGTTTTGGAATATTTGGTATCTCGGGTATGCCAACCTCGATTTTGTTTTGGTACTTCTCCTATCAATCAAAAGGCCGCAAGATGATGAAATCTCACTATAGAGCCGCCCACCACATTATCCGCTACCATTTTAATTAATGGATCAAGAGCCTTATAAAAAATATTGAGGATCATTCTTTCTAGGACCTCATGATTTGGGCATTAGGCTAACTTTCCATTAAACCTCTCCCAAGCTTCAAACAATGTTTCTCCATTAATTTTCCAGAAGTTCACAATCTCATCCCACTTTTGAAGCATTTTTAATAATGGGAATTATCTATCAAGAAAAACTATGGTAATCTCTTCCAATGATATAATTAAGCCGGGTGGAAGTGAGCGAAGCCATAAAACCGCCTCTCCCATTAGTGAGAATGGGAAAAGTTGAAGCCGGATAGATTCTTAAGTAATATGTGCTATGTTAAATGACACACAAACTTCAATAAAGTTCTTCAAATAGACATTTTGGTCCTGATATGCTTGGACCCCATACAACCCTTTCATTTGCAATATGTGAAGCATAACGCTAGTCACATGAAACACTCCATTAACGTTTGTTGGCGGGATGCAACTTGCACTTGTCTATCCCGCTTTATTTAATTAGCCTTTATAATCAAGATGGGCATTGAAGGGGCCCATATTGCTTGCGTTATCGCTCATTTCTCTATTTATACTTTGAGCACCTACAAAGATTCTAAAAACAACAAATAAATTAAATTAAATTACACCACTCTGAGTATTCCCAAGTAAGAATGACACCAAACAAGCAAAATCTATATTTCACTCCCCGGTAATGATGCTATTTCGATAACGCTCAACTCACTCCCATAATTAAGGGGTGAGGCGGTCGTTGTCAAGTAACCTAATTTGAATTGAGGTCAAATATCAAGGAGAAAATTATTGACTTTAAACCATATGGGTGTTGAAATTAATATGAGGTTACCCAGAATTCTAACAAAAGAAACATGTAAAATAAAATAGGATGATTGTTTTGGAAACTTTTTGTACAATCTTTAGCAAATGAACAAGAGATGACACTTTTGTTTTAAGCAACAAATTTGGGGAAAATCTTGGGATTATGTGTACCTAAATATAAAAGTATGTGGGTTAATGATGGTTTATCTTGAAATTTAGTTGTTAAATAAAGGATATGCTGGATCGAAGGTCATTGTAGTTAATATTTCGATAAAACCGCAATGATTTCACCCGTTGGCTCTTTTGATCACCTAACAAGTGTGAAATTTGTAATCACCCAAAACCTCAATCAAGCATCCCTATTTCTAGGATGATACTCTTGACATGATTTACACTCTTAATACACTTGTTTCTAAGATTGTAAAAGGTAGAAAACCATAGTCTTAATTGCCTGCTATTGCCTTATCCCCCTATAACCCTCTTTCAAGGATGTTATGGGTTACCTTATATTCACCTTCATCCCTCTTTAAAGGATGATAAAGGCTTTATAGAGTTTGGGGTTTCATCTATAAAACCCATTTGGAGATTTAGGACTTTAACTTATCAAATTCTAACTTATAAGCTCAAGCAATGGTGAAATCCTCACTCAACAACTAAGAATCATGCAAACACAACAATACCCCCACACAAATTACACTCTAGTTCAACATAATCCCAAGACTAAATTACTTAGCTACTCATGAAGTAAGTAAAGAGAGATATGCCATAAGTATTATCCAAATCATTCATTCTTCAAAAAAATTCTAAGAAATCAAGCCTCCAAAATTAGTTACACACTTACCAATTAGGGTTTCAAGATTTCGATTCAAAATTATCTTATGAGGTAAGCAATACCCAAAAAAGAAAGGATTTTTGCTTATATATGGTTTAAGATTCTTCTAATTACTTTTATAGATTTTCCCCTAGGCATATTCCCATCGAATCACGATCATGGGTGACTGACTGCGACCACGTGCACGCGACTGTGGTTTTGTGCTGTGACAATATTGTGTTAGTTGTCTTGACTAACCGCGACCATGGATTGAGGACTGCGGTTGTGATAATTGAGGCTAATGTAGTCCATTTCTTCACTTGCACTCTTTTTTGCTCTCTTTTTATCATTTTCAGCCCTAATCCATATCTTTTGATCTATTCAAATCTATACCTTCAAAGAGTTTATATTAGTGCATTTTATCACTAATATGTCTCATTCATTTATTTAAAACAAGGTAATGTAGACAAATATTTTGTGAGAATGAGTGAAAAAATCACCCCTCATCAGGAAATAACTATGATTAATTCCTAACTAAGACTTCTTAGTAAATGGTTGGGAATGTTTAAATAATTTAATATGGGCTTAAAGAGGGTTGAGTATCAAATCTGTGAAAGGTCGGGGTCCTGGGGGAAACAACACTGGAAACTCATGTTTGCCGATGTGAGAGTGGTCTTGGTAACCGTGTGCAAGATTTCACAATTATATTTTTGAGATGTTCTAGTCATCTTAGGATTTTTTCTCTGATCGTGTTGCTAACACACACTGGAGCCCTTTCAGCAAGGCGAGATGGACCTATATAGCCATGGGTGGTTTAGGACAACCAAGCTACACAAATCAGGTTAAGTATTTAAATGCATGCTAAACCTTGTTCCCTATCTCATCACGATATATATATATATATGTATTACATGCAATTGCATATGGTTATACGATTTGGTTTTGAATAATGACACTAATTTACCTTTATCCCTGAGTTACATGCTTGTATTTACTCCACTCATCGTCTTCAGGTGCTGTATCCCTATGTAATGCAGGAACCAACCATACTACCACTCCTCCTGCTTAGTGACTTAGATTTAAGGACAACTTTGAGTCAGATTAAAGTAGTGAGCTTTCATACTTCGGAAGGCTCCATTTTATGCTATGTACATTTTTTCATTATTATTATTTATTTGGTTTTAGTTTTGGCTATGGCCAGGGTCATGTCCCGACCAAATGTTCCTTGATTCTAGTTAGAGGCTTTGTCTGACTACTACAGGCATAAATGGTATTAGTATTAGTGTAAGCATTGGTGTTGGTATCGACATTGGGATTGGTATTGGTTGAACACTTAGTTATGAATATTTGGTTATGGTTATAGACTTCATTATATGTCTTTAATTTATTATTATTTCATCTTGTCATATGCTTGAATTTTTTTTGATATAGGGAATATGGAAGTTATGGTTAGGTATTGGGGTTAGACTCCAGTCCTGGTTGGACTTTAGATACCTGACACAACTAGGCCTAGTGAGGGTAGAGATATTGATCCATTTTATGAGAAAAGAGCCCAGTCTAAAGGGCGAGTTTTAAGCCATGGTTAGGTTCGAAGTAGAGGGCGGGTATGGAGATCAACCCTATCTAGATATAACACTAGGGGACTCTCTATTAAGTCTCAAGTTGAGCATAATAAAGTTATGGGGCCTACTCCGCTCCCATAAACTTCTTCTAACCCAGTCCCAGAGGGGTTGTTGACCCACTAGGAGGGTGCTCCTATGAGTGAACCTGGTGTTCCTCCAACTCTAAATGTGGTACCTCCATCTATGTCAGAGTATGCTTATGGTATTTCTTTGGTCCTGAGTATGGATCCTTTAGTTGTATTGACATCTACCTGTGGTACTCTAGAGACTCTAAGTACTGCTCCTTTGTCAGCATTGTATTTGAGTATGGTATTCTAAGTTTTGGTGTTCAACCTCTTTCTATCTTACCTCCTTGAGTGGAATCTTAGCTGGCCAGATTTACTATGCCTTGTATTATGGTGAGTATAGTTATGTATTTAGAATATTAGAAGAGTTTTAAAAGATTAACTTATTTAGGTTCTCCTAGGTTCAATGGTGCTATAGGCGAAGACGCTTATGAGTTCTTATAGGATTATAATAAAAAATTGTATAAATTTGGTTCGATCAAGTCAAATGGGGTTGTATATACTAATTATTTGTTAAGATATATAACTAGAGATTGGTGGAGGTCACTTATTGCTTGTCGACCTCTTAGTTTGCTAGAGATAATTGGGATCAGCTTATTTAGGCCTTTTTGGATAGTTTTGTTTCTTTTAGTTTGAGGGATCAGATGAGAAATGAGTTTGATTGCTGGAGCAGGGCTCTATGACTGTTGTGGTTAATGAGATATATTTATATTCCATATTTAGATATGTTTTTGCCAATATTTCTACTGGGTTGAGAAGATTCAGAAGTTTGAGATGGGGTTGGATATTTTTCTTTAATTCAATACGGCTCAGATGGCAATTTATGGGGGAATCATTTCAGCGTATTGTGGATCATGCTAAGATTACTAAGTCTATTCTTCAAGCATCTAAGGGAGTCACCAAGGTGGTGTGCCATCAAGGTGAGATTAAAGGTTACCCTTCTCGAGGTAGGGATTTTAGAGGCTTCTGTAGGTATTATGGTAGACCAGTGCAGATAGGCTTGTAGAGTTTAGAAAGTGTGTCTTTAATTTCAGCCGCCTTAGATGGTTGTCCTAGTTTAGTGTATCTCCTTCTATTGAACTAGGCCATTAGGTTTATGATGAGTGAGATAAGATTGGCTATTAGGATAAAGACTATGCTCATTGTGTTTTCATAACTACTTCTATCTTAGTTCTGAGGGTTAGATATTCTTCTAGAGGTACAAAAGGCAGAGGTAGTGGTGCCTATGGTAGTGGTTGCTTGGATACTCAATCAGATGGTGGACGTGGTCAATGCTATGCTATACCTACTAGGCCAGAGGAAGAGGCCTCTAATGCTGTCATCACAGGTATCATCCATATTTATTTCATATCAATATTTGTGTTATTTGATTTAGAATTGACTTTATCCTATGTGTCTGCATATTTTGATTTAGAGTTTGATTATGCTTGTGACCTTCTCGATGTGCCTATTCGTGTATCTACCCCCATATAAGATTCTTTAGTGGTGGATTGGGTGTATTGATCTTATGTTATGACCTTTACTGGGCATGAAACTTAGGTACATATGATTGTCCTTGATGTAGTAAATTTTTATTTTATCTTGCGTATGGATTGGTTAGATTCTAGTCAAGCTGTCCTATATTGTTATACTAAGACCATGAGTTTAGCTTCACCGATGTGCCAATGATAACTTAGAAGGTTGTGCATCATTCAGGTCCCAAGAGAGTCATATCTTTCCTTCAGTCAGGTCATTTGGTAGAGAGGGGATATTTTTCTTATTTGGCCTATATTTATGATACTAGTGTTTCTTTCCCTTCTTTTTTAGATTCTATTCATTTTGGCTGTGGGTTCATGGATATTTCCTATGTATTTGAAAGGTATGCCTTTAGATTATGATATTGAATTTACTATTCATGTTGAGCCAATCACCAAGCCTATTTCTATTCCTTATTATAGAATAGACCTAATATAGTTGAAGAAATTAAAAGATCAGCTGTAGGAATTGTTGGGTATGAGATTTATCTGACCTACTATTTCACCTTTGGATGCACCTATCTTGTTTGTGAAAAAAAAATAGGTCGAAGTGTATGTGTATTGATTATCGACAGTTGAACAAGGTCATGGTTTAGAATAAGTACTCTCTTCCTCGTATTGATAATTTATTTGACTAGCTTTAGGGTGCTTTAGTGTTTTTGAAGATTGATTTAAGGTTCAGATATCACCAGTTGAGGATTAGATCTTTATATATTCTGAAAAATAGCTTTTTAGACTTGCTACAATCATTATGAGTTTTGATCATGTCCCTTAAGTTGACCAATGCCCTAATATCTTTCATGAGTTAATGAAATGGGTTTTTTTGACTATATCTCAACTCTATTGTTATTTTATTTATAGATTATATCTTGGTTTATTCCAAAAGTTAGGGCGATGGCGAGGAGCATTCGCGGATGTGCTTCAAAGATCGAGGGATGAGAAGTTATATGCTAAGTTCTATAAGTTTGAGTTTTAGTTTGAGTTCATTTCCTTCTTGGGTCATGTGGTGACCAAGGATGGTGATATGATTGATCCAACCAAGATTGCAGCGATTCCTAATTGGGCTAGGGCCTACTTGCCCTACCGAGATTCAGAATTTTATTTGTTTAGCAGGCTACTACCAGATTTATTTTTAGGATTTTTCATTTATTGCAGCTCTATTGACCAAGTTGACTCGGAACAAGATTTTATTTCAGTGGTCCGATGCTTGTGAGGCTATCTTTCAAAAGCTTAAGGATTTTTTGACTTCAATTCCTATCTTGACTTTGCCTAAGGAGAGCGTGGGTTTTACCTTCTTCTGTGATGCTTCTAGTGTTGATTTAGGTGTTATGTTAATATAGGAGGTAAGGTGATTGCTTATACCTCTGTTTAGTTGAAACCCTATGAGAGGAATTACCCTACCCTTGGTTGGTTTTCCTTTGAAATTTTGGAGGTACTACTTGTATGGAGTCTATTGTAAGATTTTCTCGAATCTTCATAGCCTTTATTAGTTCTTCATCGTACGAGATCATAATATGAGGAAAGAGCATTGGCTTGAGTTTCATGAGGATTATGACTTGTCTATTCTCTATCATCCGAGGAAGGTTAATATCATTGTTGATGCCTTAACCTAAAAGTCAACTAACATAGGTAACTCGGTACATCTTTTAACCTAGCAGAGGCCTTTGGCCTTAGAGGTTTAGTCTCTAGCTAAACAGATGGTTAGGCTTGATGTTTTGGCACCTAGGTGTGTTTTGGTATTCGTGGAGGCTAGGTTTTTCTTGAGGGAGCAGATTCAGAATCATCAACTTTATAATGTTAGATTGAGAGTGATTATGGATAAAATGTTGTATAGTGAGGCTAAGGAAACCTCACTTGATCTAGATGGTCTTTTGAGGATTGGTGGTGGAGTTTTTGTGCCAAAATATGTGATTGGTTGGAAAAGGCTCATAGTTCTAGGTATTCCATCCAATCAAGAGTGACTATGGTATTCCATACATTAGAAAGTGACTAGATATATAATAATTTTAGACAACCTTACTGGTGGGGTGGTATAAGAAAGGATGTGAAAATTTTTGTAGCTTGTTTCTTAAGTTGCAAGAAGGTGACAGTTGAATATTTGAGACCTAGTGGTTTGCTTCAAAGGTTACCTATTCTCGAGTGGAAATGGGAATGGATCACCATGGACTTTGTGACTATATATCTCATACTTCTCATGGTTCTAATAGTATTTTGGTTATCGTTGATCAATTGACCAAATTTGCTCATTTCTTTTAGTTCAGGTCTCCTTCAATGTTGAGAGACTGGCCCATATCTATATTTGTGAGGTAGTTCATTGTCATGATCTGCTAGGTCTATCATTCCAGATCCAAGTTTAATTTTCACATCTCACTTTTGAAAGAATTTTTAGGAGGAGTAGGGTGCCTGAGTTGCACTTAGCATAACTTTTCAACCCCAGACCGATGGTCAGTTGGACAAGAATATCTATGTTTTGGAGGAAATGCTCTATGCTTGTGTCATGGACTTTGGAGGTCAATAGGAGAGACATCTAGCTTTGGCAGAATTTGCGTATAATAATAGTTAACATTTTAGAATTGAGATTGATCCCTTTAAGGCTTTGTATGGTTGACGTTGTCTCTCTCTAGTTAGTTGGTTTAAGGTTCTTCAGATTCGACCTCAAGGTACAGACTTGCTTTGTGAGTCTTTAAATAGAGTTTGGGTCATTTAGGATGTACTTTGAGCGACTCAAATTAGGCAAAAATGTTATGTGGATCATAGACTTTGTTCCTTGAGACATAGTGTTAGTGATCATATATTTCTTCGGGTATTGCCCATAAAGGGCATGATGATGTTTGGGAAGAGGGGTAAGCTTAGCTTCATGTATATTGGACCTTTGGAGATCCTTAAGACTATTGGGGATATGTCTTATAAGTTAGCATTACCTCCAGAGTTATCAGCTGTTCATCCAGTTTTTCATGTTTCTATGCTTCGGTGTTACATTCTTGATTAGTCTTATGTCATTTATTGGTATTTAGTTCAGTTAGATAAGCGATTATTTCTTGCAGAGGAGCCTATCTCTATTCTAGTGAGGGATGTTAGACAGTTATATTCTAAAGATATTCCAGTAGTTGAGGTCCAATGGAGACATCAACCTATAGATGAATCTGCTTAGGAGGTCGAGTATGATATATATCAGAGTTATGCTAGATTTTTTCTAATTCAAGTATTTCTATTGCCTTTAGTTCGAGGAACTATATTCTTAATGGTGGATGATGTAATGACCTAATTTTTGGTGATTTATGTGGAATATTTATTTTTGTATAAGTTGACCATTTGACCCCTCTCCATGGTTTCATTATGGTATTTATGGAGTGTGAGGATGATTGGCACAGTTCTTAATGCATTTTGATGTGATTTATGTATGATTATGACTTTTAATTATCTAAAAGGCTATTAGTTGACTTTGGTCAACATCTTTTAATTTGTGGATCAGATGGCAAAATGGACTTTGCCAGCAGATTCAGAACGTTGATTTTAGGTTGGTAACATGGTTGTTGTGATTTTATGTCTTTTTTATCTCATTCCGAACCTCTATTTGGAAAGTTGTGATAATAGGTCTCAAGGGTCAACTATGTGAATACAATGTATTTTGAAAATTTGATACCCCATTGAGTTTGGAGCATCAAGTTTGATATGTTAGCATAGTTTGTTTGCATTCTTAGGACCCCGGATGAATCTTGAGGGCCCCATGGAGATTAGAAAATTTCTCAAGTTTTGTTGGTGCACCACCTAGATAGTGTCTCTACTAAAGCGGCATTTTGGCTACTTTAGTGGTGGGAGTTAAAGCGTCACTTGGCTGCTTTAGCTATGGGCACTAAAACGCCACTTGGTCACTTTAGTAGCCCAACAACCAGTTGGACAAGGACATTTTAGCGGCCCTTATCTGCTTAAGCGGAGGGCACTAAAACGGCCCTTGTTCGTTTAGTAGAATAACATGCTAAGCGGATACCACTAAAGCAACCATTTGCCCGCTTTAGGGTCACCCAGGTATATAAATTCTTTTCTAATTTTTTCACCATTTTTGTTACTTGGAGCCTTGAGTTTTAGGGTTTTCAGGTGATTTCCTCTATTTTCAAGCTTGGTTAACCTCCAAACTCTTATTTTATCTACTTTTCTTATATTTTATCATGTAAATTTTGTTTAAAACTCGTGTTTAAAGTTGGAATTCAGGGATTTTGGCCCAAAAGTACAAATTAGCATTTCTTTGATTCAAAACCCCATTATCAACCTGTTTTCACTTGAGTTTTCTCATATGAGTTCCTTTAATCTTGAGAAATACATTTTTGGAAAAAATCCTAATTTTACCCTTTATTTTTGAAAACCTAATTCGGGGGTCTATTTGACCTCGATTCAGAAATGAGAAACATGAGTATCGTTAGCTTTCTTTTAATGAGTAGATTCTATATTTGTCTATTTTAGTTGATTCCAGGTCTGTGCACGAGGTTAAGGCTCGGTGATAAAGGCTTATTTTTGCAAGTTTTGGCATTTGAGGTAGGTTATGGATTAACTTTCTTTAGACTGGGTTGGGTAGTTAATAATAATGTAAAAAAACATTCTTTGGGTATGGGGTTTATCATGAAAAATGTGTTTAGGTGATTTATGCGGTTGTGTGGGGGCTTCTGTGGACAATATTTGGTGGTTTAGAGACATTGCTTGCTATGTGTGACTGTGGGGGGGGGGGGTCTTGTATGATGTTGTTGACTTGGTATTGATATATGCTTGGTTACACTTTTTTTAGTGGGAAAAAGCCTAGATTTTTGGATTTTTGTTGTATCAATGACATTTTCTTGCATGTTTTACTTGATGGTTTTTGGATTATATTAGATCATTGATGGTTGGTTGATTTAAGGGGATTTTTGGTTCACATGGTTAGTATAGTGGTTGGATATTGGATATACTCATTTTGGTTGATTATGATAATTACATCCTCATATCATATTCATTCATGAAACATTAGTACCACTATGGAGATACTTGAAATACTAGCTTTTTCTGATAGAAAATATGACATCTTTAAAAACCCTGTACAGATGTATATACCGAAGAGGAGTTATGGATATTGGTATTGGATATTAGTTGTATATGGTCTAACGAACCACTTATGAGTCCTACCGTAGGACCACATCTCGGTAGGTGTATATAGAGGTTGTACGATGACCTCGTACATCATCATGATCATTATTATCATCTTTATTGCGCTTCATATATATTATGCTTTTTCTGAGTTATGTTACTATTCCTAATATGATATCTACCTATTTTATATTCCTTTCCCCTACTTTTACATAACATACATGTATATATGTGTTTTCTTCTTGTTTTAGTATTTGTTATATGTCTATATAGTTGACCTGTTAGTGGAGAAAATGTGGGCTACCATTTGGAACATTTTTTGATTGTTGGTGACGTGCTCATAATTTGTGTTTATAAGCTTTATTTTCTACTTTACTCAGTCAGCCTATGATCCTACAGAATACAAGTGGGACATACTTATCCCTACTATTCCTTTTGGTATAGATCCATGTACGAGTGCATCGCTCGAATAGCTGACTCAGGCGGCACTTGGAGCATATTTAAGGTAGCTAAAGTCCTATGCTTCAGGAGGTTGCCTATTGCTTATTCTTGTCTATTTTCATGTTTTATTTAGTATGCTAAGACAAATTTTGATCTTTTTTTGACTAATAATATATCTTTTACATTCGTGATATATTTAGTAGTTCTTATACTATGACACTAGGTTTTGGGATTTGGTTTGTATCTTGATTGTATTTCCTCTATTATTATGTTTGTATGGTTTGATTTTTCTCTAGAATCCTTGCCTTGGGTTTTACTATGATTTTAATTTTTATATCTATTTTGGTGATAGGCTTACTTGTCAAGGCTTGGCACAACAATTTCCATCACGACTCTTAGTTTTTGGGGTCATGATAGAGGGTTCCCATTTTTGAATGGAAATAGAAGCAGATCACCATGGACTTTGCCAGTGGATTGCCTCATACTTCCCGTAGTTTCAATGGTATTTGAGTCATTGTGGATCGGTTGACCAAATCAACACATTTCATTCCTATTTAGATGTTCTTCAATGACGAGAGGTTTGCTCATATCTATATTCATGAGATAGTCCATTTACATGGTGTACCAATATATTTTATTTTAGACCAGGGATCAGTGTTCACTTCTAGCTTTTAGAGAGTATTTCAGGAGGAGTTAGGCACTCCGGTAGATCTTAGTACAACCTTCTATCCTTAAATTAATGGGCATTCAGAGCAGACAATTTAGGTTCTCAAGGATATGCTCCAAACCTGTGCTATTGACTTTGGAGGTTAGTGGGAGCAACACTTGGCTTTGGAAGAGTTGGTGCATAATAATAGCTATCATGCGAGTATTGAGATGGTTCCTTTTGAGGGTTTGTATTGTAGTCAATGTCATTGTCCGATTGGGTGGTCTAAGACCTTTGAGATTTGACCCCATCGTACTAACTTGCTTCAGGAGTCCTTGGATAGGGTCAAGGTTATTTAGGATAGGTTGAGGGAACCCCAGAGTAGGCAGAAGGCTTACAGAGATCATAGACTTCATGCCATTAGATTTGGAGTTGGTGATCGGGTATTCATCTATGTATCGCCCATGATAGGTGTGATGATGTTTGGGAGGAAAGGAAAGCTCAACCCAAGATATATTGGACCCTTTGAGATTCTTTGCCCAATTGGTAAGGTGGCTTATATGTTATCCTTACCCCTAGATTTTGTTGTTGTTCATCCGATTTTTTATGTTTCTATGTTGTGGAGATATATTCCAAATCTATCTCATGTTCTTAGATCGGATTCGGTCCAGTTAAATGAGCGGTTGACCTTAGTGGAGGAGCATGTGCTTATATTAGCTGATGATGTCAGATTATTGCACACTAGAGAGATTCCAGTAGTTAAGAGTAGGCTACTTGGGAGATTGAGAGTGAGAAGCAAACTTAGTATAATCACCTGTTCGTGGCTTCAGGTACATCCTAATCCTTTACTTTCTGGACAAAAGTTCTTTTATTAGTAGATATTGTAATGACCCTCCAAGTCGTTTTCTATAATTCTGCTCATTTTCGCCATTTAGAGCTTTTCTATAGCTGCCCCAAGTCATGTATGACCTGACGTACCTGACAATTTGGTCAGTTCTTTTGTTTTTTAGAGTCAATTCCTTGATTTGAAGTCTTTGATGATTCAAATTGGCTATTGGAAAAACAGATCAGTTAAATGACCCCGTATGCAAATTTGAATGGCACCAATAGGTCTAGAATGTTGATTTTAGGCTAGGTGGAACCTTGTTCTAGTTCTTGAGGCCTTGGGAATAATTTTGATCTATTGGTTGGAAGTTAAGAAAAATGGCACATGGGTGTGGAGCTCACTTTTCATCGAAATGACCTCCGATTGAAATTTAGACTGTACTATTAAGTTCGAAAAGACAAATTTGATAGGGTAGCATAGTTTGTTTGCCTATATGGGACTCCTAAATGAATCTCTAGTTTTCGGTAGTGACCAAAATAATTTTAAGCTTTCAGCTGGTGCACTTCTTAAGTGAAAGGGGTGCTAAAGAGACCGGCCCATCGCTTAAGCGATTGGGCTGGCCCAACAGGGTTTCGCTTAAGCAGTGCCCCTGTTGTTTAAATGATGGCCACTTAAGCGGAAAGAGGACTGTTTAAGTTGTAATTATACAGACGTCAAATGTTGCTAAAGCAATACTAGGTCGCTTAAGTTGTGACCACTTAAGTGGCCCAATGTGCGCTTAAGCGACAACTGGACACCTAGGGACACTATAAAAACTCCACTTAGCCCGATTTCTTCCATGTTCACCCATTTTAAAGAGTGTAGAACACTAAAAATTGTGAAAACTTGGAAGAGTCATTGGTTGGTGATTTTGGAACATTTATGAACTTAAATAACATATTTCTTCACCAAATTCATGGTAAGCTTCCATCAATTTTTTGATTAAATCCTTTATCTTTTTTTAAAATTCTTAAATTTGGTGGTTGATTGTGGCTTCGAGCTCAAAATTTACCCATACTTGATGGTAGATGTCCCATGAGAATAGAGGGATGTATTGTTGAGTTTGAATATGTGTTCTACAAATGGACCCTACATGAGATTTTTTTGTAATTTTAGACCAAAAGAATAATTATGTAATATGGCTATCATTTTTCTTGTTTTCATAAATATATTGTGATTTTGATGGCATAGCATCTTGCGGAAGCATTTCAAAAGTGAAAATCATCAGTTTAGAAGATTCTTCAGGCTTTTCTTTTGTATCTAGGTAGGCTAGGTTTACCTTATTCATCGATTGAGCTAATTCATAGTATAATTATGATATTATACTAAATATGGTATGGGATTTTGGTATTGGAGGTATGTTTGATATAATTAGTAAATATTTGGATTGTTTAGCCATTAAGAAACTATAATTTAGGAAGAATTTCTATCTTAGGGCTAATTTTGATTTTTGTAACTTCTAGAAGTGAATTTAGATACCTTATCATACTTTGGGGTAGAATTTGTCATAAAACGATTTTTTGGGATTAAAAGTGCGCCCCTCTACCTACCTTAGGCCAAGAATTGTGTTAGCTCTTGTAGACTTCTATACACATGTGACAACCTTAAAAATACTTATTTTGAAACTTTGAGGTGTTTAGATACTTAATGATTATGCTACTTTGGTACTTGGGAGATGGTGCTGATTTTGGGCGAAACCCAGTAGTTTATTGATATTGAGTGTTGGTTCAAGTCCGGCAATTAATGATGATACTAATGATATGAGTTCCAGTTCAAGTGTAAAAAATAATGATAATGATGATAATGTTATTGAGTTTTGATTTGAGTCTTGCATTGAGAGTTTATTTATGTTATCAAGTTGAATGGATAGATTCATGGTTATGCCTGGATGTTTGGTAAATTTATGGAACTTCGGTTATTTACCTTCCATTGTTTGCACCTCCGGGATTATGGGGGACCGCAATAGGTTACTTATTTTTCCGCACTCACTGGCTTATTAGGGCCAGTCTTTAAGTATTAATTGCAGTTTCTTTCATATTATATCTATTTTGCATATTTATTTACACTGTAAAGGTTATTTCCTGGTTTTCCTTTTACGTTGACTTAGCTTATACTTCTCGCATCTTTAACGTATTTATATCGTGATTTAGCTAAGTCAGCCAATGATGCATATTAATTACCCGCAGTTTTGGTACTCACACTACACTTTTATACCTTTTTGGTGTAGATCCAATTACTAATACCTCCACCGACGTGACGATCCTGTTGAGTTAATTTCAAAGATAGGGTGAGTTCTTGGAGTTGGAGTTGCCTATTTTTCCTTATACTATTTGTGTCTAGTGTTTCATTATCCAAGACAGATTGCATTTGACTATTTTAGTACTTATGTTCCTATTGTAGTAGATCTTTTACCAACACTACTAGGTCGTGTGATAGTTATGGATGTTTATCTATCTTTTGGACTATCATTACTATCTTATTCCCCTTATAAGTCTTTAATTGTTGATTTCAGGATTTTAGTCCATTTCCCATGACATTGACCATTCTTTATAACTCTAGACTAGGGTTTGGATTACCTATTGGCGGGATAAAGTAGGTTCCATCATGACTCGTAAATTGGATCGTGACAAATTCTTTTGAATTAAATAAACTTAAATGTACTAGTGGGCTCCCCTTAAGAACTCATGAAGACTCTAAACTTTCTGAGGGAACTATATGGAACCGTAAGCACCATATCGATGAAATCTAAACTTTATTCTCCTACTACCTCAATAATGAGGTATAGTCAGAAAAATTTGGAGCAACTTATGAATCTACATACCTTTCTTAAGAGGCCTCTTTATTGCATAATCTAGAGTATAGAAGAATAGGTAACTTTTCCTAAATGATATTACTCCCTTATTTATAAAAAAGGGGACCTCATAATCAAAAATAAGATCCTATTGATATAACTTCATATAATACCTAGGACACTTGAACATTGTTCTACATACCAAGTTTGTCATAATTTGAGTGTACACCCTGGCCGCAACCAGTACTCAAACATTTTATAGCAAAATTGAATTGATTAGCATATCTTATGAGCATCTAAATAGAACAAACATAAACTAAAAGACATAGCTGAAGCTAACACATGGGCTAATTTATGAAGAATATAGATAAAATATCATAAAATACACTTTTATTAATGTTGAAAGGTAAAATCTCTTGAAAAATAATTACAACTAACTCAATCGACTGTCTATCTTGTTTAGGAAGCCTTTACTAACATTCTGGAGACTGTTTTTACAGACAAGAACCCAAATTACATTTATTTACTAAAACTGATTACCACTATGACTACTAGATTGTGCCTTTAGAGTAGATGGAGGGCTCATCAATATTTAAATATTTGAGTCTAATTGTAGAGTCAAATCAACATGAATAGTTGAAACTACATCATAAAAATAAATAGTGCAAAACATTTTTAGTATAATGGAATATATTTATACACAAGTTAGACATATACATCGCATGAAATAGAAGAGTTGGTCGTAAAAGCATATATGAAAAACATAAACATAAGTTAAGGACATTGAATAATGAGTATTGAAGTAATAAAAAATATCTTAAACTAACTAAAAATCTCTAAATAATATCATAGGAGGAGTATCATAAAACACGAGTAAAGTCAAAAGCATGAATCATGAGAAGAGTCTTTAAAATATCATATTCACGTGAAAAGTCTTTAAAATAACATTAAGAATTGGAAATATAAATAGAAACATAATGAATTAAATCTACATATAATATCATTCACTATACTAATACAATCATTAATCTTTGTGAAAATCATGATAGCTAAAGTCTGAATAAAAGTATCTCATAAATACATAAATAGTAATAGCATAAGATTTAGACATGTGGAGAGTTTTTAAAAACTGACAAACGTAATGTGAGCTTATGATGCCCAACCTTCTACCTATACTGGAAGAGTTTTTCTAACCTATAAAAATTAGAACCATATACATGTTGATCTACAATCAATCTCCCTCGGAGAAACCTATGGTGGAAACATAGTTATGAGACTTGGGTTATTGGAAAACTTGTTCTTTTAGTTGAAAGTAATCTTTCTGAAATATACTAGGGCTCATATCATATCATATAACTATACTGCGGTGATCCAAAGCTCTATGTCATATCATAAATGATGTATCTAAATCTTGTGTCCAAAACATACCTTTTAAATAATATGTTGCATAAATCATAGAAAACATGCATAGCTTTGTTGATTTGAAAATAGAGTTCATAGATTTTTAAACAACCTCATTATATGCTTTAAAATTTCATAAAAAAATCTTAAAGAATAATTAAAAAATCAATAGTGAAACATAATCATAATCGTCATAAAAGTTCATACTTATCATTGTAAATCTTTCACAAAATCAGAAAAAAATTTGAGAAATCGAATTTGGAAATTGGGAATGAAAACTCTCGATTTGAATATAACTCATGTTATAATATAAAAATGCTTAGAGATGAGGATGAAAATGAAACACCTCATATTTTTGGTCTTTAAAACTTTCTAAAATTTTATCCTTACTTCCCATACCGACTCCTTTACGAGTTGTAGGGAGTCTTGACGGGTCTTATGGACTAGATCGTAGCCAAGCCAGTATGTTGGCTTTGAGTATCTGACTTGACTACGACTTAGAACCTACTAGTCACATAGTATTATAACGAGTCGTATGGTGCCTTCCATAGCCAGATAAGTGTGATGCCCAATTGGTTTTGTTGTAATGATGATTGGGCAAAGCGAGTCATAATGACTGAGTATGAGTCGTATGCTACGTTTCATAGCCATGTCAGTGTTTGGGATCCTAGATACTTTCCAGCCTACGATAGAAGATAAGAGTCATAGGGTGACCCTACGAGTTGTTAGGGCACCCATAACAATCGGCGGTGATTTTTCAGTATTTTCATTGAGGGCATTCTGGTCAATTCCCCATTTTGCCTTGCTTGAGCCCCATGTCCATAATGTAATTTAAGGGGTTATTTCTCATTCACAACACAATAAAAAATACTCTCAAACTCTCTAAATTCTGTCAAGCAAGATACTTAGGGTTTCCAGAAGTTCATCAATTAGAGCTCTTAAGGGAAAATTCCCTCCAAAACTCTTATGATTTTAGGCATGTTACTCTTTCCCAATTCTTAATTTACAAAAAATATGTATTTTAAATGGTTAAAATTATATGGATTAAATGTGGGTTTTTTCAAGATTGAGGGATTTGACATGGTTGATTTCTCAATTGTTTTTCCATGATTAATTATGCATTTATATGCTTTATTGTTGGTTTTGAACTTACGGGGTGCATGGTGATGGTGAATATACTAATGGGCCATGGTTTTTGGTAAATTGATATTTTGAAATTAGAATTGGTTTTGAATAATTGCATTTTCTTAACCCACTTATGTAATTGTCTTTGAATTATGAAATTGTCACTTTGTCTAACTTACTCATCTATGTTATTGCATTGCATAAATGATCAAAACAATGAACATATAATTTTAAAGCCTTGTTTTCTATGATTTGATTAATGAATAAAAGGGGTTCAAGGCATTTTCCCAGGTTATGTGATTGTTATGGTATAGAGATAAGCTTGCAAATGCAAGGGAATGACAATACCCATGTTGTGCCTTAACGATTGATTCATTGGTTAATGAATGAGTTATGTGAAACTTTCTTTAAATTGGGCTGAGTAATGGTTATGTAGTAAATCATTAAAGGTGTGAATCTTGTATGACTTGTAATGGAAACTCATGTTTGCCAACATGAGGTTTGGTCTTGGTGACTTGTGTGCATAGTTCAAACTATTGATATATTTGTATTCTGGACTAACGTGGGGTTGTGATATTCCCTGGTCTTCCTAGATACATCTAGTTTGAGTGGATAACATGTACTGGGGTCCTTTCACCAGGAGAGCAGAACCCATATGTATTCTAAACTTTCTTGAGAGAGAGGTAGAGATTTGTAAATGGAGATAATGATAGAAATTTGAAGCTATCAATCTTAATATAATTAACTTAAGCCTTAACTAGGGTATTCAATAATAGATCACAGAAAAAGGTTACAAATGTGACACTCAGAGTCTGAGAGAAGATGAGCAAGATTCAATTAAATAAGGTCAAGAGACAGTTAGATGATATATATATTGTTAGATTTTGCATGCAAGGTATCAGGAGTCTTCTAGCATGAATATCCTGTGGAGTTTTTAAGTCATGGGGATCACAATCCTAGTGCTCATCTCATTTTGATTACAACCCAATCAACAAACAATTGTTACTACTACAATTTACGAAGCCCTTTTTATTTACTAAATTGCCAGTTAAGTAGATAAACTCTTAAGATATTTTGGCCTATTCCTCATGGGATAGACAACTTTGTTGGGTTCTATACTTTATTTAGCGATCGTTTTAAACTTTTTGAGAGTTGTAATTTGCACAACATCAAATTTTGGTGCCCTTTCTAGGGAATACACTAAAAAGTGAAAGTTTGAGTTTGTTGAAGTTTTTGGTTTTTATTGTTGATTTTTCACTTTTTTGCTATTTCTAGGGCACAATCATTGCATGACTAGTACACGAAGTCAAGGAAGTACCTTGATTCCAATTGATTCTGAGATTGAAAGATCACTAAGACAAAATTGAAGGATGGAAAGAGAATGATTTTATGATCAAGGGGTTTGAGAAAGGGGCTCATGATGACCCAGTATCATTAAATTGACTACTTCAACATAATGTTCAAGAAGTAAAGGCGTAGAAAAATTCTAGGCAAGCATATGCTTATCAAGCAGCTACGTAAGAAAGAGCTAGATAGAAAGAGGTAGATTGGGTAGTTCGACTTGATGCGAGTGAGATAGATTGAGAAACAATAGAGGAAAACAACCCATGAAACACTATATACCATTTTATAATGGTCCAGGAGAATATTTGAGGTATGTTGAACCAATTAAAATAGTTTCAATCATCCTCCAAGTTTCCTCACAGGACTAAGTTTGATATTACAAGTGCGATGATCCAGTTACTAAACTGTAAAAGGGTGTTTTATAGCTTGCCTAATGATGATGCAAACATGCATTTTATGAACTTTTTAGGGAGTTGTACTTTATAAAATCTACCTGGGGTGAGTCAGGAAGCAATACAATAGAGATTATTCTAATTCTCTTTGTTAGGGGAAGATACTTTATGGTTAGGGGAGCTGCCCCGTGGATCTATCACTACTTGGAATGAGTTGAGGAATTAGTTCTTAGACCAATTTTTCCCACCCTGAAGAATGCTTCAGTTAAAAGATAAGATTAACTTTTGACTATTGCATTTAGAGGCATTATATGATACATGGTTGAGTTTCAATAAGAAGCTTCAGAGTATGCCAAATCATAGAATTACCAAAAAAACTTTCTTGATATCTTCCATAGAGCCTTGAATGATAATACTAAGGCGGTAGTAGACCTAATTCCTAGTTGAGCATTCATGTGTCTATAATGAGAATAGGCTGCCAAAATCTTAGATTGTATTGTTAAAACCAAGTGAGGGGGGAAAACTCAAGAGAGGGATAGATAAACTAGTACTTATGCAATTGGAGCCTCCAATGAGTAGAGGGCACTAGATAAGATAATAGCTCAAGAGGTGGCACAACTGCATACTGAGATTGGCTTACTTATTAAGCAATTTGCAGTAGTTGGAGTGAAAAGGTCAATGTTGTGGGGGAACAACGTAAGATTTTGAGACATAAAGAGTAGAATTATAAAAATGAAGCTAAGTATCATGATAAAGAAATAACAGGTTTCTCAGACAAGGACCATGGGTCTAATAAAGATAATTAGAACTCGAGGTAAGGAAATCAAGGTCAAAACTATTATAGAGACAACTACAATAGGTATAGGGATAGAAGTAGAGAGAGTGATGGCGAATAAAGAAGGAAATATGACTATAAGGACAAAATTTGTCCTTGTGCTCCTCTATGGAATTGGGATGCTAATTTTAGAACCTCAAGGATGGATACTTTGCTGGATAAATTGGTTAATAATTTTAAGGCCAAGAAAACTGCCTTAAGAATATCAAGGCAGACATTTAATTTTTTGAGTTAGAAGGTAGAGTCATATTCTACCACAATTAAGCATCAAGACCTATTATTTTGGCAAATGTCTACCATATTAAACTAGTGTTAACCGAGCACTCTTTCAAGAATTACTATTCAGAATCCTAAAAAATATATTCATTGTCTACTCTTACCATTATTAATCTTCCTATACCTGTGGTTGATGAAATGAGGAGTGACCAAATGAGCATTGATGAAGTAAAAGCAACAGAGACTTTGATTATAAATGATAAAGAGCCTTAGAAACCCCAAGTTTTTGAGAAAGAAGCAGATACTAACAAAGGGAAAGGTAAGAAGGTTACACTATTGTTGAATCCCATTCCTCGACCCTCTCCACCTTCTTCCCAAAGATTAAAGAAAGTACAAAGAGTGAAAATATAAGTAATTTACATTTACACTAAAAAGTTTTCTATAAACATCTCTCTTATGGAAACTCAATAGTGAATGCTAGGATATTCAATGTGATCAGAGGTGTATTTATTCACTTTAGTATTGTTATCCTAGCTTAATTAGCCTTGTTTTGAGGGAATTTTGTGTTTTTGGTGTGTTAATTATGAGATAAATAATCATCTAAGTATTTCAATATGTGGTTACAAAGTAAAAGTAGAAGTCAAAAGTGAAGTTCCAGTAAGCCCTTACGATTGAGGTGTGATGTGACCTCACTTCACCTTGACAAGACTTGCGATGCTACCTTACTTTACCTTTCTAAGTTTTCACTGTGACCCCATCCCAAAGATGTTGCCTAACGCGTCACACCACCCATTCCATACACGACCAAAGTGCACTACTCTAAGTAGGATTCCTTTACTTGTTTCTAATCACTTTTGGACGGATCTTGGACGTATTGGAGGATGATAAACACTTTAATTAGGGTTTATTTCTCTTTACTTTATCTTTTTAATATATTTAATCATGTATTCAACTATGTTGATTATATTTATGTCGATTAGTGTTTAAATGCCCCCTTTTCGTGGTTAAGGCTAAGAACATATTTACTTTCACTTTGAATTGAGTGTATTTGGATTGATTAAAATATCTGGCTGTTTGTTCATCCTTGTTTCAACTATTATGAGGATTCTCAACCCTTAGAATACATATATTTTCGACCTTATGATCTCGGGAGGGGGAATAGGAAGATAGAATGTGGGGATTAATAAAGTAAGGTTCTTCTTCTTTTATGATATGAAGAATTTTAAATTAGCGACTAGGATAGGTATATTACTATAAGCCTTGATTGTTTCACATTTAGTAAGATATCTTACTGCATCTAAACAGATTATTACATCCCCGCTCAATGATGTAGTTATAATATCCAAGTAAGGTTGACGATTAGATGTTGGGAGACCATGATCATACGATAAACCCTACGAATCAACAACTAATATAAGAAACCTAACGAAGGAGGTTCAATAGCGTGGTATGATTGTTCACAGTTCTTTAACCCTGGGTTTTCATCCATTGATTGTCCAAAGTCTTTACTTTCCCACATTATTTTACTTTACTTTTAGTTTATAAACTCTCAAACGCTTTTGTTACAATTGCACTAATTAATTTTGATAGTTAAAATTGAATTGAATAGTTGTTAAAACAAGTCTCTAAGGGATCAATATTCAGCTTTATTCAAGGCCACTGTATTACTTGGTGATACCACATACACTTGCATGTGCGCTTGGGCGAAATAAGTTTTTGGCACTGTTGCCGGGGACATTTATATTGGAAACTATTTTAGTTTTAGCTTTAATTTTTAGATTTCTTTGGTGATTTACTCTTGGTCTTGGTATTGACTTTGTAGGAAAAAGTTTTATGGGCCAATAACCTAGCAATGGTTATAGAGTTGGTTAAACTAATCCCCAAACCCGAGCAATGCTTCTATAAATGAAGGAGACAAATAATCCTTCTCCTTCGTAAACCGCAATTTCATGAAAAACCTACTCTCATGGTGGAAGATCATCTATCCCACAGTACAGTTTATTTAGTGTCAATCCTACTTTTGATAAATTTGACTTCCCCATTTTAGAAATTGGCTGCTGGAGGTAGCTCTGTGTTGAAATAGAACATGGTGAAGCTTTTGGTCAGCAGTGGATAGTTTATGGCGTTTTCACATTAAGATCCACAAGTCTATCTGCAGAACTTTCTGGAGATTAGTGACACATTCAACCCTACGGGTGTATCAAATGATTATGTTAGGTTGGCATTATTCCCCTTTTCACTATTAGGGGAAGCTAAGAAGTGGTTAAACACTGAGCTGACAAATTCAATCATAACGTGGGAAGACTTAGCTAGGAAATTCCTCATCCAATTGTTATCATCTGGCAAGACTGCGAGACTGCTCAGTGAGATTGTGTGCTTCAAACAAAACGTAGATAAGAAATTATAACATGAGTCAGAGAGGTTTGAAGCTTTTCATCAAGATTGTCCACATCATCAACAGTCTAACAAAGTATTAGCTCTCACTTTTTTGAGGCACTTGACCATAACACAAATTTTGCTAGATTTAGATGCAGGTGGTCAAGCGTTGGAATTGACGTATAATGAGTTGTATACCTTGTTGAACTAGATTTTACAAGGGAATCTTTAGTGGCATTCGGACCTAAGAAATACTACAAAGAAGGTTGCAGGTGTGTTGGAGGTGGACCAATTTACTACTATATCTGCCCAAATTGCTGTACTGCAAAACATAAAGTTGGGGGTTACACAGCCAACAACAACAGTGAGTGCAACTCAGCAAAAAAGTACTTGGAGTGTGGTTTGTTGCAATAGTGGCCATTCAACAAATATATATGCTGCCAAAACTAAGTCGATGGTGTTTGTAGTCAATGTTTAAAGACTGAATTATGGTATTCTTACAATCTGAAGTGGCAGACTCAATCACCAAATTAATAATTGAACGACCAATAACACCAATTTCAGCAGCAATAGTTTCATCAAAATAAGGCCACAACCCAATGCAGTAAGGTTTAAGAGATGCTGAAGCAAATTATGGTTGCTCAGGCACAGTTGGCTGCAGTTATAAGGAGCCACCAAACGGCTACAAGGAACTTGGTCTTGCAAATCGATCAAATAGCAGCAGCACAGAACGCCAAGCCTAAAAATAGTTTTCTAAGTGATATTAAAAACCCTAAAAAGTAATGGCAATCATTGTAAGAATTAGTAAGGAGATAATGAAGAACCTCTAAGAAAACTAAGAAGGTAGATGTAGAGTTGATTCCCACACAGGTATCCAAAAAAGTTAATGAAATTTTGAGAAATTTTGAGTACTAGAAAACCAAAGTTACTGAATATGAGAAGTAAGGACTACCACTACTTTTTCCATGGAGGCTTAGAAAGGTAAAAAAGGATGAATTCTTCAAAAAGTTCTTTGACACGTTCAGAGAGCTGCATATTAACCTTCCTCTTTTAGATATTTTGCAGGGAATGCCCAAGTATGCTAAGTGCTTGATGAAAGTGGTAACTAATAAGGTTAAGATACAAGATGTTGAGATAATTTTTACACTCACTGAGGAGTGAAGCTATGTGGTGACAAAGAAGATGCCTAAAAAGCTCAAAGACCCTAGGAAGTTTACTCTCCATATTCAAATTGGGAATACGGAGGTGGTCCATACACTTAGTGACTTAGGAGGAAGCATTAATTTGATTCCTATTTATTTGTTCAACAGTTTGGGATTACGGTAGCTGAGGTTGAGTTTTGTGTTATTGTAACTAGAAAATAGGACCATAGAACATCGTGAAGGAGTCTTAAAGGATGTTCTCATCGAGGTTGGTAAGTTTATTATTCCTTCTGACATTACTGTTATAGATTTTTAGGTAGATAAAAAAGAATCAATTATCTTGGGACATCCATTCTTGCCAATAAGAAGAGCTTTAATAGATGTCAAAGAGGGCACACTCACAATGAAGCAGGATAATTAAGAGATGGTTTTCAAAGTGTACAAGCTACTCAATACACTATCCCATTATAAAGATTTATATATGATTGCTGTTGTGGAAGGTTATAAGTGTGGGTGGCAAAGTCTATTCCACAGAAGACCTCTTTAGACTTCGTCATTGAGCAGCCCAAGTAACAACCACCCCAGCCTAACATGATGCAAATTGATGAGCTTGAAAAGGCTATTGATGAGAAAAATGTTGACCTTGAGAGTTCACACTCAAGAGGTCATAAATGAATAAGAATATGACATCTAAGTATGAGGAAGAAATTGAAGAAAAATGGACGAGTCAGAGATTGGGTCATGTCATGACATTAAATTAGGCACTTCTTATGAGGCAATCCAAGTTAAGGTAGGTTTTATTTTTCAGTATTTTTAGTTTTTATTTCACAAGTTTTTGTTTTTGTTTTGTCACAAGTTGATAGAAAGTCGGAGTACTGAAAAACCTAAGCTAAAGAGCATGATGAAGACTAAGTGTGGGGCCCTCAGACCCTTTTGTTGTGTACAGATGCTATTAGCTAGGCCTAAAGGCCTCAGGGACTATTTCTATCGTTACCTTGTAAAGCACTTCGGGGACAAAGTATATTTTAAGTGTGGGGTAGGGAAATTCCCATGTTTAGGGTAAATTTAAATTGTTTTTATGTTAGGAATAAGTGAGATATTTTTGTCAATGCTATATTTGACAGCATGATGCAAGTATTGTGATTGAAAAAGCATATTGATTATGTGAATTACTAATTTTGAGACTCCTAGGATCATGATCATGACTCTTTTACTTATTGGTTTAATGTTGAATTCATGTGAATGCTTGGTTAAAAGTCTATGATGATCCTGATTTAGTTGAGCATGTTCCATGTGTGCTTAAGTTTTATCTATATTCCTTGTTATGTTTGATGTCTATAACTTTCCTGGTGTGTATGCAAATCAAAATAAAGAATGTGGGTTTTGGAGATAATATAGACATTTCTTTGATAGCTATGTTTCATACCTTCTTTTGACCTACCCATTTGAATAATCCTAGTTAACCCCCATTAAGCCTTTAGCCTATTTTCTTTAGTAGCCTAATTTGTAGCTTAATCCTCTTCTTTGATTGACCATAATTTGATCCAAAGCTCCTACGTTCTTTAGTGTAAACTTAATGAAGTTAAGGAGTTTAAAGTTTAAGTAGGAGAAAGGTGAAATTGAGTCCCCAAAGTGATAGTTATTGATGTGTAAAAATTATTGTGTTGTGTTTGGGAGTTAGAGAAAATTATGCTAAAAAAATTCCTATTTTTTTCTAGTTGTGTTACAATAAGCCTTTTTGGCCCTGGTCCTCCTTGTACCTTGTGCACCTCAACTAAGTCAATTACTTAAGTTGGTGGGTGGCTATCATAGGGATCCATAATGTATAATTGGTGTGAATAAAGGTAAAAATGATTCAGTTACACATTGAAAATACTCCCATCATAGCGTTTGTGAATGAGCTTAATGAGATGGTGTAAAACAAAAGATAGGGGTGAACAATAGTAGGGTAAAGTTGGTTTTTAGAGATTGGTCTTTATTGTATAATGTGATGTGTTAAAGTGTTTAGGAAAGATAGTCACTATTATTAGCCAAAATAGTTCCTACCCGTCCCTTAGCCTACATTACAACCCATAAAGACCTATTTTATCCTATGTTTTAACATTCTAACATTAGTTGAGTTCTAAAATAAGGGAAAAAATATGGTTCATCTTGTGTAACATGTGAATTCCTTGTAAGAGTGAGAGCAATTTGATTCTTATACCCATTCTATTATAAACTTCATTTATATGAGTGTTTATAGGTAACTCTCTTATATGAGGACACATATTTGATGATAGTTGGGTGAATTGTATGATATATTTGATTGAACAATATGTATGAGTTTTCCAACTAGGTGAGTCAATTCTTAAGGCTAAGATGTTTTGGAATGGTGTTCTTGAATGGTCAATTGTGTATGTAACATGCTTAGTGTAGAAACTTGCATTCTGCGTAGTCATTGTAGTACTAGCTTTCGTGTCTTGCATGTAGTAGAAGTGTGTACTCACCTAAACTTATGATTCTTCGAGTAAAGATTTGTTTGAGAATGATCGAGGATTCAAGTGTAGGGTGATGATCTAAGGTGTATTTAAGAACTTTAGCGTTGTTATCCTAGCTTATTCATCCTTCTTTTGAGTGAGAATTGTGTGTTTGGTGTGTTTATTATGATATAAATAATTAGCTAAGTGTTTAATTATGTTGTTACAATGTTTAAAGGTGTTTTCAAACAAGTGTGGATTCATATTAATTATTTAGAGTTCCATCGAGAAAATTACTATTACTAGCTTGAGCTAGGTGTTTATCTAGTCTATCGTGAAGGATTCTAATGTATGTAATAAGTTCCTAATAGTTTAATTGTGTAATTATGCGTGGCATAATTTGTTTGTAATGTGCAAAGTATAATTGAATCAAGCCAAGAGTCTAAAAACGAAGTAAAGATCAAAGTGGACGGAGCCTAATCTTAGGTAGCATTTCTAGTTCACCGTTATGAATGTTGTGCTGTTTTGAGATCTAATACATGGTGTATAAAGATGTAGAATTCTTGATAAATTCGTATGGGCCACAATAGTATCCTTAAATCTCTATTCAACACCTAGGACCAGAGGTTACTAGCCTCACTGCTCAACTTCTTGACAAGGGAAGGGAAGGGTCGTATAGTCAACTCACCAAAAGCTTGATCATGTAGATCATACCTGATAATGGCTATAAATTCTATATCATATCTAACCACCAGACTTTAAATCAATATAACACCATCCTATATAAGTAAGTTATTTGCAGAAGTCAGATATAATCGATAATGAACCATCATCCACCAAAAGTTATTTGTAAAATTCAATGTCAACTTCCTAATGTTTCCCTTTCCCTTGATCTAGGGGCTTCCACACCAAGGTCTAAAATAGTTTTAGTGATCCATCTATCCAACTCTACCCTTTGTCTCCTATGCTCAGTATTCTACATAACGCGTTAGTTTCTTATAAATGTCAATAACAAATTATACTCTAAAGTAGATACCAGAGTTATATAATCACAACCAAAGAGAGATCAACAGATGGTCCTCACTGAAATATCAACCATGGCACGTATCACCACTTTCAGCTCTAACTAGGGCTGATTTACACGCCTACCATCTTTAGGTATAGTCAAAGATATTATTGCATAGTAGTAAGCATAAAAATCCAAAAATAATGCATGGCTATATGAACCCTGGGGTCTAGTCATCTACCAAACTGATAACGATCAAACGCAACCTACAAAAGTGGTGCTCCAACAAAATTGGATAACTTAATTCGTCTCTCCTCCCAAATATCTTTATTGGGCCAGCCTGCCCCAGCCATAAACTGTCTCTCACATAAATCACCCATAAACCCTCTACATACCACCTCAGCTTTACCTCATCAATAGGTAAAATTTAGATATAAGTAGGGTCAAAAGTCTAGTTAGTATAATATGGTGGCACTATGTCTAGTGTTGGCACTTGATGAGTGTTTGGGTTGTACCCTCCTCAGACTGGGGTACTGTAGATGATGGCTTAAGAGCTGCTATTGCAGACTCATCCTATGGCCCCTCCTAAGACTATGGGAATTTATTGGATATATCTGCTAGTGGCTCAGACTCAACCTCCTTCTTCTCATCACCCTCTCCCTCCTCAGATTAGGGAGCGTGTGCTAGTGAAAACCTGGCTAACTTTATCCTCAATCTGGAAACTAGTAGGCTGGCCCCTAGCTAGGCCTTAACCTGAGTAGAATTGGGTCGTATGCCCCCTTGTGTGTGTTTGTGGGGATATGGATGCCTAAAGTGGCTCTAACAATATCCTCGACCATAGCTTATATCGGGGCCCTAGTCCGTGGGTGACCTATCTGGTTGGGGTTATTGGGTACTCCTCCACTGAGCTACTACACTCAGCGGATTCATCTCATTGCCTCAATGATGATGCTTTCTTTGGTGCCATAGTACCTGAAAAAGCAAGTGTTAGTGCCTAAAAGATAATAAGAGAGTGCGAAATTCGAAGAAAAATCAAAATTATGAAACTTTAGATTTTTTTCCAAATTTTACATCCCTATACAATAAACTGTAGCCCATTCCAATCTAATAGTGCACGTATCAGTTTATAAATATCTAAAACACAAGCAAGGCACAAAATTATTTGGACTTCATAACCATTTGCACTTCTACTTCCAAATAGGGCATGATCACATGGTTTTAGTTTAAGAACAATGCCCTAATTTAAATATTCTTGATTATTCTAGGCTCCTATTGACAAGAACTTTTGAGTCTCACATAATTTTCAAGCATATTAAAGTACCAACTCATTTATTCTATGTGAATATCATATTACACTATTCATATGAACCAAGAAGTTTACCTTAAATTTTTATTTTGAAAGATAAAACTAGAAACTTGAAGCAAATTTGAAACCCTAGCCTTATTTGAATATGATGCATTCAAGTTATGGACTAAGGGATGAGTCTTGCCTTTTATAGAATTTGAGATGATGATAGAAAGTTTTTAATCTTAGAGGGAGTTAGAATTTAAAGGATTATGAGGCCTATAATCGAATTTTAATCTTTGAAACTCAATGGTAGGTTGGTTTTGCATGGGTAGGGTCGGGGTAGGCTCATTGATTATAAAATTAGGCCTAAAAAATTTGTCACTTACGGGCACCACCTACGGGGCTTAGGTGAAACCTAAGACCCATAGGTGCCCTGCTGGAGGTGGCCACTTTTTTTTTCACTTTCCCTACTCTTTGAACTTTTTGGTCTGACACATATTTCACTACTTATACGGTCGTAAATGGTACTTATGATTGAGATAGTAGGTTCACAGGTAAAAGTTAAGATATTCTCAAAAATGCCTACAATTTTCTTTTGAATTTAGTTTCACAATTTACATGGCTTGAGTGGGACTTTTGACCTCCAAGAGTGGGTCAATAAGTCCTCTTACCTGGGCTATTCTAAATTAAGAGATGATTTATTAAGTTCCAGGTTGGGCTTTCCTCCTTTAGGATCGATGATTCAAGAATCACATCTACGGATCCAAGACTTGGTCATTGTAGGGGTGCAAATACGTGCGTGGATGATAGCTTGGACCACGGGAGAAGATATACTTCATGATGTCATCCAAGAGAGTGTTGAGCAACACCGTATTTGGATGATAGCTTGGGCTTCGAGAGAGTATGGGTGCCCATTTGCATTGTTTTAGCTCTTGGGTCACTTTTGGAACCAAGTTGTATTTAGTGTCACTTTTAGGCTCACATTGTAATAAAGGACTTTTGGCCTATAAAATAGCTAGGATTCTCTTTATTTTGGGATATAGATTCTTTTGACTGTAAGTTTACACTTGAGAGTGTTTTAATTGAAACTTGTTGGGAGTTTCTTTGGTTGTTGAGAAATGTGGGTGCTTGGAAATCCATTTTTGTTGTGTCATCATAAAAGGTTGGTGTTATTGGTAATTGATTCAAAGGTCTTAGGGTTTAATATACCCTTTTATTGTCCTCTGATTATCGATTTATGTCAATCTATCTATCATTTACTTTATTATTCCATTTACTTGTTTCACTATTTTTGTGATTTTGTATTTAGTGTTTTTACTTTGATTTAGTGTTTTTACTTTGATTCCTTGTTTTTTCTATTTTCTTATTTTTGTCTCGTATCATTTTGGTATCAGAGCCAAGCTTGATTTTGTTCCTATGAAGTCAATCTTGGGTCTCTTTGTGTTAAAAAATCAAAAAATCATTATTCCCGTTTTTAACCCTAGGTCAAATATTGAGTGTTTGATTTTGTTCCTTTGTTGTGTTTTTAGAGTTATATTCTTGTTCCCTAACACTATTTGAGTCTAAATATCGAATTTGAGCTCAATCGGAGTTAAATCGGAGGATCTACTGTTGTTGAGGATCTCAAGTTTGGAGATTGAAGGTGGGTGCTAAAATCTGGAATTTTTGGTTGAGACTTTGAGAAAATTGATGCTTGGAATGTGTTTAGAAGGTTGAAAATAGTCTTGCTTCAAAATTTCATCGTATTCCAATCAACGGTTTAAGAGTTAGAGATTTTTGAATTTTTTAGTGTTCTTGGAGGAATTCAAATCTTCAAGTGGAATTGTCTTTAAAAAGTGATTTTTTAATCATCAAAAGTGTAGAAAAAGGTGTACAAAAGTTTTGGTGAAAATCATCTATTGAAGATCCAAACGAATATTCCAAAGACAGGACAAAATGGGGGATCATTTAGAAGTACAAGTAGTACAATGCAAGCCAGGTTTTTGGCTGATCTGCCTTTGAAGTGCCCTTGAGGTGTGCCCAAGGTGCTGCAGCACCTCAAAATAGTAGACAAGGCTTGTCACCTGCATCCAAGGTGCTCCACACTTGGTGTGACCAAGGTGCTGAAGCACCTTAAAATAATAGCCAAGGTTTCTTACCTGTGTCCAAGGTGCTCCGCACCTGCTGGAGCAGGTCCCAAAGTAACCCCAAATATAGATAACCTCCAGCGAACACAAAATAGCCTCAAATGCATCCCAAATGCATACCAACACTTATCCAACACCAATTCAAGTTCTCAAACACATATTAACTTCAAAATCTCCATTTGTTCAGGTTTAATTCCATTAATTTCATCTCTTAATTTCTCCTTTCATTTCTTTGATTCGTGATACTAACTAACAATTAAACCGTAATCTACTTAGTTGTTTTATTAGTTCTTGTCCGTTATTCTTTTTGTGTCTTAATTATTTGTAATTTTCTTTCTTTTTATATTTGTTTCTTAGTTTAACTCTTGAATTCAAGTCTCTCCTGTTATATTTCTTGTTCCTTTTGTCATTTTGATTTGTTCCTTTCTTATTTTAAATCTTGAATTCAAAGTCCTTACTTTTATTTTTAAATGAGTAATCAATAGTTGTTTCCTCTCTTTTCTTAATTGTTCTAAGATTCTATGGGTGGAGCAACCTTGGATACCTTATTGGAAGCTTTCATGGGGATGCAACGAATCGGGGATAAAATAAATGGATCTGTGACACGAATTGAAGATACATTAGAAAACATGGAGAAACAACTCATTAACCTAACACCAGGGTTCAACCATCAAAATTGAACCCAAGACCTCAAGAACATGTCCCCTCCACCCAAACAAAGAGAATCCAAGTTCCATAAGACATTGTTCAACCAATTCGAATCCAATTACATTAGGCCCACTAACCATGATGTTAGAATTTTACCTAGCATCAGTCCTTAATTGGTGTACGATCATGAACAAGAAATTTCAAAGAAGGAATCAATGAGGGTTCCTTATGAAAATGATCTTGAAGGCCTAATAGAATTCTTACCAAAGGATTCCAAACTTGAAAGGTGCAACAACAAGTTGATAAAAGAGTTGGATTCGAAGATGAATCCTGTTTAAGAAAGGGAGGATGATACAAGATCAATGGGCTCCCCTCCTTTGGGATCAATGCTTCAAGGATCACATCAATGGATCGAAGACTTCATCTTTTTAGGGGTGAAAAATATGTGTGTGGATAATAGCTTGGACGTGGGAGAAGCTATACTTGATGATGTCATCCAAGGGAGCGTTGAGCAACACCACATTCGGATAATAGGATGGGCTTCGAGAGAGTATGGGCACCTATTTGCATTGTTTTACCTCTTGGGTAATGATATCACTCAATTTACACATCAATTTAAGTTCAAGGCGGTCGTCAATATATTTATCCAACTTTGGACTCGGGGTCAAATCCATAAGGAATAATATAAGTCGTGATCAAATTAATTTGAAATAATAGTCACAAGATAAATTCAAACAAATGGTACAAAAAAATAAAATGGGGGAGGTGAGTTCCTACACTAATATTTCTTTTGGGAATTTTCTAGTCTAAATTTGGGATTACGAATAGTTAGAGTTTTAACAATTATGCACAGATCTTGGGATTATGCATTACTAAGGGAGTGACATGTGGGAGTTAGTCATCAACATCGATTTAGTAATTCAAATACGGGTAGGCTTAGTTATAGATTTTGATGATAGTCTTTCAACAAAACAACAAACTTTCACACATTGACCCTTTCGAATACTTAATGGATGTGTTAAAAAATTAGAAACCATAACCTCAATCAAGGCATCCCTATTTCTAGGATGACACCCAAGGCGTAGTCAACCTTACTTTCACCCTTATTTCTAAGATAGTGAGAATTTACAAAATTGCACACATAATTGTATATCATTACTTTAGTCTCCAGATCCCTCTTTAGGGGAAGATATAGATTCCTAAACCTCACCCGAAACCCTTAATTTGAAGATGGCCTTTGATTTTTTAGAGCTTGCAGCTTTCACCCATCAAACCCATGTGGGTATTTGGAGTTTTCTCCCCTTAAATCCCAACCAAAAGATCATAGCAATGATAGAACCCATAAACATGAACTACCAAATAGATACTAACAATCACAACCCACACACACTTTAATCCCTATTCACCCATAACCCCAAGAGGGAGATTTAGCTTCACATAAGATAAGCACGTATAGATATACCCATAATATTATTGAATGAAAGTTTTCGTAGAGCTAAGAGAATGTTACTTCAAACTTGTCTCTCTCACTATATCAACTATGGAAGTGAGCAAATTTTCCACTTAGAAAGTTTCTAATGTATTCTTCACCCAAAATTTACACAGTATTTTCTTCTCCAAAAAGGGAGGCTACAAAATCTCAAGCTAAAACTTAGAAAATTAGGAAAAAAGGAATGTGATGGAATGAATGATTGTCTTAAATCAGGGTTTGAGTTTTTTTTTTTCAACTTGGGATCAGTATGTGCAATGACAGTTTTGCCCTTGGGATGAAACCCCGCTAGGATACGATTGTGTTGTCATTAATACAACCATGCTACAACGATCGTAGGAAATTCCACATGATAGTTGCACTTTGACATGCTTGACTCAAAGCGATTGAGGGTGTCTCCTCAACTGTCCTTCTTTGCTTCCTTTGTTCTTTTTTGTAGCTCCCATCCACATCTTTTCATCTTATCACCTTTGTGCCTGCAGAATATGGATATTAGTGCATTCAGTCACAATTATGTATCACTTATTCATTTAAAACAAGGTAAGGTACACAAATGATGGGTACAAATGAGTGGTAAAATCACCACTCATCAACCCCCCCCCCCCACTTAAAGCTTTTGCTTACCCTCAAGCAACACTACCTCCTACCATGAGACACAATCATCTATGCCCAAATTTTATTCCTTAAAGATCACCATAACTTTAACCATAGTCGCTACCTCAAGTAGCTCATTGGACATGGGATAAGCTATTTTCCACTACACCCTTCATCATAAGATGTTATATCCCTGGATGCATAAGACTTTAAAGAGAAACAAAGAAATAAAAACTAACACTCTAGAAGTGGCCCGTTTTTAACCACAACTAAGAGATACTCCACTTGACTCATTGCTAGGGAGGTGACAAAATCACCCACCTCGACTTTTTCACATGACAACCTCACAAGAAAGAGAATTCCATACACCAAACTATCAAGTATAGAATAAGGAATTTTAAGTTCAAAAACTCTCTCCCTCTCAAAAGAAATCTCTATGCAACAAGTACCATACCATAGGCTTTCCCCTATTTTCAATGACCACTATGAAAAAAGTACATGGTTGGAGATCTCTAAGGACTTTCTAAGCTTATAACGTAGGTTTGGTTCAGGGTAGGATATTATTTGGGAACATCATGGCTACAACATTTCTTGAGCATTTACATCACACTTTTCAATCCTTCTTTTTTACTATGGGACACTCCTCTTTGTTTTCCCTCATATCATATGCCTACTTTTTGCTTACATTGTTCACCCATTTTCATGTATTTCTTTTTCTTGTAATTTCCATGAAATCTTGTTTCTTTTGTTGAACCCTTGTTTTTTCTAGTCATTTGTTTTCAATGTTTAAGAACTTAGGCATTTCACTAATAACTTTTTGGCCCCATACTTACTTCCATCAATCTTCCCACCCCCAACTTAGGCTTTTACCCTCAAGTTGCATTTTCAAGTTCAAAGAGGGTAGGGTTCAAAAGAGGGATAAAAAGAATGGTTCATAGCTTGTAAGAAAGGTCCACAGGCTTAAAATAGGTTATTAGTGATTTCATTTATGCATGGGTAGGCTTTTCAGGTTAGAGTGGGTTTCCACAATCACAAGGATGGCCGAATATCATTTCTTCAACCAACTACAATCCCAATTAGCTTTGAAAGACCAATAGAGCTAGTTCTAGATAACACAAGTATACAAGAGATGAATACAAATAGTTCACCACATATGACATACAAATTCTCCAAGGAAGCTCAATTTCCTCTCCCACTAGAGATAAATAGGAGTATCTACCAATTTTCACAAGTCAAATATTTAGAGTCACCAAAAAGACAAAAGGAATTATTATAATGCTGCTCATGTCTATGTCCTTAATTTTTCAAAATTTTTGGATAGAAGGGGGTGTTTTCTTTGCATTACACCATGCACCATTTCCAAACCATTGAAACAGCTCAAGTCTTTGTCTCACATTTGTCTTTCATATGGGTCACCATATGTCTACTCAGATTTTCCTATGGGTATACAATGCGATCTCAACTTTACAATGCCACAGGTACTCAAACTTTCCTTGCATTTATGACCTTTATTCCACGGGTACTCAGAATTCCCCTACATCTATGGCTCAAAACCTAAACATGACACTTTCCCCTTAAAAATATTGTCACTCAATCTATCATCAGGAAAAGCTCGCCCACACCATTATTAAAATAAAATGAAAAACCAAAATGGAAAACAAACAACTTATGAAATTTCTATACTTTGCGGGTACTAAGTTTAAGTATTTCAAACTAATGAATACACACAAGGGTAGGGCAAAACCCCAACTATATGACTTGTAGTGACCTCACTACATAATTTAAAAGCACAAGAAGGGTTAAAAGGCTCCCTAAAAATGCAATGATAGCTATGTTAAAATCTGGATAGAGAGGCGCGATTGCAACCTAATTTGTACCATTGCAGTGCTGCGATCAAGCCCTGTGGCCCACGATTGAGGTACCTGAGGCCATCTTCTCCTTTGTTTTGACTTGTATTTCTGTATGCCTTCTTCACTTAAAAACTTGGTTGTCCCTTATTTTTTTCTTCCAACCTGCTTCAAAGAACCTACAAAATAGTAGAATTTTGTGATTTATTCAAAAGTAAATCATGTAAATATGAAAATGATGGGTTTCCTCCCATCAAGTGCTTGGTTTAACATCATGGTACGATACCTCTTTAATCCTTATTTGTGTCTTCACTTAGAGGATTTGAACCTTTTTTCCAACTTTTAATCAATCTATATTCGAAGTTGTTTGGACAAAAGAAAGGGCAGGATAGTGCACATTCTATCACACCACTTCGAAGACCTGAACCTTTCACCCAATTTGACATCAAACTTTTATTTTGATTCCCTGGGTAAAAGTAAGCATATCAATAGACCATTCCTTATTCTTTGGAAGTTGAGCATCTTGGCCATTTATGGGTGAGGTTCTATGTGATCCTTTGGAGTGTTAAACTCTAAAATATATGAGTTGAACTCCATCATTGTAAGACCCCACAAAATTTTCTCATAGAAGAAGCCATAGGGCGTGTCAAGTGAGCCATTATTCTGGCCCTAAAAGAATGAGAAGTGACTTCCTAAGTGAGTATCGTGTTAACCATATAGAATTTCCCTAATTTCGACATTTTATCACATGGAAAATTTGATAAGTTTTTCGTCGATATAATATTTTCCTAAATCTGATACAAAGGTAATAAGTTATGGCTAATTTAAGTCCTAGTCGTAAAACAATGTCATTTTAGTGCTTGACACATCGCGAAGAGGGTCTATTTGATAATTGTCAATTTCTAGTGGAACTCCGTGATAGTAGTGCATCACAAAGGACCCCAATTTCCCAAAAGTCAATTTCCAGTGGCCTGGCACGATTGTGTGCATTGCGTTGAAGTTTTAGGTCCCAACCAATGGAACAACACGATGACTCTGCATCATGGTGACTCCCAGATTCCCATTTGTCAATTTCTAGTGAGCCAACGTGATAGTGGCACATCGCGGTGGCCCATAAAATTGGGTTCCTAGTTCAACTTTTCCAGCTTCGCACAGAAATTAAAAAGGGCACTTTGGACTTTTTACAAGCCTCTTAAATCGTGCAAACACCAAATTAAAATCATTTTACAAGCACTATATGAAGTCTCTCTCAAGTTTTGTCTTTACAAAAACCCTAAGCATCCAAAACCTCTTCCAAGAATCTCAAGAATCCACCATAGATTTTCTAAATTGAGTCAAGATTCAAGGTTCCCAAGTCAAGGGCTTCAAGAATCCTCATTCAAAAGTACGAATAGAGGTCCAAAAGTGTGAGGTCATCTAGAGCTTCTAATTCAATGTATGTGGGGTTTTGAACAAGAGTAATACTTTCACCATTATGCCCAAATGCTTATTTAAACTACAATTCTCTGCAATTTATGAGATTTTACATAAAATTGAATCAGGGTTTTTCACCCATTGTTATTGGTTGCAAGAATTTGATATTTCCCTTGAATTGAGAGTATAATGGCATGATTTTCTCATGTTTTCTTGAGAAATTGTAGCTGGGTCTATACCCTATAATTTTAATCCTGAGAAGTTAATAGTTGAAATTTTTGAGATATTGAAGTATATGAGTATTTTGAGATTCTGAGAAAAATTGCTGAAATTTCCAGATTTCTACATGAGTTATGAATCTATATGCTATATTATGCTTTTGATGAGTTTTAACTTGAGTTTGAATTATGGGTTATTAATCCCTACTTAAGACTTGAGATTTTATGAACTCTTGTGCTATAAGCACCCATGATTTGAGTATTCTGAGATTGTTAAGAAATGTTTTGACCGAATGGTCATTGAGTTTTCAAATCCACTCTACTACATGAGATTACAGATTTGATTTTTAGGTTCTTATTGAACCATGAGATTATTCTAAAGTGAATTTTCATAAGATGAGCGAGATAAACTAGAAGGAGTAGTATTTAGCACCGAGTTGGGTAAGTTACCATGACTTCTTACCCTAGAACTATGTGCCACCATAGGTTGGGCCTAAGGCCGAGATGATTGTTGGGCCTAAGATATTGGGCCCGAGGCTGAGATAAGAGATTATTGAATTGAGGTTATACTCCTTGGCAAGAGTATGACTCCTCTCCCAACATGAGGTATCTTCTTTAGGAGGACAAAACGTTGGATTCCATGTTGCTCGCTTTGTTTATGTTGGTTAAGAGAACCTCCCTAAACTAAAGTATTTTTCATTGAGATATAATATTCTCCCTTAAAACTAAAGCTTTGAGATAAGATATTTTTCCTTAAAACTAAAATAATTTTCCTTGATATGAGTATTTTTCCCTAAAGCTTAAAATGAGATATTTTCCTAAAGTGAATGAAATGCCTTAAAGTATGTTCCAAGGTTATATGATTACGAATTCCAAGTATTTGAGTTCAAAAGAGTTATGAGTTCTTGAGCATTAAAAAAGTTTTACTCTTCATGAGACATATGCATGAGCTAAAAATATTGCTTAAAGTTTTCTTTAGCCTTGAGTAATGAGAATAAGAGAAGAGTACAGATTTCAAAGCTAAAAGTATAATGATTCACGAGATTGCGTTACATGTTCCATTTTACATGATTCATGAGCTTTACATTTTATACTTATTCAAGCCATGTGAGTCATTACTTATTAAATTAATAATTTGATTAAAGAGTATTGATGGTGTTTTATATAATTTCATGCACCCCCACATACTCAGTACATTCCCAAGTGCTGATCCATATATACCTCTATGTGCTACATTATCTTATAATGTAGGTTCAGGTGCTCAGTCCCAACCTCATCAGTAATTTTCGTGTACCTCATCTATATTCCTAAAGTGGTGAGTCCTCATGATTCGACGACCTATATTCTGACATCTACATTTTTGAGAGACTATGTTGTTATTTCCAGTTCATTTTGAGTCAGTTGGGGACCTATCCCAATGGATCTCTAGTTCATGGATTAGTAGAGGCTTTGTCAGACAAGTTATCAGATTATGATTGTGTTGAGGTTTCCAGTATTGTGGTCATTTAGACAAAGTAATTTCTTCGTATTTTCTTTCATATGATATGACTATGCCAGTATTTGAATTATTTCATCTTAAAATGAGTGTTATTTTTAAAAACAGGCTCAAAAGGTTAGCTTAGGGCTACTTGTAGCCTTAAGCACTGTGTGACATCCCAGGAGGTGATTTTGGGTCGTTACAAACTTGGTATCAAAGCCTAAGGTTTTAAAAAAGTCCTAGGAAGTCTGATAAGCTGCGTTGAGTAGAGTTTTGATCATTGGTGTGTAGCACGCCACATCTATGAGAAAGATGTTACAAGATATTTTAGGAAAAAGTTGTTTCTGTCTTTTAGATTCTATCATGCCGGTAGTTGTCCCTCTCATCTAATAATTTGTGCTCTTCTATTTCAGAAAAATGCCTCTCCAAAGAGTGAATGCTTGCAGGAACAATGATGAGCAATCCCCACCTTTTGATCCTTTGAATGAGACTGTGTCTCATGCTGAGTTTTGAGTGGCCTTTCAAGTGTTAGACCAAGGAGTCACCACCAATATTCTGGCCAATAACCAGGCCACAGTTGCTAATCAGCAAGGAGGGGATATAGCTGTGGCTAGAATCTGTGATTTCATGCGGATGAATCTGCCAGAGTTTTATGGGTCCAAAATAGGTTAAGACCTACAGTTATACCTTGATAAGGTGATAAAGACCATGCAGGTGATGCATGTTTCTATGGAAGAAATTGTTGAGTTGGTGTCTTACAGGTTGAAGGACATAGTTTATGAATAGGTTGTATTGTGGAGGAAGGGTAGAGGTAAGGATGCTGCTCCTATGACTTGGTAGGTGTTCCAAGATGCATTCTTGGACAAGTTCTTTCTGCTTGAGATGAGGGAAGCAAGGATTGAGGAGTTTATGAACTTGAGGCAGGGCTCCATAACTGTAAAGGAGTACTTCTTGAAGTTTAATCAATTGGCCATGTATGCTCCTGAATTGATTTCTGACACTCGGGCTAGTATGAACAAGTTTGTGACCGGTGTTACTGGGTTAGTACTAAAAGACTGTAGGACTTTTATGTTGTATAGGGATATGGATCTGGCTAGGTTGAGGACACATGCCCAGTAGATAGAGGCAAATAAGATTAGGGAAAGAGATTGAATGAGGGGTAACAAGAGGGCTAGATCTGAGCGACATTTGTTTAGCTAGCCTAGGTTCTATAGAGGGAACTGCCCTCAGTTTTAGAGGTGTACGTCTATGCCAGAACCTTAATCAGCTAGTTCTCCCACACTTAGAAGCAGGCAGGAGCAAAGGGGAAGATCCCTTATGTCTAGGTCGCAGAACAATATTGGTAACAAGCCCCGTTATCCTTCTTATACTAAGTGTGGTGGGGAATATCTCGGTGAGTTTGTCATAGATCTGAGGGGTTGTTTTGGTTGTAGCAAGAAGAGATGCCTGACCTTAGACACCGACAACTAGTGTACCAGCTCCCTCACCTTATCCTGCCCCTACCCAGGGCGCTTCATCTTGCACTGCTGGCGATCAGTGCCAGAACAGATTCTATACCTTATCATCCCATCAAGAGCAGGAGGTCTCTCCCGATGTGGTTACTGAAATGCTCCGCATCTTTTGTTTTGATTTTTATGTGTTGTTGGACCTTGGGTTAAGTCTCTCTTATCTGACCCCACTTGTGGCTATGAATTTCAAAATAAGTCCCGAAAGGATTCCTGAGCCTTTTCTAGTCTCCACACCAGTAGAGAGTAGTTGTTGCTAAATAAGAGTATAAAGATTGTCCTATTACTATTTTTCATAGCGTCATACTTGCGGATTTGATAGAGTTATACATGGAGGATTTTGACCTTCTTTTAGGTATAGATTAGCTTTATTCTTGTTATGTGTCTATAGACTGTCGTACCTACGTGGTCAAGTTTCAGTTTCCTATGAACCAACTTTTGAGTGGTCCGGGAATTTGGTATCTCCCAAGAGTCATTTTATCTCCTATTTCAAATCTAGAAAGCAAATATCTAAGGGTTGTATATATCACCTAGTTAGAGTCAAAGACACTAAATTTGAGGCTCCAACTATTCAGTTAGTTGATATTTTTAATGAGCTTCAAGATGTTTTTTTTGAAGATCTCCTAGGGGTACCTCTCGATAGACAGATAGAATTCAGGATTAACCTTCTTCCCGAAACTCTACCAATGTCTATTCCACCATACTTATGGCACCTGTTAAGCTTAAGGAGTTGAAAAAGCAACTCAAAAATCTTTTAGAAAAAGGTTTTATAAGGCCCTATATTTCTCCTTGGAGCACATCTGTCTTATTCGTACGAAAGAAAAATAGTTCTTTGCGTATGTGCATTGACTATCATCAGCTTAACATGGTCACAGTCGAAAATAAATATCCTCTTCCGAGAATTGATGACTTGTTTGATCAGTTGCAAGGTGAAAGTTATTTCTCAAAGATAGACCTTAGATCCAGCTATCATCAACCTAAAGTAAGGGAATGTGATATTCCAAAGACAGCCTACCGAACCCGCTATGGTTACTTTAAGTTTCTAGTCATGACTTTTGGGCTAACCAATTCCCCAACAACTTTTATGGACCTCATGAATCGAGTGTTCAAGCAATGTCTTAATATATTGTCATTGTTTTCATAGATGATATCCTTGTGTACTTCTGTAATGAGAATGACCATGAGAATCATCTTAGAATTATCTGGCAAATCCTCAGATATCACCAGTTGTTCGCCAAATTCAGTAAATGTGAATTTTTACTAAGGTCTGTAGCCTTTCTGGGTCATATCATTTCAGTCAAAGGTATTAGAGTTGATCTCCAAAAGATAGAAGCGATGAAAAATTGGTCTAGATCTGTCTCCCTATCTGACATTAGGAGTTTCTTGGGTCTAGCTGGCTATTACTGTCATTTTGTTGAGGGTTTCTCTTCTATTGCATCTCCCATGACCCGGTTTACCAAAAAAAAAGTTAAGTGCTAGTGGTCAGATTCCTATGAAAAGAGTCTTCAGGAGTTGAAGACTCGACTTACTTCAGCCCCTATGTTGACTTTAACTGATGGTACATATGGTTTTTTGGTGTATTGTGATACCTTTAGAATTGGTTTGGGTTGTATGTTAATGCAAAGAGGTAAGGTAATGGCTTATGCCTCTAGACAGTTAAAGCCACATGAGAAGAATTACCCAACCCATGATCTTGAGTTAGCTGCTGTGGTCTTTTCTTTGAAAATCTGGAGACACTATCTTTATGGTATTCATGTTGATGTGTTTATTGATCATAAGAGCATGCAGTATGTGTTTACTTAGAGGGAGTTGAATCTTAGGTAGAGAAGATGGTTGGAGTTGTTCAAAGACTATGATATGAGTGTGTTGTATCACCTGGGCAAGTCCAACATAGTGGTGGATGGACTTTGCTGATTATCTATGGATAGTGTTGCTCATGTAGAGGAAGGTAAGAAATAGTTAGCTAACGGTGTGCATTTTCTGGAAAGATTAGGTGTTAGGTTGCTTGATTCAGCCGAGGGGAGTACTTTGGTGCAAATTAGTTCCAAATCCTCTTTAGTTTTGGAAGTGAAGGAGAAGCAAGAGAGAGATCCTAGTTTGGTCAGACTGAAAGAGACAGTTAAGGACCAAAAGGTAGAGGTTTTCTCCCAAGGGGGAGATGATTTGTTGAGATTGCAAAGTAGATTGTGTGTTCCGTGTGTTGATGACCTCAAGCAGAGGATTATGGATGAAGCGCATGGTACGTGGTATTCTATTCATCCCGGCACTACCAAGATATACCGCAACTTGTGGTAAATCTATTGGTGGAATGGTATAAAGAATGATATAACCCAATTCGTAGCAAAGTATGGAACGTTCCAATAGATTAAGGTAGAGCACCAAAGACCTAGTGGTGTGATGCAAGAGTTTGGTATACCTACTTGGAAGTGGGAGGCGGTGAATATGGACTTCGTAATCGGGTTTTCTCTTTCGCGTTGTCATCATGATTCTATTTAGGTTATTGTAGACAAGATGACTAAGTCCGCGTATTTTTGACTGTGTTTACATATTATACAGTTGAGGATTATACTAGATTGCATATACAAGAGTTAGTCAGGCTGTACGAAGTTCCTCGTCTATCATTTCGGATAGGGGCACTCAATTTACTTCTCAGTTTTGGAGGGTGTTCCAGTAGGGTCTTGGTACCCAAATCCTTTTGAGTTTTGTTTTTCATCCACAGACAGATGGTCAGGCTGAGAGGACCATTCAGACCCTAGAAGATATGTTAAGGTCATGTGCTCTTGATTTCAAAGGTAGTTGGGATAAGCATTTGTCATTGATAGAGTTTACCTATAACAATTGTTACCATGCTAGCATCGGGATGGCACCATTTGAGGCCTTGTATGGTAGGAGATGTAGGTCACCGATAGGTTGGTTTAAAGTGCGTAAAGCTACCGTGATTGGGCCTAATGCAATGTTTGAAGCTATAGAGAAATTTAAGTTGATTAGAGAGAGGTTAAAGATAGCTCAGAGTCGTCAAAAGTCATATGTCGATGTGAGGAGAAGAGATCTTGAGTTTGAAGTGGGTGATTTGGTATACTTGAAGATTTCACCCATGAAAGGGGTGAAATGGTTTGGTAAAAAAGGGAAGCTTAATCCCCGTTATGTTGGCCTGTATAGAGTCTTGAGCCATGTTGGTAAGGTGGCCTATGAGGTTGAGTTGCGCACAGAGTTGTCAGTTGTTCATCCTATTTTTCATGTCTCCATGCTTAAGAAGAATATTGGTGATTCCATTGTAGTAGATCCTTTAGAGAATGCCAATATTTAGAACAATCTTTCCTTCGATGAGATTCCTGTTGAGATCCAAGATTTTTAGATCCGTAGTCTAAGGAACAAAGAAGTTCCCTTGGTCAATGTTTTATGGAAGAACCAGTTTGTTGAGGGTGCTACTTGGGAGGCAGAAGAAGACATGCGAGCCAAGTACCCGCACCTATTTTCCACAAGTTCAGATTAATCTGAAGGTATTATTTTTCCCTAATTTAGCCCTTCTAATCTAAAGTTCAGCTATATGCATCTATCCTTGTATATGTTCTTGCAATTTTTAAGGCATTCAAGAGGTTAGAGAGATTTTGAGCCCGTTTTAGCTACTAGCTTCAGCTATGTGTACTTAGTTTTTCCTCTGTTCTTAGTCTAACTAGCGGGATTCGAGGATAAATGTTTTGAAGGGGGAGATATTGTAAGACCCTAAAAAATTCTCTCGTAGAATAAGCCTTAGGGCGTGTCAAGTGAGCCATAATTTCGGCCCTAAAATATTGAGATGTGACTTCCTAATTGAGTATCATGTTAACCATATAGAATTTCCCCAATTTCAACTTTTTATCACATGAGAAATTTGATAAGCTTTCCGTTGATATAAGATTCTCCCAAATCCGATTCCTAGGTAAGAAATTATGGATAATGTAAATCCTAGTCATAAAACAACATCATTTAAGCGCTTGGCACATCGCAGAGAGAGTCTATTTGACAATTGTTAATTTCTAATGGAACTCTGCAATAGTGGCATGTTACGGAGGACTCTAATTTACCAATAGTCAATTTCCAGTGGCCTAGCCGATTGTGACGCATCGCATTGAAGTTCCAGGTCCCAACTAGTGGGTCAACGTGATGGCTCCACATCGTGGTGACTCCCAGATTCCCATTTGTCAATTTCTAGTGAGGCACCGCAATAGTGGCACATCCACCATAGATTTTCTAAATTGAGTCAAGATTTAAGGTTCCCAAGTCAAGGGCTTTAAGAACCCTCATTCAAGAGTACGAATACAATTCCAAAAGTGAGAGTTCATCCAAAGCTTCTTATTCAAGGTATTTGGGGTTTTGAACAAGGGTAATCCTTTCACCCTTGTGCCCAAAGGCTTTTTTAAACTACAATTCTCTTCAATTTATGAGATCTTACATAAAATTGAATTGGGGTTTTTCACCCATTGTTATTGGTTGCAAACTTTTGATGTTTCCCTTAAATTGAGAGTCTAATGGCATGATTTTTACATCTTTTCTTGAGAAATTGCACTTGGGTCTATACCCCATGATTTTATTCCTTGAGAAGTTAATAGTTGAAATGTTTGAGATATTAAAGTATATGAGTATGTTGAGATTTTGAGACAAACTGCTGAAATTTCTAGATTTCTACATGATTTATGAATCTATACGCTATCTATTATGCTTTTGATGAGTTTTAACTTGAGATTGAATTATGGGTAACTAAGCCCTACTTGAGACTTCAGATTTTATGAACTCTTGCGCTATAAGCACCCACGATTTGAGTATTCTGAGATTGTTGTGAAATATTTTGACCTAATGGTTGTTGAGTTTCTAAATCCACTCTACTACATGAGATTACAAATTTGATTATTGGGTTCTTATTTAACCATGAGATTATTATAAAGTGTAATTTCATGAGATGAACGAGATAAACTAAAGGGAGTAGTATTTAGCACCGAGTTCGGTAAGTTTACACAGTTTCTTACCCTAGAACTATGTGCCACCGTAGGTTTGGCCTAAGTCCGAGATGATTATTTGGCCTAAGACTGAGATATTAGGCCCAAGGACGAGATAAGTGATCACTGAATTGAGGTTATACTCCTTGGAAAGAGTATGACACCTCTCCCCAACGTGAGGTCTCTTCCTTAGGAGGACAAAACGTTGGACTCCATGTAGCTCGCATGGTTTATGTTGGTTAAGAGAACCTACCTAAACTAAAGTATTTTCCATTGAGATAGAATATTTTCCCTTAAAACTAAAGCTTTGAGATAAGATATTTTTCTTTAAAACTAAAATACTTTCTCTTGATATGAGTATTTTTCCCTAAAGCTTGAAATGAGATGTTTTCCTGAAGTGAATGAAATGCCTTCAAGTATGTTCCAAGGTAATATGATTCCGAATTCCAAGTATTTGAGTTCAAGAGTTATGAGTTCTTAAGCACTAAAGAAGTTTTACTATCCATGAGACATATGCATGATTTGAAAGTATTTCTTAAAGTTTCCTTTAGCCTTAAGTAACGAGAATAAGAGAAGAGTACAAATTTCCAAGCTAAAAGTATAATGACTCACGAGATTGCGTTACATGTTCCATTTTGCATGATTCATGAACTTTGCATTATATACTTATTCAAGCTATGTAATTCATTACTTATTACATGCATGAGTTGATTAAAGAGTATTGATGTTGTTTTATATAAATACATGCACCCCCACATACTCAGTACATTCCCAAGGTCTGATCCACATATAGATCTATGTGCTATATTATCTTATAATGTAGGTTCAGGTGCTCAGTCCCAACCTCATTAGTAATTTATGAGTACCTCTATCTACATTTCTATAGTGGTGAGTCTTCATGGTTTGAGGACATATATTCAGACATCTCCATATTTTGAGAGACTATGTTGTTATTTCCAGTTCATTTTGAGTCAGTTGGAGGCCTATCCTAATGGGTCTCTAGTTCATGGATTAGTAGAGGTTTTGTCAGACTAGTTATCATATTGTGGTTGTGTTGAGGTTTCCAGTATTGTGGTCATTTGGACCGAGCATTTTCTCCGTATTTCCTTTCATATGATATGACTATGCTAGTGTTTGAATTATTTCATCTTGAAATGAGTGTTATTACTAGAAACAGGCTCAAAGGGATAGCTTGGGGCTATTTGTAGCCTTAAGCACCGTGTGATGTATCAAGAGGTGATTTCGGGTCGTTACAGTCATCTCATAATTATTCATATGTTCAAAGGGGTGGATCCTTATTACATCCACTAAGCATAATGTTTAAAAGTGGGTTGAATGAGGTCCAACACCTAGTTTTGGGTTAACCTCCTCTAAAGCATCTTCACCCCGATTTGAACTAGGGTCATTGTAAGAAATTTCCCTGGATCCTTCTTTTGACTCTAGTATCATTTCTTTTATTTTGGCCTCTTAATTCTTATATGAGTTGGATAATTTGGAAGCCACCGAGGAGTCTTTGCTACCAAGATCATCATCATAGCTTGGTTTCTCTTTTTGGTGAACCTCCTCTTGGGAAACGGGTAATGTTGTGATTGTTTCAAGCTTTTCTTCTTTGCCCACTTCCTCCATCTTGACACTTTTCCTTGCCCATGTCACCTGATGCATCTCCTCTATATTCTTCCCCGTTACATCCACCTGATTCAAAATGGCTTGAAGCAACTCTCCAAAATCAATTAATTTGGTATGTTGCTCCTTGTCCTCTTTATAACAAGATAATAAGGGGAGGGAGAATTTGGGAAATAATTCCTAGGTCTATCTTGACTTCCACATGAAGTGCAAAAATACGCTCTATGAGGTTAAGATAGTGATTCAATTTCTCTCCGAGGAGCATAGTTACATTCTTTCGTGTAGTATGGTCCATCACAATATAGACATAAGCCATCAATATATGAGCCCCAACCACCAAATTCATATGTGTCATAAAGTGCCATAGCAAAAAAGTCAAATAAACAAGAAAAACTACCTAAGTTTGGAGTCGTCAATAGAATTACCCAACTTTGGAGTCTGGGTTGAATCCATGAAGAACAATGTGAGTGGCCATTAAATTAATTTGAAAATATATTTACAGGTTAAATTCAAACAAATGGTACAAAAATATAAAATGGGGGAGGTGAGTCCCTACACTAATGTTTCTTTTTGGGATTTTCTAGTGTAAATTCAGATGAATTACTAAGGGAATGACATATAGGAGTTAGTCATCAACATCAATTTGGTAATTTAAATATGAGTAGGATTGGTTATAGATTTTGATGCTAGTCTTTCAAAATAACAAAAAACTTTCACCCTTTGACCCTTTTGAATACCTAATGGATGTGTTCAACAATTAATAACCACAACCTTAATCAAGGTATCCCTATTTCTAGGATGACACCCAAGGTATAGTCAACCTCACTTTCACCCTTATTTCTAAGATAGTGAGAATTTAGCAAACTACGCACATAATTATCTATTATTGCTTTGATCTCCACATCCCTCTTTCAAGTATGATATAGATTCCTGAACTTCACCCAAAACCCTTCTTTCAAAGATAGACTTAGAATTGTTTACAGCTTGGAGCCTTCACCCATCCAATCCATATGGGTTTTTGGAGCTTTCGCACGTCAAATACCAACCAAAAAAGCATAGCAATAATAGAACCCATAAGCATGAACTACCAAATAGATTCTAACAATAACAACCCCCACACACTTTAATCCCTATTTACATATAACCCTAAGATACCTATAATCTCCATTGAATCAAAGATGTAGAATATCTAAGAGAATATTACTTCAAACTTGTCTCTCCCACAATATCAACAGTGGATGTAAACAAATCTTCCACTTAAGAAGTCTGCATTGTATTCTTCAACCAAAAATTACACAATATTTTCTTCTAAAAAAATGGAGGCTACAAAATCCCAAGCCAAAACCTAGAAAATTGGGAAAGGAGGAATGTGATAGAATGAATTATTGTCTCAAATTAGGGTTTGAGTCCTTTTTTCTCATATTCGGATCAGCATGTGCAATGATAGTTTTGTCCTTGGTCTGAAACCCTGCTAGGCCGCGATAGCGGTGTCTTTAACGAGATCGTGGTGTCTTTAACACGATCGTGGTATAGTGATAATTGAAAATTCCATTCAATCACGACACTTTGACTTGCTTAACTCGGTGCGATCACGGGCTTCAGCCCATGATCACGATAACTGAGGCCATGTTCTCGTCCAGGTCTTCAACTACACTTCTTTGATTCCTTTTGTTCCTTTTTGTAGCTCCTATCAACATCTTTTCATCTCATCACCTTTGTGCCTGCAGAATGTTGATATTAGTGCTTTCAATCACAATTATGTCTTACTTATTCATTCAAAACAAGGTATGGTGCACAAATGATGGGTGCGACTGAGTGGTAAAGTCCCCACTCATCAGGTAACTTTTGGGCCCAAGTTGTAATAAAGGACTTGTGTCCTATAAATAGATAGGACTCTCTTTTTTTTGGGAGATAGATGATTTTTAAATAAAACTTGTTGGGAGTTTCTTTTGTTGCTGAGAAAGTGGGTGCTCAGGAAGCTATTTCCATTATGTCCTCATAAGAGGTTAGCATTATTGGTAATTGATAGGAAGGTCTTAGGTTTTAATGTACCCCTTTGTTGTCCTCTTGTTATCAATTTATGTTAGTCTATCTATCCTTTACTTTATCGTTCTATTTCCTTGTTTGTTTGTTTTTGTGATTTCGTATATAGTTTTTTTCCTTTGTTTCCATGTTGTTTACATTTTTTATTTTTTTCATATATCATTTCCTCATGCTATAGACCTACAAAAATAAAAAATATATGAACACTAAAATAGGTTGTTGCCCCTACCTAATGCTTGATTTAACATTACAACACGATATGACTTTGGTGGTTACTCAGAATTCACTAACAAACCCATGGGTTTCCTCCCATGCAGTGCTTGATTTAATATCACGGCATGACTTAGATACCTTGATTTATCAAAATTCATCAAGGTAACTAAAGGAATGGCCATCTAGGTCATCAACACAATGTATAACCAACACCAACCTCATATAAGTCGGTTGGTTCATAGTTTTGTGGACGTTGAATGTAACCTCCTTATCATTTACTCTGAACTTAATATCTTATTTCTCCATATCTACCATCACTCTACCCATGGCCATGAATGGTTTTTCCAAGATTATAGGCATCTTAAAAGTCAACTTCATAATCCAAGATAACATAGTCAGCCAAAAATAAAGTTATCTATTTTCACTAAGCCATTGAATGATATGCCTACGGGTTTCTTCACTGTATGGTCTTCCATCAACAATTGCATAGTCATAGGTTTTGAAAGGCTCATGCCTAACTATTTAACATAGTTAGAGATATCAAATTAATGTTGGATCCTAAATCATACAATGTTACACTACAGTGTTGCAACCCACCAAAATCCTCAAAACTAACAACTCTCTTCTTCGTCACCAACTCCTTTGTAAACTTGGCATATCTAGGATTATGCTTAAGAGCCTCAAGAACAGGGATGTTCAAGCTTAATTCTTTCAGCATGACAATGAACTTCTTGAAATTACCTTGTTTTTATATTTCAACCCTTAAGAAAAAGGTTGGGGAGATCATGTAATTTACTTTAGTGCAGGCTCATCGAATTTTCCCTTACCTTTGTCCTTTTCAACATCATGATCAACACCCTTAGCCTTTTCCAACTCTAGGTGTCTCATGAACCATAACACTATTATTCTCTGGCTCATCAATAGTTGGCAAAGAGGGATCAATGGTTTCCTTACCAGTTTGAGTGGAGATGACTAAAAAATGACTGCCGTTTTTAGGATTCTAAACTGTGTTGCACGGAAAGGTGCCTGACTGCCTATGATTCAAAGTTGCAGACATTTGTCCTAACTTATGCTAAAATTGCTTTATTATAGTAACATGCAAATCTACCTTCTAGGTCAACCCTGAGATGTTTTCTTTAATCTCATTAAGATAATATTCCTAATTTTTGTAACATTTTACTAGTTTGGACAATATAGCCTTTAACTAAGTGTCACGGCTGCCTAGTGGAACATACACATCACCCCTTATCTTGTAATCATCCTTTCATCTACAGTCACTACCCCACTCTCTTCTTCTATCTCTGTATCTTTCCCCTTAATAGATCTGACCTTAGTTTTGTTATCCCTTAGCTTGAAAACCTACCAACTCTCGATCTATGTACTTTTCCTCTTCTTCTAAATCAGAATCATATGATCTTAAAACCTTACACTGTGACCCAATTTCATTCACCATCTTAGAATTCATCATTGCAAAATACTTTGTCAACAATCCAATCTCCGTCCTTAGCTTAGCAACTTCTTGAGCTACTGTGTCATCAGCCACTTTGTGCTCACTGGCAGAACTAATAGCATATGTGTCAGTGCCTCTCTTTGCCTGCCGAGTATGCCATCCTCGGATGGTGAAAAATATCCTGTCTAATATTCTAGTGCAATCTCCCAGCATATATGCATGAATGCTCCACTAGTATAAGTGTCTACCATAGATCTCACAATGGTGTTAAGGGCTTGATAGAAATCTCAAGAAAGCTCTACCCTGAAATCCTATGGTTAGGCACCATCATCTACTTATTTTTGAAATGAAACCATGGCTCCTACATTGACTCAGAGTGGAATTCATATTTGAAAGCATTAAATTAATCTCAAAACAATTAATGAATAAGAACCAAAGTCTTGAATTGAATAATTTACCAAAATCAAGAACAAAGCAATCCCAAATTAAAATTAAATCTCAAAATCAAATATATGTTCGTAAATATTAATTGTGCATAAGTTAACTATGAAACATCAAAAGGGTAATTATAGGATACAAGTAACCCTAGGAAACCAATCCTAAAAAAAGAGTAATATTGAAGTCAGTTGGTGACATTTGAGAATCCAACATGTCTACATCATGATAGAATGTTAAATCAAGCACTTCTTGGGAGTCAACCCATGTTTTGTACTTAAATAATTTATAGGATAAAAGATGTGTTCAAACATGCGGGGTTGGGTGGTGCAGGAAAAGACACAAAAAATTTCTGGTGTCCAGGTCAAACAAGTGACCTTTGACTCTAGGGCCAATTGATGACTCATCAGAAAAAATCATTAGGAAGACTTGAGAAAAATCACATTATGGAAAAGGTCTAAGGAGTCACTACGATTCTAAGAATGAGCCATGGTTAGTATCTACAATTCATCACCTTGAGGTCGTAAGGGCTAGGGAATCAGGTAAGTGTTTTAGCACTAGACGAGGTGAGTGTAAAACTCATAGTCACTAACCATGAGTCTTTACTGGAGTTGTGTTCAATGATGAAAGATCAGTTAAATTTTTAAAAAGAAAAAGCTAACCATCTCAACTTGAACAAACTTAAAAGGGGAACTAATAAAAATTGATTCCCTTTGCTTTTTTAACATGCGTAACTTTCTCTGTATTCCATATTTGTCTATCCCACTCTAAATACACTTTTTCCTCACTTTAATCACCCCATCTAAAATAAAAAATACTCCTAAATAATCCATTATCTCAGGTACTTAGTTAGTTTAAACTAAAATATCAATGAATTACCCTTTGATTTAAAGTAAGTACCAATGATTTCCCTCTAAATTTCTATTGTTTTTGATATTTTAGTGAAATTTGTCTTTGGATAATTTTCTCAAACACAACTAGGGTGTGGTTTAGAAATCTAAAACATGAAAAAAATTGGTTTTCACACATAATAAGAGTAGTCACTAAGTTGGGGATGATTGAGTACAATGTTAATATGTTAATTGCCTGGGGGAAGTCAGAATACCCTTAATCAAAAGTGTAATTGAACAACAAGTTTATAACCTATATCGACAACCATTCCGAGCCACTATAAGAGCAATAGGAACATGTGATAAGTCATTTTTTGCCTCACTGAGGTTGGCACCATAGATGGTCTTCAACTTTCATTCGTTGGGGTCCCCTCGAGTGATCCTACAGGTCATTCTCAAATGATTTGACTCATTTCATGAATCGTGAGACTAGGAATAAGCTTACAATCTAAGAGATGTCCATATCCACCCTACGAGTGACCTAATGAGTCGTTGGATAAGCCCACATTAACTATACTAAATAACAACGACTCCTACAACTGTTAGTAATCTAGTGACCCAGTGACTCATAGGGTGAAGTCATAGGGTTAATTGTAATATACCCAGTACACCCTCACACCCTAAGATCATGTCAATGATTTATAGCTTTTTGACAAGAAGTTGTACCTTGACTCGTAGGGATAACATGCACCTTTATTTTTTATTTTCTCTTTTTTTATTCTTTCTAGTTTAAAGATAACAAGATATCCACCGGAGGTAAAATAGCACCAAATAATGACAACTCAAAGGGGCCATGCAGACTCAAAAGAAACAACCTTTCTCTACTCATCAATGAAAGGATAAACCAATGGAAGATAAGCAGTAGTCCAATGACTTTATTGAGGAATACACCATTTTAGGTCTAGATGTACCACATAGTGGTTTGACTCGAGGACAAAAGACTAAGCCCTAGATTAAGAATTTTCAACAATCACCATCATATTTTCCTCCATAGTTTGAAAAGGGTAAAGAGTTTGAGTATATCTCTAAAAACAAAGTCAGAAGAGAGAATATTATCTCTAAGAAACTTATGAAGGGTTGGAATCTAATTTTGAACAATCTCAGTAGTGTAAGGAGAGGCAACATATGACAATGCTCCATTTGAGATTACACCTTCTCCACAGAACTAACCTGGGTTACTGATAGAGGTTGCCCTGATTCTGATTGACAATCAATTGAGGTACCAAAAATCCAAGAGCTATATGAGTAGGAATATGACATTGTCCCCAATACAAAAAATCCAAATCGAGGTTTCTACCTTGAGCCTAAATTATTGTTCTGAGGGATGTAAAAAATGCTTGAGTTTAAGGCTCTGTTCAAGAAATACCATTTAAAATAAATTACCAAATAATCGTGTAGACACAACTCAGCCCTAGTTTTGGAATTTTATGCCATTTACCAAATAGATTTGAAGAGTATGAATCCACAAGGGTTTGAATGTAGAGGTGGTGACCCATTGCGCTCATTAATTATTTAATGGGTTTGGGTGAATGACATAGACAATCTCTCAATTCTTGCATAGTACTGATTTGCGATTCCTACTAACACATAAAAAATGATCCCCAAATCAAGGAGATAAATATGGTAAAAGATAAGCTAATTGGTATGAAAGAAAAATGTATACATCTAAGGTGGATTATCGGTATCATTTCTATTACATAAAGAAATGTACCATGAGTTACGGGACCATTTTTACAGATTACTAAGGGCAACCTTAATTTTGTAGCAAAGGCTTGGTGGATACTAGTTTATCATAGATTGATTCAAATAGTTGGAAACATCATTTTAAGACTCCAAAAAAGTTGTATTGGGTACTAGATGTTATAAAGGGCTATAGTATCAACATCGCCAAGATCATTACACGAGAGATCCATGATAGAACTGAGAGTACTGGTAAGAATTTGACCTTTTCTTGCCTGCTGACAAAGATTTTCTTAGAATAGAGGGTTCATGGTTACCCAATATGGAAAACTTTGTTACAGTCCACCGGACCTCTGATATAGGGTTGATTTGGGATAAATCCAACTCAATTTCTAGAGTTAAAATGGGTGCAACATTACTACGTGGTGCATTTTAGTTCAGAATACACATGGATATCGATACTCTGATTTTTGAAACCCTTAAAGACATATAGGTAGATATCTAATTCAATAATATCCATATTTTATAGGGAACCACCATCCCTGACTTTACCAACCTCGAGGCCATTTGTGCCATGTCCACCATTATTGGATATGTCTTGGTATCTTAGGAGTTTTTGAGTGATATGTTGAAATAATTAGTTACTTATGAGTGAAAAGTAGCAAATATTGAGGAAAGAGTAAAGAATCGGGTGAAAAATAGGTTAGGAGTGAGATGCATGGTCGGCTGATGAGGTTTAACAACTTTGAGAAGAGGATAAATAAGAAGGTCAAAGGGTTGCAGTATCCAGTCTAGCATTGATTCATGAGTAGTTGGATGCATTATGAGATGATATAGAGGATATGGTCACAAGGAAATACCCAACTTTTCTTACTCCTATGATGCCAAGTGGTAAGGATATCACGGTAGAAGAGGTTCCCGACATTTGGGGTACAAATACAAAGAAAAAATTTTAGAAGAGGGAGAAGAGAGAGCTAGTAAGAGAAGGAAAATAAGATGTGAAATAAAGGAGATGAGAGAAATTGTTGTAGATAGTAAGTAGTCATCTTAGGACAAACTGTCTGAGGGTCATGAGATAGAAAAGGGAGCAAGAAGCTCCTGGATGGGTGAGACTACAACTATTATTACCGATATGAGTAGGGGTTTAGTAGTGGCCCCGATTCTAATTCACCATTGAGTGCAAGTTGAAATGAGTACCCCAATCTCCATCGAGGTTACTATTTCTGATACTAGGGATAGTTATGAGGCCTCAGAAGAGGAAAATTTGTGATCTGGTGCCTTGTGCACCACATGTAATTCTTCACTCTATATTTTAGTATTTTCATAGCTATGCACTGAGTATAGGCATCATCATATAGTTGTGTAACGCCCCGAGTCTGTACCCTAGATGCAACATGGTGCTTACAACCCCGAAGGCCACAAGCTAACCTATGACTTATATCTTCTATGAAAACTAAATAATAATAATATAATATATTAGGAAAATAGGTTTAAATACCATAACATTCAAAACCTGTAAATACTAATAAAAGACAACCTCTATAATAATATCTGATAAAATATCTGAAAAATTGAAATACTATATGAACTAGTCTAGTCTGAAAAGCCTCTAACTAAACTGTCTAAAAGCAAAATTGATGGGACAAGCCCTCAACTAACTCTAACTACTGAATTACTGATAAACTGAAATACTAAAATAAAAGCATGCCCTCGATAAATGAGGACTCACTACTAAAACTACTGTTGATAACTAAATCTATCTATGTACGGTCAGGAATTTGAGCGTCCGAACCTATGATATGAGATATCAAGTGCAAAAAAGAGAGTATGCCTCAGTACGTGGAATGTACTAGTATGCTAGATGAGGTAAGGATGAATGTTAGGGTTCATATGTATGAACATTAACTATTTGAATAATATGGTGTAACTAGATATAAGAGTACATAGATAACTGAACTGATGTAAATAATGAGCATGTAATACTATACATATACGTGTATACTGTAGCTGAGCTTATCTGAAGCTAACCATTGAGTTTTGATACTGAATAACTGATATCCAAAGTTACTGATACTGATTGACTATATCTGACAGTGTTGATTCTGTAGAACATAATTAAGTACTATTCTAAGACTGAAACTGAGACTGTAGGAGGTAATCATCTGACCGACATGCCCTTTTTTTGAATAGATTTAGGGTACAACCTATAAACCCAGCTGGAAGGGTGTTAGTACCGTGCCACTAGTAAAGACACTGAAGATTTACCCTCATTTGGTAGATACTCTAATGAGAATGGTGATACGGCCAAATTATAACTCTCATTAGAAAGTATAAGAGGTCGCTGTCAAATATAGAACCCAACTGGGTTGGGTGTTGAATCCCACAGGGAATACTGTGTTCACTAAGTATTGTGGTTATTACTAGACTGTTGATCGAAGGTTTCAGAATAGAGAGGGATTTTGATTTATCAATTATATTCTAACGTTTGTCACATAAAGTAATCCAGCTGTAGGTTATCTTGCTAATAGTAATTTAATAAAAGAAGTCAAAGTAGAGTTATGGTTACCAAGATGGTTATGCAGCTACGGTTGTAAACTATTGTGGATTCCCAATGAATAATTTTTATTGCAAGAGTAATTGAATTCTATAGTTTACCCATTAGTTTCTTAACCTAAATGAGTAACTTATCGCTTAATTCTCTCAAACTTAAGGAACATTGTATTAATTCAACTAAAATCTCATATGGGTTGATTCGGTTAAGGCATCTACCCTGTATCCAAAGGTTAAAGCCTTTAGACCTTTTTTTTTCCTAACAAGCACAAATTAATTTGAACAAGTGTTGTTCTTGGGCTCACTTTTCAAGTTTGCAACTAAGAAAAATGATTAAACTGAAGAAGAGTTTATGCAATATATATTACTCCAGGGAATCTATTAGATTCACAACCCAAAATAAGGGAATCTATTAGATTCACCACCCTAAATAAGTGAATCCATTAGATTCACAACCCAACATAAACTTTTCACATCAAGGCTCCCATAAGCCTAGTTATGGGTGCTTAGACACACATTCTACCCAAGAAAGAGAAGAAACCATTATGTTATTCATAAATTAATACAAAGTTTGCTTACAAAAGTCATAATTGTTGTTTTTAAACCTTCAATAGAAAATAGGATAAAGGAATATAGATCCACAAATCTCCAATGAATCTTTGAGAAAAACTATGAAACAATGTATTTTCAGCATGAAAAACCTTAATAAAGATAAGAGATATCCAATAAAACCTAAAACTGGCTATTTATATGTTGCCAGTCAAAAAGGATTTAAAATTTGAAATTATAAAAGTCGTGTTCAAAGTGGCGGTCAAATGAACGGTCCATCGGGATTCTGACGGTCCATCGCACGGACCATCACTGAGTGTCCCAGGATATCATGTTCTTCTTAAACTTGACGGCTAAATTGGTGGACTGTCGATAGTCCGACGGTCCGTCTCATGGTCTATCACTCAGTTTTCTGAGATCTTATATTTTTTTAAGTCTGACGAATACCTTGGCAGACTGTCCATATTTCGACAGCCCATCACTCAGGCTTCTGAAAATCTTGCATTTTATTTAATTTTGGCGGCCAAGTTGGCGGTCTGCCTCAAGCCTGACATTCCACCACTTGGGCCGTCGCATGGGTCTTCCATATGGAACCCTCTGTATTTCTCTGACGGTCCACCTGGTGGTCCATCGCATAACTGACGGTCTGCTATTTGGGCTGTCATTAACCTTTTTTTGCTATCATTTCTTATTTCATCAACTACAACACAACATTAATTAAACTAAAAAAGTTCTAGGTATTACACTAAGTAAGAACTAATACAAATACTCACACACAGAGGCAACTGAGTCATGCTCATTCTACTGTTCTTAAGATTTACATCATATGTCATGCATAGTTTACAAGTTAATGCCGACTACAAATTCACTAATAGTTGATAACATATACTAGAAGAAAAAAGTAAACAGTCATATGAATATAGTCATAGTTTTCTACCAAAATCATTCATCATCCATATTTACAACAAGGTATGAATACAAATGACACTTCTATTTCATGGACAAACATTAACAACAGAACAAGATTTAAGAAAGTAAAAGTGCAATCCTAAAAGTAATCCTAGAAAAGAAAAGAAAATGCAAACTTAAACATAATACTAGAAATGCCAATTCTCCTAGATAGCACATGGGAGAAAAATAATATGGAAACACAATTCCCCATGGTACAAGTACTCCACCCCCCACAAAAAAATATGCATTTTTATCAAAGCATCAATTTAAAAGTTCAAAGGAGTGGGTATACTTGTATTGCCTCTTATTCATCAGAGGCGTTTGTGAAGTGTGGGGAGGCGTCAACATCCTCACCTATTGCAATGTTGACCCTCATGGTGGTGGGGGTACTCAAAAGCACTTCCTCTAAAATCGCAGGTATAATATACTGGATTGGGTCTGAAGTTTGCCCCTAATTGGGGAGGAACTGGTAGACACTCCAGCTGCTTTATGTTCAACCTTATTTATTCTTATCTCTTTGTCTCTCCTTGATCTTCTGATGGCTTTCCTTAAATCATGATAATCTCGTTCCTCTAGTGTCATGCCTTTCATTTTTTTACTCTATTCAACTTTTCTTTTAGCCCGTTCATCTGCCTGTTACTTTTTATTATATTTCACGAGTCTCCCCATCAGATCAACAAATCCTTCACAATCATTAATCACTACTAAGGCTGGATCAAAAGTGGGCTTCTGTGGCTGGCTATTCTTCAACTCTTCAATGTTAGCCTATGTTTTTTTAAACTCTGTCATAAACCTTACTATGTCTGGAATAGATAGTGAATCTAGCCTTTTGTTGATTCTCTCCTCCATGTGATCCATCCTCATCTAAATGTCTTGAAAAGGACGAGCTGCCTCAGCTATAATTTTGACAACAATAGGCTTGAATTCTATAGACCAAGTGTCAAGTTGCCTTTTGAATTTCTTTTACAATTTTACAGACTTGGCAAAGTTTCCCTGTGTCAACCTATATTCTGTATATTCTGCCCCACCTATTAATGATGCAGATTCTAACCCTGAAGATATACTTGATGGAATATAATCAGGTGGTACATAAGTGGTAATGGGCAACGACATACCTGTTGGAATCTCTGAAGTATTTAGGTCTAGTGCAGACTGAGTTTGATATGCTGGTGGTTTAGTGACCCTCATTTCAAACTCTGAATCATCCTTGGACTTCTTAATGTCCTGCCTATATATCGCACGGACCTCATTATCCACCCTACGAATCAGAGGCACACCTACCTGCCTGCATAACTCAGTGATTAAGCACGAAAATGGTAGAGCGTTGGCTACCTTGTGTGCTCTCATAAATAACTCATTGGCAATGACCTGATCAAAATCAATCTGCAGTCCAGATATCAAACTAGCAACAAGTACTACTTGGTGAATATCCAAATTAGCATCACCTTCCATTGGCATAAGTCTCAATCGGACCACAGCCCACTAAAATTTAGCTCTGAAGCTAAGGCATGACTTTGCTATGCACTCACATGAGTTTACAGCCCAGGAAGGATTACCTTCATCAGTCAACACCCCACCTAACCAGGATCTTTAGGAGGATGAATTATGCAGTCGATACTCTAGTTTTGGAATAGCAAGTGGGGCTTCATAATTTGGCCCAAAAAACATCCTTTTAATGGTTCAGGATGATATGTCAATGGTAACTCCACGGACTGGCAATGATTCCCTGTTTGGGAGATCGAAAATATTTTAGCATTTTTGAACATCCTTTGCTGCCTATACTGAATAGTTAGCAAAGAATTTCCTTACCAGATTTGGCTGATATGATCTTAGGGGTTTGCTCATCCATGCCAGTTTGTATTTATTAAAACGATGCTCTAACTCAGGATACTCATGTAGCTCCATTGTTACAGTCTGATACTCCTCAGCAAATGGCCTTTTGACTGGCCTACTTGCTGTTAGTGCCAACCTATCTTAAAATTTGTCCTTGCTCCATCGAGTTACCATCTAGTGGCCTCTCTAATTTGAGGATCCTTAGATCTATCCTCAGTCTCATTCTCAACATCAACTGCTTTAGTTTGTGCCTCTACATTGGCAGCCTCAGTTTTGGCCTTAACTAGATTGGGTTGAGATGTGACCACCCTATCCTCATCAAAGCTCGAGCTAGTGCTGCTGGTACTACTGTTACTTTCCTCTTTAGACTTGGAGAGTGTTAGAAGTGTTTCATCCCTTTGGCGAATGTTAAGGCAGTTGCCTCCTCACTTCTAGAAGGTTCCCCTTGGCCTCTTACCCGACCTTCGCTTCTAGACAATAGGAGTTTTTGTGCCATGGTGCCTGAAAAAGAAGTATGGAGTCAATTACAAAACCAAAAATCTGGAAAAAAAAAATAGTATTAAACATTGGATTAATGGTCACATTGACAGGCCATCGATGATGCGATGGTTCGCTGGTTGGGCTGTCAGGCTATTTCCAGTGAGTTCTGATTTTCAGGGCCTTGCGACGGTCAAACTGACGGTCCATCAGGTCACTGGCAGTCCTCCAAGTTGTCCATCATGGCTTATCCAAGAATTCATATGTTGCAACTGATGTCCATAGGCTTGCCCTTAGTGTAATGATTCACTAAATGTCAGAATGCTAAGCTTAGGATCAAATAGGTCTTTTGATGGTTGTAATGTAGGCTAAGGCACGGGTAGGACTATATGTTCCTAAGCGCTTTAATACATCACATTGTATCATTAACACTTTTCTTTCAAACAACCTTTCTACTTTCTTTTATTCTACCACCCCTTTTCTCCTCTTTTGTTTTTCAATTTTGAACATAACTAACTTTTTAGTTTTATTTTTTTCTTTCCTTTTTCTTTTCATAACATACCTCTTATGATAGCACTTCTTTTTCATAACAAATTCAAGCACCATTACATTCTAAAGCATCATACTCACCCAATTTCCTCTTATTTTGTCACATGACTTTACACTTTAAAGCACTTAGGAATTTGGATCAAATTATGGTCTTGAAAAAATGGATTAGGCTTACATATGAGGCTATCAAAGAAAATAGGCTAAAGGCTCAAAGGGGGTTGTCTAGGATCATGTCCATAGGTAGATAAAATGAAGGTAAATAAATGGGTCGCCAAAGAAATGCCTAAATCATCTCCTAAACTTGCACTCCTTATTTTCGCTTTACATACATACCAGGCAAGTTCTAGCATCAGCCACAAACACAGAATATACTATATCCTCACATACACAAGGCACATGGTCGACTTTATTGGGAGTATCATAGACTCTTGACCCAACAGATGAAGGAATTGAACCACACAATATCACATAGTGAGTCACAATTAGAGCCTAAACGTCTCAATAGTCATGATTTTAGCACAAAATCTTGTCATAATCTCATGCTTCCTATTAGAAAACTTTCATGCGAAGTTAAGTTTAAAAAAAAATTTACTACTAAAAAACGATTAACTACTAAGAAAAACAAACAAACATAGATAGATGTAAATGTGGATAGAGAAGTATAGTATGCAAATACCACCACCCCACACTTAGACGGAACACACTGCCCTCAGTGGAAAATAAATACGAAGAACCTGGTCATTCGGACTCCTCCTCTATGTCGGGGGTCATACCCCCTTCGTCGGAATCATCATAGGAGTCGTCGTCATTAGAATTCTCCTCCACGTCGGAGTCTGGCATTCGTCGATCATCATCGGTTGGCACATCGTCATCAAGAGGTTCCTCAAAATATGTACCTACTCCACACATCTCCCTTGCATGCACATTCATTGGATAGTCATGATCCAGATGTTGGAGCTCTGCAGTAGTTGGAACACGACCTCCGCTCATCATTGTAAACCGAGTCATGCCATAAAGATGGCGAAAGAAACTCTCATCCCGAGCATGTCTCTCTGCCGTAGTAAGGTTGACGCTATGTGTTGATTCAGCATATTTGACCTTTGTGAGGTCAACCTTCTTCGGGTTGTGTGGGAGTTTATGATCAGCCAGTTCCTCTTCGATGTCTTTCTTCTTCAAGATTGCAGTCAACAGATTGCCGAAGCTGAAATGGGACCGCTTGTGTAGCCTAGCCTTCCGCATTGTAGATCGAATGATTGCCCCAATGTTGATAGGGACATTCGTCATCAATGCATATACCAAGCAAACTCTATCTCTTGTTATTTTTGTGTATTGCATCCCTGGAATGAGGCAAGAGTTAACTATGCGCAACCATATCCTTGCTTCCCTATTCAAAGGAGCATATGGGAAGGTGTTGTGTCGTCCGGTGTCCTTGTGTCTACTCCACTGTTCCATGGACCTTGTTCCACAGAGTGTGTGTCGAATGGCTCTATATGGAGATCTACTGTACAGCTCTTTGAATGGTGATGGATCAACAACAGGTAAGCCAAGAAAGGAGTTGAAGAAATCCGCATTGAGTTGTAACACTTGGCCCCGAATCTTGACCTCGCTTCCTGTGGTTTTCGGTGACCAGTTTGCATAGAATTCTCTTGTTAAATCGAGATTGCATTCTACCATGTCTTGGAAGATGAAATCAAGATGTAACGCCATGATCTTGGCCAACATGCACGACTTTTTCTTTGCTAGGCTTTCCTTGTTTATCAAGTCCACATGAACATATTTCTTCTCTTTGTTGTTCGTATACCATTCATTTGCTTCCTCCTCTAAAACCCATTTAATTTCGAACATGCGGCGTGGTACTTGCATCGAGGAGGACTCTCCTTGCTCTTTGCGTCCTCTTTTCTTGCCTTTTTGGGAAGTGGTTGCCTTATCTTTGCCTTGTCTTGCTTTGGGTGCCATTGTACCTGAGACTAAAACAATGTTCATGTTAGCATCATCTCGATGGATACAATCTATAAACAAGCAGTAGTGGCACCACCCCACACTTAGTTTGTTGGTACAAACTAGTGAAGTGAAAGTGGTCGATTACTCAGACTTCATCGGCATACGTTTTAGGTGCTATGTTCCAACAATAAAATCAGTGCAGTCATACTTCTTGTAATCTTTGCAATACTTTCATGTTAGATATATCAAGACTACTACATAGGGATAGAATCAAGGTACAGTATCTATCAATAATCACAACCTCCTATGTCGGTAGGCAACGATAAGTCTTATTCTGATGAACAAGTCATTCCAACAAGTAAGTATGCAAGTGACAAGATTATGCAATTTTAGTGACCATATCAATTCCGCAAAAGTATGACAATGCATCAAAATCAAATTCAAGTTGGGAACAAGTTAAGATCATCCTTAAGTATTCATTCACACACTTAGTTGTATCACAACAATTCAAAGACATTCACATCACCACTACTTCTTTCAAGATTCAACAATTCATAATAGACGTAGTAACGTAGTACATACGGAATATAAATGAAGAACAAAGTAGTACTTACTTGATTGATGCCTTTGGATGATGTTCTTGTGAAGAAAAAGAGTAAAAGGAAAATTTTTGAGAGGATTTGGAGGCTATACGCAGCGCATAAGCTAGGTTTTCCAATGTGTTTTTGGTTCAAGACTAAGTCTCATATTTATAGGAAAAGGTTGGGTCGGGTTTTGACCCAATTAAAATCAGATTTGGAGACAAGAAGTGACCATAGGCGGCGCCTTTAGCTTTGCCTATGCTTGGCATAGGCGGCGCCTTTTGCAAAGCATTGTCTAGCATAGGCGGCGCCTATGCCATGGCATTCCTAGGCATAGGCGGCGCCTTTAGCATGGCATATGAGATTCAGAGACAAAAGGCATTAGCATAGGCAGCGCCTATGCTATGGCATACTTGGGCATGGGCGGCGCCTATGCTATGGCACACTAGATTCCGAAACCTTAGGCCATAGTATAGGCCTTGCCTTGTTCGTGGCCTAGTTTTACCTAGGCCTAGCCTTGTTCGATGCCTATATTTTCATGACCAATGCTCAATCCATAGCCTTTTGCTTCTTCATTCCTAACTTACCACCTTTAACATGCAATACGTCCAAATCAAAATTTGAAACCGACCTCCTCGTTTTACACCTCTTTGCACCTACATTTGCTCAAAAACAACAAAGACGATTAGAACGATTGGTTGCCTCCCATAAAGTGCCTTAGTTTTGGTCATGGCACGACTCTTCTTTTTGGATTCTTATTTATCAAAAGCAAACAATTAGTAGAACGAAAGAAAGACAAGAATGAAAAACGATGGGTTGCCTCCCACCAAGCGCTTGATTTATTGTCGCGGCACGACATAGCTATCTCGATTACTTAGACTTCATCGAGATAGATGGTGGATCATTTTTTGAATGGATTCAGACGACAATGAGGCTTACTTGTAGGAATGCAATCTTCTTCGAGGTGACCCTTGTGCATGCCTATCCCGGGAGGGATACCAATTATATCATCAATAGTCCAACCCATGGCTCTCTTGTATCTCTTCAGAGCAGAGATGAGAGCCTCTACGTGCTGTTCACTTAAATCATCCTCCATACTTACCGAAAGTATATTTCCACTTTCCAAGAACACATACCTTAGATAATCGGGGAGCTCTTTCGATTCTGGCATTAGGGGATCTTCAATGGAAGTCTTCGCTGTTGGTGACGGTTGATTCTTAAGATCAAGGTCCGGATGTTTAGGAGTATGAGAATAGGGCCCTATTTTTGTTAGAGCACATGTAGTTTCTTCATAATCTTCATCATCCTTATGCTCAACATTCAGTAGCGCAGCAGACAATGGCTCAACAGTAAGCTGTTTTGCTACAGATAACGCTTTCTTATCCTCATAATGAACATCAGCTACAGAGAACACATTCATATCGCTGGGATGCTTCATTGCTTTGCATATATCAAAACGGACCACTTCGTCATTCAACCAAAATAAAAGCTCATTAGCTCTCATGTCAATAAGCATGCTTCCTGTTGTAAGGAAAGGACGTCCCAAGATTATGGGAACTTCAGAATCCACCTCATAATCCATAATAACGAAGTCTACAGGAAATATGAATGAAGAAACCTTCACCAACACATCATTCAAGATACCCACAGGGCGTTTTACCGACCTATCAGCCATCACGAGCCTCATATTGGTTAGTGTCGGATCGCCTAACCCCAACTTCCTATAGAAGGATAGTGGCATCAAATTAATGCTTGATCCCAAATCGCACAATGGCTTAGCAAAATTCATAGATCCAACCTTGCAAGGAATAGTGAAAGCACCGGGGTCTGCCTTCTTCTGAACTAGTGATCGAGTAGCGATTGCGCTGCAGTGATGAACAGTATCCTTCAACTCATAGCTTGCTGCTCGCTTCTTTTTCAAAAGATCCTTCATAAATTTTGCATAACCAGGCATTTGTTCTAGTGCCTCTACCAACGGAACATTAATGGTCAGCTGCTTTAACATATTCATGAATTTGCTGAACTTTGTATCATCCACCACTTTCTTCAATCTTTGACAAAAAGGTGGTGGTGGGTATGGAATTGTTTTCTCCACGGATTTTTTCTTCTCTTGCTTCCAAATTTTGGTAGTTTCAGGTTGCAAACCGCTGGGGTTGACGTCATGGACGTCGTGGCCAACATCTGCGGATTCTTCACCTTTTGTGTTATCAACTATGTCCAGTACTTCGTCAACCACATGCTTGCCTTTTGATGAATATTCCAGCACCTTACCACTTCGGGTAGTAATGGCCATGCATGACCCATCATTCCTTGGGTTTTGCACTGTGTCGCTAGGTAAATTGCCAGCCTTTCTTTGATTAAGTGCTGCTGAAAGTTGGCTCAATTGCTGCTCTATTTGCTTGATTGAAGTGAAATGTGAGTCAACTAATTGCTTCATTGAAGACAAATCATTTATGACCTCTGTTACTCCTGCGCTAGTTGCTTCCACTCCTTTCAACAGTTTAGCTATCATATCTTGCATGCTTCTGGAACCAGATGTGGTGGTGTCACGTCTTACTGGGGGGACGTATAAACCACTCTTGTCATTGTTGTTCTTCCAACTACCTTGGTCCTTGTTTTCAGATTTATCATAATAGTTCCGACCTTGGTTTCCTTGGGCATTGCCTCGAAAACCCCCTGATTGTTCAAGTAGTTGGCTTTTTTTTCTGAATCAGATTCGTCTCTTCCTTTTAACGCAACAACTTTGACTTTTTTGGTCTTCCCTGATAATAGATGCTTTGTAAGAAGATCCACTTGTGTTTTCATGTGTGCCATATCTTGATCACATTCTTCTTCTCTTCTCCTTTGGTCTGCAGTCATGCCAATAGATAAAGTAGGGATTTCTACCTCAGAATCCCTGGTATGCCAAGCTCTACTTTTCTTTGTCATCCGATCTAGCATATTGCTTGCCTGACCAAAGGTGAGATCCATAAATGATCCTCCAGCCGCGTTATCCACCACTGGTTTAGTTATTGAATTTAAGGCTCTGTATAGTATCTCCATTAAGTGGGCATTGGTCATGTGATGGTTCGGGCACCTCATAAGCTTCTTCTAGAACCTCTCCTATGTTTCATGAAGAGATTCGGTTGGAAGCTGCCGAAAGTTGATGATTTCATCTCTTAATTGTGCTCTTTTGGATGGCGGAAAGAATCTTTCTAGGAAAGCGTCTCTCAATTGCCTCCAATTTGTAATAGAATCAGGAGTCAGCCCATTCAACCATAGAGTTGCCTCCCCAGACAGAGACAATGTAAATAGACGTAATCGAATTGCACTCAAAACAACACCAGGATTGTCAAACACTTTGCATGTAGAAATAAAGTTGATGAGATGCATATTTGGATCATCGCCTTCTAGTCCACCAAATAATCCCTTGAGTTGCAATAACTGAATCATGGTGCTTGTGATGTTGAACTTGACTCTGGGTGCCAATGGTGGAGGAATAATGGCTCCTGTGACTCTGGCTCTATCAAGATCATCATTACCATCGTCGAAAGCTGGTTGTACAGGTCGGCGTTTATGCCTAAACCTAGCTTGATGATCTCTTCTGTTAGCAGGTTTTGTGATCTCAGCAGCATGCCTAGGGTTTAGTAACTCGTCATCACCTAGGACCTCATCGTCAGGATTTATTGCTCGCCCAGGGTTGTCAATATTTTGTTGATGCACTTGAGCGGCGGCAAGAGCAGCTAGTCTCGCCTGCTCCTGTTGAGTAGTCATCCTTTTAATTTTGTGTTGTGCCTCCATTCTGCCAATACGTTGTGGTTCAGGATTGATAGGTAATAACGGTTGACCAGAACTTCGAGTATGGGGCATGCACCGAATAAAAACCTGCAGAAAACAAAAACAAAAACTAAAAGTAAAAGTACAAGAATCTTTGACCAAAGGGTCTAGTAATTATCACAAACTTAATTGACACTCGTATTCCCGGCAGCAGCGCCAATTTTTGATAATGCTCAATCTACAGCTCTCATAGGAGTGTAAAGCGGTCGTTGTCAAATATATAACCCAACTGGGTTGGGTATCGATCACACAGGGAATAACTTGGTCAACAAGTAAGCAAAGATTACTTGACTTTTAGTGCAAGTCTCGTAAAAAGGGGGGAGTTTTGTCGTGCAAGTAATGTAACCAAAGTAATAAGGTAAAACAGAAAATAAAGGAGTAAAAACGGTTTGCTTGGTTGGTTTTCGATCAATGAGAATTGAGAAGTTGGGGTTATGTCTACCTTATGAGTTGTACGTCTCTATTGGCTATGAGTTATGCGGAATTCAGACATGCATCTGCTTATAGAGAATTGTATTCGATGGTAAATCCAAGCGTCTTTCGACCTCAACAAGGACTATTTCACTTTAACTCTTTCGAGCTTAAAACGTATCTAACGGTACAAATTTTCCAAGAGGTTAATCAAGTTATGGCACTAACTTTTTAATAGGGGATGGGACCCTATTACCTTGACATTATCTCTTTTCCAGACATATAACTTTTCTTTCGAACAAGTTAATGCTATACTGGCGTATTCTATGCATCTGCAGCCACAAGAATTTGCATTAAGATGAAGAGAATAATGATATAAGCAGCATACGTGTCACGAATTCACAAACTCATAGCCTTAGATAGCATCTCATAAGGCTTCCATAACCCCAACAGAGAAGTTTAGTTACCCATGAGTGAGAAGGAAATCACAATAGACATTGTTATTATACCACAATAAAGATCTCGTGTAGTAAAGTGTGGTAGGCGTTTAGGCATGACTTCTTTGCAAAGTAACGTTTCTCTTGTTGTAGAAATTAAGAATTGAATAGATGAAAAATAATGTCAATAATGAATTAATAAAGAAAATTCTTTTGATGGATGGATGGATGGTGGATGGATGGGAATTGATGGAATGGGGGAATTGTGTGGAATGAATTAAAATCTCTAGCAAAATAGGGTATTTATAACACCCATATCCTATTCCTACTAAGTACTGCATTACTTAACCCAATCCTACTAGGTTAATGTATCATTATCCTAATCCTACTAAGTTACTGCTAGTCCCCAAAGTCTTCAGAATTGTTGTTTTTGCCCAGGACAGATTTTCCATACGCCACTTTTGGTCCTTGGCGTGTAAGCTTTCCCTTCCTTCTTTCGTGAAGCTTTCTTTGGCGTCAAGTTATCCATAAAATGCTGAACTCTGTATCATTTATACCTGAAAACTTGCTAATCACGTTTGTTAGTTCACTTACAGGAAAAAGGACTAAAAGTGCATGAATTATATAATTTGTCCTCAAAACTTAGCTAAAATATGGGTGAAATATAGTACTTTAGGCGTGTAAATTCGCCTATCATCTGTGAATAACTGATGAGTTCTGAGAGTCTGAAGTACAATTGTGAGGTGATCTGCGTGATCATTCTCACTATAGGAATAGACAAGAATTTCATTAATAAAAACTATAATGAACATGTCCAAGTACTTCTTGAACACACGATTCACTAAGTCCATCAAAGTTGTTGGGGCATTTGTAAGACCAAAGGATATGACTAGAAACTTGAAGTGACCATACTGGGTCTGAAAGCTATTTTCGGAATGTCATATTCTTTGACTCAGAGCTAATGATTTCCTAATTTGAGGTCTATCTTAGAAAATTAATTAGCACTCTGAAAATTGTCAAACAAGTCATGGATTCTAGAAAGTGGATATTTATTCTTGACTGTGACTCTGTTCAATTGACGGTAGTCTATACACATTCTAAGAAAACCATCTTTCGTACGCACGAATAAGCCTGGTGCACCCTATGGGGAAACACTGGGTCTGATGAACCCCTTATATAAAAGGTCCTTTAACTGTTCTTTTAACTCCCTGAGTTCTGTTGGTGCTATTTTATATTATAGAATAGATATGGGATGAGTATCTGGTAGAAGGTCTATTCTACTATCAATTTCCCTTTTGAGAGGAATTACGGGCAGATCATCGTGAAACACATCTAAGAATTTATTTACTACTAGAACTGACTCAAAAGTGGGAGTCTCTAAAATAGAGTCGTTGACTTGTACAAGATGATAGAATATCCCTTGGACATCATTTTTCTCGCTCTAAGGTGTGTAATCAACTGACCCTTAAGCACTGTAGTACTACCTCTCCATTCAAGGATGGGTTCATTTGGAAACTGAAAATGAATAACTCTGTTTCTATAATAAACTGAGGCATAGCATGAATGGAGACAATCTATGCCGAGAATGACATTAAAGTCTTCCATCTCTAATTCTACTAAGTCTACTAAAGTAACTTTATGAGATATCATAACCAGACAGTTCCTGTTTACCCGTCGGGCTATGATAGATTTACCCACTGGGGTAGAAACTGAGAAAGGCTTTACTAGGATTTCTAGACTGACTTTGAAGTTAATGGATATATAATGAGTTATGAAAGATAAAAAATTTTCTAGATCTAGCAAGGAATAAACATGTAAATGGAAGATTTGTAACTTACCAGTGACCATATGAGGAGAATTTTCCTGATCTTGTCTAGACTAAAGTGCATAAAGCCTGTTTGGGCCTTTCCCACTGGTGGCACTAAAAGAGGCACCCTACAGATTTGGGAAACCTGACTTAGTTGAAGGATGATTATACTGACCATAAAAACAAGGATCGTAAAGGATTTATTTAATGATTTATTTGATAAAATATGAGAGAAAATTAAGATGAAATAAGAGAGAAGATTAAAAGTAAAACAACTTAAAAGATTTTATTCAAACTTTGTTAACAGAAAACATTACAATAGAGTTTAGGCAAGCGGAATATTTCTTATGTTGGAAATTTTCTAATGCCTTCTCTAGAATTACAACATGTCTTATATAGATAAAAGTGAAAGATAAAATACATCTAAAGTGTACAAGTGTAAGGCTAAGATTAAGTCTTAGTAGCCGGTAGTCCTTTTGTAAAGGTAGTTGAGTGCTTTTGCTTTTTGAAAAAGTTGAGTGCTGTGCTTTTTGAAAAGCTTGTCTATAAGATTCCTATTAGGAACAGTAGAATGCCCGTTCAAAAAAGTAATTCCGGTTCTTTGAACCTCTACCTTTTTGAAGAGTCATTTTCCTATTTTTAATAGGGGTCCATATAGGCCATAGCTATTCCTTTGGGATTTAGCATATCTCCATTATTATCACTGCTTTCTATAGAAGAAGCTTCTTCTAGAAGCTGTAAGACTTCTTCTTCATTAGTTTCCTGGCTTTCCATATCTTGCAAAGCCTTCTTTAATTTTTCCTTCAGTGCCTTCTTATTTTGTGAAGCATTGTTTGGAGGTGAAACTAGTGAAGCTGTCTTTCTTTTATCCGGAGTCTTTGGCGCTACTGGCTTGGGAGTCCAGCCTTTGACCTTTATCTCTTTGGATAAATATTTGATACGATCCTGTTCTCCTTTAGCGAAGTTCCAAGATATAATGTATGAAACTCCCTTTTTAATAAAGAATTTGCACATTTGAATGTGCTTTGGGAGGGTTGCACACCCTTCTTTTGAATAGAAATCATTGAAACTGTTAATGAATTGTAGAGGGAGGATTTCTTTGATTCCTCCAAAATATATCCACCATTCGTAGAACCATCTAGGAATAATAGCTTCTACCATGGCTGGACAATATTTAATAAACCAGGTGTGCCCTGGTCTGACATATAAGAAATTAAACCATGCGGACTTATAATCATACCAATTATACGTTTGAGGCCTGTGAGGCATCGATAAGGCAATTGGGGTATGCAGGTGGTCTGTAAACCAGTTGAAAGGTGTTATTATCCTTTTGATGGTTAACCTAGAATAGTCGATGTATTCTGGGTTCCTTTTGTTCATGTTGTGTTCAACTACGGTAGAGTCGGTTTTTACAAGGATAGCTTCAAAGTATCTCCTTGTTTTGAGCGGATTCTCCGTATCCACAAAGTTTTTATCATTGTAGACTAGCTTTATTAGCTATTCTAGTGGATATCCTTCATATTCTTTATCAAGGGAAAGAATTGGCATTACCTGAGTGGTAGTGAATTTGAATGCCTCTTTGATGGGAGGAGTTGTTACTGTCGTTTTGCCTGTTATAGGATCTACAGCCTGTCCGAAGGTTTCAGGAGCCTTCATAGTATAACTCTGCTTCAACTGAATAGACGAACTTGATGATTGTCCTTTATCAAAAGGTTTATTAGTATTAAACCTACCAATCTAGTTGGCATTGGTGGGGGAAGCTTTGGAAATTCTGCCGAAGCTGCATATTTGTTTTAAAACGATAACTGTAGTTTCGATTTCAGTGTAGGACTTTGAGGGACTGATGGTCTTAATGGATTCAGCAGGGCTGACGGAGTGTCAAATGGTCTTTTGTAAAGAGGTTCACAGACTTGCCTAATGTTAGGGATAAAATCAGCTACATAGTTAAGGCTTCCTAAGAACCTCTGAAGCTAGGTTTTATTGCTAATTTCATTAGGGAATTTGGAGGAGAACTCTATGGCTCTGCAAATAGGTTTATAACAATCTTGATAAAGATCATGCCCTAAGAATCTTATAGATGTCTGGAAAAGCTTCATATTCTTAGCACTTATGACTAAGCCATTAAACTTAACAATCTTGAAGAAAGTATTGAGGTGTTTAAAATAAGAATCAATGTTCTTAGAGAAAATAAGCACATCATTAATATAAACAATAAACATATGGCTATAAGGGTTGAAAATACTGTTCATGATATTTTGGAACTCTAATGGAGCATTTTTTAGTCCGAATGGCAAGACATTCCATTCATAATGTCCAAAAGGGACATTGAAAGCAGTCTTGAATTTGTCGTGTTCAGCAATTTGAATCTGCCGAAATCCTGACTTCATATCAAACTTACTATAAAAATTAGCTTTAAACGTTCTCTTTAAAAGATCCTTTTTGTTAGGAATCAGATGTGTGATCCATTTCAAAACTGCATTCAAAGGCTTGTAATTTATTACAAGCCTGGGAGTACCTCGTTCCTTTTCTGCGCTGTTATTTACATAAAAGGCAGAACAGCTCCAAAGAGAATTAGAGGGTCTGATAATCCCATTTTCTAATAAATGGTTTATATTATTTTTGCAGATTTCCATCATTTCTTGGTTCATTTGAATGGGTCTCGCCTTAGTAGGGATAGCCGGTTCATTGAATCCAGTAATGTAGGGAAGTTCTACTAAATGCCTCTTTCTTTCCCAAAATGCATTAGGAAATTCAGAACAAAATTCTTTTTCAAAATTTTTTTAAAGATTGGCAATTTTACTCACCATCTCTGGGGTTTAATAAATTTGTTCAATTTTCTTTATTTGAATTTCTTGCTTAAGAAAACAGATATGTGAAGAAAGTCTGTTAATTTTAAAAGCAATTCTTTCTTTAATAAGGTTACCTTCTTCTTGTGAGAAGGGCCTTAGTAAATGGAAGAATAGATTTTGATTTAATATCGTCGTGCGAATTCCATCAAAATTACTTGTGTAAGGTCGAATTTGATTAACAAAAGGTATTCTTAGAATGATATCTTCAGTGATACCTTCAGTAATGACAAAATCACTGACAAGACAAATGCCATTGTTGCAGATATGGGCTTTTGAAATCTTGTAATCAATTTTTATCTTTTCTCCAGTGGTAGAGTATAGACGAGAAGTGCTTTTCTGTAGATATTTGGTGGGTATAAGTCCTTTGACGATGCAATTGCTATTGGCTCTAGTATCAAAAAGGGTGACTCTGTTAAGAACAAAATCTTTATTTATGACAATTTTTACTGCAATGTGTTCACTGTAAGCTTTAATGGCAGTTATAGCGGCACCTGAGGTATTGGGAGAGTTTGAGCCAGGGAATGATCCTGTATCTTTAAGGTGATCATTTTGATCATTGATCATCGGAGAAACTCTAGATGATTCTGGAGGAGAATCATGCTATGGAAGAGACACATTTTTTAGAACTTGTTTGGTAAGAATGTTGAGTTCAACTCGATCGAGTCTTATTTTTAGGTCTCTGATTTCTCCCTTGAGGGTGGACATTTCACCCTTGAGATCAGATATAGAAGGTTTTGCAGGTTTATCAAATCTAGACACAACCTGTTTCATTCTAAAATATTGAATTATAGGTCTGGGGGACTTTTCCTCTTGAGAAAGCATCAATTTTTTAAGTTCTAGAATATATTTATTTCTAGCCTCATCATTTTGGATGTGTTCTATGGTATTAAACAGGGTTTCCTTAGGTTTTCCAGAGATGACATTAACAGTCTTTTTTTTGCAAGTACAGAAAGTACCATTGCAAGCGCAATCTTGGCCAGAATGAGATCGATCAGATTCATATGCGGTGTTGATAAATTCTTCGTCGCTATAATCGTCACTAGAAGAGCTAGAAGTGTCGGAAGAGTCTGAAGAGTCTTCCATTATAGAGAACAATTTCTCTTTGGTTTCTTCAGAGAGACCTAATTGGTTGATCTTATTCTTCTTGCCAGATCTACAATCTTTAGCTCTATGGCCAGTTTTACCACAAGTCCAGCAAACATCCTTATTTTTAGTGGATTTTCTCCTAGTTTTTCTACTTGATTTGTAAGACTTCTTTTTTGAGGATTCTTTTCTAGGTTTGGACTTTCTATGAGACTTATAGGATTTTTTCCTATGTTTCTTACTAAATGGAGAAGAAAGGTTAGCAAATACAAAATCTTGACAGAAGGTTCCTAACCCATATTTGGAAGCACTGTCACTCTTAAGTTGCTTCTTAAGTTTTAGGTCTATGTAGAGGTCTATCCCTACGGTGGTAATGAAGGTTAAGATGTCTCCATAAGTTAAAATTCCTTAAGGGATTTTAACTTTGAACCTATCTTTGATTTTGGTTCTAACTTTGTCTGCGAATAGGGGAGGGAGACCACTAATAAAACGTTCTTTCCAGAAGTCATTGTTACAGTCAGGTCTAATTATAGTTTTGACTAAGAAGGTATATTTATACCACCTAAAGTCTGCTAAATCCTTGCAGGTGAGGTTGTTAAGAATTTTAAGGCTCCTATCATGAAATAACTTAGGATCTCCTATAAAATATCTAGCTATATGATATAGGAGGGTAGCACCGACGTCTTCTTTTGGAACTTGCTCAAGGGTTTCTTGTCCACATTCACTTTTGACAACGATGGTTTCCATGGCCGTGGCCTCATAGAAAAGGCTCTTAACTTCATCTGTGAAATAGTTGTCCCACCAATGCTTTGGCATACCAGTGAATCCTGATACAATAATGGTGGCTGCTTCTTGTTCAGAAGCTCCTCTGATTTTATAAGCCATAATAGCGATGCATATTTCATGGAGTTTATTATAGATTTGGTGTTCAGCCAATCCATCAACATTCAATTCAGTGATGCCTCTACCATTATGATTTGAGGTGGAGAGGTAAGGGTTTTCCTCAAACTGGACGTCTGGAGGAGAGGATTATTTGTAGTAGTTTTTCTTGGTAGAAAAATGTTCATTGGTAAGTTTTGAAAGGGAGTTCTTATCCTTTAGTGTGCTAGATTCTCCTTTCTCCTTTTCGGATAGGCTAAACCTGGAGAGTTTCTCATTGATTTGTTCTAGGATTTTTCCTGAAACTTTGAAGTCATCGTTGAGAGTAGGAAATTTCTCCTTTTGGAATTCTGGAATTTTAATGATAGGATTGGTATTTAGACTAGGGCCTGGAATACGTTGGCAATATATGTATTTATCATGAGCATCTAAGTTCATATATTGTCTAGAGCATGGGAAAACTATTTTCATATAAGCTACTCACTACTTTAATCTTTTAATAATGAGACTTCTAATTAATTATTTTAATATATCTTGTTCTATAATGGGGTTTATCTAAGTATGGGGTATTTGTTTTCTCGAAGTGTCTGAGGTGTCCGATTAATATCCGGTTTCAGACGTTGGTCAGCCTGAAAGTATGGTCTCCGCTAAGGTAAGCAATCGACCCTGTTGGTAGTCCCATCGCTAAGATAACACTAAGAGAAAACTAGAAGTAATAGCCATTAAGACTCGTTAGATCCCATAGGACATAGATCTATTGATATAATTTATTATAGGTTGATTTATTAAATTTTCTTGTGGTATGCTTTCTTGTGTGATAATTGTGTTTCCCATTTAGTCTCTAGACAATACTTTTTGTAATGGATTCCAACAACCATGTTAAAAATACTATTAATCTGTCTTCTCAAGCAACTCAGATTGCTAATATTGAAAATGATCTTCAAAACTGGAGTATTCCAGAAGAACCTTTTAAAACTATTTATCAACTTGGTAAATTTAGTTTTATTAAAAAACATAATATTAAGACCTCCGAGTCTACTGTAGCCATTAATAATTCCTTAGAAATTATTCAACTATTAAATGAGCATGACATAAACAGATTTAAAAATCAGTTTAATTATCTTCATGTTGGACTTGTTCAAGTGGCTATTAAGCCACTCTTTAGACAAGGTCTTGATATCCCTGTCTATGCTATTCTAAGAGATGTTCGTCTATTGAATTTCGACGATTCTCTCTTAGGGATAATTCAAAGTAACCTCACCGACGGCCCGGTATACTTTAATTGCTACCCAAATTTTTCAATGGATATTAATGATCCTAACATCATGGATATTTTAACACTTAATGTTCAAACAAAAAACATGAACAGTAAGGATAATACTAGAGAAATAGCAATAATATACAGAGTATATTATCAGCTTATGGGTACAACCCTAGCTCCCAAAGCTAGAATCACGAGCCTTAGGGGTGTTACAACCCTCATGGAGGCAAACAAAGACATAAGTAATATCTTTGTTCTAAAGGCTCTCGTTTGGAATGATATCATGCATAAAAATGATTGGCACTTTGATGCTATCACTCAACCTCTCCCTACCTACACGGAGAAATCACAAATCGAAAGGGTTATCCAACACCCTAACGGATCCATTGATTTAAAATTCCTTGGTTTTGAAGTCTCTAGAAATTCTTCATTTAGGAGATCTGTCTTGCACAGAGCTTCTACCTCCAAAAACCCAGAGGGAAGTGAAGAAAATGATAATGACAAGGGAAAAGTTAGAGGAGTTGACTTCTCTGGTCCTGTTCCCAAAGTATATTACCAGCAACATACTAGGGTTCAAGAATCCCTAGAACCCGAAAATCTCTATGATCCAGGTAGCCCTATAGCCTCAGACATGGAATCTCCCCCCACCATACCTCATCAAAAGATTAGAACTGACCCAGGATTAGAGGTCATCAAATCTAATAACGAGTATACTCCAGACCTCAAAGCTCTTGAGGTCCTCTGGTATCTTCCTAAAGATACGTTAAGAAGGAAGTGGTACACCAGTACCTATTCTAAAGATCAACAAAAAGAGTTTGGCAGACTCTGGATAGCTGACATGAAAAGACTTCGATGCGACATTGAATTCTTTAGGTGGTTTGAATTCACTGGAAGAATGGAAAACCAAAATGAATCCCTTCAAGTTATCATTAATAAATGGTATACTCAGAGTAACAAAGTAATTGAATTAGTTAGTCCTCCCCTTGAAGGAATAAAAATTCCCCATTCCAATGAAATTTTCAATGCTTCTCCCTGCAAGAAGAAGCATGATAGACCCCTATCAGCCCCTGTCAATAGAGACCTAGATAGGATAGTTGAACAAAACAACTATACTAATCTGGTCCTTCATACTATCTCCCATCAAATAGATGATGCTAAAAGCACAAAAATTCCTTTCAGCTCACCCACTCCAGAGAAGAGTATTCCAGGCCCTAGTCTAACTACCAATCCTATCTTTAAAATTCCAGAATTCCAAAAGGAGAAATTCCCTACTCTCAACGATGACTTCAAAGTTTCAGGAAAAATCCTAGAACAAATCAATGAGAAACTCTCCAGGTTTAGCCTATCCGAAAAGGAGAAAGGAGAATCTAGCACCCAAAAGGATAAGAACTCCCTTTCAAAACATACCAATAACCATTTTTCTACCAAGAAAAACTACTACAAATGACCCTCTCCTCCAGACATCCAGTTTGAGGAAAAACCTTACCTCTCCACCTCAAATTATGATGTTAGAGGCATCACTGAATGAAATGTTGATGCATTGGCAAAACACCAAATCTATACCAAACTCCATAAAATGGGCGTCGCTATTATGGCTTATAAAATCATAGGAGCTTCTGACAAAGAAGCAGCCACCATGATTGTATTAGGATTCACTGGTATGATAAAGCATTGGTGGGACAATTATTTCACAGATGAAGTTAAGATCCTTATCTATGAGGCCACGACCATGGAAACCGTCGTTGTCAAAAGTGAAAGTGGACAAGAAACCCTTGAGCAAGTTGCAAAAGAAGACGCCTGTGCTACCCTCCTATATCAAATAGCTATACATTTTATAGGAGAGCCCAAGTTATTTCGAGATAGGAGCCTTGAAATTCTTAACAACCTCACCTGCAAGGATTTAGCAGACTTTAGGTGGTATAAAGATACCTTCTTAGTCAAAATTATGATTAGACCTGACTGTAACAATGACTTATGGAAATAACATTTTATTAGTGGTCTCCCTCCCCTGTTCACAGACAAAGTTAGAACCAAAATCAAAGATAGGTTCGAAGGAAAAATCCCTTATGGAATTTTATCTTATGGAGATATCATAAGCTTCATTACCACCGTAGGGATAGACCTCTGCACAGACCTAAAACTTAAGAAGAAACTTAAGAGTGACAGTGCTTCCAAATACAGGTTAGGAACCTTCTGTCAAGATTTTGGATTTGCTAACCTTTCTTCTCCATTTAGTAAGAAACATAGGAAAAAATCCTATAAGTCTCATAGAAAGTCCAAACCTAGAAAAGAATCCTCAAAAAAGAAGTCTTATAAATCTAGTAGAAAAACTAGGAGAAAATCCTCTAAAAATAAGGATGTTTGCTGGACTTGTGGTAAAACTGGCCATAGAGCTAAAGATTGTAGATCTGGCAAGAAGAATAAGATCAACCAATTAGGTCTCTCTAAAGAAACCAAAGAGAATTTATTCTCTATAATGGAAGACTCTTCAGACTCTTCCGACACTTCTAGCTATTCTAGTGACGATTATAGCGACGAAGAATTTATCAACACCGCATATGAATCCGATCGATCTCAGTCTGGCCAAGATTGCGCTTGTAATGGTACTTTCTATACTTGCACAAAAAAGACTGTTAATGTCATCTCTGGAAAATATAAGGAAATCCTGTTCGACATCATAGAACACATCCAAAATGATGAGGCCAGAAATAAATATCTTCAAGAACTTAAAGAATTGATGCTTTCTCAAGAGGAAAAGTCCCCCAGACCTATCATTCAGCCTTTAAGCATAAAACAGGTTATGTCTAGATTTGATAAACCTGCGGAACCTTCTATAGCTGATCTCAAGGGTGAAATTTCCACCCTCAAGGGAGAAATTAGAGACCTAAAAATCAGACTCAATCGAGTTGAACTCAACATTCTTATCGAATAGGTTCTAAAAAATATGTCTCTTCCAGAGCATAATTCTCCTCTAGAATCACCTAGATCTTCTCCGATCATCAATGATCAAAATGATCACCTTAAAGAGCCAGGATCATTCCCCGGCTCTACCTCTCCCTCTACCTCAGGTGCCGCTATAACGTCCATTCAAGCTTACAGCGAACACATCGCAGTAAAAATTATCATAAATAAAGATTTTGTTCTTAACAGAGTCGTCTTTTTTTAAACTGGAGCCGATAGCAATTGCATCGTCAAAGGACTTATACCCACCAAATATCTACAGAAAAGCACTTCTCGTCTATACTCCACCACTGGAGAAAATATGGAAATTAATTACAAGCTTTCAAAAGCCCATATCTACAACAATGGCAGTTGTCTTGTCAATGATTTTGTCATTACTGAAGGAATCACTAAAGATATCATTCTAGGAATACCTTTTGTTAATCAAATTAGACCTTACACAAGTAATTTTGATGCAATTTGCACGACGATATTAAATCAAAATCTATTCTTCCCTTTATTAAGGCCCCTCTCACAAGAAGAAGGTAACCTTATTAAAAAAAGAACTGCTTTTAAAATTAACAGAATTTCTTCACATATTTGTTTTCTTAAGCAAGAAATTCAAATAAAGAAAATTGAACAAATTTTAAAAACCCTGGAGATGGTGAGTAAAATTGCCAATCTTCAAAAAACTTTCGAAAAAGAAGTTTGTTCTGAATTTCCTAATGCATTTTGGGAAAGAAAGAGGCATTTAGTAGAACTTCCCTACATTACTGGATTCAATGAAAAGGATATACCTACTAAGGCGAGACCCATTCAAATGAACCAAGAAATGATGGAAATCTGCAAAAATGAGATAAACCATTTATTAGAAAATGGGATTATTAGACCCTCTAATTCTCCATGGAGTTGTTCTGCCTTTTATGTAAATAACAGTTCTGAAAAGGAATGAGGTACTCCCAGGCTTGTAATAAATTACAAGGCTTTAAATGCAGTTTTGAAATGGATCAGACATCTGATTCCTAACAAAAAGGATCTTTTAAAGAGAACTTTTAAAGCTAATCTTTATAGTAAGTTTGCTATGAAGTTAGGATTTTGGCAAATTCAAATTGCAGAACACGACAAGTTCAAGACTGCTTTCAATGTCCCTTTTGGACATTATGAATGGAATGTCTTGCCAGTCGAACTCAAAACTGCTCCATCAGAGTTCCAAAATATTGTGAACAGTATTTTCAACCGTTATAGCCATATGTTAATTGTTTATATTAATGATGTGCTTATTTTCCCTGAGAACATTGATTCTTATTTTAAATACCTTAATACATTCTTCAAAATAGTTAAGTTTAATGGCTTAGTCATAAGTGTGAAGAAAATGAAGCTTTTCCAAACATCTATAAGATTCTTAGGGCATGATCTTTATCAGGGTAGTTATAAACCTATTTGCATAGCCATAGAGTTCTCCTCCAAATTCCCTAATGAAATTAGCGATACAACCCAGCTTTAGAGGTTCTTAGGAAGCCTTAACTATGTAGCTGATTTTATCCCTAGCAATAGGCAAGTCTGTGAACCTCTTTACAAATGACTCAAAAAGGTTCCAGTTCCATGGAGCTTTGAGAAAACCAGATCTGTCATTAAGATAAAAGAATTAGTCAAAGTCCTTCCTTGTTCAGGTATCCCTAACCGTAAAGCCTTTATGATTGTTGAAACTGATGCTTCAGATCTCGGGTATGGAGGTATTCTGAAGCAAAAGATTGGCAGTAATTCCTCTGAACAATTAGTCAAATTTATATCTAGAATCTGGAATTCCGCCGAAAGAAATTATAGCACTATCAAAAAAGAAATTTTATCTATAGTGCTATGTATTACAAAATTTCAAGATGACCTTATTAACAAGAAATTTTTACTTCGAGTAGATTGCAAATCTGCTAAAGAGATTTTACAAAAGGATGTTAAAAATCTGGTTTCTAAAAAATATTTGCTAGATGGCAAGCTCTCCTATCTAGCTTTGATTTTCAAATAGAATTTATTAAAGGAGAAAACAATTCCCTTCCCGATTTTCTAACAAGAGAATTCTTACAGGGCTGGAATGAGACCCACTACAATAGGGAAAATCCCAGTCGGGAGCAAACAGGAACAATCAAAGATAGCCAGACCATTTGACACTCCATCAGCCCTGCTGAATCCGTTAAGACCATCAATCCCTCAAAGGGCTACACTAAAACCGGAACTACAGTTACCATTTCAAAACAAATATGCAGCTTTGGCACAATTTCTAAAGCTTCCCCACCAATGCCAACTTGATTGGTAGATTTAAAGACTAATAAACCAGGTGGAAATTTCACCCTTGAGATCAACTATAGAAGGTTCTGCAGGTTTATCAAATTTAGACATCACCTGTTTAATGCTAAAAGGATGAATGATAGGTCTGGGGGACTTTTCCTCTTGAGAAAGCATCAATCTTTTGAGTTCTAGAAGATATTTATTTCTAGCCTCATTATTTTTGATGTGTTCTTTGATGTCAAACAGGATTTTCTTAGGTTTTACAGAGATGACATTAACAGTCTTTTTTGTGTAAGTACAGAAAGTACCATTACAAGCGCAATCTTGGCCAGACTGAGATCGATCGGATTCATATGCGGTGTTGATAAATTCTTCGTCGCTATAATCGTCACTAGAAGAGCTAGAAATGTCAGAAGAGTCTGAAGAGTCTTCCATTATAGAGATCAATTTCTCATTGGTTTCTTTAGAGAGGCCTAATTGGTTGATCTTATTCTTCTTGCCAGATCTACAATCTTTAGCTCTATGACCAGTTTTACCACAAGTCCAGCAAACATCCTTATTTTTAGAGGATTTTCTCCTAGTTTTTCTACTAGATTTATAAGACTCCTTTTTTTAGGATTCTTTTCTAGGTTTGGACTTTCTATGAGACTTATAGGATTTTTTCCTATGTTTCTTACTTAATGGATAAGAAAGGTTAGAAAATCCAAAATCTTGACAGAAGGTTCCTAACCCATATTTGGAAGTACTGTCACTTTTAAGTTGCTTCTTAAGTTTTAGGTCTGTGTTGAGGTCTATCCCTTCGGTGGTAATAAATCTTATGATGTCTCCATAAATTAAAATTACATAAGGTATTTTTCCTTTGAACCTATCTTTGATTTTTGTTCTAACTTTATCTGCAAATAGGGGAGGGAGACCACTAATAAAACGTTCTTTCCAGAAGTCATTGTTACAGTCAGGCTATATAATGAGTTATTCCTGGATGCAGTAGTATTAGCCACTGTGATTTACTGAACAACAATTTCCTGTTCATTCTGAGCTGCTATGAAATTGGCTAGAGTAGTGAATAAACCTTTGAATTCTGTATGGGAGACATGATCATCTAAGAGATTTGTCAGAACGGACTGAGGTGCTGACTGATTTTTGGTTCTCCTTTTGTTAGTATTTTTGGGAGGCATGTTCTATAAATAGAAGGAAAAAAAATTATATTGAAAGTTTAACTTGAGCTCATACTCACTCACACGACATGGATACTAAAAGAAGGGAGACTTTTCCTAAAACATCTCATAGCCTCTTATCCATAAGTGTGGCGTGCTATACACTCATGCATAAAACTCTACTTGATGCGGCTTTCAGACTCTAAAGGACTCAGTAGAATCATAGGATTTGATACCAAGTTTGTAACTCCCTGAGTCTGTACCCCAGACGCTACGCAATACTTACGACCCTGAAGGACCACAAGCTGACCCATGACTGATATCTATGAGCACTGAATAATAATACTATAATAAATATAGAAAATAGGATGAAATTCTATAAGTTTCAAAATCTATAAATAATGATACAAGACAACCTCTGTAATAATATCTGATAAAAACATCTAAAAAACTGAAATGTTGTTTGAACTTGTCTAGTCTGAAAAGCCTCTAACTGAACTGTCTAAAAGTGAAGTGGATAGGATATGCCCCTAACTAACTCCAGTTAATAAAATATTGATAAACTTAAATACTCAAATAAAAACATGCTCTCAATAGATGACCACTCACTACTAAAACTGTTACTGATAACTGGATCTATCTATGTGCGGTCAGGAACCTAAGCGTCTGAACCTATGATATAAGACATCATAGCATAAAAAAAAGAGTATACGTTAGTATCTGGAATGTACTGGTATGCTAGATCAGATAAGGATGAATGCAAGGGTTCATATGCATGAACAATAACTGACTGAATGATATAGAGTAATTGGATGTAAGAGTACATAGATAACTAAACTGTTGTAAATACTGAGCCTGCAATACTATACATGTATGTGTATACTGTAGCTGAGCTTGTCTGAAGCTAAGCACTGATTTTTGACACTAAGTAACTGATATCTGAAGTTACTAATAATATAGTTACTAATATTTATTTACTCTATCTGAAAGTTCTAATTTTGTCGAACTAAACAGTGTACTATTCTGAGACTGAAATTGAGACTGTGGGAGGTAATCGTCTAACTAACATGAACATTTTCTGAATAGATTTGGGGTCCAACCTGTAACCCTATCTGGAATGGTGTTAGTACCGTGCCATGGGTAAAGACAATAAAGAGTTACCCTTATTCGGAAAGTACTCTAATGAGAATGGTGGAACCCTCAACCGGCAGGTTAAAACACTTCATCAACCCTCAACTGGCAAGTTTGATGTCTCAACCTATGCTAGCTATGTAGTTCTAGAATACAAGGATTACTTCTAAGGATCACACCCTCTACTAGAAGGTGATCCCCCATCCTTGGGTTCACTCGGTGCTGAATCCTACTCCCAACTGAAATACGCTAACTAAGTATACTGAACTAGACTAGACTAATACTGAGTTTTCTAAGTTTTCTTGAGTCCAGTAATTAACCGAGTTCTGTAGCTGACTGAATTCTACTAATCATGACATGACTGATATAATTCTGTAACTAACACTGGATCTAGGTAAACAACTAGATTGTTTGGTATTAAATACCCCCAGGACTTGATAGCATAAAAATAAAGCATAGCATAATCTTGAAAGACATAACAATAATTATTTGTCCATAATTCATTTATAGAGACATTTTATCTAACATTTGTAGGGCATAAACTTGTACATATACTAGCATGTCATGATTTCACCATTTAATTCACATGGAATTTCTATCAAACACTTGGGGAGCACAACTTAATGCACATAATCATAGATAACATATAAACATTGCAAATCCAATGCCTAAACTTGCAAATTCATGGGTTTTCACATGCAATTCATATAATTCCTTATAAACACTATTCTAATTTCATGAATTTTATAATAATAATAGATTGGAAACCCAATTAACACCATATATATGCATATAATCTATTTCAAACATGGGAATTAACAATTTCATAAGCTTGTAGTTTTAAAAAGAGATTCGTGGATTCTATGGGTGAAGGTGCCCATAGATAAACACCTAACATACCTGAATTGATAATTTCTTGGAGTTCTTAGTAATTTTATTGAGCTTTGTTCTTGATTTATTTAGAGCTAGGGTTTTGTATTCTTGAGAGAGAATTAATTAATTTGGGGGAAGTAAAGAATGACTTAATAATGTTTTTAGGGATTAAATCCCCTATCTAGGCATAGTAAAATCATGGGAAAAGACTGGTTTATCTTTGGACGAAACTTTTAATTTTCATCAAATTCTTCCAAGTTGGGGCCCTAGCGCGATGCAGCGCTATTGCACCGTGTCACTAGAAATTGATAATTAGGAATGTGGTTGGTGGCGCGACGCTGTGGTATAACATTGGTACACTAGATGTGATCTAGAAGTTCACCGCAAGGCAGTGACATCATGTAGCTTCACTGGAAAGAGGATAATTTTAAAATAGAGCCTTGGTGAGGTGCACCATGATCGTAGAGGCTCACTAGATTCGACAATTACCATTTGGACATGCTCCGCGATGCGCTAAAGTGCCAGTTGGCACATGATGATAGGCGATATTACGCGCCTATATCAATATATTTTGCCCATATTTGTGCCATGTTTTGAGAACAAATTATATATTTCATGCACTTTTAGTCCTTTTTTCCTGTAAGTGAGCTAACGAACATGATTAGCAAAGTTTCAGGTGTAAATGATGCAGAATTCAGCATTTTATGGATAACTTGACGCCAAAGAAAGCTTCACGAAAGGAGAAAAGGAAGCTTGGACGCCTAAGGACCAAAAGTGATGCATGGAAAATCTGTCCCGGGCTAAAACAACATTTCTGAAGACTTTGGGGACTTGCAGTAACTTATTTGGATTAGGATAATAATACATTAACCTAGTACAATTGGGTTAAGTATTTCATTAGTCTATTTGGATTTGGATAATGTTACATTAACCTAGTACAATTGGGTTAAATATTTCATTAGCTTAGTAGGATTTGGTTAATTATTTCATTAGCTTAGTAGGATTAGGATATGGGCATTATAAATACCCTATCATTTTAGGCATCCATATTCATTCTTCAACTATTAATCTTTTCTACTCTTCCAACAATTCTAATCTTTCCATTAATTCTATCTTTCTTCTTCTATTCATCTATTCTTAATTTCTGCAACAAGAGAATCGTTACTTTGCCTAGGAATTCACGCCTAAATGACTACCACCTGTGCTACACGAAATTAATCAGTATTGTGGTATAATAACAATGTCCATCGCAAGCTCCTTCGCATTCATGGGTAACTAAACTTCTCTATTGGGGTTATGAAAGCCGAATGAAATACTATCTATTACTATGAGTTTGTGAGTTCGTGACACGTATGATGCTTATATCATTATTCTCTTCGTCTTAACCTAAATTCTTTGTGGTTGTAAACGCAAGAATACGCCAGTATAACATTTAACTTGTTCGAAAGAAAGGTTATCTGTCTGGAAAAGAGATAATGTCAAGGTAGTAGGGTCCCATCCCCTATTAAAAAGTTAGTGTTGTAACTGGATTAACCTCTTGGAGAATTCGTACCGTTAGACACGCTTTAAGATCGAAAGAGTTAAAGTGAAATAATCCTCGAATAGGTCGAAAGACGCCTGGATTTACCACCGAATACAATTCTCTATAAGCACATGCATGTCGGAATTCAACACACTCATAGTCAATAGAGACGTATAACTCATAAGGTGGACATACCCCCAACTCCTCAATTCTCATGGTTTTATAACCTACTAAACATTCTTTCTTTTTACGTTGCTATTTTCAGTTTTTACTTTAATATTTTTGTTACACATTACAATCCCCCTTTTTTACGAGACTTGCATTAAAAGTCTAGAAATCGTTGCTTACTTGTTGGCCAAGCTATTCCCTATGGGATCGATACCCAACCCAGGTTGGGTTCTATATTTGCTAACGACCGCTTTACACTCCTACGAGAGCTGTAGATTGATTGTTATCAAAAATTGGCGCCGTTGCCGGGGAATACAACTGTCAATCAAGTTTGTGATAATTACTAGACCCTTTGGTCAAAGATTCTCGTACTTTTACTTTTAGTTGTTGTTTTTGTTTACTGCAGGATTTTATTCAGTGCATGCTCCATACTCGAAGTTCTGGTCAACCGTTATTACCTATCAATCCTGAACCACAACGAATTGGCAGAATGGAGGCACAAACGGAAATTGAAATGATGGTCGCTCAACAAGAACAGGCGAGATTGGTTGCTCTTGCTGCCGCCCAAGTTCAACAGCAAAACATTGATAACCCTGGGCGAGCAACAAATCCTAACGATGAGGATTTAGGTGATGACGAGTTACTAAACCCAAGGCGTGATGCTGAAATCATAACACCTACCAACCGAAGAGGTCGACAAGCTCGGTTTAGGCATGATCGCCAACCCATGCAACCAGCTTTCGACGATAATGATGATGATCTTGATGGTGCCGGAGCCACTGGAGCCATAATTCCGCCACCATTAGCGCCCGGAGCCAAGTTCAACATCACAAGCACCATGATTCAGTTATTGCAACTCAAGGGATTATTTGGTGGACTAGCAGGCGATGATCCGAATATGCATCTCATCAACTTTATTTCTACATGCAAGTCGTTTGACAATCCTGGTGTTGGTCAGAATGCAATTCAATTACGTCTATTCCCATTGTCTCTGTCTGGGGAGGCAACTCTATGGTTAAATGGGCTGACTCCTGATTCTATTACAAATTGGAGGCAATTGAGAGACGCTTTCCTAGAAAGATTTTTTCCGCCATCCAAAAGAGCACAATTGCGAGATGAAATCAGCAACTTTCGTCAGCTTCCCACTGAAGCTCTTCATGAAACATGGGAGAGGTTCAAGACAAAGCTAGCGAGATGCCCAAACCATCATATGACTAATGTTCACCTAATGCCTTGAATTCAATAACTAAACCAGTGGTGGATAATGCAGCTGGAGGATCTTTTATGGACCTCACCTTTGGTCAAGCAAGCAATATGCTAGATTTTATGACGAAGCAAAGTAGAGCTTGGCATACCAGGGATTCTGTGGTAGCAAGCTCTACTATATCAATTGGCATGACTGCAGAACAAAGGCGTAGACAAGACGAACGTGATCAAGATATGACGCATATGAAAACACAAATGGATCTTCTTACAAAGCATTTATTATCAGGAAAGACCAAAAAAGTGAAAGCTGTTGCATCAAAAGGACGAGACGAATCTGATTCAGAAGAGGAGGCCAACTACTTGAACAATCAGGGGGGTTTCGTGGGAATACCCAAGGAAACCAAGGTCGGAACTATTATGATAAATCTGGAAACAAGGACCAAGGTAGTTGGAAGAACACGAATGAAAAGAGTGGTTTGTATGTTCCCCCTGGTAGACGTGACACCACCACATCTAATTCTGGAAGTATGGAAGACATGATGGCTAAATTATTGAAAGGAGTGGAAGCAACGAGCGTGGGAGTAACGGAGGTAATTAATGATTTGTACTCCATGAAACAATTAGTTGATTCACATTCCACTTCAATCAAGAAAATAGAGCAGCAATTGAGCCAACTTTTAGCAGCACTCAATCAAAGAAAGGCCGACACTCTACCTAGCGATACTATGAAAAACTCAAGGAATGATGGGTCATGCATGGCCATCACTACCAGAAGTGGTAAGGTGCTGGAAACTTCAGCAAAAAAGAAAGCAAGTGGTTGACGAAGCTACGGACTTGGATGATAACACAATAGGAGAGGAGTCCGCAGAAGACATCAAGGACGTCACACCCAGCGATGTGCAGCCTGAAAAAGTGGAAAAATAGAAGCAAGAGGAGAAGAAATTCGTGAAGAGAAAAATTCCATACCAACCACCACCTTTTCCCCAAAGATTGAAGAAGGTGGCGGATGACACGAAGTTCAGCAAATTCATGACTATGTTAAAGCAGCTGACCATTAATGTTCCATTGGTGGAGGCACTTGAACAAATGCCTGGGTATGCAAAATTTATGAAGGATCTTTTGACAAAGAAGCGGGCAGCAAGAAATGAGTTGAAAGAAGATGTGCATCATTGTAGTGCAATCTCTACCCGATCAATAGTTCAGAAGAAAGCCGACCCCGGAGCTTTCACTATTCCTTGCACCGTTGGATCTTTGAATGTTGCCAAAGCATTATGTGACTTAGGAGCCAGCATCAATTTTATGCCATTATCAATCTACAAGAAGTTGGGGTTGGGTGATCCTACTCCAACCAATATGAGGCTCGTCATGGCGGATAGGTCGGTAAAACGACTTGTTGGTAATCTATGTGATGTATTGGTAAAGGTTTCTTCATTCATCTTTCCGACAGACTTTGTTATTTTGGATTGTGAGGCAGACTCAGAAGTTCCCATAATCTTGGGGAGACCTTTCCTTGCTACAGGAAGTGTGCTCATTGATTTAAGAGCCAATGAGCTTTCATTCCGAATAAATGATGAAGTAGTTTGCTTTGATGTTTGCAAATCAATGAAGCAACCCAAAGATCTGAGTGTATTTTCGGTGGCTGATGTTTTCTTTGATGATAAGAAAGAGTTACTTGAAGAAGAGCAAATTATTGATGACCCTTTAGCGGTTGTGTTCATGAATGGAGAGACTGAGGATGCTGAAAATTATGAAGAAGCTATTTGTTCTCTATCGGGATTAGGGACATATCGCTATGCTCCCAAGAAGCTGGACCTTGATCTCAAGAATCGACCCACACCACCATCTAAGCCATCTATTGAAGAGCCACCCACATTAGAATTGAAGAAGCTGCCAAGTCATCTAAAGTACGCATTCTTAGGAAGCGGAAACACACTTCCAGTCATTGTAGCAGCAGATTTGGGTGAGAAACAAGTTGCATCTATCATTGCTATTGTACGGAAGTACATTAGAGCCATTGGATGGACAATTGCGGATATTATTGGTATTCCACCTAGGATTTGTACACATAAAATTCAGCTTCAAGAAAATTGCACGCCCACCATTGAGCATCAAAGCCGTCTAAACCCACCTATGCAAGAAGTGGTGAAGAAAGAAATTATCAAGTGGTTAGACGCAGGAGTTGTATATCCAATCTCTGATAGTACATGGGTACGCCTAGTACAATGTGTTCCCAAGAAAGGAGGTATGACGGTGGTCGCAAATGTGAAGAATGAGATTATTCCACTCAGACCCGTCACTGGATGGAGAGTATGCATGGCCTATGGAAAGATAAATTCTTGGACACTCAAAGATCAATTCCCAATGCCATTCATGGACCAAATGCTAGATCTATTAGCAGCAAAATGATGGTTTTGTTTCTTGGACGGTTATTCATGCTACAATCAGATTTGTATTGCCCCCAAAGAACAAGAGAAGACAACATTTACATGCCCATATGGTACGTTTGCCTTCAAACGTATGCCATTTGGGTTATGTAACGCACCAACCACATTTCAACGCTGTATGATGTCTATTTTTTCTGATATGGTTGAAGAAACTTTGGAGGTATTCATGGACGATTTTTCAGTTGTTGGTGAGTCTTTTGAAGCGTGCTTGGCAAACCTAAGCATGGCATTGCAAAGATGTGTAGAATTCAACCTAGTGTTGAATTCGGAGAAGTGCCACTTTATGGTAAAATAAGGTATCGTTCTTGGGCACAAGATCTCCGAAAGAGGGATTGAGGTTGATCGAGCAAAAATAGAGGTTATTGAGAAGCTACCGCCTCCAATTTCGGTGAAGAGAGTTCGTAGTTTTCTCGGCCATGCAGATTTCTATCGTCGGTTCATCAAAGACTTCTCCAAAATTGCTAGACCATTGTGTAAACTCTTGGAGAAAGATGCCAAGTTTGACTTTAATGAAGATTGCTTAAAGGCATTCGAATGCCTCAAAGGAAAACTCATTGAAGCCCCTATCATGGTAGCACCAGATTGGCCTCTCCCGTTCGAAGTTATGTGTGATTCTAGTGGTGTAGCCGTTGGATCTGTGCTTGGTCAGAGAAAGGAGAAATTATTTCATCCTATCTACTATGCAAGTAAGGTCCTAAATGAAGACCAAAGGAACTACACTGTGTCAGAACAAGAGCTCCTAGCGGTTGTGTATGCGTTTGAGAAGTTTCGTGCCTATCTATTGGGTACTAAGGTGATCATCCATACAGACCATGCAGCTCTTAGGTATCTAATGACAAAGAAGGATTCAAAACCAAGATTAATTCGATGGTTATTGCTGCTGCAAGAGTTCGATTTCGAGGTCAAAGATAGAAGAGGTTGCGAGAACTAAGTGGCCGACCACCTATCTAGACTCGATAATGAGCATGTGGCGCAACCTGAAATTCAGATTGATGATGCATTCCCTGACGAGGAGATATTAGCGATAACAATGGAAAAATTACCATGGTATGCCGACTTTGCAAATTTCGTGGTGAGTAATGTGATACCTGCCAATTTATCTTACCACCAAAGGAGGATGTTTATGCATGACGTACAACACTACTATTGGGATGAGCCCTATTTGTTTAGACGATGTACGGATGGTATTATTCGACGATGTATATCCCATGTAGAGGTGCCTAATATTTTGGAAGCATGCCACACTTCCCAAGTTGGAGGACATCATGCAGGCAATCGGACGGCAAGAAAAGTATTGCAAAGTGATTACTATTGGCCTTTCATATTTAGAGATGCCTATGACTATGTTAGAAGGTGCGACCAATGCCAGCGTCAAGGTGCTATTTCGAAACACCATGAGATGCCCATGTCCAAAATTCTTGAGGTAGAACTCTTTGATGTATGGGGTATTGATTTCATGGGTCCATTTGTGAATTCGTTTGGAATGAAGTACATCTTAGTTGCTGTAGATTACGTCTCGAAATGGGTTGAAGCTGTAGCGTTGGCTGATAATGAAGGAAAGCATGTTGTAGCGTTCTTAAAGAGGAATATCTTCTCTCTCTTTGGAGTACCACGTACTATCATAAGTGATGTAGGATCTCACTTTTGCAATAAGCTATTCAAATCCATGTTGGCCAAGTATGGTGTCAAGCAACATAAGGTAGCCACGCCTTATCACCCACAAACTAGTGGACAAGTAGAGGTTTCCAATCGGGAGATCAAGCAAATCCTTGCGAAGACGGTCAATGCTAATAGGAAGGATTGGTCTCGGAAGCTAGATGATGCATTATGGGCGTATAGGACTGCATTCAAAACACCCATTGGCATGTCTCCTTATCAACTAGTTTATGGGAAGGCTTGTCACATACCCATCGAGCTCGAGCATAAGGCATTGTGGGCATTGAAGCAATTGAACTTGAATTGGGATGATGCAATGAATATGAGGTTGGAGCAGCTGAATGAATTAGATGAGTTCCGTCTCCATGCATATGAAAGGTCAGACCTATACAAGGAGCGGATGAAAAAGTATCATGATCAGCGGATTGTTCGACGAAACTTCAAAAAGGATGATATGGTACTTCTCTTCAACTCAAGATTGAAGCTCTTCCCAGGTAAGTTAAAGTCTAGGTGGTCTGGTCCATAAAAAGTTCTCCAAGTCTACTCGTCTGGAGTAGTTGAATTTGAAGACAATAATGGTGTTGTCTTCAAGGTGAATGGACAACGTGTTAAACCTTATATCGGTCCTCTTGACTCGATGAATTATCTAGCCATCACTTATCTCGACGAAGTCTAAGTACTCGAGGTAACTATGTCGAGCCACGACAATAAATAAGGCGCTAGATGGGAGGCAACCCATCGTTTATCGTTTGTCGTTTATCGTTTTTGTCTTTCTTTCATTCTAAGTACTTGGTTTGCTTTTGATAAAAGAAAAAATCCAAAAATAAGAGTCGTGCCACGACCAAAACCAAGGCGCTAGATGGGAGGCAACCCATCGTACTAATCGTTTTCATTGATCTTGAGCAAATATAGGTGCAAGAGGTATTCAACGAGGAGATTGGTTTCAAATAATGATTTGGACGTATTGCATGGTAAAGGTGGTAAGTTAGGAATAAAGATGCATAAGGCTATGGATTGAGCATTGCTCATGACAAAATAGGCATCGAGCAAGGCTAGGTCTAGGTAAAACTAGGCCACGAACAATGCAAAACCTATACTATAGCCTAAGGTCTCGGAATCTAGTGTGCAAAGACATAGGCGCCGCCCATGCTCAGGTATGCTATAGCATAGGCGCCGCCTATGCTAAAGCATTTGGTCTCAGTATCTCATATGCCATGCACTAGGCGCCGCCTATGCTCCCTTTATGCATTACACTAGGTGCCGCCTATGCTAGTTTATGCTTTGCATTAGGCGCCGCCTATACCATGCATAGGCAAAGCTAAAGGCGCCGCCTATGGTCCCTTTTTGTCTCCAAAACCGATTTTAAATGGGTCAAAACCCGACCCATTCTTTTCCTATATAAAGGGGACTTAGTCTTGAAACATAAACACATTGAAACTTGACATAAAGGCGCCGCACATCCACTCCAAATCATCTCAAAATTTTTCTTTTTTCTCTTTCAATTCACAAGAACATCTCCAAAGGCTTCAATCACGTAACTACTCTTTTATTCTTCATCTATTTCTCGTAAGTACTACGTTGCTATGTCTATCATGAATTGCTACATCTTGAAGAAATATTGGTGATGTTAAAGTGTTTGAATTGTTGATGCAAAACCATGTGAGTGAACATGTACGTTAGGATAATCTTAACTTATCTCCAACTTTAATTTGGTTTTAATTGCATTGTCATACGCTTTGTGGAATTTCTATGGTTATGAACATTGCATAGTCTTTTCACTTGTATACCTACATGTTAGGCTATCCCGTTCATCAGGATAAGACTTATAGTTGCCTACCGACATAGGAGGTTGTAATTGTTGATAGAAACTATACCATGATGAAACCCCTATGTAGTAGTCTTATTTTACCTAACATGAACGTATTGCAAAGGTTGCAAGAAGTGATACATCACTGATTTTCTTGTCAGAATATAGCTCCTTAAACTATTTCGACGAAGTCTAAGTAATTGACCACTTTCACTTCACTGATTTGTATCAACGAACCTAAGTGTGGGGTGGTACCTCGATGGCTTGTTTATAGATTGTTTCCATTGAGTTGATGCTAACATGAAATATCGTTTAAATCTCAGGAACAATGGCACCAAAAGCGAGACAAGATAAGGCTACCACATCCCAAAAGGGCAAGAAGAGAGGTCGCAAGGACCAAGGAGAATCATCCTCAATGCAATTACCCCGCTGAATGTTTGGAATAAAATGGGTTCTTGAGGAGGAAGCCAAAGAATGGTATAGGAACAACAAGGAAAGCAAATATGTTCATGTCGACTTTATCAACAAGGACAGCCTAGCGAAGAAGGAACCACGTATGTTGGCAAAAATCATGGCATTGAAACTGGATTTCATCTTCCGCGACATGGGAGAATGTAATCTGGATTTGACAAGAGAATTTTACGCCAACTGGTCGCCGAAAACCACGGGCAGCGAAATCAAGATTCGGGGCCAAGTTTTACAGCTCAACGCGGATTTAATCAACTCCTTTCTTGGCTTACCTTCGGTCGATCCAGTACCATTCAAAGAGCTGTACAGAAGACCTCCTTATAGAGCAATTCGACACACACTTTGTGAAAGTAGATCCATGGCAAGGTGGAGTAGACACCAAGACACCATACGACACAACGCCTTCCCCTATGCTCCTTTGAATAGGAAAGCAAGAATCTGGTTGGGCATCATTAACTCATGTCTTATTCCTGGGACTCAATACACCAAAATAACAAGAGATAGAGTGTGATTGGTCTATGCATTGATGACGAATGTCCCTATCAACATTGGGGCAATCATTCGCTCTACAATGCAAAAGGCCAGACTACACAAGAGGTCCCACTTCACTTTTGGTAATCTGTTGACAGCAATTTTGCAGAAGGAGGATATCGAAGAGGAAACAGCTGATCACAAACTCCCACATAACCCGAAGAAGGTTGACCTCACAAAGGTCAAATATGCTAAAACAACACATGGCGTCAACCTTACTACGGCAGAGAGACATGCTCGGGATGAGAGTTTCTTTCGCCATCTTTATGGCATGACTCAGTTCACAATGATGAGCGGTGGTCGTGTTCCAACTGTTGTAGAGCTCCAACAGCTGGACCATGACTATCCAATGAATATGCATACACGGGCGATGTGTTGAGTAGGCACATACTTTGAGGAACCTCTAGACGATGATGTGCCGACCGATGATGATCGACGCTTGCCAGATTCCGACATGGAGGAGAACTCTGACGATGACTCTTATGATGATTCCGACGAAGGGGGTATGACCCCCGACATTGAGGAGGAGTCCGACTGACCAGGTTCTTCGTATTTACTTTCCACTGAGGGCAGTGTCCCGTTTAAGTGTGGGGTGGCGGTATTGCATGCTATACTTCTTTACCGCATCTATGTTTGTTCACTTTGTTTACTTTGTTTTATTTGTTTCATTTTTTTTTTGTGTGTTTCGTTTTTTTAGTTTAAGTTAAGTTTTTTTAGTAGTAATGTTTTTACTTAGCTTCGCACGAAATTATTCTAAGAGGCAGCATGAGATCATAACAAGAGTAGGTGCTAAAATCATGACTATTGAGACGTTTAGGCTCTAATTGTGACTTATTATGTGATATTTTGTGGTTCAATTCCTTAACTTGTTGGGTCGAGAGTCTATACTACTTCCAATAAAGTCGACCATGTGCCTTGTGTGTGTGAGATTAATAGTATATTCTATGTTTGTAGCTGATGCTAGAACTTTCCTGGTATGTATGCAAAGCGAAAATAAGGAGTGTAAGTTTAGGAGATGATTTAGGCATTTCTTTGGCAACATATACATGTTTACCTTCATTTTACCTACCCATGGACATCATCCTAGTTAAACCCTTTTGAGCCTTTAACCTACTTCTTTGACAACCTCATATGTAAGCTTAATCCATTTTTTTTCAAGACCGTAATTTGATCCAAATTCCTAAGTGCTTTAACGTATAAAGTCATGTGATGAAATAAGAGGAAATTGGGTGAGTATGATGCTTTAAATTGCAGTGGTGCTTGAATGCGTTATGAAAAAGAAAGTGCTATCATAAGAGGTATGTTATGAAAAGAAAAAAGGAAAAGAAAGCTGAAAAGCGAGTTATGCTTAAAATTGAAAAACAAAAGAGGAGAACAAGGGTGGTAGAATAAAAGAAAGAAGAAAGGTTGAAAGAAAAGTATTGATGATACAATGTGATGTATTAAAGTTCTTAGGAACTTAGTCACTATTTCTGGCCAAAATAGTCCTACCCGTCCCTTAGCCTACATTACAACCTGTAAAAGACCTATTTGATCCTAAGCTTAGTATTCTGACATTTAGTGGAGCATTACACTAAGGGCAAGCCTATGGTCATCAGTTGCTGCGTATGAATTCTTTGTGAGAGCGAGAGCAAGGATATTTTGATGCCCATGTTTGAAAAAATATGCTATACTTGTGAGTGATTATGGGTAATATATTGTGAGACACACATGGTTGAAAAGTTTTGGGTAGTTGTATATGATTCCTTGTGCCTTAACTTTTGAATATGAGTTAACCACCATCACGAGTCTATACTAGAGGTTAAACTGTTTCTACTAATGATCGGAAAACTACTCTTTGTTGATAATTGTTGTGCCTGTCTTGACGAATATTTTGTGTTGCTGCGGTAAAACCCTAAGTTGATGTTTAGAAGGACATGATATTTTGTTCGAGGACTAACAAAGCTTCAAGTGTGGGGTGTTGATGATAGGCGATATTACGCGCCTATATCAATATATATTGCCCATATTTGTGCCATGTTTCGAGAACAAATTATATATTTCATGCACTTTTAGTCCTTTTTTCCTGTAAGTGAGCTAACGAACATGATTAGCAAAGTTTCAGGTGTAAATGATGCAGAATTCAGCATTTTATGGATAACGTGACGCCAAAGAAAGCTTCACGGAAGGAGAAAAGGAAGCTTGGACGCCTAAGGACCAAAAGTGATGCATGGAAAATCTGTCCCGGGCTAAAACAACATTTCTGAAGACTTTGGGGACTTGCAGTAACTTATTTGGATTAGGATAATAATACATTAACCTAGTACAAATGGGTTAAGTATTTCATTAGTCTATTTGGATTTGGATAATGTTACATTAACCTAGTACAATTGGGTTAAGTATTTCATTAGCTTAGTAGGATTTGGTTAAGTATTTCATTAGCTTAGTAGGATTAGGATATGGGTATTATAAATACTCTATCATTTTAGGCATCCATATTCATTCTTCAACTATTAATCTTTTCTACTCTTCCAACAATTCTAATCTTTCCATTAATTCTATCTTTCTTCTTCTATTCATCTATTCTTAATTTCTGCAACAAGAGAATCGTTACTTTGCCTAGGAATTCACTCCTAAACGCCTACCACTTGTGCTACACGAAATTAATCAGTATTGTGGTATAATAACAATGTCCATCGTGAGCTCTTTCGCATTCATGGGTAACTAAACTTCTCTGTTGGGGTTATGAAAGCCGAATGAAATACTATCTATTACTATGAGTTTGTGAGTTCGTGACACGTATGCTTCTTATATCATTATTCTCTTCGTCTTAACCTAAATTCTTTGTGGTTGCAAACGCAAGAATACGCCAGTATAACATTTAACTTGTTCGAAAGAAAAGTTATCTGTCTGGAAAAGAGATAATATCAAGGTATTAGGGTCCCATCCCCTATTAAAAAGTTGGTGCCGTAACTGGATTAACCTCTTGGAGAATTCGTACTGTTAGACACGCTTTAAGCTCGAAAGAGTTAAAGTGAAATAATCCTCGAATAGGTCGAAAGACGCCTGGATTTACCACCAAATACAATTCTCTATAATCACATGCATGTCAGAATTCAACACACTCATAGTCAATAGAGATGTATAACTTATAAGGTGGACATACCCCCAACTCCTCAATTCTCATTGTTTTACAACCTACTAAACATTGTTTCTTTTTACGTTGCTATTTTCAGTTTTTACTTTAATATTTTGGTTACACATTACAATCCCCCCTTTTTACGAGACTTGCACTAAAAGTCTAGAAATCGTTGCTTACTTGTTGGCCAAGCTATTCCCTGTGGGATCGATACCCAAACCAGGTTGGGTTCTATATTTGCTAACGACCGCTTTACACTCCTACGAGAGCTGTAGATTGAGCGTTATCAGCACACTGCTTTATAAAAATGGCTCTAACTCTTCGCTCGGGTATCGAATATGGGAAAATTTTATATCGTTAGAAAGCTAACTGAATTTCCTATGCATTTTCTTATTTTAAACTAAAACAATACTGAGTATTTAAAATTTTTTATACTGGATAACTCATGGACTAAGAGTTAATTTAAGCTAGGGAAATACGAGGTATTACAATATCTCCCCCTTGGGAACATTCATCCTTGAATGAGACTGATTAATATGAGAAACACTGATAGACTGAGTTTACACACAGAATATGCACACTAAAGTATGACTAGTTGATTGAACTACTGACAAGCTGAGTTCTTATACTGAACATGCATATCTGATGCATGGAATACATGACTGAAGTTACTGGTAAGCTGAATTTTCATATTTAACATGCATATATGATGCATCAGTACATGACTAAACTGATTCATGAATGCATGACTAAGTATGCAACTGTAATCGATACCAAGATTATAACTATAATTGAACATGGAACTAAGTAGAGCTAAGGAAGACTGTTACATTAAGATGAATCTGAGTTTGTGGGAAAGAGGTGAGGATACTTGGTCCGCATATCTTCTTCTGCTTCCCATGTAGCTCCTTCAACGGACTAATTCTACCAAAACACTTTGACCAAGGGAATTTTTTTGTTCCCCAATCTGCGAATCTGACGATTGAGGATCTGGACTGGAACTTCTTAGAATGAGATATCATTCTAAATATCTACGCTCTCTAAGGGAACTATGACTTTCGGGTAAACAATGCATTTCTTTAGCAAGGAGAAGTGGTACACAGAAGTTAGATCTGAAGGCAACTCAAGCTTGTAAGCTACCTTTCTAAAATGGCTGAGAATTCATTAAGGACCGACATATTGGGGACTGAGCTTTCTCTTCTTGTTGAACCTCTTTACCCCCTTCATGGGAGAGATTTTTAATTAGCCAAAATCACCAATCTCAAACTCGAGATCTTTTCTCCTCATATCTGCATATGACTTCTGTCGGCTCTAGGTAGCCCTAAGACTTTCTATGATCAGCTCAACCTTCTCTATGGCATCAAACACTAAGGGCATCTTTAAGGCATCAAACACTAAGTCAGGCCCTACTACTACGGCCTCACTTACCTTGAACCAACCAATTAGAGATCTACATATCCTACCGTAGAGAGCCTCAAACGGGGCTATTTGAATACTGTAATGATAGATATTATTGTATGTGAATTCAATCAAAGGAAAGTGGTCATCCCAACTAACCTTAAAATTGATAATGTAGGCTCTTAGCATATCTTTTAGAGTCTGAATGTTCCTTTATACTTGACCATCTATCTGAGAATGGAAGGTTGTATTGAGGTGAACTCGAGTACCAAGACCCTTTTGGAATGCTTTCCAAAAATAAGAGGTAAATTGGGTACCTCTATCTGAGATAATGGGTATTAGGACTCCATGTAACTTGACCAACTCTTTGAAATAGAGTTTGGCGCAGTCCTCGATTTAATAAAAAGTATGAACTAGCAAGAAATAAGCTAATTTGGTCATCCTATCTATAATAACCCAAATAGAATCATTTTGATGACGAGTATGAGGCAAACCCATCATAAAGTCCATGTTCACTTTCTCCCATTTCCATGTGGGAATATATAACTCTTGCATGGACCCAATAAGTTTCGGATGCTCAATCTTATCCTATTGACACATCGAGCACTTAGCTACAAACTCTGTAATGTCTCTCCTTATCCCACTCCACCAATAGTTCCTTCGTAAGTCGCAGTATATCTTAGTGGTCCCTGGATAAATAGAGAAACATGCACCATGTGCTTCTACAAGAATTTGTTGCCTCATGTCATCTACACCTGGCACGCATAACCGACCCTGGAAACGCAACACACCATCTGACCCTTGGGAGAAAACCTTTATTTTTAATCTCTGACTGACTCTTTCAACTTAAAAAGACTAGGATATCTATCCTACTTTTCCTTCACTTTAGAAACTAGAGATGATTCTGAACTATTCTTCACCCCTACACTACTCTCTGCTGAATCAACTAAGAGGACGCCTAGTCGGGAAAGCTAGTGAACTTTCTAAACTAACTTTTTTTTATCATTTTCAACATGAGCAACACTACCCTAGACAATCTACTAAGACTATTATCCATAATATTGGCCTTGGTCGAATGATACAAAACACTCATATCACAATCTTTTAACAACTCTAACCACCTTCTTTGATGTAAATTCAAATTATTCTGAGAAAAGACATACTGCAAGCTTTTGTGATCTATGGACACATCAATATGAACTCTATAGAAATAGTTCCTCGTAATATTTAAGACAAACACTATAGCTGCTAACTCAAGATTACGAGTAGGGTAATTCTTCTCATGGGGCTTAAGTTGTTTGGAGGGATAGGCTATGACCTTACCTCTCTACATGAGGACACAACCCAACCCAACTCTGGATGCATCACAGTATACTGAACTGAGTATACTAAACTGGACTGGACTAATACTAATTTTAATGCGTTTTCTTGAGTTCTACTAAGTTTTGTAGGAAACTGAATTATATTGATCATGAAATGACTGATACTATTCTGTAACTGACACTGGCTCTAGGTAAGAATCTAGATTTTCAGGTATTAAATACCCTCAAGAATAGATAGCATGAAAGTAAAGCATAGTATAATGTTGAAAGACATAACAATAATTGCTTGTCCATAATTCACTTATAGAGACATTTTATCAAACACTTATAGGGCATAAGCTTGTACATATACAAGCATGTCATGATTTTATCATTTAATTCACATGGACTTTCTATCAAACACTTGGGGAGCACTACTTAAAGCACATAATCATGGATAACATATAAACATTGCAAATACAATGCCTAAACTCTCAAATTCATGGGTTTTAACATGCAATTCATATAATTCCTCATAAAAACTATTCTTATTTTATTAATCTTATAATAATAATGGATTGGAAACCCAATTAACATCATAAACATGCATACAATTGATTTCAAATAGGGGAATTCATAATTTCATAAGCTTGTAGTTTTAAAGAAAGATTCTTGGACTCTATGGGTGAAAGGTACCCATATATGAACACCTAACATACCTGAATTGATAATTTCTTCGAGTACTTGGTGAGTTTCTTGAGCTTTGTTCTTGATTTTTTTTAGAGCTAGGTTATGTTTTCTTGAGAGGGAATGTTTAATTTTGGGGAAAATTGAGTAAAGAATGACTTAATAACATTTTTAGGGATTAAATCCCAAATCTGAGCATATTAAAATAATGGGAAAAAACTGTTTTATCCCTAGATAAAAATTTTATGTTTTGTCAAATTCTTTCAACCTGGGGCCTTGGTGCGATACGGCGCTAATGTGTTGTGTAACTGGAAATTGACAACTAGGAATGTTGCTGGTGGTGCAATGTGGTGGTATCGTTGCCATACTAGATGCAACTTGGAAGTTCACCGCGATGCGGTGACATCGCGTAGCTTCACCAGAAAGAGGACAATTCTGAAATTAAGCCTTGGCATAATGCGCCATGATCGTGGAGGCTCACTGTATTTGGTAATTGCCATTAGGTCTTGCTCTGTGATGCACTGAAGTGTAAGTTGGCACACTGCTTTACAAAAATGGGTCTAACTCTTCGCTCAGGTATCAGATTTGGGCAAATTTTATATCGTTGAAAAGATAACTAAATTTCCTATGCATTAGCAGGATCTAAACTAAAAAATACTAAGTATTTTAAAAAATTTATATTGGATAACTCATGGACTGAGAGTTAATTTAAGTTAAAGATATACGGGGTATTACAAGTTGGGGCTTGGAGTGTACCACAATAGAAGGTTTTCCTTTTCGTGTTTCATTTCCATCAGTTGTGCTATCATAGTTAGAATGGACATGTTTAGTTGTTTTTACATTTTTATGTTGTTTTTGTTATTTTTGTAACTTTTATTAATATAAGATAACTTTGTACAAGATGAGTTAATAAGTAGGCTTACCTATTTTAAATTTTTTGTTTAAAATTATACCTCTTTAAATTTTTGATTTGTGATGTAGTGATATCATGTACTGGGATATCACCAATGTAGGATCTAGATATGGGATTAGAAATTGTTAATAGCATAACCTGGCTGATGTAACATGTACTATATACTTAGTAATTTAGATGAAAGCCACAATCCATGTGTGAAAAAGGTACATTACATAGTCGGTGTGCATGTGACCTCAAACTTGCATGATTATCCTCGTTAGATATAGTATAGGAAGTTAGGGAAAGATCATAGGCTAGTTGTATTAGTATAGTTTAGCCTAATGAACCAAACAAATAAAATAAGTATCCCTTGATCATAAATTTTAGCCTTAAGTGACCATTTTTCTCTTATTAACCCCTTCACCTTCTCTCTTTAATTACAATGAACCTATTTTGGCCCTGATACCTTCTTGGACATTGTGTATCTCAACTCAAGAAAATCATCTAAGTGGAGGGGGGGATATCATAGGGGTGCATAGTTAAATGCAGATATAAAAAAGAAGGTTAAGAAAATAAAAGGGAAATAGATGTAGGTGTGGTAAAATTCTAGGGAAAAAAAGAAGAAAATCAAAACCACACCCAGATCTAAAAATATTGATTAAAACATGAAAAGCAAAAAGAAATAAGAAAGTGGCATCAAGAGTATTGTAGTGCCAAAGATAAAGAAGTTATTATGCCTAAATGTATCATTCTTGTTCCCTAACCTAAATTACAAGCCTAGAAAATACCTATAAAGATCCTAACTCAACTATTTAAATATTGAAGCATAGAATAAAAGGCCAAGCCTACGGTATCAAACACACACTACTTGACTTCCTTGTGAGAGTGGCAGATTTGACATAACCCCAATAATATATTTCATTTTATATACTAAGTGAGTGGGAACTTCTTTTACTTGAGGGCATATGGGCTGTAGTCTAGTTATTTTTCTTGTTTAGATAGTGAAATGGTCGATATGTTGGGGTTTCTACTCACAATGTAATTCCATGTCCTAATCTTATTGTGTTGGCGTACTTGTATTTCATATATAATGCATTGAGACCTTTGATAAAATTGGAGTGTATTGAATACTTTAATGGTTTGCATGTGCAATTGTGAATGAGTTTTAAAGGAAGGTTGATTGACTAAGTTATATAATTTTTTCTCTAAGTCAAGCATCTTGGTTAAATTAGCATTTTTTTATTTGAGACACGCAAACAATCTATGTTGAGGACATTGAAGTACTATAGAATTACGACACTTAAGATGCTCAAAATAAGTAACTATCACATATATGAAGGTTTTTTTCTCTATATATGAGGTTTCGTTATGTCTTGTAGTAAAATATAGTTGGATGTGATTGCAATGGAAAAATAATGAAAAAATGCACAAGTGTAAAAAGACTTCATGGGCAATGATTTATTGTGGAACAATAGGACTCGTCATATAGGTTGTCATTAGTTTGAAAGGGTTATAAGGTTTGAGGATAAAGCTAATGGTTTACTATGACACATAAGGACATACTATGAGTCATAGGGAAGAGTAGTTCTGAGCAACCATTACAAGGTCCTGAAGGATGCTAACTTGGTTCTGGTGGCAATGAGGATAGGCAAAAATTTGTAGTGCCATGTGAGGGGTTGTATCCATACAATTGTTGTTATTCTTTTGCATTGACAATGATTGGTCATCAAATTCATGACTTGTTATCACCCTTTAAAGCTTAAATTATCAGGCTTTTCCATTGATTTGGTGTTATTATCAGGTATAATGCTCATTTGTGCAAGTTAATGTTGAAAATAAAGATGAGCAATCCATTCAAGTCAATGAAAGGTAAAATATAAAAGAAAAAGGCTCTAATGATCACATTGATGTTTCAGGATGCGACCCACATCAAAATGTCCAAACACCCCCATCTGCGCTCATCTGTACCTAGTATGCTCTAGATTTGCCCTGGATTTACTTGTAAGAGTGTAGTGGCATTCATTTAAATTTGGCCAAACATGAATTTGGGGCAAAATTAAGGGTTTTCCGCTCATTTCCATATTATTGAACATCATTGTACAACTCTTGATCTAAGAACACATTAGCGGGGTTCTCAAGTGAAGAATTAGTGATTTATATTGAAGATTTATTGAAATAAAGCTTGAATTTTTCATTCTCTTTTTTTTCTATGGATTAATTTGATGGAATTTTTTGTTTATCTCTACTTTTTTTCTCCATGAGTAGATAATTCTTCTTCTTAGGATAGGTTGTGATTAGTGCATGAGTTTTATTTATTTGTCCTCCTAATTAGCTATTTGATATATTTTTTGCATTCATTCAAACTAAGAATTGGGGGTTGCAAACCCAAGTTACCTTAAAACTCTTTTCATTCTTGACATAAAGGATATGTTTAAAGAATGGGTGTGAACAATAACTTGAATTAGATTATTTAATAGAATCTCTTAGACAAAAAAAATATTAATTGAGGCCATAGATTGGTAAAATTGTTACACTTATGAGGTGTTTGAAAGAACCCATTTATGATATTTGGTGTTTTATTGAAGAATTTATAGTAGTACCTCAATATCTAGCCTACCCATGACTTCTATAAAACATTTCACAAATAGTCCAATAAGCATGCATGAACCCAGACCTAGGAAGTCATAACCCTAAGTCCCATCAACACATGACTATCTCTAATTATTTCTAACTTTGAAATAGTAGTCTTAAAATTAAAAAATCATTAGATACAAAGTCATTTAAATAAACCCCCCGTTTTACTTTTATGTTTGTTTACCACACATAATGGGCCAAGTCTTGGTTGACTTCTAACACTCTCGAGTATTGAAATCCTTATCTTCAATCTATGTGAATTTGACTCCAACTCTATTGGGTTGCTATACTGATGATGATCACTTACACTTCAAGGGTGTAGTTTGAGCATCACTAAATTTTGGCGTCATTGAGGAGAGTGAAATATAATTTTCATTCTTGTAGTGTTTTTAAGCACTTTAGGTTAGCCGTTTTGTTTAATTTTACATTATTTATTATTTTGGTTCTTTCTCAGGCGAGGATATTAGTATCCATGATATTATGAGCCAACATAATAGTAGTACCTAAGCTTTTGATGGGAATCTCCAGGAAATGGATCACCTTGAAGATGTAGCGAGCCAGTGCTACTTGAATTCCATTGGTGGAAGGAAATAGAGTATTTTACGTTACTAGTGTAATGCTTAATTTTCTTCAAATAAAAGGTTTGTTTGGAGGTTAAGCATATGAGGATGCTAATATCAACTTGAAGAATATCATTGATGTGTGTTCTCCATTTGACATAGCACACATATGTCAAGAATCAATTTGTTTGTGTCTTTTCCTATTCTCATTGATGGGACAAGTTGTTTTATGGTTATGGTCCTTACTCGCGGGATCTATCATCTCATAGGTTGAGCTCATGAAAGCATTCTTGATTAGGTGATACACCCAAATTACAACTCTCGTTAAAAAGCGTAAGGGATTGCTGTCAAATATAGAACCCAACTAGGTTTGTATCAAATTCCATAGGGAATATTGTGCAAACTAAGTGTTATGGTTGTTAATAGAGTGTTGATCAAAGGTTTCGAAGTAAAAGGGGTTTTGACTTGTTAACAGTATTCAGATTATAGTAGGCAGAGTTTCAGCTAAGAAGTATACTTGTAAAGTTCAACTCAATGAGAATAACGAAACTAGGATTATGTTTATTGAGATGTTATACTAGTCAGGGTTATGGGTTATCTCAAAATTCATACGTAACAAATTTCAATTGCAAGAATATATGGAACTCTAAACTTCATCTATTTTGCTTCTCAACCTTAATAGATGATTACCCATTAATTCTCTCAAACTTAAAGAGCAAATTAATATGGTCAATTGATTTCTCAAGTGGGGTGATCCTGTTAAGGCATCAACCCTTAACCCAAAGGTTAAAGTCTTTAGGATCCTTATAAATATCTTCTTTTCCCAACACACACATATTTTATACTCAAACAAGTGGTGTCCTTGGGATCACCTTTCATGTTTTCAACCAAGAAAGATCATTACAATGAACAAGATCTTATGCAATTGTAATTTGTTACTGAATTCACACAATCCCACAACCCAAAATAACTATTTACATCAAGGATCCCAGAACCCTAGTTATGGGACATTTATCCATACATCTCAAAGGAAGGAGAAGAAAACATTGTTTTTTTCATAAATTAATTTAAACAATCACTTATAAAAGGTCCCACAATTGTTCTATTTGATCTTCAAAGAAGAATGGTGAATAAGAATCTAGATCCCCAATTTCAGCTCTTTCTTAGAGAGTCATGAGTTACAAGATATTCAAAAGTTGAAAAGTGAATAAAAGATTAATAAAATATATCTAATCCAAACCTAGTCCGGGTATTTATATTCTCCCAGGTACTGGATACTTGAAATTTGAACTCAATAATGCCGCATCAAAGTTAACGGTCAGGTTTATGGCCAGTCGGTAGTCTAACGGTCCGTCACTTAGACACAATGATCTTAATGATCAGGATCTAGATTTCACACAACTACTCAACTATCATCTCAATCATATGGTTTCAACACATCAGGATCTACAACTGGCATTATTTACAATTCAGCACAGATACAAACATGGATATAATATCCCATAGAAATCAGCAAACTAAGCATAACTCAAGTTTCCCTCATAATCAAAGAAATCCACCACACATCATTCATTTAACTTATGGACAAAAATCAAAACTCTCGCACTTATCAAGGAAGTTGCAAACACAACATACACACCCATAAGCTTCCCTTATCATCTAATTTTCCCCTGTGGCTGATTTGCAAAGATCAAGCAGGTCTTTCTATGTTTGTAATGAGGTTCAGGTGTTAGGTGAGGATCAATTTTGGGAAAACTGACTTTAAATTTGAACTTCACTCTCTTTTCCCTTAATTGATACTAACTAGGGCTAATGCTTTTCTAGCTCACTTACAATCCACTCTATTCATCCACGATTTTACTATAAACATAGATTTTTTGGAGATTCAGCATTAGCCACCCTCAACTTATGTTGATGCAGTCAGTTGAGGTGCACAATATCTAACTATATCAGGGCTAAATGTGACAATTTATTACAACTCCAAATCACTTTAAACAAACAGCTATTACCTGGCAATAGCCACCCTCAACTTAGCCATTTTGTATAAGTTTAGGTGCACGATATCCAAAATTTAGACCAGGGCTAAAGCTAGGTTCTAACATCGTAATGAGAGAGAGTCGGAGTAATTGGGAATGAATAAACACTAGCATAGGCTCAAAAGGGTTCAACTAGGGAAAGACAGAAAATCTTTTTGGAGGGTCATTGTTCATAGCTAAGTAGACTAATAATAGAAGGGAGCCTACTATCCTATCTCATTGAATCAATCACAAGGCATAATCAATGAACCGGGCAAGTTCTAGGTGGATACACTATGCAAGAACTATAACAAACACTCGCACACAGAGATAATGAGTTAACACTTATTCTACCAACTCTTGGGATTTACACCATATGATCATGCTTACTTTATTTCTGCATCCTAATGCCAATCACAGAATCACAAATGGTTGTTCAACATGTACTAAGTGACAATAAAAAATAGTCATACAACATGTTCAAAGTACTTTACCACATTCATTTATGATCCATATATAAAAAAGAAGCCAAAAGTAAAGAAAGTAATATTTATAAACACAGAACAATATATACATCACAAGAAAATAAATATGCAACCTAAACATGCAAGTTCTACCAGATAGCACCCCGGAGGAATAGGACACATGCAATAAATACCCCCGTTGTGATTACAACTGCATCAGCCACCCTTAACTTATGCTGATGCAGTCAGTTAAGGTGTATAATATCTAACTAGATCAGGGCCAGATGTGAAAATTTATTACAACTCTAAATCACTTTCAACAAACTGTTGTTATCTGGAAGTAGCCAACCTCAACTTAGGCATTTTGCGTAAGTTGAGGTGCACGATATCCAAAATTTGGACCAGTGCCAAAGCTAAGTACTAACATCCTAACGAGAGTGAGTCAGAGTCATTAGGAATGAATAAACACTAGGTGTATACACTATGCAAGAACTATAACCAGGTAAAGAACAAAAATATTTTTGGAGGGTCATTTTTTATGGCTAAGTGGACTAATAATTAAAGGGGGCATACTATCGTATCTCATTGAATCATTCACAAGGAAAAATCATTGAATCGGGTAAGTTCTAGGTGTATACACTATGCAAGAACTATAACAAACACTCGCACACACAAGCAATGAGTTAACACTTATTCTACTAACTCTTGGGATTTACACCACATGATCATGCTTACTTTATTTTTGCATCCTAATTCCAATCATAGCACAAATGGTTGTTAGACATATACTAAGTGACAAGAATAAAATAGTCATACAACATGTTCAAAGTACTTTTCCACATTCATTTATCATCCATATATACAAAAGGGTGTCAAAAGGAAAGAAAGTAACATTTATAAACACAGAACAATATGTACATTACAAGAAAATAAAAATGCAACCTGAACATGCCGGTTCTACTACATAGCACACGGAAGGAATAGAACACAAGAAACAAAAAACCCCATGGTGATTACAACATAACAAGCACCCCACCCATAATAAACAAAATGCTTTGTCCTCAATGCATTAACTTAAAGTACAAAAGAGTGGAATACTTATAAAGCCTCTCAGGCTGATGAATCAATGAAGTGTGGCAAGGATTCTTTAGCCTCGGGTGTAGTAACGTTAACCCCTATAGTAGTAGGGGTACTCAAATCAGCTTCATAATAGGTCAGAGGTATCTCAGTACAAACCATATCTGGAATTGGCCCCGTAGCTGGGGCAGAACTGGTTGAAACTTCTGCAGCTTCATCTGTAACCTTTTTCTATATATTTTCTTCACTTCTCCTCAGTGTCCTTGCATTTTTATTCAGATCTATGGGTTCTCTTTCTTCTGGCATCATATCCTCTCATCTCCTTCTCCTTGAAGCTTTTCTATCAGTACTTTCATCAACTTATTTTCCCTTATCCTTCAACGGGTTTCCCATAATGTCAACAAAACACTTGTCTTCATCACTAATGACTAAGGATGGATCAAATGTGGGTTTCATTGGTTGTCTCTTAAGCTCAGCTATATCAACCCGTGCCTGCTTGAACTCTGCCATAAATTTTGCAAAATTTGACAATGATAACACATCCAACCTCTTGTTTATGCGTTCCTCCATATCATCCATTCTAACCTGAATCTGCTTATATATTTTTAAGGCTTCATCAATGATGTGGTCAATAAAGGTCTTGCACTATTTTTCCCTAGTGTTCAATTATTTCTCAAACTTATTTTATTGTTTAATAGACTTGGTAAAATTTTCCTATGTCATCCTATACTCTGAATATTGAGGAGGGACAGATGTAGTGTCTGAAGTCCCATCCATTTACGGCATAAATGATTATCTTGAAGAATTACTAGGTAGAACATAATTGGGTGGCACATAAGTAGTTCTAGGCAACGGAAAACTTGTGGAAATCTCAAAAATTTCAGGAGCTGGAGCTGACTGCATCTGATAAGCAGGAGGCTTGTTAACTAGCATTTTATATTTTGACTCATCCTTTATATTTTCAATATCCTGCCTGTGAGTTGCCCGCACCTTATTGTCCACTCCTCGAATCAATGGAATATTGTCTTTCCTATAAAATTCTATGATCAAACATGGAAACGGTAACACACTTGCCACCTTGTGTGCCCGAACACACATCTCATCATTAATAATTTAGTCAAAATCAATCTTCAGCCCGACAATTAGACTATCCACCAAAACTACCCTATGACTGTCCAAATTAGCATTTTCCCTAGTCGGTATCAACCGTAGTCTAAAAATGGCCTACTAAAACTTAGCTTGAAAATTAAGTGAGGACTTACAATGTGCTCTTTGGGATTTAGAACCTAAGATGGAATACTATCATCAGCGAGAGGCCTAGACAACCAAAGACTTTGGGTGGAGGTCGTATTCATATGATGTTCATGATTAGGTACCGCAGTCGGTGCTTTATAGTCAAGCCCAAATACCATTCTGTTCAATGTGCGGGCCGATATATTAATGGTAACCCCTCTGACCGAAACTGATTCCTTGTTGGTTAAATCTAAAATTTTTGAGACCTTAGGATATTCTTTCTCTACTAATACCAAATAATTTGCAAAAACCTACCGCACTAGGTTTGGTTGATATGCCCCGAGGGGTTTTCTCATCTAAGATAACTCACATTTGTTAAATTTCCACTCAAGGTCTGGATACTCATGCAACTCGGCCGTCATAATTTGGTGATCTTCAGAGATTGGCCTAGTTGCTATTGGTTCAAGTCCATCAAGGTACTTATCCGGTGCTCATTTAACTTTCCATATTGTTGCTTTTCGTGTTTTTGATTTTTACTACAGTAGCATCCTCAGTTTTTGATTCCTCAACTTGGTCGGGGTTGGTGTTTGATGTATTAACCCCTTCCTCATTGGGGCTTAAACTTATGCTACTACTACTGCTCTCACTCTTCTTTTCATACTGGAAGAGTGCCTAATTCATCTTGTCCCTTTGCCCAGTGTTGAAAGTCAAAGCCTCCTCATTCAATGCCGACTAATTTTTGCCCCTTCCGTGTTCAGTCCAACCACTACCTCTGCTTATAGGTAGCTTGCTTCCATTTGCCTTAATAACATATCAAGAAATAGTTGGATCAGAATCAGGAAAAAAGTGTTGTAAACTTGACTTAATGGGTAGGTTGACAGTCTGTTGGAGTTGTGACGGTTCGTTGCCTGGATGTAAAGCCTTAACCAGTGAAGCAGTTTTTAAATAACCCAGTGACGCTCACTGTAATGATCCATCAGAGGTCTGACAGTCCGTTAGGTCATCCGTCGCGGCAAAACTAGTAACCCATTTCTTCAAAGACATTCCAACTGTCAAAGTGATGGTCCGTCGAGTGTCCGACAGACCGCCAAGATGGCCGTCACTTTGATTTTTTAACATTGAGTTTTACTTGGGCAATTTTTTGAACACCTGACATAAATTACTCAATTGTGCACACAACAATGGTACAAAATCGACCTTTAAACATAAGTTTTGCCATTTTTGGTACATGGGTTACTCATACTTTTCCCAGACAACATTTACCAGGGTTCGACATAGTCAGAATCGCAACAATGAAAAAGTAAACAAGATGAAGTTATTTTCAAGCATTAACAACTTACACATCATATTCATCAATCAAAATAGAAGAAATGTTTTTTAATCATACCTTGATTTCGCAGTATTCCTCACTACTCTGAACTTGCATACTTTTACAAATACTACAACCTCTAAAATTGCTTTATTAGTGGGAGACATAACTTACATTATGATGGGAATAAGAGTAAGAGAGGGTTGTTTAAATAGGATAGAAAGAGGAAAAGGGAGAGTTCTAAAAGGAGATAATGATCCTGATACTTTGAATGCAGAAGAATTTCAATGGTCTTAGGATTTAAAAATGGTGGTAACATACATAACCGCTTTGTGTTATCAATTTAAAGATGATTGGGTTAGATAAAGATAACTAATTCAACATTAAATTTAACCAACCCAACCCACCAAAATCTAGGGTTAATTTGACAGACACGCCGATGGGCTACCATATACCTGATGGTCCGTCAACTTCACCATCAAGACTTACCAGAACTACGATCGACCAGCTATGTTGCAATGGTTAAGTCGACGGTCCATCACAGAGGTGACAGTCTATCAAACTTACCATCAGTCCTATCCAGACTTTATTTTTCAACTTCGTGTTAACAGTGGCTTTGATGGTTTGTCAGAATAGGAGGGTCCATCAACTTAGTGGTTAAGTCTTATCCAAGTTGTCCATTATTTGAACATGGCTTTGATGATTTTAGTGATGGTCTTTCATAACCTTGACGTTCCATCAACCTTCCCATCAACCTCTCTCAACTAGATCAAATCCTATCTTTCTGTAATCTCAATCCTGTACACTTCACAAACACATCAACTTGCACCAAAACAAACAAATAACTCTAAATATGCTTACAACAAAACATTGTGAGTTGCCTCCCACTAGAGCCAAAATTAATATCGTGGCACGACTCAGTCATCTCAATGACTCAGACCTCATTGAGATAGATTGTACCCAAGCACTTAACTAACTTAATGGGACAAATATATAATTTGACTCGTTGCCCGTTGAACTTGAATATTCTCCCATATTTAGTTTTGAGTTCAATTACTCCTGAAGGGTAGACTTGGTTAACTATGAATGGGCCAGATCACTTTGACTTAAGTTTACCTGGGAAGAGTTTCATTCTAGAGTTGAAGAGAAGCACCCAATCACCTTTCTAAAAATCCCACTTTTCAATCCTTCAATCATCGTATCTATTCATGTTTTATTTATAGAGGTATGCTCTTTCATTAATCTGCGAGATGGAATTTGTCCATCTCATTCAGCTGCCCAAGTCATAATTCTGCTGCCTTATTTTAATTCAAATTTACCCTCTTTAATGCCCACAATGTTTTGTGTTCCAACTTAATTTGCAAGTGGTATGCCTTGCCATAGACTAACTGGTACGGTTACATACCAATGGGTGTCTTGAAAGTCGTTCTGTATGCTCACAAGGAATCATCCAGCTTCCTAGATCAATCTTGTCTACTTGTATTCACCGTTTTGGGAAGAATAACTTTTATCTCCTAATTTGAAATATCCACTTGCCCACTAGTTTGTGGGTGATAGGAGTTTCCACCTTGTGTTTCGTAAAACCGTATTTCACCAAGGCAGCCATAAACACTTGGTTTACAAAAATGTGATCCACCATTGCTTATGATGGTACATGGTACCCCAAAGCGAGAGAAGATATTTTTTTAATGAATGAAACCACTCTCTTTCCTTCATTATCGGCCAAGGCAACAGCCTCAACCCATTTAGACACATAATCTATGGGAACCAAGATGTATTTCAACCCATAAGAGCTCACAAAGGGCCCCATGAAGTTAATGCCCCAGACGTCGAACAAGTCCACTTCCATCATTTTTGTCATGGGTATCTCATGGTACTTTGAGATTAACCCTTGTATTGATCATATCTCTACACTAACTCATATGTGTCTTTGAATAAGGTTGTCCAATAATAGCCGCTCTGCAACACTTTTCTCAGAGTATGACCACCTACATGGTGAAGCATGAAATCTTCCAGAATACTCAGCATGTCTACCTTTGGGATACATCTCTTGATAATGTTATCTGTATAATGCCTAAATAAATATGGCTCATCCTAGAAGTAGTGTATAACATCATGGAGAAACTTCTTTTTTTGGTGAAAAAAAGATTCTCCGAGATAATCTTACTTACCACATAATTTGCAAAGTCTGCGTACCATGGTACTCTTTCAAGTACAACAACCATGATTTTATCATCTAAAAATGTGTCATCAATTTTAAGCACATCCTTCACTGCTTGATCTCTTTCAAGTCTGAACAGGTGATCTCCAACTTGATTCTCGCATCCTTTCTGATATTTGACTTTAAAGTCAAACTCTTTAAGAGGAAACACCCATCTAATTAGCCTTAGCTTAGCATCCTTCTTTGCCACCAAATACCTTAAAGTTGTGTGGTCTGTATGCACCACTACCTTGGTCCCTAATAGATAAGCAGGGAACTTCCCAAATACATTGACAACCATAAGAAGTTCCTTATCAGTAACAGTGTAATTCTTTTGAGCTCCATTCAATGCCTTTCTTGCATAGTAAATAGGATGAAATAATTTTCTTTCTTTTGGCTAAGCACAGCCCCAAGTGCCACTCCTCTTGTATCACACATGATTTCAAATGGCATCCACCAATCTATCACAACCATGATTGGGAAATCAACTAATTTCTCTTAAAGGCATTCAAATTCCTTCCTACAATTATCATCAAATGTGAACTTGGCCTTCTTCTCCAAAAGCTTGCAAAGTGGATTTGTAATTTATAGGTACTTTGAAGTACAACTGGCAATCCAGAATAACAAACTTAGTTGGAAATATAAAGAAGGACACCTTTACTAGCACATCATACAATATCCCCACTAGCCACTTCACTAACCTATCTGCCATCATTAGTCGTATATTTATGGGTGTAGGGTCCCCTAAACCCAACTTCTTATGAACAGCAAGTGGCATCAGGTTAATACTTGCTCTGAGATTACATAAGTCCTTGACAAAATCAAGTGACCCAATAGTACAAGGGATGGTGAATGGTCCCAGGTTTTTTTTCTTTTGCACCAAGGATCTTGTCGAAATGGCACCATAATGTTAAAGACTATCCATCGGATCACAACTCACTATTGTCTTCTTTCTCACAAGGTCCTTCATAAACATAGTGTATCTAGGCATCTACTCTAGTGCCTCCACCAAAGGCATTTTCATTATCAGCTGCTTCAATATGTCCATGAATTTGCTTACTTTATATCATGAACCTTCTTTGTCAATCAATAAGGAAAGGGAGGCGGTGGTTTTTGGGAGAGTAATAACCACTGCTTCCTTCTCCTTTCCCTTTTCTTTTTCTAACTCATCAACCAACTCATAGTTACCTTGAATCTCATTTCTATCTAGCTTCTCAGACACTACTGGATAGTTTTATTCATCTTCCGCATCGTCTTCAACCACATCATCAATTAAAGCTTTACCCACAGAACGGCCCAACAATACTTTACCAATCGGAGTGGTAATTGCCATATAAGAGCCATCATTCGAAAGATTTTTCACTGTATTACATAGCAATGTACCACTCTTTGTTTGATTAAATATTGCAAAAAACTTGTTCATCTGCTGCTCCAATTGCTTAATAAAAGTAGAGTGCAAATTGACCAACTAACTCATCGATAAAAAATTACTCTATATTTCAGTCACACCTGCATTGGTTGATTTAACTTCTTTTAACATTTTTTTCATCATGTTGTCCATGGAAATCTTTCCTGAACAAGTAGAAACAATATCACGATTCCTAGGAGGCACATACAAACTGCTCCTGTCAGTCTTGTTTTTCTAATTCCCTTGGTCACGGTCTCGGTACCCAGTTTTATCATAATAGTTACGACCTTGGTTTCCTTTGATATTGCCTCGGAAACCCCCTAGTTGCTCAAATAATTATCCTCCTCCTCCAAATTAGAGTTGTATCTACCTTGTGACCCAACATCTTTCACCTTCCCAGTCTTCTCATATAATAAATATTTAGTAAGAAGATCCATCTGGGTCTTCATGTGTGCCATATCTTGGTCACATTGTTCCTCTTTCCGGTGTTTCTCTATAGACATACCACTAGACATAGTAGAGTTCACTACCTTAGAATCCCTGGTATGCCAAGCTCTACTCTTCTTAGTAATCCTATCATACATTTTCGAGGCTACCGGAAAAGTGAGATCTATAAATGCTCCACCTACAACATTATCTAGAAATGTTTTCATAATAAAGTTCAAAACTCTATACAAAGTGTCCATCAAGTGTATGTTAGTCATCTTATGGTTGGGACACTGCATGAACTTCTTCTTGAACCTTTCCCATATCTTATGAATAGCTTCAGTCGAAAGTTGCCTGAAGTTACTTATCTTACCCCTTAACTATAACATCCTAGATAGAGGAAAGAACCTTTCTAGGAAAGTCTCTTTTAAATGCCTCTAGTTTGTTATATAATTAGGAGTCAGCCTATTTAACCATAATGTTGCCTCTCCATATAGAGTGTAATACCCCGCATGTTTCTAAGCTAGGAAGTGAATAAGTTTTCCTATGTATGAAATCTCCTATCCTATGATTCATACTTGAGTACATAACTTACAATGAATGTCCTATTGATAGGATAGCTTATGATTCATTAAGCATGTTCATATGAGTCACTTAAGGTAATACAAGCTAATAGTTTTTGAATCAATCAACTTTTAGTGTTTGATTTTGCAAGAGTTATATTTGAAAGAGTATAACTCAATGTTAATGTGGTATTTTTGCTGATTTAGACACACCAAATTGTATAGAATGAAATTAGATTTCCAATGATACCAATTTTGCCTTAATCCAATACCCAAGCAAAAAGTTATGCCCATTTTCCTGAGAGACAGTAAGCATATGCAATTGGTTAGGCGCCGCCCAACCCAAGCATAGGTGATTGGTTAGGCGCCGCCTAACCTAGCTTAGGCAATCACTTGGGAGCCACCTAAGTCAATTCCAGGTGCCAAAAATACTCTGTTTTGAGTTATTTTAAGGGTAATTAAGTCTTTTAACACTACTTACACGTCCCTAAACTTAACCCTACGAAATATATAGCTTCTAAACATATTACAACCCTATTATCATCTCAAAGCTCATCATCCAAGAACACTAAAAGAGAAAAACAACTAGGGTTGCATAACTAACCTTGAAGATCTGATTTCAAGGAAATTCCTCCGTCAATCATCAAGAATCTTTCCTTCTAAGGTATGTGTGAGTTGATTTATGGATCCCTTTCATCCATAAAGTTCAAAAACCCTTTTTTTCATTATAAAGTATGATTTCTATATTGTTAGGTGTTGATGATCATGTTGTTGATATTGGGTGATTCCCAAGATAGAATCTTTATATGTTTTTTTTGAATTTCATGATATTATATGAGTTGGAAACATGTAAATTGGGTTGTTCATGATGTATAATTTGATGATTTCACCTATGCTTAAGATGTCATGTAAGGTGTTTGATAAAATGCCTAAGAAACTATAAATCATTCAATATAGCTAAATTGTGACTAAGTGAAGGATTCATGATATGCCCTTACGTTCCAATGACTTCTATGTTGATAATGTGCCTTGTAAATGTTGTTGGAATACTCATGAACTATTCTTATGAGATTATGCTATGTTTACTCGCAAATCCTACTTATGAACAAGATGTATGATAACCATGCAATCCACATGAACTTTCATTCTATTGGTATGTGTTGCCAATATATTTATGCAATCCACAGAACTTCCATCGAGTCCTAGAGGTACTTGTACCCGAAAACTATAGATGTGTGCCTAGAGCCATGTCATGTTTCACGATATTCCAACTCAAGATATGATTCCATAAACTTCAGTCAGTCATGTGACTCAGGAAAACCTCATGATCTTAGTCAGTTGTCAGATATCAGTAATATTATGTCAGTCAATGGAATTCAGTAAGATTAAGTCATGTACAGTCAGTTATTCATGTCCAGTCCCTCCAGATAGGAGTAAAGGTTAGCACCGAGTGAACCCAAGGATGGGAACTCACCCGCCAGTTTAGGGTTTGATTCTTAGTAGTCTTCCTTGTGTTCCATAACTATGTAGCCAGCGTAGGTTGAGACATCTTAACCTGTCAGATTAGGGTTGATGAGGTGGCTTAACCCATCAGTTTAGGGTTCCTACCGTTCTCATTGAGTACCCGCCCGATAAGGGTCACTCACAGGCTATCCTTACCTGTGGCACGGTATTGACACCCTTCCAGTCTGGGCAGAGATTGGACCCCATCTCAGCTATAATGGCATACATGGGTCATGTCGGTTAAACACTACTTCCCATAGTTTCAGTATCAGTCTCAGTAAAAGTACTCAGGGCGTTCTTCAGATTTTAGTATATACAGGACTGTCAAATACAGTCGTCCATGTTATCAGTTTCAGTATCAGTCATGACAGTTATCAGTAAACTATGTATTAGCTTACAGGTCATGCTATCACGTATTTACAGTCCTAGTTTCTATATATGTGTGTTTGCACTCCCACGTTCATATTAGTCAGTCAGTGTTGTTCATGCATGCAACCCTTTATGTTCATCCTACCTTCCTTGTATACTTAGTAATCTAGTTGTACTGATGCATTTGCACTATGGTTCTTTCTTTTCATATTACACCATAGGTTCTGAGACACGAGCTCCAGCCCAGCAGTAGCGGTAGCATTCCAGTCACATAGACACAGTGAGTCCTCATTGATTCGAGGAAATTATGATTTGATACATTTATTTATTTTTTCGATTCAATTTTATGGAGTTAGTTGGAGACATGTTCCTTCAACTCCTTATTCAGATAGTTTAGAGGCTTTCAGATTTATGTTCAGATTTACGTTCAAATTGAGTTGTTTTGGGTATTTTCACCCACATGATTGTATTCAGTTGAACCTTATGCCCTTACAATTCTATGTATTCTGCATTATTATATCATGATTTGCAGTATACAGGTACAGATATCAGTCATGGGTTAACTTGTGGTCCCTCGGGTCATGAGCATCGTATAGCATCCCGGTTCAGCAAATCGGGGTGTTACACAGAGACAATGGAAATACCCACAACCAAATAGCATTCTTTCCAACTCCTAGGTTATCAAAATACTTTCAAATAGAGACAAAGTTCACAAAATACATATTCAGGTCATCACACGAAAGTCCACCGAACAGCCTCTTTAGATAAAGTAGTTGAATCATGGTGCATGTGATGTTGAATTTAGCTCTAGGTACCAATGGTGGAGGAGTGATATCTACAGTTTCACCCACTCCATCTATTTCATCTTAGTCCTTCTCAAGATCAAATTGCATAGTTTGGCGATCCGGTCTCGCTCTGAAAGGGCAATTTCTATTCACATTTTGATTCATAGGTGCAGACACATCCCCTATGCATCTTTGGTTATATGGATTAAATAAATCATCATCTCCTATGTTATCCTCATCTGGATAAGGATGACATACTGGTTGACCATCATTCTATTAATTCAGTGAGCTTTAGCGAAGATGGTTAGTCTATCTGCTTCATGTTGATCAGTCATCCTTCCAATAAGATGAGGTTCTGGTGGAAGGGTAATAATGGTTCTCCTGAACTCCTTGTACTTTACATACACAACAATTATCCAACAAGGAACAAAAACAAATAAAAGTAAAATTAGATCAAATGTTAATTAACACTCATAAACTTAATTGACAATCGTATTCCTCGGCAACAATGCCAAAATTTGATACGCCCAAATTACAACTCTCATTACAAAGTGTAAGCGGACACTATCAAATATAGAACCCAACTATATTAGGGTTGAATCCCATAGGGAATACTGCACAAACTAAGTGTTATGGTTATTAATAGATTGTTGATAGAAGGTTTCAGAGTAAAGGGGTTTTTAACTTGTTAACAATATTCAGATTGTAGTAGAAGGTGTTTCAAAAAAGAAGTATTCTTGTAAAGTTTAACTCAATGAGAATAACAAAACTAGGATTATGTTCACCGAGATGTTATAGTAGTCAGGGTTATAGGTAATCTCAAATTCATACATAAGAAATTTCAATTGCAAGGATATATTGAACTCTAGACTTCATTTATTTTTTTCTCAACCTTAATAGATGATTACCCCTTAATTCTCTCAAACTTAAAGAGAACATTAATATGTTAAATTAATTTCTCAAGTGAGTTGATCCGATTATGGTATCAACCCTCAAACCAAAGGTTAAAGTCTTTAGGATCCTTGTAAATCTCTTATTTTCCCAACACACAGTTTTTACTCAAAAAAGAACAAGTGGTGTTCTTGGGATAGTATTTCAAGTTTGAATCCAAGAAAGATCATCAAAATGAAGAAGATTTTATGCAATTGTAATTTGTTACTGAAATCACACAATCCCACAAACCAAAATAGCTATTCACATCAAAGCTCCCATAACTCTCGTTTTGGGAGATTTCGCCACACATATCAAAGGAAGAAAAATAAAACATTATTTTTTCATAAATTAATTCAAAGAATCACTTACAAATGGTACCATTTTCTCCTTGATCTTCAAAGAAAAATGGTGAATAAGAATCTAGATCCACAATTTTAGCTCTTTCTCAAAGAGTAATGAGTTACAAGTTATTCAAAAGTTGAAAAATGAACAAAATAAGAATAAAATATACATAATCAAAACCTAGACTTGGTATTTATATTCTCCTGGGTACTGGGGACTTGAAATTTAAACTCAGTAATGCCGCGTCAAAGTTGATTGTCAGGTTGATGGCCCATCAGTAGTCTGGCAGTCCTTCATTTGGATAGTCGCTGATAGTTCCAATTTTCCTCATTCTACCTAAGGAGTAATGTCCATGTCAATGGCCCATCGCTGATCTAACGGTCTGTCACTTGGGCTATCTCTTGATCCCTTAAGGATATATTTTCTATGTCGACCTGACAACTAAGTTGATAATCTGTCAGAGGTTTGATGGTATATCACTTTGATCGTCACTTGGGTTAGCTACTCTGTCCATTCTATTTTTCCTTGACGATCACTTTAATGGTCCTTCATATGAATGAAGTCCGTCAGTTTGACCGTCAGTGTCCTTTTTCTACTGTTTTTCCAAGTTACTTCATAAGCTAAGTCCTTGACCTGAAAACACTAAAATTAATTATTAAATACAATAATAGTTTTTTGAAAGCGTACAATTATCCCTTGAAAAAGATGTAAAATATTCCATCAAAAGCCCAAACATCAATAGGTACTTTCCTCCTTCCAAGATGATGCAACTAAGGAATGAAATCATTAATTTTACTAGTTCAAAGGAAAACTATTATATAAGGCTCGACAAAAATTCAAATATAAGATAATGTGATACCCAACATGAGGTCTAAGACAAAATAATTTTTCAAATATTATATAGGGCATTAGATCAGTTGAATAAAATAGTATCCAATAATACAGCTAGAGGATCTATTTTCAAATAATATTATGGTGTTGCGGCGACCTTATTAGATTAAGTAACCAATAAAATTAGAGGTTGGAACACAAGGGATAACAAGGTGGCCGTGAGGGCTCCCTCTATAACTTTTGTAAGCGAATAACAAAGGAAAAAAGATGAGGAAAGAGATAAAAACACGGTTAAAGTAATGACACAACTTGATCTTCTAAGAAAACATGTAATGAGAGCTCCTACAAAGGTGGTTAATGTCGTTGCTTCAAAGAGTGTTAAAGAATATGATGATCTGGAAGTAGAGTCTCTTGGTGAGGAGATTCAATTCTTGATAATTCAAATAAACGATTCCCACCCTACTTATCAAAGAAAAGGTAGAAATAAAGGTTGGAAGGAAAGAGACCATGACAAAGATTGGCATGATAGAGAGACAAATTGGAGAAAGAAGGATAAGTATTATGACCGCTACGTACATCCATATAATAGGCCAAGGGTAAAGAGTCAATCTTCATTGACCTAGAGAAGTTTAAAAGTGATTAAGTCCTTTCTTATATCCTTATATGTGTGGAGGCAATTGATAAGATAGTAAGAGAGATAAAAAGTGATTTAGCACAACTTTATCTAATGGTGCTATATCATTCATCCTCTATTAAGAAACTTTAAACTCAAGTAGATCAAATCTCATCTCATCTCAATTCAAGGCCAATGGGTGGATTGCCTAGTGACATGATTACTAATCCTAGGAATGATTCTCATGTCATGGGCGTTGTTACTAGGAGTGGTTAAACACTTGATAATGATGTTGTTTATTTTTATGAAGACCTAAATGAAAGGGTATGTGATGAATAAACAATTAAAATGATAAAATAGATAAAGATGTAATAATGAAGTTCCAAAGTCCAATAAGTCCAACAAGGTAGTTGAAGAAATGGGTAAAAGTGATGAAGCTTCAAAGCGGTTGAGGGTAATGCTCCTAAGCTAGGGAAAAATCCAGTTTTTCTTTTATCTCAAATAAAAATTCCTTCCCCATTCCCAAAAAGGCTCAAGAAGAAGAAAAATAATACTTAGTTCAAGAAATTTCTTGTAAAATTTAACAACCTATTATTCAATATTCCATTGTTAGAAGCTTTACAAGAGATGTCAGGGTATGCTATATTCATAAAGTAATTGGTCACAAAGAAATGAGTCATATATGTTAAAACTATAGCGATGACCCACAATTGTAGTGCCATAATGTCTAGCATAATGGTGGCAAGAAGGAAGACCCAGGTGTATTCACTATTCCTTGCACTAATGTGGTGCACAAGTTCGAAAAAGCCTTGTGTAATCTTGGGGAAAGAATTAATTTGATGCTATTTTCTGTGTTTTAAAAGTTATGTCTGGATGTCCCCACACCAACCACAATGAGGACTTTAATGGCTGATTTTTCTATCAAGAAGCCTGTGGGAGTGTTATGTAATATTTTTGTGAAAGTGGACTGGTATATATTTTTAGCGAACTTTGTTATTCTCTATTATGAGATAGATCACGAGGTCCCTATCATTCTTACTAGGCCATTCGTGGCTACCGAATGGGCCTTATTTCCTGTTGAATATGATGAAATAAAGTTTTAAGTAAATAATAAAGAGGTCTCCTTCAATGTGTGTAAATCTATGAAACAACCTAAGGATTTGCAAGTTGTTTTGGTGATTGATATGTTTGGTGATAAGGTGACTAACCCAATAAAGGAGAATCTTATGGATGACCCCTTAGTAGGTGTTTTCTAGAACTTAGAGAGTAAAGTGATTAAAGAAAAGGATAAGGTTGTTGATTTTATGATGTGTTTTGGCTTTTGTAATAGAAATCCTTATGTGATTGTAGTACTTTTCCAATTGATGTTGCGGATTATATATTTCCTCGGCAAATAGAAGCATCAAGATCTAGGGTGAAAAAGTCTATTCGTGTTTTTGGGTGGCCTGTATTAGATATAAAAGGCATTGTTCCTAGAAGTTGTTAAAATAAATCTAAGAAAAGACAAAATGTTGTTAAGAAATTGAACTGAAAATTTCATAGTAGTGAATAGATGTTCTGATTCAACTATAGGTGGAAACATTTTGCGGGAAATATTAACATTAAGTGGTCGCCCATGTCTATTAAAAAGGAAAATTTGAATAAGAAGACCATGTGAAGAGAAAGTTCATACTGAATGGAAAAGGATCAAGGTATTACCACATGGGTGGATTTGGAGAGTTTATGGTTTAGTCGTTTCGATTCAAGGTTTTAAATTGATGATCAATTAATGTCATCCCATGGAAAAAATTAAGGTGCTTCTTGGGAGACAACCCAAGGTATATGTTTATTTTTTCATAATGTTTTGGATTATAATTTTATTTTGTTTTAGGTGTTTGTAGGTTCTAACATAAGTCAAAATGGGTGAATGAAGGATTGAGGACTCAAAACTATGCCCCAAGCCAATATTGATTTGAAATTTTTCTCCAAATTTTGTTGTTCTAGCCTGAACCTGAGCAGGACATGCTTGAGAAATCATGGCAAAAGTCATGAGCATCTAGAACAGAGTTGGCAATAGCCTTCACTACCTAGACATTCATTGGACATGCTATAGTAGTCCAAGCACAGACTAGGCGCATATGTCATATAGATGGTAGTAGTAATATTTCCTGGACCTCTGCTGTACATGCTTGAGTAGTACAGACACAACCTAATTGCAGGAGAGCCAAAATAATCTATAGTAAATCTATTTTAACCTTATCTAGACATGTTAAGTAGTCCAGGCGTAGGTCCACCGTATTTTTCACGTAGCTGGGCTATTTTGGAGCCAAATTTTTAGAACATTTCACTCGTATCTTGCATGTAAATAAGCTTGAGTAAGCTAAAAAAATTCTATACTCTGCAATGTAAAATTTTGTTTTTCTTCTTTTTGCTACACTCTTAAATTCATTCATCAAATCTCTCAATTTCTTATTTGAAGAATTCAACATCGGATAATTTCATTGGGCTTTTATTTCATATTTTTCCCTCTAGAATAAACTTACAATGTTGTTTTGTAATATTCTCGTTGAATTCCCTTTATATTGGAATTGATGCTTTACATCCCATGGTACATTTGCTTTGAATTTGATTTTGTTGAGCTTATTTTGGTAAATTTTGATTGTAGGAGTGAATAGTTTTAAATGTGTACCTTGTTTTACATGCTAAATTGGAAATTCTCTCTTCTTTAAACTAATGCACCATGTGTTCGATGAAATAACCACTTGAAGTTTGGTTGTTAAATATAGTGGTAGCTAATTTAATTGGGTTATTAAGAGTACCAATGGTGTGTTTAGCGATGAATTAGTATATGGTCTTGCTCACATATGATTTTAGTCTATTTTTCCAAGTTTTTATCTTTCACGCACACCATATGTTTTTGAAAACATTAATGAGAGAGGGATGTCTTATATGTTACTAATGAATAATGTATTCATTCTTATGGCATAAATATGAGTCCAATTTCTTATTAATGGTAGAAAACAAATGATTTTTGGGTGAAGTTATTGGTAAATTATACTTCTATGGTCTGGTTGATAAACATGCTTATCATAGCATTTACCGGTGAAGTCTGAGTATCCCTAGAGACATGAATGCTTTAATTTCCGTATGATTGATCGGGTGACACCATTTCATGGCATTGGGTCATTTTTGTTTCCATTGAGGATTATGGATGTGCTATGAGCTAGAATGGTGAAATTTAAAAATTATATGACAATGTAGATTTCAAATGATTGAGGGTTGTGATGAAAGATTTCCATGAGCTGTAATGATGTAGTTACCTTGCATCCATCTTTATTTTTATTTTTATTTTCTTTCTTGATATTATGCATTTGATAGTTTGTACAAATTACTTCCTTTGATGGCATTGGTATTATTAAATGTATAGGTGTACTCAAATTCACTGTTTTCATTTTACATTTGTGTTGTTTATTTATTTTAGACCTCATGGATATTTCACTTTGATTCTTATTTACTTTGGAACTCGTGGGGCTTGTTCCTCACTATCGACATAGATTTAGATTGGCCCTTATTTGGTCTATTGATGATAAGGTTGGATGTTTCCCTTTTCAGGATTCTGTCATGCACTGAACACTAATGCGACACTCAAATTGTTGTGCATTGTTCTTTTCACCTTTCGTATATACGTTTCAAATAAACTCCAGTGGTTTTTTTCAAAACTTGATTCTTTTGTCAGGAGAAAAAATTTTGTTTTCTCTTTCTTTTGATGTTTTAGCTTTATTTTTTTTTAGATTCTTTATTGAACCGAGGGATATTTAACCCATGATGGCTGATAAGGCGATATCCTTAGGTGAAGTATCTAGTCTTTTAAGTTGACTCAGTATAGGCAAAAGTTTAAAAAGTCTTTTAAAATATTAGCAAAAAATGATATAATTTTTAAAAACATAGTTTTATTTTTTGAAAGAAGAAAAGATGTTTATGATTTTTCTCTTGAGTGAGACCACTAAATTCAATTATTGGCTCTCTTTACAAGGATGTCTTTGACTCTAAGTGATTTACTAAGCTTAAATTAGTTGGTAGACTATCCTTTTACTCTATGAGTATGATGCCTTGTGTAATGAGATTTTTGAATAATTAAAGCACATACATTTATTCTAGAACTTGCCTCGAGTGTATTCAAATCTAAATCCTAGGCAAGCTTGGTTTGGAGAATTATCCAAGGCTATATTTTACCTGCCACATAACCAAATTCCTACCTTAACATTGTTCCCCAGTTAACCCTTTGTCCCTTTTACCAATTCTTCTTTCTTCTTATAACGATAACCATGCTAAAAAACTGAAAGCCTTTTGAAAATCATTTTATTTTTTATTTAAACTCCTTTGATGCATCACATGATTTGAAATAATGAAATATAGGTGAAAGACGTAGTTTGAGGGTTTGTCTATTTGGTAGAATAATGTAAGGGTAGTTCAAACTCTATGTATAGGGGAAGAATGTAATATGTTACGATTAACCAAGAAAGGTGTATGTAAGTTTATGAAATCATGTTCTTAAGAGACATTATATGTGCTTGATGATAAAGCTGAGTAGCCAAGCCCATATAACTTTAAGAAAAATTAGACAAATGGGGGGCTAAGAAAAACTTAAAATTAGAAAATATCATGGAAACTTCGAAGAAGAAAAGTAGTCAAATAAGTTTTGTGTATAAGGGGATGAGCAATTGCATTGTAGGAGGTCTTTAGTCTGTTGATGTATATATTCCTTCATTCACCTTAAACCTACATCTAGATCCACAAGACCTTGGTGATTCCAAACTAGGTAAGTCTTCATTATTGCCAAAAAACACAAAGGGAAAGCCTGTGGTTCTACTCATTATACTTGAATTTCTTTCTGATATTAAGTGTGGATTCTTTCATTATTTTAGCTTCTTTAAGAATTGAAATGTCTTGTGCGTGTGGAGCTAACTTTTGAATATGAATGGTATCGATACTTTGGGAAAGAGGGTCAAGTCCTACTACTGATTTGGTAAAAGTGCGACGTAAGCTATATTGTGAAGATTGAGATGATATTTGAAAATTTTGTGTCACCTCTCGAGATTCTTTATTGATTCAAAAGGTTCATTTATATAAACGATCATCTTTGGTTTATAGATATGTGCTTATTGAAATTTTTTGGTTTACTTATTGCCATGACATGTTTAGGAAATCTTTGTAAAGCTTTGTTAGCAAATATATTTACTATAGCTTTCTTTTGAGTGGTTTGAGTCGTAAATACCCTATCTTATTGGGTTATGCTTGGGTGCTTGAGCACAAATAATTGTTCGAGTTTGGAGTGATTTAAAAATCGTCAATTTGATGACTTGTTATCACCCTTTTAAGCTTGAATTATCATGTATTTGGATTGATTTTGTGTGAATCTCATGTATAACTCTCATTTGTATAGGTAACTATTGAAAATGAAAAGGTGAAAGCCATTCAAGTCAATAGAAGGTCAAATATGAAAGAAAAAGATCCCTAAAGATCACATGGACATGTCAGAAGGGGCTACCCACGCAAGCCGGTGGCCAAAATAGCCATTATAGCCCTATGTGCACCCTATTTACGCCTAGTCTGCTTCTGGATCTACTTTGATCAAGAGTGTGGTGATATTTTTTTTAATTCTTGAAAATGTGAATTTGGGGCTAAATTAGGAGTTTTCAGCTCTTTTCCACATTATCTAACATCATTGTATTACGCTGTAGATGAGAACACATTAGAGGGATTCTCAAGTGAAGAATTAGTGATTTACATTGAAGATTTAATGCAATTAAATCTTTTATTTTGCATTATCATAATGTTTTATGGATTAGTTTGTTGAAAATTATGGTATATCTCTACTTTCTCTCTCTATGGAAAGCTAATTCTTATTCTTGGGTTTATACTAGAATAGGTTGTGATTAGTGTGTGGGTTTTATTTATTGTCCTACTAATTAGCTATTTGATATGGGTTTTACATTCATTCCATGTTTTAACTAAGAATTAGGTGTTTCAAACCCCAATTACCTTAGAACTCATATCATCCTTGATCTAGGGGATATGGGTGAGGAATGAGTATGAACAATAACTTTAGTTAGTTCATTTAATAGAATCTCTTATATATAAGAATGTTGATTGAGGTCATATAATGGTAAACTTGTTACACTTATGAGGCTTTGTAAATAACCAATTTGTGATATTTGGTGTTTTATTAAAAAATTGACACTAATACCTCTAGATCTACCTTAACCATGACTTCTAGCAAAATTTGGATAAAAAATAAAAATACCCATGCATGAATCCATACCTAGGAATGCATAACCCCATGTTCTATCAACACTTGATTAGCTCTAATTTTTTCAAGCTTCAAAATAGTAGCCTTAAAACAACAAAATTGTTTAATTTGAAATCATTCAAACAAACCCCTTATTTTTAATTTCATCTTTGTTTACCACACATTATGGGCCAACTCTTAGTTGACTTCTAGCACTCTCACGTATTGAAATCCTTGTCTTCACTCCTTCTGGATTTGACCCCAACTTTGTTGGGTTACTATACTGATGATGATCACTTACACTTCAAGGGTGTAGTTTAAGTGTCATTACATAGCCTTGGTAAATTAAAGGACAAGATGTTATGAGAGGATGCTACAGGTTATCTCTATTTGACGTTCAGAACACTTGAAAAAAAGTTCTAAAATTGTGAGAAAGATTACATTGGAGATTGTTAAGCCTTCGACTTGTATAGAGACCGAATGAGTCATTCCAGCAGAAAAAGTCCTAGGCTATGACATGTGCAGATGACTAACAATGATTCATAGTCAGTATATGAATCGGTGTCAGTGACATCATCACTACTGGCTTTCATAATCCTATTTTGTTAAGAAAAAGATTATTGTGTCTATAATACTCTTATTTGATTTTGTTTTAAAGGTTATGCATTGTTATTATTGTAGGGTTCTTAGACATATTCTTGACACCAAAATTATTGATATCGGTTTTCTAAGGGTTTATTAAATTTGAGGTTTTTAGAGTTTTTATGTTATTCTTGTAAGTGCACAATTGTGCTTTGATCTATGAATTTTTCTTCCGTACTTAAGATCATGAGTTGCTAAATCCCGTGACTAGGGTTGTGCGAACCATGATGAATTAAAAAATGAATTAAGTGCATAGACATTCATAGATAGGTGTGCTTGCATGTATGAGTATTTCCTTTGATTTTATTGATTTCTTCATGATTTTAGACCTTAGGAACTCACTTTTATTCTAGACTTTCTCTAGAGAGGGGTAGATATTGTCAAAAGGAGATAATGACATAAATTTGAAGCTATCAACCTTATATCTAATTAACTTAATCCTTAACTGAGATAGTTAATATGAGATCATAGAAAAAGGGTTTGTAATGCAACACTTAGATTCTGAGAAAAGATGAGTGAAATTGAATTAACCAGTGTTGAGAGACGGTTATATGATACTTATATTTTTAAAGTTTGCATGAAAAGAATTGGTATAGTTGATGTGTGGTGAATTTACCACTCATATGAATTCAAAATTCGTGCACACTACTACAATTTGAATGTATAAATGATTGTGATTAAATGCACTAATTTCCATATTTTGTTGGCTTACAGGTGATGAGAAAGAAAGATGTGGATTCGAGCTGAAAAAGATCAAAAAGAGAAGAGAAATGCATTCGAGAGACCTAGAGTAGAATTTGGTCTCAATTATCGCGATCGTGGTCAGCCAAGATTTGTCAAAGGTCTACGACCACAGTGTTTTAAGTGTGGTAGTTGCAGTCGTGATAATGGACAACTTACAGCGATCGCGGCTAGGTAGGTTTATGCCTAGGGGTAATTGTGTCATTTTGCCCAACCAACCCCAAATCCCTTATAATGTTAAACCGTTTCCCATTTGGCATCTTATAATTTGAATAATTGAACTTTGGAAACTTTGTAACCCTAATAATTTTGGAAACTTTTGTATTTGAATTTTTTTAAGTTGAGTTAGTGAAATTAGAGTGTAATTTGAAGAATCTTCTTAGCCTCCATTATTATGGATGTTTTGAATGAACCTTATGGTATGTTTCTTCCACTTTACTTCATTAGTATCTAAATTTCTTTTTCTTAGAATTATGTTGAACTAAGGTGCAATTATGTGTGGGTTATGATGTATTTGTTTAGATTCCAGTTTGTTGATGATGGTTTTTACTATTGCTTGTTTGAATTAGTTGGGTTTTATGGGTGAAACCCCAAATGCCCAAAATAAAATTATGGGTGAAAACCCCAAATTCTTGAAAGCTTACATAATCCTTAAAAGAGGGTGTGAGTGAAATTTTTGAACCAATATCATCCTTGAAAGATGGATATGGATGACAAAGAAATAGTGAACAATAATGGATGTAGTTCGCTATATTTTTACCATCTTATAAATAAGGGTGAGCAGAGAGTTAGCTATGCTTGGGCATCTTCGTGGAAATAAGGATGCCCAATTAAGGTAGTAGGACGTTTTAAGTAACACACTCATTAGGTACTCGAAAGGGTCAATGAGTGATATTCTTGAGGCTTTGTTAACAAACTAACCTCATGGACTTTAAACCTATCCCACCATAGAGTTAATGAATAGAATTTGCACTAAGTCATCATGCACCCATGAATAACTTTCCCTTAGGTTGACATAATCCCAAGATCCTTCTCATCTTGAATTTTCCATAAAATTTGTTGCCTTTATTTTGTTAACTTGAATAGATATTGATCAAACTTTGTCCCAAATCAATCCCCCATTTTAAATCAAGTATCTTACTTTGTCTATATTACGGGTATCTTTTTATTAACTATTGACACCCATGGGCCTAGAAATCTAATTTTGCTCCTCGTGGATTCAACCTCAACATAGAGCTATTGACAACAACCTTTTTCTACTAATTTTAAATGGTGTAGGTGAGCGTTACCAAAATGGTGTCGTTGCATGGAAATAAAATTTAGCATTCACTTGCGTGGTGTTAATATTTACTTAGGGTATACTCGTAGAGGTGTGTATTTATTTTGGTATCTATTTTTGTTTCCTTTTAGGTGATCTCTATAGTGTTCATGGAACTATGAGTGATGATACAAATATTGTCGGGTCTTTTGATGGTCCTCTTTATAATGAGGAGAAACTCAATGACATTGGGTGTACAAGTGCCATCCGTATCCTACCTACTTATGTGAATGAGGTATTCCACGTTACGAGCATTATGTTGCATATAATACAAGTGAAGGGACCTTTTGGGGAGCAAGCTTATGAGGACCCTAACTTTTATTTGAAAAACTTCATAGAAGTGTGTGCACCCTTTGATATTGCATACATAATCCAAGAGTCTATCCGGCTTTGCCTCTTCTTGTTCTTTCTAATGGGAGAGGCGGTTTGTTGCTTCAATCTCTCCTGACTGGGTCAATCACTTCATGGGATAAACTTACTGTTGCCTTTCTTGAATTGTATTTCCTACCATTGAAGATCCTCTAATTGCTTGATTAAATCAAAAACTTTAGTTAATTGAATACAAAACCCTTGTACGAGGTATGGAAAAGATTTAATGAAAAGCTCATGCAATGTCCAACAATGAGGTCCTGGATAAGATTCTTCTCCAAATCTTCTATCACACTCTTGATCCACTCAAATAAACTATGGTAAACAATGTGCCCGGGGCCTCTCTTGTGAAGTTGACTTATCATGTGACAGGAATTTTTCTTGAGAAAGTTACAAAGCAAAACAGGGGCTGACACACCCGTGATGCTGAAGTACCAAAAGGCTCCTCCACTACCTCATTTGTTGATAAATAAGAAAATCAGAAAGATTAAGAGAGGGAGGAGAATAAGGCAAAAATGATGACTCAATTGGAGCTTTTCACTAAACATGTTATGGGTGCACCTAAAAAAATATTGAATTCCATGGAATTCAAGGCCTATGATGATGAAGAGGCCAAGAGTCTTGATGAAGAGATATAATATTTATCAAACTATTTAGGGGGTTCCCGCATGGCCTATCAAAGGAAAGGTAGGAACCAAGGTTAGATAGATTATGATCGTAACTATGATTAGAGGGACAAGGACCAAGAGTATAATCATTATGTGCCCTCTCATGTCTAGGAAAATAACAAATATGAAAATCCCGTTGACCCCAAAAAATACAAAACTGAAGATAACTTGGCAAGAATTTTGATAAAAGTGGAGAGAATGGACAAGATGGTCCGTGAATTGAAAGGCAACATTTCATAATTTAACCAAATAGTTGTGTATGAATTTGATTCTATTAAGTAATTGGAAAAGAAAATAGGTCAAATCTTCTCTCAACTAAATGCTTGACCAAAGGAGGCTTTCTTAGTGACACTATTGTAATCTCGAAAAATGATGCTCAAGTTTTAGAAATAGTCACTAGAAGTGGCAAGACCCTCAGGGATCATTTGAGTAAAGTTGAGGGAGAAAGTATGGGTGTAAAAGAGCCCAACATTGAGCACATTAATATGAAAAAAAGGTTGTGGTTGAGCAAAGATAAGAAACCCCAATATCTCAAGAAGAATAGGATAAAAAAACCATTGGAAAATGATGAAGAGGTGGTAGAAAATTAGGAGGCACGAAGTGATACGTTGACCATCATGCAAGTTCCTCCTCAATTTCCATAAAGGCATAGGAGAAAAGAGAAGAGTGACAAGCTCTAGAACTTCATGGCTAAGCCTAGTAACCTCTCTATCAATATCCCATTACTGTAGGGTATCTAAGAGATTTTGGGGTATGCTAAGCTTATGAAGAAATTGACATTGAAGAAGAAGATTGCTGAAGGTGACACCATTAAAGTCACCCATTGGTGTAGCTGTAATCCCTTGAGTTTGTACCCCAAACGCTATACGGTGCTCATAATACCGAAGGACCACAAGCTAACCCATTAATTGTACCTGCTATATTGGCTGAATGAAAATACTCTAATATACAAAAATTAGGCGGGAAAACATGCCATAAGGTTCAATACTATAGTAAAATTGAATACGGTACAGTGATACCAAAACTGAAATATCTATCTAAAAATACTTTTAGTATGAAAAGTCTTTAATCTGTCTAAACTGTGGAGTTTGTAGGACAATCCCCTAACTAATTCCAACTACTAAAAGTGAACTGATAACTAAAATAATAAGAGAAAACAATCATGTCCTCGAACTATGAGGACTCACCTCTAACTCTGACTGCTGAAAGTCTAAAATGCTAAAGGTGCTCGGGAGCCCGCGTGTCTGAACCTTTAATATAAGACATCATAGCACAAAAGAAAGGCATGCATCAGTACTTTGAATGTACTGGTATGCTTAGTGAAGTAGGCTAAAATGCATGGGTTCATATGCATGAAAAATACTAACTGAATATCATGAATAAGACTGAATGAGAGGACATGCATGAATATGTATACTGTAACTAAAATTATGACAACAATGGATACTAAATCTAAATACTGATTAACTAATATTTGAGTATACTGATACAAAATTACTAATAACTAAATGACTGTATCTGACAGTCCTGAATCTTTAGAACTGTACTGAGTTCTAAACTGAACTGAGTGACTGTATTTGACTGATTTAGGGAGCAACTTTTAACCTAATTTGAAGGGTGTCAATACCGTGCCACGGGTAAAGATGAGTTGTGAGTTAACCCTTTATGACAGAAAGCTCTTCCATTAACCCTTACTGGTAGGTAAGATCAAATGAGATATGTCAACCCTAGTATTACAGGGAGATATCTCAACCTGCACTATATACGTAGTTCTGGAATACAAGGATTGCTTCTAAGGACCACACCCTCTAATAGAAGGTGAGCCCCCATCCTTGGGTGCACTTTGTGCTGAATCCTACTCCCAACTAAATAGACACTGACCTGATTCCTAAACTGTACTGAGCTTGACTGAACCGTTACTGATTATATTATTTGACTGAACTGAACTAAGTTCACTAAGTTCCATGGACTGACAGAATACTACTGAGATTTTCCTAAGTTTTGTAACTAATTGAAGCTCTTGGTAAACAGCTAAGTTTTTAGGTATTAAATACCCCTAGGACTCGATAGCATGAAAGGTAAATCATAGTATAAGCTTAAAAGTCATAATCATGTGCACTTGTTCACAACTCGTTCCTGGAAACATTTTATCAAACACTTGCATGATACAACTTGTACATAAGCTAACATGACATTATATCTTTCCCTTATTAGTTCACATGATTAATTAATCAAGAACTTGGTGAGCATACATATGCACATAACACTAAACAAAAAGTAGACATCATAACTCAAATCCCCATTGACAATTTCAAGGGTTTTACAAGGATCCTCATGATATTACATACATATCAATTAACCTCACATGAAACGTATCATAAAACATGGATTAGAATCCTAATTAATCATTATAAACATGGATATAATCAAACCTAACATGGAATTCATGAAATCCATAAACTTGAAGTTTAAAAATAGTTTCTTGGACTCCAAGGGTAGAAGGGACCCTTGGATGAACACTTCACATACCTTGATTACTACTTTCGAGAAGATGGAAGTGAGTTCTTGAGACTTGAATTGTTGAACTTGATGAGGCTAGGTCTTGCTCTTAAGAGTGTTTATCAGTAAAGAATGAGATTTTTTCCCTATTGGCTAATTAATTTCATATTAAGGATAAATAAGGGTGGGGAAAATGGCTCATTTGTCCCCACAACCTATATTAAAATAATACTTAACAGGGATGCCCTCATGTCACGACCCCTGCTTAGAGAAAATAGGCATTGATATGTGACCCCTACTCGGGTCAAGTAGCCATGACTGCGCGACCCTTGGGTTGACAGGCCCTCGCGAAGTGGGGCTATCGCGACCCTTCACTGTTTTAGGCATCTAAACTTGCCCTTATGCAAGTCTGAAAGATCTAAAACTTGCCTAAGATGATCCACATGTGACCCTGATCATAAATCAATTTGAAAATTGACAAACTAAGGTCAGGAAGGTCATGAAATAAGATTTCCAACTTATGAAGGCTAAAATGACTCTGAATGAGAATACCTAGCTAATATTTTCTAAGTATAGGGCCCCTTAACAAGCTTTAAAGGACTGAGTTAAGATTAAACTTTTATGGGGTCTTATAGTAGCACTATTATGAGTAGAATAATAGTATAAAAGAAGGAAGACCCCGATGCTTTTATAATTCCATGCACCATTGGGAAAAAAGAGTTTACAAAAGATTTATGAGACCTCGGTGTGAGTATTAATCTCATGGCTTTGAAATATATCAGTGTCTTGGCTTGAGTACCCCTACTCAAACGTCGATGAGGCTTTTGATGGTGTATCGTCTATCATGAAACCAACAGGTGTTTTGTTCGATATATTGGTAAAAGTTGATAGATTCATCATACTGGTAGATTTTGTGGTGCTCAATTATGATATGGACAAAGAGGTGCCTATTATCCTTGGTCGATCTTTCCTTTCTAAAGGAAGAGCTCATATGGATTTAGAGCTTGGGGAATGTTTATGATGGTGAAGTGTCCATTTGGGTATGTAAAATAAAGAAATAACCCATGGAGTTTCAATTGGTATGACTTATCGATGTTGAAGATGGGGATCTGAATGATGTCTCCCTTGAGGATCCAACTTAAAAAAGATTAAGAAATCTATGCAATTAAGATAACAAAGATTCTATGTAGGAGGAAACACACAATTGCCAAAAAGTGGTTCGTATCCTTTGTTTTCTAGTTTAGAAGTTTAGATTTTAATGCTTTCATTTTATTAATCCATGTATTTGTGGCACTATGGAGTGTGTTGAATGAGTTTGAGAAGGGGAAAGTATGTCAAAATAGGGAAATAAGATGAATAGGGGAAAATAGAGGTGCAAAAATGCCCTCAGTTACCTCGATCATGGGGACTGAGCCTCCTCAATTGCAGTCACTATTTTTCCGCAGTAGTAGACCTTTGACCACAATCATGGTCAGATAATTTTAAATTACCATCCAACTGCCATTTCCCTCCCAATCCCTTGCCAAATTCTCTGTCAAATTTTACCTACTCCTTAGCATATTTTGGCCATCCAAAATCATCATAGCATTCCTTTGCATCATTATTCTGGTAGGTGCTTTGAATTTGTAGTTAAAGTTATTATTAGTAGGCCATAGAATGCATCTTATAGGAAAGGCCTAAAATTTTAATTTTCATTGGTAAATACTTGTTTAATTGTACTTGTGTGGTGGTTCATTGTTGATTTTGGTGTGTACACATTTGGGGAAGTCTTGAGTACCCAAACTATGTTTGAAATTGAGAAAACTATAGTGTGCATACCAAGTGATGATCAAATGCCCAAATAAAGTCATAACTAGTTGTTTCACATTCTTAGAGTATGATCAAGCACTTAGGAACCTTGGTCAATGTTCTTAGTGATAGTTTACTATTTTGGAACTTGATTTGGCCTTGAAATTGGAATTTTAAACTGTTGAAAAATCTAGGTTGGACTGGAGTTAGATACAGCAATCGGGGTCATTGATATCGCGATCGCAGCACCACGATCGTGGCTTAGTGTCCCGTCGTCGCTACATCTGATGCTAAATTTCATCCTAGTCCAAAAATCCTGCACTTCAAATTCTTGTTCGAATACCACCTAGTAACTATCCCATGATATTTATTGGATGACATAGCATAGTTTGTGCGTGAAAATGTCAATGATTAATGATAATGTGTTGTTTTCATGTTTTTCAAGTAGATATCATGGGAGATGATAATGCTCAAACTACAGCACTCGTCAGAGTGTAAGCGGTCGTTGTCAAATATAGAACCCAACTGGGTTGGGTGTCGAATCCCACAGGGAATACTTGGTCACTAAGTAAGCAAAGATTATTAGACTTTTGGTGAAAGTTTCGTAAAAAAGGGGGGGTTGTAGCGTGAATTTAAGAGTGTCAAAAATAGTAATGTAAGAACGGAAAATAGAAGAGTAAAACGGATTGCTTGGTTGGTTTTAATCAATGAGAATTGAGAGTTAGGGTTATGTCCACCTTATGAGTTATACGTATCTATTGACTATGAGTTATGAGGAATTCAGACATGCATGCGCTTATAGAGAATCGTATTCTATGGTAAATCCAGGCGTCTTTTGACCATCAAGGATTATTTCACTTTAACTCTTTCGAGCTTAAAGCGTATCTAATGGTACAGATTCTCCAATAGGTTAATCCAGTTACGGAACTAACTTTTTAACAGGGGTTGGTGCCCTATTACCTTGACATTATCTCTTTTCCAGACATGTAACTTTTCTTTCGAACAAGTAAATGCTATACTGGCGTATTTTATATGTTTGCAACCACAAGAATTTAGATTAAGATAAAGAGAATAATAATATAAGCAGCATACGTGTCAAGAATTCACAAACTCATAGCAATAGATAGTGTCTCATAAGGCTTCCATAACCCCAACAGAGAAGTTTAGCTACTCATGAGTGCAACAAAAATCACAATAGACATTATTATAATACCAAAATAAGAGTCTAACGTGAAGTATGCTTTGGTAGTGCTTGTGGCTTGAATTCCTTGCAAGTAGCGTTTCTCTTGTTGTGAAAATTTAGAAGTCGATGAAGAGAAAGTAATAAGAATTAATTCAAAGAGAATGAATTGAAAGTGTTGAATGAATAATAAAAAGTAATTGATTGAAGAAGTATGAAGTATGAAAAACTTCAGCAAAATAGGGTATTTATAATACCCATATCCTATTCCTACTAGGCTACTGCGTACTTATCCTAATCCGAATAAGTTACTGCATCATTATCCTAATCCTATTAAGTTACTGATGATCCCCAAAGTCTTTGAAAATGCTGTTTTTGCTCGGGATAGGTTTTCCATGCGTCACTTTTAGTCCCTAGGCGTCCAAGCTCTGCTTTCCTTCTTTCGTGAAGCTTCCTTTGGCGTCAAGTTATCCATAAAATGCTGAAATCTTCATCATTTATACCTGAAAACTTGCTAATCACGTTTGTTAGCTCACTTACAGGAAAAAGGACTAAAAGTGCATGAATTATGTATTTTGTCATCAAAACTTAGCTTAAAATATGGGTAAATTATAGCACTTTAGGCGTGTAAATACGCCTATCATCAACACCCCACACTTAAAGCTTTGTTCGCCCTCGAACAAAATACTATGCCCATATAAACATCTACTTAGGATTTCACAGTAACAGCATGAAATATTAATCAAGACAGGCACGACAATTATTAACAAAGAGTAGTTTTCTGATCACTACTAGAAACAATTCAACCTCCTACATAGACTCGTGATGATGTTTAATTCGTATTCAAAAAGTTAAGCCACAAAGAATCATACACGACTACCCAAAACTCATCAACCATGTGTGTCTCACACAAGATATTACCCATAATCACTCACAAGTTTTGCATTTTTAGAAACATGGGTACAATATTCTCCTTGCTCTCACTCTCACAAAGAATTCATATGTTGCAACTGATGACCATAGGTTTTCCCTTAGTGTAATGCTCCACTAAATATCAGAATGCTAAGCCTAGGATCAAATAGGTCTTTTATAGGTTGTAATGTAGGCTAAGGGACGGGTAGGACTATTTTGGCTAGAAATATTGACTATGTTCCTAGGCGCTTTAATACATTACATTATGCTATTAACACTCTCTTTAAAACAACCTTTCTACCTTTCTTTCATCTACCACCCCTTTTCACCTATTTTGTTATTCAATGATAAACACAAAGATCTTTTTATCTTTCTTTTTTTTTATAACATACCTCTATGATAACCACTCTTTTTTTATAACAAATTCAAGTACCTATACACTCTAAGGCATCACTCTTAACCAATTTCCTCATATTTTGTCACATGACTTTACAATTTAAAAGCACAAGCACTTAGGAATTTGGATCAAATTATGGTCTTGAAAAAGAATGGATTAGGCTTACATATGAGGCTGTCAAAAAAAATAGGCTAAAGGCTCAAAGGGGGTTATCTAGGATGATGTCCATGGGTAGATAAAACGAAGGTAAACAATCACAGGTTGCCAAAGAAATGCCTAAATCATCTCCTAAACTCACACTCTTTATTTCGCTTTACATACATACCAGGTAAGTTCTAGCATCAGCCACAAACACAGAATATACTATTACCTCACACACACAAGGCACATGGTCGACTTTATTGGGAGTAGTATAGACTCTTGACCCAACAGATGAAGGAATTGAACCACACACTTATCACATAATGAGTCACATTTAGAGCCTAAACGTCTCAATAATAATGATTTTATCACAGACTCTTGTCACAATACCATGTTGTCTATCAGAACAATTTTATGCAAAGTTTTTAACAAAAAAAAATTGACTACTAAGAAAATAAAACAAATAAACAAATAAACATAAATAAGCAAATGCAGATAAGGAAGTATAGCATACAAATACCAGTACCCCACACTTAGATGGGACACACTGCCCTCAGTAGAAAATAAATAAGAAGAACCTGGTTAGTCGGACTCCTTCTCTATGTATGGAGTCATACCCCCTTCATCGGAATCATCATCAGAGTCGTCGTTGTCAGAGTTATCCTCCACGTTGGAGTCTGGCATTCGGCGATTATCATCGGTTGGCACATCGTCATTAAGAGGTTCCTCAAAAAATACACCTACTCCACACATCGCCCTCGCATGCTCATTCATTGGGTAGTCATAATCCAGCTGTTGGAGCTCTGTAGCAGTTGGAACACGACCCCCGCTCATCATGGTAAACCTCGTCATGCCATATAAATGGTGGAAGAAGCTTTCATCGCGAGCATGTCTTTCTGCAGTGGTAAGGTTGACGCCATGTGTGGATTCAACATCTTTAACCTTTGTGAGGTCAACCTTCTTCGGATTGTGTGGAAGATTATGTTCATCCGGTTCCTCTTCGATGTCCTCCTTCCTCAATATTGCAGTCAACAGATTGCCAAAGCTGAAGTGGGACCTCTTGTGTAGCCTGGCCTTATGCATTGTAGATCGAATAATTTCCCCAATGTTGATAGGGACATTCGTCATCAATGAGTACACCAAGCACACTCTATCTCGTGTTATCTTTGTGTACTGTGTCCCTGGAATAAAGCAAGAGTTGACTATTCACAACCATATCCTAGCTTCCCTATTTAAGGAAGCATATGGGAAGGTGTTGTGCCAACCGGTGTCCTTGTGTCTGCTTCATCGTGCCATAGATCTTGTTCCACACAATGTGTGTCTAATTGCCCTGTACGGAGGTCTGTTATACATCTCTTTGAGTGGTGATGGATCAACAGATGGCAAACCCAGAAAAGAGTTGAAGAACTCCGCATTTAGTTGTAGGACTTGGCCCCGAATCTTTACTTCACTCCCTATAGTTTTCGATGACCAGTTGGTATAGAATTCTCGTGTTAGATCGAGATTGAATTCTCCCATATCTTGGAAGATAAAATCAAGATGTAATGCCATTATCTTGGCCAACATGCAAGGTTCTTTCTTTGCTAGGCTTTCCTTGTGTATCAACTCGACATAAACATATTTTTTTCTTTATTGTTCCTATACCAATTCTTTCCTTGCTCCTCTAGGACCCATTTTATTCCAAACATGTGGCGAGGCATTTGTAGTGAGGAGGATTCACCTTGCTCTTTACATCCCCTTTTCTGGCCTTTTTGTGAGGTGGTCGCTTTATCCTTCCCTTGTCTTGCTTTTGGTGCCATTGTACCTGAGATTAAAATAATAGTAATGTTAGCTTGATCTCGGTGGATCCAATCAATAAACAAGAAGTAGTGGCACCACCCCACACTTAATTTGTTGGCACAGATTAGTGAAGTCAATAATCTCGATTACTCAGGCTTCATCGATATACGTTTAGGTGTTATGCTCCAACAATATAATCAGTGCAGTCATACTTTTCTTGTCATCTTAACTATCCTTTTTGAGTCAATTACATGAAATCTTGGCAATACTTTCATGCTTGGATTTATGTATCTTTTGATCAAGACTACTACATAGATATTGGATCAAGTTATCGCATTTAGAAATAATCACAACATTATATGTTTGTAGTCAATCATGATTCTCATTTCGATGAACAAGTCATTCCAACATGTAAGCTTTCTAAGTACAAGATTATGCAATTTCCTTGGCCATGTCAATTTCGCAAAAGTATGACAGTGTATAAGAATTAGATACAAGTTGGAAACAATTCAAGAGTATCCTTACGTATTCTTTCACTCACTTAGTTCTATCACAACAAATCAACCACATTTAAATCATCAACAATACTTCAAGATTTAACAACTTGTTATAGGTGTAGTAGTGTAGTACTTACGGAATATAAAAGAAGAACAAAGAAGTACTTAATTGATGGCCTTTGGAAGATGTTCTAGAAAAATAAAAGAGCAAAAGGAAAATTTTTTAGAGAATTTGGAGAGGTAGGCGGAGCTTTAGGGTGGAATTGCAATGTGTTTTTGTTTTAAGACTAAGGTTTTATTTATAAGACAAGCTTGGGTCGGTTTTTGACCCATTTGGAATCAGATTTGGAGACCAAAAGTGAGTATAGGCGGCGCCTAAAGCTTTGCCTATGCTTGGCATAGGCGGCGCCTTTTGCAAAGCCTTATTGAGCATAGGCGGCGCCTATGCTATGGCATTGTTAGGCATAGGTGGCACCTATGCCATGGCATATGAGATTCAGAGACAAAAGGCTTTTGCATAGGCGCCGCCTATGCTATGGCACTCTAGAATCCGAGAGCTTAGGCCATAGCATAGGCCTTGCCTTGTTCGTGGCCTAGATTTACATAGGCCTTGCCTTGTTCTTTGACTATATTTTCATAAGAAATGCCTAACCCATAGCCTTTTGCTTCTTCATTCCTAACTTACCACCTTCAACATACAATACTTCCAAATCAAAATTTGAAATCAATCTCCTCCTTTACACCTTTTGCACCTATATTTACTCAAAAACAACAAAAACGATTAGAATGATGGGTTGCCTCCCATCAAGCGCCTTAGTTTTGGTCGTGGCTCGACAAAATCCTAGGAAAACAAAAATAACAAAAATAATTAAAAATGATGGGTTGCCTCCCATCAAGCGCTTGATTTATTATCACGGCACGACATAGCTATCACGATTACATAGACTTCATCGATATAGATGGTGGATCATTTTCTGAATGGATTCAGACGACAATGAGGCTTACTTGTAGGCATGCAATCTTCTTCGAGATGACCCTTGTGCATACATATCCCAGGCGGGATAAAAATTATATCATCAATAGTCCAACCCATAGCTCTCTTGTATCTCTTCAGAGTAGAGATGAGAGCATCTACGTGCTGTTCACTTAAATCATTCGCCATACTCACAGGAAGTGTATCTCCACTTCCCAAGAATGCATACCTTATATAATTGGGGAGCTCTTTCGATTCTAGCACTGGGGGCTCTTCAATGAAAGTCTTTGCTGTTGGTGACAGTTGATTCTTAAGATCAAGGTCCGGCTGCTTAGGAGTATGAGAATAGGACCCTATCCCAGTTAGAGCACAAATAGTTTCTTCATGTTCTTCAACATCCTCACGCTCAACATTCATAAGCACAGCCACTAATGGGTCAACAATAAGCTGCTTCTCTACGGATAATTCTTTCTCATCCTTATAATTAACTTCAGCTACAGAGAACACATCCATATCTTCGGGCTGCTTCATTGCTTTGCATACATCAAAACGGACCACTTCGTCATTCAACCGAAATAAAAGCTCATTAGCTCTTATGTCAATAAGCACACTTCCAGTTGCGAGGAAAGGGCATCCCAAGATTATGGGAACTTCATAATCCACCTCGCAATCCAAAATAACAAAGTCTGCAGGAAAGATGAAGGTGGAAACCTTCACCAACACATAATTTAAGATACCAACAGGTCATTTTATCGACCTATCTGCCATCACGAGCCGCATATTAGTTGGTGTAGGGTCTCCCAACCCCAACTTTCTGTAGACGGATAGTGGCATCAAATTGATGCTTGCTCCCAGATCGCACAATGCCTTAGCAAAATTCATAGATCCAACCGTAAAAGAAATAGTGAAAGCACCAGGGTCTGCCTTTTTCTGTACTAAGGACCTTGTGACAATTGCACTGAAATGATGAATATTATCTGCTGGCTCATAGCTTACTTCCCGCTTCTTTGTTAAAAGGTCCTTCATGAATTTAGCGTACCCAAGCATCTGTTCCAGCGCCTCAACCAATGGAACATTAATGGTCAGCTGTTTTAACATTGACATGAATTTATTGAACTTGGTATCATCAGCTCTCTTCTTTAATCTTTGAGGAAAAGGTGGTGGTGGAAGGGGAATAGTTTTCTCCACGACTTTCTTTTCCTCTAGCTTTGGATTGGTGATCTTTTCGGGCTGTGGACGTTGGGGGTGACGTCATTGACGCCTTCTTCAGATTCTTCGGCGTCCTCTGGTTTGGCAACATCTACTACATCATTGACCACTTCCCTACCTTTGGCTGGATTTTCCAACACCTTACCACTCCTGGTAGTAATAGCCATACATGTTCCATCTTTCCTTAGGTTTTGCACTGTGTCGCTAGGTAAGGTGCCAGCTTTTCTTTGATTTAATGTAGCTAAAATTTGACTCAATTATTGCTCCAGCTGTCTTATTGCAGTAGAATGCGAGTCAACCAATTGTTTCATTGAGGACAAATCATTTATTACCTCAGTTACTCCCGTGCAGGTTGCCTCCACTCCTTTCAACAGCTTGGCCATCATATCTTCCATGGACATATTTCCAGAACCAAATGTAGTGGTGTCACATCTTCCAGGAGAAATATACACGCCACTTCTGTCTGTCTTGTTCTTCCAACTACCTTGATCACGATCCTTGTTTCCAAAATTATCATAATAGTTCTGACCTTGGTTTCCTTGGGCATTGCCTCGAAAACCCCCCTGATTGTTCAAGTAGTTAGCTTTTTCTTCAGAATCGAATTCCTCTCTTCCTTTTGACGCAACCGCTTTGACTTTTTTGGTCTTCCCTGATAATAGATGCTTTGTAAGAAGATCCATCTGTGTCTTTATGTGCACCATATCTTGGTCGCGTTCCTCCTCTCTTCGCCTTTGTTCTGCAGTCATGCCAATAGATATAGTGGAGCTTGCTACCTCAGAATCCCTGGTATGCCAAGCTCTACTTTGCTTTGTCATCCGGTATAGCATATCACTCGCCTGAACAAAGGTGAGGTCCATAAATGATCCTCCAGCCGTATTATCCACCACTAGTTTAGTTACTGAATTCAAGGATCTATATAGTATCTCCATCAAGTGAACATTGGTCATGTGATGGTTTGGGCACCTCATAAGCTTCTTCTTGAATCTCTCCCATGTTTTGTGGAGGGCATCAGTTGGAAGCTGACGAAAATTGTTGATTTCATCTCTCAATTATGCTCTTTTGGATGGCGGAAAGAATCTTTCTAGGAAAGCGTCTTTCAATTGCCTCCAATTTGTAATAGAATCAGGAGTCAGCCCATTCAACCATAGAGTTGCCTCTCCAGATAGAGACAATGGAAATAAGCGCAGCCGAATTGCATTCTGTCCAACGCCTGCATTGTCGAATGACTTGCATGTAGAAATAAAGTTGATCAGATGCATATTCGGATCATCACCTGCAAGTCCACCAAATAGTCCCTTGAGCTGCAATAATTGAATCATGGTGCTAGTGATATTAAACTTGGATCCAGGTGCCAAGGGCGGAGGAATAATAGCTCCTGTAGCACCAGCTCCATCCAAATCGTCATCATCATCATCAAAAGAAAATTGCACCGCTCAGCGTTTAGGCCTCAATCTAGCTTGACGATCTCTTCTGTTTACATGTGTCGCCACCTCAGCATCACGCCTAGGGTTTAGTAGCTCGTCATCACCTAGGTCCTCATCATCAAGATCTGTTGCTCGCCCTGGGTTATTAATATTCTGTTGATGTACTTGGGCAGCGGCCAACGCAGCTAGTCTAGCCTGCTCTTATTGAGCAGTCCTTCTCTCAATGTCACGTTGTGCATCCATCCTTCCAATAAGTTGCGGTTCAGGGTTTATAGGTAATAATGGTTGTCCAGAACTTCGAGTATTGGGCATGCACTGACAAAAACCTGCAGAAAACAAAATAACAACTAAAAGTAAAGTACATAAATCTTTGACCAAAGGGTCTAGTAATTATCACAAACATAGTTGACAACCGTATTCCCCGGCAATGGCGCTAATTTTTGATAACGCTTAAACTACAGCTCTCGTAAGAGTATAAGCTATCGTTGTCAAATATAGAACCCAACTGGGTTGGGTGTCGAATCCCACAGGGAATACTTGGTCACTAAGTAAGCAAAGATTATTAGACTTTTGGTGAAAGTTTCCTAAAAAAAAGGGGGGATTGTAGCTTAAATTTAAGAGTGTCAAAAATAGTAATGTAAGAACGAAAAATAGAAGAGTAAAATGGATTGCTTGGTTGGTTTTGATCAATGAGAATTGAGAGTTAGTGTTATGTCCACCTTATGAGTTATACGTATCTATTGACAATGAGTTATGCGGAATTCAGACATGCATGCGCTTATAGAGAATCGTATTCTATGGTAAATCCAGGTGTCTTTTGACCATCAAGGATTATTTCACTTTAACTCTTTCGAGCTTAAAGCGTATCTAATGGTATAGATTCTCCAAGAGGTTAATCCAGTTACGACACTAACTTTGTAAAGGGGTTGGTGCCCTATTTCCTTGACATTATCTCTTTTCCAGACATGTAACTTTTCTTTCGAACAATTTAATGCTATACTGGCGTATTCTATATGTTTGCAACCACAAGAATTTAGATTAAGATGAAGAGAATAATGATATAAGCAGCATACGTGTCAAGAATTCACAAACTCATAGCAATAGATAGTGTCTCACAAGGCTTCCATAACCCCAAAAGAGAAGTTTAGCTACTCATGAGTGCAATGAAAATCATAATAGACATTATTATCATACCAAAATAAGAGTCTAACATGAAGTATGCTTTGGTAGTGCTTGTGGCGTGAATTCCTTGCAAGTAGTGTTTCTCTTGTTGTGAAAATTTAGAAGTCGATGAAGAGAAAGTAATAAGAATTAATTCAAAGAGAATGAATTGAAAGTGTTGAATTAATAATAAAAAGTAATTGATTGAAGAAGTATGAAGTATGAAAAACTTCAGCAAAATAGGGTATTTATAATACCCATATCCTATTCCTACTAGGCTACTGCGTACTTATCCTAATCCTAATAAGTTACTGCATCATTATCCTAATCCTACTAAGTTACTGTTGTTCCCCAAAGTCTTTGGAAATGTTGTTTTTGCCCGGGACAGGTTTTCCATGCGTCACCTTTAGTCCCTAGGCGTCCAAGCTCTGCTTTTCTTCTTTCGTAAAGCTTCCTTTGGCATCAAGTTATCCATAAAATGCTGAAATCTTCATCATTTATACCTGAAAAATTGCTAATCATGTTTGTTAGCTCACTTATCGGAAAAAGGACTAAAAGTGGATGAATTATGTATATTGTCCTCAAAACTTAGCTTAAAATATGGGTAAATTATAGCACTTTAGGCCTGTAAATACGCCTATCATCAGGAGACTATGATCAAGTTCAATTCATGGCCCCTGAGTTCTACAACCTTTACTATGTTGATCTCTCACAGACAAAGATACTGCTAAAAGAGGTACTTGGTTGGAGAAAATGCTGAAAAAGTTCCATCATTTCATGATAGACTCGTAGCCACCGGGTGGAGATGTTTTTCCATAGACCCATGCAAGGAGAATGAGCAGTGGGTAAGGGAGTTGTATGCTAATCTTAGCATAATATATCTCACTGATCCAGTCTTTAGGATCTGGGGAAAGAATGTGCATTTTGGGGTAGAGTAAACTAATGAATTACAGGGGATCTCATATGTAGATATGGTTGAATTAGAAGAAAAGGGGTGCCAGTCAGGTAGCTAGATGGTGGATAAGTTATGTCAATAAAAGGAGGTTTCTTGGGAGGCTACCAAGAAAAACATATCAATGAATGATTTCATTGTTGAAGCCTGGATTTGGTTGAACATCATTTGTATCCGAGTCTCTCCTTGCACCCACATAACAGTCATTCCTAATTTGTGGGCTCAGATGTTTTCTTGTATACTAGACAACATTCCTTTAAACATTGGTCAGCTTTTGGTCTCAGACATAAAATTTTTCAAGATTTATAGTGCTACTCATATCTTATTTCCTTCCTTAATTATCGATTTGTGCAAGCGAACTGGGGTTGTGGAGTACCCTAGAGACACATAGGTACGCCCTAGTGATTAATGGTGAATTTAACACTTATTTTCTCTCATTATTCTTGTAAGATACCATGTTTTAAAGGAATAAATGAGAAATAATCATGATTAAATGCACTAATATCCATCTTAGCATAATATATCTCATCGACGCAGTCATCAGGATCTGGAAACGCATGTGCATTTTGGGGAAGAGAAAATTAATGACCTATATGGGCTCCCATATGTAGAAATGGTTGAATTTGAAACAAAGGGGTATGATCCGGTTAGCTAGATGGCGGAGAAGTTGTGTCGGGAAAAGGAGGTCTCTTGGGAGGCTACCAAGAGAAACATATCAATGAATGATTTCACTGTTGAAGCCTGGATTTGGTTGAACATTATCTGTAGTTGAGTTTTCCCTTGCACCCATATTACAGTCATTCCTAATTTGTGGTCTCAAATGGTTGCTTTCATACTAGACGACATTCCTTTGAACGTTGGTCAGCTTGTGGTCTCAGAAATAAAATTCTTCAAGATTCATGGTGGTACTCATATCTTATTCCCATCCTTAATTATTGATTTGTGAAAGAGAGTTGGGGTTCTAGAGTACCCTATAGACACTTAGGTATGCCCTGGTGATTAGTGGTAAACTTACCACTTATTTTCACTCATTATTCATGTATGCTACCATATATTGAAGGAATAAAGGAGAAATAATAATGATTAAATGCACTAATATCCATATTTTCCAGGCACATTGTTGATGAAATAAAAAAGAGCGGTCTGGAGCTAATAAGGGGTAAATGGAAGTAAAGGAATGTAGTTAGAGACCTGGAGAAAACACAACCTCAGTTACTGCAGTTACGGTCTGAGGAGTGCGATCATGACCAGTCAAAAAGTTCACTCAGTCATAACCCCGTGGATCTAACCGCAGTTGTAGTAGCTGTGGTGGCAGAGAAGCTATACAATCCCAGCCTAGAACGATTAGTGAGCAAGGGAATTTTTATCAAATGGGATAGCTAATTCAAATTCCTAGATAAGACCCAAAATTCTTTTTCTTATGGACATTATGCAATATAGAAGATTCGAAAACTTGACATTATTGAAAACCTAGAATTTAGGGGAAAATTCATTCGTCTTTATTTTGTATTGCGTATTTCAAGTAGAAATTGGTAAAATTGAAGAGTGAAACTGAAGATTATCTATACCTCTCTTTATTATGGATGACATGAATGAATTGCTAGGTAGATTTCTTCTCTTTCATTTAATGAGTAGCTAATTCTTCAAATCTTGGGATTGTGTTGAACTACAGTGTCATTGTATGTGGGTGTTGTTGTGTTTGCATGATTTTTAGTTGTTAAGTATGAATTCCACCATTGCTTGAGTTTAATAAATGGAATTTGTGGGTGAAAACTAAAAATCTCCAAATGGGTTTGATGGGTGAAAACCCCTAACTCTAGAAACCCTCAATCATTCTTGAAAAAAAGATGAAGGTGAATATATGGAAACCTATAACATCCTTACAAAAAGGCTATAGGGAACAAAGACATGGTGGATAATTAAGCATGTGGTTTACTACCTTTTACAATCTTAGACATAAGAGTAAATAGAGTGTAAGTCACATCATAGGCATTTTCCTAGAAATAGGGATGCCTAATTAAGGTTTTGGGTGACTATGAATGACACACTCGTTAGGTGCTCGAAAGAGCCAATGGGTGATATCTTTTTGGTTTTTTTGAAAGACTAACGACAAAGACCTTCTACCTAGACTATCTCTTACTTAACAACTTATATTAATTTTAAACCATCATTAACCCACATGCTTTTTACTTTTAGGTAGGCACAATCCCAAGATTACCTCTATACTTGATTTTAAATCAAAAGTGCTATACTAGTGTGTTTTTTGACTAAAGATTGTTATAAACAAATTCCAAACCAACCCCTCCCCCCCCCCATTTTACTTTAAATATTGTTTTTTTGTTGTATTCTGAGTATCTTATTAGTAATTAGAGTACCCGTAGGACTTGAAATTAGAATTTCACTACTTGTGGATTCGACCCTAATGAGAGTTAGGATATTGAAAATGACTACCTTACCCCTTTAACATGGAAGTAAGTTGATATTTATCACTTGGAACCCCCATCTATTCTCTCAAGATTTGGGGTGGGGGCACCAGGCAAAATCAAAATAAGGATGATCAACTTAGGCAGGTCGACATGTGAGAAGCCAGAGTCTTGTATGCCATCCGCAGCCAACACCTTTGAGGAATTTGGTGTTTACTTGAGGGACATTGGAGAGCTTGTATGGGTTTTACCTCAGGGGTTAGGAGATCCCTCCACCACCCTCCATTCATATATCTCCTTCTCTGATTATAAGAAGAATATAGAAGATCAACAGACGCAGAGAGAAACCATTGATAGGATTGAGAGAACCTATTATTAATTGGTAGAGTCTCATAGAGAGCTCCAGGAATCTCATAAGAATATGAAGAAAAAGAAGAAGAGGAGGGACAAGTTCTTTTACAAAATTTGGAAGGGGTTAAAGGGCCTATGAGAGGTCCTAAAACCCCATGACAAGATACTTTCATCTAGATTGGAGAGCTATGATGAGGCCTAGCTGAGTGGTCTAGTTTTGATGATGCAGAAGATGATAAAAAGTCTGAGCAAGAGAGTAGCTTGCTATGCGGCTTTAGAGAGCACTGTTATTTGAATATATGCTTTATTATTTATGCAATAATGACACTGGAAGTTTCTTAGTTAGGGGTGCCAGTCTCTGTATTTATTTAATTTGGACTGTATTATTTTGATATTTTAGGATGTTTTGATGATATTTTTGATGATTTTTTTGGGTTGTAATATTTGAGCACTCTGATAGTGCCCACATTTTCATGAATTAGTCATTTTGTTATATTTTTAGATTTTTACTTTATCTTTATTTTGTTTATTGTGATATTAGACAAGCCTTTCCCTATGATAGGTTGAGTGACGACATTCTTTAGGTAAAATCATCGTGATTGGGTTTTGATCCATGGACGTAGGAGAAGCCTGATTTCCCATAGCATTGAAGCTATAAATGCAAGGGAAATTTAAGTACCTGTATCATTTTAGATTTGGGATCAGACTTATACCTATGGCAAAGTCTGAGTAGCCATATGGTTTGCCTGTATGAAAGCTAAAATGTGAGACGTCGACTTAGTTTGGTGCCATAAATAGCAAATTGTGCATGGTGCAAATGCAAAGCAAACACCCTCCTCCATCTAAAAAATTTTCAAAAATTAAGGGCACAGACGTGAGTGACCTTGTAACAATACCTTACCTCCTTTTGTGACTGCAAAGTTTTGGCTTGTGAAAATTGGTAGATTCTTTTTTTTGTCTCTAGTGGGAAGGGCATTTGATCTCCTTTGAGGAGTTTGTATGCCATGTGTGGAAAGTATTTTGGTCTAAATCTCATGCCTACTTGTACCATCTAGACCATGCTCTATTACTCTCTCAAGGATAATTTTTATTATTCTTGGTTGGTGAAATGATGCTAGGACATCTTTGAGAACATAGAAACTCACTATAGCCTAATTAGCCTACCCATGCTTAGGATATTACCCTTAGTCACCCAATTCGTTCCTTTAAGCCTTTCATTGTCAACCATGTTACAAGCCTTGGTCTATTTAAAGTTTTTCCGTCTCTTGAACCATACCCTCCTTGAACTTGAAAAATGAATATTGATGAGAAATTCCTATGTTGGGGGTGCTAAGTTTAGAAAAGATGACCTTAGGGCCATGGTAATGTAAGTGCATGCCTATGAGCTAAGAAATGAAAAAAAGTGAAAAAGAAAGGAATGATGAATACAATAATGAGGCATAGATTTCAAAAGAAATAAGCGAATAAAGAATGCCTCCCATAATGTGGGTAAGTCAAGGTAGCTAAAGTAGGCATTAGTGAAGTGTGAAAACAAAGGAAGTGGCCCATGGTCAAAAGTTGGATGGAATAGTGTGATGTAGATGTTCAAGGAGAGTGAACCACTTTATTACTAAATGATATCCTACCCTTCCCCGAACTTACATTACAAGCTCAAAAAAGACCTTCGAGATCTCCAACTAAGTGTAGTCATTATAGTGGCGATTGAAAATAAGGGCAATCCTATGGAATGGTACTTGTTAGCATTGAGAGTCTTTTTATGAGAGAGAGTTTCGCACATAAATCCCTTGTTACATATTTCATAATTTGGTGGGGGGGGATTTTTCTTGTTGTGGGGAGCCAGGTAAACAAATTGAGGTGGGTGATATTGTCATCTTTTAAAAAATGAGACAAGAGGAGTATAGTGAAGTTGAGGTAAATTGAGAGTCACTTCAACAGTTTTAGTGATTGTTCCATTGTTGTTCTTTCAAGTCCTTTACATCCTTGAAAACTGTATTTCATGTTAAGATGTGTCATGAGAATAGCTTTGTCCATGTTTGAAGAGCCACTTGTGGTAGCAATTGAGGTCATTGTGTTCATTGGGGTATATAAATAGGCTTAAATTTACATTATTTCATTGTATGAGAAGTAGTGTAGCTTGAGGACAAGCAAATGTTTAAGTTGGGAGTGTTGATGAGTGGTGAAATTTACCACTCATTTGCATTCAAAATTCGTGCTCACTACTACTATTCAAGCATGTGAATGAGACAAATTTGTGATTAGATGCACTAATTTTAATATTTTGCAGGCTTACGTGTGATGACAAAGAAATATGTGGATTTGAGCTGAAAATGATCAAAAAGAGAAGAGAAATGCAGTTGGAAGACTTAGAGCAGAATTTGGTCTCTGTTACTGCGACCAAAGTCAGTTAAGATTGGTCAAAGATACGTAACCGAGGTATTCTTAATGTAGTCGTGATAGCTGCGATCACAGATAGGCGGGTTTATGCCCAGGGGATATTCTGTCATTTTGCCCAACTAACCCTAAATCCCTTATAATGCTAAAACCCTTTCCCATTTGGTATTTTACACTTTGAATAATTGAACTTTGGCAACTTTCTAACCCTACTAATTGGGTAAACTTTTGTATTTGAATTTTCCATATTGAGTTAGAGAAATTGGAGTGTTATTAGAAGAATCTTCTTATCCTCCATTATTATGGAGCTTTTGAATGAACCTTATGGTATATTTCTTCGTCTTTACTTCATGAGTAGCTAAATTTCCTTGTCTTGGGATTATGTTGAACTAAGTTTCAATTATGTGTGGGCTATAATGTATTTGTGTAATCTAGTTTATTGATGATGAGTTTCACTATTGCTTGTTTGAATTAGTAGGGATTTGTAGGTGAAGATATCAAATGCACAAAATGAATTTGTGGGTGAAATCCCCAAATTCTTGAAATCTTACATCATTCTTGAAAGAGAGACGTAAGTGAAATTTTTGAACTCATATCATCCTTGAAAGAGGGATATGAGTGACAAAGAAATAATGGACAATAATGGATATAGTTTGCTATCTTTTCACAATCTTAAAAATAAGGTGTGTAGAGAGTTAGTTATGTCTTGGGCATCTTCCTAGAAATAGGGATGCCCAATTGAGGTATTAGGTGGTTTTAAGTGACACACTCATTAGGTACTCGAAATGGTCAATGAGTGATATTCTTAAGGCTTTGTTGACAAACTAACCTCAAGACTTTCAACCAAGCCTACTATATCATTATTGACTAGAATTAGAATCAATTCATTATCCACCCATGTATAACTTGACCTTAGGTATACATAATCCCAAGATCATTCTCATTTTTAATTATTGATCACATTTGTTGCCTTTAGCTTGTTAACTTGAATAGATATTGATCAACCTTTGTCCCAAATCAACTCCAATTTTAAATCATGTATTTTACTTTGTCTACATTACTGGTATCTTTTTAGCAACTATTAACACCCATAGGACTAGAAATCTAATTTTTCTCCTCGTGTATTTGACCTTAGCATAAGTTGAGCTATTGACAATGATCATCCTCTATCAATTTAAATGGTGTAGGCGTACGTTATCAGTAGTCTGCTAGCTCGAATAGCCTATGTAGTTATGATGTCATGGGTATCGCAATACTAGTGCTCATCTCATATTTATCACATTCCAATAAACCAACAACTATTACTATTATTTACTTTTACAAAACCTCCTTTTATTTAATAAATTGGAAGTTATGTAGAAAAACCCTAGATAGAATTTCAACCTATTCCTTGTGGGATTGACCACAACCTTGTTGGGTTCTATATTTTATTTAGTGACTGCTTTATACTTTTTGAGATGCGTAATTTAGGTGCCATCACTTACCTACAATTTCCAGACCTAAAATCGGTAATTGATGGTTTTCTTCAATCCTCCACATACTGTGGATATGAATACAGTCTGTGGAGTACTAATATATCTAAGTTTTCCCAGTTTGTTTTGGTTATATTTTTATATCAATAAATTTCATAAACCAATTTCTCGAGTCAACATTGCACTTGCTTTATACATGTAGTAAATAAGCCAAACCGTATCCCGAAATGTCAAGTAATAGGCTATCTGGTGAAAAAAAGAAAATAAAGGGGTTGAGTCATGTTATGAAAATATGGATCAACTGAAAACAATGTAAATAAACATAAATATACTATACAACGGAGGAAAGAGGACAAAATATACAAAATCAGTTCTCCAATGTCTTAGTAAGGTTGGTACAAGAGCCACCAAATAAAAAAGAGTACTATATAGTACAAAATGTACAACTTAGTCTCGGAATATATAAAAAAAAATATCCAAAAATAAGAGAAGGATAAGGATCAACTCTAGACTCTAAAAGCTCACCCTAGCTCAGAACAACATCACGACCTGAGGATACCATTAGTATTGTTGACTCGCACTCAGATCTACATTAGGGAAGAGATGCAAAAGTGTAGTATAAGTACCAAATCAAAAGGTACTCGGTAGGTATAATAGGCTAACTAAGCTAAATTATAGTAAAAGTACAATAAAGTGCAAGAATGTAACTAAATTTAGGAATAAAGGGTAGAAATAGAAATAGTAGATCATGTTGAGCGGATGCGGTAAATATGTAGAACAAGTAATTTGAAGCAAAAATAAAGTCTAACTATAACCTAGTTGGGCCCTTAAAAGCCCAACAAGAAAAAAGGAAAAAGGAAAATAATACAACCTAACCCTATTAATCCTTGTGGATAATAACAAGTGTAATACTAATATAAAGATAGAATAGTAATGATTATAGGTGTAATATGAGCCATCTAGTGATAAGTATACAAAAAACTCCTTCTTGATTGTAATCCCATGTCTTACTGGGTTTTACCATATTTCAAACTCCCAAACCAGTATCTGTACAGATCACTAATGCCATACTCAACTTGAAATGAGAGAATAATATTATAATAGTAAAATGTCGGTCTCAAACCAAAACTAAAGAATAACAATAACAAAACTGCCAGATAACGGACTCAAATTGGAACTAAAAAACAAGCTAAAAAGTAACAATATTCTACGAGTATAACACCAACTAAGTCCAACTAGTTATTATATATAAGATGTTATCAAGTCTTTAAAGGAGATATGGTTTCTATTCTCTAACCGAAGAGTGTGGCTTATGGCTAAATAAATACTACCCCTCTTAGGTTAACAAGGCTAGATATGGCTCTTGAAAAAGAATAAGTCATCCTATACTCAATAATTACTCTAAGGTAACAAAAAGTCACCATTTAGATTAACTAAGAGCTATTCTAGGCATTTTGTCAAAAACAAAAAGGCCGATGGAGCTCACTACTAGTCTTGAAAACCAAACCTAAGGTAATTACCTAACCAGACGTAGTCTAAGTCTCTTAAATCTGATCCCAAGGTTCTAAGTATACTAAAACCAATTCCAAGGATAATAATAGGTTAATATAATGAAAAGCGGGGTAGAATTCTCTCAAAAGGGCCCTTAATTGGCTAAATTGGTCAATAAATTCTAAAACAACAATCGTGCCATAAGTACCCACCCATAACTAGAACAATACTACACTAATAACATAATAAAGCATAATCTAAGAGAAAGGTAAGCCTAGCCTATGTGGCCGCCGCTAAAATTTTGTATAATTCTCTACTCCACAGTTTTTCCCTTCGAGAAGCCTCCGACTGTTGCCACACTATCATGATATGGTTTTACATTTCAAGATAGGAAAAAATAAAAAATACCAATTTTATTAAGTTTTGATGAATCTAATACATTGAAGAGTCAAGGTTTCAAAGAAGCAAGTATGAGGTAAAGTATCGATCAAACTACATACCAATTCAAATCCATTAAAAGTGGTCAAATCCTATTATATTAACGAATCAATGCATATATGGTCATATAATTGAAGCATCATTACACCTAAAGTCTTATGGCCGAAGGACTACAGTGAGTCAAAAAATCCTACTCATATAAAAGCACACTATTCTCTATGTTGATTAAGCCTATGAGAATAAAGAAGGAAGTTTGTACCAACCACTAGAAAAGCAAAAGGTAAGGAACTTCTTTCACTAGAATAGTATAAGGAACATTCCAATAAGAGGACTTTATAATTCCAAAGGATATTTACACAAGATACCAATATTGCGTGTATAATCTCCAAGTCAAAAATCAGACTACAAATCTAACATAGGCCCACTTGCAAAATTACAATATTGAAACCATCAGAAAAACCTCTCTTAGATCAAGTATCAGTTTCCCTAAAATTTGAGTCCAATTCAATAAAAAAATAGTTCCAATAGAATTCAAAGAAGAAAAATTCTAAACTACATTTTTAAGCAAGATTTGGATTTCTAACTTACAAGAGAAACATGCAAAAATACTTACAATCACTTCTCTTCTCTAATACCAGCTTTATGTATCGATTGTTACATAATATCTGAACTCCAAAGAGACAATAATGATGTTTAGCAGTTATAAAGTAAACTTGGAAACAAAGGTAAGTATTTTCATACTGTCATGGATCCTTCTTTGTAAATGCAGGACCATGGCACGAAGGCAAGAGCTAGCCTAAATAGACCTTCAAGAATGAAACCGACCTACCATAATCATGAAGAAGAAGGTTGGACTGGCTAGGCTTGACTCCTAATAATGAATTCAAAGGATGGCTCATGAATTTCGAGGTCAAAATCCCTGACCCTTACAAATGTAAGGCCATTTTTTGCCAAAATACACCTAATAGGCCAAAACAAGTGCAGAAGCCTCGGGACCTAAACCAAGGGTATCCCATTCCTAAAATTAGAGCTCTAAAGATATTGAGACAATCAAAATTGGTATCTAAGGCCATTTACCTAAGGTTTAGGTCTAAGATCCTATTCTTAATAGTGAATTCTCCGAAACAAAGAGATATATCTAAAAAGCAAAAGAATTGCCCGATGGCCGAACTATCAATCCAATATTTCATAAATTAATTTTAAAACCTATAGGAATGCTCTAAATATATAAAAAGCACAATGATAGTACAAATGACATAGAGTGTCATTACAATATTCACTATTAAAAGAACTTTCATAGGCTAAAGTAAAGGAGTAAGAAGTACCTAAAGGCTTGAATAGTAGGGATATTGGCTCCACATCTCTTGCTTGGTATCCTAAGTAGCCTCCTAGGATTTAGGGTGTCTCCAATAAACCATAACCAATGAAATGTTTGTGCAATCTCATTATCTAACATTATTTCCTAAGATGGATACTGGCTACTCAACAAAGGTCAACTCTCACCAACTAATCGAGTTTTTCTTAAGTACGTAAGACTTATCCATAACATAACACTGCAATATAGATTCATGGAAAATTCGATGGATGGCTAAAAAGGTTGGAGGAAAAGCTAAATTGTAAGCTAAGTCTCTAATTATCTAAAGTATCCCAAATGGTCTGATATACTAAGGGATGAGCTTGCATCTCTTCTTGAACCTCATAATGCCCTTGATAGGCAATATTTTAAGGAAGAGTTAGTCAACAACTATGAATTTCAAGGCACAAAGTCTATTGTTAGTATACTTTTTATACCTACTTCGAGCAATTCGAAGCCTATCGTGAATCACCCTAACATAATCTAAAGACTTAGAAAGCAAATCCGTACCATAAGTCTTTATCTATATAGTCTCAATGATCCTCAGGGAAGATCGACAATGAATACTACACAACACATTAAATGGTGCCATCTGAATACTTAAAAGTTAGCTATTATTGTAGGAAAACACTGCTAATAATAAAAAATTTTCCCATTGACCTCTGAAGCCTATAAAATGAGCATGGAGCATATCCTCCAAAATTTAAATCGTTCCTCTATCTGACTAGCCATATAGGGATGGAAAGTAGTGGTAAAATCATCCTAGGTATGTAAATCTTCCTATATAGCCTTCCAAAAGCTAGAAGTAATATAGGAGCCTCTTTCTAAGATAATAGATGTAGGAACTTCATGAAGATGGACCATCTATCAAATATAAATAGGTGAATAAATCTATGATGACACAAATGTTATTAGAACTAGAGACGATATGAGTCAAACCACCCATGAAATCCATACTAATCTGCTCCTATTTCCACTCCAAAATAGGTAGCCTCTAAAGCAATCCACCATGTCTCAAATACTCTATCGCTTCCTACTGACAACAAAAACACTGAGCAACAAAGTCTACTATATCACTTCTCATACTACTTTACCAGTAATGTTGCATTAAATCTCTATACATCTTAGTTGTCCTAGGGTGAAAAAATTATCTGGAGTTATGAGCTACCCAAACGATCAACTCAATCACGTCTTTTAACATCAAAACACAAATACAATCATTGAATCTCAGAATCCCATCGAATATAAGGTAGTTCTCCTGGACTCACCTCTCAACACTTGACGTCAAATGATACAAAGTCTACTATCCTCAAATCGGTAGCCCTGAATCTACTCCAGCAAGGTAAACCTAACCTCAAAGCTAGTGAGAATCTTTTTGGGCTTTGAATATCAAACTGAACTATCATGTTATGTCACAACCTAATTTCTCAAGTCATGATTGCACCTACTTTAACCCACTAGTAAGCTAAGCCATAAAACAAAATAATAAGTAATGGGCTAATCAGTGAAAGATAAGAGAATATAGAATATAGGCATTTAGTGGAAACCCTCCATAGCAAAAGATAATGATATTAATAAAAAAAAAACATATTATAAAAGGGGAAAGTAGAAAAATATACAAAAAAAGTTTCATCATGGTTTGGTAAGGTCGGTACTAGACCACTAAATAAAAATTTATTATTGGCTAGTGTCAAATATAAATGTAGTCTAATATAATGAAAGACTAACAAAAAATAGCATAAGGAGGAGGATTAACTATAGAATATGAAAGCTCACCCTATCTCTGAATCAATAATAAGATCAAGGATAATGTCAATAATGGTGGCTCGTTGGTTGGATTCATGGTTTGTACTACAATTTATGGTCTGGGTTCACGACTTGTGAACCCTCTAATGTGAACCTGGGAATTCATATTTCAAATTATGTTTTCCCTACCAAACACTAAGTATTCCTAGGCATGAATTTCTAATGTGTTACTGTATCTCCCTATTATGATCAATCGTCCTTAAATTATCTCTAAGTCTAAAATTAACACACCAAATTTTGAAAATCTTAACGTAACAGAATCATACTGCGGGTTGGAACTAGATTATGAAGTACATGAGCACTAATGTTGACATCAATATACAGATGGAACTATAGGATGATACATTATGAAATAAAATATTAGAAGAGTCACTATAGGAAGAAAGTTGTTACCTCAAACATTCTAAGCAAAATTTTTCATAACATTCTTAGAAAATAATCATGGGCATGACTCATGTGAGACATCTGACTAAAAATCTCTAATACGGTCTGAGTATCTTAGTCAGCTGAAATGGGTTTATAAAGTCTAAATGATGTATATTTGAATCTAAGTGTCAATATATCTGAAGCAATATAACACGAAACATACATACCCTAAGCACCAAGTAAGAATATGAATACTTTACCTTACACAATACAACTGATGGATTTTATCTTAGCAATACTTCTCAACTATGTTCCTTCTTTTGAATACCATAATTCATTAGCTTCCATTTGTAACTCTTATGAGGGTACATATAACTTTTCCTAACAAAGTCTGATTCTACCTAAATTCCCTTAGAAAATTCAAGCCTAACTCACATTCTTAAAGTGCTATATGTAAGATGATTGTACTATTCTAAACCACAAGATTTATACTCTACATCTCTATAGGGACATTCATCCAAGAATTCTACTTCATCTTTAAACCTCAAACAACTATCCTCGAGTTATAATAAAGAATCCACTTGTGAATAATGCATCCATCCATATGTTATCATCATAACATTCAAGCTTATCACTATAACCAGTTTATGAACTTCTATGTAACCTATCACTTAAGAATCTTGCACTATTCTAACATCTCTACAAGCTAAAATGTCAAGTAATACTACAAAGAGACACACCAGAACATCTTATCTAACTATAACATATAATAAATCCTCTCTTTGTTCTACCTTTAATATATAACCTTAGGTAGGACAAATATACTATGATCTTTACCATAAGGGACAACTAACTTTTTCTGTAAATCCATCATTCAAGTGTTATTACTATGTATTGACCCTCTAGGTCATTTTTAATGGTTCCATACTTTTTCTTTATTTAGAGTTTCCTCTAGCTGCCCCCAAGTCATTTTGGACTTGCTACAATTATAGTTAGATTACTAGGTAATCATTTGGTTTTAAAGCCAATTCCCTATTTTGAATTCTTCATTGGTAAAAATTGGCTATTAGGCATTAACTTTAGGGTAACAACATCTTATGCTACCTCTAATAATTTCATCATATCCAAAATGTCAATTTAGGCTAGGGGTCCTTTTGGTTTTGATTCCAAGGATTCCTAACTTATTTTGGACTATTGGATGAATTTAGTAAAAGTGTCCTTTGGTTGTAAGGCCCATATTTCATTAAAATAAGCATAGATGGAAATTTAGATAATGTTATTATGTTTGAAAAGTGAGTTTGATATGGTAAGTAGTTTATTTGCATTCACAGAATTTCAAATAATCCCAAGGGGTTGATGGAAACATGGAAAAAACAAAGTTTCAGCTGGTGCATCTGCTTAAATAGACCTTTTTTCACTTAAGCGGCATTTGCTAAGTAGCCAAGATAGTCACTTTAGCAGTCAAATAGTCACTTTAGTGGCTAAGATAAGACTGGACCTTATTTCTTTATTAGAAACCTAACCTCTTTAGCGAATGTCACTTAAGCGACATATTGTCTGGTTTAGTTGAGATAAGCCTACGGAACGATTCAGTTAAACAACCGTATGGAACTTTAGTGGTAATCACTTAAGCAGTCAAATGGTCACTGAAGCTATTGTTTTAGAGGTATTTTTTTGACTCTTTACCTATTTTCTCTCATTATCTCAAAGCCTAAGTACAACAAAACCCAAACAGGTAGAGACCAATGGGGTTCAAGGTGAGTTGGAGAGTGTGTTAGGGATGTTTCTCCTTCTTGTTTTACATAAGTTTCTTTTTAATTCTTTATTTAATTCTCTGATTTAGACTTAAATCCCTAGCTTTTTTATGGGTTGATTTTGTGTTGTTTGAGCTTATAATTTACTCATTATTTAGGATAAAAGATCCTTGAGCATAGAGGGACATGTTGACGATTTCAATTATGATTCAGCAAGTAGACCCCACATGGGATTTTGACTCAATTTTGGATGCAAAGAATAAAAATTCAATATGGGTAGAATTATTCTTCTATTAATATGTATATCACTATTTTGAAAGAGTGGCATCATGTAGAGGCTTCTCAGAAGGGAAAAACCCCAATTTAGAAAGCTTTATCGGGCATTCTTCAGCGTCTAAGTATTCTAGACTTACTCTCCTTATAGATTGAGCTTTATTATGGTATCTATATAATATTATGAAAGTATTGGGTTGAGAAATTAAAACTCAATTGGAAATGTTTAGGTTATTAGTCAGTTAGTGAGTCGTATTTAGGTGAATTCAACCTATCCATCCATTCCTTGGGTTGAATGGATACTATATGACTTAATGAAACTTATTTAGCACCTTTTAGCGGGGAATTAGGTACTCTAGTCTATCTTGGGGTAGAAATTGTTTAACAATGGATTTTTTAGGTTAGAAGTGAGCTCTTTTGGCTCCTTTTAGGTCAATATTATTGTTAGCTCCTTGTAGACCTAAGTGGGCCTTTTCTATCATCATATCTATATTCTTGAACCTTAGGAATAATTTAGACAGATTATGAATTATGACTAGATTTGTACCATAGATTTATATTAGGACTGATTCAAGTCTATCAATTATGATATTAAGACCAGTTTGAGTTTGATACCTGTTATACTAATTCTCTTTTAAATCTGCTATTTGAGATTCAATTTTTGATACAAGTCCGACATTAGGGGGTTACTTATAAAGATTAAGGATCTAGTTCAAGTTCGGCCTTCATGACATGGGAGAATCCATGGTTACAGTTTCTATATTTGGATATTTTAGAACTATTATTTTTGGTAATTCTTCCTTAATTACATCTATCAGGCTTATTGGGGCTCAATTGGATTATTTACTCTTGTTTGCATCTTCTGGGCTTATGAGTGTCTAGTTAGGTTATAGTTTTTTACATTCTCATTGATATTATTTACTTGGAGATTTATTTTCAGTAATTGGTGCACTATTCTTGATTTTCCATTCGTCTTTTCTTTAGTTTACGATCTCGCACCTTATTGAACTCTTATTATGATTTAGCTCAATCAGTTGATGATGCATACTAAGTACCCATTATTTTTGTACTCATACTACCCTTCTAAAGCTTTTTCTGATATATATCTGAGTACTAGTTTCCATCATTGATGTTCGTACTAGTGTCGATTGTAGTTCGAAGATAGGATGAGCTTTTGGAGCCGAAGCTGACTTTCTCTCCTTATTTTATTTTTGGATGGTCTTTCACTATTAAATATTTGATACTATTATAAGTCTTATTAATTTACTAAAGTCTTTTGTACTGACGGTACTAGGTCATGGGATATTTCTACTCTATTCCTTATTATCTCCACATGTGGTAGCATTTTCCTATTTTATGGCTTGTAATCAATTACTTGCATAATTTTGGTATTTACTCTACTTTCAGACAATCAACCCTCTATTTGTTTCTGGCTATGGTTTGGCTTACCTACTTACGGGTTAAAGTAGGTACCATTATGACTCGTGAAATTGGGTCATGAAAAATTGGTATCAAAGCCTGGTTCACTAGTTTTGTTGGTATAAAAGCTAGTGTCCATTAAAGTCCGACATTTGAGAACGATGACATTCATTTTTAATCTTTAGGAGGCCATAGGAAATTCTTAAGAGATATTTACTTTTTTTATTCATTTTGTGCTACTAGCCCAAGACATTTTGTAAATTATAATCTATAAATAGAAACTATTGAAATGTCCAAGTCTTTTAGATAATGAAAGCTCACTATTTCAACAACAACGACTGACGAATCAAGCCAATCCACCTAACATTGTGCTAGAAAAATAAAAGTATCTCCGGAGCCTGCATCGCGTGGGGATACGACATCCATAAATTGTTAGTGGATTAAGCACTAGCATGTAACTCAGGGATAGCGATAAAAATAAATCCAAGTCAAATCCAATTCATAGTTATGTGAACATCATCATATACATACATAAATAATATGCTGGGAAAGGGAACAAGGCTTAGCATGTACTTTAAAACTTTAGCTTGGATTGTGTAGCTCTATTATCATAAGAAAGCACCCACGGGCTACATGGGTCTAGCTTTCCATAGATAGAAGGGCCCCAGTGTGTGTAGCCATACGAACTAGAAGATATACATAAGCACCATGGGGGATTCGAACCTCCCGACATACTAAGTTGACTAAAGCATCCAATCATGTAATATAATATGAGGGACATGAACCTTCCAATTATATAATAATAATAATAAGGGGACTCAAACTACCCAATCATTTAGACGTCCGCGTTGGCAACCATTGTTACAAATAATTTTCCCTCAAGACCTCAACTTTCACAACTCAACTACACAACCATCATTAAAGCCCAATTAAAAAATTTATCACACACTCTCGTTCATTGAACCGTAAGACACATTTAGGCATACATTGTTGGTATCGTCGTTCCAATTGTACTTGCAAGATAACATCAACATGCCAAACTAATTATAATTACTTGGGGAATTCATAACCCCCTTGGTTCAATTATACATTAGCTTGGGGAATAACATAACCCCATAAGGTTCTATGTGCATACTTTTCATATTCGAAACCAATTTTACAATATGAGGTAAAGGTCATACACACTTTTACTGTCAATATTCACAAATTGGAGGAAATCTTGATCCCTGAGTTTATTCTTCATACCCATTCATCCCACAAGTTCAAAACCATAATTAAAGCTTAAACAAACATATGTAAACCATAAGAAAACATTGTTCAAGCACAAATATTCGTAACCTTCAAACCATGTTCCATAACTCATATAAAAAACATATGAATAATACTTTAAAACACATGCTTTTAGCAAAGTAATAATTAGGGAAGAGTAACATGCATGAAATACCCAAGATTATGGAGAGAATTCAACCCTTGAAGGCGTATTTGAGCCACTTCTTGGATACCCTTAGTATTAATGCTTAATGGAATTTTGAGAGAGAAGAGAGTGTATATTGGATGAAAATGGTCCCAAGTATGATTATAGATTGTGGTTTATTATTGCAATAAAAGGAAAATGTCCAATGTACCCTCATTAAAAAGATGGAAAATAAATCGTCAGTTGTTACAAGTGTCCTTATGACTCATCAAGACTCCTTACAACTCATAGGGGAAGTCATAGTCAGGACAGTGAGGATAAAATTTCAGAAATTTCCAGGGGCCCAAAATTTGGAGTGTTACATTCTCCCCCCTTTAGGATGATTCATCCCCAAATGATGAGACAAGGTATCCCTTAGCACGATTTGACTCCAAACACAACAACCATGAGCTTTAACAAAGACAAAAAACAAATATATTAAGGAATACACATACCCCATGAACAATTATCTGAAAAAGGAAACAAGAATGGGTACTTGGACTTCATGTCCTCTACATCTTCCCAAGTGGCCTCTTCAACCTTTTTGTTCCTCTATAGAACCCTCATCGCAGCCACATCCTTTGCTCACAACCAAGAAACTTTCCCATACAAAATCTCAATCGGGACATCCTCATAGGCCAAGGAATCTGAGACACCTACGCTTTACAGAGGAACAACTAAGGAAGGATCACCTACACACTTCATCAACATCGACACATGGAAGACCGAATGGATAGAACTCATACTTGACGGAAAATGCAACTCATAAGAAACCTTTCCAACTTTTCTCAAAACATGATATAGGCTAACATAATGGGGACTGAGCTTCCCATTCTTTCCAAAATGCATCACTCCTTCCATAGGAGATACCTTCAGGAACACCAAATCTTCCATATTAATCTCCACGTTCTTTCGCCTTATATCCATATAGGACTTTTGGTCACTTTGGGTGGTCTTAAGCCTAGCATCACCAATACCTTCTCTATAGCTTAGTAAACCAAGTCGGGACCATACAAATTATTCATACTAACCTAAAACCACCCAATAGGATACCTACACCTCCTTTCATATAAACCCTCAAATAGAGCTATCCTAATACTATCATAATAGCTACTACTATAGGCAAACTCAATGAGAGGCAAATGGTTAATCCAACTACCACCAAAATCAATCACACAAGATCTTAGCATATATTCTAAAGTATGCATCATCCTCTCTACTTATCTATCCATCTGACAGTGAAAATCAGTACAAAGGTTCACCTTTGTCCCCAAACCTCGCTGAAAAAAATGCAACAAGCGAGATGAAAATTGAGTACCTCGATCAGATATGATAGAAACTGGATCACCATAAAACTTCATGATATACTCAATGGAGATATTAGCATAATCCTTCGCTAAATAATTAGTCCACACTGGCAAGAAATGAGCGGACTTAGTCATCCTATCCATGATGATCCTAATGGAATCAAACTAATAACAAGACCGTGGAAGACAAGTAACAAAATCCATATTAATTACTTCCCATTTTTTAATAGGAAATTCAATCTGTTGAGGCAACCCACCAAGGCTCAAGTGATCTACCTTCACTTGCTGACAAACTAAACACTTAGCCACAAAATGAGCCACATCCCTCTTCAAGTTACCATACAAATAAATTTCTCTTATGTTATAATTTATCTTTATGGAACCAGAATAAATAGTATACCTCCACATGATTTTCAACCAAAATCCTCTCTTATAACCCATCAACATCTGGAACAGATAACCATCCTTGGTTACCTCAAGATACCATCACCACCAATTTCAAAATCCATCTCCTTCTGGTGACCTACAATATCCATAATCTACATTAAGATAGGGTCCATCATCTATTTCTTCTTCACCTCACCACTAAGAGATGATTTTGCTACCACTTGAATCCTACCACCACCTCAAAGTATAAGAGATGAACTCCATGATTAGCCAGATGGTGAATATCCTTCACCAGTCCCTTCTTCTTCTCATCTACATGAGATAAGCTTCCCTGGACAACCTGCTAAGAGTATCAGCAACTATATTAGCTTTACCTGGATAATAATAGATACTCATGTAATAGTCTCTAAAAAACTAAAGCCATCTCCTCTACCTGAAGGTCCAACACCTTCTAGGACATACTACAAACTTTTATGGTCCATAAAGATTTCAACATGGACTTTATATTAATAGTGATGCCAAATTTTGAAGGAAAAAACCATAGCCAACAAATCTAAATCATGAGTAAGATAGTTCTTCTCCTGTACCTTCAACTTCCAGAAGTACAATCAACAACCTTTCTATGATGTATCAATACATAACCTAGTCTAATCGGGGATAGATCATAATAAACAACAATACCATTAGTACCCTTGGATAAAGTCAAAATTAGTGCCAAAGTTAACTTATCTTTCACCTTCTTAAAACTACACTCATAATCATCTGACTATAAGAACTTTATCTTCTTCTGAGTCAACTTAGTCAATGGGGCAATAGTAGAAGAGAAGCTTTCCAAAAAACTTCCATAATAATTGGGTAAACCAAAGAATCTTTGAATCTTAGTTGGAGTCGTGGGTATAGGCAACTTCTTAGCCATCACAACTCTTTGTTGAACCACCATGACCCTTCACTAGAAAAAACATGACATAGATAAGTCAAAACATTTAACCAAAACTCACACTTTGAGAACTTTGCATACAACTACTAATCTTTGAAGGTTTGCAACACAATACGGAGAGGAATGTCATGATCCACTTTACTTTTAAAATACACCAAAATACTATTAATAAATACAATTACGATCAAATCCAAGAACTAATGGAATACCCAATTCATAAGATCCACAAATGTTATTTGGGCATTAGTCAAATCAAATGACATCACCAAAAACTCAAAATGACCTTACCAGATTGAAATGCAATCTTAGTTATATCCACTTACCTAATCTTCAATTAATGGTAAGCTAATCGAAGATCAATCCTAGGAAGTGGATATATATTCTTCACAGTCACCAGATTTAAATAGTGGTAATCTATACACATCCGAAAGGACCCATCCTTTTTATGCACAAAGAGAATTAGAGTACCCCAGGGAGAATACTAGGGAAGATAAAACCTTTATCTAGAAGATCTTTCAACTTCCCCTTAAGTTTCTTCCGCTCAACAGGAGCCATTTTGTAAGGAGGGATAGAGATGAGATGAGTTCCTATAAGAAAATCAATCCCAAAATCAATTTTTACATTGGGGGAATACTAGGAAGATCATTTGGGAACCCTTAAGAAATTCACAGACCACGGGGACAGATTGCAAAGAAGGACCTTTGGATCTAGAATCCTTATCATGCACTAGATGGTAAAGGCACCCCTTGGAAATCAATTTTCAGCCTCTAAATTATGAAATGAACCTTCTGCTATACACTAGGGAAATACCTTCCCACTTGACCACCAGCTAATTAAGAAAGTGGAAACTGACCCTTCTGTCCGACAATCAAGAGACGCATTACATGAATGCAATAAATCTATCCCCAAAATCACATCAAAGTTTAACTTATCCAACTCTATTAGATCCACCAAAGTCTCCCTACCATAGACTGACATCACACAACTCTTATAGATCCTTTAAGCAATAATAGAGTAACCTACTAGAGTGGACACAAAGAAGGAATCTGGAATACACTCAGGATCAAAAACTAAATGAACATCCATATAAGGGGTAACATATAAAAGGGTAGACTTAGGATCAAGTAGAAAATATATATCATGATAGAAAAGTATGAGCGTACCAGTAACAATATCAGGGTCTACCTCAGAATCTTGATGGGTGGCAAGATCGTATAGATGATTTTGACCAGTGCCGGAGCCAAAAGTAAAAGTAGCACCCTTTCACGCAGGAGCTAAAAACGTAGCAACATAGATCTTATTTGCCCAGAAGCAACCCTAGAAGGAAAATCCCTTTGTATATGACCAGTATGACTATATTTAAAACACTTGTTACTCTCCTCATCACAAATAATATGATACACCTAACAACAAAACCTAAAAGAGGGATATGATAGAGATAACTGAGCCTTACTAGCGTGAGGCTAGGAACCTTGTGCCCTGGGACAAATACTATTCTAAAAAAATAATCACCCAGCGGCTTTGGATAAGGAGCACTAGTCGTTCAGTAGTAACTAAAAATACCCCACTTCTTTTTAGATCATTTTACACTATCTTTATCACTCTGTTGCTGACCTCCACCCAGATCCAAATATTGAAACTTCTTATTCTACCTTTCACTCATCTCTGCTTGCTTCTTCTTTTTCTCTTCCACTAGATATATATATACACAAGTCTATATATGTTCATATACTTGTTCAACAAGGCGACCTTGCTCTCCAAGATACAATCATGGGAAAACCCAAAGGAAAATTTTTCATTCTAACCCTAATGCTAGACACTAATTTTGAAGCATATTGCTACAATTGATGTAACTTAAAGGCATACTCCTTTACTCCCTTTCTTCCTTGCCTTAACTCTTGAGAAACGTAGTGATCAAGAAAACCATTGGAGAAGTCATCCCACAAAGCGAACTCAGCATCATCACCCCTAGACTATTCTTATTTCTCAAACCACTGATACGCCATATCCTTCAACTAATAAGTAGAAAACTCCACACCCTCCACATTAGTAGAATGAATCAAATAGAAAAACTTTTCTATCTAATCAATAAATTTTAAGGATCTTCCTCAACATTAGAACCAATAAAAATTGGATGACTCAACCTCATAAATTGTCCAACTCTAGTGACCTCAGAAGATGGAGCAATAAAAGCAACATGCTCAGTCTCAGAGGCCACTAACTGAGTAAGAAAATGGATTGATTGGCAAAACTTTGCATTAGACACACCAATTTAAGGTATCCAAAGAGGGCTATGGGGAACCAATGGAACTCCACTAGGTTAATCAAAAGCAGCGACCCTAGATCGGGTCTGATCTCTTTGAGTAGGACAACCTTCATCCATATTGTCCTCAGATATGATAGAAGAGTTTCCACGAGCATCAAATTTTTTGAAGGCATGTTAAAAAAAGAGAACATACGAGAATTTGAGGAGATACAAGATCATAGAATCTATATCCCAAAATAGAACAACAAGAAATGAAAATATTCCTAAATACCTCGTAGCCCCTCACCTATAAGTGTGGAGCACTACACGCCCATAAAAGAGACCCTACTTAATAGGACTTTATGGACACCCAATGAAACCAAATCTAAGCTCTAATACCAACTTTTGTATGACCTGAACAAGGGCCTAGCTATGACCAGCATTTCAAGTCCATCATGGACCGGAGACCATCCCTTGTACAAAACCAAAACACCATACAATGCCTAACAGTGCCTGCATTCCAAACATATAACAAGATAACTTAAGATAACATTAAATAAATTTTGGACATGTCTATACAGGATAACTGATAACCTACCATAAATTACTAACCAACATTACCACCCAAGTCCAAAGTAATCAATAAATCCTTCTAAGAAAACCAAAATCAATAATGTGTCGAGACATGCCCTCGACCCTCAAAATGACAATGGCAATAATAGTGATAATATGAACTCTCAATTCTAATCTATAAATGGAAATTCATGAAATGTCCAATTATTTTGGAGAATGAAAGCTCACCACTTCACAACTAATGATCGATGAATCGAGCAGAACCACCTAAAATTATGTAAAAAAAATAGAAGTATCTCTAGTGTTTGTATCGTGTGGGGATATAATATCCAAAGAAGGTTGGTGTATTAAGCACTAGCATGTAACTTAGGGATAAAGGATAAAAAAATCCAAGTCAAATTAAATTCTAATCCATTTGAACATCATCACATACATACATAAATAATATGTCGAGAAAGAGAACAAGGCTTAGTATGCACTTTAAAACATTATCCTGGATTGTGGAGATCAACCGTCATAAGAAGGCACCTATAGTCTATATGGGTAAAGATCTTCCCTAGATGGAAAGGCCCTTGTGAGTGTAGCCACACGAATTAGAGGATGCACATATGCACCATGGGGGAATCGAACCTCCCGATATACTAAGGTGATTGAAACACCCAATCATGTAATACAATATTGGGGACTAGAACCTCCCAATTACATAATAATAATAAGAGGGACTCAAACCACCTGGTAATTTATACCCCTCCATTGGCAACTATGGTTTCCAGAATTGGTCCCGCTGGACCTCGATTTTCATGACTTAGATACACAGCCCTCATTAAAGATTAATTAAAACACTTATCACACACTCCCATTCATTGAACCATAATACACATTTAGGCATACAGTATTGGTATCGTCATACTAATTGTACCTGTAAGGTAACGTCAATATACAAACCAATTATCATTAATTGGGGAATTCATAACTCCCTTGGTTCAATTATACATTAGCTTGGGGAATTACAAAGCCCCATAAGGTTCAATTTTAAAATCATTATACTTCATTAACTTTTCATATTATGCAACAGTTTAAGAGTAGTTTAATATGCATACTTTTTCTATTCAAAACCAATTATACAATATGGGTTTAAGGTCATTACCACTTTAATTCTTAGTATTCACAAACTTAGGGAAATAACAATCTCCTAGTTTATTCACCATACTTATGCACCCCACAAGATCAAAACCATAATTAAAGTATAAACAAACATATGTAAACCATGAGAAAGCATTATTCAAACACAATCATTCAAAACCCTCAACCCATGTTCCTAAACAAATGTAAGAACCATAAGAAAAATTTTAAAATACCTGATTTTAGCAAATTTATAATTAGGGAAGCGTAACATGCCTGAAATGCCAAAGATTAAAGAGAGAATTCAACCCTTGAATTTCTACATTACCCACTTCTTTAAAACCCTATATAGTGATGCTTGAGGGAATTTAAGAGAGAAGAAAGTATATTTTATATGTATTATGGATGAAAATAGGTTCCAAAGTATGATTATAAGTCATAGGGTATTATTGAATAAGAGAGAAGTGTTCAAAATACCCTCATTGAAAAACTGGAAAATAAACCATCAGTCGTTACAGGTGTCCTTACGACTCATCAAGATACCCTATGACTCATAAAGGGAGTCGTAGTCAGGAAAATGAGCATAAGATTTCAAATTTTTTTCAATGGCCAAAAATTCAAAGTATTATAAGAAGACAAAAGATATAGAACTAACTAGAGTTTTAGATAGGGAGCCTTTTCTAGATCCTATTTACAGTAAGTATTACTCTAACCCAGCCTATGGTAGGTCAAGGGGAATCCCAGACCCCATTGAGGTTTATTCCTTTATCTCTTCTCAGAGATGCTTTAGTTCAGTTTCTAGGTTTAGTTGGTTGTACACCATCTAATGTTACTTAGTTTGTGGATTAATATGGTACAAATATAGGTTCGCAACCTGTAGCTGTGACCCCTAAAGTTGATATCCCTCAAACATCAGTAGTTGCTCATCCAATATTCGCATAGTCCGCTATCTCTATTAAGATGTAAAAGATGTTGGGTAGATTTATAAGATTGACTCTACTAGGCTTTTACGGCATCGAGCAAGGATACATTAAGTTCTTAAGATATAGTAAGGATAGGTTCCTTAATTTAGGCTTAGTTGAAACTCTTTGCATCGACTACACTACCTTTCAAATAGACCTAGCAACTAGATATTAGTGGAGAGTTTATCTTGACTCCTGTACAGTTGGATCTCCTTTTTTAACATGGACTCAGTTTCATCAAAGTTTTCTTAGATAAATATATGCCTCATAGCCTTAGAGGATGTCTGAGAGATCTGTTCTATGGATTGGAGCAGGGTTCTATGACCGTCTTGGAGTTTGAGTCTCAATATCTTGAGTTAGTCAGGTATGCTACAACTATCTTACCAACTGAGTATGACCTAGATTTAGAATTTTATGAGGACTAAGACTTCCTTTTCACATGGCTACTCAGAGTTTGGTTGCCACTGGAAGGTATTTGTTAATGTCTCTGACTATGCTTAGTCCATTTGGGAGAAGCATCGCGAGGCCCAAGGGGAAACAATAAGAGGTACTATTACTAAGGTAGTTTTAATGGGAGCTGTACTAGCTCATAGTTCATAGGTAGAGATTATCAAGGTAGGTGCCCTCTACATTAGTCTTATATGTGTCAAGGTCAGCCTAGTAAGCCTGTTCATGCTGCACTTTATATTACTGACGGGGGTCAACCTAGTAACATTGATCACCCTAGCTAGAGCAACATTCATTCTTAAAGAGGTACATATTTTGGGATTTTTTAGCAGAGCTAGCCATTTTAGGTCTGTTAGATATTCTGGGTAGATAGCTACTATAATGCCCCATACTTTTCCTACCTTAAATCCATCCCAAGAATGTTAAGGGATAGCTTCCAAAATAAATAGTATTTATTACGTGTGCATTTTCTCAGATTTAAAACTCCCATTATGTGGTAAATTGAATAAGCTTTCCATCAATACCAAATTTGCCTTAATCCGATATGCGGTTGAAAAGCTATGCCATTTTTAAGTTGATAGTGTACCACCTGGGCACACAGCGCATCGTGGAGAAGGAAAAAATGGCAATCATCAATTTTAGTGGACCTCTGCGATATTGCTGCATCATGGAATGGTCCATTTTCCTATTTGTCAAAATCCAATAGCCCAAAATGATTTTACCGCATTGCATTGGTGGCTAAAATGGCATTTAAAAGGGGCACCGAGATGGCTTTGCGTTGCAGTGTCTTCCCAGTTCCCAATTGTCCATATTCCAATTAGCCGCCATGATAGTGGCGTATCATGGTGGCCTTCCAGTTTAAAAAAATATTGCATTTTATAGTTCCGACTTAAATCTTAATAGGGGTATTTTGGTTGATCCCCAAGGCCCTAATTCATCCAAAATAAGGAATTAATCATATTTAAGGCACTTTATGCCCAATTTCATCCATTCTCTCTCAAAGCAAAACCCTAGAGCTCCAAATATTCTTCTCCAAGAAATCAAAATCATTCATAGTTTCTCCAAGAAAGCTCTAAATTGAGGATTCCTAAGACAAGATAATCAAGAACTCATCATTAAGAACTCAAATAGGAATCAATAATTCAAGTTTCTTCATCTAATAATCTACCAAGGTATGTGGGGTTTATGAACAAGGATATTCTTTCATCCTTGGGCCCAAAACTAGATTTTAACTATAAATTTATATGATTTTGAATGTTTATACATGAATTTTAAATTATGGTTCGTACCCATTATTGCCAATTGCAAGATTATGAGATTTCCAATGTTTTAGAAGTTTAATTGCATGTCTGTTTTCATACTTTCAAGCCTATTGAAGAAATTTACAAATTTTGAGATGAATTATCATTGTTTTCATGATTAAGCATGAATATTACGATGTTTTGACATGAGTTTGATGTATGTGTTACTAAGCGACAAGTTTATGTGTTGATATTTCAAGAAAAATGATGTTTTAAGCATCCCATGAGCTAATTATTTTAGATTTACAATAAAGTTTTGATCTTTTTATCCTTAGAAAAGTTTTGGAATCCACTTTACAGATTTATTACAGATTACAGAAAGCAAAATAGCTTCATTTACAGATTGATTAAGATAAGTGCATAACTAGTTTCATAATAAATCCTTATGCTAGTTTTAAAGTAGATTTCTAATAAGATGAGCATAACATATTAAAGGGAGCAGTATTTATCATCGTGTTGTATATAATTCCAAGTTCTCATACCCAGAACTATATGTCACCATAGAATTAAGTTTAAAGTGCCTATATTGGGCTGAGATAGTGATCACTTAAGCTGAGGTTAAACTCCCTAACAAGAGTATAACACCTCTCTGCAACATGAGGTTTCTTCCTTAGGAGGTCGAGACGTTGGACTCCATGTAGCTCGTATGATTTATGTCGGTTTAGATAACCTCCCTACTAGTAAAGAAAAGCTTTGCAAGATTTCCTTAAGATAAAGTGTTTTCCTTACAACTTAATAGTAAAGATTTTCAGAATAGTTTCTTAGAAAAGAATAACAGAAAGCTTTTAAAAAACTAAGTGTAAAGGCTCACAAAGTTTACTTAGATTATGTTTACAGAAAAATATTAGTTGCAGATTTCAACTTTTAGATTTTAAAATTAAAAGTGAGTCCTTTCTACACCTAGACAGTACAATTTAAAGAGAGAATACAATCACAACTTTTAAAACTAAATGTTATGACTCACTAGATTTATAAAGTATGATTTGTTTATTATTATTTTAGTATTTCAGATATTCCAGCTTATGTGAGTCATTTACATTTAGAATGTATTTTTTTATAAATTTTGATGATGAGATAATATTTTACTTATGCATTTTACCCAATATATTTAGTACATCCTCAAAGTACTAACCCACATATACGTCTATGTGCTACATTGTCTCATAATATATGTTCAGGTGCTCAGTATTTGCAGGGTGAGTAGTTCGAGCATCTTCATCTACATCCGATGGTTGGTGAGTCCTCATAGTTCAGGGACTTACTCATTCATATTCTGCAGCTTAGTAGTTTTATATGATTCAGTATTCTTTTCAGAAAGTTCGAGTTAGCTGGGGGTCTATCCCAGCGACTCTCTAGTATTAGCTGTAGTGGCTTATCAGACTGTTAGAATTCATTCAAACTTATAGTATTGGATTTTCAAATATTTCTTTCAGATTATTCTCAATTATTTCAGACAGGTTCTACATTCAATATAACTTTTATGTCTATATTACCTTGATTATGATATTTATACCTAGCAAAAGGTAGACAGGGTTATCTTAAGGCTACTCATAGTCTTGAGCACCATTTGACATCTTAGGATTAGATTTTGGGGCGTTACATCTATGATAAGGGTACATTATTATTGTTGGTCCTTTGTCCGTTATTATAAAGAGTTTCCCTAGTGTGGGATAGTTGTTCCTACAGTATAAAGTGTTTCGCTGATTAAGATAGTGCCGCCCTAAGATAAAGGAGGTATACATGGTCGACAAGGTAGTCCCTAGGGTTCTTGGGGAAGTACCCTGATAAGTAGTGCAGATAATCGGCCTGGTACACTGTTAGGTGGTGGGTAAAGATATTTATATATTGTATCTAGTACACCAAAGGTAGAGACTTTGATGGTTGTTATTATAGATATGATCTCTGTGTGCCATTAGTAGGATTTTTATTTATTTTATATGGGATCCACTTATTCTTATGTGTTTACTCATTATGCACTACAGTTAAAGTTTTCTTTGGATTATATATTTGTGCAATAATGCATATCTACTCCCTTGGGTACTTCTTTAGCAGTTGATTGGGTTTCTTGATCATGTGTTGTGATTGTTTGAGAGTTTGATACATAAGTTGATCTTATTGTGTTAGATACAATGGACTTTTATGTGATTTCAGGCATAAACTATTTGTCCCCCTATCATGCGGTCTTGGATTTTTCGCCAAGACCGTTACCTTAGATATGTCTAGCATACCCCTGATCATGTGGCAGTGATCTTTAGTCGTGCACCGGTAGAGATTATTTTGTATATTTCGGATAGAAGGCTTATATATAGGGACTTCAAGTCTTATCTTGCTTATATTCATGATGTTAGTGTGTGAATTCCTTCTCTAAGGCATTGAATACTAAGTCTGGCCCTATGACTACGGTCTCACTAACTTCGAACAAACCGATCAGAGACCTATATCTCCTACTATAGAGAGCTTCGAATGGAGCCATCTGAATGCTGGAGTGATAGTTGTTGTTGTATCCAAACTCAATCAAAGGTAAGTGGCCATCCTAGCTTCCCTTGAAATCAATTGTACACGCCCTTAGCATATATTCTATAGTCTGAATGGTCCTTTCTGCTTGACCATCTGTCTGAGGATGAAATGTTGTACTGATATGAACTTGGGTACCAAAACCTTTTTGAAATGCTTTCAAAAAGTAAGAGGTGAATTGGGTACCTCTGTCTGAGATGATAGATAGTGGGAAAATGTGTAATATGACCAACTCCCTAATATAGAGTTTGGCATAATCCTCGGCTGAGTAAGAGGTACGAACTGGAAGGAAATGAGCTGAGTTGGTCATTTTGTCTACAATGACCCAAACTGAATCATGCTGATGACGTGTTCTAGGTAAACCCATCACAAAGTCCATGTTCACTTCTTCCTACTTCCAAGTAGGAATAGTGAACTCCTACATGGAACCACTAGGTTTTTGATGCTCTATCTTAACTTGCTGACATGTAGAGCATTTAGAAACAAACTCTGCAACATCCCTCTTTATCCCACACCACCAATAGATATCCCTCAAGTCGCGGTACATCCTAGTGGCCCCTAGATGAATAGAGTATCGCACACCATGCACCTCTGCAAGAATTCTCTGCCTCAAGTCATCTACACCGAGAACACACAGACGACCCTGGCAATGAAGAAAACCATCTCTCCCTTGGGAGAAAACCTCTACTTCCTAACTCTGAACTGACTCTTTTAGCTTGACAAGGCTAGGATCCCTGTCTTGCTTCTCTTTCACCACAGAAACTAGAGATGATTCTGAACTACTCTAAGCACATACACCATCCTCTGAAGAGTCAACTAAGCGAACGCCTAGTCTGGCAAGCTGATGAATCTCCTGAGCTAATTTTTTCTTACTATCCTCAACATGGGAAACACTACCCATGGACAGTCTACTGAGTGCGTCGGCCACTACATTGGCCTTGCCAAGATGATAAAGGACACTCATGTCATAACCCTTCAAGATCTCTAACCACCTTCTCTGATGAAGATTTATATCTTTTTGGGAAAAGACATACTAAAGGCTCTTATAATCTGTGAAGATCTCTACATAAACACCGTATAAATAATGCCTCCAAATCTTTAAGGCAAAGACAACTGTTGCTAACTTAAGGTCATGAGTAGAATAATTCTTCTCATAGGGCTTTAACTGTCTGGGGGCGTAGGCTATGACTCTACCATGCTGCATGAGGACACAACCTCAACCTACTCTGGATGCATCATAATATACTACGAATCCATTAGAACTGTAGGGAAGTGTTAAAACTGGAGCTGAGGTGAGTCGAGTCTTCAACTCCTAAAATCTTTTCTCGCAAGGTTCTGACCACTGAAACTTGACCTTCTTCTGAGTCAATCTGGACATAGGAGATGCAATAGATGAAAATCCCTGGACAAACCATTGGTAATAGCCAGCCAAACCCAAGAAACTCTTCATATCTGATGGAGAGATAGGGCGAGGCCAGTTTCTTACCACTTTGGTTTTCTGAGGATCTACTCTAATGCCATCACCAAAAATAATATAGCCAAGGAATTCTACTGAACTTAGCCAAAATTTGCACTTACTAAACTTGGCGAACAACTGGTGATCCTTGACAGTTTAAAGAACAATTATGAGATGGTCTAAATGATCACACTCTGCGAGAGAATAGACCAGAATATCATCTATGAAGACTATGATGAATGTGTCCAAGTACTACTTAAACACCTAGTTCATCAAGTCCATAAAGGCTGCAGGGGAATTGGTAAGACCAACGGACATGACTAGAAATTCAAAGTGACCATACCGAGTATGAAAAGTTGTCTTTGAAATGTCAAATTCTCTAACTCTGAGCTGATGATAGCCTGATCTGAGGTCTATCTTAGAGAAATAACTGGCAACCTGAAGTTGGTCAAATAAGTTGTCTATCCTAGGCAGCGGATACCTATTCTTGACTGTGACTTTATTGAGCTGACGGTAATTAATACACATTCTGAGAGAACTGTTTTTCTTGCGCATAAATAATACTAGCGCACCCTATGGGGATACACTAGGCCTGATGAATCCCTTAGCTAAGAGATTCTTCAACTGATCTTTCAGTTCCTTGAGTTCTGCTGGTGCCATTTTGTATGGCGGAATAAAAATAGGCTGAGTATTTGGGAGAAGGTCTATGCCGAAGTCTATTCTCTTTTCCAGAGGAATGCTGGAAGATCTTCGAGAAAGAGGTCTAAATATTCATTAACCACCGGGACTGATTCGATACTGGGAGATTTAGAACTAGAATCGTTAACATGCATGAGATGATACACACACCCCTTAGAAATCATTTTCCTTTCCCAAAGGTAGGAAATCAGCTGACCCCTGAAAGACGAAGTGCTAACCTTCCACTCTAGGATAGGATCATTCAATATCTAAAACTGAACTATCCTATTTCTGTAGTCGACTATGGAATAGTATAAATGAAGCCAATCTATGCCGAGAATGACATCAAAATCAGTCATCTCTAACTCGACTAAATCTGCTGACATGGATTTCTGAAATATCATAAACGGGCAGTTCCTGTATACTCGCCGAGCTATGATGGTTTTACCCACTGGGGTGGAGACTGAAAAGGGCTCTGTTAAAATTTTAGGATTGATTTCAAAATCGCCTGCAATGTATGGAGTGACAAAATATAAGGATGCACCTGGGCCTAGCAAAGCATAAACATGAACATGGAAAATCTATAACGTACCAGTAACGACATCTGGAGAATTTTTCTGATACTGTCGGGCCTGAAGAGCATAGAGTCTATTCGGGCATTTCCCACTAGTAGCACTGGAAGTGGCACCCTGCTAGTTTGGACGATCAGAATAAGCTGCAGAACGATTTTGCTGACCCTAACGGCCTGGCTGAGGAAACTCCCTAATCCTGTGGGCTGGCTTACCACAACCAAAAAAAATCACTACTAGCTATGTAAATACCCTTGTGGTTCTTACCATAAGTCTCACAAAGGGGGTTTGTTTAGGCACTGCTAACACTGCCCTGAGATTTAGAGCCTGCTGCTCTATCTCTGTTGCCATCCTTGAACTTTGGCACTAGGGAACTAGCAGAGGAAGGGGCTGGAACTACTAACTTAGGAAGAAACTGCAAACGATTTCCTCCTTCTGATTTGGGCTGAGCAAAATAGAAACTACCTGCTCTTGCTCTCTTATTCTGCCTCTCTCTAGTCTTAATCTTCTGCGCCTCTATCTATTGAGCGTGGGTTATGAGCCTGGCTAAAGTCATATTACTATTCAGCATCTCAGACCTACACTCATTTACCACGCTATTATTTACCCCTGGCACAAACTTGCTCATCTTAGCCCTGTTTTCTGCTACCATATGAGAGGCATATCTGGCTAGCTGAGTAAATCTATAAGAATACTCTCTAACTATCATATTTCCTTGCCTAATATTGATGAACTCAAGAAATTTGGCCCCTTTCAGCTCTTGCAAAAAGATTCTATCTAAGAAGGCCGTGACAAATTTTTTCCACTCAACAGGACCTGCATCCTCTAACCTTTCTGCTAACCACTACTTGTTCCAAGTGTGAGAGACATCCTATTATTGGTATGCGGCTAACTCATCACTCTAATAATAAGTTACTCCTATGATATCAATGACCTTCTATACTTGGTTAACGAATTCTTGAGGATCCTCGTCTGTCTTACACCTAAAAAAGGAAGGAGGGTTTATTTGGGTGAAGTCCTGAATCCTAGCTGCTGTGGAATTAGCCACTGGGTTGGCCGAAACGACTGCTGGTCGTTCATTCTAGGTAGCTACAGACTTAGCAAGAGCAGTAAATGTGGTCCCGAACTTCACATGAGAAATATGTTCGCCCAAAGGATCTTTAGGCTGAGGAGCTGGCTGATTTCTTCTCTTTGGAGGTAGGTCTCTAAAATATGAGAAGAGTGGATTAGGCTGAGAGACTGACTTGAAATTATATTTACTAGCATGAAATAAATACTAAAGAAAGAAAATAGTTCCTAAAATATCTCATAATCTCCTGTACATAAATGTGGCGCGCAAGACACCCATGTACAAGACTCTACTAGATGCGGATTTCATACTTCCTGGGACTTTATTAAACCTTAGGCTTTGATACCAAGTTTGTAATGCCCTAATTTCTCTAAACCAAAATGCTACACGGTGCTTATGACCCCAAAGGATCACAAGCTAACCCATGACTGATATCTGTACCTGTACACTGTAATATATAATGTAATAATAAAGAAAACATAAACATATAGGCCCTAAGGTTCAACTGAATAAAGAATCTGTCAAAACATAACATCCATATAGGTAAAAGATACCCAAAATAACTGAAAACTAAATCAAATCTGAATATAAGTTTGAATACTGAATCTGAAAGCCTCCAAGTGTTGTCTGAATAAGGATTTAAAGGAACATATCTCTAACTAACTCCGTAAACTAATAACAAGCTAAAATAATAATGAATAATTAAATCATATTGTCCTCAAATGAAGAGGACTCACTGAATCTCTGCGACTAGAAATGCTACTACTACTGCTGATCTGGAGCTCGTGTCTCTGAACCTATGGTGTAACATGAAAAGAAAGCACCATAGCGCAAATACATTAGTACAAGGGAATTTATTTAAGCATACGAGTGAGGTAGGATAAATATAAACAAGGTTTACATGCATGAACAATGCTAACTGTCTGACTGACATGAATGTAAGAGTACAAACATGCATACATAATAACTGAAATCGTGGGTGCATGATAGTTAGTCCTGCATGCTAATACATAGTTTACTGATGGCTAACATGACTGATACTGAAATTGTAATAACATGGGCGACTGTATTGGACAATCCTTAATCTGATGGATCTATCTGAGTTTTGTACTGTAACTGAGTCTGACTGTATCTGACAGTCCTAATATACTGAAATCTGAAGACCTATCTAAGTCCTTTTACTGATACTAATTCTAAAACTGTGGGAGGTAGTTGTTTAATTGACATGCCCTAATAATGCATATAGCTAAGTTGGGGTCCAATATCTGCCCCGACTGGAGGGGTGTCAATACCACACCACTGGTAAGGACAGTTGTGGGTAACCCTTAGCTGGAAAGTATTCGAAAAGAGAATAGTAGGAACCCTAAACTGATAGGTTAAGCCGCCTCATCAACCTTAATCTGACAGGCTAAGATGTCTCACCCTACGCTGGCTATGTAGTTCTAGAACACAAGGATGACTTCTAAAAATCACACTCTAAACTGGTAGGTGAGTCCCCATCCTTGGGTTTACTTGGAGCTAACTTCTACTCCCATCTAAAGAGACCAAACATGATTCAGCTGACTGTACATGGACAGATTAACTGACTTTCATTGACTGAAGGAGTAGTACTATTATCAAAGAATTAACTAAGATCATGAGATTTCTAAGGTTTTACTGAGTCACATGACTGACTGAGTTCCATAGATTATTTCTTGACTGAGATTATCATGACAACATGACATGGCTCTAGGCACATAACTATTTTTTTTGGGTACGAATACGCCCAGGACTCGATAGACAGAAACTGACACACATGACATGACTTGATCACAAGATTTGAGTCCACAATTCATAATATCATAAGTAGGGGATATCATATATCATATAGTTATTCAACATATTAAACATTATAGGGAATGCATAGATATATTTCATGTGCATATTATATATCTCCATTATCTTACATACTTTATAACACCATAATAGCAATACATGAAAAGCATGGGATTCATATTGAAGTATATAGCTAACATGGACTTGTTATTTAGACATCATAGAACCATACAAACATGAATTTCTAGCATCCTAAGCATTTTATCAAACACCTTGCATGCATTCTTTAAGGCATAGGTGAGTTTCATACTTGAACCATATTAAACCACCTAAAGTTCATGGTTTTCAATTAACAAGCATATATATTCCATGAAAACACCTTTAGACATCACATTGAAACTTAAACAACAATCATCAACATGTACATACTTATATCACCAAAAAAAAATTATAAAATAATATTTAAAACATGGTTCTTGAGCTCTATGAATGGATTGTATCCATAGATGAACACTACGCATACCTTAGAAAGGAAACCTTGATGATTTGCTAGAGAGTTCTTGGATTAGGAAACATAGTTCTCAATTATCTTGGGAAAAGGCTTGAATCTTGCTTTTGAGAGATGAGTTTGATGGAAACCCTAATCTTGTGGTTGAGAATGTAAGAGAGGGTTTTTAAGATGCTTAACTGAAGATAAAATGGGAAAAATTATGCCTCTTTAGGATTATAAGTCATGGAAGGTGAAGGAAACGACCAAAATACCCTTATAAAATAAATTTCCAGTTGCTGAAAAATCATAGCTGATGACCTTCGTGATAGGGCATCACAAATGTGATAAGCTATCACGAATGTCGTCACTTAGGAGCTGGTTTCTGCCTAAGGCTGACGACCTTCGTGATAGGGCGTCATAAATGTGGTAAGCTATCACGAATGTCGTCACACTGTTTCCATCCTGACATGCTGGAGTAAATTAGGAATAACTCTTTGCTCCGATATTGGATTTAGGAGAAATTGATATCATTAGAAATATAATTTAATTATCTATATTTTGATAGGCCATGAGCTCAAAAATTCCAAGTATAATGAGATATATGCGCATTTGAAGTTGACTATACCAATATCATTCTCAAGAATTCAATCGGTAAGGAATGTTTTGATTCTTCTGATAGCTGGGAGTTATTTGTAGCCTTAATATACATCTAACCTACTCATAAAACTATAAAACAAACCATGATTTACTATGCATGATCTTGGTACATGGCTTTAATATTGGTTTGGATTTTTTGGGGTATTATAGTTGTGTTTGAAACTTCTTTGGAACTTGATAGTTATCTTTTAGAGAGTGAAATTGCATGTTCTAAATCTTCTTACAGGATAGGTACTTCTCTCTTTAAGTATAATACCTTATTCAAAGATAGTCCAATCACTCTTAATGGACCTAGTGGTGAGAATGATATTGAAGGTATAGCTTGTCTTGAATGTTATAGCCTATATGTCAACCCACTATGGTGTGACAACATTCCTCGTAAAGATGAAAATCTCTTCTTAGAAGATAAGTGTACTTTTAAGGGAAATAAATGTGAGTTCTTGGGAAGGAATATTCAATTGGGTGATGATAACTTTGATTTGCTTGAATATTTAAGAAACTGAATATGTGATTTTTCCTTGAAAAATAATTGCAGATATGATCCTTTATATGACACCTCACCTTTCTTTGATAATTATGAGGATGAATTACTTTCTTCTTTTGAAGATTTAATCCATAATTCCTTTGATGTTGGTGGTGGTATGTGCCTACTTGAGGATTTTTTCATTAAAAGAGAAAGTATCCATTGTTTGGAAATTGCTTCCTCTTCTACTTTGTGTGCTCCTATTGTTGAAAATACTCATGGTAATGATCTTGAATCTAGTAGTGAGTATTTATATGGTGACACCTTTGTTGAAGAGGACTTGAGTGATACCTTTCTCTACTCTGTACTTATTTTCATGATACTTATGATATTATAGAGAATATGACTTTTTATTTGGGTAAAACCTATGGGGAAAAAGAGTGTTGTCTAGACCTGTGTCGATGGCCACTCTTTTCATTTGACCCTAGTGCCAAATTTAAAAATGGTGATCTTGGTAAACTCAACTTGTTTCTTGGTCTACATGACAAACAAAGTTTGATTGAGAATGTTGGTATCCTTCCCTATGATGGAAAGTCTTTCTCGAGAATTCATAATCCACTTAAGAGACCAACAATGTGTATGGGAAAGATCTCTAACAAAGATGAGAGATCTTTGAATAATAAAAGTAATGAAAAGATCCAATAGAGTTATCCAATGTATGTTTCCACTCTAGACCAAAGTTTCACTACTTATAGGTCAAGAAGAGAGATTTCTCTTGAAACTACTTTGGATAAATTCTATTCTTTTGATTCCCTCTTTTAATACTTGAGTAGAATTGATGACCTCCTTCTCCATGGTGGTATCATTCTTGAAATCAAGATGGAAAAAGTGTCATTATCTCCTTTGGGTTTATCTTATAAACTTGCATCCTTGCTTGACACACTTGTGCTAAAATTGTGTGAATTCCAACTTGTGGATTCCAAGTTGATTATTTATTTTTTGAAGAGCCCATGGATGATAAGGACTTCTTATCACCTTCATAGGGTTGGACAATTTGAAGTGACTTGTGGGGCTCTTGGAAGCATACTTACCTTTGTTAATAAAGATAAACAAACTATAAAGGGCATGACCCCATTAATGAATTTCTTTTCTTTGGGAAGTTGTTTGAAAGGAAAGAGTCATATGTGCTTAAATGCTTTGATCCCATCCTTGTGCACATTATGTTCTATGTCTTTTGATACAAATGGCCTTTTATAAACAATAGAACCTTGGATGATGCTTTTACAATTGATTCTTTCTTATACTACCTCTTTGCTTATGATAATATCCATGCTATTCTTGGATTTGTTTTATGTAAAGGTAGGAAACTTATTGGTTGGTCCACTTGTTTTAATTACAATGTTATATGGGTTTTGTAGACTTTAAAACCAAATTGAGGCACCACTCTTGATGTTGTTTCTTAAAGAGGTAAAGAAACAATTTTGTCTTATGGCTCCTAAGGTGAAGGTAGTTTTACCTTTTGAACTATTTTTGTAAGACCCCGTAAAGTTCTCTCGTAGTTTAAACCTTGGATACGTGTTGAATGAAGTGTAATTCCATCCCTAAGAGTTTGTAAAAGGACTCCCTAATTGATTAGTGTTTTAATCTTGTAAATTTTTCTTTAAAATGACTTTCTAGGGTATGGTAAATGGAGTTATCTTTCCAACGATACCAATTTCATCAAAATCTGGTATCAGGGTGAGAAGTTATGGCCGTTTTCCTAAGCATTATTGAAATTGTCCAGGTTTGACGGTCGATTCGATGGACTATCAAGTCTTCGATGGACCGTCGATCGTCCCATCAAACCAAGGCAGTGACTCTTTTTTCTTGCCATTGTGCGACGGCCAAAATGGTGAACCGCTAAAAATTCAATGAACAGTTGTGGTGACCGTCAAGCGGAGGCAGTATGGCCTCATCCTGGTCCTCATGCGACAGATGATCTGGTGGACCATCAAACCTCTGACGGACCATCATTTCAACCATTGCATCGAGGCAATGTGTTCCATTCATGTCCCTCGAGCGACGGATGATTTGGCGGACCGTCAAACTTTCGACGGACCATTATTTTGACCGTCGCAGACCCCGATCAACAATTTTTAACTCATTTATAAAAGGGTATTTTGGTCCTTGCTACTTCTTTAAACCCTTATATATATTCTAGATGAACTATCTAGCCTCATTTTCTCATCTCTAACACTTAAGGGCTAGGTTTTTCTCCTCCAAATCATATCAAAGCAAGAAGTCTTCCCCAAGAAATCCAAGAACTCACCAAAGATTGTGCTAGTGAGTTGAAAATTGAATCTCCTAAGTTTAAAGACTTCAAGAACCCTCTCCCAAGAGTAAGAAGAGGAAGGTTAGAGGAAACTTGTTCATCCAATCTCCTAATCTAAGGTATGTTGGGTTTTGAACAAGGGTAACCCTTCACCCTTGTGCCCAAAAGGTTTATTTACATCGTGATTTTCTTGAAATCTATGAGTTCTACATGAAATTGAATTGGGGTTTTTCACCCATTATTATTGAATGCATTATATTGATATTCCCCATGAATTAAGAATCAAATGGCATGATTTTTGCATGTTTTCTTGAGAAATTACAACTGGGTATAAACCCCATGATTTTACTCCATAAGAAGTTAATGTTTGCAATGTTTGAGATATTGAAGCATATGACTAAATTAAGACTTTAAGATAAATTGCTGAAATTCCTAGATTTTCATATGATTTATGAATCTATATGATATATATTATGCTTTTGATGAGCTTTAATTTGATATTGAACTATGGGTTAGTAAGCCCTATTTGAGACTTGTGAATTTATGAACTCTTGTGCTATAAGCACCCATGATTTGAGTATTTCGAGATGATTGAGAAATGAACTGACCTAATGGTCCTTGAGCCTTGAAATTCACTTCACCATATGAGATTGTCGATATGATTATTGGGTTCGTGGTGAACCATGAGATTATTTCTAAAAGTGGATTTTTATGAGATGAGCGCATACAATCTAAAAGAAGTAGTATTTAGCACCGAGAGGGTAAGTTACTATGGTTTCTTACCCCAAAACTACGTACCACCATAGGTTGGGCCTGAGGCTGAGTATATGATTTTTATGATTGGGATCGAGGCCCAGTTTCATTTAGTGATCACTAGACCTAGGTTATACTTCCTGGCAAGAGTATGATGTCCTCCCCAACGTGGGGTCTCTTCCTTATGAGGACAAAATGTTGGACTCCATTTAGCTCGCATGATTTATGTCGGTTACGAGAACCTTCCTTGCCCTTTTAAACTTGAAATCAGCTACTCCTTTGCAACCTAAGGTATTTTCCCTCCTGTGAACTATTTTCACTAAACTAGAGTATTTTTCCTTGAGATAGATGATTTCTCCTAAAGCTTGAAATAAGATATTTTCCTAACTTACCTGATATGCCTCTACGCATGTTCTAAAATCTCATGAGATCGTATTTCTAGTAATTAAGTTTGAAGAGATTTAAAATTTTGAACATTAAAATTTATTTTACCCACCATGGGATATATGCATGAGTTGATGGTACTGTCTAAAGCCCTTTTTGCCTTGAGTATTGAGAATAAGAGAAGATTTCCGGTTTTGAGGTTGAAGAACGATGACTCACGAGATTTGTGTAATATGCCTCATCTTATATGATTTATGAACTTTATATTTCATACATATTCAAGCCATGTGAGTCATCTCATATTGCATACATAATTTGAATGAAGAAAATTGATACGGTTTTATATACATGCATTCACCCTCGCATACTCAGTACATTCCCAAGTATTGATCCACATATATGTCTATGTGCTATATTGTCTCATAATGTAGGTTCAGGTGCTCAGTCCCATCCTCGCCCATGATCTTCGAGTACCTCACATACATTTCCCACAGTGGTGAGTCCTCTTGGTTCGAGGACCAATCTTTAGATATTCCAGGGACTGAAAGACTATGTTGTTACCTATAGTTCATCCAGATTCAGTTGGGGGACTGTCCCATCGTCTCTCTAGATTATGGATTTGTAGAGGCTTTGTTAGACTATTTGGTAGATTGTGGTTTTGTTGGGATTTCTTTATCATGACCATTTGGACCGAGTACCCCTTCTTTCCTTTATCCCCTTCTATGAACATGGATGTGCTAGTGTTTGAATTCAAACTTTCTCCTTGAATTAAGGGTTATCATCAGGAACTAGCTCTATGGGTTAGCTTGGGGATACTTATAGCCCTAGGCACCATGTGACGTCCAGGGAGGCGATTTTGGGTCGTTACAATTTGATGCCATTATGACCTTTGTGATTTCCTCATCTCTTGATGAAACCCATTGACAACCCCTTTGTGTATTTTTTTTATAAGTTTCTAATGTTTAAAACAAGGGACCCTTGGTTATATCTTAAGTGTGTGCAACCTTGGCATGATTCTATAATTATTTATGCTAACCCTAATCCTCATGTAATGAGGATATTGTATTTGTTTGTCCTTCCTTTGGTTTGCAAGGTTTAGATTTGAGGTCGAATCCTTTTCAAGAAGGGGAGGGTAATACAAGACAAATTACCTTCGGACCTTTGGATGAGATACATATGATGCTCAAGCACGTTGGGCTCATAGCCCCTTGGAAGGGCTATGAGCCCAACGTGCTTTAGATTTAATTTTGATCTGCTCTAGCATTTCAAGAGCGGGTACGAACATTTCCTAGTGGGTCTTTTGTTACATTTGGGTCACTTTTGGGCCCTAATTATGTAACATGTATCCAAACTATAAATGCTTGGTAGCTAGGATTATTTCCTTAGTTTTTTATGATAATTTTGACATGATGTATTCATGAGACTCCATAGGAGTGTTTGAGTTCTTGGAAAAGAATTTCATGAACCTTGTTTAGAAATGTTGGTTGTAAGGGAGATCTTATCCCCTTTGTAGTCACCATAAGAGTTAGCTCCTATTGATAGTCATTAAGGAAGGTTTTAGGATTTGATACATCCTTCGATTGTCCTTTCGGTATTAATTTTGTGTCTATCTTCCTATCTTGGTTATTCTATCCTTCAATCTTTATTTTTTACCTCTTAGATTTGAGTCCTCGTAGGTCGATTCATATCACCAAATGACACATTTTCTAAAAATTATCAAATAGATATATATATATTTGTTGTAACGGATGACTAACCTATTGCATCAGATGCATTATATGTTACAACATATGTCTCATCTTTTAAAGGGAAATCAAAAAGGTTTCCAACTATTTTAATTTGTCCCAATAGATGACCCATCTGTTGCAACAGATGGGTTATCAGTTAGGACAAATTACATTAAGACTTCCTGATTATTTTAGTTTGTTCTTATAGATGAGTTATTTGTTTCAACAGATGGGCATATTTTAGAAATTGTCATTTAGGTCTTTCTCCTATTTTAATTTGTCCCAACAGATGACCTATATGTTACAATAGATAGGATATTTATTGCGACAAATTACATCAAAGGTTTTTACTATTTTTGTTTGTTCCAATCGATGAGTTATCTATTTTACAGATGGGTTATCTGTAGGAAATTGCCATACATGTCTTCCTCCTATTTTAAGTTGTCCCAATAGATGACCTATCTGCTGCAACAAATAAGTCATCTGTTGGGACAAATTAAAACTGTAGGAGGACCTATTTGATTTCCTCCAACTGATGAGTTATCTTTTATCCACTTTTTTGTATCTCTTGATTAACACTAATAATTCTATTTTTTTGGTGGATTTCACAGTAGAAGCTATAGTTGAACAACATACCATAGTTGATAATCCATCAACTGCTTCCAAAGAGGAAGAAAAAGTGAAGTCTGTCAGTCTCGAAGAACAAAAGAATTATCCATTTGAAAGGTTCAACATCTTGGACGAGGCTCCCAAAAAACTAACAGAGTTGATGAATGACTAATCAAAATGATTATCAATGGGCTGTTTTTAATACCCCGAATCTGATACCTAAAATGCTACGTGGTGCTAGCAGTCCCGAAGGACCACAAGATAACCCATGACTGATATCTGTAGCTGAGAACTGCATAATATACTGTATAAATACAAATTAAAAGGGCTAAAGGCCATAAGGTTGAAATATCTGATAAAACATAACATCTAGAAATATAGTGCATCAATACCAAATTGAAATAAACTGTCTAAACATGTTAGTCTAAAAGCCTATAAACTGTCTGAAAACTATGGAGTTGATGGGATATGTCCCCAACTAACTCCATCTCCTAAAATTGAAATAATGAAATAATCATGCTATCCTCAAATGATGAGGACTCACTACAAATCTACTGCTGCTGGCTGAATCTGAAGCTAAGTGTGATCGGGAACGTGAGTGTCTGAACCTATGGTATAAATACCATAGTGCAGAAGAAAAGTATGTGTCTGAATGTACTGGTATGCAAAGTTAGGTAGGCTGGACGTATGGGATTTATATGCATGAACAATACTAACTAACTGAATAACATAAATGTGAGAATACATGCATGAATACATAACTGTAAATAAGATCATGATAATACTGACTACTAAATCTAAATACCGATAACATAAGTTTCGTATAACTGTTAAGCTATTAACTGAGTGACTGTGTCTGACAATCCTGATTCTGATAGAGCTAGCTAAGTTTCGTACTGAACTGAGTGACTATATCTGACAGTCCTGAATCTAAAGAACTATCTGAGTTCTTTTACTGAGACTAAGACTGAGATTGTGGGAAGTAATCATCTAACGACATGCCCCAAATCTGAACTGGTTGGGGTCCAACATATAACCCCAACTGGAAGGATGTCAGTATCGTGCCACAGGTAAAGACAATCTATGAGTTAACCTTCTCTGAAAGGGAGCTCTTCCATCAACCCCTCCTAGTCGGAAAAACTCAAATGAGATGTATAATCACTAGACTCTAGGGGTACATCTCAACCTACACTGGCTACGTAGTTCTGGAATGCAAGGATTGCTTCTAAGGATCTCACCCTCTACTGGTTGATAAGTGAGCCCTCATCCCTGGGTTCACTCGATGCTGAATCCTACTCCCAACTGAATTGACACTAAACTGATTTCCTAGTTCATACTAGGCTTGACTGAGTTGTCACTGATCGTGTTACTGATTGAACTGGACTTATTTCACTGAGTTCCATTGATTGATGGAATATTATTGAATTCTATTAATTGAGTTTATTGAGATTACTGAGATTACTGAGTTGGACTGGACTAATACTGAATTTACTGACTTTTCCTGAGTCTTGTGACTGACTGAATTCTAAGGATCATGGCTGGACTGAGAGTATATTGAAACCTGACATTGTCTCTAGGAACACAGATAAATTATCGTTTACAAGTACCCCCAGGACTCGATAGCATGAAACTTACAAGACATGAAGTTTCTTGAACACATGACCATAGTCAACAATTCATAGTATAAACATTGGAGATTTTCATGGAGTATTTGTATGTAATAATCTTACACATGAATAGGAACACATATAAACATGTCATAATTTCGTAAGTCTAATCTCATAAGCATTCCACCAAACCATTACAGTGCATAACAATAAAATGGGGTTCATTGTGAACGTAAGGGTAAAGCATGGATTCATCAACTTGGTCACAATTGAGTCATAAAGCATAATTCTTATTCTCTTAGGCATTTTAGCAACCACCTTGCATGCATAACTTGAGGCTTAGGCATGAACATTAAAATAATACATCATGGAAACATTATTCACTTCAAATACAAGAATTCCAACCGTATGCTAACAAAACTTCATTATATGTATTAAAGATTTCAACTTGGTAATCATACAACAACATAAACATGGATATGATTCAATTCATAACATGGAATTAAAAATTTATATTTTTGAAAGGGCTTCTTGAGCTTCATGGGTGAAAGGAAGCTATGAATCAACACTTTACAGACCTTAGATGGAAGTTTCTTAAATATTAATGGTGGAATCTTTTGGATTAGAACCTTCAATTGAAAACCCTAGACCTATTTTTGAGGGAATTTGAGAGAAACAACTATATTTTGGTGAAAAACTAGCTGAATCTCGTGTTATAGGCTTATATAGGGGTGGGAAATTGACCTTTTTTCCCTTAAATATATGGACATTTAATGATTGAAAACTGGGCATCGACGCGATTGGCAATGCGGTGTGTCGATGGTATCAATGTGATACCCAATGTGTCACGCCATGATTGTTCTAAGACTCAGTAGTTTTAACTCTGGCGACCTGCAATAATGTTAACCAACACAATAGGTGATGCGGCGCACCAAGATCACATTGGTCTACTATTTTGGGACACCAAACATGGTCTAAACGAGGTCCAAAGAATCAAAAATTTGTCCGGGAAAACCTATTGACCTCCCTGATCATGAATTAACAAGAATACCAACCATTAAAGGATATTAAGGTTGTGAATGGGATTGCCAAATTTTGAAGGCCAAAAATAAACCAAGTCTGGAAACTTAACTAGAATTTTCGAAGTCTGGGACCCCCTTGACAAGCTTAAAAGGCTGGATTAAGCTTAGGAATTTTGCAGGGTTTTACAATATCTCCCCCTTGGGAACATTTGTCCTCAAATGGGACTGGCTAAGATGGGAGAAATGATAAGTTGAAGTACATACTGAACATGAACAATTGAAACATGAGTACACGACTGACATGACTGACAAGCTAAATGTATTATACTGAACATGTATATCTGATGCATGAATAGCTGACTCAATGAACGAATGACTGGGATTACTGGTAAGCTGAATTTATCAAGCTGAACATGCATATCTGATGCATGAATACAGGACTGAACTGACACATAAACATATAACTAAATATGCAATGGTAATTGGTACCAAGTTTATAATGGAAATCTGAGCATGAAACTGAATACCAAGTTTGTAATAGAATCTAAACATTGAACTGAGTTAATTTATGGAAGACTATTACCTTAAACTGAAAATACTGATGAGCCCGAGATCACTTTCTGGGCATGCGTGAATGGGAACTAGGGAACATATCTGAGCCTGAAATGTGGTGTATAAACTAAATATCGTGATCTGAACTGAGCACCTTGAATATGTGGGTTATGGGTAAGGTCGGAGTTTGAGGGTCAACTTATGAGTACCCCTTACTCCTAACTGTATTCATTACGAAGAGAGAGAGTGGCATGTTTATGTCATGGAAGTTTAGGGGATTATAGTGTATCTCCCCCTTAGCACACTAGGTCCCTCGAAAAATACTGATTTTGCTGAGATACTAAGGAAAACTAGGGCGATTCACAAGGTACCTACGAACTGAATTGTGACTGAATATTTAGGATCTGGAACTAAGACATCATACATGAACTAAGATAAGGATGCAACTACCTGGTTGGTCCATCTTAGAATGATCACATTTATGGAACTCCAAATAGTGTGACTAGATGGAATGAAGAGAAACCACACCATCTGAACTTATTCACCTGACTACTAAACTAAATTACTGGATACTTAAACTAACTCATACTAAAACTTATACTTAACTAAAGTACTTCTCCAACACTCTCTCAACTACACTCTCTACCTTAGTACAACACGTCACTCGAGTCTACCAAAAACATTCACATGGGTATTGAGCATGACTACTTAAATGTATTACTCATCTGATTAACTGAAGCACTGATAAATGAATACAGGGTCTGCAAGACTTAACTAAAAATTGGGGTGGGAAATTGACCCTTTTGCACTTAAAGAAATGGATATTTAATGACTCAAAATTGGGCATCAACACATTTGGTGATGCGGTGCATCGATGGTATCGACACGATACTCGATGCATCATGTCATGATTATGCAAAGCCTCAGTAGTTTTGATTTTAGTGACCTACAATAATGTTAACCAACACGATAGGCAATGCGGCGCTACAAGATCGCGTTGGTCCACTATTTTGAGATACCAAACGTGGTCTAAACGAGGTCCGTAAAATCCAAAACTTTTCCGAGAATACCTATTGACCTCCATGATCATGAATTAGCAAGAATACCGACTATTAAAGGACATTAAGGTCACAAAATGATATTTCAAACTTTCGAAGGCCAAACATAAACCAAGTCTTGAACCTTAGCTAGAATTCTCTATGTCTGGGACCCCCTTGACAAGCTTAAAGGGCTGAATTAAGTTTAGGAATTTTGTGAGGTCTTACACAGTTAAAGAAGCTTCATGCCAACAGGTACATAAATAATATTTTAAAATATTGATATATATAATGTTTTTTTGTAAAATCATGACATTAACACATATAAATCATGCAGAAAAGACGAACACTATAAAGTGAACCAATTGGGTCTTGGTTTTGATTTGTTCGACATTATTGTTGCGCATCCTAAATCGAAGAATTGATTCTATTTGATGTCACAGCCCTAAACTTACTGGAATGATGAGGTTTAAATGCCATACATACATGTTACTATTAATAGTATATTTAATTCTATTTTCTTATTAATTTTATTAATACGTAATCTGAAATGTACAGCACATCAATATCATTTTTATGATCTTCAAAATAAGGACAAGTTGCAAATAAAATAAAAATATAGATACAAGATAGGAAACTATTTGTTCAAAGTTTACATCAATAAGGCCTACGATATTATTCAACAACAGTTGGAAGTTCCTCGAAATGGGAAATGTTAAATCAACATCATCAAAGGTTTTAGCATTTCAGCTGGCTTACCTTGTCACTTGGTCAACGAAGTGTACATCCCGATCAATTGTTGTGATGAGGTCCATTGGGTATTGGCAGTCGTTGTTCTAAAAGAGAGGTGCATCCAAGTTTATGACTCGATATCGCGAAAGAAACGTTCTGAGACGTCGTCTGAGATACAAAAACTGGCCAAAATATTATCTATTTACCTTGATTTAAGTGACTTTTTTTACCAAAATATTTATTCTGATTGATCAATGATTTAAGCATGTCGGGATAAAATGGGTAATCTATTTGATGCAGAATATGCTGAAGGAATTGCTCAACAATCTAGTGGTAGCATATAAGTATTATGATTTACTTTTATTTCAAAAATTTCACAACTCATACATTAATTGCAAGATATGGATTATCTAATTTTGACCAACACAGGGATTGATTTTTTGTTACCGCTTATGCCGAGTATTTGAGTGATGGTTTACAAGTACCAAGTGATGGATGTGATGCCGGATTACTCCATAAAATATATGATACTATTTTATGGAAATATAGAGAAGCGAAGGCTCAAAAATCATACACAAGCGACATTAAAGATCCATGATGACCAAAGCTGAATTTCATAACACCGAATGAAGAACAACTTGTCAGTATTGAGTAGATATTTATAGCTTGAGTCTATCAAAGTAATAACCTCTCCTTAGGAATTGTTGTCTTCAAAAATTAAATTGTAAATATCTATCATCTGTACCCATAACAAATTTTTATATTTTATTTATTTGTTGATTTATTTAATTTAATGTAATCTGAGAAGGCTTCGATTTGTTTTATTATATCCTTAGATTTGAACTTATTAATTGAAATGAAATAGTAAATTCAAATATTACAATAGATGTCATATCTGTTGAAAATTATCAAATAGGTCTTTCTACAGGTTTGAATTATTCCAACAAATGGATTATTTGTTGCAACAAATTGTTCATTTATTGGAACTAACTAAAACAATAATACTATTGCAATAGATGAACCATCTGTTGCAACAAATGGTCTATCTGTATAAATAATTCAAACAAGTAGAAAGACCTATTTGATAATTTACAATAGATATGACATTTGTTACAACAGATCTATTATCTGCTGCATTATTTTTGTACTAATTCATAATTTTGCAAATTTAATAAAATAATACAATTGTCATCAATCCTAAAAATGAAAAAAAGTGACATTACTTAAACAATATACAATTAAGTTTAAAACTTAGAATAAAAATTGTCATTATTTTTTTATATTTTTTCTTTTAAACACAGGCTTCAAATGTCCATATAAGATCCCAACAGCCCAGACCTCTTATATCCTTACTACAGTGTTGTAACTGAAAAGTGATCGTGGTAATGAGATTTCAGTGTCAGTTAGCAAACATTTGATATATGCAAGCGAGTATGACTCACACGCGGAACAGGTATTATTTTTGTTAAGATTTTTTATTTACCTTCAAAAGTCTATTTTTTTAACATTTCCCCTGGAAAGTCGTCATTCATTAAGTTAATTTACTCTAAAAATCTAGGGAGCAACTCCAATACTGGCCACTCCAAGGGGAAAAACACATGGTCCTCGAAGCATGGTAAGTTGCAGTCATAGGCATTAATGTGTCCCTTCTAGAGGAGGATCTCAAGAATCACATAATATTTTTTCCAAGTTCATGACTGCATTTAATCCCATTTGAACTGTGAAATTAACATTGCAATATCTTTGCTACCGGGAGTGGTCGATTTGTCACTGATTACATCGTACCTACTCTTGAAATTATTGTAGAAGCGGAGGTTCATTATCCTATCGGAAGGAACATATGCTTCACTGTATGCGAGGTGCCTTGCCTTCATAAGGCAGAGAATTTCATCAACATTCTGTTATATAAGAAGAAAATCTTTGAATAAGTTAGAAATTTTTAAAAGAAAAATAAAAAAATAAAATAAAATTCCCATTTATTGCAATAGATGGTCGATAAGCTACAACAGATGGCTAATATGTTGTGGTCAATCAGTTACATAGATTCTCTGAATCTGTCAATAGTTTAGCCATATTCTGTGACTTATGCAATAGATGAACCACCTATTGCAGTAGATAATTCATCTATTGCATAGCTTCTCTGAACCTATGTTAACAGATTACCCAATCTACTACAACTTATACAACAAATGGGTAATCTGTTACAAAAATGACTTAGATAGTTAGGTAATTAAAAGTAAAAACATATTGTGTTCTCTTACCACTCATACATATTTGTCATCGTCTTGAAGTCTTTGGAGCAAAATGGATTCATTATGAAGCACTTTTTGGGTTTGCTGGACTTGATATGGTTTCTCAGAGTTAACAGACTGTTATTACTAATGGGTGCATATTTGTCCACCTTCCTCATTGGTACCCGAACTCCATCAATATTTGATGGAGGAGGATTTGTAATTTGTCTTGATTTCCTATTTAAGAGTATATGCCCAATTGATTTTTTATTCTTCCTAACCTTCTTTATAGGATTTTATGGCTCTCTCACCTTCCTGTATGGTATGCCACCCCTCTTAGATTTCAATTTATACACAGCAATAGTTGGATCATTTATTTTTTTGAAGAGCTCATTCTATCTGTCTATGTAGTCTTTGCAATTACAAAGAGAACATAAGCTTGAAGAGCGGTGAGTTGGAACACTGAAAGGGGTGACTGGGAAATCATTATTTTTACATGGATGCCACAAATATCAACAACTCTAGCAGCAACACCCCCACAAGCACCAACCAAATCTGTTGCAGCAGGTTGGTCATGAAAAACCTCAATATGAGGCTAAACTTGGCTAACTGCTCTTCTTCTGGTTGTTGCTTTAGCCAATTCCTTTGTTATTAACTCCACCATTGGGACTGTTGTTGTATGAATGAGACCTAGAGTAATAAAATAATTCATCCTAACTCTGGTTGAGTAGACACAATCCATGGATGGACAACCTATAAATAAAAGTAGATATGTTTAAATCAAATAATAATTCGTAGTCAGTTGAGTAATATATTAACACAAACAAATTATGCAACAGATGATCTTTCTATTACAATAGATAATTTATTTTTTTCAATAGTTTAACCATATGTTGCATAAGTTATAGTAGATAGGTAATCTATTATGCCAGATTCAAAAAAATAAAACAACAGATGGGTAATCTATTGCACCAATTGTTGTAGACGTGTTATCTGTTTATATAAATTGAAATAAATATTTTATCTGTTGCAACAGATTGCCTATCAATTTAAATATATTCCTTTGATTCAAATTAATTCACATGAAAGAAGACTTATTGCAACATCTAAAGGGTTAAAGAGATCAACCTTTTTAATCTTTGTGATGCTCTTTGCAGCCAACTAACTAAGGATCCTTGGATGAGAAACCTCATTTGGGTAACCCTTAACCTGCTTTAGGAGGTGCGGAATGGCTTCAAATGCCCAATCCTAGAAAATGTAAATACGAAGCAAACAAAAAAAATCATAATAACTATTTAATATAAATTAATGCAAGAGTAAACAAATACTAATTAAATTTACCATGAAAAGCCGTATAAGCTAATCGTTTTTGGCAGAGTTTTATCAATAATATTTGACAGTTAACTTGTAGCTGTCATATCCTCAAGGATAGTTGTTAAATTTATCAAAATCTTGAGCAGGAACCAACAAATCATCTTCTACGACTTTGTAGACATCTCTTGCCAATATAACAAAATGGGCAAACCAAACCAAGTCAATTGCTCCTTTTACTTCCATTATATAGTTTTATCCTTGAGATTTTCCATCAACATCGTGGCTTTGTATCCATGTCCAGCAATGTCCAATAACCTATTTAATTTTTTCTTTCCTTTGTTCGTTTTGATGGGTGGTCATTTGGTGATATGTCATCGAAACACTGCACTTTCAATGCTTAAAATCATGAATTTATACGGATAATTAGGCTATTTTAGTGGGTATGATGCACTTTTGTTTTTTTCATGTAAAATAGGTTTAAAATAGTGATGGAATAAAATACAAGAAAAATACCTGTTAAGAGAAAGTCTGATCAAGATACGAGTCACCTCACGAGTTCTAAACATAGTATATGATTCATATGATGACTCATAATCAACACTGGACCAAATACCCAGACAAAAGACTAAGTGAAGAAAAGATACGACTCAGTTATATAAGTTGTATACTGAGGATATGTGTCGTGAACAGTAGTCGTAAGCATAACAGTGTCCAAAGCTATAACCTAGAGTTAAAGTCCCAGAAAGATATAAGTTGGAAGTCTGAGCATGACTCATATAGTCAAATCATGCACAAACTAGTGTCCAAAGATTGGAAAGAAGAAAGACCCAGGTGGATATGAGATAGAGGCACAAGTTGTATACTCATGATAAGAATCGTAAACAGGAGTCATATACAAGTCTAGAAAGTTGACACCTTGGGAGATCAGACACTGGAATGGATATGAGTAGCTAGGGTATGACTCGTATGATGCTGGTAAGAGTTGAAGACCAAGTCATACCGAGTGCCGACATAACTTTACCTTTACCATTTTTCTTAGGATTTCTATATGATTTTGAGATACTATAAATACCCTAGGGTTTGCCTTTTATTATGTTACAATCTTTTATATATTATTAGAATACCTTACAATAATTTTATAATTGCTCTTGAGATTTTGGGTTTTTATTCAATTACAGACTTTGGAATTTATTCATCTTATTCTTGTGCAATTGATTTTATGTTTTCTTCATTAATAATCAGGGTTTCTTGGACAAACATGAGTGTCTAATCTTCTTAACTATGGTTGTGGGAACCCTGGCGGATTAGGTACATAGAGAAAGTGTAATACTCAGTTGTTCTAGGGGTTATGCATGTATCTTATTCTTCTTGGCAATAATTAATCGTAGGCAGCTTCAGTAGCTTGAGATAGCATGTATTTGTATCCATCCCTACTATGGAGTTTGTGATTGGAAAAAGAAGTTAAGACAATGATTTGGGATCCTTCTACGTCCACCTTTTATTCCCCGTATCCCATGTAATCAGTTGATCCTAATAACTGAAAGTGAACTAAGGTCATAGTAAGGAGAAACAAGGTGATGCCCTGAGACCTAATAAATAAAGAGATTTATCTTTGCGCCTAATAAGCAGATCTTATAGAATTTGCATGTAGAACAATAGTATAGTTGAGTTGATCATGAGAAATTTATGAAGTTGAGAAGTCAGGGGGAGAACAATCTTAGTATTCATTTTCTATTGTATACAACTCAAAATCACTCAAGTTTTGGTTACTACTTGTGATTGATACTAAAATCCCCCCATTTACCTTCTTGTACTGCTCGCGGATTACATCAAGTAAAGCAACAAGTTGCTTCGCATTTTTCCTATAGGATCGACCCCAACCTAGTTGGGTTACTATATTTGGCATCAACTGTAACATACTCTTTAGGAGGTATCTTTTGGGCGACATCAAATTTGGTACCGTTGCAGGGGGAAGACAATTTGAGTAGTGAATTAGATTTGTGAAGTTTGTGGGTTTTTAATTTCTATTTTTGATTTTGGCATATGCCAGTGTATGCCAACTACTACGAGTAGAGGCAATCCCTTACTATTTTTTTATCCAGAACTAGATAGAATCCTTCAAACACCAAAAAGGATGTCAGTACAAGTTTGTGAATAGGTGCAAGATCCCTCACTTGTGGATCCAAATACGGCACTCTCACATGTTCCATTAGATCCATTGAATATTGCAGACTTACAGACACACCAAGTGTTGGAGCAAGAATGTTGAGAAGCTGAAGAGTCTAGACTTATTGCAGATGTGGATTTAACACAGCAAGGCGGACTAGTCGGGCCTAGATAGGTTGTTAATCATCGAGTTTAGAGAGGAAAATCTCTATTTATTCCAGCATATCAACAGTTAGACCTATATGAAAAGGATGATAAAGATCTGAGTTACGTTGAGCCTACTGAGTCTGGATCCATTGTTCTTCCCGCCTTATCCCCTAATGTTAAGTTTTATATTACTAGTTCTATGATACAATTGTTGAATTTGAAGGGTGTATTTTTGGGTGCATCTAAGGATGATGCAAACATACACCTTGTAAATTTTCTCGGGATATGCACATCTTATACTATTCTAGGAGTTGATCAGGACGCATTGAGGTTGTTCTCATTTTCTTTGACAGGAAAAGCATCACTATGGTTAGGGAAACTTCTAAGAGGATCTATCACTACTTGGCATGAGTTGAATAAATAGTTTCTAAGCAGATTATTCCCCCTGCACAGATGCTATAGTTGAGAATGAAATTTATAATTTTAGGTAGTTACCTGCAGAATCTATATATTAGGCATGGTTTCAATTCAAGAAGAAGCTGAGTATGGCACCAAAACATAGAATCAAACGATCTAAATTGTCTAAAATATTCCATAGATCACTTAATGGCAGTTAGATAGCTATGGCGGATACGATTTTAGGAGGAGCATTTATATGTCTTTGTTGGGATACTGTGCAGAAAATGCGAAATAATATCGTTGTGACCAACAGGGGATGACATACTAGAAATTCAGAATGTGGTGGTGGTACATATGCTATTGGAGAAAAAAACACTTATAGAGCAACAAATGATATGGTAGCACAAGAGGTTGCACAGCTTTGTACAAATATTGGGTTGCTTACAAAGCAATTTGCATCAGTGAGTGCTGAAAAGGTGAATACAGTTGTGGCATAGGGGTCTACTTCTAAACCATTTGAGATCAAATATAAAGAAGAGAAAAAGTATATAGATCATAGATTTATGGAATTTCGAGCCCAAGGAAAAGGAAATCAAGGTTGTAACTATTATAATGATAGATACAGAGATAGAAGTAAAGAAAGAAATGGTGATTGGCAGTATAAAGATGACTATAAGTAGAAGAGTGAAAAGTATATTCCACCAGGTAGTCAAGATGCAGAGTCCAGAATGGAGGCTCTTTTGTCTAAGCTGGTCAAAGGACAAGAAAGGTAAAAGAACTGCCAGAAGGATATCAAAGCTGATCTGCCAGGATTAAACCAGAAAGTTGTGTCACATACTACAATAATCAGGTAGTTGGAGCAAAAACTTGGTCAAATGTTAGCCACAGTAAATCAGAGACAGACTAGAACTCTTCAAAGAAATACAGTGGTAAACCGTAAAAATAATAGCCAATGCTATGCTATTACCATTCGAAGAGGTAAAGTAACTACAGATCCACCTATACCCACTATTGATGAGTAGAAGAATGATGATGAGTCAATTGATGTAGGGATAAATAGCAAGCAGAATAAAGGAGAAGAGAAGGCTACAGATCCTGTGATGAAGCCCATTCCAAGACCTCCTTCTCCTTTTCCTCAAAGGTTACAAAAGAAACAAAACGAAGGTAAGTATCAAAATTTTTGTCTATGTTAAAAGAGTTGACTGTCAATATACCGCTTATAGAGGCATTGGATCAGATGCTTGAACATGCAAAATTCATGAAGGATTTAATCACCAAAAATAGGTCAGTCAGTTATGAGCCAATTGGCAATATTCATCATTGCAGTGCTACAGTTACTAGATCTTTGGTAGAGAAGAAGGAGAATCCTGGCGCTTTCACAATACCTTGCACTATTGGGTCTTTCAACTTTACTCTAGCATTATGTGATTTGGGGGCTAGAATCAACCTTATTCCATTTTTCATATTCAATTAGTTGGGGTTGGGAGCTCCTAAATCCACTACCATGAGAATAGTAATGGCTGATAGAATGGTAAAAAAGTATGTTGGTATTTGTTATGATGTTTTGGTAAAATTGTCTTTTTTTATATTTCTTGTTGTTATATTAGATTATGAAGTTAACTTTCAAGTCCAAATTATTTTAGGAAGACCATTTTTAGATATAGGTAGGACGTTGATTGATCTGGAGAAAGAAATTTGATGTTGAGACTCAATGATGAACAGGTGACATTTAACGTATGTAAATCTATGAAGCAGTCTGATGAATTGAGAGTGATATATATGATTGATGTATATGATAGGAGGAAGATTCATTCCATGATATTGATGTAGTTACTCTATTGGATGATGATTTTGATGTGGTTGATCCTATCAAAAAAGACTAGGTGTTGAATCACTTGCGAATGTGATCATGAATTTTGACTTTAATGGGTATTGAGGAGTATGAGGAGATAGTAAGTGCACCACATGGAAAAAGTTATTATGAGTTTGCACCAAAGAATCTTGACTTAGATTTGAAGAATAGAACTACTCCACCTACTCGGTCGTCCTTTGAAGAGCCATTGGTGTTAGAGTTGAAGACCCTTCCATGTCACTTACGATATGCATGTTTAGGGGCCAACAATATTTTTCCAGTTATTATTGCATTTGATCTGAGACAATCAGAAGTAGAAGTATTTTTTCAGTATTGTGGAGATTCAAGAGAGCCGTTGGATGGTCCATTGCAGATATTATGGGTATTTTGCTTGGTTTGTGTACTTAAAAAATACAACTTAAATCAAATTATGTTACATCTATTAAACATCAACGTTGACTCAATCCTCCTATGCAAGAGGTGGTGAATAAGGAAATAATCAAGTGGTTGGATATTGGTGTCGTGTATCTCATTGCTGATAGCAAGGGGGTTAGTCAGGTATAATGTATTCGTAAGAAAGGAGGAATTACTGTGGTACCTAAAGAGCCTATGAGGCCAGTCACTGGATGGAGAGGGCTTATAGAAAATTGAATGCATAGACTCAGAAGGATCATTTTTCAATGCCTTTCATAGATCAAATGTTAGACAAGTTAGCAGGCAGAAGATGGTACTATTTTCTTGATAGTTACTCAGACTATAATCAGATTACTATTGCACCTAAGGACCAAAAGAAGACAACTTTTACATGTACTTATGGGACTTTTGCATTCAAACTCATGCCATTTAGGCTATGTAACACTCCATCCATATTTTAGAGATGTATGATGTTAATCTTCTCTGATAAGGTAGAAGATACCATCGAAGTGTTCATTGATGCATTTTCAGTTGTTGGTGATCTTTTGAAGATTGCCTAATGCACTTGGAAAATGTTCTCCAACGGTGTGAAGAATGCAACTTGGTACTTAATTGGGAGAAGTGCCATTTTATGATCAAAGAAGAAATTTTGCTTGGGCACAATATTTCAAAGAGAGACATAGAGGTTGATCGAATAAAGATTAAGGTGATTGAAAAATTGCCTTACCTAATTTCTATGAAGGGAATTCAAAGTTTTCTAGGGCATACAGGTTTTTACAAGCAATTTATCAAGGACTTCTTGAAGATTGCTAATCATCTTTTCAAGCTTCTTGAGAAGGAGGTAAACTTTAATTTTGATGATGCATGTAAGAAGGCTTTTGAAAGCCTAAAAGAGAAGTTGGTTACTGCTCTAATTATTGTTTCTCCAGATTGGTCCTTAACCTTCGAGATTATATGTGACGCAAGTGGATTGGGCTTAGGGGTTGTACTAGGCCAACGAAAAGAAAATATCCTTCACCCCATCTACTATGCTAGTAAGGTACTAAATTCTGATCAAAAGAACTATACCATGATGGAGCAAGAATTATTAGTAGCGGTTTTCGCCTTCGAAAAGTTTAGATCTTACTTGATTAGAAAAAAGGTAATTGTACACACTAATCACGAAACATTGAGGTTAATGTCTAAAAAGGATGCAAAGTCGCGACTTATTAGGTAGGTGTTTATGTTGCAAGAATTTGACTTTGAGGTGAAGGACACAAAAGGCACATAAAATCAAGTTGTAGATCACTTGTCTAGACTGGAGAAGGAAGTGATGTAGAAGATTGCAATGGGGTTGGATATTGATGATAGTTTCCCAGATGAGCAGATATTAATAGCTTTCCAAGATCAAATTCCATAGTTTGCAGATTATGCAAAATACTTAGCCAATGATCTAGTTCCAGAAGATCTTTCGTATTAACAAATAAAGAAGCTCATGCATGAGGTAAGGAAATTTTTCTAGGATGAACCTTATTTATTCAAGATTTGTGCAGATGGAGTCATTCATATTGGTATACCTGAGGTGGAGATGATAAGAATAATTAAGGCTTGTCAATCCTCACTAATTGGGGGTTATCGTAGAGGGGCCCATACAGCTCATAAAATTTTGCAATATGGATATTATTGGCCAACTATTTACAAAGATGCTCATCATTATGCTTCTACATGCGACTAATATCAACAACAAGGTGTGATTTCTAGAAGACATGAACTTCTTATGACTCTTATTTTCCAAGTTGAATTGTTTGATGTATGGGTCATAGACTTCATGGGACTATTTGTAAGTTTGTGTGACATGAAGTATATACTTGTAGTAGTTTATTATGTTTTGAAGTGGGTGGAAGCCATTACACTTCCTAACAATAAAGCAAGAAGTGTCACAGTATTCTTGAAAAAGAATATTTTTTCTCGATTTGGCACACTGCAGGCTATTATTAGTGATGGAGGTTCATATTTTTACAATCATCTATTCAAGAGTCTGCTTGAAAAATATGGAGTAAAACACAAGGCGGCAACACCATATCATCCGCAGACTAGTGGACAAGTTGAGGTGTCCAATAGAGAAATCAAGACCATCTTGGCAAAGACTCTGAATGCCAATAGGATTGATTGGGCAAGAAAGTTGATGATACATTGTGGGCTTACCGCACCATTTTCAAAACCCCCATAGGTGCTTCACCATATCATCTAGTGTATCATAAGGCTTGCTACTTGCCAATTGAGCTTGAGCATAAGGTACTATGGGAGTTGAAGAACCTGAATTTAGATTGGCATAAAGAAGCCAAGTAAAGTTTGAATAAGATCAATGAGTTGGATGAATTCCAAATCCAGGCATATGAAAGTTCAGCACCTTACAAAGAAAATATGAATCTGCATTACGACCGCAAGATTGAGAAGAGAGTATTTGACTAGGGCAATCAGGTGTTGCTTTATTAGTCTAAACTTCATTTGTTTTATGGTAAGTTAAGGTCAAGGTGGTACAACCCGTACAAAGTTTTAAAAGTTTGTCCCTATGGTACTTTAGAATTGAAGAATGATGGTGAAGCCCCATTCAATGTAAACGGGAAAAGAGTGAAGCACTACGTGAGAAATATTGAAAAAGTCAATAAAGTTATTGATATTGGCCTTGACAAAAACTAAGTAATCAAGGCAATTGTGTATGCCACGATGTTAAACCAAGTGTTACATGAGAGGCAACCGATGGGCTAAGTGGTGAAATTTGAGTATCCAACTGAGCCACGTCGTACTGCAATATTAAATCAAGCGTTGCATAGTAGGAAACCCATGTTTTTGTACTTATTTATTTATTTTGGGGTAACTTATTTGTTCAGTGTGCAGGACTAAGAAATGCAGAAAATATCCAGAGAAGCTAAAAAGTTTTGGTCATATGGACTCTTTATGAGTCATATCTAGATGGTATGACTCATAAGTAAGAGTCGTACAAACCTGGGAGAAAAATCAAAATCAAGTAAAAGTTTCTGGAATAGATATGGTTCTCATAACGAGTCGTACCCTCAAGGTATGACTTGTCACCTTAAGTCATACCCACTCCAGAACCTAGGTAAGGTTCCAGGTCTATATGATTCAAAGAAATAACCTACAAGCCTGGGTATGAATCATATACACAACTCATGCTCATTACTTGCGAGGTTAGATCGCAGGTCGACCCGTCCAATCTTAAATTAAAAATAAAAAAATGGGCACCTAACAACAAAAATGTGTACCCACCTCCATTTTTGCCCTAAATTCAAGTGACCAATTCACAAATTCTCCATGAACAACTTAAATCAAAAACCAATAAGTTTGAATTTCTCATCATTCTTGAGTTAAGCTCGAATTTGGGAAAGAAAAGGATTTGAACTCAAGAAATTTATTCTCCAACTGCCAAGTAAGTTTTTAAATGAGTGTCTTTATTTTTCAAGATGAAATATTGAATGTTGGATATTATGAACTTAGTTTGGTTGTATGCACTTTGATGTTGAATTTGTGGAACCCTAATCTTTAAGTTTTAGGTTGAAAATGGGGAAAATTGGGAAAAACTTGAATATAAGTAGGATGTTGTGTGTTTATATGCTCAAAATGGATTATATTTTGCATAGAGTAGATGGGTATTTTGGGTATTTGATTTGGAGTCAAACTTTAAAGTTGGAATTCTATGTTGCAGTATATACAAGACTCTGTACAACTTGTACCCACTGGTATGGGGGACGTAATGGGACTCATACCCATTAACAACATAGAAGTCTAACAATTTTAAGGTTCTGGAATGGATACGACTCATACACTCTTAGTCGTACCCACCTAAAAGGATTAAGTTTGGATTAAATATTTATGATCTGCTTATAACTATTGGTAACGAGTCATACCTTGTCAGTATGACTGGTTAGGAGAAGTCATAAGCTGACCAGTGAACAAATTTCATGCGTTGTATAAGATATGACTTATTCATATGAGTCATACCCAGTGGATACGAGCAGTACCCGTCACTCGTACCCTAACTAGAATAGGCATACTAAACTTTAATTTCATATTTTTGTTTCTTTTCTTTACTTGCTAATAATAGTATGTTTTCAGGAACCATGCCTCCTAAGAATGCTTCCTCATCTAAGCAAGTGACAAAAACGAGTACCAAGCCTATACCAGTGGCTAAATCAGAATACAGTAGTTTAGAGTTTGAGGAATCAACTGAAAGTAGCGGTGAACTCTATGACGACTCCACAAAGGACAAGGCTTCACAAAAAGAAAAAGTAGCTAAGAAAGTGAAAGGGAAGAAAACAGTACCCCAAGAACCAAAAACAGCCTTACATGGCCCAAGGAGAAAGAATCCAACTATATCTTCTCTGCATACACCACCACCTACCAATGATAATGAGGATAATGAGGCTTAATCTTGTTCAAAAGAGGTAAATTTTGAGCATATTGAAACTATGGAGGATGTGAATAAAGTACCGCTAATATGTCAATAGAACCCACCACTTTCTCTTACCACTGCCCCGGTGCCCATCGTTGAACAAAAGGGTTCCTTAAAATGCAGGATACATTCACCAGTAGGTTATTCAGGCTTGCAGGTGGAAAGATAAGAAGTGTATTATATACAAAGTAGAGGTTGATAACAATCGATATGTCAGAATTGCCTGGATTTGAGGAGCGCTTTCATCAGTATAGTTTTGAATGGATAACACGTGCGCTTGGAAAGTACAGTAAGGTGCTTATTCGAGAATTCTATATGGCATATAAAGGCAAACTTCAAAGCCAACACCTGCAATGTCAATCATGGAAGGGCGGTTAGCCAATTACGTCACAGTTGATTCGAAGAGTCTGGGTAGACATTTCTCCATGAAATGAACTCCCTAGTATAAATGAAATGATTGAGGCCATGCAATCTACTGATTTGAGCCTAATTAGAGTTGCAGAAAATCTTTTGGCCCAACATGCATGATAGGCAGTGGATTGGATGGTAGGTATGTCCCTCAAGGAGGGGAAGATAATACTGAGGCTGCTGAGGCAGGAGTGTAGATGAAGACTTCACATACAGATGCAACAGGTACTTTAAATACCCCACTACCAGTACAGTCTATACCACCCAAGCTGAAAAGTATGCCCTCCGATATTATGATGATTTCACATGTACTATGGACCGAGGTGATAACCAGACTATCCATATTGGAGGACAAGGTTGGGTATATAGAAGGAGGCGTGAGGCTATGGCTGGACACTCAGTTTGAGACACAGGATATGCGAGTCTAGAGCTAGCTAGTTTCTTTTGAGTTAAGGATTACTTGATAGCTGAGTGGTGGGCAGATGCCAAATATTAATGCAATAAAAACAAAAGAGGTAGAAATTAATAGTATGGTGCACGAGGTATATGATAAACCGATGATTCCTGAGCCTGTGATTAAAACTGAGGTACCCACTACCCATGTTTTGAATATTTAGGAAATTTTAGAGTAGAGAGTTATGGAGACTGAAGATGAGAGACAAGAAAGAAAGAAAAGAAAATTAGATGAGAAATATACCAAAAAGAAAGCTAGATCAGATAGTCTTCAGAGCGAGCGAGGTCGAGAAATAAGGGTCCACAAGATGGCTGATAAAGTTGGTGGTTTGAGACCACCTATTATTGATGTTAAGGGGGTCAGTGCTATGCCCTCTACTATTTTTGATTCAGTCTCAATAGCTGATGGGACAATCACTGATGAGAGTGGGACCCGTTCTGAGGGCCTACATGCTGATATTGTTGAGCCAGTGCTTTAAGCGCCCAGGTATGACCTTTTATCCTCATATTTTTTAGTATTTTTATCACTGGGGATAGTGCAATAATTTTTAGTTGGGGTAGGGGTTATGACACATAACTAGGAGTAGCTGAAAAGTATAAGTAGCTGACAAGTCCTTTATGACTTGCAGTTTCGGTACATATAGGGTACTGAAATTAGGAGAATCTTAGCACCAATGTCAGAGGATGTTTTTTAGTTGTTTATTGGATTTTGAGAGATTTTGAAACATTATTTGTAATAAATTTTGATTTCTTTAACTGATTTAGATTTTATTTGTAAATTTGAATTTGGAACTACTGCTGATTTGAAAGGTTTATGATGAGAAACTATGTTAAACAAAAATTATATCAAAAAATTGACCCTTTCAAAAATTTTATTTTACTGTGTCATACATATATTTGTATGAGATTGTTGTGAATCTGGAAATGGCATTAGGATTAGGGATAGAACGGTTAGGGACAAAATAGTTGCATAGTTGGATAACTAGTACTTAGTAATGTAACATGTGCAAGAGCGGGTAAGGTCTACTGAGTTTCCCGGTGTGTTAGAATCTAGTGCTTTCCATTTGCTTTTACTTAGGTCTAGGATAGTTAAGTAAGAGGTGATCATAGGCCCTTTTTGTATGAGTCCACACGAACCTAAAATGCCTTAACCAAATGAATGAATTATTTGATCCTAATCTTTGAGCATTATAGCCTATTTTATTGTTACACCTTTTCACCTTCCCATTTTTATTATAATGAACTTGTTTTGGCCCTGATCCTCCTTGGACTTTGTGTACTTCAACTCAATAAAATCTCCTAAGTTGAGGGTGTCTATCATAGGGGTACGTGATGTAATATGGGAATAAAAAGGGGTAAAGTAAGAGAAAAGAAAGTAAGGCTAGGTGTGGAAGAAAAAAGAAAAAGAAAAGAAAATTTGTGAAACAAAAAGAAAAAGAAGGACTAAAAGACCACACCCAACCTGAATATGCTTTAAAATAAAAAGAGATAAATAAGGGCAGAAATAAAGTGAAAAATAGGTTAAGTTTGGACCCCAAAAGTTAGGGTAGTGCCAAGGAGGCTTAGTCACTTTAAATATTCATACGTATCATACTAGCCCTAAGCCTACATTACAAGTCGAATAAAGCCCTATTATGATCCTACCGTGATTGTCTGAAAGCTTAGGAAAAGAGCAGAAGGGCAAGCCTATGGAATTCTGTATACACCGGTGATACTTCTTTGTGAGCGAAAGAGTCATTTGTGAGAGAGATTATTTTACCCGTGCATAGAGTGAATGGGATTTCCTTGACTGTGAGGATACACGGGTTATATTTCTAGGTTGCTAGATTATTTGGTGAATGTAATTTGTATCTACGCCCAGTTGTCTATTGATAATGTAATACCATCATTGGATTCCCTCGTATTTTGATGTAGGCTTAATTGTTACACATAGATTGATTTGTTTTTTTTTGAAAAGTGAGGTTCAGAGAGGGAAAAAAAATATGAGAAAAGTTGAATTCAAAATCACTACCATGGACAGCTTATGATCATCTTTTATAATCATGGTGTTGAATTAAAGGTTTGAATTGTTGTTTTCCTGAGGACACGCAGAAGTTTAAGTTGAGGGTGTTGAAGTGTAGTGGAAACACGGCATTTTCAATGCTTAAAACCATGAATTTATGCGGATACTTAGGCCATTTAAGTGGGTATGATGCACTTTTATGTTTGTTTCATGTAAAATAGGTTTACAATAGTGTTGGAATAAAAATATAAGAAAAAGACTTGAAAAGACCAAGTCTGATCAAGATACAAGTTATCTCACGAGTCAAAAGCACAGTATATGATTTGTATGATAACTCGTAAGAAACACAGAACCAAAGACCCAAATAAAATACTACATGAAGAAAAGATAAGACTCAATTATACGAGTCATATACTGAGGATATGGGTCGTGAAAATCAATCGTGAGCATAACAGTGGCCAATGCTACAACCAAGAGTTAAAGTCCCAGAAGGATATGAGTCAAAAGTATGAATATGACTCGAATAGTCAAATCATACACAAACAGTGTCGAAAACTTGAAAGGAAGAAAGTCCCAGGTGGATACGAGATGAAGACACGAGTCGTATACTCATGTTACGAATTGTAAGAAGGATTCATTTACAGTTCAAGAAAGTTGAAACCTTGGGAGATCAGACACTGTAAAGGATACGAGTAGGCATGGTACGATTCATATGATGCCGGTACGAGTAGAAGAATGATTCGTATCGAGTACCAACATAACTTTACCTTTCCCATTTTTCTTAGGATTTCTATGTTATTTTGAGTTACTATAAATACCCTAGGGTTTACCTTTTATTAGGTGTTGATCTTTTACATATTGTTACAATACTGTTATAATTGCTCTTGAGATTTTAGGTTTTTATTCAATTTCAGACTTCGGAGTTTATTCATCTAAATCTTATGCAATTGATTTTATATCTTCTTCATTGATAATCATGGTTTCTTGCACAAACATGAGCGGATAATTTCCTTAACTAGGGTTGTGGGAACCCTGGCAAATTAGCTACATAGAGGAAGTATGATACTCAGTTCTTCTGGGGGTTATGCATGTATCTTAATCTTTTTTACGATAATTAATCTTAAGTAGCTGCAGCAGCTTGAGATTGCATATATTTGCATCCATCCCTAATAAGGAGTTTATGATTGGGAAAAGAAGTTAAGACAGTGATTTGGTATCCTTCTACGTCCACCTTTTAGTCCCCCCGTCCAATCTAATCACTTGATCCTAATAAGTGAAAGTGAACTGAGGTCATATCAAGGAGTAACAAGGCGACGCCCTGAGACCTAATAAGTAAATGGTGAGATTTATCTTCGTGCCTTATAAGTGGATAATAACACCTATCTTGTAGATTTTGCATACAAAACAATAGAATAGTTTGGTTGATCATGAGAAAGTTATGGACTTGTGAAGTCAGGGGGAACACAAGCCTAGTGTTTATCTTCTATTATGTACAACTCAAAAGAACTCAAGTTTTGGTTACTACTTATGATTGATACTAAAATACCCCCATATACTTTTCTGTACTGCTCACGAATTACATCAAGTGAAGCAACTATTTGCGTTTTCACTGTGGGATCGACCCCAACCTAGTTGGGTTTCTGTATTTGTAATCGACCGCAGCATACATTTTAGGAGGTATCTTTTGGACGACATCACTTGGACATTGTCTTGTCTTTATTTGATGGTGGTGGTTTGGTTGTCCTGCTTTCCTTGGACTTTTTGAGGGGTGTTTCCTTAAGGAGAGTTTCTTTTAAATGATTGCATCTCTATCATGTCACTATGGAAAACTCTTTCATGCCAAAACAAACTGGTATGCCACAGTAGTTAATCCAGATTTCATCCATATTTTTCCCCCCTCCTTCAAATCTTTATCATCACCTATGTACCTGATCATGTGCTTGAGAAAATCATATACCATGCTCATTTGGAAGCGGCCATTGTTGTCCTCAGGCAGCTTAAGAAAGTTTCCAAAGCAGCTGGACCTTAAAAAATCTTCTAGTTTTTCCTTCTTTGTAATATTCCTAAATTCATCAAAAGATTTCCACATATGAGATTTAAATACAAAATCACCGGTTAAATCTACAGGGTTATCTATCGGCATATTAACTTGAAACCTATCAGTACTAATAGTTTTGACATAATCATGCTAGGATTTCGATCTTAATTCATCTCCCATAGATGATGCATTATCATTATCTTTCTAATTCTCCTTGGAAGATCCATCTTCTTCCTCACTTCTACTTCCTACTTTTCTTGTTTATCTTTATCTTCTTCTTCCACACTTTTATTTTCCCTACTACCCTCGATAGAACCTTCTCCACCTCTCTTAAATTTTTTTCCTTAGATTCACCATCTTCCTCAATTTTGTTTTCATACCTTTCCTTAACTTCACATTTTCCTAAAATAGATTGCTCAGGAAACTCATTCGAATCCATCTGTAATCTATCCTTTTTTGTTAACTGGTCAGAAGTTGATCCACTTTCTCTTTCTTTTGTTTTGGGAGAAATATTATACCAACAAACAAGAGAAAAATAAAAAAACATTACAATTTATCTCTTCATAAATTAAAAAAAATAACACAAAATTCAATAAATACAACACACTACAAAAAAAATTCCAACAGATGATCTATTTGTTGGAAAGATGACCCATCTGGTGCAACAGATTAACAACCTGTTGTAACAGATGGGATTTTGTTGGAAGAAATCAAAATAGTGTTTCTACTAGATTATTTTCTTCCAACAACGAATACATCTGTCGCAACAGATGGTTAATCTATTGAAAGAGGTGTCTTGTTTTATTCCAACAGTTGATACACCTGTTGAAATAGATGGGGAATCTGTTTGAAGACCTATTTTAATATCTTTCAATAGATGTTCCACCTACTGCAATAGGTGGGTCATCTTTTGGAAGTTATCAAAACAAGTAACAGTTCTGTTTTGATAACTTCCAACATATTACCCATTTTTGCAACTGATGGGTCATTGTTGGATTAAATTGAATCGGGTCTTCCACATGTCCATTAGATGTGTAATCTATTGGCAATATAGCACCCCAACACCACTAATAACACCAACACCAACACCAACACCAACACCAACACCAATACCAACACCACCAACACCAACACCTCCACCAACACTAGCAATACCAACACCACTAACATCATCAATACTAATACCAACACAACAACCGCCACCACCAATTCAAACACCATCAAAACTACCAATACCAACACCACCACCAATGCTAACACCACCAATACAAACACAACCAATACCAACACCACCAGTACCACCAACACCACCAACTCCACCACCAATACCACCATCAATACCACCAACAAGAATACCACTAACACCACTAATACCAACACCACCAACACCAACACCACTGCCAACACCATTAATACCACCAACACTACCAATACCAACACCACTACCACCAACTCCAACACTTTCACCAATACCAACACCAATACCAACACAACCCCCAATACCAACACCAACACTAATACCAATACTAAAACCAACATCAATACCAACACTAACACCACCAACAACGACCAATATCAGAAACACTATCCAACCACACCATAACAGTCAATAGAATACTACAATAAAAACTAGGATTTTCTCAGGTTCTTCCTACATTGTTTAGCATCAAAACTCAAAATTGTTAACCCTTTCTTGAAGATAATATAACTAATAATATAACTAAAAGTCTTTTTTCATTATTAATTAAAAATCTCTAATTTAACAACAAATGTAGAACTTTTCTCGAACTCCGTTACCTACAAAATGAGAGAAAATGGCAAATAAAAGAAAGAAATAAGTCAAAAATATCAACTACGCAGTCGAAAATAGAAAGAAAATTGATTTGTTGTGAATGGTTGAGCAATTTGTTGAGTAGTTATTGTTTTTATTATTGAGAGAGAAAGAAAAGAGAGAGAACTTGAGATTTGAAATAATGAAACTTTTTCATGGACGATTTGTATGGTTGATTTGTATTTTAGAAAAGAATGACAAGTTTTGAAAATATTAATTTGGTCTGAATTGATCTTCATTAATTTTTTAAAAGAGATAAATTTTAACTATTTCATAATAAATAAAATTAGTTTCACTAAAATTAATTTTAAGTTATTAAGTTCAATTAAAACTTTAATGAATTTAAGATTAACTTAATAATAATTTAATATGAATATTTAAACTCAAATTGATCAAGTGATGACTCTGGTCAAGGCGAACACAATATTTGATCATGTAATTGCAATGACATTAATTGAAATTGTAATTGAACTTATGAACTCATCCTTAATTATAGATAAATCAATTTAGATATTTCAAATAATGGCTTGATATGACTCATTTTAACTCAAATTGATCAATTGATGACTCTGGTCAGGACAAACACAATAGTTGATCATGTATTTGCAATGACATCAATTGAAATTATAATTGAAACTATGAACTAATCCTTAGTTATGTCTAAATCAATTTATATATTTTAAATAATGGCTTGATATGAATCATTTCAACTCAAACTAATCAATTGATGACTCGGGTCAGGACGAACACAATAGTTGATTATGTATTTGCAATAACATCAGTTGAAATTATAATTGAAACTATGAAATCATCCTTAATTGTAGATAAATCAATATAGATATCTCAAATAATCTCTTGATATGAATTGTTTTTAACTCAAATTGATCAACTAATGACTCTGGTCAGGACGAACACAATAGTTGATCATGTATTTGCAACGACATCAATTAAAATTGTAATTGAACCTATGAAATCATCCTTAATTATAGCTAATAAATTTAGATACTTTAAATAATGGTTTGATATGAAATATTTCAACTCAAAATGATCAATTGATGACTCTAATTAGGATGAACAGTATAGTTGGTCATATAATTGCAACAACATGAATTGAAATTATAGTTGAACCTATGAAATCATCCTTAATTTTAGATAAATAAATTTAGATATTTCAAACAATGGATTAATATGAATTATTTCAACTCAAATTGATCAATTGATGACTTTGGTCATGACGAACACAATAGTTGATCATGTAATTGCAATAAGATCAATTAAAATTATAGTTGAACCTATGAACTCATCCTCAACAGTAGCTAAATTAATTTTGATATTTCAAATAATGGCTTGATATTAATTATTTTAACTCAAATTGATCACTTGATGACTCTGATCTAGATGATTACAATAGTTGATCATGTAATTACAACAACATCAATTGAAATTATAGTTGAATCTATGAACTCATCTTTAATTCTAGCTAAATCAATTTAGATATTTCAAATAATGACTTGATTTGAATAAATATAGGACTAACCCATTGCAATAGAGGACATATCTGTTGAAATTATCGAATAATTATAGATATATATTAAAATAGATGTTCAACCTACTGCAAAGGATTACTTATCTATTCGAAATTATCAAAAAGATGCTTCCATCTGTTGTGATAGATGACTGATCTATTAGATATTATCAAACAAAAATTGATATTTGTTACAACAGATGACTTATCTGTTGGAAGATTTTTTTTTATTTTAATGCAATTTTCTGTCCGAAATAAAAAAGAAAAAAATACTAAGGAGGTCAAACATTTTTTGGATAACTCAAAAATCTCCTCTTTGTACTGTCTTATCTTTTCTTTTCAATGTCACTATCACTGTATCTTCTTTCTCCTGAAAGCATTCACCATCATAAATTAATAAATATTTAAACTCATCCCTAGAATTTTCTCTCATTCAACCATAAAATAATTCATCTCTCTTATTTCTCTTTCTTTTTCTCTCCTCTTTAGGGTAATCCGAACCATCTCCTCCTTTTTCTCCTTTTTCTCTCCTTTTTTGCCTGAGGATTCTTTTGGATGGATCTCAACCAGTCTATATATTTTCATGTCTAAAATTGGTATTTTGATCCCTGTTCTTTTGACATGGCAGGTCCTTTCTAGTATTATTTTTGCTTTCTCATCGTTTTCTTTGCCTGTTTCATAAACTTTTTCATGTTTTCTTTGATGAAAATTGAAATTATGTATATCATATTTTTATATTGGTTATTTAAATTAGTTATTTACATCTATTATTTTTATTTATTTATTAATTACTCATATCCTATTTATTGAGAAAATTGAAGAAAAGGTGTCTTTTAAGTCTTAATGAATAAACCATTATTTTTATTAAATAAATGAAAAAGTCTTCCAATATATGGCCTATTTGTTGCAATAGATTGATCATTTATTGGGAGAACCTAAAAAGTCTTATTGGCAGTATCAGTGTTGTTTGTTTGTTTCTTTGTTGTTGATGATATTATTGATATTGGTGTTAGTGTTGGTGGTATTGGTATGGTGGTGTTGGTGTTTCAACAGGTGGAATATATTAAAATAGGTCTTCAAATAGATTCTTCATCTGTTACAACTGATGAATAAGTTGTTGGAATAAATCAAAATAGCTCTTCCAACAGATGACCCATCTATTGTAACACGTTGGTCATTTACTGCAACAAATGGGTCATTTGTTGGAATTCTTATTGTAATGTATTGTATTTATTGAATTTTGTGTTACCCTTTTTTTAATTATATAGACATCAATTGTAATATATTTTTTATTTTCCTCTTGTTTGTACATAAAATATATATCCAAAAGAAAAGAAAGTAAAAGAGGATCAACTTTTACCCGACCAACACAAAGGCTAGAGTAAAGTTGGTTTCAGAGGAATAAGTTACTTGCAGATGGAACCACTTCACATGTGATAGGTATGTATTACTAATCATATTATCATAAAAATACACATTGAGTACACTGATTTTGTGATTGCTTTTTATTGATTAGGAATTGATCATTCAAACAAAATGTTGCATTTTACGATTAAGTTTGAAGGGTCCAAACTAATAAGGTGAGTGACCATATAGGTGGTGTTGATACCCTGTTACAGTTTAATGATGGTTTTTCTAATGTTTATGTGTAAAGTTTGGATAAGGGATCAAGTTTTTGGTGGCAGTGTAATGATTCAATTGCGATTGGACTGATTTTAAGGGTTCAACGGACTTTTGAAAAGCTCCCAAAACCTCGCACTACTGCAAACAAGAATGAAAATCAATATAGTTATTGCCCTAGTCCAAATTTATACAGTTGGGTTGCTCAGGGTGATGATTATACAGAAGAATGTGCTTGGAAGAATATTTGTGAGGGAAAAAGAAAGTGCTAAAGACTATATCAACTCAAACCTTATTAAAGAAGAAATAGAGGGTAGCAAGGAACGTGTAGTGAATCTGGCTAATGAAATTGACATAAAAAATAAAAAAAATTGAATGATCTTCAAAAATGAAAATCCATCACTCATTGTTGAAAATAAAAATGGTGAAATAGATGGAGTTGTGTACTTTGCTAGGTAACTGTCACTAGTTAGCGTGGTCTGAATAATCACCTCCAAAGTAAGGAACAAAACTCCAAGGAAGCATCTTTGTGAGCACCGAGGGTTGGAAAAATGTACTGTTACGAATGAAACTTGTAACAATAACTGCTAAAGTAAAAATAAGGAATCAAGACATGGTGGCAATTTTTGAAGTTAAACATGAATCCTAGGCCTACTGTTTGTGGTTTTGGTCACGTCTATAGCAGTGGAAACAAAAAGGCATGCAATTTCTGCCCAACTTCAGATATTTTTGTTTCCACTGCTATAGACTTGATCAGAACCACAAACAAAAGTCATGGGATGCATGTTAAACATAAAAAATTATCACCTTGGCTTGATCCCTTATTTTAACTTCAGCAGTTCTTGGTCAAAGTTTCATTATTGACTCTACATCTTTCCAACACTTGGTGCTCACAAAGTTTCTTCCTTGGAGTTTTGTTCCTTTCTTTGGAGGTTATCATTTAAACCACACTAACTAGTCGTAGTTACCTAGCAAAGTGTCCAGCTCCAGTACACTTTTCTAATTTTCTTTTCAACATCGACTGACGGATTTTTATTTTTGGATACGCTTTCATATTTGCAGCTCATTTAAATTTTTTATTTTTTAAGTCAATTTCATTAGCCAGTGTAACGCCCCAAAAATCGGCCCCTGAGGCGTCACACGATGCTTAAGACAAAAAGTAGCCCCAAGCTAACCTTCTTAGCTATTTTTCTACCATTCAACACTTATAATCAAAGTTATCATAATAAAAACATCTAAACATTGTCCATAATATCATACTACAATATGAATTAAATATGAAAAGTAATAAAATATGACATCTCTGACAAATCTGATCAATTTATCCATCTAGTCTGATAAGCCTCTACTAAACTGTATATCCATGAGCCATTAGACAAACCCTAACTGAACCGAACTCAGGAAATAAACTGAACGACTCAAAGTAAATGAGAAAATCTGAATAACTTGTCCTTAGACCATGAGGACTCACCAATGCAGAGGATGTAGATCAACGTGCTCGGATAATCACGATCAAATCTGGGTGTATGAAATAAATAGCCCACATGCGAACATGTGGGTCAGTACCATGGAATATGTACCGAGTACATGGGAGGGCATGAAATAAACATATTTATATGCATATATATATATTTAAATGATCATGTCATAATTTTTCTTTTCAAATCATGCAGGACATTTGTAAATGGCTCATAAAGCTTGAAAGAAATCTAAAATCTGAAATCATACACAATGAATGGTAAAACATGCCAATTTGGATATCATGAGCCATTACACTTAAACCAAATATCAATATTCTTTTCTTATTCTCTCATCAAGCAATCTTAGTGAAATCTGGAATATTGAATACATCATAAATCTGCATTTCAAATCTCTTTTAAATCAGTAAAATCAATCTAAGAATGAGGGATGACTCTTTGGGAGGTTCTTCTAACCGACATGTACACCATGTGAGCACCCATGATGTCCCATGACTTTTCCCTATAAGGTTAGGGCTGTCTTACCCTTGCCATCAGTGTAGAAAAATCTCATCTCAGTAACCACTATCTTAATTTTCCACATATAGTGGAAGTCAATGTCTCAACCTACGATGGCACGTAGTTCTAGGTATGAAACCATAGTAACATACCCAACTCGGTGCTAAATACTACTCCTAAAACTATGCTCAAAAATCTAAAAAAAATCTACTTTAAGGGTAATCTCATATTTCTTAAGTTAAATAAATGATAAAATCCGTAACTCATTTCATAAAGTGGATTTTAACTCTGTTGTGACCAAAAGGTCAAATATTTCTATATTTCATCAAAAATAGTCTAAACATGGGTGATGTAGCACATAAATTCTCAAAACAGCAATCTCAATATGGGTTAATGGCCCTTATAGCAATACTTAATCAAAATATTTCAACATTTATGCTTTATATCACAAGCATGCATAATTTATACGGAAATCTGAAAAATTTCAGCCTTTAATCATAACAATAATCTCAAACTCATGGAGTTTATTTTCTAAACATTCAAAATAATCATAGTATCTTGAACAACAACATAGGATAAGATTTATCACTTCAAATTCATGATAAAACATGTAAAAGTCATGTATCTTTGTAAAATAATGCAAACTTTGGGCACAAGAACGAAAGGGTGTTCTTGTTTATAACCCCACATACCTTTATGGTAATGGATTCGTTGAAAGATTGGACCCTCAATGTTGATTGTGTAACCCTAGTTGTTTTTCTCTTTTAGTTCTCTTGGATGATGAACTTAGACTGATAATAGGGTTATGATGTATTTCGAATCTATTAAATTTGTAAGGTTAAGTTTAGTGGTGTGTAAGGAGTGCCAAAACACTTAATTGCCCTCAAAATAACTCAAAAATAGAGTGTTTAAGTCACTTAAAACCATAAGATATTCGCCGCATATGATATCACATATATTTACATAGGCGCTGCATATGATATCGCCTATATTTACATAGGCGCCGCATATGCTATCGCATATGCTTTCCAGTGGCCATGTGTGATTGGTTAGGCACTCTACTTTGCAAAGCCATAACTCCTAGCTCGGGTGTCATATTTTGGTGAAATTGGTATTGTTGGAAAGCTAATTAGATTCTCAATTATTTTTTGGGTAGAAATATGCAGAAATACCACATATTTATCAAGTTATGCTCATTCAAAGATGACCCTTGCGAATTCAAACACTAAAACTTGATGGATTTCGAAACTCTTAGCTTGTACTACCTTAAGTGACTCATATAACCACACTTAACACATCATAAGCTCTCTTATAACTAGGGTACTCTTGGTAATTTAGGTTCCCAAATATGTCTTACAAAATTGGGGTTTTCACATATACGAAATACGGTTTATTTTCTAGCTTAGGAAAGTGCGGGGCATTACTGCCACATGGGCTAGAAGATCCTTAATTGCTACCTATATTTATTATTTAATAAGGTCTAAAATGATATAATCTTCAGCAATTCCCCTTTCCCGCGTAGGTATTCTCCTACAACATGTTCTGCTGTATAATCATTTTCTCGAGCTACCCATCCATATAAATTTGGACTAGGAAAATTTTTATTGGTTTTCCATTTTTGTTTGCTGCACTGGGAGGCTTCAAATTCCTTCTCAAACTCCATTGCACAAGTAAAACTAGTTCAATCACTATTTAATCTCCACACTTCCATTAAATATTTTTTACTTCTCCAAACTTGACATGCATAAATATGTGCACATCTGTCATCAAATTATAACAATCGGCACCATCTTTATGTTCCCTTATCCTTATCAATTTGTACCAATCAAACTTAATTGTAAAATGTAGGATCATGTTTGAACGATCAATGCCTAATCGGTAAAAAACTGCATTCACAAAATTATTGTACTTTATGTGTGTTGTCATGATAACCTGATCAGTAATACATAAATCCCACGCAAGAAAATGGATCTATCCATCTGCACGAACCTTATTCTTCCTACCCTATAAATGTCAAACAATATTTAATCTTCAATTTTTATTATGAAGTAGTGTACAAAACTACGGAGGCTCAAAGGGTAACCATCTTCAAAACCTTTCTTCTTAATCATCTAAGAAGGATAACAAGAATCTCAAAAACTAAAAACCTGATTGAGAGAAACCCTTGCTGCTACTGGATTGAGTTCTTTCAAAATATATTCCCCATCTATTGCAACAAATGGTAAAACTATTGGACTACATGCCCTTCATGAAAAAACAAGTGCTCCATATGTAATGCACTATGATCGTTGTAATAGAAAACTTGTGTTGTTGTTTGTTATGGACTTTGATAATTTTAAATCAGTGTTGGGAATGTAAATGTTGTTATTTATTACATAAAATATATTTTTATTAACTTGTGCAACGATAAAAAGAGGTAATACGAACTAAATATAATAGACTACAAAAAATATATTTAGCAGATTAACCATTTATTGCAACAGATGGACATTTGATGGAAGAACACAATACAGTTCATCAATATGGATTGTGTTCAACCAATAGATGACTAATATTCTGTAAAAGATGGATAATATGTTGGAAAAACTCAAAACTTGCTACTGGAGTGCCTTCTTCCAACAGATGGCACTTCTATTGCAACAGATATGCTGGAAGAACATAATACAGTTCTTGCCACTAGTTTGTGTTCTTCCAACAGATGACCAATCTGTTTCAATAGATGGTCCATCTATTGGAAGAACTAATTAAAATGGTTATTAATAAATAAATAGTTATTGAAAATGTTAAAAGTCATGACTTTTTAATTATTTAATAAATAAAAATAGGTCATAAATAAATAATAAGGAAATAAATGATAAACACAATTTAAAACTATAAAAAAAATGATTATTTAACTTTAGTAACCAATGTTAATATTAAAAATGTGAAAAGTCATGACTTTTTATCTTTTTATTTTTAAATATATTTTTTTAATTTAAATAATCAAAAAGTCACTAGTTTGAATTATTAAGGGATATAATTATTAAAAATGAGGTGAAAAGTCATGATTTTTGGTTTAACACATTCAAAACAATTGATGAATCAGAATCCCCATTTGTTACAACTAATGAATTAGTTGTTCAGAGAAATTAAAATAATTTTTTCAACAGATAGTCCATCTGTTGCAACAGATAGAGAACCTATTAGATGAAATCAAACCATTAGCAAGACTGGTTTGATTTCTTCCAATAGATGACCCATTCATTGAAATATATTGGTCATCTATTGCGACAGATGGGTCATGTGATGGAATTCTTATTGTAACGTGCAACCAGTTTTAACAGATAGGTAATCATTATGATAGATGGGTTATCTGTTACAGCAGATGGACCATCTATTGAAAGTACTCAATAAAAATGGTCATTATTAAAAAATATAGTTATTGAAAAGGTGAAAAGTCTTTGATTATTTAATTAAGAAAAATGATTATTTAATTTTAAGAACTAATATTAATATTAAAATTTGAAAAGTTATTACTTTTTGCTAGTTAGATTTAAATAATCGAAGAGTCATCAGTTTGATTTAATCAAGTCATGAATGTACTTAATAAAAAGGTAGTGAGCAATCGTGAATTTTTACTAACATATTCAAATTCAATCCTTTATAAATAGGTCTCTCCTTACTCGTTCAGTCTACTCCACTTTATTTATTTCTTGCTTCTTGTCTTTCATAAAAACACCATTACATCTTTAACCTCTTCTCTTCAAAAAGAAGATTCCTTTTTTGTCTATTGAGGTATGTTAGTTTTTTTGTAAAATTATTAGTTGGTAGTATATGTTGTATTATATTCGAATCTTTTCTTTAGTGTTTTACATTTATTGTTAATGCATGTGTGTTCTAGATATGGCTGGTTCAATTTGTGACATGGCAATTCTGTGCAACACCGTGCGAGAACTCAAAGGAAGGTTAATGAACTCCAGTGGGAGTTGGGCACCATGAGAGCAAGGATGGCTCATGAGATTCGAAGGCTGGTAAGGGCCCTACTGTTTTCGATTGTTGATTGGTCAGTTGACAATAATAATAATAATTAGGCAATATTTTTTATTTTAGTGTATGTATTTTATTTTTACTTATATCGGATCTACCTAAACCTAATGCAATGTATGTTTTGTTTTATTTTATTTTGTATTTTTGGATGTAATGAATGAAAAATTCTATGTTTTGTCAGACTTTGAGTTTATTTCTTATTTAATTTCATTCTGTCTATTTCTTTTTCTTAATATGTTAAGGGTTGGAGGTAGTTTTGAGTGTTTGGAATAATTTTGAATCCCATAGCAATAACAAGAGTTTTGAGTTTGTCTAACAGAAAGACCATCTGTTGAAATAGATTGGTCATCTATTGAAAGAACTCAAACTAGTGTCAAGAACTATGGTGTTTTTTTCCATCAAATTTGTTGCAACAGATATGTCATCTGTTAGAAGAACACACTCCAGTAGTAAGTTTTTTGAGTTTTCCAACATATTATCAATGTTTTGCAATAGATTAGTCATTTATTGGTTGAATAAAATCCAGATTGATAAATTGTGTTGGGTTCTTACAGCAAATATCCATCTATTGCAACAGATAGGTAATCTGCTAAAAATATTTTTGTAGTCTGTTGTATTTAGTTCCTATTACCTCATTTTATTGATGCACAAGTTACTAAAAATATATTTTTATATAATAAATAATAACGTTTACATTCCTAATAATGAGTTAAAATTATCAAAGTTCATAACAAACAACAATACAAGTTTTACTATTACAATGATAATGGTGCATTACAATCTGGGCATGTAGTTCTTTTGTGGCCAGCATTCTTACATATAATGCATTTGTTTTTTTCTTGATGAAAATGATTCTCCGACACCACAGCTCATCTTATATCGCCTACTTTCCAATTTGATAGTGCTTGGATCAATATATGGAGGAGGTATTAATCTCTCCAAAAGCTCTATAGGAACAACCCAAGATTCTTTAGGAGGCACTAAATTAATATTCTCACTATATGCCATTATATATCCTTCCACTGAATAATATGGAGATGAGTGCTCATAAATTTGAGTTCAATATTGTGAACCATATTGGACTCAAAGCACTGTCATAGCATGTGGACAGTGTATTTAGTCCAAGTCAAAAACTCTACATATACAAGATCTTATTTGAAGATTGACTGTGGCAACATCACAATGATCGTCAATACTGAACTTATAATCTACTATTTGATGAGAAAATAACCTACTCCTCAAATTGATGTTCGTTGATATTTAATTTTCCCTTCTAGAACAAATCTATTTCTTGCGTTCATAAACTGCATATGCCTTTCATGAAATAATTTGGCACACTTCTTGTTTATTTCATCAAATAGTGCCATAATGGGAAATTCTCTTTCAACGCCAAATAATGAATTCAATGATTCAACTATGATTGATGTCATAATATTATACCTGTACAAAAAAATCACTTAGTATGCATCATACAGTATTACAAACTTGTAAAACAAACAAGACATTAAATTTATAACAATGTACCTATTTACCAAACAAAATGCCCAGCTTCATCTCTTGAAACCAATACATTCGAGATGTTGTGCTTCCTTGGTGACATATCCTCTATTTTATTGAAATAGTCAAAAATATCAACTACAACATATGTTTTAGATGCTCTATAAAAAGGAAACATGACCCTTACATTGTGAAAGTTGTTTTGAATATTTTCTCCAAGTGCCTCACGCAACAACCAAACTGAGATAAAGTATAGAAAATTGAACCCATCTTTGGGATACTTGGATGTCTATCCAAAATAATATACAACTCTTTGATATCTTTGACACAACTTTATATTTATTCAAAAAAATCCATAGATGCATCACATTCCTTGTCCACTACACAAAAAAGGATAGGACAGATATGACTCTCCGCATTCTATGCCACCGCCAATAGCAAAACTCCTCCATACTTCCTAGTTGTAGAGGATGTTGATGGTAAATGATCTACTCAAGGGATCCATACTCAGTCTAGGTGTCAACTTCCTGATTAATCTAGAGTTTTATCGATTCTTTCTAGTCTTCCTCAGGCTAATATGATAAATCCTGAGTTTTGCCAGTCAATTCATATGATTACTCAGTAGGTAGCTTCTCAGGATGAGCGTGGTGCATCTGGTATTGCATCGTCAGAGGCCACAAGGGTTGTCTAGTTCATAAAGATGAGTCCTTAAACTTTTACTAGTATTAAAGTGGAGGAGGATCCTCAGGGCTTTCTAGATGAGATGAAGAATATTTTTAGGATTATGCATGCTACGAATGTGGAAGAGGTGGAGTTGGTGTCTTATTATCTCTAAGATATGGCATACTAATAGTATGAGCAATGGGATAGGGCAAGGGGTGATTTTGAGGAATCATATTTGTAGGAGTATTTTTCTAATGCATTTCTAGGCTGCTTTTTTTCTCAGGAGTTGAGGGAAGCAAAAGTGGAGGATTTTGTTACTCTAAAATAGGGAAAGATGTCGGTCAAAGAATATGCCTTGAAACTCCACCAGTTGTCTAGGTATGCTCCAAAATTAATGTCTGATATGAGTGCTAGGATGATAAAATTCGCTTAAAGACAGTCTTAGGATTTTATACTTAAAAGCAAGACTGCATTACTGATTAAGGACATGGATATTTATCGGTTGGTTGTTCATATGCAATAGGTGAAGAAGGAAATGAGAAAGTAGGTTAAGATATTTTAACGGTAAGGTAAGAGGTTCAGGTTATCTGATCAAGGTTGTGGTCAATAATAAAGTGGTCAGGATGGTGATAAGTTTCCAAAGAAGAAGTGGGGGAGTTCTAGTACCTTCTACACAGCTAGTGCTCCTTACCTAAAGAAGTCGGGTAATAAGCGTCAATAGGGTGGCGATAACTTTAGGGCATAGGGTTCCCAATCTCAGGAAAGTAGTATGTAGTTGACTTCTGTGGTCAATTACATCAGGGCTTCTATGATGAGGGAAGGGATAGGTATTTCAAATATGTTCAGCTACCCTGCACTAATGGGTGTTACTTCTGTTGGTACTTACACAGGCCAAAATAGGTTGTATGCTCTTGCTACTTGGTAGGAATTTGAGACATCTCCTAATGTCATGATTGGTATGTTAAAACTCTTTTCTTGAGATGTTTATTATTTACTTGATCTGGGGTTCACTCTCTCTTATGTGACCCTATTTATGGCTATGTATTTGGTTTTGATCCCAAGGTTATATTGGATTCTTTTTTTCCTACCTTGGTAAGTGACTATGTGGTTGCTAAAAGTATCTACAAGGGGTGTTTAGTATTTATTGGTAGTAAGAAGACTTTGGTAGATTTGTTCGAATTAGATATGGTGAATTTTGATATTATTCTGGGGATGGATTGGTTAGATTCGTGCTATACGTCCTTAGATTATCGGACCCATAGGGTTGTCTTTAAGTTCCATACTGAACCAATTATTGAGTATGAGGATAGTTCTATAGATCCTAAGAGGAGGTTTATTTCATATCTTAGAGCTCAAAGCTTAATTTCTAAATGGTGTATTTATCATTTGGTACGGTTTATGGAGTCTAACACTGAAGGTCCTTCTTTGTATTCAGTTTAGATGGTGAATGAGTTTCTTGAGTTCTTTCTGAATAACCTTCCTAGTGTTTCTCTGGATAAGGGGATTGAGTTTGGGATTGATTTGATTCCAGACACTCGCCCAATATCTATTCCTCCTTACAGAATGGCTCCAACTAAGTTGAGGGAACTTAAGGAGCAACTTATGAATCTTTTGGGCAAGGATTTTATTCATTCTAGTATATCTTTGTAGGGTGCACCAGTGTTATTTGTGCATAAGAAAGATGGTTCCCTTCATATGTGTATTGACTATCGATAGTTAAATAAGGTGATGGTTACAAACAAATATCCTCTTCCAATGATAGATAACTTATTTGATCAGTTGCAAAGAGCCACATTCTTTTCTAAGATAGATCTTCGGTTTGGGTATCATCAACTTAAATTTAGGGAGGTGGATGTCCCTAAGACATCTTTTTATACTCTGTATAGCACTTTGAGTTCTTCGTTATGTCATTTGGTTTGACCAATACCCTGATGGTATTCATAGATTTGATGAATAGGGTATTCCATTAATTTCTAGATTATTTTTTCATTGTGTTCGTTGATGGCATCTTGGTATATTCTATGAGCGAGGTGGATCATGCCAATCACCTATGTGTGGTATTTTAGACCTTGAAAGAGCAGTAGTTGTATGTCAAATTCTCTAAATGTAAATTTTGGTTGAACGTTGTTACTTTTTTGGGTCATATTATTTCTACTGAGGGGATCATGGTGGATCCACAAAAGGTGGCGGTGGTTAAGAAGTGTCCTAGACCCACGAGTCCATCAAACATTCAAAGTTTCTTGGGTTTGGCGAGGTATTATAGGAGATTTGTGGAAAGTTTCTCGAGGATAGTTGCCCTATTAGCCAAGTTTACTAAGAAAAAGGTAAAGTTCTCTTGGTTGGATACTTGTGAGGGAAGTTTAGAGAAGTTGGAAGATAAGCTAACTTCAACTCTGGTTTTGACTTTGGTTGAGGGTAATCAGGGGTTTATGTTTTACTTCAATACATCTTGGATGAGACTTGGTTATGTTTTAATGCAGTATTGTAAGGTGATTTCCTATGCCTCTTGGCAGTTGAAAGTGCATGAGGGAAATTATTCTACTCATGATTTACAATTGTTAGTTGTGGTGTTTGCACTAAAAATATGGTGGCACTATTTGTATGTAGTGGATGTGGACATCTTTTCTAATTGTAAGAGTCTATAGTATGTGTTCACTCAGAAGTAGCTTAACCTCAGGCAGAGGAGATGGCTTGAGCTTTTTAAGTACTATGACATGAGTCTTCACTATCATCCAGGTAAGGCTAATATTGTTGCTAATGCTCTTAGCAGGTTATCCATGGGGATTTTAGCTCATGTATATAAACAGAGATGAGAGTTGGTGAAGGATATTCATTTCTTAAATAATATTGGAGTTCACCTTCTGGACTCTGAGAATAATGGTGTGTTGGTACAGGAAATAGTTTGGTCGTCACTTGGTATAGAGATCGAGGAGAAGCAAATGCTAGATCCTGTCTTGATAAAAATCAAGAGTGATATAGGTAGGCAAAGTATAATGGTATTTAAGATCAGTGGTGATGGTACCTTGCGGTACCAAGGGAGGTTATGTATTCCTAACGTCAATGGGTTGTGAAAAAGGATATTGGTTGAGGCACATGAATCGCGCTATGTTGTTCATCCCGATTTTACAAAAATGTATCATGACCTTAAGGAGATGTATTGTTGCAATGGTACGAAGAAGTATTTAGCTAATTTTGTGGCCAAGTATTTAGTGTGTCAATAGGGGAAAGCTGAGAACATGAGGCCTGTGGGTTATATCAGGAAATAAATTTTCCAGAATGGAAATGGGTGGTGGTAAATATAGATTTAGTTACCGATCTTCCTCGATCTCAAAACAAATTTGATTTTTTTAGGTCATCGTGGATAGTATGACAAAGTCGGCTTACTTATTTCTAGTGAGGACTAACATTTTGGATGAGGATTACACGAGGGTGTATCTTTATGAGATTGTGAAGCTGTATGGGGTACCGGTTTTGATTATCTCTTATTGTGATACGTAATTTTCCTCTCGCTTTTGGCAGTCATTTCAGAAAAGGTTGGGTATTAAGGTTACTCTGAGTATTACGTTTCACCCACAGACGGATGGGCAAGCATAAAGGACTATTTAGACATTGGAAGATATGCTTCGTGCATGTGTGATTGATTATGGTGGTAATTTAGTTGAGCATCTACCTTTGGTAGAGTTTTCTAACAATAATAGCTATCATTCTAGCATAGGAATGGCCCTTTTTGTGGCATTGTATGGTAGGAGGTGTAGATCTCCTATTGGATAGTTTAAGCTTGGTGAGGCAGATATGTATGGCCCGAATTTGGTTTATCAGGCTATGGAGAAGTTAAAGGTGATTTGGTAAAGGCTTAAAGCCCCCAAAGTTGCCAAAAGTCCTATGCAGATATGAGGCATAGGGACTTGGAGTTTGAGGTTAGGGATAGGGTGTTCCTAAAGGTGTCTCCCTTGAAAGGAGTAATGCAATTCGGGAAAAAGAGGAAGATCAGTCCTCGGTATGTTGGTCCTTATGTGATTTTGCGGAGGGTTGGTAATTTGGATTATGAATTTGAGTTTTTTTTTAGTTTGGCTCCATCTATTTGGTATTCCATGTCTTTATGTTGAGAAAGTGTATAGGTGATCCTTCATCAGTTGTTACTTTGGAAGGTTTGTGTAATACCTCACAAAATTCTAAGCTCAACTCAGTCTTTTAGGCTTGCTAAGGGGGGTCCCAGACTTTGAAAATTCTAGCTAAGTATTCAGACTTAGTATTATTTTGGCCTTCGTAAGTTGGCAATTCTATTTCATGACTCTTCTGACCTTAAAGTATCGATCTTTAGATTGATTCATGGTCAGGAATGGCAGTGGATATTCTATGACAAGTATCAGATTTTTCAAACCTTGTTTAGACCATGTTCAGGTGACCAAAATAATGAGTCAACGCATCGCATCGTCCATCGCATTGACAGATAATTTTTCCCTCATCTTAGTGCAAATTCCAATAAACTGACGTGGAACCAATGCGGCGCGCCATCGCGTCGATATCAATGATGCGGTGCATCGGTCTGCACGTCGACAATTCGGTTTTCAGTTATTAAAAGTGGCATCCTTAGGGGTGTTTGGGTTATTTCCCATGTCCTTCAGCCCCTACAAACACAAAATTTAGCCTTTTATTTGTAATATACACTCATTATTTCAAAAATTGTTTAAGAACAAAAACCCTAGGTGATTAAATTTCAAATTCAAGGCTCAAGATTTCACCATTAATCTTCAAGAATTTAGCAATCAAGGTATGTGAAGTGTTTATCCAAGGGTTCCTTTCACCCTTGGAGTCCAAGAAACTCTTTTAAAACTTTGAGTAAAGTGATTTCATGATTTCCATGATTGGATTTGAATGTATTCATAATTATAATGTTGATTGAGTTTCTAATCCATGACTAAGTGCAAGATTTTTGTGTAAAATAGTTATTATGTATGTAGTATTATGGGGATTCATGTTGAACTCGTGAAATTGTGAACTTGGTGTTGAAATTGTGATGCTTATGTGTTGATTAGTACTATGTGCATATACAATGCCTCCAAGGGGTTTGATGAGTTGTTCATGTGAATGTAATAGTGAGATTATATCATGTTAGCATATATACTAGTTCATGCCATTCAAGTGTTTGATAAAATGCCTCTATAGATGCATTATGAATCAAGTGTGCATTTTTAAGCTAAGCAAGGTTATGTGATGCTTTATTTTCATGATTCGAGTCCTGGGGCATTTAATACCCGATAATTTAGCTAATTACCTAGAGCCAATATCAGTTACAGAATAGTCTCAGTCATGTCATGATTCGTAGTACTCTTAGTCAGTTACAGGACTCAGGAAAACTAAATAGACTCAGTATTAGTCCAGTCTAGCTCAATATTCAGTTCAAACCTCAGTAAACTCGGTTAGCTAACAGAATTCAGTATTATTTCTTCAGTCAACGGAAACTCAATAAACTCAATAACCGCTCAGTCAGGCCTAGTAAGAACTAGGAAATCAGCTCAGTGTCCATTCAGTTGGGAGTAGGATTCAGCACCGAGCGAACCCATAGATGGGGGCGTTCCTGCCAGCAGAGGTTTTGACCCTTAGTAGCAATCCTTATGTTACAAAACTATATAGCCAGCGTAGGTTGATATATCTTCCTTCCATATATTATGAGGGTTGATACATCTCATTCAAGTTTTCCTGCCAGTGAGGTTTGACGAAAAAGCTTTCTGTCAGAGAGATTTAACTCATAGCTTGTCTTTACCCATGGCACGGTACTGACACCCTTCCAACTGGGGTTACAGGTTAGACCCCAATCTATTCAAAAAGGGGTATGTCGGTTAGATGATTACCTCTCATAGTCTTAGTTTCAGTTCCAGTCTCAGAATAGAACTCAGTTCAGTTCTACAGATTCAGGACTGTTAGACACAGTCACTCAACTCAGTACGGAACTTAGTATAGTTCCATAGAATCAAGACTATTAGATACAGTCATTTAGTTATCAGTAATTCAGTATTAGTCTACTCAGATATCAGTTAATCAGTATTTAGTGTTATCACGATCTCAGTTACAATTTATGTATTCATACATGTACTCTCATTCAGTTATATTCATGTAATTCAGTCAGCATTGTTCATGCATATGAACTCATGCATTTCAGCCTACCTCACTTATCATACCAGTACATTCAAAGTACTGATTCATACTTTTCGATTATGCTATGATGTTTTATATCATAGGTTCAGACATACAGTCTCCTAATCATCCCTAGCAGTTATAGATTTTTAGTAGTCAGAGTTAGTGGTGAGTCCTCACAGTTCAAGGACATGATTATTATATCAGCATCTTAGTTTATTTTAGTAGCCGGAGTTAGTTGGAGACTTGTCCCATCAACTCCCTATTCCAGACAATTTAGAGGGTTTCTAGACTAGAGTATTTTCAGACAGATGATTTAGTTTTGGTATTGTTATACCTTATTCAGTTTTAATTACTATTGAACCTTATGGAAAGTTTTTTCCTAATTTCTGCATATTATAGTATTATTATTCAGTTATTGCAGCAGGTACCAGTCATGGGTTAGCTTGTAGTTCTTTGGGACTATGAGCACCGTGTAGAGTTCGGGGCATAGACTCGGGGCATTACAAACTTGGTATCAGAGCCTAAGATTAAACAGAGTCCTAGAAATTCTAAAAGCTACATCTAGTAGAGTCTTGTGCATGGGTATGTAGCGTACCACACTTATGGATAGGAGGCTAGAAGGTGTTTTAGGAAAAGTTTCCCTTCTTTCAGTATTTATGTAGTGCAAGTGAGCATCAGCTCCAGTTAAACTCCCTGTCTAATCCAAATTTCTCTTCTGTTTACAGAATATGCCTCCAAAGAGGACTAACGAAAGAAAAATAGGAGACCAGTCAGAACCCTAGCCCATCCAGCCAAATCCTCTGGATGAACACGTCTCCCATGCTGAATTTAGAGCAGCGTTCACCACCTTAGCTCGTTCTATGGCAGCCCAAAATAAACATCCAGTTTCTGTTTCGGCCAACTTAGTGACCAATATTGCTGCAGCCAAGATTCAGGATTTCACCCGAATGAGCCCTCTATCTTTAACTGGGTCTAAGTCAGATGAGGACCCTCAGGAATTTCTTGATCAGGTGCAGGAAGGTATAGATATTATGGGTAATATATATTATGGGAGTGACTGCTATTGAGAGAGCTAAGTTGGACACATAGCAGTTGTAGGATATGTCACACTCATGGTTTAAATAGTGGAAAGTAGAAAGGGCCGCAGATATAGGGCCCATAGAATGGGAGGAGTTTGTTGTTGCTTTTCTAGATAAGTTCTTCCCATTAGAGTTGAGGAAAATGAAGTTTTTGGAGTTTATAAATTTGAAGCAGGGCAACATGATGGTACAACAGTATTCTCTTAAGTTTACTCAATTAGCCATATACGTTTCTCATGTAGTAGCAGATAGCAGACCCAAGATGAGTAAGTATAGTTCTGGTGTATCTAATGGTGTGGTCAAGGAGTGTAGGACTGCAATATTGATTAAGCAGATAGATATATACATGCTCACGGTCTATGCTCAGTAGATAGAGGAGGCTAAGAATAGGGAGAAGAGGAGAAAGAACAAGAGAGAAAGAACAGGTAGTTTCAACTTCGCTCAGCCTAAGTTAGAGGTTGGGAATCCTTCTCAGTTTCATCCAAAATCCTCAGTTCCGGATCTATCCATATCCAGTGCTCCTATGCTGAAATGTAGAGATGGCAATAGAGATAGGGCATCAGGCCCTAAACCCCAGGGTAGTGTTAGCAGTGCCCGAGCTGGTAGTGATGTGTGTTTCAGATATGGCAAGCCAGGACACAGGGTCAGACAGTATCCTCAGGTAGGTTCTCAGTGTCAGCATAACCGTCCCCCAGCTCAGTCCGGTCACCTGAATCTGCAGGGTGTTGCATCCAGTGCCACCAGTGGGCAGCGTCCAAATAGTCTCTATGCACTTCAATCCCGACAGGATCAGGAGAGTTCTCCTAATATGGTCATTGGTACATTACAAGTTTATTATTTACATGTTTATGCTTTGCTATACCCAAGAGCTTCTTTGTCCTTTATTACTCCTTATATAGCTGTTGACTTCGGAGTCAGTCCCGAAATTTGAGTAGAGCCTTTCTCAGTTTCTACCCCAGTGGGTAAATCTATCATAGACCGGTGGGTATACAGGAACTGCCCAATTATGGTATCTCAGAAAGTCACTTCAGCAGACTTAGTCAAATTAGCGATGACTAATTTTGTTGTTATTCTCATCATGGATTGGATTCATTCCTTCTATGCCTCATTCAACTACAGATATAAAATTGTCTAGTTTTAGTTTCTGAATGAACCTATCCTTGAGTGGAGGGGTAGTACTTTAGCACTTAGGGGTCAGCTTGTTTCTTACCTTTGGGCAAGAAAAATGTATCTAAGGGATGTGTCTACCATCCATTTAAGTCCTGGACTCTAGTTTAGAACCCCCTAATATTAAATCAGTGCAGTAGCATGTGAATTCCCAGATGTGTTTCCCGAAGATCTCCCTGGAGTTCCTCCCGAAAGGGAAATTGATTTCAGAATCGATCTTCTTCTAGATACTCAGCCAATATCTATTCTGCCATACAGAATAGCACCTGCAAAACTCAGAGAATTAAAAGAATAGTTAAAATATCTCAAAGATAAGGGATTTATCAGACCTAGTGTGTCCCCGTAGGGTGCACCAGTTTTATTCATGCATAAGAAAGACGGTTCTCTCAGAATATGTATTGATTACCGTCAGCTAAATAAAGTCACAGCCAAGAACAAGTATCCACTTCTCAGAATCGATGACTTATTTGACCAACTTCAGGGTGCTAGTTACTTTTCTAAGATAGACCTCAGATTAGGCTATCATCAGCTCAGAGTCAGAGAATGTGACATCCCGAAGACAGCCTTCAAAACTCATTATAGTCACTTTGAACTCTTAGTCATGTCCTTTGGTCTTACCAATGCCCCAAAAGCTTTCATGGACTTGATAAACTGTGTGTTCAAGCAGTAATTGGACATATTCGTCATAGTCTTCATAGATGACATTCTTGTCTACTCCCGCAGTGAGCATAATCATGTAGACCATCTCAAAATAGTATTGCAGACTCTCAAAAACCATCAGCTATTCGCCAAATTCAGTAAGTCCGAATTTTGGCTAAGGTCAGTAGACTTTCTTGGCCATATCATTTACGTTGATAGCATTAGAGTTGATCCCCAAAAGATCAAAGCAGTGAGAAACTGGCCTAGACCCATCTCTCCATCAGACATCAGGAGTTTTTGGGCTTGGACGGCTATTATCGATGGTTTGTTAAGGGATTTTCATCTACTGCATCCCTATGTCTAGATTGACTGAGAAGAAAGTTAAATTCCAGTGGTCAAATTCTTTGTAACGCCACGAATTTCATACTCGAAATGCTGCAGGTACTAGTAATCTCGAAGGACCAAAAGCTAACCTATGACTGATATCTGTAACTAAACACAGAATAATATACTTTATAAATGTAGAATAAAAGAGCTGAAAGGCCATAAGGTTCAATTATCTGATAAAACATAACATCTGGAAATACGGTATATCAATACCAAAACTAAAATAAACGATCTGAACATGCTAGTCTAAAAGCCTCTAAACTATCTGAAAATTGTGGAGTTGATGGTACATGTCCCCAACTAACTTCATCTACTAAAACTAAAATAATGAAGTAATGAACTAATCATGCTATCCTCAAATGATGAAGACTCACTGCAAATCTACTGCTGTTGGTTGAATCTAAAGCTAAGTCCGATCGGGAACTTGAGCGTTTGAACCTATGGAATAAAACATCATAGCGCAGAAGAAAAGTATGTGTCAGTACGTCTGAATGTACTGGTATACAAAGTAAGGTAGGCTGAATTCATGGGGTTCATATGCATGAACAATACTGATGTATGAGCAGATGCTAACACATTTGAGGCTTTTAACTTGGAATAATTGCAAAGTCTTAAGCAATTTTTGTTAGTTTTGATTGTTTTTATTGTGTTAATGCAGATGAGAGTGATAGGGGAGGAAACAAAATAAAAGAAGAACAAATCAGTTACAATCAGGTCCAAATAAGCACGACATTTCTGAAGCACCGTCAGATATGTGAAAGGCTATCAAAGTCACCATCAAGCGTAGCCAGAACCTAAAGAACTGAAGTAACGTGTGACGACCTTTTTAAAGCGCCTTCACAACTATGATAAGGCATCAAAATTATCAACTCAAAGCAGAACATGATGATTTCCAATAAAGATATAATGACATTTTTCATGTGTCGTCACTTAATTGACATGCCATCAGATTTTCCATTAGAAGACTCAGAAGATAAAACTCACTGAAATCTTTGACAATATCTTGCGGACGTCATCAGACGTCTACCATGACTTCAAGATCGCCGTCAACTATTCTGAAGAGAAAACTGAAATCTTAATTTTTGTTTCATTATTTAGAATTAACTATTTAAAGACTTGTTTTAGGTTTTTTTAACGATCTTTTTGGGATTTTTATGATTGAGAAGCTATCATAAAATTAACTCGGAGGGTGGCACGTAAAATTGCTTCATCTTTTTCATCAGATATTTTTCTTGTTTTCTTGCAAAACACTTATCAACTATTGCGGGTTTTTATCTTGTGATTGAATTGAATAAATACTTAGTGGGTTTCATCTATCAGTAAGTTTATCGATATTATCATGAATAAAACTTGTTATTTCGTTCATCAAATCATGAGCGGCTAATTCTATTAGCCCAAGTTATGGGATCCATGGATTAGGGTTTGATATGATCCTAGGTATTTAAAGGATTCAAAGAGTAGTAGGACATCTTGAAATTCTGTTGCTTTTACTTGAATATATTGGTCGCAAACAATAGGTTATGCCTTAGGCTTATTTGCTTTTAATAGAGAAATAAACTAAAGGACGTGAATTATCAACAGGGACTCGGAAGCTACCAACCTTATGTTTAATGATTGATGTTGTAATTGGATTAATCTACCTATGATAAAAATTCTATTGGAAATTGATAAGTTATCTAAGTTCGAGAGAATTAGATAATAAATTGTCTGGTGAGGTTGATAGATAAGTCAGATAGTTTCGTCGTCAGGGATATTCTGTTGTTTCTACTTACTTAAAGAGTCTTAAGCATTACCTAGTATCTGTTAATTCCCAAAACCCATGGTGAACATAACTCTGGTCTCCCATTTATCTTGGTTTGTATCTGTCAATTCCCAAAACCCATGGTGAACATAACACTGGTCTCCCATTTATCTTGGTTACAAACACTAAAATATTGAAAGTGACAATTGACTCTCTATGAAACCTAAATCCTCATTTTTGGAAACAGTAAACTACTAGTAAAGTATTTGGTAAATAAATCGAAGTTCACACCCTATTCCCTATGGGATTCGATCCCAACCTAGTTGGATTTTATATTGACAACAATCGCTTATACCTATTCAAGAGTTTGAGCGTTATCAAAAATAGCGCCGTTGCCGGGGAATACAGCTATAGACTAAAAGTTCATGCGCAAAAATTTACTGATAGTTAAGTTTCCTTGATTTATGTTTATTTGTTGTTTTTTGTCTATTTTAGGTGTTGTGTTGTTTATGCCAAAAACAAAAATTTTCGAAGAACCGCTATTACCAATCAACATATAACCTCAGCTGATAGGGAGAATGGATGAACAACAGAAAGTAGAGAGACTAGCTATTTTGGCCAGGGCTCAGGTGAATGTGTAGAATTTAGGCCAATAAGCACATCATTAAAACCCTGATGATGAATACTTGGGTGATGAGGAATTGCTGAAACTCAAAACCCAAGGAGAGAGAAGAAAGTTACTGCACCAGTGCAGCAAAACGATAATAGAAACGGTCTAGTTCGAGAAAGATATGGTCAATAGCCTATTCAATATGAGGCTGATGAAGATGATGAAGGAATGTACGGAGCCGGTTCAATGGGTGCTATCATTCCTCCACTGTTGGCACCAGGTGCAAAATTCAGCATAACAATTACCATGATCCAACTCCTGAATTTGAAGGGGTTATTTGAAGGCTTGCCTGGGGTTGATCCGAACATGCATTTAGTGAACTTCATCACTATTTACAAATCCTTTGACAATCCGGGAGTGAGCCAAAATGTGATTAGGTTGAGGTTGTTTCTGTTGTCTCTGTCTGGAGAGGTAACAATATGGCTAATGAACTAGAACCTGATTCTATAACCAACTGGAGATAGTTGAAAGATATATTTCTAGAACGGTTCTTTCCACCCTCCAGAAGGGTACAGTTGAGGCATGAAATTAGTAACTTTAGACAGCTCCCAACTAAAGCATTACATGGAACCTAGGAAAGATTTAAGAAGAAACTTGCACAATGTCCGAACCACAATATGATGGACTTGCACTTGATGGAGACTTTGTACCGAGCTTTCAACTCTGTGACAAAGACAATTATTGACAACGCTGTAAGTGGTTCATTCATTGACCTCTCTTTTCTAGATGCTTTTGAAATGCTAAATAGAATGAACAAACAGAGTTGGTCTTGGCACACTAGGGATTCTGTGGTGGCTAGCCCGACTATTGCTGGTGGTATAACTACAGAGCAGCATAGAAGGGATGAGGATCGAGATCAGGACATGGCCCATTTGAAGACGCAGATGGACTTGCTATCCAAGCACTTTCTATTCGGTAAGACTGAAATGGTTAAAGCGGTGGAATCTCAAGGTACTATTTCTGCAGGTGCTGATACGGAGGAAAACTATGTGAGTAATCAGGGGTGTTTTCGAGGAAATATCCAAGGGAACCAAGGTCGGACTTTCTATGAAAAGCCTAATCATAAAGATAGGGAGAAGGGACACTATAGAAACAATAATGACAAGAGTTATTTGTATGTTCCTCCTGGAAGTCAGGTTACTGCAACAACTAGTTCTGGCAAGATATCCATGGAAGACATGATGGAAAAGTTGTTAAAGGGAGTTGAAGCTGCCAACTCGGGGGTAACTACTATGAAGAGTGAGTTTTTTACCCTCATTCAGTTGGTTAGCTCACACTCTGCTTTTATTAAGCAGTTGGAGCACCAGATGAGCCAATTTTCTTCTACACTGAACCAGAGAAAAGCTGGTACTTTACCTAATGATATGGTTAAAAAACCATGGACTGATGGATTTTGTATGGAGACTACCACTCAAAGTGGTAAGATGTTATATGGCCCTCCTGTAGGAAATTTATGGGGAATAAGGTAAGTATTGATGAGTCAGAAGAAAGAAATCCAGTGGAGTCTGAGAAGCTAGATGGTTTTGTTGATATTTCAGAGAAAGAAGATAAAAAGGAAGGGGAAGTGGTATTGAAAGAAATCCCAAGACCACCACCTCCCTTTCCTCAGAGATTGAGGAAGAAAGTAGATAACAAAAAATTTAGCAAATTCATGGCAATACTAAAACAACTAACAGTGAATGTGCCATTGATGGAGGCACTTAAGCAAATGCCAAACTATGATAGATTTATGAAGGAATTGTTAACGAAGAAGCAAAAGGTAAGTTGTGAGCCATTGGACAACATCTACCATTATAGTGTTGTTTCTTCACAATCCTTAGTGCAGAAAAAGCCTGACCCTAGAGTATTTACTATACCGTGCACAGTTGGGTCCATAAAGTTTACCAAAGCTTTATGTGACTTAGGAGCAAGTATTAATCTAATGCCACTTGATATATACAAGAAACTTGGATTGGGGGAACCTACCCGATGGCAGACAGATCGGTGAAATGACCAGTTAGTATATTGTATGATGTGCCGGTAAAGGTGGATGACTTTATTCTTCCTGCAGATTTTGTGATATTGGATTGTGATGTTCATTTTGAGGTACCCATTATTTTGGGCAGACCACTATTAGCCATGGGAAGAGTGCTAGTTGATATGGAGCTCAATGAGCTAAGGTTCAGGTATGGAGAAAGGGAGGCCAGATTCAAAATGCATCCTCCTATGAAGCAAGTGGAGGAGATAAATATCTTCTCGGTTGTGGATGTATTCCAGGAAAATGGTAATGAGCTATCGATACTATATCTTGATGAAGTCTGAGTAGTTAAGATAACCAAATTGTGCTGCGGCGTTAAAACAGGAATTATTTGGGAGGGAACCCAAAGTTTTAATTTGTTGTTAATTTTTGAATCTAAGAGTTGTACAAAGGAAGTGAACTGGTTGAAGTCAGCTTGAGAAGGTTGACGTTAATTTTGATGGCTTTCACAAGTATGACAAGTCGTGAGAAATGTCGTCAAAATAATCAAGTCAAAGCCTTATATTGTTAAGGCTGACGACAATTTTGAAGCATTGTACGATCTCTAATGGGCCGTAAAAACTACCATCAAATGAGTTGGGACCAGTTCCAAAATTTGAGCTAGCCCGACCCAGCAATAGTTGATCACGTTATCACGTACTACAGATACTTTTTTTCAATTTTGGTTTTCTTTCCTTAGTGAATTATTTCCCTTTCTTTTTCAAAGTTATTTCCATCTAAGGCAAAATTTTAATACTTTCCTTGTAAGTTGAAGATTGAGAGTTAAGTCAAGAAAACTTCCCTCTCTCTCATTAAAGTCTTCTTTCACTCACAATTCTAAGTGCTCAAAGAACATTAGCTAGAGTCGACATTCAGGTATGAGCAAAACTTCAACTTTATCTTTCTTTGGAGAAATTGTGAACTACAAGAAACTTTGGTTTCAAAGGAATGACCTAACCCATGAACATGTTTCAAGCTCCTTCGAAAACTAGGGTTTGTAGGGTCATGCGGTACAATTTCATTGAAATTTCAGTTGAATCACATGACCTAAGTTGAAATTGAGAGTAATGGTAGATGAAAAATCAAGTAAAAAGGAATTGGAAGTGGTAATTTTGTCTGACGACAACTTTTACGGCCTTTCACCTGTGTGACGGCTTTTCAAAAATGCCATCAAAATTTGGGAAATATTGTAGATTCTGGATAAGGTTGACGACGCCTTTGAAGCGTCGTCACACTTGTGATGGCAAATCAGAAAGGCCGTCAAACCTTCGAACTAAAAACAATAATAAGGTTAAACTGAGGTGATCATTTTTTTCTCTTGCTTGATTATGGACACTAATTGAGGGTTTCTATGTTGTTGCAGAACTGAGCATGGCACCCTAGAAAAAGAATTCAACTACACCAAAGAAAGTGGCTAAAGAGAGTGTACCTCGGCAACTTGTCAATGAGGACTCTAACTATGAAGACGACGAACCATTGCTCAAATGGACTAGAAAGAGGGTTGGTCCAAAGATACCACCTCCACCTAAGACTATTGAGGTGGAGGATACTGACGATACTAAGGTAAAAACCTCATCTGAGCAAGAATCGGAGGAACAAGGATCAGAACACACTGAGCAGGAGTCAGAGGACACCGAACAAGAATCTTAAAATGAGGGTTCTAAGAAGCCTGCAACTGACAAAACTAAGTCTGAATCACCATCATTAGAGCAGCAAGGTGATAAGGATTCTCCAGTACGAGGAACATTGGTGAAATGCAAAAACCTCGATATTAGGAACAATGTGAGATGGAAAATCCCTGGAGCTGAAACAATATTTTGGCATGAACTTCGCAGAACAGATCAAAGAAGTTCTCAAAGACCAATTTTAGAGGAGAAGAAGATTATGACTACAGGGTTGATCAAATACCCTGAGGTGATGCAAAAACTCAAGGATTATGGCCTAGAGTGGACTACTAGGGAAAGCGTTTTTTACTGTCCTTCGTTAGTCTGGGAGTTCTACGCGAACTACCAAGCTACGGTGGAAAATATGTGCAAAGAAGGGGATAGAACTTCAGATAAGCCTCTACTGACCAAAGTTGCAGTACGTGGAGTGACGGTGGATGTATCAGATGCCACCATAAATAGGTTTCTTCATGGCCATCCTTCATCCTACGAGTCATGTCACCTACCTTCTATGCCTGGTTGAAGCATTGGGAAAATCAGTACAAATGGCTAGCGACTCTCATAGCAGATGGGGAAAATGAGAGGCTGAATAATCCTGCAGAAAAGATAACCAAAGCATCTCTAAATTCAGAGGCAAGATTTTGGTGGGGTTTAGTATGGATTTATCTGATACCCACGGAGGGAGACAATATATTGGGGGATGATCGAGCAATATTAGTTGCAAGCTTGATAGATAGAACTCCCTTGGATTTTAGAGCAATTATAGAGAAAGAGATCAAGATTCGACTCACAAAACCTGATGCTGCATATCCATTCCCACTTCTAATTACTAGGTTGTGTGAAGTAGCTAATGTACCTGAGATTTCAGGTATTGATGTTGAGTTACATGCCAAGAAGACCCACAACCTTGTTAGAAAAGATGAAATTTAGCCGATCTTGTGACTTGATCGAGATGCAGTTGGCACAGCAGATCCTCAAGTCACTGAGACTGTTTCAGCACCAGATGTGGGGGTGAAAAGCTCAGAAGATGTACTAACACCACCAACATATTCATCTCAGGCAGGCTTAGTGCCTCAAAGTAAGCTGACTACCTCTGTTCCTCCAACAACAACAGGTTATGCATTTCAGCCGATTGATATTAGAAAGGTAGCTAGGCAAGCAAATTGGTGCGAGGTACAACTACAGGCCTTCACCAAACAGTTTACTATTGTTGTGGATAAAAAAATCAAGGTTGCACTTGAACCTTTCATGACTTTCCCTGGGCGGGAAGCAGATCTAGAGAATAGATTAGATGCTCAAACAAGAGAGATGACAGGTACTAATCTTGCCACTTTTAGGGCTGCATTGGACAAGGTGAAGGCTGAGGTTGGGATGCTTCAGCAGCACCAAATTATGCTGCCAACAGGATCAGCTATGCATGATGTAGAGGAATAAATTCCTATCCTTGATCTTACTGCGGATTCCCCAGAGAAAAAGAAGAAAAAGGGGGAAAGGAAGGCAAGAACAAGAGAGATAAGCCAGATAGTGAAGAGGAGAGAAAAGCTAAAAAGGAAGCAAAGAAGAAGGCAGAGAAGGAAGACTTATAAAGGGCAATATTTGAGTCTCTAGCTGACTTGGAGAAATGGGACGTAGCCATCAGAGCTAGGGTTGCATGTGCTTCATCGAGCCAGGCTCCATCCACAGCAAAGGTAGATGCTACGAGTGGGGGAAAGATAGCAGATGATGCAGTAGCAGGGTCAGAGACCCAGGATCCACAGGCTTGACTGTCTTCAGGTATATCCTAACCCTTAATGCTTTCTATTTCTTGATTTTAAGTTGAGGGTGTAGGGAAAATTTTGTTGTAACATGTTCTGTAGATAATTAGGAATAGTACAAGTACTTGAGGTAGTTAGCTTGTTTTATGATTTTTTAGTACCTCTCTAGTGGTCTGATCTGTTGTGTACTGTGTGGATTGCATCCATTGTGACCACTGGGTATCTGTTTATGGCATTAATATGACAAATGAATAACCTGTAGAAAACAAATACATGAAACAGATGAGTAGTGATATGTGATATACTTGTGTTCCATATGCGTATAAGGTCATACTCAGTTCCCATTGTGTGTTGAATCCAGAACTTGCCCAGTTAGTCATGCCATAGTTATAGGATAGGCGTTAAGAAAGGATCATAGGCCATTTTTGCATGTTAACCCATTTTAGTTTAAATGACCATCCAATTGTGAATAATATCCCTTGATCCCTTTTTGAGCCTAAATAGCCTAGTTCTTTATTGTACACCTTTCACCTTCCCATTACATCATAATGAACCTGTTTTGGCCCTAGCCCTTCTTGGACACTGTGCACCTTGACTTAGGTAAATAACCTAAGTTGAGGGTGGCTACTATAAGGGTGCATGACGCAATATGAGTATAAAGAGAGGTAAAAGAAGGAAAATATAACAAGTTAGGTACAGTGACAAAGAAAATAGGAAAAGAGAAAAACTGGAAAAGTTAATCTAATGCTTTAACAGACAACACCCATCTTAAGCAAGCTTGACAAATAAAAGAGGGAGGAAAATAAGGTCAAAAGTTGAAACCCCAAGATTGAATATAGTGCCAAGGAGGTGTAGTCACTATGAAATACCCATGAATATCATACTAGCCCCTAGCCTACGTTACAAGCTTAAGAAAAGCCCTATAATGATCCTAACTGACTTGTCTGAAGACTTAGGTACTGACTATAAGGGCAAGCCTATGGCATTTGATGCGCAATTTTGGAACTTTGTTCTGAGAGAGAGTCTTATGTTCATCCCTATGCCTATACTATTAATCTGAGTGAAAAAAGAGATTCCTTTGTTATAAGGGCACACTAGGTATGTGGGTAATAACTGCTTTGTTTGGATAATGTAATTTGGGTATGTACTAGGTTGTTATAGTTGAGATTTTTTCCATATCTAGAAACTTGTGAGTTACATGGTCATTTTCAAATACTAGACACAATTGATTTTACTTTGATTGATTATGGAGATGGTGCATGTATTCTGACCTAATAAGAGTAGTTAGCTGCCAAATTGTACTTTGCATACTCCTAGTTATGTTTTGGTTTCTTAAGGACAAGTAATTGTTTTAAGTTAAGGGTGTTGATGTGTGAGCAGATGCTAACACATTTGACATTTTTAACTCAGAATAATTGCAAAGTCTTCAGCAACTTTTGTTGGTTTTAATTATTTTTATTGTGTTAATGCAGATATGAGTTATAGGGGAGAAAACAAAAGGAAATCGGTTAGAATCTGGTGCAAATAAGCTGAAGTAAAGCTGACGACATTTCTGAAGCATTGTTAGATATATGAAAAGTTGTCAACGTCATCGTCAAGAATAGACAAAATCTAAAGAATTGAAGTGACTTCTGATGACGTTTTTAAAGCGTCGTCACAACTGTGATAAGGCATCAAAATTGTCATCAACTCGAAGCAGAACATAATGATTTCCAATGAAGATGTGATGACATTTTTCATGCACTATCACTTAATTGACACTCCATTATATTTTTCGTCAAAAGACTCAAAAGATAAAAATTCACTAGAATCTTTGATGATATCTTGCACACTTCGTCAGACGTCTGACATGCTATCAAGATTGCCGTCGACTATTCCGAAGAGAAAACTAAAATCTTAATTTTTGTTTCCTTATTTATAATTAACTATTTAAAGACTTGTTTTAGGTTTTCTTAGCGATCTTTTTGGGGATTTTTATGATTGAGAAGCTATCAGACAACTAACTCGGAGGGTGGCACGTAAAATTGCTTCATCTTTTTCATCAGATATTTTTATTATTTTATTGCAAAACACTTATCAACTATTATGGGATTTTATCTTGTGATTGAATTGAAGAAATACTTAGTGGATTTCATCTATCAGTAAGTTTATCCATATTATCATGAATACAACTTGTTATTTCGTTCATCAAATCATGAACGGCTAATTTCATTAGCCCGAGTTATGGTATCCATGGATTAGGGTTTGATATGATGCTAGGTATTTAAAGGATTCAAAGAGTAGTAGTACATCTTGAAATTCTGTTGATTTAACTTGAATCTATTGGTTGCAAACAATAGGTTATGCCTTAGGCTTATTTCCTTTTAACAGAGAAATAAACTAGAGGACGTGAATTATCAATAGGGACTCAGAAGCTACCAACCTTCTGTTTAATGATTGATGTCGTAACTGGATTAATCTACCTAAGATAAATCCTATTGGAAATAGATAAGTTATCTAAGTTTGAGATAATTAGATAATAAATTGTCTGGTGAGGTCGAGAGATAAGTCAGATAGTATCATCGTCAGGGATATTCTACTGTTTCTACTTACTTCAAGAGTCTTAAGTATTACCTAGTATCTGTCAATTCCCAAAACCCATGGTGAACATAACTTTAGTCTCCCATTTATCTTGTTACAAACACTAAAATATTGAAAGCGACAATTGACTCTCTGTGAAACTTAAACCCCCATTTTCAGAAACAGTAAACTACCAGTAAAGTATTTCATAAATAAATTAAAGTTCATACCCTATTCCTGTAGGATTCACCCCAAACTAGTTGGGTTTTATATTGACAACGATCGCTTACACCCTTTCAAGAGTGTAGTTTGAGCGTTATCAAATATTAACTAACTGAATAACATAAACGTGAAAATACATGCATAAATAGGTAACTGTAAATAAGATTGTGATTATACTGACTACAGAATCTGAATACTGATAACATAAGTTTCGTATAACTGATATACTGTTAACTGAGTGACTGTGTCTAACAGTCCTGATTCTGATAGAACTTGCTGAGTTTCGTACTGAACTGAGTGACTGTATCTGATATTCTTGAAGATAAAGAACTATCTGAGTTCTTTTACTAAGACTAAGACTGAAACTTTGGGAAGTAGTCATCTAACCGACATACCCCTTTTCTTTATAGAGTTGGGGTCCAATCTGTAACCTCAATTGGAAGGGAGTCAATAATGTGCCACTGATAAGGACAAGTTGTGAGTGACCCTCATCTAGCGGTGTCCCAAAAGGAGAATGGTGGGACCCACAACTGGCAGTGTTAATCCACCTCATCAACCCTAAAATGTCAGTGTTGATGTCTTAACCTATGCTGGCTATATAGTTTTGGAACTCTTGGATTGCTTTTAAGGGTCATACCCTCTACTGTTAGTGTGTGCCCTCATCCTTGGGTTCACTCAGTGCTGAATCCTATTCCCAACTGAATAGACACTGAACTAATTATGGTGAGATAAATTGGACTGAGTTCACTGAGTTCCATGGACTGATGAAATGTTACTAAATTCAATTAACTGACTGAGTTTATGAGATTACTGAGTTTTCCTGAGTCATGTAAGTGACTGAATTCTACTTAGTTCTGAAACTAACTGAGAATACTACTGATCATGGCGTGACTGAGGTTATCTTGAAACTGACATTAGATCTAGGCACATAGCTAAATTGTCAGGTACAAGTATCCCCAGGACTCGATAGACTGACACTGACAAGACATGACACTTCTTGAACACATGACCATAGTCAACAATTCATAGTACAAATGTTGGGGATTTTCATGAAGTATTTGTATGTCATAAGCTTACACATAAATAGGAATGCATATAAATATGTCATAATTTTGTAAGTCTAATATCATGAGCATTCCACCAAACAATTACAATGTATAAAAATAACACCGAGGTCATTGTAAACAAAAGGGTAAAGTATGGATTCATCAATTTGGTCACAATTGAGTCATAAAGCATAATTCTTATTCTCTTAGGCATTTTAGCAAACACCTTGCATGCATAATTTGAGGCTTAAGCATGAACATTAAAATAATACATCATGGAAACATTTTTCACTTAAAATACAAAAATTCCAACCACATGCTAACATAATTTCATTATATGTATTAAAGATTTCAACTTGGTAATCATACAACAACATAAACATAGATATGATTTAATTCATAACATGGAATTCAAGATTTATATTTCTAAAAGGGTTTTTTGAGCTTCATGGGTGAAAGGAACCCATGAATCAACACATTCCATACCTTAGATGGAATTTTTTTGAAGATTAACGGTTGAATCTCTTGGATTAAAACCTTCAATTGAAAACCCTAGACTTGTTATTGAGGGAATTTGAGAGAAACAACTATATTTTGGTGAAAACCAAGTTGAATCTCGTATTATAGGCTTATATAGGGGTGGAAAATTGACCCTTTTTCCTTAAAAATATGGACATTTAATGACTGAAAATTGGGCATCGAAGCAATTGGCGACATGGCGCATTGATGGCATCGACGTGATACCTGACGCATCATACCATGATCGCGCTAAGCCTCAGTAGTTTTGACTCTAGGAACCTGCAACAATGTTAACCAATGCGATAGGCGACGCGGCATACCAAATTACATTGGTCCACTATTTTGGGACACCAAACGTGGTCTAAACGAGTGTCAAAAAATTTAAAACTTGTCTAAGAATACCTATTGACCTCTATGATCATGAATCAACAAAAATATAGACTATTAAGGGACATTAAGGCCACAAAATGAGATTTTCAACTTTTGAAGGCCAAAAATAAACTAAGTCTGGGAACTTAGCTAAACTTTTTCTAAGTCTGAGACCCCTTGACAAGCCTAAAAGGATGAATTAAGCTTAGAAATTCTGTGGGATCTTACAATTTCTCGCCCTTGGGAACATTTATCCTTGAATGAGACTAACTGAGATGGGAGAAATTATAAGCTGAAGTATATACTGATCATGAACAACTAAAACATGAGTACATGACTGACATTACTGATTCACTGAGATTCATACTGAGCATGCATATCTGATGCATGATTTCATGACTGAGCTGATACATGGATGTATGACTGGGAGTAATGATTCACTAGTTTAAGCATATCTGGTGCACGAATACATAACTTACATGATGCATAAACACATGACGAAATATGCAATGGTAGTTGATACCAAGTTTCTAATGGAAATCTGAGCATAAAATTGAATACCAAGTTGTAACTGAAATTTGAACATGAAAATGAACAAGCTTTAAAGAAAGCTATTACCTTGGGCTGAGTCTGAGTTTGTGGAGAAAAGGTAAGGGTACTTGGTTCGCATGTCTTCTTCTACTTCCCAAGTAGCTCTCTCAATGGACTAATTCTTCCAAAGAACTTTGAATAGATGAACTTCTTTATTCCTCAGCTTGTGAGTTTGGTAGTCAAGGATTTCAACTGGAATCTTATCATAAGAGAGGTTTTTCTGAATATATATGTCCTCTATAGGGACTACAACTGCTAGGTCACATAAGCACTTCTTAACTAAGGAGACATGAAACACTGGATGGACTGAGCCTTGATCTAAAGGCAATTCGAGCTCATAAACTACCTTACCGAAGTGACTCAAAATTTTGAAAGGACCGACATATCGGGGATTGAGTTGTCCCTTCTTTCCAAACTGCTTCACTCCCTTCATGGGAGAGATTTTCAAATAAACATAATCACCAATCTCAATCTCGAGATCTTTCTTATGCATATCTGCATATGATTTTTGTTAGCTCTGAGTTGTCTTGAGGCTTTCTCTGATCAATTGGACTTTCTTTAAGGTATCGAACGCCAAGTTAGGCCCTGCTACTATAGCCTCACCCACTTCGAACCAACCAATTAGAGATCTGCATCTCTCACTATAGAGAGCTTCGAATAGAGCCATATTAATACTGGAATGATAGCTATTATTGTACGAAAACTCAATCAAAGGCAAGTGGTCATCCCAACTAACCTTGAAATCAATTGCACACACTCGTAGCATATCTTCTAAAGTCTGGATGGTCCTTTATACTTGACTATCTATTTGGGGATGAAAGGCTATACTGAGATGAACTCGGGTACCTAGACCCTTTTGGAATGCTTTCCAAAAATAAGAGGTGAACTGGGTACCTCAATCTAAAATAATAGGCAATGAAACACCATGTAATCTGACCAACTCCTTAATATAGAGTTTGGCGTAATCCTCGACGGAATAAGAGGTATGGACTTAAAGGAAATGAGTTGATTTGGTTATCTTGTCTATAATGACCCAAATTAAATCATGTTGATGACAAGTACGGGGCAAACCCATCACAAAGTCCATGTTCACTTCTTCCCACTTCTAAATGGGAATATTGAACTCTTGCATAGACCCACTAGGTTTCTGATGCTCTATCGTAACCTATTGAAATGTAGAGCACTTAGCCATAAACTCTGCAATATCTCTCTTCATACCACTCTATCAATAGATCTCCCACAAGTCATGGTACATCTTAGTGTCTCTTGGATGAATAGAGTATCGCATACCATGCGCTTCTGCAAGAATTTGCTACCTCAAATCATCTACACCTAGAACACATAGATGACCCTGATAATGCAATAAACCATCTCTCCCTTAGGAGAAAACCTCAACTATCTAATCTCTTACTGACTTTTCAACTTGACTATACTGGAATCTCTATCCTATTTTTGTTTCACCTCAAAAACTAGAGATGATTCTGAGCTATTCTAAACCCATATACTACCTTTTACTGAATCAACTAAGAGAACACCTAGTCGATTAAGTTGATGGACTTCCTGAGCTAACTTCTTCTTACTATCCCCAACATAAGCAACACTACCTATAGACTTTCTACTGAGAGTGTTGGCCACTACATTAGCCTAGCCTGGATGGTAAAGGACACTCATGTTGTGGTCTTTCAAAAGCTCTAACCTCTTTTTTTGATGGCGGTTAAGATTTTTCTAAGAGAATATGTACTGAAGGCTTTTGTGATCTATGAACACATCTATATGCACCCTATATAAGTAATGCCTTTAAATCTTTAAGGCAAAAACTATGGCTACTAACTTAAGATCATGAGTTGGATAATTCTTTTTATAGGTTTTAAGTTGTATGGAGGCGTAGGCTATGACCTTACCATGATGCATGAGGACATAATCCAAACCCACTCTGGACGAATCATAGTACACAACAAACCCATTTGAACCATCGGGAAGAGCTAAAACTAGAGCTGAGGTGAGTCGAGTCTTCAACTCCTGAAAACTCTTCTCACAAGGATCAGACCACTAAAACTTGACTTTCTTATGAGTCAGTCTAGACATAGGGGATGCAATAGAAGAAAATTCCTCAAAAAATCATCTATAATAGCCAGCCAAACCCAAGAAACTCCTAACATCTAATAAAGAGATAGGGTGAGGCCAGTTTCTTACTGCTTTGGTCTTTTAAGGATCAACTCTAATGCCATAACTGAAAAAGATATGACCAAGGAAGGCTAATGACCTTAGCCAAAATTTGCACTTACTGAATTTTCTGAATAGTTGATGATTTCTAAGAGTCTGAAACACTATTCTGAGATATTTTGCATGATCACGCTCACTGTGGAAGTAAACAAGGATGTCATCTATGAATACTATGACGAACATGTCCAAGTACTGCTTGAACACTCGGTTCATCAATTCTATGAAGGATGTTGGGGAATTGGTAACACCAAAGGACATGACTAAGAATTCAAAGTGACCATACTGAGTTCGAAAAGCTATTTTTAGAATGTCACATTCTCTGACTCTGAGCTGATGATAACCTGATCTGAGGTCTATCTTAGAGAAGTAACTGGTACCCTGAAATTAGTCAAACAAGTCATCAAATTTGGGAAGTGGATAATTGTTCTTGATGGTGACTTTATTGAGCTGACGGTAGTCAATGCACATTCTGAGAGAACTATCTTTCTTTCGCATGAATAAGATTGGTATGCCCCACGGGGACACACTGGGTCTGATGAATCCATTATTTAGGAAATCCTTCAATTGTTCTTTCAAATCTCTGAGTTCTGCTGGTGATATTTTGAATGGCAAAATAGATATAGGCTGAGTATCTGGAAGAAGATCAATGTCGAAGTCTATTTCCCTTTCGGGAGGAATTCTTGAAAGATCTTCAGGAAAGATATCTGAATATTCATTCACTACTGGGATTGATTCAAAATTGAGATTTTCAAAACTAGTGTCCTTAACTCGAACAAGATGATAGACACATCCATTAGACATTATTTTCTATGCCCGAAGATAGAAAACAAACTGACCTCTGAAGGCTGAAGTACTACCCCTCCACTCTAGGACAAGTTCATTCGAAAACTAAAACTAGACAACTTTGTTTCTGCATTCAACTGTGGCATAGCAGAAATGAAGCCAATCCATGCCAAGAATGACATGAAAATCTGTCATCTCTAATTCGACTAAGTCTGCTGATATAACTTTCTGAGATACCATAACTGGATAGTTTCTGTATACCCATCGGGCTATGATAGTTTTACCTACTAGGGTAGAGATTGAGAAGGGCTCTACTAAAATTTTGAGATTGACTCCAAAATCAACTGCTATATAAGGAGTAACAAAAGACAAAAAAGCTCCTGGATCTAGCAAAGCATAAATATGAAAGTGAAAGATCTATAACATACCAGTGACCATATCAGGAGAATTTTCTTGATATTGTCGGAACTGAATAGCATAAAGTCTGTTTGGGCATTGCACACTGGTGGCATTGGAAATGGCACCCTGCTTGTTTGGGTGACCGAACTGAGCTGTGGAATGGTTATGTTGAACCTAGAAACCTGACTGGGGACAATCTATAACCCTTTGTCCTAGATTTATATATTCAAAATAGACATTGCTACCATCTTTGCAAATACCCAGATGGTTCTTACCACAATTCTGACAAAGAGGATAAGTGCGGGCACTGCTAACATGCCCTGAGGTTTAGGGCCTGACTCCCTATCCCTGCTGCCGTCTCTAAATTTTAGCACTGGAGCACTGGCTGATGAAGGAGCTGGAATGGATGACATTGGGTGAAACTGAGAACAATTCCTACCTTCTGACTTAGGCTGAGCAAAGTTGAAACTACCATGGACCATAAACCTAGTTATGTCCATCTCACTAATCAACATCGTGGACCTGTACTCATTGACCACACTATCATCCGCTCCAGAAACAAACTTACTCATCTTAGCTCTGCTGCCTGCCACTACATGAGGAGCGTATCTAGCTAATTAAGTAAACTTAAGAGAATACTCTTTCACTGTCATATTTCCCTGCCTGAAGTTGATAAATTATAACACCTTATCTTCTCTTAGCTTTATGGGAAAGAATATATTTAGAAATACAATGGAAAACTCCTCCTACTCAATAGGCCCTACATCTATAGCCTTTTTGCCTTCCACTATTTTAACCATGTGTGACCACATCCTATAACTGATATGTAGATAGCTCAACACTCTCACTGGAAGTTAATCCAATGACATCTATAACCTTTTAAACCTGATCAAGAAATTCCTAAGGGTCCTTATCTGACTTAAACCCAAAGAAGAATGGAGGATTCATTCAAGTGAAATCTTGAATCCTGACTGCAGCTGAATTGGCCAATGGGTTGGCCGAAATAATAGTTGGTAATTCATTTTTGGTAGCAACTGAATTAGCAAGAGTAGTAAATGCAACTCTAAACACTGCATGAGAAACATGTTTGTCTACGGGATCTGCTTGGATGGGCTGAGGGGCTGACTGATTTCCGATTTTTCTTTTGGGAGGCATGTTTTGTAACCAAAATAGGAGAAGTGGATTAGACTGAGAGTTAAATTTGAGATCATACCCACTCACACAACATGAATACTAAAAGAAATGAAACTGTTCCTAAAACATCTTATAGCCTCATGTAAATAAATGTGGCGCGCAGCACACCCATGCAAAAGACTCTACTAGATGTGGCTTTTCAGACTTCCTAGGACACTGTTGAACCTTAGGCTCTGATACCAAGTTTGTAACACCCCGAATCTGATACCTGGAATGTTACACGATGCTAGCAATCCTGAAGGACCACAAGTTAACCCATGACTGATATATGTAACTAAGCACAGCATAATATACTATATAAATGCAAAATAAAAGGGATGAAAGGCCATAAGGTTAAAATATATAATAAAACATAACATCTGGAAATACGGTATATCAATACCAAAACTAAAATAAACTGTCTGAACATGCTAGTCTGAAAGCCTCTAAACTAACTGATAACTGTGGAGTTAATGGGACATGTCCCCAAATAACTCCATCTACTAAAAATGAAATAATGAAGTAATCAACTAATCATGCTATCATCAAATAATGAGGACTCACTGCAAATCTACTGCTGTTGGCTGAATCTAAAGCTAAGTGCGATCGAGAACTTAAGCGTTCAAACCTATGGTATAAAATACCATAGCACAGAAGAAAAGTATGCGTCAGTACATCTAAATGTACTGGTATGAAAAGTAAGGTAGGCTGAATGCATGGGGTTCATATACATGAACAATACTAACTGACTGAATAACATGAACTTGATAATACATGCATAAATACATAACTATAAATGAGATCATGATAATACTCACTACTGAGTCTGAATACTGATAACATGAATTTCGTATAACTTATATACTATTAACTGAGTCACTGTGTCTGACAGTCCTGATTCTGATGGAACTAGCTAAGTTCTATACTGAACTGAGCGACTATATCTGATAGCCTAATCTAAAGAACTATCTAAGTTCTTTTACTAAGACTGTGAGAAGTAGTCGTCTAACCAATATGCCCCTTTTTTGTATAGAGTTGGGGTCTAATCTGTAACCTCAATTGGAAGGGTGTCAATAATGTGCCACTGGTAAGGACAAGCTGTGAGTGACCTTCATCTAGTGGTGTCCCCAAAGAAAAATGGTGGGACCCTCAACTGACAGTGTTAATCTACCTCATCAACCCTCAACTGTCAGTGTTCATATCTTAACCTATGTTGGCTACATAGTTTTGGAATGCAAGGATTGCTTCTAAGGGTTATACCCTCTACTGTCAGTATGTGCCCTCATTCTTCAGTTCGCTCGGTGTTGAATCCTACTTCCAACTAAATAGACACTAAACTAATTATACTGAGGTAAACTGGACTGAGTTCACTGAGTTTTGTGGACTGATAGAATTTTACTAAATTCTGTTAACTGACTGAGTTTATGAGATTACTGAGTTTTCCTGAGTCATGTAACAGACTAAATTCTACTGGGTTTTGAAACTAACTGAGAATACTACTGATCAGAGCATGACTGAGGTTATCTTGAAAATGACACTGGATCTAGGTACCCAGCTAAATTATCAAGTACAATACCCCCAGGACTCGATAGCATAACACTAACAAGACATGACACTTCCTGAACACATGACCATAGTCAACAATTCATAGTACAAATGTTGGGGATTTTCATAAAGTATTTGTATGTCATAAGATTACACATTAATAGGAATACATATAAATATGTCATAATTTTTGTAAGTCTAATCTCATGAGCATTCCAACAAACCATTACAATACATAACAATAAGATAGAGGATATTGTGAACATAAGGGTAAAGCATGGATTCATCAATTTAGTCACAATTGAGTCAGAAAGCATAATTCTTATTCTCTTAAGCATTTTAGCACACCTTGTATGCATAATTTGAGTCTTAGGCATGAACATTAAAATAATACATCATGGCAATTTTTTTCACTTCAAATACAAGAATTCCAACCACATGCTAACATAATTTCATTATATGTATTAAAGATTTCAACTTGGTAATCATACAACAACATAAACATGAATATAATTCAATTCATTACATAGAATTCAAGATTTATATTTCTGAAAGGGTTTCTTGAGCTTCATGGGTGAAAGGAACCCATTAATCAACACTTTACATACCTTAGATGGAAGTTTTTTGAAGATTAACGGTGGAATCTCCTCGGTTAGAATCTTCAATTGAAAACCCTAGACTTGTTCTTGGGGTATTTGAGAGAAACAACTATATTTAAAGTAAAACTTAGATGAATCTTGTGTTATAGGCTTATATAGGGGTGGGAAACTGACATTTTTGCCCTTAAAGATATGGACATTTAAAGACCAAAAATTTGGCATTGATGCAATTGGTGATGCGGTGCATCGATAGCATTGACGTGATACCCGACACGTTGCGCCATGATCGTGCTAAGACTCAGTAGTTTTAACTCTGCCACTCTGCAAAAATGTTAACCAACGTGATAGGTGATGTGTCCCACCAAGATCCCATTGGTCCACTATTTTGGGATAGAAAACATGGTCTAAACAAGTTTTGAAAAACCTGAAACTTATCCGAGAACACCTATTGACATCTCTGATCATGAATCAACAAAAATATAGACTATTAAGGAACATTAAGGAGATGAAATAAGATTACCAACTTTTGAAGGCCAAAAATAAATTAAGTCTGGGAACTTAGCTAAAAATTTTCTAAGTCTGAGACCCCTTGATAAGCCTAAAAGGATGAATTAAGCTTTGAAATTCTGCGGGGTCTTACATTCTTGTGAGAAGAGTTTTTAGGAGTTGAATACTCAACTTACTACAACTCTAGTTTTTACCCTGCTAGATGGGTTAGATGTCTTTGTTGTGTATTGTGATGCCTCTAGAGTTGATTTGAGGTGTGTTTTGATGCCGAGAGGTAAGGTCACAGCCTACGCATCTAGAAAGGTTAAGCCCCATGAAAATAATTATCCTACTCATGATCTTAAGTTAGCTGCAGTAGTTTTTTCCTTAAAGATTTGGAGGCACTATTTATATGGGGTGCAGGTTGATGTGTTCACAAACCATAAGAGCCTGCAGTATGTGTTCTCTCAGTGAGGTAAGACTACGATATGAGCATCCTATATCATTCGGGTAAAGCAATGTAGTGGTTGATTCTCTCAGTAGGATGCCTATAGGTAGTGTTGCTCATTTGGAGGATAGTAAAAAGAAGTTAGCTCAGTAAGTTCATCAGCTTGCCCGACTAGGTGCTCACTTAGTCGATTCAGCAAAAGGTAGTGTATGGGTGTAAAGTAGATTAGAATCATCCCTAGTTTCTAAGGTGAAGGAAAAGAAGGATATGGATCCTAGTCTAGCTAAGTTAAAGGAATCAGTCAGAGATTAGAAGGTAGAGGTTTTCTCCGAAGAGGGAGATGGTGTGTTGTGCTACCAGGGTCGGCTATGTGAGCCAGGTGTAGATGACTTGAGATAGCAAATTCTTGTAGAAGTGCATGGTATGCGCTACTCTATTCATCCAAGGGCCACTAAGATGTATAATGATTTGCAAGAGATCTATTGGAGGAGTGGGATAAAGAGAGATATTGCAAAGTTTGTGGCTAAGTGTTCAACATATCAGCAGGTTAACATTGAGCATCAGAAGCCTGGTGGGTGATTGTGGACAGGATCACCAAATCAGCTCATTTTCTACCAGTCTATACCTGTTACTTGTCGAGGGTTATGCCAAACTCTATATCAGAGAGTTGGTTAGATTTCAAGATGTTATGCTGTCCATTATCTTAGAAAAAGGCACCCAGTTCACCTCTCATTTCTAGAAGGCATTCCAAAAGGGTCTTGGTACCCAAGTTTACCCCAGTACAACCTTTCACCCTTAGATAGATGGTCAAGCAGAAAGGATTATTCAGACTTTTGAAGATATGTTGTGATCATGTGCGATAGACTTTAAAGGTAGTTGGGATGACCACTTGCCTTTGATTGAATTCGCATATAACAACAGCTATCATTCCAAAATTCAAATAGCTCTGTTTGAGGCACTTTATGGGCGGAGGTATAGATCTCCCATCGGTTGGTTTGAAGTAGGTGAGGCTGTAGTGTAGGGCCTAACTTAGTATTTGATACCTTAGAGAAAGTTCAGTTGATTAGGTAAAGGCTTAAGATAGCTCAGAGCTGACTGTAATCGTATGTAGATGTATGCAAAAAGGATCTCAAGTTCAAGATTTGTGATTTTGTGTATTTGAAAATCTCTCCTATGAAAAGAGTAAAGAGGTTTGGCAAGAAGGGGAAACTCAATCCCTGCTATGTCGGTCCTTACCAAATTCTCAGCTATTTCAGAAAGGTAGCTTACGAGCTTGATTTGCCTTCAAACTTAGCTTCAGTGCACCCAGTGTTCCATGTCTCCTTGCCAAAGAAATGCATAGGTGACCCAGCAGTCGTAGTCCCTATAAAGGGCATAGATATTCAGAACAGCCTCTCTTATGAAGAGATCCCAGTTGAAATCCTTGATTATCAGAGTCGCAGACTGAGGAACAAAGAAGTCCCTCTAGTCAAAGTTCTTTGGAGGAATTAGTCAGTTGAGGGAGCTACTTAGGAAGCAGAAGCAGACATACAGACCAAGTATCCTTACCTCTTCTCCACAAATTCAGACTTAGCCCAAGGTAACAAATTTCCTTTGAATTTACTCAGTCTCATGTTCAGATATAGCTACCAACTTGGTATTAATTAGCATTGCATACTCAGTCATGCATTCACAAATAAGTTCAGTCATGTGCTCATGCATTAGACAGGCATGTTCAGTATATAAACTCAGTTTATCAGTAATCTTAGTCATGCATTCATGAATTATGTTCAGCTATACACTCGTGCATCAGATATGCACATTAAGTATGATAATTCAGTATATCAGTAATTTCAGTCATGAAATCATGCTTCAATAGTGCATGTCCAGTGTCTAAATCCAGTCTATCAGTATTCTCAGTCTAATCAGTCTCATTCGAGAACAAATATTCCCAATGGGGAGATATTGTAAGACCTCGCAAAATCTTAAGCTCAACTCAGTCTTTTAGGCTTGCTAAGGGGGGTCCCAGACTTAGAAAATTCTAGCTAAGTATTCAGACTTAGTATTATTTTAGTCTTCGTAAGTTGGAAACTCTATTTCACGACTCTTATAACCTTAAAGTATCGATATTTAGATTGATTCATGATCAGGAATGTCAGTAGGTGTTCCTAGACAAGTTTTGAATTTTTTTAACCTTATTTACACCATGTTCAGGAGACCAAAATACTGAGTCAATGCAATCTCGATGCATCACATCGTCCATCGCATCGACTGTTAATTTTTCCCTCACATCAGTGCCAATAATGTGGCGCGTTAGTTTGCACGTCAACAATTCAGTTTTCAGTCATTAAAAGTAGCATCCTTGGGGGTATTTAGGTCTTTTCCCACATTCTTCAACCCCCAAAAACATAAAATTTAGCCTTCTATTTGCAACATACACTCATTATTTCACAAAATGTTCAAGAACAAAAACCCTAGGTGATTGAATTTTAAATTCAAGGATCAAGATTCCACCACAAATCTTCAAAAATTTAGCAATCAAGGTATGTCAAGTGTTCATCCAAGGGTTCCTTTCACCCTTGGAGTCCAAGAAAAACTTTTAAAACTTTGAGTAAAGTGATTTCATAATTTCCATGATTGGATTCAAGTATATTCATGATTATAATGTTGATTGGATTTTTAATCCATGACTAAGTGCAAGATTTATGTGCAAAAAAGTTATTATGTATATAGTATCATGTGGATTCATGTTGAAGTCTTGAAATTGTGAACTTGGTGATGAAATTGTGATGCTCATGTGTTGATTAGTACTATATGTATATACAGTGTCTTCCAAGGGGTTTGATGAGTTGTTCATGTTAATTTAATACTGAGATTATATCATGTTAGCATGTATACTAGTTCATTCCACTCAAGTGCTTGATAAAATGCCTCTATAGATGCATTATGAATCAAGTGTGGATTTTTATTCTAAGCAAGGTCATGTGATGCATTATTTTCATGCTATCGAGTCCTGAAGGTATTTATTACCCAAAAATTTAGCTATATACCTAGAGCCATCATCAGTTACAGAATAGTCTCAGTCATGTTACGATCAGTAGTACTCTCAGTCAGTTACAGGACTCAGAAAAACTTAGTAGACTCAGTATTAGTCCAGTCTAGTTCAGTATTCAGTTCAAACCTCAGTAAACTCAATCAGCTAACCAAATTCAGTAGTATTTCATTAGTTAATGAAAACTCAGTAAACTCAAACAGTTCATTTAGGCCTAGTAAGAACTAGGAAATCAGTTTAGTGTCTACTCAGTTGGGAGTAGGATTCAGCACCAAACAAACCCAAGGATGGGGGCATTCCTGCCAGCAGAGGGTTTAACCCTTAGTATCAATCCCTGCATTACAGAACTTCATAGATAATATAGGTTGAGATATCTTTCTGCCAAATATTATGAGGGTTGATACATTTCATTCGAGTTTTCCTACTAGGGAGATTTAACGAAAGAGCTTTCTGTCAAAGAGGGTTAACTCACAGTTTGTCTTTACCCGTGGCACGGTATTGATACTATTCCAACTGGGGTGAAAGTTTGGACCCCAACCTATTCATAAAGGGGCATATCGGTTAGATTATTACCTCCCATAGTCTCAGTTTCAGTTCCAGTCTAAGAATAGAACTCAGTTTAATTCTACAGATTCAGGACTGTCAGACACGGTCACTCAGCTCAATATAGAACTCAGTATAGTTCCACAGAATCAAGACTATCAGATATAGTCATTCAGTTATCAGTAATTCAGTATCAGTATACTCAGATATCAGTTAATCAGTATTCATACTCAGTATTCAGTGTTATCACAATCTCAGTTATAGTTTACGTATTCATGCATGTACTCTCATTTAGTTATATTCATGTCATTCAGTCAGCATTGTTCATGCATATGAACCCATACATTTTAGCCTACCTTACTTAGCATACCAGTACATTCAAAGTACTGAAGCATATCTTTCTCCTGCGCTATGATATTTTATATCATAGATTCAGACACACGGGCTCCCGATCATCCCTAGCAGTTATATATTTTCTGCAGTCAAAGTTAGTGGTGAGTCCTCATAATTGAGCATATGATTATTATTTCAGCATCTCAATTTATTTTAGTAGTCAGAGTTAGTTGGGGACTCGTCCCATCTACTCCCTATTTCAGATAGTTTAGAGGCTTTCCAGACTAGAGTATATTCAGACGGATGTTTCAGTTTTGGTATTGTTATTCCTCATTCAGTTTTAATTTTGTATTGAACCTTATGGCAAGTTTTCGCCTATATTACAGTATTATTATTCAGTTATTATAGAAGGACTAGTCATAGGTTAACTTGTGATCCTTTAGGACTATGAGCACTGTGTAGCGTCTGAGGTATAGACTCGGGGCATTATAGTTTAGGTATCTCAAATTCTTTACCTTATGAAGAGATCCCCATGGAGATCTTTTATCGGCAGATTCGTCGGTTGCGGACTAAGGATGTAACTTTGGTTAAGGTTCTATGGAGGAACCACAAGGTGGAAGGAGATACTTAAGAAGCTAAAGAGGACATGAATTCCAAGTAACCATATTTGTTTTTGGCTCCAAATATTCATGCGGAAGGTATGTATTCTTGATCACATCTTTGCTCTCTAACTTGGTTAAAGTTAGGTTAATTTCCTTGCATCTTTGTTTTCTAACTTAGTAAAAGTTTGGAAGGATGGTGTTGGGGTGTAACTCATTCTTGTACTACCTTATCCGTTATTCGAGAATGAATAATCATAGTGGGGTAGACTGAAATACCCTGATCTTTGGAACCATATAAAATTTCCTAGATTTTTAGTTTTTGGACATATACGACTAGGGGGTACTAGCCGTATGATGGGGTACAGTTGGTATGGTCTTGGTCGTATGTTAACCAGTTTTTGTTGGTGGGTTGTATTGGTTTCTGGTACGGGTATGACTTGGGTGTGTAAGAGTCGTATGGTAGGTGATGGGTCGTACGGTTGGGTTTTTCTTCACTAAATTTGAAACATAGTAACTTAACTTGGATCTGAGTACGAGTGGCTCAACATAAGTCATGAGATAGGGTACGAGTGGTATAATCCAACACGTATGTTGGACAGTGTCAACCTCTCTTGATTTTATCTAAGGTAAGATTTATGGGTACCAATTGAATGATTAGGAATGAGTGGGACTTTAGAGTCGAAGGTTGGTCAGTGTAGGGGTTGAGATTATGTTTGGGGTACGAGTGGTGGGTACCAGTCGTACCCTAGGGTATGGATGGGAAAAGGTGGTTGTACCCTCCTACAAGTAATTAATACAGTTTAAGTTGGGGGTAATCTGGACATTTCCCTTGATAACTCCTTAGGACCCCATGACTTAAAACACCTTTTTGGGGCTTCATTAACCTATTTGAAATCAATCAAACACTAAAATCTCTCAAAATCTCTCAAGGCTCTTGAGTTAAGCAAAATCTTGGGTTTTGTCACAACCCGAGACTACCCCTAGCAGTAACACAGTGCTTGGAACCACACGTGATCCCAAACTAACCCATGAACCGACATACTTCTTAAGTAACTGATTTAAATAGAACAAATATTGAATTCCTTGAGCGAAAACATGACCACAATGAAATCTGAATAAGTATAATACTGATAAAGTTTACATCATGATAAAACTGAAGAAAGAACATAATTTCATGAATGACTCTGACTGACTATCTATGAAGCCTCTACTATGCTGACTATAGATAGCTGGGACTTGCCTCTAACTACCACTAATCAATACATATGAATAATCAAAATAAAGTACATAAACTACAACTGACTGGAGTCCCCAAAACAACAGAACTCATCACCTACTGGCTGGAAGCAGTGAACTGTCTAATTATGATAGGTGGCTACAACTGGTACCTACATTATGAGACAATGTAGTACATAGACGTATATGTGGATCAGTACTTCTTGAATATACTGAGTAAGTGGGGGTGAATGCAATAAGTAAAACTGATTACATACATAATCTTAAAATATGCATGCTAAGGGCAGATAGACTCACCAAGAGACTTAAATTAACTGAAAGCTAAAGTATCTTAAAACATAAGTAACAAACATAACCTGATAAGCTGTTGAATCACTACACTTAGTTTCTTAAATCCTTACTTTTGTATAGTAGCTAGAACTGAAGCTAGGAAGTGGTAAAACATGAATACAGTATGTAAATCTCATATAAAGCTGAACATGCTGTAAAACTAAAATGAGGGTCATGTATGGATACTAAGCATGAAAAACATGAACATGTAAAACTGAGAATGCAAAATGAAGTATAGCATGTACAAATAGGACTGAATAACTAAATAACTGATATTTGAATACCTGAATAACTGATGTCTGAATACTTGGTCATGCAAACTTAAACTGACACACTTTGAATACTGTACTAAGATTGTAGGAGGTATCATGTAATCGACATGCCCCAATTTGAGCTAATCAAGGTCCAACCTATACCCCAGTTGGAAGGACATCAGTACTATGCCACAAGAACTAACACTAGCTGTGTGGATCCATTAAATTAGCATCCTAAAGGACTAAGGAGTCACCCTCTACTAGTAGGTGCTCTCAAGAGATATGTGTCAACCCTCACCTAAGAGGAAGACATCTCAAAACTATGATAGCTACATAGTTCTAGAACTCAGGGACTACTACTAAAGGTCACACCCTCTACTGGTAGGTGAGCCCTCATCCCTGGGTTAGCTAGGTGCTAAATCCTACTCCCAACTAAACTGACACTGGTACTGAACTGAAATAAATTCAACTGAACATTATTTCTAATAGTACTTATCATGATCATAAATATCTGAGTGTAATTATAAGGTTCATGGATTGACTAACTTACTACTTAAAAGTCTAAAATCATGTAAAACACATAGGTATCGGGTGTTCATAACCCGCCAACACTAAATGATCATAAAATACGATATCAAAGCTTAGAACTGCAATATGGAATCACGGTTCAAAGACCCAAAACATAAACATTTTACCAAATAAATGAGAAGTATGAGCTTGAAGATAGGAATGTGATAAACATCAGAAAACAACATAATTACATGGCTAAATTCATAATTTGATATTGTAACATGAAATTCACTAGAATATGACATGTGAAATTGAACTTTAAAATTTGAAATAACCTAAATTTTTCATGGGATCATACGTGGACATGAATTGAGTTTAAATTACTAAGAAAAAATATGAATTACCCCATCTTGAACATATGAAACTCTATAATAAAACAAGAACCCATACTTTAATCAAAGAGAAGGTTTTTAGGCTCAATGGGTGAAAAGGACCCATTGATGAATACCCCACATACCTTAATTGAATGAATTCTTGAAGAAATCTTGAAACCAAGACTTAAATCCATGTGTTATTGAGAGAAAAATATTGAACTTTGTTCTTGGGGAAAGTAAAGGGTTTTTAGTGGGTTGTTTTTTAGGAAGATGGGCAAATAATGCCCTCTTGAATGTCCCAAATCGTGTTTTGAATGACTTGGGTTGAGGGAAAAGGACCAAATTATCCTTTTGCCCCATAAGTATCTAGAATAGTGAGGGTATAACCTCTATGGAGAGCCCCTTATTCATAGGGATTAACCCTTGCAATGCGGCCCTTATTCCAGGGGAATAACCCTCGCAGTGCGGGTCTATTGCAGAGGCATACTATTTCTCACAAAAATGGTCATAACTTTTTGGTCGGGTATCAAATTAAGGCAAAATTGGTATCATTAGAAAGATAATTAAATTATCGATAATTTTATGAGTATTGAGATGCAAAATCCCATATATATAAAATCTTATATAGGTTCAAAGTTGACCCTTGTAGAATCGAGAATAAATATTTGGCTAAATCAAAGGCTCTAGCTCAACTATGCTCTAAGTGTTTCCTATGAATATTTTTTACCTCATAAGCACTTCACACACTAGTATAAAGATCATGACACATATATTCAAATATAAATCATAGGATTTAAGTTTATACACGTAGGAATGATGGCTCAGAGTTTAGCTTGAAAATGTGGGGTGTTAAAGGTTTCTTTCAAGGTGGTCAATTGAGGCTCTTAGGGGTGAATTATCTCATATTTTTCTCAATTTAAGGCAATATACTTCTTCCTAATTATTAGTTCCAACTAAAGGAATATTTTATGAATTGTTTTTATGGCAAAATTGGTGTATGGTTTTGGGCTTTCAGTCATATGTTGGGAGGTTTGGTTCCAAATGATTGGTTATAATTTTTCCATTTTCTTAATTATGAATTTATATTCATTAATGGTGGTTTATCCAATTGGTTGCATAGGAATGGTTAATTGGTAATTAGTTTTGGTTTTGGAAACACTATGCCCCCAACATGTTTGATAAAAGGCCAATGAGAATGTTTTTACTATATTATTGGACTTTTAATGGAAATATTGCATGGTTTAACTTGGTAATGGAACTCTAAGTGATATAAATTATTTAAATGGTTTGTAATGGTTAAATGGTAAGGTTTGGTGGTCATAGTTATGGTTAATTAAACATCCTTGTGGGGTATAAGAGAATCCCCAAAGTAAACTTAATAATGAACTACTTGTGAGGTACAAGGGACTCCCCCAAGTCAACTTAATAATTTAATCTATGGGTACATGGGAATCCCATCTTCTATAAAAGGTTGGCTAAGGACATTGCTTGAAAGCTATATTCGGTATGACGATACCACTAATTATAGCCTTGATTAATAACAAATTGAATGGTGGTCTTGGTTATGTGGTAATAGTAGTAACTGGGCAATAATGGTAGGGTTTGATAGCTAATCATGAAGGTGTGATTCTAATAGACGTGCACTGGAAACTCATGTTTGTCAGCATGAGGATTTGGTCATGATGAGCATATGGTGTACATAGGAATCACCTAAGTTACAATGTATATATGTATCATGGAGATCGAAGGGTACTTGGGAATAACCTACTCCTATGGTATCTTTGATTCGTGCGGCTAAATATATCGAGGCTAGTTAAAATGATTACACTTGACCCATAAAGCCCGTGGGTGGTTCTAGGACGGTTAATCTTTATATACCCAGGTTAATAGTTTTAAATGCATACTAAACTTGGTTCCCTTTTCCCAGCATGGTTATATATATATGAGGCTGTGAATGCATATGGTTGGTTTACTTGGTTTTATAGGTTGGCATTATCTTATCCTTACCTTGAGTACTTACTAGCGTTCACCCGCTAACCCATCTTCGAGCGGTTATATCCCCACACGATACAGGAATTGGCCATTCTACTCCTCCTGCTTAGTGATCTAGTTCAGGATCAACTATTGGATTAAAGTGTTGATTTTCCTTATTTCAAAAGTTTCTATTTCACATCATGGATATCTTTATCTACTTTGGTCATTTTATAGATATTGGTTTTGGCTATGGTTGGGGCCATATCCAAATCGGATATTATTTTTCCTTTAGTTAGAGGCTTTGTAGGACTACTATGGGTGGAATGGAAGGCGTCAATATTGATGTCAGCCTTAGTATTGGCATTGGTATTGGGGCTAATACTGTTTGACTAAATTTATAATTGGTTCATCCTTTTATGTTATGTTATGGATAGGAACTCAGATTTTATATTTGTTTGGCTATGGTTGTTGGTTCGTATTGGATGGTTGGACTTGTTTGGGTTGGTAATTGTTATAGACCTATCCCAAATTCTGTAATTGTAATAAACACTATCGTGTTATGCGTTTGCAATTCATCCAACTCAGGGTATGCATATTAGAGGTGTGTTAGGCAACAGAGGTGGTCCCCGATCCTGATTGAAATTGGGATGCCCAAACAATAAGGCCCTGATTTGGGTCATGTCACATTAAGACCTTTATCAATAATTAGATCACACAAGAATGAAGGGATCATTAAATAATATACACCCCTTTTCTTTCAACTACTAACACCTCCAGTAGACATATTATCTTTCTACAATAGATTTTAATCTTTAAAAAGTATGTTATCATACCATAGTGGATTCTCAATCACTTGGTATCCTTCAAGAGGGGATGCATTTCTATTATGCTAGGACACACCACTATTTATTTTAACTTCATTAGTTATGTCAACCTTAAGTAAGGGATTATCCTTAAAATCACATTCCACCTCAAAATTCTCATGAGAATAAAAAAGAATGAAATCACAATTCAAGAATTCATCATCTAGGTACAATGACTTCATATGACTATACACATGACCAACTATATCAATGTCATCGTTAAATTCAGGTTTCTTAAGTTCATCACAAAACTCCTTATTTAGTGGATCATCATTATACACAAGTTGATCAACACTAATATCACTTAATAATGAACTAGCATTCAAAGCACATGTATCAACGCTAGATAGATACAAATTAATCTTACTAGAAGAATCAATTTGGTCATCAATAGGATCAACTAGTGTATCTACATTATCAACATGAACATTATCAATATATGGAAATAAATCACATGATAATGTTTATTATTCACAGCACAAATGTAACACTAGGTGAACATAAATTGATATTACAAGAAGAATCAATTCGGTCATCAATAGGATAAACTAGTGTATGAACACTCTCAAAAAATACATTATCACTATGAGGCAAAGAATCACTAATCTCACATGAGAACAAACTATCACATACACTCAATTGGATACTAGATACATAGTGATCTTTTACTGCCAACAAGTGTAAGGTTTGTCTTTGTTACCTCATAGCTCATATGAATAGTTGTCTTCACTTTGATTTTAAACATTAGAGTTGTGCACATATGGGACATTATATTTAGAATCAATAAAATTCAAAATGAATATTAGAAGTATCTAATATGTCCACGCCACATCATACCTCTTCTTGATACTCCCTAAGTGAAATGAGTACCCTTGTTGATCAATCCAAAACCTTTTTACATCTTGAATAGTATTTTGAATTGGATTTAAAGATAACCCAAAATATTCCACCATTTCTTGGGATATGACATGGATAATACATTGATCATCAATTACAAGATCAAACCCTACAACAAAAAAATAGTATAAGTTCTTATACATTTTGAAACATTAAGCTTACCCTACTTCAATAGCCTATAGATCCTTCAATCCTACCTCAAATATCATTACCATATAGAGAACTAGTCACATTGGAATAAGGATAATAAGTACAATTTCTTGCACCATAAGAAGTAGAGAACGTTTTTTTAATATGGTCTACACAATGTCTTCAAATTGGTTCTACCCGCACATTTATACCCCCTCGACTAGTATAGGAAGTAGCACAATATGAGGAAGATAATTTATTCCCAAAACATCTTCTTCTATTAAAATCTCTCCTTAAAGAGTTTATAAGGCTTATGGGAGAAAGAATCGTACCTCAGATTGTTTTCATCACCATGGTGTGTAATGTGAGAAACCTCATACCTTTCATCTTTAATATCGAATTTATCAAAAGATACTTTCACTCTTTTATGTTCATCTAAAGAGCTATAAGGTCCATCAATTTCATATTCATCTCTAGTGCAGTAATTCTCATCACCATGTCAATCATAATCTCTTGGACTATCATATACTTTAAATGGTTTACCATCGTGCACATGAGTTTTATTACTTTATGTACAGACACTCAAAGAACCCTTATGTGGCTCGTCATCACTGTAATTGTAGTTCATGCCGCTACAAGTATATTCACTAATGTCTTATGCATAATATTCAGAAGTTATGGATGACATTCTCTCTTTTGTACCTTAAAATTAGCAAATGAGTTCGTAATAAAAGACTCAAGTCACTTGTATATGAACTCATCTTCTATGTTTTTTTCTCAATATTGCTCGTGAACTAGTTTCATTCAACCAATTCAAGGTATTCTATCTTTGTGGAAGAATGGGTCCTTATTACTCTTGAAAGAATGATGACTCAAATAAAACTAATGGACTTAAATCAAGAAAATTAAAAATAAAATAAAATAAAATAAAACACAAAGAAAAGCACCAGCCAAAAATTGAACTCAAAGAACTTGATAATATTTAGTATGGTAATCTACTAATTAAAAGCATGTTATGAACCTAAAAGAAGGTCAAATTAATAAAAGAAAAAGAAACTAATTTACTAAGATTATGATATCAAAAAGTATTAGAGAAGAAATGTGGTTGAAATCCATGGACAAAATACTTGAAAAATGGAGAAAAGGCTTGGAAACCACTTCAAAGTTGAAGTTGGCTGGCCAAAATTGGCTTTGGGGCCATTGTTGAAGTGTTTGGATCCATTTTTGGAGGAATAGATCCATGGATTGGGGTGCTGGAGTTATCTGGTGGATGGAGGCCAAGGGTAGAAGGCGTTAGAGCTATTTTTGTAATACCCCGTACTTTTCCTAGCTTGAAAAGTTTCCCAAGAATGTTAGAAGCTTTCTTTGAAAGATGAATCTACTTTTTTACAAGTGGTATTTTCAAGATTTTCACTTTTATCATGTGGGGAATCGAATAAGATTTCCATTGATACCAAATTCGCCCAAATCTGACACCCGGGTGAAGAGTTAGAGCCTTTTTAGTAAGACAGTGAATCACCTGAGCCTTCAGCACGTTGCGGAGATAGCTCAAATAGTAATTGTCAATTTCCAGTGTTGCTCCATGATAGTGGTGTGTCGCTCCAAACTTCCAGGTCACAGACAAGGTGGCAATGTGGTAACTCCACATCGTGCCACCGTGTAATTTCCTAGTTGTCACTTTCCAGTGACTTGGCGCGATAGTGGCGGTCGCTCCAAGGATGAAAATCGGAAAATTTTCTCAGAAATTAAAGACGCTTCCAGGGTTAAAAGGGTCAATTTTCCACCCCTATATATATCCAATAACACTTTATTTAGTCATTCTTCACCCAAAATATACTAGTTTCTCTCAAGTTTCTCTTAAGAAAAAGCTAGAGTTTCTATTAGGGATTCAAATTCAAGAAGGTTTCACCGTCAATCCTCAAGAAATCACATCCCAGGTATGCATAGTATTCATTCATTGGCTCCTTTCGTCCATAAAGCCCAAGAATCTCTTTTCTAAAGTCAAGATTTTAGATGTTCTTTATGAACTTCATGTTGGGTTTATTTTGTTTATGTTAAGAATTATCAATTGAATTCAAATCCATGTTGGGTGATTAATGTTATGTGGAATTGATTTGTATAAATGTATATTCATGTGAACCTGTGATTAAACCCTAGGATGATGAAATTAGATGTTGAATCTTGATGTGTAATTGTTGTATAATGGTGCCTACATATATTATGCCTATTATGTGTTTGATTAAATGTTGATATGAAGGAAAAGTGCCCAACTAGAATGATATTATAAAATCCCCATGTTTGTACAAGTTTATGTATATCACATGTTTGATGAAGTGCTTCAATACATGAATTATGAATTGTGTTGTTGGTCATGTGTTCATGTAAGTCATGCTATGTCAGTTTCTTTCCATCGAGTCCTGGGGGTACTTGTATCCGACAATTTAGATGTATGCCTAGAGCCATGTCATGTTTTCACGATACTCTCAGTCAAGCTATAATCCATAGAACTCATTCAGTCATGTGAGTCAAGAAAACCCAAAAATCTCAGTAATCTCAGTAGTTCAGTAATCTCAGTGATTTCAGTACTCAGTAATCTCAATAACCTCAGTATTACCAGTCAATATCAGTAACTTCAGTATTATCAGTCAGTCCTCAGAACTCAGTACATTCTGTCAGTCAACATAGCTCAGTAAATTCAGTTTAGTTTAGCTCCGCTAAACAACACCACTAGTATCAGTTCAGTTCAGTTAATCAGTTCAGTGTCTTTCGGATGAGAGTAGAATTTAGTACTGAGCGAGGCTAGGGATGGGGACTCACCCGCTAGATAGGACTGAGATCCCTAGAAGTAATCCCTAAGTTCCAAAACCATGTAGCCAGCGTAGGTTGAGATGCACCCCATGCGTTTAGGGACATATATACTCACAGTAGGTCTTTACCAGTGGCGTGGTACTGACACCCTTCCAGCTTGGGTTACAGGTTGGACCCCACCAGTTTAGTTTTGGGGTATGTCAGTTAGATGATCACTTCCCACAGTTACAGTTTTAGTCTCAACATTAGTAAAAGAACTCAGATAGTTTTTCAGATTTCATAACTGTTAGATACAATCAACTCAAATATAGAACGGAACTCAGCTAGTTCCATCAAATTTAGAACTGTCAAATACAATCACTCATGTTATTAGTTATATCAGTTATCAGAACTTTTGTTATTAGTATTTAGCTTCAGGACTGTCAAATACAGTCAACCATACCAATTTTTCATAATCAAAACGGTCAGACACAGTTATCCATGTATCAGTAACGTAGTATCAATCCCTCAGTATTCAGTAATACAATATTAGTTTCTCACTTATCAGTGACTCAGATGTCAATGTCAGTAGACTCAGTAGTCAGAACTCAGTATTCAGTCCTATTATGATCTCAGTTATAGTTACATATGCATGCATGTATTCTTACATTCATTTTAGTCAGTCAGTCAGTATTGTTCATGCATATGAACCTATTACATTCAGCCTACCTCACTTGCATAGAATTACATTCAAAGTACTGACGTATTTGCACTATGGTGTCTTATACCATAGGTTTAGAAGCACGAGCTTCAGAGAACTAGTAGCATCCCAGTTCAGCGATCAGAGTTAGCAGTGAGTCCTCATCCTTTGAGGACATGATGATCACATTACTATTTCAGTTTTCAGTTTATTTCAATAGTTGGAGTTAGTTGGGGACATGTCCCATCAACTCCTTATTCAGACAGTTTAGAGGCTTTTAGACTACAGTATGTTCAGATAATTATGTCAGTTGTTTTGGTATTATTATACCATACTTTTCAGTTATGTACTAGTATTGAACCTTATGGCCTTTCAGTTTATGTTTCTACATTTACAATAATATTACTATTATTCAGTGCTCAGTTTACACATAGCAGTCATGGGTTAGCTTATGGTCCTTTGGGGTTATGGGCACCGTGTAGCATTTTGGGTACCAGATTCAGGGCATTACAATTTTTCCATCGGCTCTACGTAGAATCCAAGACTGGTCCATGTGGCTCAAGAGGCTACTGACTCGCTGCTAGGAGCATAGTTGCTGGCAATTGGGGATGATACTATGGGCCTTGCCAGCTGTCTGCTATTGATTAGCTGCACAGTGAGTTGGCAGCCTATTATTGGGCAGTGGATAAATACTAGTAACTCCTTTTTTGAGGCTCAAATTATTGAGATTTTTTGTGTTACTTTAGGACCACAAACACCTCAACACCTTCTCTCTCCTTTTATTTCAGATTAAATACCACTTTTTTAAGATTCTTCTTTAACAATAGATGCATTTAAGAAGAACACCAAGAATAAGATGAATCTTCAAAAATTCATAGCTCCTTTGTTTTAGCTCCAAACTCAATGAAATTTTATACACATACTCTTTCCAATACCACAAATACAATCCAACAACTTTTAAACATTAATTTCAAACCAATTTCTCCTGGAAATTAAACCCACTTATAATTTTTTTCAAACCATGAGCTCCAAAATCAACCCTAGTAAAATTTAACTTCATTTACCTCCAAATTTTATATTCGAGCTTTAATTGACAAGGGGGAAACCCCAATATAGTTAATCTCAATTTTAGCCTCAATCAACAAACCCACTTCACATTTTTCAAGTCTTTTCAAGTCAACGATGTTGAAATTTTCAAATAACTCTAAATTGAACCAAATTTCATTTCCAAACTTTCATAACACTAGAGAACACTAATCTAGTACTATAAATTCAAAATAAACATGAATCAAGCGATTTATATTTATTTTTGGATTTTTAATCTATTTTTTATATTTGATTGTTGGAACAACTCTTTAACCTAAGCTCTGATACAAAGATGATAATAGTCCTAGTCAAAACTAGAATCAAAATGCAAAAAGTTCAAATATAAAAAAATAATATGTGGATTTATCTAAATCGAATTGAATTTATGAGCAAAAAAGGACTTTATACCAGCACTTCTCAATTTAATCCGATCAAGCAACAATAGTCCAAACTCAACCAACGATGAGAAACATAATTAAATCCACAAAGTAATTTGATGATTGATTAAGATAGGAGAAGTTAACACGACCAATATTGAGAATCCACCATAATCACTCAACTACAATTACCAACTATGAACTACATTAATGCTAGGCTTCACCTAGAAAAACTACAAGCTTCAAATCTCTCAGATACTCAATTCATCTTAAACTAAGAAAGAAAATAAGTAATCCAATATCTACAGTTATTACCTTAAACTAATAACTTATCAAAAATATTAGCCCAAAAGTGGTTATTTACAAAATAAACCACAAGGGCCCTTTTTCATTGGCCAAATGGCATCTTTGATCACTTGTGGACTTATTTCTTTATCACTCCATGGCTTTTATTGGGTTATAAGCTATCATCCATATGTGAAACCCCCTCCTAATGTGCCCCAACCTAACCATGCTCTTATCATATTCCCCATAACTATGTTGCCAGCGTAGAATTTAGCTTAAGAGGCTCAGTTTTCGACCGACATGCTTATGGTCCTATACTCTACCAGGTTAAGACAACTCTTCTATTATTGGTGTAAATATCTAAGGCATCATGATCTCACATGCTATTTGTCGATTATAAGAAACTTTCCACAAGTACAAACATTAAGATACTTACTATCTATATACTCATGTAATATTTCTGTATAGATTTTAGATATTATGACTTTCTCATCAGGTTTTCACTTGTTTTAAGCACTTTTTGTGATTTTTCCCATATTTTCTATTTCATGGTCAGTTATTCAGTTATATATAGATCTTTTTCCTAAAATTCTCTTTTTCGTAACATTATATATATATATATATATGTATATGTATATAACTTGCATACCAATTCATTGCATCTTTTACTTTATCTATTCATGATGTAAATTTAGGTACTCGAGCTTAAGGTTTGTTGCAAGACATTTGGTAGCACCTACGATTCCACATATTGGTTAGATCTCCTATCATCTAGGAGTCGTAGATTTTATTACAATTTTCTTCTTAGCTTATATAAGACTTTGGTTTCAATAAAGGTTATCGGCCCTTTGTCATGACCCAATTTATGAGTCAAGATGGCACTTACTTTATCCCATCAGTAGGCAAGCCAAACAAAAGCGATAAGCTAGAAACAATAGATTAATTTATAGGAAATGGCCTAAAAGCCAAAAAAGCAACAGTTTAAGACTTATAGAAATAAAAAGGCAACAATGAGAGTTTAAAAGAGACACAACATGAACAACCATCCCATGACCTAGTAGTGTCAGTACAAGAGCCACTAACAAAAAAACATAAGTACTAAAATATTCAAATACAAATCTGTCTCGGACGGTGAAAGACGAGACATATACAATAGAAGGAAAAGGGGGCAACTCCGACTCCCAGAGCTCACCTTATCTATGGAATCAACTCAGCACAATCGTCATGTCATCGACGACCACCACTCAGATCTATACCAAAAAGGTACGAAGTGTAGTATAAGTATACAAACCACGGGTACTTAGTAGTCATCATCAGTCGATGAACTAAATGATGATATAAATACGATAAAGATACAAGATAAATAAGCTAAGACAAGGTAAAAGGGCAAACTTAGAAATAATCTTCAACACAGTAAATGAATAACATGAACAAATATAATATGAGACAAAGTGTAATTAATACTGAAAGACTGGCCCCCAAAAGTCAGTAAGTACGAAAAAGTAAATAACCCAATGCATGCCTCCATAAGCCAATAAGTGCAGAAAAGTAAATAACCAGGGGGGCCCTAAAAACTCGGAGGGTGCAATCAAAGAAATTTAAATAACCGAAGATTCATAAATCTATCGAGTATCAAGCTATAACCATAAATCCATCCATATTGTGTCATATCATAAATAATTGTCAATGCTAGACTCAAATTAAAAGTCAATACCATCATCAACATTAGCATCATATGCCATACTTGAACTGAAACTCATGCCACTAATATCATCGTCAATTGCTGGACTTGAACTGAAACTCAATTTCAATCAACCATCGAATTTGACTCAGAATTATCACTAACTCCCAAGTACCGAACTAGCATAAATATCAGAAGTGTATAGAAGTCCAACAGCATAAATACAAATCTTGGCCTAAGGTGGGCCGAAGGGGCCCACTTTTAATCCCCCAAATCCATTCTAAGGTAAAATCTATCCCAAACTAGGCAAAGGTATTTAAATTTACTTCTAAATGTTAAATAAGCCACAATAAGCACAAAGATAGTAATTCTACCTAAAGCATGCGTAACTAAGTCAACTTAGCCTAAATTACGGTCCCTTAATAGGATAAACAGTCCCAATAATACTAATTATACCAATCAAATCACACCTTCAATACCTAAACACCATCCTATATTTAGCATAATATCATAATCATACTAAGAATTAGCTCAATCTACAAAGAAAGTAAACCTAGCCTACCTGGACGCCAAAGCAAAGCTTGAAGAATTTGTTAAACCAATTTTTCCCTTTCTAAGAAGCTTCCAGAAGATGCCACGCTTTCAAAATCATAAAGTACCCATCAAAATGATAATAGTGATACCCATATTTCACTACTGGGCTTTCAGTCCCAAATCATGTAAGAATCCCATGTGGGGTTCGCTTGCAGAATCGCCCTTTCAAAACTGACAATACGTCCCTCTATGATCAAGGAACATTTATCCTTAATAATGGATGAATTTTGAGCTCTAATGGTGCTACAATCAACCCACCAATTTTCTAAAGATTATGGAAAAAGATAAAGGATTTAATCATGAAACTAATGGAAGTTGACCATTAATTCAGAGAAGAAATACATTACTTGAGCTTACGAACACTCCAAAATGACCCACTAATAGTTTTCCCCAGATTTCATGCTTTTTAGGGTTTTACACTCTTGAAAATGGGTGAAAATGGGAGAACATAGGCTAAGTGGGGATTCTCTAATTACCAGGTACAGCTAAAGCGGGCTCTGGGTCATTTTAGTGGCCAACGATAAAGCGCCCAGGTACCGCTAAAGCAGTACCCGCTGTGATGAGGTAGGCTACTTAAGCAGTCAGTTGGCGCTAAAGCGACTTGCACTTTAGCAGCCAACATACCGCTAAAGAGATACTCGCTGAGCTGACTAGGGACTGCAAAGCGTTGAAAGGCCGTTAAAGCGCCAAAGGGCCACTTTAGCTGTCACACCAGCTAAAATCCATCAACTGGAGACTTGAAATTTTTTGAGTCTCTGCTAACCCCTCTAGATTTAGCTGGAATCCCGTATATGCAAACAAACTATGCTATCCTATAAAATTTGACATTCCAAACACAAATGGCACAATCAAAATTTCTATTTGAGGTCATGCCATGACCCAAACTAGGGCCTACCATTGATTGGGATCTCAAATTCGTCGAGGACCAGAGACTACCCCCTTTACCCTAGCCAACCAGAACATAATACAACTAGCAGTAGATGAATTCTGGATATATAACAAGATAGAATAATCAATAATAAAAAAAGCTTTAAGAATTCAACTAACATCCCAATCCACAGTAATCTACATAGCCTCTAAACAAACCAAAATCTATCTACATCGGGACATGCCCCTAGCGATAGCAAAAAGAAACCATGAGAAATAATCTATGACACAAAATAAACTAGTGTAACGGACTTTCAGATGAATGAGGTTCACCATTTCAAGATGACTCACGAATGTTCTAAACTCACCAATCACTATTCAGGAAAAATAGAAGTGTCTCCAGTTCTTGCATCACATGGGGATACAGCGTTCGGAGGCGGTTAGTTGGGTGAGCGCATCATGTAACTTGGGGAAGGGATAAAATAATGCCAAGTCAAAACCACAGTAAAATCCATATGAACTCATTACATGTATATATATATATATAACATGCTAGGATAGGGAACAAGGATTAGCATGAGAGTAAAATTTTATCCTGGACTGTGTACCTCAACCGTCATAAAAACACCCACGGGCTATATGGGTCCATCTCCCATACTGAAAGTGTTTTACTATTTTGATTTATCTATATTTTTTCTTGATTTGTCTCATATATTACTTTCGTGAATTATTACAATTCATGAACTAACATTTTTACCTTTTGAGTGTTTTTTTAATTTTAAAAAGGGAGGCTGATTTGTGTTGAAAACAAACTTGCTTGATTCACAAATACTAAAAGCAAAGTACTCATTGGCATCATCAGTCGAGAAGAAGAATGGAGCTTTCTTAAAGGTGCACTTTTGATATTCTTCTATCTTGCATCCTGAAGTTATCGTTTTCTTTTCTTGTAATCGTACTTTCCTAGTAATCGCACTTTATAGTTTGATTTCCTTGTAATCACTCCTTTTAGTTAAAATGAACTACATTCGACCTGATTTTCCTAATAGAATATGTAGGCAGCTTGTATCATCTTCGGTCATGTTTTTAAAAATATTAAATATCCTTTTTAGTTATACCAATTACGTTTGACGTGAATTTCGAAGAATGGAATACGTAGGCGGCCTATATTGGCTTCGGTCAATCCCCTAGAAAATTTATTTTTTCGTCTTATCGTGGAACTATATTTGGTATGATTCCTTCCTCAATGGAATACGTGAGCACCACACTAGCTCGATCGTATTCTCCACGTGAGCACCACACTAGCTCGATCGTATTCTCCATAAGATTTTCTTTAAGAGGATTTTTGTAAGTTATATAGAGATGACATTGAAGCGTGTAACTGGGGCAGAAATTTTTTAGAAGGTCACAAAATTTTTACAAGAACTTAACATTTGCTACGAAGTTAAACATCAGACAGTTCTGAAGCTGAATCGAAGCATAATTTTGAGAAGTCATAAAATTTCAGGCTATGTTACTCCAGAAAGGACTCGAGTATTTTACATTCTAGACTGGGGAAGAATTTTTGAGAAGATCTTAAAAATTCCATAATAAATGATGTCATAAGTTACAAAGAAGTTCTAGAGTTTCTAAAGTGGGGCAGAATTTGTTAGAGAGATCCTCAAAAAATCCACAAATACTGCACTTCAACCTTGCGAATCGATGATCAACAAGGAGCATCAGAAAAGCAAGGAAAAACTAACATAGTCAGCCTCTCAAAACTAAGAATTTTCTTTGGATGCAGGAATAATGAAGTCACAACATTGACAATGTTAAGCTTGATAAAGGGCATTACCAGATCCAACATGGCCTTGCCATAATAATCTAGACAACTTCTCTTCTCTTTTTTTCTCTTGGTTTATGTTTCTATTACTTCGTTATGATCTCTAACACTTTCTCTAATTTTGTAGGAAAGTGATCGAGCACAACGATTGAGATATAGAGATATTATTCAAAATACTATATATCTCAAAATCATCATAAATCAAATGACTTTATCTGAAAACTCTATCTTCTATTACACTCTTGGCTTAGTTACAACAAATTGTTGTGTTATTAATGAGTGTTGTTTGAGTTATGCAAGTGACATTATGCAAGATCGCCTTAGATTGTCACCCCATTCAAGGTGATGTATCTTATTATATTTGGGTCATCCACCCTTTTAAGAGGGCGTAATGGATTGCCACCCTAAATTATCATATTTTGGGTCGTCTACCATTTCAAGAGGACAGCCCTAATCGTCACTTCATTCAAGGTGACACATCTTATTATATTTGGGACATATCCTTTTTAAAAGGATGCATCTTATTATATTTGGATTTTTCATCCTTTAAGAGGGTGCATCAGATCATCTCTTTATTTGAGATAACATGTTATTATGTTATGGATTATTACCTCCTTCAATGTGACATGTTATCATGTTTGGATCATCACCTCCTTCAGAGTGACATGTTATTATGTTATGAATTATCACCTTCTTGAGTATGACATATCATTATGTTATGGGTCATCACCTCTTTCAGCGTGACATCTTATTAAGTTATGAAGTATCACCTCTTCAGCGTGACATGTTATTATGTTATGAATTATCACCTCCTATACCGTGATATATTATAATGTTATGGACTGTCACCTTCTTCAAAGTGACATGTTATTACGCCATGGACTGTCACCTCCTTCAGAGTGACATATTATTATGGGTCATCACCTCCTTCAGAGTTACATATTATTATATATACTGACACTTCCTTCAGCGTTACATGTTATTATGTTGTGGAATGTTACCTTCTTTAGAGTGACAAATGATTATGTTATGAACCGTCACCACCCTCAGAGTGATATATTATTATGTTATGGACCTCCACCTCCTTCAGAGTGACATGTTATTATGTTATTAGACTGTCACTTTCTTTAGAGTGACACGTTATTATATGGATTGGCATCTCCTTTAACATACTATGTTACTACACTACAAATTTTCACCTCCTTCAGTGTGGCAAACTAAAGCAAGGTATGTACGATTTCCCTTATATTTCATTTGATACTAATAAGTTTAGTGCAGGTGATTAATAGACACGTTGGATGGTAACCCCGCTCAAAGTGGCATGTTATATTTAAATTGGGTCGTTCGCCCTTCAATGCGACATGTTGGACCGTCACTCTATTCAAAGTGGCATGTTACATTTAAATTTGGGCCGTCCACCCTTCAATGAGACACGTTAGACCGTCAATCCTCTCAAAGTGGAATGTTACATTAAAATTGGGCCATCCTCCCTTCAATGAGACACGTTGGACCGTCACTTCATTCAAAGTGGCATGCTACATTCAAAATGGGGCATCCGTCTTTCAATGAGACACGTTGGACCGTAACTCCATTCAAAGTGGTAAGTTACATTCAAGATAAATAATTCACCTTTTACTGGTACATATTGGGATGTCATCCGATTCAAAATGGCATAATATTTTAGAACAGGTTGTATAAATTGGTTCATCAACTATCTCAGCATAATATGTTCAAACAAATTTGCACCAAGTTACGTTAGTGTAATTCTACATTTACGACTAATTATTTTGTTTGAGATGTTTTCGAGAACATTCGAAAGGATGAAATTCTCAAGTCAAAACTACAGGTCTGGATAACTCCAAAAAGGATGCAGCATAACATGGAACTTTTCTTAGCAGCAAAATGAGACGTAGTCTAGAGAGGGACATCAAACTCTTTGGATGTGAGCTAAAGGATGATTGTCACCGCCCTCAAACCATACCCCTGTTAGAAGGCATATGGGTACTTTGGGATATTATGGCTTCAGCTTCACTTTTGGGATATTTCTATAATATGTCGAAGGTAAACTTATTTTTCCTTCAAATTCAAGTGATAGGACACCTAGAGCTATGAAAATTATGTCTGGGTAAATTCTTTACTATGGATGTTAAGGATCCCACATTCATGGTTAAGAGGTTACAAGACTCTTTTTCATAACTCGAATAACTTGTTACACATTCCGAGACAAAAATTATCTAAAATAAAAGGCTATATTTTCTACCAATCGAGTCAAACTACAAGCAGTTTGATTCCCTAAGTATCAAAAATATGTAGGTTGGAATCTTTGTTAAAAACTCAATTGCATTACAACCTTCCCCCAATCCCTTTATTTCTCAACTTTCTGATTTCACCAAAATTTGAAAATTTGAATAGCTCATGAATTTTTTGAAAATCGTTCTTCAAAATTAAACATTATGAACTACAAGTGGCCTAAATTCACATGCAACCTGAGATATGTAGGAAAACCGATATCGAGGTCCGGCCATAACTTCATGAATTTCATGCGAAAGTCAAACTCTTTCAAAAATGAAATTACGGTCGGACAAAAATTAGAAATGTCAAACTCCCTTTGCCCATAGTTATTTGTATCCATCCAACCTAAAGGGAGGTCCAGTTGTTGACACCTAATTTTTGTCCTCCACAACTAAATTTAGTCCCAATTTTCTTCGATTTTTGAATAAAACTCCAATATTTATTTTATCCAAATAAAAAGCTTTTTAAGGTATTTATCTGAGTAATTTTGCCATTTTAAGTAGTGATTATATACCTTCGTATTTAATTACATGAAATTATATAATTTTATTACTTAAATATTTATCTTACGAAATATCGGATTTTAATCAAAGCTTATCTTAAAAATCAATTCAAATGGATAAAATTTTGATTCAAATATGATTTGCTCTAAAATATAATTTATTTGGAGAAATATTCATTTGATTTTATCTAATCAAAAAGCTCGGAATTAAAGGAAGTATTAGTTCCTATCAAATTTAAATTTAATTTAGACAATCTATTAAATTTGAAAATAATTAAAATCAAATTGGTCATAATTGCAATGCAATCCGCCAATTGATTTTTAATTTGGTCAAAATTGAATAAATTTGGCTAAATTTTAAATCCCAATTGGGGTTATATTTTAAATAACTCCAAAATTTCAAAAAATGACCTAAATTAACCAATTCCAATTGAATTTAAAATTTGTACTAGATAGTACAATTCCACCTTAATCTTGTCCTTTTTTCTAATTTGAATTTCAAATTTGTACTAGTTAGTAGAATTCTACCTCAATCTTGTCCTTTTTCTTATTTGAATTTCAAAATTTGTACTAGATTGTACAATTCCACTTCAACATTATCCTTTTTTCAATTTGAATTTAAAATTTGTACTAGATTGTACAATTCCACCTCAACTTTATTCCTTTTCTATTTTTGAAATTCAAAATTTGTACTAGATTGTACAATTCTACCTCACTTTATCCTCCAACAAACCTTACCCTCAATTTTAAAATTTTCAAAGCACCCCTAAATTCTTTCTCCCACATTGGTGGATTCAAAGAATTGAATCACCATCGTTTCCTATAAATACTACTACTCTTTTGGTAGAAAACCAAAAAAAAAGTCTCAAAGAGAGGAAAAAAACTTTTGAGCAAATAGTTAACTTTTTTTCTTTAGTAAAAATTTTCAAGTGGTAGTCTAATTGAGTTTCTCAAAAGATTATTTGTCGATGGTGATCAAGACTCTGAAGAAAGCTTGAAGTCCTATTTTCCTGCCCCAAAAAGATAAACATATCTTTCCCTTTTTAGTTTTATTATCGTTTTCTTCTCTATCTCTTTCTTCTTCGTAGTTCATAGTTATAATTTATTTGCTGGGATTGTTTGTTGTAGATGGACTTGAAGGCCATGGCTATTTTCATGTTCATGGGATAAGATGAGCTAGCAATAGTTAACATTGATTGTTTTACCTTTCAGCTTTATTCTTTGACTATTATGGATAAAGTTGTGATCTTTGTTTAAAATATGTCCTCATGCTTTGTTTAAATTCGTTGGTGGTGGATATGTTTGTTTTTATCATGTAAATTTATTTTTTTTATGGAGAAAAGAATAATTAATATTGATTTTTTTGCCTTTTGGCTTTATTCTTTGATTATTATGGATAAGGTTTGATCTTTGCTTAAAATATGCACTCATACTTTATTTAAATTCATTGTTGGCAGATATATTTGTTTTTAGCATGTAAAGTTGTTTCTTTTATGTTGAAAAGAATAGTTAATATTAATTGTTGTGCCCTTGTCTTTATTCTTTGATTATTATGGATAAAATTTTGATCTTTGCTTAAAATGTGTGCCCATGTTTTGTTTAAATTTGTTAATGGGGGATATGTTTGCTTTTAGTATGTAAAGTTGTTTTCTTTATGCCAAAAAGGAATGGTTACTATTTTTAAGGATCTGTGAAATTGTTTCTCAATTTGAAGTAGTGAGTTACTTATTTTCGTGGTCAAAACTGTCTTTGATTTTCTCTTGTTTAGATTGAAAAGTTGTTAGGGTTATAGATTTTGTTGAAATGGTATAGAACTAAAATAGGAATTGGCATAATTGGACAGTTTTTCTTAGAATTAATCCTTTACTATTTCTCCTATCTTGTCTTCGAATATCATTTCTCAAATATGCTTAATATATTCTATTACTTCACTTCTGTTTATTGGCTTACTTCTTAAAGTGTTTTTATTCATTTAGATGTCCCAATGTTATTCACATGCTTTAGTGAATTTTTCTTCTAAGTTATAAATATGTTGATTGACTCTATTTTGTATTGAAAAAGTGTTGTTGCATTAGTATGTCTTGTATTTCTTATTTGAGGTGCCATAAAAGATTTCCTCATCTCTTGATCATTCTTCTTTTCTTTGTTTAATGAAAATATGCCTTAGTGTAATGCCCCAAAACCTGGTCCCGAGACGTCATACGGTGCTCAAAACTACGAGTAGCCTTAAGCTAACCCTATCTGCCTTTTTCTAAGTCTGAATCTCATAATAAGGGATAGTAGACATAAAAGTCATACTAAATGTGCAAAACTGGCTGAAATTACTGAGAATAATCTGAATATAATGTCTAAAACCTCAACACTGAATAATCTAAATCATAACTAACAGTCTGACAAGTCTTTACTACTAATATCTAGAAAGCCACTGGGACAAACCCCCTGCTGACTCGGACTGTCTGATAATATTGGATCATCTAAATTGATAATCTGAATAACTAAGTCCCCAAACTATGACGACTCACCAACTGTCGAGATATAGATGGAGATGCTCGAAATTATTATCACTGTTAAAAATGAGCACCTTAACCTATCTTATGAGACAATGTAGCACATAGACATATATGTGGATCATTACTTTAAGGATGTACTGAGTATATGAGGGTGAAATCCATAAGTAAAACAGTATATCAATCATCATCATCATTTGTAAAATAATGCATGCTAAATGTAAATAACTCACATAAGCTTGAGTAACTGAGAAACTGAAATTTGTAATCATGAGTAGTAAAGCACATTGAATAAATCTAATGAGTCATAACATTTAGTTCTAAAAGCTGTGCTAGTGATCTGTCTATAAATCATGTTGTCTAAGTATATAAAGGATTTACTTCTATATCTGAAATTTGAAAACTGAAATTTGTAGCTAAAGTTTCTCTGTAAAGCAAAATTTGAGTAAAGTGTGAACCTTTACACTTAGTTATCTAAAAAAACCTTTTCTCAGTTCTAAAATATGTAGTCTGTAGGGAGGTTCTTCTAACCGACATAAACCATGTGAGCTAACATGGAGTCAAACCTCTTGTTCCTCTATAGGGAAAACCTCACGATGGGGAGAAATGTCATACTCATGCCAAGGAGTATAACCTAATCTAAGTGATCACATCTGTATTTGTTATCCATATAGAAATGGGAATAATCTAATAATTCATACCTACGTTGGTTGCGTAGTTCTGTGGAAGATAGCTAATCCCAAACTTCTCGATCGGTGTTAAATACTACTCCCTTTAAATCTGTATGCTCATTTTGTTGGGAATCCACTTTAAAAATCTAGTATAATGGTTCAGTACAAAACCAATTATGCTTTTATCTGAGTCATTTTGTAAATAAAGCTAATCTAGATTCTATAATCTGTAATAAATCTGTAAAGTAGATTTTAAATCTCATTTGAGGATCAAAAGATCAAAGCATTACTAAATAATCTGGAAATAATCTGATCATAAGATGCTTAAAGCATCATCTTTCTTGAAATATCAACATATAACCTTAGGCTTAATAACTCGTGCATCAATTTTATGTCAAAACATCATAAAGTACATGCTTGATATTGAGAATAATGATAATTCAATACAAAATCTGAAATTTACTGCAATATGCATGAAAAATATGAAAATAAATATGTCATTCAACTTCAAAATCTTTTAAAAACTCGTAATCTTGCAAATAACAATAATGGGTATGAACCCTAATTCAAATCTCATATTTATTCACTCAAAATCATATGAAGTTGTAATTAAAATCTAGTTTTGGGCACAAGGATGAAAAAAATCCTTATTCATAAACCCCACATACCTTAATTGACGAAATCTCTAAGAAATCTTGAACTTGAATATCTATTTGAGCTTTTAAGGATGAGTTCTTGATTATCTTGATTTGGGAATTCTCAATTTTGAGTTTTCTTGGAGAAACAATGGAGGATTTTGATTTCTTGGAGAGTAAGCTTTAGAGCTTTAGGGTTTTCTTTTGAGAGAGAATGGATGAAAATAAGCATAAAGTGCTTAGAATAGGCTTAATCTTGTGTTTTACACGAATTTGGGGCTTGGGAATTGACCAAACTACCCCTTTTAAATTTTATTTAAAATTGGGAAAAGGCAACAAAATCCTGATTTAACATGCCACCGCTACTTGCCAATATTGTGGTGGCTCACTGGAAAAGGACATCTGGAACTGGAAAATCTCCGCGATGTGGAGCTATTGCGGTAGACTGTTAAAATATAATTTTTTCTATCACCGCGACTTGCCAATATCGTGGTGAGCCACTGGAAATTGACAATTGGGAAATGGGGCTTCACCGTGATGCGAGCCGATCGCAGTGCCCCACTGGATTTTGAAAAATAGTAAATTGGACTTCATCGCGATGTGAGCTTATCGCGGTAGTCCACTGGTATTTGACAAATGTGAATTTAACCTTCACCGCAACGCGGTGATTGCCTAGTGGCGTACTGCTTTACTAAAAATGTCATAACTTCTTAACCGACTAACGGATTTGGGAGAAATTGGTATCGATGAAAATCTTATTAAATTATCTACACAATTGAGGGTTTAAATCTTGAACATTTCATGCATAACAGAGGTTATTTATTTTTGAAGCTTACCCTTGACGTTCTAGGAGCTAAATTGAGCTAGGAAAAGTATGGGGTATTACACTTAGACTATATCATATCATATTATTTGGTTCAAATGTGTGTAATCTATAGAAAAATATTTGTCCAAATCATAAGTAACTGTGTTTGTGGATCTGTGTCTTTCTTTTTAAAGGCTAGTTGATTATATTGTGCTAGATTTATTTTTCTGTAAGATTGTTTAAGAGATGGTTTAATTTCTTTTTTCGTTGGATAGTTTGATTTGTTTTTATATCGCAGTTTACTATTTATTTATACTTAAGGATGCTTTTTTCATTTCATCATTTATCTATTAAGAGCAAAATTTTAGAACACGTATTAATTCCCGTATCTTTTTCTTTGCATGAATCTGTTTTTGAGTCCAAATGGACTCTTTTCCTCTTACATTTCGTCATGGGTCAATGAGGACCACCTCATTGAGTCAAGTCCGAAGTTTAAACCCAAAGTTAATTATATGGTGTGCAGGTGCAAGAAGATTGAAGAAGAATAAAAATGGGTCAAAACTCATTGATGAGGTCGCTAATAGACATGAAAAGTCTCGGTTTTTATTATTGTCTTATTCTTTATTTATTTATTTATTTATCTATTTGTTCATTCATTTGAGCCTCGAAGACAAAGTTGCAATTTAATACACGTGAAGTATATTTTGGGCCTCAAAGGTTTGAAAACTAGCTTAGGACAAATTATATGCAAAAATCCCAAAGATTTAGATTAGGACAGGTGAAGATGGGTCAAAAGCCCAAATTAGCTTAGGACAAGACTTATGGATTTGGGCTTAATGGCCTAACTCATTTAGTTTCCCCCTTTCCCTTTTATATACTAATTGTTCTTAGTTTTCTTAGACTTAGTTAAAAGTCCCCGCTAAACCATCAAAATTTATTTTGTATAAATCTTGAAGATAATTTTTTTCCTTAATCAGTTTCTTTTTAAAAAAATTAATTTTCCTTTTTAAAGTTAGTCACAAAAGTTATTTTCAAATAGTCTGAATAACCGCAAGTTAGCAGCTATTCTTGGTGCATTAACAACCTTCCAAGAGTATTAATAGGAACCACTTACTCGAAATTTCTAAATTTAAAAGAGTTTTTCTGTTTTGAATCTTTTAAGTAATGTTTTTAGTTTTTCTTGATATTTTCTCAAAAAATCAAGTGGCGACTCTATAGTTTCATAAAATATTTTAAAATTTCCTTTAAAGTTTTGAAAAGTTTCAAAAGTCGAAAATAATATTTTTCAACCCTTCGAAATCAAATAGGGGCAAAACAGTACATATTTGCTCTTGTACTAGTAAGATCAGTGAACCTAAAGCTTTAATACCACATTATCATGATAGAAAATCAATCTATGATAGGACACGACAACCCTTTTGTAGGTAAGTATAACCTCATAGTCATGAATGAATATGAAAAGCTAATAAAGCCACAAAAGAAATGAGTAAGATAAAGGAGCCTCTATATATATACACGTAACTACAACAACAACAATATACCCTCTGTATTCCCGCATAGTGGGGTCTGGGAAGGTAAAGTGTACACAAACCATACCACTACCTCAGGTGAAGTAGAGAGACTGTTTTCGATAAACCCCCGACCTAGGACCGATAACAGTATAACAAACACAAAACATAAATGCATATAAACTAGTATAGTATGCAAAATAGCAAAATAAACTAACACTGCTAGCCATAATTTACTACTATATCCATAAGATAATACTAAAAACTATCTATCCAAAATCGTAGACATCACTCGATACCATGATATAAGACGAAACTACGAAAATGGAATCGTTACGAAAACAAAGGAAAACACTAAATATGAAAGCACAAAATAAGGAAATGAAGAAATAGAACGATAAAGTAAGGATAGAGAAAAAAGGATAGATAGAATGATACAATAGAAGGAACATAGGCAAACCACAATATACTAAATTGAGGCCCTCAAACGTAATCCAACTAAAAGCATCAATTCTCTTATGAAGACCGAGAGGAACGTTGAACCCTCACAACCCATGTTTCTAAACAACCAATAAGCTCCCAACAATCTTAACATAAAAAAACTCACAATGGTATACAAACATATCCAAAATCAAACAAGATAAAAATAAAAAGGGTCCTAGCTATTTATAGGCCAAAGACCTTTATTACAACTTATGCCCAAAAGTGATCCTAAATACAACTTGAGCCTAAAAGTGGCCTAAGATCCAAAACCATGCAATGGGTGCCCATACTATCTAGAAGTGCAAGTTATCATCCAAATGTGGCGTCACCTATTTCTTTCTTAGAGGATATCATCAAATATAGCTTCTTTCCAAGCTATCCTTCATTCACGTATTTGATCCCCTAAAACGACCAAGTCTTGGATCTATATATGTAATTCTTGAAGTATCTTTCCCAAAGGAGTGGAGCCTATTGAGCTTGTATCATCTTTCTTTTCAGGAAGAAGATTCATCCTCGAATCCAACTCTTTTATTAACTTGTCCTTGTACCTTTCAAGATTGGAATCCTTTGGTAAGAATTCTGTTAGTCCTTTAAGCTAATTTTCATAAGTCATTTTCCTTGCATCCTCCTTTGAAATTTTTTGTTCATGAACCTGCACAAATAAAGGAATGATGCTAGGTAAAAGGCTAGCATCATGGTTAGTGGGCCTAATGTGGGAAGAATCATTGCTTAATTGGACTTGGAATGGTTGAACAATGTCTTGTGGAGCTTGACTTGTCTTTGTTTGGGTTGAGGGAACATGTTCTTGAGGTCTTGGAACACCATTATGGTGAATGATCCCCCGGGTAGTAATTGTGGAAGTGTTTTGTTCGTTTGGGGTGTTTTGGGTAGTAAGACATGTCAAATTTTCTCTCTTCCCTTTCAAGTGTGACCATTCCTCCCTCCAATCCTTCATATATTGTCGCAAGCCCATGAGAGCTTCCATTAAGGTATCAAAGGTTGCTCCACCCATAGCTTCTTCGAATGATTGAGAAAAAAAAGGAAACAACTATTGATGACTCATTTAAAAATAAAGGTAAAGACTTTGAATTCAAGAATCAAAATAAGAAACGATCAAATCAAAATGACAAAAAAATGGAAAAAGAAATTTAACTCAAAAGACTTGAATTCAAGAGTTAAACTAAGAAAGAAAAGATAAAAGAAGGAAAAGACACAAGAAATTAAGACGAAAAAAAAATGAATCAAGAACTAATTAAACAACTAAGTAGATTAGGTTTAATTGATAATTAGTTTCAAGAATCAAACAAATGAAAGGAAGAATTAAGAGATGGAATTAATGGATTAAACCTAAGCAACTTAAGGTTACGAGAGTTTATTTGCATTGGAAATGAGTTAGAGATGCGTTGGAAGTGTGTGGGCAGCCCTTGGCACATTTTGGGCGCATGCCAAACGCATAAGGGACTACTTTGGCTTGCTTCTGCAGGTCCAACGCACCCTTAGCGGAGGTTGGATGTAGCTGGGAGTTTGCCTACTACTATGACCTGCGTTTTGGGTGTTGCAGTAGATCAGCCACAGACTCAACACACATGAGGTGCACCTGGTTCGTTCCATAACTTGCAATGTACCGTTTTGGACCTCAAATGGTCCCCTTTTTGTCCTCACTTTAGAATATTCTTTAGGATCTTCAAAAAGTGCTTCTACAAATACTTTTGTACACCTTTTTCTTTACTTTTGAGGATCAACCAACCAATTTTTGAAGATAAATCCTTTTGAAGATTTGAATTTCTCCAAGAACACTCAAGAACACCAAAAATTTTAAAAATCTCTAACTCTTAAACTGTTGATCGAAATGCGATGAAATTTTGAACCAAGGCAATTTTCAACCTTCTAAACACATTCAAAGCATTAATTTACTCAAATTCTCGATCAATAATTTCAGATTTTTAATTTCACATTCAACCTTTAAACTTGAGCTTCTCAATAATGGTAGACCTTCTGATTCACCTCCGATTGAGCTCAAATTCAAGGTTTAGACTCTAGTGGTGTTAAGGAACAAGAATCTAACACCAAAACACTAGAAAAGCATCAAAATCAAAGATTCAAAATTTGACCTAAAGACAAAAACGTGAATAGTGATTTTTTTTTTGGTATTTTGGATTTTTCAACACAACGAGACCCAAGATTGACTTCGTGGGAACGAAATCAAGCTCGGCTCTGATACCAAATGATATGAGACGAAGATAACAAAATGGAAATGACACAAAAACAAAGAAAAATACTAAATACAAAAGCACAAAATAAGGAAACAAGAAATGGAACGATAAAGTAAAGATAGAGAGTAAAGGATAGATAGAATAACATAAGAAAAGGAACGTAGGCAAACCACAATATACTAAATTAACGCCCTCAAACATAATTCAATTACAAGAACCAATTCTCATATGAAGATCGAGAGGGATGTTGAACCCTCACAACCCATGTTTCTAAACAACCAATAATCCCCCAACAAGCTTAACATAAAAACACTCGCAAGTATATACAATCATATCCAAAATCAATCAAGCTAAAAATAAAAAGGGTCCTAGCTATTTATAGGCCAAATACCTTTATTACAACTTGGGCCATAAAGTGATCCTAAATGCAACTTGGGCCAAAAAGTGACCCAAGAGCAAAAACAATGCAATGGGCGCGCGTACCCTCTCGAAGCCCAAGCTATCATCCAAATGCGGTGTCACCCATTCCTTCCTCAGAGGTTATCATCAAATATAGCTTTTTTCCAACCTATCCTTCATTCACTTATTTGATCCCCTAAAATGACCAAGTCTTGGATCCATAGATGTGATCCTTGAAGCTTCGATCCCAAAGGAGTGAAGCCCATGGAGCTTGTATCATCCTCCCTATATTGAAGAGGATTCGTCCTCGAATCTAACTCCTTTATCAACTTGTCATTACACCTTTCAAGTTTGGAATCCTTTGGTAAGAATTCCATTAAGCCTTTAAGCTCATTTCCATAAGGAATTTTCCTTGCATTCTCCTTTGAGATTGTTTGTTCATGAACCTGCACAAATGAAGGAGTGATGCTGGGTAACATGCTCTCATCATGATTAGTGGGCCTAATGTGGGAAGAATCATTGCTTAATTGGACTTAGATTGGTTGAACAATGTCTTGTGGAGCTTCGCTTGTCTTTGTTTGGGTTGAAAGGGCATGTTCTTGAGGTCTTGGAACACTATTATGGTGAATGATCCCCGGGGTGGTGATTATGGAAGTGTTTTGTTCGTTTGGGGTGTTTTAGGTAGTAAAACATGTCAAATTTTCTCTCTTCCCTTTTAAGTGTGACCATTCCTCCCTCCAATTCGTCATACCTTATCTCAAACCCATGAGAGCTTCCATTAAGGTATCAAAAGTTGCTCAACCTATAGCTTCTTAGCACAATTGAGAAAAGAGAGGACACAACTATTGATGACTTATTTAAAAATAAAGGTAAGGACTTTGAATTCAAGAATCAAAATAAGAATGGAACAAACTAAAATGACAAAAAACTAACAAAGAAATTTAACACAAAAGACTTGAATTCAAGAGTTAAAATAAGAAAGAAAAGATAAAAGAAGGAAAAGACACAAGAAACTGAGACAAAATAAGAAAATAAATCAAGAACTAATTAAACAGCTAAGTAGATTACGGTTTAGTTGTTAATTAGTTTCAAGAATCAAAGAAATGAAAGGAGGAATTAAGAAATGGAATTAATGGATTAAACCTAAGCAAATAAAGGTTAAGAGAGTTGATTTGCATTGGAAATTAGTTGGAGATGCGTTGTAAGTGCGTGGGCATCCCTTGGCACATCTTAGGCACATGCCAAATGCATAGGGAACTGCCTTGGCCTGCTTCAGCAGGTCCAACGCACCCTTGGCGCAGGCTGGATGCAGCTGGGGTTTGCTTACTATTATGACCTGCATTTGGGGTGCTACTGCAGGTCATCCAAATACCCAACGCACACCAGGCACACCTGGTCCGTTCCACAGCTTGCAATGTATCATTTTGGACCTCAAGTGGTCCCTTTTTGTCCTCACTTTGGAATATTCTTTAGGATCTTCAAAAGGTGCTTATGCATATACTTTTATACACCTTTTTCTTCACTTTTGAGAATCAAACAACCACTTCTTGAAGAAAACTCCTCTTGAAGATTTGAATTTTTCCAAGAATACTCAAGAACACCAAAAATTTCAAAAATCTCTAACTCTTAAACCGTTGATCGAAATGCGATGAAATTTTAAACCAAGGCAATTTTCAACCTTCTAAACACATTCCAAGCATCAATTTGCTCAAATACTCAACCAAAAATTCCAGATTATTAATTCCACCTTCAACCTTTAAACTTGAGTTTCTCAACAATGGTTGACCCTCTCATTCACCTCCGATTGAGCTCAAATTCAAGGTTTAGACTCTAGTAGTGTTAGGGAACAAGAAAATAACACCAAAACACAAGAAAAACAAAAAAATCAAAGAATCAAAAATTGACCTAAAGACAAAAACGTAAATAGTGAAATTTTTTTGGGATTTTCGATTTTTCAACACAACAAGACCTAAGATTGACTTCGTGGGAATGAAATCAAGCTCGTCTCTGATAGCAAATGATATGAGAAGAAACTACTAAAATAGAAACAACACGAAAATAAAGTAAGACACTAAATACGAAAGCACAAAATAAGAAAATAAAAAAATGGAATGATAAAGTAAGGATAGAGAGTAAAGGATAGATAGAATGACACAAGAGAAGGAACGTAGGTAAACCACAATATACTAAATTGATTCCCTCAAACGTAATCCAACTACAAGAATCATTTCTCTCACAAAGATCGAAAGGGACGTTGAACCCTCACTACCCACATTTCTAAACAACCAATAAGTTCCCAACAAGCTTAACATAAAAACACTCTCAAGTGTATACAAATATATCCAAAATCAACCAAGCTAAAAATAAAAAGGGTCCTAGTTATTTATAGGCCAAAGGCCTTTATTACAACTTGGGCCTAAAAGTGATCCTAAATGCAACTTGGGCCCAAAAGTGACCCAAGAGACAAAATAATGTAATGGGCGCTCATACTCTCTTGAAGCCAAAGCTATCATACAAGTGTGGTGTCATCTTTTCCTTCCTCAGGGGATATCATCAAATATAGCTTCTTTCCAAGCTATCCTCTATTCACGTATTTGATCCTATAAAACGACCAAGTCTTGGATCTATAGATGTAATCCTTGAAGCATCAATCCCAAAGGACTGGAGCCCATTGAGATTGTATCACACCACGAACAAGAAACTTCAGACACAAATAAAGAACGTTCCCCTGCTATTATCGACGCAATCCCACCCTCTAACCCTCTAACCTAATCTGTGTCCTCCACATCTTTCTATCAAGGGTCTTATCCTCCATAAGTTGTATTTGCTCTATATCATGCCTAATTACCTTCCTCCAATATTTATTCGGCCTACCTCTACCCCATCAAAAACCATCTATAGCAAGTGTCTCAAACGTTCGTACTGGAGCATCAGAGCCCCTCCTCATCACGCGTCCGAACCAACATAACTTTACTTCTCTCATCTTGTTCTCCAATGAAGCCACTGTCACATTCTTCTAAATAATCTCATTCTAACCCTATTGTAAATTCGTGATTTTTTTACCCTCCCCGAGTTTTAACCTATTTTTTGGCATTAAATATTTATATTTTCATCCAATATCTATTTTAGCTCTTATTTATTTTTAATTAGTTTTAGTTAAAAATAAATAAATAATTAAAGTTTTATTTAGAGATATTTTTATTTTTATTTTTGTTTTTAAAATAATACAAAAAAATTCAAAATATATTTTCCTTTTAATTTTAATAAATAGGCTAGTAGTTTTAGTATTATCTTAATTATATTTATTTTAGATTATTTATAAAATTTTATGGTATTTTCTTAAAATATAAAAATTAATTAGTTAATATTCTTCTATTTTTATTATATTTTTAATTTATTATTTTAAAAAAAAATTAAAAAAATCTTATCCTAAACTACCCAACTGCCCCCACCCCCTCTGACACACTCCCACTCTCCCTTAACTACCCTTCCACATCCCATTTTTTCAGTATAAAACTCCCTTAACCCCCCAAAAAGTTACAGAGAGTGAATATCAAACAGAAGAGAAAAAATAAGAACATTTAGAAACTTTGGAGAGAAAAAAAACAGTAGAAGTAAGAAGGAGAAAAAGAAAGAAAAAGAGGGATGACTTGAGTTCGAGTTCAGAGTTTCGTTTGATATTTTCAGTGATGGTTTCTTCCTTCATCACTTGATTTAAGTCATCACAGGTTCATATTCAATCATGTATCATTTATTTTGTAAATTTTATTGTGAAAAAGCATGAATGAAAGTGCTCAAGTGATTTCATTGTATTATTTAGCATGTATAATTGATTAATCACGTGAGCTTCTATTGTTACATGTTATGTAATTAAGTTACTGAATATTTATATATTTGTACACAAAAAAGTTTCGTATTCACATAGAACAAACATATACACAGATAGTCTCCTAAATTTTTCTATTCCGTTCAATAAAAGCAAATATGCATCCATCACAATTCACACACCCAGATCACATTTTGGTGTTTATCCTCACATACAGACCCTAGGCGCACACACACTACCATTGGAGGTTCCATTCTTCTTTTTCATAAATTAACATATACAACAATAAAATACATTGATAAAATTCACAAACGCACACACACTATGCCGGGATACATACACATAGTGACAGTGATGAAGAAAAATCAGAGCTAGTGAATGGAGCAAGAGATATGGATAGAAAACATAGTGGGAAAAAATAGCAAATAACAAAAAAGGAATTGAGAGTTACGAATAACAAGAGAAAGAGAAGAAAACAATAAATAGACATCCAGTAGAGAAAACATAGTGATAAATGGGAAAAACAGAGGAGAAAACCAACGAATTAGGCTAGATTTTCCAGTGAATAATTTGTCAAAATCGTTGATCTTCTTCAGTTAAACCCATCATTGGAACCGGAAAACTCAGCTAAAATCTAGGCATCCATGATCGCCCGTTCAATGCTCCTGCGAAATTCACCAGATAATACCTCAAATTCGACACCAATCATCGATTTCGGTGACAACCCACCAGAAAACCGCTAATGTTCCATTCTAACCCATCCCCTCGCCAGTGCCGTCGTCCTCCGCCCCACTACTATTCACCAGAAAAATCATCCAAGTTAGTTTTGAATTGATTGTGGCTGATCACCTTGTTATTTTTGCTCAATTAAGGAAGTTGTGATTTGTTCTATTTTTTTAAGTGAATCATTTTCTTGATTGTATTCATATACAGGGGCGGAGCTAGTGTGGTGTATGGTGGTTCGGCCGAACTCATTAGCTTTTGCGCAGACTCTATATTTGTAAATAAAAAATTTGAAAAACGTATATAATTATATATGTTTGAATCCACATACTATGTAGTCTATTGGTCTAGTGGTAGGTGTATCAACTTCCTAGGACGAAGATGGGGGTTCAAACTCCACTAATCACATTTTGCTAAGTAAATATTCACACACTTTTACACTTTTTTATAAAAATAAAATAAAAAACAAAAACAAAACTAAGTATTATTTGGCTTGCTCTTATCCTTTTACAATGGTCAAACATTCACACTTTTACACTTTTTTATAAAAACAAAACAAAAAAGATAAACAAAATTAATTATTATTGGGCCCATAATTATTAAATAAAGGAGAAAAAAACTTTACGAAAATCCCATTACATCCAGCAGAAACCTTTTCACTTTGGTCAATTAGGCTCTTGCCTCTTTGTCTCTTCGAACAACAAACGTCAAACGGGTTATTATTTTCCCAAATTGCACTTTTGCTACTCTTCCAAGGCATGTAATATGGTTTTCATTGCTCTTTCAGTTTTCGCAGATGCTAGATTGCTTATTGCTAGTTTCATAGTTTTGCATCGAAATTCATTAGTTACGACCAATAAATTGTGATTAGATTTTCTATTTTGCTTTAGATTTTGGGTTGAAGTGTTTTAGTGTGAATTTTTTCTGTAATTCTGTTGCAACATATATTTTTCATATTTTGTGAATTGTGATTGCAACACAGTAGTGTTCATCGTCGATATGAAAAAAAAGTGAGTGAATATTTCACAATGGAAGGTTTTTGAAGTTGGAACAAAGGCATAGAAAGGCTTAAAAAATATGTGGGTGAAGTGAATAGTGTTCATCATCGATGTTTCAAGATGTGGGTGAAGTGAAATAGTGAATAGTGTTCCAAACCCTCAGACTTTAAAGTCTAGCTCCGCCTCTATTCATATAGGCAAATCCATAGTATTGTTATCTCAATAAGAAATGTTTTAGCATGTAGGGACACACAGATGAAAAAATTAAAGCCTCCATAATGGTGAAAAAATATAAATTTATGAGACTAATTTTAATTAGACTATATTAGTTTATTTAAAATGTGGATTAACGATGAAATTTATTTACTCTATGTATTTTTCTTAAACAATTGCATGCATTTGGAAATAGACTTCGTATGTCACTATTTTTCTTTGTGATATTGTTTCCTATTATCATTGTTAATGTCTTCTCGCAAAAGAAATATGTATAATCATTTTGTGATTAGATATTTAAAGAGGGATTTCGAGTGGAATGGATTATGAGAATTTATTAAAATTTGTCACAATGATAAAATAATAATAATAAAAATAAATAGATAAGAAAGAAAAAATTGTCTTGAGTTTACAAGAGATGGAATCAATGCCTTTAACTCTAGACAAGTTTTAGGCATGTTTAAAATATTTTTCTTGATTAAAATGCGGCGTACGTATCTTTTTTGAGACGTTTAAAAATAATTCAAGGATGCAATAATGCACCTTGGGAAAGATCGTTTTAAAAATAACTTTCACTAGTTTAATACAAGAGGTATAGACAGATTTTAGATATTAAATGAGAGAATCAAGGCCATCAAACATAATTCTAAAAATGTTTAAAGCTAAGTATAAGCTGATAAAAGTGACCGTGCTAGAACCACGGGACTCGAGGAGTGCCTCATACCTTTCCCTCGGTCAACAGAATTCCTTACCCGATCCTTTATTTTTGTAGACCAATAAAGAGTTATTTTCTTTTGATTAGGAATTCAATAAGGTGACTTGGAACACCATAACTCAATTCCAAGTGGCGACTCTATAAATAAATTAATCCCTGTTTAATACTATCACTTTAATTGGAAAAACCCTTCGACCCTCGAGTGAAAAAAGGGTGTGACACCTATCTTTCTTTGTATGGCCACACATCTATTACAACATCCTCAACTCCGCCATCTTCAACTTTTAGATATGGGAATTCTTAACTGGCCAACACTCCGCTCCATACAACATAGCCGATCAAACTGCCACTCTGTAGAACTTACCTTTAAGTTTTAGAGACACCTTCTTATCACATAAAACTCCCAAAGCGAGCCTCCATTTCAACCACCCTACTCTAATACGATGAATGACATCCTCGTCAATTTCATCATTCCTCTAAATCATAGACTCCGAATACTTAAAACTTTCCCTTTTCTGAATTGCCTGAGAATCTAACTTCACTACCATGTTAGCCTCCTACGACACATCACTAAACTTACACTCCAAGTAATTCATCTTGGTCTTGCTCAACCGAAATCCTTTAGACTCAAGGGTCTGTCTCCAAATCTTTAACTTATCATTAACTCCTCCCCTAGTTTTGTTAGTCAGTACCATATCATTAACAAATAACATACACCAAGGCATCTTTCCTTGAATATGTCACATCAAAACATCCATCACCAAGGCAAATAGAAAAAGGCTAAGAGTCCACCTCTAGTGCAACCCTGTCAAAACTGAAAAGTGTTCTGAATCCCCACCTACCATCCTCATACGAATCTTCGCGCCATCATACATGTCCTGAATCGTTCTAGTGTTCGCCACTGGCACCCCTCTAGCCTTCAAGCACCTCAATAGAACCTCGCTGGGAATACTATCATATATCTTCTTAAGATCAATAAACACCATGTGCAAGTCCTTTTTTCTCTCCCAAAATTACTCCACTAATTTCCTCACTGGGTGAATGGCCTCAGTAGTCGAGCGACCTAGTATAAAATCGAACTGATTCTCAAAGATAGTCACAATCTTTCTCATCCTCAACTCTACTACTCTTTACCAAACCTTTATAGTATGACTCAATAACTTGATAGATATATAGTTGTTGCAACTATGGATATCCCCGTTGTTCTTATATAATGTAATCATTGTGCTCCACCTCTACACTTCAGGAATCTTCACCGCCCTAAAAATGGTGTTAAACAGCCTTGTCAACTAATCCAAACCTACCCCGCTAGTGCTCTTCTAAAAATCCACTAGAATCTTGTCTGGTCCCGTCGCCCTACCCCACGCATCCTGTGAATAACCCCTTGACCTCCTCAACCTTGATATACCTATAATAATCATACTCGTGATACTTCTCAAAATTCTCTAAATTCCCTAAGCAAAAAACCTTTTTCCCCCTCGTCATTTAAAAGTTTTCTGAAAAGAGGAATGTCACCTCTTCCTAATAAGGGCATACTTAACTAACACTATACCATCCTCTCCCTTGATGCACTTTACTTGATCAAAGTTACGAGCCCTCCACTCCTAAGTCTTGGCAAGACTATATAACTTTTTATCCCTGACTTTCTCCTGTAAATCCGCATACAAGTTCTCAAAATCTATTATCTTAGCCGTTGTAACTGCTAACATAGCCTCTCTTCTATCTATCCCCGCACCTGGTGTCACCAATTCGAAAGGTACTAAGTAGAAGAGTAGGTACTAATCTAATATAGTTCTATACAAAATACAACCTATAGACAGTAAAGTACAAGAATTATGTGGGTAAGTATCCAAATAACAAGCGATCAACAGAGATCTAACAAAAAAAGCCTCCAAACAAAATGGAATCAATGAGGGTGACTTGTACAAGGCTCCCACATCAGAAAAAATATAGAAGTGTATTATAAGTACCAAAATATGGGGTACTCATTAGGCAACATATGTCGACTAAGCTCAAAAGATAATATATAATACAAATAACATGGATAGGAAATAAATATTATAACTTAACCTAGTACTCTAAATGATAACAAGAATAAAATATAAATAGTAATAATAATACACAAAAGGTATATATATATATATATATAAAATATGTAATATAGTATAAGATGATGTAATGCAATATGTGACCAGATGCTGAAAAGTGAGAACTAAAACTATCCCTCAGTTCATCCAAAAATCCCTCGGACTCATCATCAAATGCAGTTCTTAAAAATTAAACTTTGGACTCATCAACAGAAAAGTATATGGAGAAATGGATCGAAAGCATCCCTCGGCCTAAATTCAAATGCAGTATAGTCTTTACAAATCAAAGTCAATGATAAAATGATACAAATCCTTTTATAATCCAAAAAGCAGTAAATTTGTACAAGTTTCTCTTTAAAGCTTAAAACTAATAATAAATATGGTACAATCCCATTTTAAAGTCAAAAATCAACATGTTTCTCTACGAATCGTGCCAAAATTTATGTATGTGTATGAATAAATGTATGTATTCCAACTCACACATTTATATATATGTTTGTATATGTGCATGTATGTGGGTGCGCACCCATGTGTATGTATATATATGTATATGTATGTATATAAGCAAGATCTAAGATCACATATTTGGATAAAATCCAGGTAGAAAAGGAAATCCAAGAAGTCTTGCTTTTGAACTCTCACTCTGACTACGTCAAAGTTGTCTGGGCTAGGTCTCTCAACCCAATAGTTCGCTAAGGCAGTGCTCAGCTCAACATAAATAAAATAAAAAAATCAAGGGTGTGTCAAACTTATAGATAGGTGATTGTTTTTCACCCTGTCCCCTTTAATATATCATGACGAGAGAATCATGTTTGCTTCTTAGTCTTAAAAAATACCTGACCATTCAAATATATATATATATATATGTATATATGTATATATGTATGCATGTATATGTGTATGTATGTGTGTGTGCGTGTTTGTGTTTATGTGTATGTGTATGTATGTATGTACAAGTAAGCTCTAAGATCACATAGTTGGATAAAGTCTAGTTAAAAAAGGAAATCCAAGAGTTCTTGTTTTTGAGTTCCCACTTTGATTACTCCAAAGTTGTTTGGGCTAGTCATCTCAACCCAATAGTTCTATAAGGCAATGCTCAGATCAACATTGTAATGCCCCGCAAAGTCCTCTTCTAGTCTGAGCCTTAGAGCGTATTCAGTAAAGCGGAAATCCGAGTCTAAAAGTTTTAAAAATATCTTCCCAAGTATGAAATATTTTGAATCATTTGGAATTTCCCTAATTTATACTTTATCATGTAGATCATTAAATAAGACTTCCATCGATACCAAATTCACCCAAATCGGATATTCGGATAAAGAGTTAGAGCCATTTTAGTGAGACGGTGTGCCACCTGGCACCTTAGAGCATTGTGGAGCCAACCAAAATGGCAATCATCAAAATCCAGTGAGCCTCCGCAATTCCACCGTATCGCGGTATAGTTCCAGTTCGCAATCAAGGGGGCAATGCGATTTCCACCGCGTTACGTCATCATGCAGTTTTCCAATTGTCCATTTTTCAGCGAGTTGGCGCGATTATGGCGCATCGCGCCAGCATGTAAAATTGGAATTTTTTATCTTAATTTTAAGGGCTTTTTGGTCTTTTTCCCCTTCCCCCTAGCCTCTATAAATACCCGGCCAAGGGATATCATCCTCATTTTTTCTCTTCTTCCACCAAAAATTAGAGTTTCCAAAAAATTAAAATCTCCTCTTTTCTTAAAGAAAAATTCAAGAAAGATCTAGAGAAATCAAGAATCTCTCCAAAGGCCTTTAAGAAAAGAGTTTCTCCAAGGTATGTAGATGTTGATTCTTGGGTCCCTTTCATCCAAGAAGCTCAAGAACCCTTTTTAAAACTTTAAGATTTTTATGTTTATGAGATTACAGGATTTATATGAGTTGAAACTGATGTGCCTTGTGATGTTGAGTTTTGATTCATGTTTGTGTACAAGATTTATGAGCTTTGACCCTAGTATGTGGAATTTATGTGATGTGTTCATGGCATTTGGTTGTAGAAATGGTTGAATAAGCGAAACATATCCCCCATAGAAGCATAAAAGGGCCATTGTAGTATATTGAAGATGAATTATTCCATGATAGTGGGAAATCTCCAAATAAGCATGAACCCGTGCATGTCTAGTGTTTGTTGAAGGACCTTAGTGAACAAGTGGAGATGTAATAGTAGTAAATTCCCTATTTATGTGCTCTTTGATATATGCTAAGCTTTTAATACATGCCAAGTGGTTAGTAAGTAAGTTGAGACATGATAGTATGAAGTTTTCCCCAAATCATGTGATATCCAAATACATGTCAAGACTGGTTTAGGTGTGAAGTACTTGAGGTAAGACCTTGTTGAAGGAAGTATAATCTAGTAGCATGTTTCCCTACGCTAGTATATGTTGATGTTTCCTAAATGCTTAACGTGATGTCTTAATGATTGCAAAAGGTGAAGGTATGTTATGTTTCCTAATTAATTGAAGAGATGCTTGAATAATTGTGATGATGCATGAATGAATGTGATGATGAATGAATGGTTGTGATGATGGAGGAATGATTATGCTTTATATTATGTAATCGAGTCCTGGGGGTATTTATACCCGATAATTTAGCTGTTGTCTAGAGCTCGTGTCAGTTTTACGATAATACCAGTCGAGCCATAACTCTCAGAACTCAGTGAATTATAAAAAGTTGTATCCTCAAACAATTGCAGAGCTTAAGAAAGCTCAGTAATCTCAGTTATCCTTGTAATCTCCGTATCGCTAGTGATCTAGCCTCAGTCCTGTAATCAGCTCAGATCCAATAGTATGCAAGTGTTTAATTTTAATCTCGGAAGTGACCGAATAATCTATTCAAGCTATGTATCGTCAGTCAGATACCGTGATTCAATACCATTTTCGTCAGATACAGAACTAAGTGATCTCAGCGTAGCTCAATCAGATATTTTGATAAACATGATTAGTTTAAGATTCAGTTCAGTTGTGTTTAGTTAAGAATTCAGTCAGAGTCTTTTAGTTGGGAGTAGAAACTAGCACTGAGTGAGGGAAGGAATGGAGACTCCTCCCATCAGCAAGAGAGAGAGGCCAGAGTCGTTAGTAGTAATCCTTGACCTCCAGAACTGCGTAGCCAGTGCAGAGTCACCGTTAGGAAAAGGATGTCACCTCCATAGAGAGAGTGTTTGACTATTATATTGCCTTAGGTCGACTGCCTGGTAAGGGTCATCCGTCAGAGAGGATTGATCAGAGAGATGTCTTTAACCGTGGTACGGTATTGGCACCCTTCCAGCTGGGGTTACAGGTTGGACCCCACCTGTGGTAGGTTGGGGCATGTTGGATAAGTAACTACTTCCCACAGTTTCAGTTACAGCCTCAGTTTCAGTATCAATCTTCAAAAATTAGGACTGTTAGATACAGTCATCTATATTTATGAGGAACTCAAATAGCTCCATTGATTCATGGACCATCCCGTCAGATAGGCTTGGTCTCATATACAGTTATTTGACATCATATTCAAAGATATGCTGCCATACAGGCTTGATTTTCATTCTCAGATTCTATTGAGTATTCGTGTTGTCAGATTCAGATATATTCATATTTCTTATCATTGATAATAGTTTCTGAAATCATCCATTAGAGAGGTTGATCTCTAATCCTATCAGTCGAAAGCAGTAAGCTCAGAATTCAGTCATCAATGTAAGTATATCCAGATCCTCAGTTATCAGTATCAGATAAATCAGTGATTCAGTATCTCAGTGTCAGTAATGAGTTCAGTCTGCGGTAAAGTGGTATCCGAGTTTCAGTATCTAGAGTTGTGATGATTGTGATTATGGTCTGTGCATTTATGTATGTATTCTTGTGCGACATTTTCATGATTATTCAGTTTAGATATTGTGTATGCATGAGCCCTTGCGTTTAGCCTTACCCCATCTACATACTCAGTACATTCCTGTACTGACACATTTGCGCTATGGTGTTTTATTTGGCACCATAGGTTCAGAGGCACAGGACTCAGAGTTTCCTCAGTAATTCAGTCCCAGTCAGTAGTAGTAGTCGTAGCAGTGAGTCCTCTTCTTCCGAGGACGAATCTCAGTTTACTATTTTGCATCAGACTTTGTTTATATTTTCAGTTAACGGAGTTAGTTGGGGACATATCCCATCAACTCCACAGTTCAGACAGTTTAGAGGCTTTTTAGACAGATGTCAGATGTATTAGTATTCAGTTTTCTGTATTTTAAGTATTCATAGATGTGTTGAACCTCATGGCTAGTTTCCGCATTTATTTCAGATATTATGCAGTGTATAGGTACAAATATCAGTAAAGGGTTAGCTTGTGGTCCTTCGGGTCCATAAGCACCGTGTGACGTCTCGGGATAGGATCTCGGGTTGTTATACCTATAGAGAGATGAAGTTTTTTCACCCTTTCCCATGTAATCTATCATAATGAGAGAACTGTGTCTACTTCCTAGTCTTATAAGTTAACTCGCCATTCAAGTAAGTAAATATAGATATATAGGGTATAGCCACCCTCCATGATAAAATCAGACTAATTTAGGGTTTAACTAATACAAATCCGCGACCTCGAACCCACAAACTCATAGCAATGAACGCATGAAAAGGAATATATCATATGAGTAAGATGATCGATAAACGCACACTTTAACATAAAAATCCTACCCAAAACTATACTAAGGATACCTAATCTAATATTAATACTATCATAAGCATCCTAATATAAGGCTCAAGCAATTATTCTACTCTAAGATCCTCGAAACAGGCCAATAAATTTGAAAATAGCAAAATAAATCTAAGACTACCCTACACTATAATTCCTCTAACCAACCTACATTTTACAAAATCTACTACCTAACCTAGGTATGTCAAACAAAGGAAGACTATAACCTACCTCAAGGTCGAACAATAGTCTCAGACCACAAGGAAGTCTTCCCCTTTATAGAGAATCAGAATTCTACCATGCTATCAAATAAAAAACCTACTCGTTAAGACAAAATCATCGATATCCATATCACTAATTTATAATTTAGGCCAACAATACGATCGAAATCAACCCTTGGGTCATAACAAGGATACCTAATCTAATATTAATACTATTATAAGCATCCTAATATGAGGCTCAAGCAATTATTCTACTCTAAGATCCTCGAAATATGCCAATAAATTTGAAAATAGCAAAATAAATCTAAGACTACCCTACACTATAATTCCTCTAACCAACCTACATTTTACAAAATCTACTACCTAACCTAGGTATGTCGAAACAAAGGAAAACTATAACCTACCTCAAGGTCGAACAATAGTCTCAGACTACAAGGAAGTCTTCCCCTTTATAGAGAATCAGAATTCTACCATACTGTCAAATAAAAAACCTACTCATTAAGACAAGATCATCGATATCCATATCACTAATTTATAATTTAGGCCAACAATACGATCGAAATCAACCCTTAGGTCTTAACAACAAAACCAAAAAGCCCTAACTAAGTTACCCTCCCACAAGGGTAAGAAATTCACGCCCAAAAGTTGTGGGAAGATGAAATCAAATTCTAACCATAATTGGCCCAAATAGATTACTTTAATAGAGGGAAAATTAAGAATTTAAAGTTAAAATTCATGAAATAAGGTTAAAAATCAAGCTAGAGGAAGAAAAGGAATGTAAATGGGGAGAAATTGCACTTATCAAGTAATGAATCCTCCAAAAATTGCTTAAAATTCACCAAGATTGTGTTCTCAATACTTAGAATGAAATAATAAAGTGTTGGAGAAGGAAAGGTATAAATATACAGTGATCACTGCTTTAATGGATGATTGGTCGTACATGAGATGTTGCTTTAGTGGTGAATCTTTTGCTAAAGCAGAGACCACTAAAGATTCGGGCTTTTATTGAAGGAGAGGAAATTCTTCATAAGCAGATCCATCAGAGTGAGAAAAGGTCCACAGACACGATGGCCAACTGACATTAGCAACCATCGTTGGTGCAACTAATCTTCCACATAAGCTCTCCATAGAAGTAGTTGCACTAGTAACAACTGCACTAGCAGCTTAGGCCAAATAGTCCAAGTCCCAAATGACCTCTTCCTATTGGGACTTTTTTGTGACACCTACTAACAAAACCCAAGCACACTACCCTAGTAGAAATAACATCCAAAACTTAATGGAATTAACAAAATGACCAACAAAGGTCATTTTAATGAAATGTTGACTGAAGTCAATACTTGTCCAAATTTACCAAAATTCCACCCAAGCACCCAAAATGAGTCTGAAATCTTTGTTACCTGAATCACAATGGTCGCTCTTAACCAAAAATACACGTTTCAAAGCTAATAAAAATATCAAAATCTCCATATAAGTCCGCTTACTAGGAATGTTAATCGAAGTCAAACCTCTCAACATTAAAAGCTCCAAAATAGAAAATCTCGTTTAAAACCCAACTGGATATTAGGGAATTAAACTACATATCTCAACAGACTACAAATACAACACGGAAGCTACGGAAAAGCTCAGAATAGAGAGAACACAAAAAATTATAAAAACGACCTAAAAGGCTATTACATCTTAGGAACTATATATATGAAAGAACGATTAACCTCTCTAATGATGATCAGGTTTGCATAGCCTAGAGATATTTGATTTAAGCACTCTTATGGCTCTGCATCTTTTTCCTAATAGTTATAACATATAAGATCATTCACAACAACAAAAAAAAAATTAGGACAATTAAAGAAACTCATATAAATAAAATACCTAGAATATATATTTTTAAGCATAAACAACACACTAGTGCTAAAGCTATCATGAGATACAAATTAAGTATATCGTCTTTAGCTTTCAAATAATTGAAAATCATAATTTTTTTAAAAATATTATGAAACTACACATATTAACGAAAGTAATAATCAATAAATATTATTAGTGATAACAATTTTAAACGTTACTCTTTCATGTACTTTACAAAATTGCTTCCAAATAGAAAAATAATAAAATTTTGATAATTTTGAGATAGGGAGGGATCTACATCCACCGAAGGGTGATTAGATGAACACCCACACATATATATATATATATACATACACACCCCTATTGTTGAACACCCTTGACAAGCAGAAGATGCTTAGCCCAGCAGCCAAGAGTGTGCAAATCCACCTTCAGGGCGTAGGTTAGAACCTAGAGGCTGACATTTTACTTTTATTACCCACTTCTTTTCCGAAAAGTACGAACACCCTTGACCAAAATTCTGAACTTGCAATGTTCTCAATTAGTAATAATATAATAGTATGACTCATTATTTGAGTCGCTCTCAATCTTTATATTCATGAACTTTTTATTTTGTTCATTTGTTAAAGAATTTAAGGGTCAATAATACTAATTAAAAGTTTTGATACATGATTGTGATTGGAACGGTTGAGTGAGCTGAGAGTTGAGCACTAGACTTATTTTGGGTATACAAACTGACGCTTAAGATGTAAGCCTCAAGGACTAAGCCCTTTATATGAGTTAATGTAATTTGCAAATACACCAACTAAGGGCAACCCCCAATCTTGTAAACGGGATGGTTCGTTCTGGGCCCAAACAATAAAAGGTGCTCAAATAGACCAGAACCGGCCCACTTAGAAATTATCCAATCTTGACCGGTCAAAATGGGTCAAAATTAAAAAAAAATTATATTTTCATATTTTTTCCAATATATACACACCTATATACATTTTAAAAATATTAAATAATATGCATACAACATATATACACTAAATATATACTACTTTAGAAAATATATACGCGTGTATACTTTTAATAGATACTGGTTTAGATTCTATAGGAAATATATGCACATATATACATACAATACAATATATATACTATTCTACATAATATACATACAACATATATATACTAAATATATACTACTTTAGAAAACATATATGCGTATATACTTTAAATAGATACTAGTTTAGACTATATAGGAAATATATGCACATATTACGTACAATACAATATAGATACTATTCTACATAATATACATGCAACATATATACACTAAATATATACTACTTTAGAAAATATATACGCGTGTATACTTTTAATAGATACTAGTTTAGATTCTATAGGAAATATATGCACATATATACATACAATACAATATATACACTATTCTACATAATATACATACAATATATATATACACTAAATATATACTACTTTAGATAATATATACACGTGTATACTTTAAATAGATACTAGTTTAGATTCTATAGGAAATATATGCACATACATACGTACAATACAATATATATACTATTCTACATAATATACATACAACATATATACTCTAAATATATACTACTATAGAAAACATAGAAAATATATACACATATATGTAGAATATATACTACTTTAAATAGCACTTGAAAGTTGAAAGATATGTACATTACATATTATAGTACTTTAGGAAACACATATACAAGATTACAATGTATGCTACTTAATATAATAATAGTTGAAGTTTTGAATATATATTCATTATATGTGTTCATTGTATTTGAACTTAAAAGATTTTTTTTTTTTCATTATGTGTATATATGTTTGTTATGTTTATTACTTAGTGTAAAGCTTGATAGTAATATATTAAAAGTAACATATTATACATTACATATTATACTACTTTAGAAACTTATACACATTAAATATATATCATTTTAGTCTATAGAAAATCTATAATCTATAATATATTAAAAGTGTGAAGACCCTTAGAAAAGTGATTTGAACTTTTTTTCCTTCATTAAAAGTCTCCTCTTTAGACAGAATCGCCTTTTTACTATTTTCCTAAAATTATTATTTAGTTATTATTAATATTAGAAATTTAAAATTAATTAAAATCCTTATATGAGTTAGGAAAGAAAGTTCTAAATCAATTCAAATCTTAACTTATATGTAATTTATTAATAAATTAAATAAATAAAAAATAATGTTGATTTGAATTGAAAAGAACAAGAAAAAGAAGGTCCAAAGCAAAAAAGAGAACAAAAAAAGAAAAATACATAATTGGAAAGAAAATTTAATGAGAAAATGGTCTAGTACCCCCCCCCCCAACCATTAGTCGAAGTCTCAACTACACACTCAACCTTTAAAAGTGACCTATTACACCCCCCCCCCTAAACTTATTTTTACCAAATTTATTACCCCCCAATTGCTGACCTGTCACTGGACGTTACTACACTCGCCCATGGGCGTGTTAGTTGACCCCATTTCACTTTAAATTCTTTATTTTTTGATTGCCATGTCATTATTTTAATAATATAATAAATATTTTAATTATTACTTTTTCTTAATGAATTTTGATTGCCACGTCATGCCTTCTTCTCTTTTTCAAAACAAAAATTCAAGAACTCATTAATGGAGTTCCTCATCTTTCTCATTAATGGGTTTCTCCAAAATCAAGAAATTCTTTTTGCTCCAAAACCAAAACCAAGAAACACTTGAACTAAGGAAACAATAAGATTTCTCTGATTAATGAATTCTTGAATGAAGCAGTTGGGGAACTCCGATTCAAAAAATTTAAAAAAATTCAACAACTTCGATTTCCTTTTTTTTTTCTCAAGATCGCCATTAATGGCGAGCTCAAAGTTTCGAATTTCCACAATTCCATATATAATTTCCAACATAACCCACGTATAATTTTCAACCCATTTTTTCGATTTTCTCTATTTTTGCTCAAAATCCGTCATTAATGGCGCAAAGCTTTGAATTTCCACAATGGGGAAGAATTCTCCATTAATGGCGATCTTGAGCAAAATGTGATGAAATTGGGTTCAAGAACTTCATTAAAACGTGATTCAAGAACTTCATTAACCCGCCATTCAAGAACTTCATTAATCTGTCATTTTTTCTCCAAGAATTCTATATTTGACCCAACAAGATGAAATTGGTTGAAGAAGAAAATGGAGCAAAATGGAAAATGGGGAAGAAAAAAGAAAATAATAAAGTTAAATAATTAATTTTTTAGAGTGAAAAAAAATGACGTGGCAGCGCGTGCATCACACCACATTCCAAATGACTGGTTGTCAGTTTTCGAAGGGGGGAGGGTAATAATTCCACTTTAAAATAGTTCAGGGGGTAATAGGTCACCTTTAAAGGTTGAGTGTGTAGTTGGGATTTGGGGTAAAGGTTAGGGGGCCTTTTGACCATTTTCTCAAATTTAATTGAATTGAAAAGGAAAAAGAAAAAGAAAACGTGTGGAGGCAAAAAGGAAAAAAAACAAAGAAAAAAGAAAAATAAAACAAAACAAAACATAAAAACAAAAAAGATTTACATTAAATAAATACAAATTGAATTGACAAAGAAGGAAAGTAAACTAAACCTAAAATTTCTTATAAATTGAGAATTCTTCCTTTCTACAATAATACGTCCACAATATAGTTCTTAAATAGTTTTTTCCTTTATTATCGTTGTTCATAAATTTGATTGTGATTTAAGGTATGTTTTCTAAAATTTTTGTTTTTGATATTTACAATCTTGATAATATCTATGATTACAGAAATAAATTTACTTGTGATTTGAGGTAAGTTTTTTAAAATTTTAATTAGTATGTTCTTGAAGTTTATAATAATAAATTATCATGTATTCGTGATAGACAATTGCTAATTGAGAAGTTTTTAGTGAAATATTAAGAGTATTTATGATTGAAAAGACAAATTTTCTTGTGATTTGAAATAAGTATTCTAAAATTTTAGTATATTTTTTATGTTATAAAAATAAATTATCATATATTTTTGTTAGACGATGTTTTTTGTGATTTTTTTAAAATGACTTATATACAATAAATAATTTAAAATTAACTTATTTACAATTTTGACCAAATTCTTTGGATTATATTTCATCATAAGAAATTAGTTAGCCGCTCTAATTGTATAAGGATTTCTTTTTTTTTTCTTTTATCCACGTGAGATATTAGGAGATTTAGTTAAATTAACAATCTAACTTTTAGAAAAGTACTAAATAAATTGAATTCTAATGATATCATATAATTTTATCCAAAAATAAAATTAAAAGAACTGAAAGTAGAATTTTAATCCAATGACTATATATTTATAGGATAATAGGCATGTTTATTTATTAATCAAGATATATTTATAGTTTATACGTTGTAGATAAACTTATAGGTGGTAGATGAATTTACATGTGGTAGATGAATGTCGGTCGGCTTTGAGGATTTTTTCAGATAAAGGTTAGGTTTAATTGTATTGTATTTATATCTCTGTTTTGAGAATTTTTTTGTGTAAAGGTTAAGTTTAGTTGTATTATTTTGATATTTCTATTATCGTATTATTTTGTTATAGTTCACAGGTGCTAGATGAGTGTCAGACGGCGTTGAAATTTTTTTTGTGTAAATGTTAGATTTAATTATATTATTTTAATGTTTCTATCATTATATTATTTTGTTGCAGTTTACAGGTGGTAGATGAATGTCGATCGGCTTTGACAAATTTTTTTGGTAAAGATTAGGTTTAATTAATTAAATCTCCATAAGATGTTGAATTTAATTATTAGATTCCTTTATTACAGAAACAAATATCTTATTTAGTGCAACGTTTGAACTCAATAAAGTGAGGTACATGCGTAAGGCACGTACACCTAAACTAGTCTATAGACATATATGTAGAATATATACTACTTAAAATACCACTTAAAACAATACACATACAACATGTATACACTATATATATACTACTTTAAATACCACTTGTGTATATATGTAGAATATATGTGTATATAGGTTTGTTATGTGTATTACTTAGTGTAAAGTTTGATAGCAATATATTAAAAGTATTTAATTCAAACAAGAAATTCAATTTAAATGAAAAAAAAATTACAAAGTAAGGAGTGAATGAATGTTGTATTTTATTGATTGGAAAATGATCAAAACTTATAATTTACATAAATGAAAAAAATACAAATTTTGCATCATTTTTTCCAACTCGATCATGTTAATATTAACGGAAACTGCCATAGGATAATTAAAATCAATGGGGGGAAAACTATGCATTGGACTTGATTGTATTGAGTTTCTCCCTTGAAGTCAGAATTTCTTCAATACTCTATTCGCCTTTCAGCTCCACCTCCATTCCTTGGTTTCTTCGTTCCGTTCTGATACAATCTCTAAGGTAAACTAG